>CM039672.1:405826030-407093530 GCA_022496015.1 Hordeum marinum | reverse complement strand
TCCAAGTCCAACTTATCGATGGCTTTCTCCAAATCATCAAGAAGCTCTTTCACTGTCGAACATTTCAATGCAACAGATGTTGCCTTCCGTGAGATACGGGCTGCTTGTGTTTCCAAATTTTCAGTATCAGTTCCATGCTTCTCAATGTAGAAGCCTCTCTTTGCATATTTTGTCCATCTGTGTAGTATATATTGCGATGGCAAAATGAAGACATCGTTCCTCTTGAAGACTTTGAGAGCATGCTTGCACAACAAACCTATTAGATATGCATTTCATATTCTATCAGTTTGTATTAAAAAAACATACTGCAATAAAAAATGTGTACACATACCTATGGATTCAAACTTTCTGCAACAACATGTAACAGTCATATCCGTACTGTTGAATACGACTGTTACTCCATGCTCGCTGTGCATATGTGTAACCATATATGTGAAGATTGGCCCTTAATTTGCTAGCAGTTTACAAGAGAATGTAAATTGCATTTTAAATTCTTTCTCAAACTCGGAATACATCCTTCTTGTATACGATTCAGCTGGGGTGTTCAACAATGGTAAACTGCTATAAGTAACCGGATTCTTTCGACGCGAACTAAAATCTTCATCAACCTCATTCTCACGAAGGCTGGCGGAAACCTTCTCACACTCTACAAGGAGTTCAGAAAGACCAAGTTTCCTACGGAATCTTTTCTTGAAGACATTATTCATTCCTTCACTCCTTTGAGTCGAGTTCATGTCATCTGTAAATGAGTCACGATAAATTGCAGCCCACTTTCCCCTCAATTCATACAGTTTTGCCATCCATTCATTTTCCTCAAGGTTATACTCCTGCAACAATTCTTGCCACTTCCTGTTGAAGATACATTCAGATCTGTCTTCATAGACACATCTCTTAAAATCCGGTAGAAACTTCTTAGGATGCTTATGAATTACATGCCCGAGATGTTTAGCAGCATTAACATAGATGTGCCACAAGCAAAGACGATGGCTTGTATTTGGAAATACATAAGCAATTGCTCCGTCCATGGCCTTGTCTTGATCAGTGAAAATTGTGCTTGGATGCTTACCTGACAATGCCATGAGAAATGTCTCAAATAGCCAAACAAATGAATCAATGGACTCATTAAATATCAGTGCAACCCCAAATATTACTGTCTGCTTGTGATGATTGGCACCAAGGATTGGAGCGAAAGGCAATTCAAACTTATTGGTATTAAACATGGTGTCAAATGATACGGCATCAGCAAAGCATGTGTAGTCCATAATGGACTGACCATCTGCCCAAAAAAAAATTAGCTATCTGACCATCCTTCTCATCTACTTGAATTGCATAAAAAATGTTGGATCCTCCCTCTGCTTATTCTTCAAGTATTCTAATAGTGTTTTTGCATCATTGGATTCTAAATACTTCTTCCTTTCCTTACCAATCTCATTATTGCAATCCGTTTTTGAGAATGGAACTTTGTCGACTCCTCCGTAAAACGCTACCATGAAATCATACACCTGAGATGGCTTCATCCCGGCTTCACGTATCTGGCTAATTAGCACTCTGTCCGCTTTTACAACACGTCGTTGGGACCTAAGCTTGTGCAACTTATTGGGACTAGCAAGATAATGATTGTGATCGGTTACAACCTTTTGCACTGTCCAAATCCCCTCTCTACTGACACTGAATTGAACAGGAGCCTCACAACCTGTTCTTGTAGTGGCCTTTGATGATTCGGTTTCTCCATTTCCCTGATTACTACAAACTATATATTTCTGGTATATAGTTCGATCATGGCGGCGCTTTGTCTGGCTCCTTCTGATACTAAACCCAATGTTGCCGGCATATGTGTTGTACATGTCATATGCTTTCTGCTCTGAATCGAATGACAATCCCACTTTGGGGACGATCGAAGCTTGCCCAACTTTTTCAACCAGCTGCAATAAAAAGAGTTGAGAATATATTGCAGTAAAAAGAGTTGAAATATAAATCATGTTCTTTTTCACGGAACATTAATTTTACATTCTATTGTCATTAAGGAGTGTGTTCATTGGAACAAGCTACTGTAGTAAACGAGCCTAATAATTAGAAATCTATTAATGTGTTATACTCAAATAATTTATTACAGAGATTTTTTTTATGTTGCTTCATGACCTATCTTCTGGCATGACAACGTACTACAGACATGCATGCTGACAGTGTTCTAAGGGGCAAGTGACGAAGGCAATAATCATACCACATCATCCTCCTGGACCTTTTCTCCATTCATGTCAGCTGTGTCCCGTTCTAGGCCTTCAGGTATGTGCGGTGGCGGAAAGTCCACGGCGCATGCCGCCGATTGGTACGCGGTGGAGCACCATCCGTCCTCATGAGTGTGGTTTACATGATCCAGGTCAACGACAGTCCCGGCCTCCGGCATGGCGACTCCCGTACTTCCCGACAGAGGTGGCACATCAGGCACCGGGAGCACGCCGCGTGGCGGATGGGGCGGTGTGGCCATCGTTGCCGCTCCGCTCGCTGCAGTGAGCGCCAAACAAGATAACCCACGGCCAGCAATCCGATCATGGGAAGAAGAGGGCTTTGGTCGCTCGGCCATGGACCGAGCGAGGCGCCGCTGTGTACATGCGAGGCGGCGGCGGCGGAGATCAGATGCGTTTCTCGTGGGAGCCGATATACATGCCAGTTTATGTCTTCGATCGTGGTGGTCCTTGGTGGAGCTGAGCCTCTTGGTGGAGCTGAGCCGGCTGTGCTTTCTTTGGCTCGTTTTCTGGCTTCATATACAAAGAGATGGCTTGATTCTATTTCCTTCGTGCGATGGATTGGGAGGATAGATGAACGCTGATTAAAGCGGGTATGTAGAAGATGAAGTCTGCAACCCGTCTCCACCCAATTTTTCCTTCGTGGGGAAAAAAATTGGGTGGAGACGGGGTGCAAACCCGTGCCTGTGCAGCCCCGACGCGGATGGCCGACGCGTGGACAAAGGCGCGATCGGAGGCCTGCTTGCTCTCGGCTCTTCCTGGCCCGCGTCCCTCGGCTCAGTCAGCTCGCGTGCGAGGCCTGCCATGGAACGCATCAGGGAGTCGGCTCCAAGCGCTCTCCTGTTCGTCTCGCGGCTCCAGGTCTTCGTTGCGGCCGCCGCCTCAGCCGCCGTAGCCGTCGTGGACGCCGCCGTCTTCGTCGAGGCCGCCGCCGCTGCCGTCGTCGTGGACGCTGCCGTCGATGGTGCCGCGTTCCTCTCTGTATTTCTCGTGATCCCACCATCGTTTCTCTCTTGTTCACTGTTGGGAGACGTTGGGTGCTAGTTTGTTCAGAACACTTTATATATCACATATGGTGAGCTATTGCAGGATGCAACAACTATTGTGGTCTGTACTGGTGCGAATGCAAACGTTTGACATTTTGCCTTCAGATATTGTAAGCAATCTTAGGTGGAGACTGAAGTTGGAGATTCTATGTTTGCTGACAAATTGATGATTCTAGCTTTGTTGGTCCAGGGGCAATAATTGGGAAGCATGTATAGATGTGGATACTATACAAGATCACAAGCTCCACTTGAAAATAAAGAGGTGGTGTTCTATGGAAATTAGCAGGTTGTGCAGTGCCTATTTTAGAAAGGGTGTGTCACATGAAGGATGTAGAAAATAGTAGTGTGGTGATCAAACTGAAGATCTTGGGAGATTTTGTATTGACTGAATCAAGTGTATATGGGTGTTGTGTCCAGTGAAATACTTGTAGATGATGTTTAAATAATGGAGATGGTTTAAATAATGGAGATGTTTCTGAAATATGGATGCTCCATGAATTTTTATGCAACTAAACGCACTACATGGGTATATGGATTTTCTATAGACTGAATCAAGTGAATATGGGTGTTGTGTGTCCAGTCAAATTTCAGTACTATTGGATTTCTGTCAGGATTTTTATGCAACTAAACGCAATTTTATGCATGCTGGCAGATTGAGTAGGCTGCTTGTTGATCTCCATAACAAAACAGAGAAACTTGAAGAACCATCACAATTTTTAAACTGCTGTTCTTCTAAAAAAATAAACTACAGATTTATGAAGATATTTCCAGATTTTTCGACCTGATCAACATAGCTCCTTCTGGCTGCTTGTACAGATCACAAGTGATATAAGATTTTTCGAATGCTCGCTGATGCTATGCTCAATGGATTGCAAGGAAGCATGTTCTTTTGGTTATAGCATACTTTCTTCAGTGAATTACAAGATTCAAAATCTTATGACGAAAATAATGATGATTTTCTATTGTAAATTGTTCAGAATGATATGATCCTGTAGATATTACAAAGCAAGGTTCCATGTTTTCATGACACTCCATCAGAATGATATAGCAAATTGTTGACGAAAAATTGTCAAACTGAGACCATGTCACACCCACATGTTAAAACAGAAAACATGTTACAGCTCCAGAACTGCTATTTATCGAATGTAACTTTCTAACGGACGAGGACAATGTGGCTTCTTGTTGAACTCCATGTAGAAGACTTGTAAATCCACCTTGGACGAAAGGAGCAGGCATGGTCGAAGGCTGCCCGTACACATCTGTTGAGAATGTTAGCATGGATGCATTAACACATCCGCCTTCAATCAACGGAAAAGCCATGGTTGAGGGCTGACCATACACATCACTTGAGAATTTTGGCATTGAGTCATTTGAAAAGTTTGTCATAGCGTCGATGCTGCTAGCATAAATATCCTACATCATGGAAGATGAAATAGTTTAAAACATGTGTTTAAGTAGAATATGAAAGGAAAATAATGAGTACAAGCCATGTCTTACGATCAATTCATTTGGATCATTGTGTTTCTCTCTATTTTCTGTTGCATTATTTGGATCTTCTCCTATAGTCAGACATAAAACCAAAAAAATGAGTATAGAAACATATACTGGATAATAGCTTTGCTAGATTGGCTATAATCAGTCAATACCTTTCTTTTTAGAATTTTTCTTTTTCTTTCCCTTCTTCTTTTCAAAGGAGATTTTTGATCGTTTACTCTTGGCACCTTTTACGAGCGGAGGAACTCTAAATGATATGATACCTTTTAATGTGTCTGCAACACACTCACTTGAAACTAGAGGAACCTCGTTCAATTTTTCTTTCATCTTGCTAAGAGAATTATCTGCTTTCAAGTCCAACTTATCGATGGCTTTCTCCAAATCATCAAGAAGCTCTTTCACTGTCGAACATTTCAATGCAACAGATGTTGCCTTCCGTGAGATACGGGCTGCTTGTGTTTCCAAATTTTCAGTATCAGTTCCATGCTTCTCAATGTAGAAGCCTCTCTTTGCATATTTTGTCCATCTGTGTAGTATATATTGCGATGGCAAAATGAAGACATCGTTCGTCTTGAAGACTTTGAGAGCATGCTTGCACAACAAACCTATTAGATATGCATTTCATATTTTATCAGTTTGTATTAAAAAAACATACTGCAATAAAAAATGTGTACACATACCTATGGATTCGAACTTTCTACAACAACATGTAACAGTCATATCCGTACTGTTGAATACGACTGTTACTCCATGCTCGCTGTGCATATGTGTAACCATATATGTGAAGATTGGCCCTTAATTTGCTAGCAGTTTACAAGAGAATGTAAATTGCATTTTAAATTCTTTCTCAAACTCGGAATACATCCTACTTGTATACGATTCAGCCGGGGTGTTCAACAATGGTAAACTGCTATAAGTAACCGGATTCTTTCGACGCGAACTAAAATCTTCATCAACCTCATTCTCACGAAGGCTGGCGGAAACCTTCTCACACTCTACAAGGAGTTCAGAAAGACCAAGTTTTCTACGAAATCTTTTCTTGAATACATTATTCATTCCTTCGCTCCTTTGAGTCGAGTTCATGTCATCTGTAAATGAGTCACGATAAATTGCAGCCCACTTTCCCCTCAATTCATACAGATTTGCCATCCATTCATTTTCCTCAAGGTTATACTCCTGCAACAATTCTTGCCACTTCCTGTTGAAGATACATTCAGATCTGTCTTCATAGACACATCTCTTAATATCCGATAGAAACTTCTTAGGATGCTTATGAATTACATGCCCGAGATGTTTAGCAGCATTAACATAGATGTGCCACAAGCAAAGACGATGGCTTGTATTTGGAAATACATAAGCAATTGCTCCGTCCATGGCCTTGTCTTGATCAGTGAAAATTGTGCTTGGATGCTTACCTGACATTGCCATGAGAAATGTCTCAAATAGCCAAACAAATGAATCAATGGACTCATTAAATATCAGTGCAGCCCCAAATATTACTGTCTGCTTGTGATGAGTGGCACCAAGGATTGGAGCGAAAGGCAATTCAAACTAATTGGTATTAAACATGGTGTCAAATGATACGACATCACCAAAGCATGCGTAGTCCATAATGGACTGACCATCTGCCCAAAAAAAATTAGCTATCTGACCATCCTTCTCATCTACTTGAATTGCATAAAAAAATGTTGGATCCTCCCTCTGCTTATTCTTCAAGTATTCTAACAGTGTTTTTGCATCATTGGAATCTATATACTTCTTCCTTTCCTTACCAATCTCATTATTGCAATTCGTTTTTGAGAATGGAACTTTGTCGACTCCTCCGTAAAACGCTACCATGAAATCATACACCTGAGATGGCTTCATCCCGGCTTCACGTATCTGGCTAATTAGCACTCTGTCCGCTTCTACAACACGTCGTTGGGACCTAAGCTTGTGCAACTTATTGGGACTAGCAAGATAATGATTGTGATCGGTTACAACCTTTTGCACTGTCCAAATCCCCTCTCTACTGACACTGAATTGAACACGAGCCTCACAACCTGTTCTTGTAGTGGCCTTTGATGACTCGGTTTCTCCATCTCCCTGATTACTACAAACTATATATTTCTGATATATAGTTCGATCATGGCGGCGCTTTTTTTGGCTCCTTCTGATACTAAACCCAATGTTGCCGGCATATGTGTTGTACATGTCATATGCTTTCTGCTCTGAATCGAATGACAATCCCACTTTGGGGACGATCGAAGCTTGCCCAACTTTTTCAACCAGCTGCAATAAAAAGAGTTGAGAATATATTGCAGTAAAAAGAGTTGAAATATAAATCATGTTCTTTTTCACGGAACATTAATTTTACATTCTATTGTCATTAAGGAGTGTGTTCATTGGAACAAGCTACTGTAGTAAACGAGCCTAATAATTAGAAATCTATTAATGTGTTATACTCAAATAATTTATTACAGAGATTTTTTTTATGTTGCTTCGTGACCTATCTTCTGGCATGACAACGTACTACAGACATGCATGCTGACAGTGTTCTAAGGGGCAAGTGACGAAGGCAATAATCGTACCACATCATCCTCCTGGACCTTTTCTCCATTCATGTCAGCTGTGTCCCGTTCTAGGCCTTCAGGTATGTGCGGTGGCGGAAAGTCCACGGCGCATGCCGCCGATTGGTACGCGGTGGAGCACCATCCGTCCTCATGAGTGTGGTTTACATGATCCAGGTCGACGACAGTCCCGGCCTCCGGCATGGCGACTCCCGTACTTCCCGACAGAGGTGGCACATCAGGCACCGGGAGCACGCCGCGTGGCGGATGGGGCGGTGTGGCCATCGTTGTCGCTCCGCTCGCTGCAGTGAGCGCCAAACAAGATAACCCACGGCCAGCAATCCGATCGTGTGAAGAAGAGGGCTTTGGTCGCTCGGCCATGGACCGAGCGAGGCGCCGCTGTGTACATGCGAGGCGGCGGCGTCGGAGATCAGATGCGTTTCTCGTGGGAGCCGATATACATGCCAGTTTATGTCTTCGATCGTGGTGGTCCTTGGTGGAGCTGAGCCTCTTGGTGGAGCTGAGCCGGCTGTGCTTTCTTTGGCTCGTTTTCTGGCTTCATATACAAAGAGATGGCTTGATTCTATTTCCTTCGTGCGATGGATTGGAAGGATAGATGAACGCTGATTAAAGCGGGTATGTAGAAGATGAAATCTGCACCCGTCTCCACCCAATTTTTCCTTCGTGGGTTCGACGCAGCGTTTGTCGGAAGCAGCTGCACATGAACCACTCCAGTGATCCTACGTGGCTCGGTTTTGCCCCAAGATTCGTGCGACGGTAAGAAGGACGTTCGTTGTGAAATCCCCCTTGGCCGACGGTCGTCAGTTAGCATTTGCGTATGAAAATTAAATTCATGATGTATCTAATCATATTGATTTCGTAGTATGAGCGCTGATATTTTCTTCTACAAAGTTGATCAAAGTTTATAAAATTTGACTTTAGACAAATCTTATATATAGAGAGTAAAAAAAAGTATCGGAGGGAGCATCAATATCAATCGAGATTTGTAATCGAGGGTCGCCCTTTTGCATAACTTGATCTTTGCCTGCCTCTAAATCAGTTGGGGGGTCAAGATCCCCAGATACGTACCGTAGCTTGACTTCTCCTTTGGCCCGTCTCTGTTTTCCAGCTCTTCATGCACCTCACGCCACTGCCTTTAAAGCCAACCGCACCCTCCTCTCCTAGTCCTAGCCCAATTTCCACCCCGCGTCCCTCTCGACTCAAGCCCCCCGCTCGTCGTCACAACCCCCTTCCACCTCTCGCCCGGCCACCCCTCGCCGCCGCACGCGCTCCCGGGCCGGCATTCCGCCCTCCAAGAACCATCGGAGTGACGCGAGACAGGCGGGCCCGGCGCAGCCATGGGGCGTTCTTGGTCCTGCGCCCTCCGCCTCCTCTTCTTGGCGTCCCTGCTCCTCCTCTGCTCCGCCCTGCCGCCGCCGCGCCCGCCGCCGCCGCCGGGAAGCGGGAGCGGGAGCGCGACGGAGCTGACGGCCGCCGACGAGGCGGTCCTCGCCAGGATTTGCAACCCGCGCGCTGGCCCGCGCCCGGCGTGGTGCGAGGAGCTGCACCTGATCAGGCGGCGCGCCCTCAGGGGAGGCGCGCGGCACCGCCACCACCACCACCACCGCGCGCCCTCCGTGCCCCTGCCCCCGCCGGGCCGTGACGACGTCGACATGCGCTACGGCGTCTCCAAGCGCCGCGTCCCCACGGGCCCGAACCCGCTGCACAACTGAGGCCGGCGGGCGGCGGCGACGGCCGGGTCAGTTCTTGCTTCTTGGACCGATCACCGGCGGGCGACGGCGGGGTCAGTTCTTGCTTTCTTGGACGGATCACCGGCGGCCGGACCCTTCAGCGAGGATCGCTCGATCGTCCTCTCTTGTTCCTGCTTTCCGCGTCCGGTACACCCCTCGACTGCTCGGCCGGAAAGGACTTACAATGGAGGATCGATCGACGCTCCTCTGCTCTGCTTGCTCATACATCTCTGCACGCCAGTAACATAGATATAGCGTATGTATGTATAGGCCAGTTCTTCTTCTTCCTCCTTCCTCTGAATTCTTGGTTCTTTCTTGTCAATTTTGCTCTAGTGTAATTTCGCCGTTGCTCGGCTCGCTCCATCAATGCAAGGAAAGAAAAACCCGCGAGTTTTTGTGCCGCCGACGACGTGACGTCCGCTCGATTGTCAATTTCCCACTGTGGCTGACGGCGTGGACATCGGCGCGACGCAACGCCATTATTTTTCTTCTCTTTCACATGTATCCGTTCCGTTCTTAAACAGAAGGTGAGGTCAGGCTTGGCGTGCCCTGCATCTGACCACAAGACAGCTTTTTTTTGTGTACGTACGTACTACGCTCTCGCTGCCATGGCCGCGGTCGGCGGTCGGCGGCCGGCGGCCGGGCCGCGCCGCTGGGGTTTAATGTGCTCTGCCTCTCCGTGTGACGGCGAGGCAAGGTTGGAGAGGTTTAATGGCGCACCACCGTCTGTCTGCCTGCGTCTTGCCCCTTGTGTGGCATTAATTTCGCTCGCTCGTTCGTGGTTAATTTTGATCTGCGTTGTCAAGTTACCGTGGGAGACAGTGTGGTAATTTAGGTTGTGATGACTTCATTCTGACTTGTGGCCGTGGTAACCAACTTGACGTGACTACCTGGCCTGACAGGGATACGGACATACACTGAAGCCTCTGACTTTGTGAGTAGGACAAGTCGGAAGCACTGCGCCCACGTGTACTGCTGCTACCGTTTCAGCGTGCAACGTTTTTACCGCAGCACTAGAGACCAAGATTTCTACACGTAGCGTTGCACTTGCCAGTAGTTTCTTCGCTGCCAAGGCTCTATCTTTCCATTAATGGAACATTTAGTACTAGCGGTGTCTCTGCGTCTGCATACAGCCTAATTATGTTTATTCATAACTCGAAAGCTAAATGCTGGGCCTGTTAACAAAACCCTGATGTGAACTCACCGGGAAATTCCATTCAGATTTTTCTTGAAGCAAGCTCTATGAACTACTCCCTCCATTCCATAATATAGTACGTCATCGGTTTTCGAGCTTTAAGTTTGACCATGAATTTAACCAATAAAATCGATTGTGGCGGGAGTAAAAATTAAATCATCGAAAACTTCATTCGAATACGAATTCAATGATATAATTTTTACTCCCGCCACAATCGGTCTCGTCGGTTAAATTTGCGGTCAAACTTAGATTTGAGAAAGCACGGACACATTACATTGTGGAATGGAGGGAGTACTTGTATTACACGCGGAATATCGAAAAAGTGATGCATTACAGCTTTACTAAAACGACAATGGGTACCCATTATCCGCGTACCCAACGAATAAAAGTTCTATCAGGATAAGGATATGGATCAAAAACATATCCATGAATACATAAATGAGAAAATTTAAAACCCATCAGTTAATATAACCCATACCATGTATCCACATATAATCTAAAAGTTAGGCCTTAAGTATTATTTATCCACATATTAAACATATTATATGTACATAAATCCCGCAACGAGTCCACGTTTCAGAATGTATTGTTGTTTACGAGTATATGTTGTTGACATGAAGTGTTGTTGTTTTACATTATTATTATAAAATGTTGGTTATGACCATGTAATACTCAAACCGATGTGTTGCAAATCTGGGTAATTTTATCCGCGGGTATTCATTTACCATGACGGATGGCGGGTATAAAAAAAATTATACCCGTCGACGGGTATGGGTACAAGTGGAGTAAGGTTTGAGGCGACGAGTAAGGGTATAGGGTGGCTCCATCCGTACCCAAACCCGACAGATGCCATCCCTAAGCTTTACTCACATACAAGAGCGAATCTTGGTTGCATACACCTGTCACACACACAACCGTTGTACAACCACACAGTTTCACATAAAAAACATTATGAATTGAAATTTAAATTTTTAACATGTCCACAATATTAAATTATTACATAATTCATCAAATCCACAACATCAAATGCAACACAAATACAACAATGTTCTTGCACAATACAACAAACAAATTATAAAAATAGGCGGTTCTTTCACAATGCCATTTCCAATACTCCTCCAACAAATCCTTTAGGAGTTGATCGCGTGCATCGGAGTCTCTAATTTCATTGTACACCTTCATGAAGTATTTGATTCACTCCTCTTTTAGCATCGGCATAACACGTACGTCCATCAAGTGATAGAAGGTGTAATCTAAACCCTGTCCACACTCATTCTCAATGATTATGTTATGCATAATCACGCAAGGAGTCATGACATACCAAAGTGTTCTTTTATCCCAGAATCTAGATGACCTCGCACAATAGCAAACTGAGATTGCAAAATCTCAAAAGCCTCTCAACGTATTTCCTAACCGCCGCTTGTGCATCGTAAAAGGTGAGTTCTTTCTTACCTTGAGGTTTTGAAATTGGCTTGACAAAAGTAGTCCACCTCGGATAGATGTCATCCGCAAGATAGTACCCATACTTATATGTGCGGCCATTTGCTTCGAAGGTCACCAATGGTGCTTCTCCATTTGCTAACTTGGAAAAAAGAGGTGACCGGTTGAGCACATTGATGCCATTGCAAGATCCAAGCATACACGAAACACGAAACGCACAGACATACAAGGAACCACCATGATTCGGCTTCTTCCCCTTGTGCATTCCCACTAGCATAGCAATGTCCTCTTCTTTGTTCAAATCAAACTCCTCACCAGACGAGGAATCACTCATGAAAGAGAAGTCACGGGAGCTCATCTACGATGCGGAAAAATAATGTCAAACTTACTGTCCAGACCCAACAAAAAAGTCATCAAGTTTCATCTTTTTTTACCTTTGGTAATTTCGTTGAACATTGCTCACGGGGTGGACGAAATCGGCCGACGGCGGGTCGGGCAACCGTTTGGCGGTGAGGACCGCGGGCGGCAGCTACTGGTGGCAGAGAGGATGGCCGCACGTTGGCAGAGAAGAGATGGCGGAGGGAGTTCTACATGGTCGGCGGGCGGGTTCAAGCGGGCGGAAGCACGACCGAGCCTCGCGACCGTCCGGCAAGCGGCATGGCGCTCCTCCCCAACTCCGGCGGGGTCTTCAGCTACCAACGACCGCACCCCATCCATACCCTTGCCGGAGAAGCCATTTAGGCCAGCCGCAACCGTCGGTAGAGCTTCGATTGCACGGCGGTTGAAAGTAAATCAACGACTATGGGCGGCAGGCCGGCGAGGCAGGCGGAGGGGGATGGGCCGGCGAAGTCGTGGCGGGGCTGGCGGTCGGGTGGCAGCAGCGTCGATCTGGGGCGGATTCGGCCGACGGCGGAGTGGAATCGGGCGGCGACTGTGCGGGGAAAGAAACTGAACGATAGTTGGTGGGTTGGCGGGTAGTTTGGTTTTTACATCTTCTAAAGGTGAAGGTGCAAATTTACACTGTGAGGTGTTGTAGTTTACATCTCCGAAAGGCAAAGATGTAATTTCTTCTTCAACTACACCACCTTTTAAAGAAGCGTTTTTTAGGCCGCGAAGATGCACAAAATAGTTATTTTCACATATACAACTTCTATTGGAGATGCTCTTACCTGCCCAGTGAGCCACGAACCAAAAATTCGCAGGTAAGAGCATCTCTAGCCGTTGGTCCTCCCGGGGCCGATTTTAGTGCCGTCTGGGGGGAGGGGCAGCCGACGCTAAAATCGGCCTGGGGCGGCTCGGCTTCCCAGCCGTGCCCCCGGGGTCGCCCCCAACCGCCGCTTTCATCCCATTATGAGCGTAGAATCGGTCCGAAAACGTTAAAAAGTTTTAATTTTTTATTGAAATATAATACAAGAGTTAAAAAAAGGACTACGTAGCCATCCCGTCGGCGTCGTCCCGTGGCCACGCGCCGCATTCTACATGCCGAGGAGCTTGTAGAACTCGGTGTAGTCGCCGTCGTCCTCCCCGTCCCCGTCGTTGTCGTCGCCCTCCGGTGCGTCGCGGCCGGCGTCCCTGCTGCAGCCCTGTCCTGCGTCGCCGAAACGGTCCAGGTCGGGGTTGGAGGGCCCGGGCGCCTCCCCGTCGCTGTCGTCGTCGAGGATGATGAGGCCGGCGATCTCCTCCTCGCGACGGGCACGGTGCCGAGCCTCGCTCTCCTCGAGGGCCCGGCGCTGCCGCTTTACCTCCTCCCGGACGTAGTCGTTCCGCACCCACTTCAGGGCGGCCTCGTCGTCGGCGGTTGCCATGTCCAGACGCTCCTGCTTGACCACCGCCGGCGTGCCAGGCTCCGTCTTCGGCCTAACAAGGCGAAGGTGGCCGCGGGGAGGCGAGGGCTCACGGCGACGCCCCTCGTTGATGGTGATGCTGCCGCTGCTGCGTCCGCTGCGTCGGAGCGGCGACAACAAGCCGGGCTCGGCCTTAATGGCGACGAGCGACGTGCGCGTTGCGCCGGAGGAGTGGGAGGACTGGGAGGAGTGCGAGGACGACAACGACGGCCCCTCCATACGCCGTGGCTGCCACGACGAGCCCCTCCGGTGGGAGACGGACGTCGCCTCCGGGTACCCGAGGCGCGGCTCGTTGCCGCCCTTGATGTGCTCGAGGACGGCCTTGAGAGTGCGTCCGGGGATGCCCCACCAAATAAAGCGACCCTCGCTGTTGTTGCGGCTGAGTGCGGGGCCGCCGTTGGTGGAGGCGAGCTGCTCCTCGCGGCGGCGCTCAAAGTAGGCCGTCCAGAGGGAGATGTTGTCCGGGGCGTACCTCGGCTGCCGGCGATGCTCCTCGGACAGGGAGGACCGGATCCGGGCGATCTCGGCGCGCCGCTCGGCTCCGATGGGCACGCGTGGGAGGTGTGGACGCGTGTCGCCCCATACTGACTGTGATGCCCGTAAACACCGGCTCGTGAAGGCGCGACATCAATGGAAGGCTGACCAGCAGCAGCCTTGCATTGATTCCCCGCGGGAAACCGAGGCGATGAGGACGACGCCGTCGCTCGGTCCCTGACTTGGCGGACCCACCCCCATTTTCGCGCCAAATCGTTTCGCCCGGCGCCCCCAGGCGCTCCCCGGCGCGTCGGGTTCAGCCTGGGTATGCCGGCGCTAAATTAGGCCCTAAGAGCATCTCCAGCCGCCCCTCAAGAGGCCCCCCGAAGGCCTTTTTTTGCGCCGTCAGTCAAAAATCGGCCCAGTCGCGCCCCCACGAGCCCATTTTTCGCCGATTAGGGCCTAATTTAGCACCGGCGTACCCAGGCTGAACCCGGCGCGCTGGGGGGCGCCTGGGGTGTCGGACGAAACATTTTGGCGTGAAAACGGGGGTGGGTCCATCGAGTCAGCGACCCCGAGCGCGCGTCGTCGTCCTCATCGCCTCGGTTTCCTTGTTTTCGCGTGCCCTTTAAGGCCGAGCCCAGCTTGTTGTCGCCGCTCCGACGCAGCGGCCGCAGCGGCGGCGAGATCACCATCAACGAGGGCCGTCGCCGCGAGCCCTCGCCTCCCCGTAGCCACCTCCACCTTGTCAGGCCGAAGACAGAGCCTGGCACACCGGCGGTGGTCAAGCATGAGCACCTGGCCATGGCCACCGCCGACGATGAGGCCGCCCTGAAGTGGGCGCGGGATGACTACGTCCGGGAGGAGGTGGAGCGGCAGCGCCGGGCCCTCGAGGAGATCGAGGCTCGCCACCGCGCCCGCCGCGAGGAGGAGATCGCCGGCCTCATCATCCTCGACGACGACAGCGACGGGGAGGCGTCCGGGCCCTCCAACCCCGACCTGCACCGTCTCGGCGACGCAGGGCAGCGCTGCAACAGGACGGCGGCCGTGGCGCGCCGGACGGCGACGACAGCGACGGGGATGGGGATGACGGCGGCGACTACACCAACTTCTACAAGCTCCTCGGCATGTAGAATGCAGCGGCACGGCGACGGGACAGCGGCGGCGGGACGACGTAGTCGACGTAGTTTTTTTAAAGTTTTTGTATTATATTTTTAATGAAAAACCCGAACTATGTTTAATGTTTGGGTCACTTTTGGGCTGATTCTATGTCCATACTAGGCTGAAAGCGACGGTTGGGGGGTGACCCCAGGGGCACGGCTAAGCCGAGCTGCCCCAGGCCGATTTTAGTGCCGGATTTTAGCTCCGGCTGCCCCCCAGGCGGCACTAAAATCGGTCCCTGGGGGGGCAACGACTGGAGATGCTCTAACCGACGAAAAATGGGCTTGTGGGGGCGTGACTGGGCCGATTTTCGATCACCGGCGTAAAAAAAGGCCTTCGAAGGGCCTGTTGGGGGGGGGGGGGGGGGCTCGAGATGCTCTAAAATTGTAGCAGTTGGGGTTCGTAGTGCAACAATAGTGCAGTAGCAGTACACATGATAGGGTACTCAGCAAGCGATGTACAGTACGTACGTGCTGGTTAATGAGGTAACTGTCTGCCGCGTGAAGATAATGCAGCTGCCCTTGTACTTGACTCGGACGTGTGCCCGCCGGCTCATGGAGGCAGCCCCCGTGCATTTACTCAACGGGAACTGGATCGGTCGGGCCGTGGAGTTAACTCCCAATCGACCGTGCATATCATCATCCCGATCCTGTGCGTCTCAATAATTCACACGTCCGTGGGCCGGCCAACGAGATGTGTACTGTGAACTGCAACAAGATGTACACAATGGCAAATGCTTCATTTTAGCCTGGCCGATTCTGGCTTTCGGATCAGAGATTTCTACTGGAGAATGTAACCATTTCATCGTACCATGTAATCTAGGTAACTAACTCTATACACGCATTCTGCAACAATGTGGATAAGACATTGAGTTACAGCAGCAGCCAGTGACGTCTAATTTCTTGACAAAACTATGGGCAGCGCAGGACCGGTTTCTGCGGTGTGTATCATCGCTTCCTTCCGGAGACGGTCTTCTTGACGGCGCCGACGGAGACCAGGAAGTCGTCTAGGGAGGAGAGGGTCTTCATGTCGTCCGGCGGGAAGTAGCTGGCCGCCTTGCCCATGAGCGAGGCGAAAATGAGGGACAAGCCAGGTGACGCAGCGGGGCGGTCCGGGAGGAACTCGTCTAGGAAGGCAAAGGCGGCCAAGAAATCAGACCGGCTCGCGTTGATCGGGGCTGCAAAGTGCGCCGGGATGATCCGCCGGAACGGCCAGTCCGCGGCGATCCTGTCCACCCAGTCCCTCACCTGCAGAAGAAGCAGACGATGTTAGCAGGAAGGAATGAGTGCAGTGTAAGTGTAACCATGAAAAGCCGCATCTGCAGCATGTACGTACCTTCTCTGGAACTTTGCTGAAGACGAGCGTCTTCACGATTGGTGAGACGATCAGTTTTTGAGACATCTGAGCGAAGCTCGCGTTTGGCTCGAGAAGATTCGAGGGGCCGAGAAACAGTATTTGAAGTACCATCCTCTCCCATCCTGTTGGAACATACCCAGGTTACTATAATATGCGATAATGTTGATGCAAATATGCAACGCAACAGGTGTATAAGTATATGATTTTTCATATTCAACAAGCAACTATGATGCTGTTTCTATCTGCCATGTTAAAGCCTCAAACTGAAAGTTAGCAATCTTAAACAATAAAGATCATCAGTGCCGACGAAAATACATAGCAAGAATACAGTGAGATATCGATAGTGTAGCCATGGTATACCTGCGCACAGGAAGATGTAATAGGCAAGCGAGAAAACGCAACCACAAGCATGTGAAAGTGTGTAACAACTTTCTTCTATGACATGTCCGCTACACTCTTAACACAGAATGGAGTTGCCGAGGACAGAGATTGTTATGTAACAAATACAGAAAGCCTAAGCAATAGAACAACACAGAGATATTGACAAAATGACTGGAAGCGGATTTGGTGAACAAATGACATCCGTGGTATTCTCAGTAAAAAAAGTCAAAAATTTCGATTACATAGAAAAAGACTGTTTGAATGGATGACTGTATTTTCTTCGCTGAGGATACCACGGATGCCATTTCTTCACGAAACTTCACGCGTGAGTAGAATGATCGACCAAGTTTGGTACCCCTAAATTCCAGTTTTTTAATTATCTTTCCTGGGTTTTTAAATTTAATATTCATTTAGGGTTTCACCGGCACACTGAGCTCCTTTGTATTTACCCAAACCAACCTTCCTACTACTTAATTTTGCTCCTTTTTTAATTCGAAAAGGCTAACTAAAGTTAATAAGGGAACATGGACAAGTTTCTGCACCATCATTTTTCTGAGCGAATATATACCTAGATGCCTAGATAAAAATCAATCTAGTTTTCTACTAGGCTACCTTGTTTAAACTTCAAAGCGTGAACTCTACGTTTTACAAATTCTAGATAATTCTTGTATCACTGTGATTACAATGAGTGCAAAAAAGGAGTACATAGACTGCTGAAGTTTGCTCCTTTCCAAAATGTGGAAAAAACTAACTGAAAAAGGTGAATATTTACAGATTTCAGAAAACACTTCTCTGGATGAGCATGCCTAGTTGGTGAACAATCTAGCTAGTGTGTTTCTAACATGAACTCCAGATCACACTGCTTCCAGCTAATTCCTGTTCCACTCTATCTCAATTAGTTTAGAATTGGTATCGAACTGTATGTACCTGTCTGCCGGGTCAGCTTGTTGTCCTCAACGGGATCATCAGGAACCTCTCTCCCTTTGCTCAGTATCTTCACTGCCAAGCCGTTCTTGGCAGCTGCCAACAAGGACTCTTTGCTGATGCAATCGGGCGGCTGCCGAGGAACAAAAATCACAGCATCCGTCACCAGCAATGTCCTGGAAGGCTTATGGTAGAACGCCACCTCCACGTACGGCCCAATGCCTGAACGCAGCCAATTTACACAGATAGGACGGATGCATCAATGCATTCACCATGGTGTTCAGAGATCAGAATGTGTGGTGAGGAACTGGGAGTACCAACTTCCGGCGAGCTGAGCACCTTCTGCTCGATCTCAGCCGCCCAGGGCGTGGCATCGTCCTCGTCTTCGAGGGGCTTGGAGCGGAAGACCCCGAAGAACTCGAGCGGCAGGTTGATGGGCCAGCTCCATTGGCGTGGCGCCACCCACACCTGCGCCCTGGGGAACTTCCTGGAGAAGGGGCCGAGGAAGATCTTGTGCTCGTACGCGAAGGTCGGCAGGACGATGTGCTCCACCGGCGCGCCCAGCTCCTTGATCAGCTGCACAGGACATGGCACCGGATTAATGTCGAACAGGAGCCGCGCGGAGTGTCGCTTGCTCTGCAGAATCTGATGCCTGGCCTGCCTACCTGGATGCATTCCTTGGTGGGGGCGATGGGGGCGTGCACCCAGAGCCCGCCGGAGCGGAGCTTGACGACGGTCATGCGGGTGTTGGTGGAGACGCTGCTGAAGCCCAGCGCCTGCTCCTGCTCGAACAGCCATACGCTGCCCTTGACCGCCTGCATTCGGAGAGGGGTTCAGACTTCAGAGGGCAAGTGAAGTGTGGCGATGAGTTCGGGAAGCAGCAGGCTGAGGCGATTGCGGGTCACCTCGGTGCGTGTGGTGCGGCGGTTGAGGAAGGGGCCGAGCGGGAAGGGGAAGCCGGTGAAATTGAAGTAGAACCGCGACGAGGAGGAGGAGGAGGCGCTGCTGGATTCGTCGGCGGTTGAGGCGGAGACGGCGAGGCGTGGCCTGCGGAGGGCGTGGAGCGGCGCGGCGTGGTGGTGGCAGGGCGCGCCGGGCTGCCGGCGCGGCGTCGCGCGGAGCGGGCGCGGGGCGGAGGCGACGGATGTGGCTGCCATTCGTTTGGGCGAGCTTGGCCGGAGGGAGCTCGCGGCTGGGGAAAGTCGAAGAGGGGAAGGAGTGAGAGGTGTGGTGCACCTGGGTTCGGACTGATGGCTGGATTGGGTGACACGTGGAGACGCGGCCGCCGTTGAGTAGGGAGCTTCGAAATGGGATGTGGCAGATGGTTCCGTAAATCGCGTCTCGTGGTATTATCTACTCACTCACTCCGTTCCTAAATATAAGTCTTTTAACGGTTTTACAAGAGGACTACATACGGATGTATATAGACATACTTTAAATTATAGATTTATTTATTTTGCTTTGTATGTAGTTCCCTTATACAATCTTTTAAAAGACTTATATTTAGGAACGGAAGGAGCATGGGACAATTTTTATGTTTTGACTATATGAACTAACTAATTTCAGATTTGACCTAGCTTTTAAAAAAAAATCGAAACTGACCTCTTCTAATGACGCCAATATCCCTAGCATCTGGGTTGCACGGGAGACGTCAGGGTCCGTGGTGTCTGGTCACGGGCCCGCACGGCCGGCTGGCCCATTGACTCGCTGACGTGGCAAAGTACCAGACGCTAGGGACCCTGGTCCTAAGAACCAAATAACCCGCAGGGGAGAGTGGGTGGGATCCACCCCACTCACTCTTCCCAATCCAGCTCGAGCTTGCTGTTGCGTTTTGCTCTCCCTTCCCTCTCTCTCACCTCTCAAGCCCCTGTCAAATCCTCTCCAATAGGTGCTTTCCTTAGGTGGATCTTTCCATCACTTTGTTGCTTGTGGTAATCTCCTCCGAATCATCCAATTATTTTTTGTTAAATCTTGTTATTTTGCTAGTTATTTTACAACTAGGAGAAACCCTAGTTCATGAGATCTCTCAATTTTAGTGTGTTTGAATATGTTGTTTATCTTTGGTAACAGGGATATGCTTGGAGTAGGAAGAATATTTGGTTTATGAGTAGAAAGATTGGGGGTTAGGGTTAGTTATTGTTTTGGGTAAACTTTGCTCAATGTATCTTAATTAATGATACATTTTGGGACATCATTAATAGTGTAGTGTTGATATAATTTGGGTATAATTTCTGTTTTTAGAACACAACAATTGTCATTGATGTGTTAAATTCATTCATGTTGTTTTTAGATGGAGAGACTTGTTAATGTTGATTATATGGACAAGGAGGCATTTTTTAGTTGCAATGCCAACGCGGGTGAGGAAACAATGGTTTTTGATACAATCCCTAGCTATGAGGATGTTGTTGAAAAAGTGAGACATGTTTTGAAGTGGATGGACCCCAATGATGATGTTAAGTTAATAGGAAGGTATGATGTTGGAGTTGGAGCCAAATCCCGCTTAAACAGTATGCCCATCACCTCGGATTTGCATTGGGATGTGTACAAGGAAAAGGTTGCTCAATCAGAAGACAAGTCACTTGAATTGTTTGCCACCAAGGTTGAACCTCCTCGGTTTGCAATTGACTTGAACAAACATGTCTCTTCCCCAATGACCGAGAGGACAAGTATGCCTCTTGTTGAGCATAGGGTTGTGGTTGATGGCTCCAATGCTTATTGCAAACCACGTCCTCAACCACCAACCAGCCAAGAAAATGAGGTTGAGTTGTATGCCCCTAATGCTTCTAGCCAACCACCAACTAGCCAAGCAAATGAAGCTGAGGTGATTGGTAGTGACAAAGTAATTCAACAGGATGATGATGGTGATGCTCGTGGTGATGAGGATGAGCTAGAGGAAAGGTTTCATGCTAATGATGTTGGTGACTTGGATGCCTACATAGCGCAAAAGGAAATGGATCGCGAGTTACCTTTTAGGCGTCTATATGGGTATGACTCGGATGACGAAGGTCCGTAGGAAGAATTGGACGAGGATGGATTTACTAAGGAGGTAAACCAAATTCACTTTGAGTTGACCGGCTTGGAAAAAAGAACTCATTTGTTTTGAGATCTCAGACTTGCCCATAAAGGCGTAGTTGATGGTGGCCTGAGAATGACGACGATTGAGCCAACACCTTGCCCGGATGCAGGCGAGCCCAGGGAGGAGAACAAGGATGAGAATGCTTATTTGAAGAAAGGAGTGAAGTTCCTAAGTTTGGCTGGTATGAAGGTTTGGTTGTCTGACTATTGTTGGGGAACGTCGCATGGGAAACAAAAAATTTCCTACGCACACGCAAACCTATCCATGGTGATGAGCATCTACGAGAGGGAGAGTGGATCTACATACCCTTGTAGATCGCTAAGCGGGAAGCGTTAAGAAACGCGATTGGTGTAGTCGAACATCTTCGCGATCCAAATCGCCGAGCGTCCCGCGATCTCATCACGATCCGTCCCGCGATCCAATCACGATCCGTCTCGTGAACTCATCACGATCCGTCCCACGATCTCATCACGATCTGTCTCACGATCTTGATCACGATCTATCCCGCGAACTCATCACGATCCGTTCCGCGATCTCATCATGAACCGTCTCGCGATCTCGATCACGGTCCTTCCGATCTAGCGCCGAACGGACGGCACCTCCGCGTTCAGCACACGTGCAGCTTGATGACGATCTCCACCGTCTTGATCCAGCAAGAGGAGGTGGATAGGAGAGAGAGTTCACCGGCAGCGTGACGGCACTCCGGTGATGGTGGTGGAGTGATTCCGGCAGGGCTTCGCCTAAGCGCTGCGAAAAACCGATCTAGAGGAGAAACCGTGCACCGGTGAAACGGGTAGCACGTGACCGGAAATTCTGTCCAAAAACCACCCAATCCACTAGTATATATAGGAGGAGAGGAGAGGAGAGGCATCCAAGGCCTTTGGGTCAGCCGAAATAGGAGGTGGGAAGCAATCCTACTTCACCTCCAATCCTAGTTGGAGTAGGATTGCCTCCTATTGGCTGATTTTCCACTTTTTGCTTTAGGACTTTCTCTCCTGCGCCATGGGCCTTTGTGGCTGTTTTCCCAGCCCACTAAGGGATGGTTATTATTCTCCCACAGCCCATGGACCTCTTGGGGTCGAAATACCCCTCCCGGTACACTACCGGCACTCCCGGTACACTACCGACACTCCCGGTATACTACCGATGAGCCCGAAACTTTTCCGGAAACCAAACTGGGACTTCCTATATATGAATCTTTACCTCCGGACCATTCTGGAGCTCCTCATGATGTCCGGGATCTCATCCGGGACTCCGAACAAACTTCGGCCACCACCATACATAACTCTACACTACCGAAACGTCACCGAACCTTAAGTGTGCAGACCCTGCGGGTTCGAGAACTATGTAGACATGACCGAGACACCTCTACGGTCAATAACCAATGGCGGGACCTGGACGTCCACATTGGTTCCTACATATTCTACGAAGATCTTTATAGGTCGAACCTCTATGTCAAGGATTCAGTTAATCCCGTATAACGTTCCCTTTGTTCTTCGGTATGTTACTTGCCCGAGATTCGGTCGTCGGTATCTCCATACCTAGTTCAACCTCGTTACTGGCAAGTCTCTTTACTCGTTCCGTAATACAAGATCCCGTGACTAACACTTAGCCACATTGCTTGCAAGGCTTGTTGTGATGTTGTATTACCGAGTGGGCCCTGAGATACCTCTCCGTCACACGGAGTAACAAATCCTAGTCTCGATCCATGCCAACTCAACAGACACCATCGGAGATACCTGTAGAGCACCTTTATAGTCACCCAGTTACGTTGCGACGTTTGATACACACAAGGCACTCCTACGATATCCGTGAGTTGCATGATCTCATGGTCATAGGAACATATACTTGACATGCAGAAAACAGTAGCAATAAACTAACACGATCATATGCTATGTTTGTAGTTTGGGTCTTATCCATCACGTCATTCTCCTAATGATGTGATCCCGTTATCAAATGACATCTCATGTCCATGCCTAGGAAACCTTAACCATCCTTTGATCAACGAGCTAGTCCATTAGAGGCATACTAGGGACATGGTTTTGTCTATGTATCCACACATGCATTTAAGTCTCCGATCAATACAATTATAGCATGGATAATAAACGATTATCATGAACAAGGAAATATGATAATAACTAATTTATTATTGCCTCTAGGGCATATTTCCAACAGTCTCCCACTTGCACTAGAGTCAATAATCTAGTTCACATCACCATGTGATTCGCATTGTTATGAATCTAACACCCAATGAGTTCTGGGGCTCGATCATGCTTTGCATGTGAGAGAGGTCTTATAGTCAACGGGTCTGCGATATTCAGATCCATGTGTACTTTGCAAATCTCTACGTCAAACCGTAAACACTGCTACCACACTCCACTTGGTACTATTTCCAAATGGCTGCTCCACTATACATATCCAGATTGCTACTACGAGTCATCCGGATTAGTGTTAAAGCTTGTATCGACGTAACTCCTTACGACGAACTCTTTATCACCTCCATAATCGAGAAACATCTCCTCAGTCTCTTAGTTACTAAGGATAATCTTGACCGTTGTCCAGTGATCCACTCCTAGTTCACTCTTGTACCCCCTGACGGACTCATGGCAAGGCACACACAGGTGCGGTACACAGCATGGCATAATATAGAGCCTATGGCTAAGGCATAGGGGACGACGTTCGTCCTTTCTCTTTCTTCTGCCGTTGTCGAGCTTTGAGTCTCACTCAACTTTCACACCTTACAAATCAGGCGAGAACTCTTTCTCTGACTGATCCATTTTGAACTCTTTCAAAATCTTGTCAAGGTATGCACTCATTGAAAGTCTCATCGAGCATCTTGATCTATCTCCATAGATTTTGATGCTCAACAATTAGGTAGCTTCATCCAGGTCTTCCTTTGAAAATCACTTTCCAAATGACCGTTTTATGCTTTCCAGAAACTCTACATTATTTCTGATCAACAATATGTCATCCACATATACTTATCAGAAATTCTATAGTGCTCCCACTCACTTTATTGCAAATACAAGTTTCTCGTAAACTTTGTATAAACATCAAAACTTTGATCACCTCATCAAAGCGTATATTCCAACTCCGAGATGCTTGCTTCAGTCCATGGAAGGATCACCGAAGCTTGCACACCTTTTAGCATCCTTAGGCCTGACAAAACCTTCTGGTTGTATCACATACAACCTTTCCTCAAGTAAACCGTTAAGGAAACGATGTTTTGACATCCATCTGCCAGATTTCATAATTGAAAACACAGCAACTGCTAACATAATTCCAACAGACTTTAGCACCACTACGAGTGAGAAAGTCTCATCATAGTCAACT
Organism: Hordeum marinum; assembly: GCA_022496015.1. Lineage (NCBI taxonomy): Eukaryota > Viridiplantae > Streptophyta > Magnoliopsida > Poales > Poaceae > Hordeum > Hordeum marinum. Next base: position 407,069,263 of record CM039672.1, on the reverse strand, counting down.
CCTTGAACTTGTCACAAACATCTTTGCAACAAGTCGAGCTTTACAAATAGTGACATTCACCATCAGTGTCTGTCTTCATTTTAAAGATCCATTTGTACTCAACGACCTGCCGTCCAACGAGCAAGTCTACCAAAGTCTACACTTGGTTTTCATACATGGATCCTATCTCGAATTTCATGGCCTCTAACCATTTGTCGGAATCCGGGCCCATCATCGCTTCTCCATAGCTCGTAGGTTCATCGTTGTCCAACAACATGATCTCCAAGACAGAGTTGTCGTACCACTTAGGAGCAGTACACATCCTTGTCGACCTACGAAGTTCGATAGTAACTTGATCTTGAAGCTTCATGATCATCATCATTAACTTCCTCTTCAACTAACGTAGGCTTCATAGAAACATCTTTCTGCACTGCGCTACTCTCTGGTTGTACAAAGGTTTAACAACCTCATCAAGTTCTATCTTCCTCCCACTCAATTCTTTCGAGAGAAACATTTCCTCGAGAAAGGATCCGTTTAAGCAACAAACATTTTTCACTAGGATCTGAGATTGAAGGTTCACCCAACTGATCTTAGGGTATTCTATGAAGATGCAATTTGTCCGCCTTGGGTTCGACCTCATTAGGTGAAAACATTTTCCACACAAGTGTCACATCCCAAAATATTAAGAAATGACAGCTTAGGTTTCTATCAAACCATAATTCACATGGTGTCATCTCAACGGATTTAGATGGTGCCCTATTTAAAGTGAATGTAGTTGTCTCTAATGCATAACCCCAAAATTATAGTAGTAAAACGACAAGAGACATCATATTACGCACCATGTCCAATAGAGCATAACTATGATGTTCGGACACACCATCACACTATGGTGTTCCAGGTGGCGTTTAGTTGTGAAACAACTTGCACATTGTCTTAAGTTGTATGCCAAACTCGTGACTCAGATATTCACCTCCACGATCATATCGCAGTCATTTGTATCTTCTTGTTACGATGATCTTTAAACTTCACTCTGAATTTGCTTGAACCTTTCAAACGATTCAGACTTGTGTTTCATTAAGTAAATATACACTATATCTACTCAAATCATCAGTGAAGGTAAGAAAATAACGATATCCACTGCACGCTACAAGACTCACTAGATTGCATACATCAACATGTATCATTTCCAATGAATCACTTGCCCGCTCCATCCAACGGGGTCCTTTAGTCATCTTGCCCAAGAGGCATGGTTCGCATGTCTCAACCGATTCGAAATCGAATGAGTCCAAATATCCATCAGCATGGAGTTTCTACATGCGCTTTATACCAATATGACATTTAGCGGCAGTGCCACAAGTATGTGGTACTATCATTATTAACTTTGTATCTTTTGACATCAATGTTATGAACATGTGTAATACTACGATCAAGATTTCAACAAACCATTCTCACTGGGTGCATGACCATTGAAGGTATTATTCATGTAAACAGAATAACCATTATTCTCTAACTTAAATGAATAACCGTATTGCAATAAACATGATCTAATCATGTTCATGCTCAACGCAAAACACCAAATAACATTTATTTAGGTTCGTCACTAATCCTGAAGGTAGAGAGAGCGTGCGATGTTGATCACATCAACCTTGGAAACACTTCCAACACATATCGTCACCTCACCCTTAGCTAGTTCTCCATTTATTCCGTAGCTTTTATTTCGAGTTACTAACATTTAGCAACCGAACCGGTATCCAATACCCAGGTGCTACTAAGAGTACTAGCAAGGTACACATTAGTAACTCGTATATCAAATATACTTCTATCAATGTTGCCAGCCTTCTTATCTACCAAGTATCTAGGGTTGTTCCGCTTCAGCGACCGCTCACCTCATAACAGAAGCACTTAGTCTCGGGTTTGAGTTCAACTTTGGGTTGCTTCACTGGAGCATCAACTGACTTGCTATCCATGAAGTTTCCCTCCTTGCTCTTGCCCTTCTCGAAACTAGTGGTTTGATTAACCATCAACACTTGACGCTCCTTCTTGATTTCTACCTTCGCGGTGTCAAACATCGCGAACAACTCAGGGATCAACATTTCTTTCCCTGGCATTTTATAGTTCATCACCAAGTTCTAGTAGCTCAGTGACAATGACTTGGAGAACTACATCAATCACTATCTTATCTGGAAGATCAACTCCCACTCGATTCAAGCGATTGTAGTACCCAGACAGTCTGAGCACATGCTCAACGATTGAGCTATTCTCTTTCATCTTGCAGGCAAAGAATCTCGTTGGAGATCCTATATCTCGCAACTCGGGCATGAGCCTGAGATCACAATCTCAGCTCTTAGAACATCTCATATGTTCCGTGACGTTCAAAATGTTTCGGAGCCTCAATTCTAAGCCGTAATGCATGACGCACTAAACTATCAAGTAGTCATCGAAACGTGCCTGTCAGATGTTCACAACATCTACAGACGACGCTAGATGGGGTGGCGCACCGAGCGGTGCATTAAGGACATAAGCCTTCTGTGCAGCAATGAGGAAAATCCTCAGATCACGGACCCAGTCCGCAATTTTGCTACCAACATCTTTCAATTCTATTTCTCTAGGAACATATAAAAATACAAGGGAGCTACAGCGCGAGCTAGTAATCTACAACATAATTGCAAACACACTTTGACTATGTTCATGATAATGAGTTCAATTAATCATATTACTTAAGAACTCCCACTCAAATTGACATCCCTCGGGTCATTCGAGTGATACATGATCCAAATTCACCAACTCAAGTCCGATCATCACGTGAGTTAAGGTGGCTTCAATGGTGAACATCATTATGTTGATCATATCCACTATATGACTCATGCTTGACCTTTCGGTCTCTTGTGTTCCGAGGCCATGTCTGTACATGCTAGGCTCGTCAAGTTTAACCCGAGTGTTCTGCGCGTGCAAATCTGGCTTGCACCCGTTGTATGTGAATGTAGAGTCTATCACACCCGATCATCATGTGGTGTCTCGACACGACGAACTTTCGCAACGGTGCACACTCGGGGAGAACACAGTTCATCTTGAAATTCAAGTGAGGGATCACCTTGTAATGCTACCGCCGTACTAAGCAAAACAAGGTGCATAAAAGGATTAACATCTCATGCAATTCATAAGTGACATGATATGGCCATGAACTTGTGTTTAATATCTCCATCTTCGAAACACCGGCATGATCTCCATCGTCACCGGCACAACACCATGATCTCCATCATCTTGATCTCCATCAATGTGTTGCCATTGGGGTTGTGGCGCCAGCCCTGCTTCTACTTTTATTGCTACCACTTAGCGATAAAGTAAAGCATTACATAGCGCTTAATGATTGACACACAGGTCATACAATAATTAAAGACAACCCTATGGCTCCTGCCGGTTGCCGTACTCAACGACATGCAAGTCGTGAAATTCTATACATCACATGATCATCTCATACATCACATATATCTCATCATGTAATTGGCCATATCACATCACAACATACCCTGCAAAAACAAGTTAGACGTCCTCTAATTGTTGTTGCATGTTTTACGTGGCTGTTACGGGTATCTAGCAAGAACGATTCTCACCTATGCATAAACCACAACGGTGATACATAGATTGCTTTTCAACCTTCTCAAGGACCGCCTTTGTCGGATCCGATCCAACTAAAGTGAGAGAAACTGTCACCCGCAAGCCATCTAAGCAACAAGTTGCGTCGAGGGAACCGGTCTCTCGTAAGCGTACGAGTAATGTTGGTCCGGTCCGCTTCATCTCACAATCCCGCTGAACCAAAATCCGACCAAGGGAGGAAGCAATCTAAGCATCAATGCCCACAAACCTTTTGTGTTCTACCGAGATCTCATCGAACCATCAACCTAGCTCATGATGCCACTGTTGGGGAATGTCGCATGGGAAACAAATTTTTTCCTACGCACACGCAAACCTATCCATGGTGATGAGCATCTACGAGAGGGAGAGTAGATCTACATACCCTTGTAGATTGCTAAGCGGGAAGCGTTAAGAAACGCGGTTGGTGTAGTCGAACATCTTCGCGATCCAAATCGCCGAGCGTCCCGCGATCTCATCACGATCCGTCCCGCGATCCAATCACGATCCGTCCCGTGAACTCATCACGATCCATCCCGCGATCTCATCATGATCCGTTTCATGATCTTGATCACGATATATCCCGCGAACTCATCACGATCCGTTCCGCAATCTCATCACGAACCGTCTCGCGATCTCGATCACGGTCCTTCCGATCTAGCGCCGAACGGACGGCACCTCCGCGTTCAGCACACGTGCAGCTTGATGACGATCTCCACCGTCTTGATCCAGCAAGAGGAGGTGGAGAGGAGAGAGAGTTCACCAGCAGCATGACGGCGCTCCTTTGATGGTGGTGGAGTGATTCCGGCAGGGCTTCGCCTAAGCGCTACGAAAAACCGATCTAGAGGAGAAACTGTGCACCGGTGAAACGGGTAGCACGTGGCCGGAAATTCTGTCCAAAAACCACCCAATCCACTAGTATATATAGGAGGAGAGGAGAGGAGAGGCAGCCAAGGCCTTTGGGTCGGCCGAAATAGGAGGTGGGAAGCAATCCTACTTCACCTCCAATCCTAGTTGGAGTAGGATTGCCTCCTATTGGCTGATTTTCCACTTTTTGCTTTAGGACTTTCTCTCCTGCGCCATGGGCCTTTGTGGCTGTTTTCCCAGACCACTAAGGGCTGGTTATTATTCTCCCACATCCCATGGACCTCTTGGGGTCGAAATACCCCTCCTGGAGGCCTCCCGGTACACTACCGGCACTCCCGGTGTACTACCGATGAGCCCGAAACTTTTTCGGAAACCAAACTGGGACTTCCTATATATGAATCTTTACCTCCGGACCATTTCGGAGATCCTCGTGATGTCCGGGATCTCATCCGGGACTCCGAACAAACTTCGGTCACCACCATACATAACTCTACACTACCGAAACGTCACCGAACCTTAAGTGTGCAGACCTTGCGGGTTCGAGAACTATGTAGACATGACCGAGACACCTCTACGGTCAATAACCAATGGCGGGACCTGGACGTCCACATTGGTTCCTACATATTCTACGAAGATCTTTATCGGTCGAACCTCTATGTCAAGGATTCAGTTAATCCCGTATAACGTTCCCTTTGTTCTTCGGTATGTTACTTGCCCGAGATTCGATCGTCGGTATCTCCATACCTAGTTCAACCTCGTTACTGGCAAGCCTCTTTACTCGTTCCGTAATACAAGATCCCATGACCAAGGCTTGTTGTGATGTTGTATTACCGAGTGGGCCCTGAGATACCTCTCCGTCACACGGAGTAAGAAATCCTAGTCTCGATCCATGCCAACTCAACAGACACCATCGGAGATACCTGTAGAGCACCTTTATAGTCACCCAGTTACGTTGCAACGTTTGATACACACAAGGCACTCCTACGATATCCGTGAGTTGCATGATCTCATGGTCATAGGAACATATACTTGACATGCAGAAAACAGTAGCAATAAACTGACACGATCATATGCTATGTTTGTAGTTTGGGTCTTATCCATCACATCATTCTCCTAATGATGTGATCCCGTTATCAAATGACATCTCATGTCCATGGCTAGGAAACCTTAACCATCCTTTGATCAACGAGCTAGTCCATTAGAGGCATACTAGGGACATGGTTTTGTCTATGTATCCACACATGCATTTAAGTCTCCGATCAATACAATTATAGCATGGATAATAAACGATTATCATGAACAAGGAAATATGATAATAACTAATTTATTATTGCCTCTAGGGCATATTTCCAACAACTATGTCATTCGAAACCACATGCCATATTTGATTGAGCACTCCGACATAAATTTGCGTTACACTGTGAAGTGTGAGCAAGTAGGATAAAGATGTCCATGGAAGGTTCCGCAATAAATCTTAAAGAAACCGAAGAATGGGTCCTAAGAAGTTGCCACTCATAGGTGCAAACTGCCAAAGAAAAAAATTCCGTACGACACACCGCCAGCTCACTTCAGAGTACCTCGAATAAATATTTATGAAAGACATAGCCGTTGATCCCACTGTCAAAGTGAGGTTTCTCATGCGGATGGTGAAAAACAATTTGGTTATGTAATCAAGTATGGGAGGACATGGAGGGCCAAGGCAAATGCTATTAGGATGTTGTATGGTGGTTACGAAGAAGCATACAACCATTTCCCAAGGTTGTTGGGAGCGATTGCACATAGGAACCCGGGCATGTATCATGTGGTCGATGATAATCATGGAGTGTTCCACCGTGCTTTCTGGAGTTATGGAAAATGTGTGGCGGCATTCAAGCATTGTCGTTCGGTCTTGTCTATAGATGGCACTTTCTTGACGGGCAGATACAAGGGCACATTAATGGTAGCAATGGCGCACTCGTCGAATGACAATGTATTGCTAGTGGCATTTGCTTTGGTGCCTTTCGATCACCAAGACAACTGGGAGTGGTTCATGGGTCATGTGAGGCACAAGTGATTGGTGCTAGGGAGGTGAAGAGGATACATACCTAGGGTAGGGTCCTAGGCCTGACTTACATACCCTACCTAAGGACACTACATTGGAGGACTTGAAGATCACCAGTAAGCTTTCGACTGGATTCCCGATGACGCTCAAGTCACTTGACAGACAATCCACTCGGAGACTTACTTTATCCACTCGACAGTCGCCTGTCACTCGAAAGACCTCATTTCTAGTCGACACCAGAAGACTAGAAGCCACCCCCAGGAGGCCAACGGGTAGGCGTTAGACCTTTCATCATTAGTAGCTTTTATTATGTACGTTACCAGTAACACTAGTCTTTAAACCCACGATTGGACCCTTGGATGCCGGGTAATTATGAGGGGTAGCAAACTCTATATAAGCCGCCCCTCCCCTCTCGCACAAGGGTTCGCAACCACTGTAATCTCACATTCCACACGACAAAGCTCTCGAGCACTGAGACGTAGGGATGTTACCTCCACGAGAGGGGCCTGAACTCATACATTCGTGTGTACATCCTCGTCGTAGCTAGGACTCTGCCCTCTCCTTTCGTACCCCTACCTTCTACTGTCAGGCTCGTTCCCACGACAGTTGGCGCCCACCGTGGGGCAGGCTCTAAGCGACTTCCGGCGAGGTTGCATTTTTCATCCTTCAACATGTCTTTCGGCAGTGTTTTCGCTCTGGGCCACGAGATCCATTTCAGAGCGCTCACCTTCATCGCCGACGATTCGGCATGGCTTCAGGAAGCGCCTCCCGACGTCGAGGCGCTCCCAGTCCGCGGGGCCACGCACTTTCGCGTGAGTTCCTATGGCATGCTGCTGCGTCAGCCGTCGACTCCTTATGCGTCGGCGCCCCTCGCTGTCCGGCCGCTCACGACTCCAACGTTGGGTCAAGCATGCAGTGGTGCGCCAAATTTCTTCTCCGCAGATTGCAGCGCTCGAGCCCGCCGAGTCCCTTCATGGCGTGTTCAAGTCGGATTCCGATCCGTCCGATGTTTCTTCCGAGTGCGAGAGATGCGATCCTGCTGCGGAGGTCCTAATGGCGGGCTCCCATCAAAGCCCGCCGCCAGGATTTGGCCACAGCAAGCGGGAGGTTGGTGGCCCGTCGAGTGAACAGCCGCGTCGCGATGGTGGAGTCCTTCATACTCCCATCGTCAGTACGACCATCGAGGCCTAGGCCTTGGAGGCCACGCGTATTTGGCTGGAAGAGCTCCAGAGGGTGTTCGCCAGCGCTCACCAGTTCGCCAGCGCCCACCAGTTTCCGGTTGACATCAGGGACAGCTGTTTCCGACTGGATCGCACAACAATGTTGAGGTATATCGTACCCCTGCATTAAATGTTGCAGCTGCTGCTAGGATAGCAGATTCCATTCAGCCGTCACGGTCAGAGGCTGGAAGAGAGTTGATGCAAATCAGAGCTTTGCTAGATGCAGCGCAGCATCAGAATTCTGTCGTTTTGCAGTCACGTAACAGGATACACAACAACTCACCCAGGGCAGAAACCGTTCAGTCGGCACACAGTCCTGGATTGCCCTTGCATCGAAGGGGCGGAGGCTTTTGTGAGGATTATGTTAGAGATCAGTGTCACCGCGAAGACCACCGTCGAGTGCCCACTCCTCCGCAGGGTGGTCCGTACGTGCCCCGGCACCCGGACGAAAGGCGCTCGTTCGGTGACGAGCGGAATGCAGAGTTTGATGCTCGTGATCTCCTCACTCAGGCGGGTCGATAGGGGCAGAGCTCACAGAAAAGGACAAGACAAAGATGTTCCGAGTGGCAGCTCGGCTATGGTTTCTGGTCCTGAATGTTTTAGCAGAGCTATCCGTTCTACAAACAATGCCCCCAACTTCAGGTTGGCGGCTGGGATCGGTAAGTTTTCTGGCGAGTCAAAGCCAGAGACTTGGTTGGATGATTACCAAGTGACTGTATAGATTGGTGGGGACAATGATAACATCGCAATGAAACACCTGTCCTTGATGTTGGATGGTTCAGCTCGTGCTTGGTTGAATCGCTTGGCTCCATCCAGTATATATTGCTGGGAAGATCTTGCCTGAGTGTTTGTCCGAACCTTCGAGGGCACTTGCAAGCGTCCTGCCGGGCTGGTCGACTTACAACATTGTGTCCAGAAGCCAAATGAGACCTTGAGGGATTACATTCAGCATTGGTCCACTCTGCATCATATAGTTGAGAATGTTTCCGAACACCAAGATGTGTGTGCCTTCAAGGCTGGTGTGAAATACAGAGAGAGCTTTATTTGAAGTTCGGTCGAACGGGTGACATATCACTTAGCAAGATGATGGAAATCTCCATTCGGTATGCCAATGGCAAGGAAGAAGACCGCCTCCATAGCGGCAAGGGAAAAGCAGTCGTCAGTGATGCTGGCGGTAATTCCAATGGGAAACAGAAGCGGAAAGCTGATGGTCCGGTCTAGGCAGGGGCAGGCGCACTGGCGACTCATGCAAAGAACAAGGGGAAAGCTAAAGGACAGTTTGCCACTCAAAAAGGAAAGAATCAGTCAGGGACTGATATTATGGATCAGCCGTGTGTAATCCACACGAGGAAAGATGAGGAAGGAAATGTGATTTTGCCCAAGCACACCACTGGGCAGTGTCGGACGCTTATCCAGTAGTTCAAAGAGACTCTACCGAGTGTTAAGACTCCTAAGAAGGATAAATATGAAGATAAAGAAACATTCCCAGATGTCACTGCTACGCTTGTGATTTTCGCTGATGTAGAGAGCAAGAGTCGATTGAAGGTTATCAACAGGGAACTCAACATGGTCATACCTGCCACCCCCACCTACCTCAAGTGGTCCCAGTATGCCACCACATTCGACCAAACAGATCATCCTGCTCATGTGGCCAATCCCGATCAGCAGGCTCTGGTGGTTGATCCGGTGGTGGGGGCACTTGACTTCGAAAGGTCCTCATGGACGGTGGCAGTGGTTTGAACATACTCTATGCAGATACCCTAAAGGGGATGGGCATTCCGATGTCCCGACTGAGTGAAAGCAACATGCAATTTCACGGAGTCATCCCAGGGAAGAAGGCCAAGTCACTCGGCCAAATTGCGTTGGACATGACATTCGGGAACGATAAAAAAAATCGAAAGGAAAATTTGATGTTTGAAGTCGTGGATTTCCAGAGTGCCTATCATGCCATTTTGGGTTGACCCACATATGCTCGTTTCATGGCCCGTCCATGTTACGTGTATCTCAAGTTGAAGATGTCGGGCCCTAAGGGTGTGATCACGGTCACTGGCAATCGACAGCGAGCCAAGGAATGCCTCCAGCAAGGCTCCAAGATCGCCGATCATCAGATGGCTATGGTCGAGCTAGAAGAATACAAGAAGAGCGCTGACCCTGCTGATTTGCTCCGCGCAAAGAAGCCCGCTTCTGAGTCAGCATTTCAATCGGCAGGGGAAGTGAAGAAGGTGCACATCCACCCGACGGATCCAACTGCTGCCCCGACAAATATATCATCAACACTCGATAGTAAATAGGAAGCCAAGCTCATCTAGTTCCTCCGTGAGAACTGGGATATGTTCGCATGGAAGCCTGCTTACATGCCGGGGGTTCCCAGGGGACTGGCTGAGCACCGTTTGAGAGTTGATCCAAAACCTAAACCCACCAGGGAGCATTTGCATCGATCGGCCGTGGAGAAGCATAAAGCAATCAGTGAACAAGTGGCCCCTCCCTTGCAAGCCAAGTTCATTCGGGAGATTTACCACTCCGAATGGCTCTCGAATGTTGTGATGGTGCCCAAGAAGGATAAGTCATTGCGTATGTGCATTGACCTCAAACATATCAATCGGGTTTGCCCGAAGGATCATTTCCCGCTCCCCGCATAGATCAAATTGTTGACTCGACTGCGGAATGTGAGTGTTTGTCGTTTCTAGATGCTTACTATGGGTACCATCAGATCCGTCTATATGGCTCAGATGAAATAAAGACAGCCTTTATCACCCCATTCGGTTGTTTTTGCTACATCACTATGCCATTCGGTCTGAAAAATGCCGACGCTACTTTCATGCGCATGATTCAAAAGTGTTTACTCGACCAGATTCCTCGGAATGTCGAGGCATACATGGATGATATAGTTGTCAAGACTCGCAAAGGTTCCGACCTGCTGGCTGACTTGGCCAAAACATTCACCAATCTGAGGAGATACGACATAAAGCTAAATCCGGCCAAATGTACTTTTGGCGTTCCTGGCGGCAAGTTACTTGGTTTTCTCGTTTCCGAATGAGGGATTGATGTCAACCCTGAGAAAACCAGTGCCGTTACCCGAATGAAGACTCCCATGCGAGTGCACGATGTTCAGAAACTCACAGGTTGCTTAGCGGCATTGAGTCGATTCATTTCTCGTCTCGGTGAGAAGGCACTGCCTTTGTACCGATTGATGAAGAAGTCCGACACGTTCGAGTGGACTCCTCAAGACGAAGCAGCGTTTGTTGAACTCAAAGCCCTGCTCTCCACCCAGCCGGTGCTTGCCGCTCCTCGCAGCAAAGAGCCCTTGCTCCTGTACATCGCGGCCACTAATCAGGTCGTCAGTACGGTCTTAACCGTTGAGCGGGAAGAGGAGGGTAAAGCTTACAAAGTCCAACGACCAGTTTATTATGTTTCTGAAGTTTTGTGTCCCTCAAAGCAGAGATATCCACACTTCCAAAAGCTGGTTTATGGTATTTACCTATCAGCGAAGAAGGTGGCACATTATTTTCAAGACCACTCGATTTCAGTTGCGAGTGATGCTCCGTTATCCGAGATTCTCAACAATCGAGACGCATCTGGTTGAGTGTCTAAGTGGGCAATCGAACTCTTATACTTTGACATTAAGTTTGAAGCCAAGAAAGCAATCAAGTCTTAGGCACTTGCAGATTTTATTGTTGAGTGGATTGAACAGCAATAGCCAACCCAGATTCACTCGGCACTTTGGACCATGTTCTTCGACGGCTCTAAAATGTTGAATGGGTCCGGTGCTAGTGTTGTCCTGATATCTCCAAAAGGCGACAAGCTCAGTTATGTCTTGCAAATTCACTTCGATTCCTCCAACAATGATGCAAAGTATGAATCACTTTTGTATGGGTTGCACATGGCTATCTCACTCGGCGTCAAGCGCCTGATGGTTTATGGCGACTCAGATTTGGTGGTAAATCAAGTGATGAAAGAGTGGGATGTTCGACACCCCGCTATGACTGGGTACTGCAGTGGTGTTAGAAAGTTGGAAAATAAATTTGAAGGTCTGGAACTTCATCATGTTCCCCGACTGAAGAATCAAGCGACCGACGAAATAGCAAAGATTGGGTCCACTCGATGGCCCGTTCCCAGTAATGTGTTTTTAGAGCACCTGCATACTCCTTCAGTGCAAGAGGATCCTTTCACCGAAGAGCCCCCACAATCTATGAGCTCCACTGATCCGACTGAAGTCAATGTCTCAGCAATAATTGATTTGGTCATGGAGATTCTAGTTGTCATTCCCGATTGGACGATGCCCTACATTGCCTATATCCTCAGACAAGAACTCCCTGAAGACGAAACAGAAGCTCGAGAAATTGTGTATAGGTCAAAGGCCTTTACTGTGATTGGGGATCAGTTGTTCAGAGAAAGCACGACTAGCATGACACAGCGTTGCATTTCCCCCGAAGAAGGCTGAGTGATTCTAGATGAAATCCACTCGGGAACTTGCGGCCATCATGCGTCCTCACGGACAATTGTCGCTAAAGCATACTGAGCTGGTTTCTTCTGTCCATGGGCTAATGAGATGGCCAAAGACATTGTTGATCATTGTGATGGATGTCAGTTCTATGCAAAGTTGTCACACAAGCCGGCCTCTGATTTGAAGACGATTCCCCTCGCCTGGCCATTGGCTGTTTGGGGAGTCGACATGGTTGGACCCTTTCGGACCGGAAAATGCGGATTCACTCATTTACTGGTTGCAGTCGACAAGTTTACAAAATGGATAGAAGCCAAGCCCATCAAGAAGTTGAACTCCCGCATGGCGGTCACATTCATGAGGGAAATAATTTTTCGATATGGCGTTTCTCACAACATTATCATGGATAACGGCACCAATTTTGACTCGGAAGAATTCAGAAACTTCTGCACCTCCCAAGGCACTCGGGTGGATCATGCGTCTGTTGCACATCCCCAAACCAATGGACAAGTTGAGCGAGCTAATGGCCTCATCCTGCAAGGTTTGAAGCCTCGCCTCATGCACGATTTGGATCATGCCGCCGGTGCCTGGGTAACTGAGTCGTCGTCTGTTTTATGGGGCCTGAGAACGACGCCTAATCGGTCGACTGGACAGACTCCTTTTTTCCTGGTCTATAGAGCCAAGGCTGCCGAGTGACTTGTTTCACAATTCTCCTCGAGTGGAACTTTACTCTGAAGCTGAAGCGGAACAAGCGAGGCAGGATAGTGTCGATCTCCTAGAGGAAGAGAGAGAAATGGCTCTGATCCGGACTACAGCTTATCAGCAGGATCTGCGACGTTTCCATGCAAAGAATGTCAAGAGTCGGTCGTTTCACGAGGGAGACTTGGTACTCCGAGTGGATCAACAGCACCCTCATAAGCTTGCTCCAGCGTGGGCAGGTCCCTTCGTCATCACCAAAGTGTTGAAAAACGGAGCCTATCACCTGTACAACCTCAAGAAACAGATAGATGAGCCGTGGGCCTGGAATGCAGATCTGTTGCGACGCTTTTATACTTAGAGATAGAAGATTTTTGATGTAATAAAAGTACTTCATCTATGCAAATCAGACTTCCATAGTTTATTGTCAATTCCGATCATACTTGGGAATTCTCCGAGTGTCGAGCAATCCTCACAATCGGGGGCTTAGCTGCAAACATGTTTTCGCCTAAGTTAAAACCATGTCGGGTGGATAGCAGTCCATTCACTCGATGACTTAGTTATGAACCAGCCTTCGTCTAAGTTTAGAATTCTTCTCCGAGTGTCGAGCAATCCTCACACTCGGGGGCTTAGCTGCGAACATGTTTTCGCCTAAGTTAAAAACCCTATCAGGTGGCTAGCAGTCCATTCACTCGAAGACTTAGTTACGAACCAGCCTTCGTCTAAGTTCAAAATAATCCTCCGAGTGTCGAGCAATTCTCACACTTGGGGGCTTAGCTGCGAACATGTTTTCGCCTAAGTTAAAAGCCCTGTCGGGTGGATAGCAGTCCATTCACTAAACGACTTAGTTACGAACCAGCCTTCGTCTAAGTTCAAAATTCTTCTCTGAGTGTCGAGCAATCCTCACACCCGGGGGCTTAGCTCCGAACATGTTTTTGCCTAAGTCAAAAACCCTGCTGGGTGGATAGCAGTCCATTCACTCGACGACTTAGTTACGAACCAACCTTTGTCTAAGTTCAAAATAATTCTCCGAGTGTCGAGCAATCCTCGCACTCGAGGGCTTAGCTGTGAACATGTTTTCGCCTAAGTTAAAATCCTCGCCAAGTGGATAGTAACCCATCCATTCGATGTCCTAGCCGCGAATAAGTCTTCGCCTAGGTTCAAAGATACTCCGAGTGTTGAGCAATCCTCACACTCGGGGGCTTAGCTACGAACATGTTTTCGCCTAAGTTAAAATTCCTGCCGAGTGAATAGTAATCCATCCACTTGACGTCCTAGCTGCGAATAAATCTTCGCCTAGGTTCAAAGATACTCCGAGTGTTGAGCAATCCTCACACTCAGGAGCTTAGCTATGAACATGCTTTCGCCTAAGTCAGAAAACAAAGTCAGTCGGACAAGCGATTGAAAGTCAAATGTGGACAAATCCAAAGGTTTAATCGCGGATAAGTGTTTCGGGAGAAAGCAAACATGCTCAGGCTTAAGGCCCGAATGAAGTTTTAAGCTGATACAATTCCACTCGGCATACCGAGGCAAATAAAGTTTTTCTCTCAAAGATAAAGTTTTCAAGCGCCTGACGGGCTGGCTGGCTCGACGAACATGTCCAAGTCGATGCCGTCCATGATCCCTGTGGCTGCGTTGATAAAGGTCTCCATGAAATCTTCAAAATGAAGTTTCTTCGTGTTAACCACTCGGAGCTCCTCCAACTTGTCTTCCCTCGCCTCCTTGCAATGGACCCTAGCAAGGGAGAGTGCCACGTCAGCACCGCAGCGAGCAGCAGATTTCTTCCAGGCCTGCACTCGACTGAAAAGGTCGTTCAGGCATGCCATAATAGATGTGAGGTCGAGCTAAAGAGTGTCTTCAGGCCACAGTTCCTTGTCGATCCTCTCCATGGCAGTTTTCAGTCGGAGGACTTACGCTTGAACACCTTGGAGCCTGAAGTTGAGTCTGAGCATGTTCATGGCCACCACATCTCCAACAGGTGACTTGGTGGGATCCAAATTGGGCTTGATATCCTCAGTCTCTTTTTCGAAGTCTTGGTAGAATTCTATTGGGAAGAAAGAATGGGAGGAGGTTGGATGAGATGCAATCGTCAAAGATTTTATAAAGTTCAGTCGATAGAGATACTCACCGTCGAGCATGATATACATCTTCCTCGAGAACTCTCCCAAGTGCTTCTCTAGGCCGTTGCTCATCTTGGTTAGCTGCCCAGTCTTCATGATGAGGTCCACACGCTCCTGCTTCAGTTTCGAGTTCTCTTCCTCCATCCTCTTGGCAGCAGTCAGCTTCTGGTTGGTAGCTTCAGTTTTCTCCTTCGCCACCCGTTGGGCGCCAGCAAGCGCTTTGTCCTTGTCCTCCAGCGCTTTCTTCATGGTATCTAAAAAAACGGCATTATTGAGTCACGCTTGGAGTCAACGGTTTTCATTGCATACGTCTATTCGAGTGAGGGCATTCGGTTCAAAGCATGGAAAGTGAGGATGAGAATGCAGTGGGTCGACAGAAGTTACCTCCTAGAGTTTTCATCTCGGTCTGCACTCGCTCCAAAGCATTGTTGGAGGCCTCCAAGTCCACGCGTAGCCGATTCCTTTCATCTTCAAGGTTCTTGTACTTTGTGCCAAGTTCACAAGCCCTCTGAAATCAACAAAGAAAGAAATTCAATCGACAAGAAATATCAGCACTCTGAAGTGCAGAAGACCATAGACAGTCGACTAGGCGGCACACACCACCCTGCCCCACTATCCTGGAATAGTGGCATATCATGGTTGATCAATGATATCCATGAAACCTGCGTCCAGGGGAAGGAGAATTCAACCAAAAGTACACTCGACATGTCGAGTGGCTCGTGTACTCCGTGTACCGTAAGCAAGTTCAAGACAGTCTCTATCAGACCCTCGCCAGTGCAAGCACTCGACGGCGGTCTCGGGGACTACACCCAGTGGGTGCACTCAAAGTGCCCCCACTGGAACGGTTAACACTCGATTTGTCGAGTGAACCGTCGACCCCGTTCCGCACCTTTGAAGCAGCATCATATAATGGTTGATCAAGTGATGTCCATAAAACCTACAAGATAGCTTCAGTGCGGGACGAACAAGAAAAAAAAATGTACACTCAACATGTCGAGCGACAACCGTACTCCGCGTACGACAAAAATTCCGATGTCAAGTTTTCAAGACTACTGTTCATCTCCTGCGATCAACAGTAACCTCGGGGACTACACCCAGTGGGTGCACTTAGCGTGCCTCCACTAGTTATTAAACAGTCCACAAGGTCTGCCCTATCAGAACATTCAACGGTCTCTATCAGACCCCCTCCGGTGCAAGCACTCGACGGGGATCTCGGGGACTACACCCAGTGCGTGTGTTTAGCGTGCCCCCACTGGTTTTGCCAACTCTCGACCTGTCGAGTGGTAGAAAGTATCCATCATTGGAACATCCATCACTCGACCTGTCGAGTGACATGCCACCCCACTCCGCACCCTTGGAAAGGTTCGCACTGACAACCGTGAAGTGCAATCTATCCTTATGTAGCATCATATCATGGTTGATCAATGATATCCATGAAACCTATGAAGTAGCTTCGGAGTGGTGCGATCAAGGGCAAACTTATCCCGTATACGACAAACTTACAGCCCCTGCCGGTGCAAGCACTCGACAACGGTCTCGGGGACTACACCCAATGGGTGCACTTAGAGTGCCCCCACTGACTTAAAACCTACTCGATTAAGACCTGATCTATTCAAGTGGAGGACTTTCAAACATTCTACAAGTGGTAAACAAACACCCACTGGGTGTACAGTCAAAGAAGACAGGAATTCAATCGGAAATGTACTTACAATCGAACTTACTCGGACATTGGTGCGAAGCGCTGCGCTAGCATCATAGGCCAACTAGTTGGCCTCGTACGCTTCCTTGGTGCGCAACATCATCTGCTCTGCCTAGATCATGGCCTCCTTTGCAGCTCCGGTCTAGTCTTTCAGAACGCGATGCAGAGGAAAACCCGTCACTGGCAGGATCGGCATAATGGTTGGGCAGTTAAGGTGGTGCGAGCAGGTTCGGTTGGAGTTGATGTCACGATGGTTGAAGCAGATGGTGGGGCACTCAACAGAGGCACTGCGGGTTCATCTCTGACCCTTGTCGAGTCACTTATCCCCTGGGAAGATCCGGCGGTCGACCACTGAGGCGTCTGCGCAGATGAAGTTCTTCGAGTATGTATGCGCGGGATGCCTAGGGTCTCACTTCTGTCTCCCGTGCCCCCAAGGTGTTCTTCGTCATCTTTCAGCTGGATGATTTCTGCAATTATCAATCGGCAGTATTAGCTTTTGCAATCGAGAAACCGTATTCAAGAAGCAGAACGGAATATCCGATTACCTCTGTGAGAAGTGGTTGCATCGTCAGTGTCTACGTCCATTGCTTCCCTTCCGTCATGTTGAGGCAACGTCACTAAAGTAGCAGCTCTGATGGATCGAATAATACTCGGTCAACAAGGATTCAAAGTCACAATCGACAGTGAGAATCCAAAAGTAAACACTCACATGGAGACGACAGGCACAGCCATCCTCATGCGAGGCAGGGCTTTGCGAGGTTTGGTCACATTCAGCTTGGGTTGCTTCGCCGATCGCTCACTTGACTCAACAGTCGAAGGTTGGCTCCGCTTCGGGTTCTTCTCACTTGGGCCCGGGTCCCTGTCCTTAGCAGTCGTTGGGTCTTGGCGAGACTTGGAGCAGTGTTCGGACCGAGGAGGGGACTCGACCTCCTCCTCGTTCTCACCCGAGTTTTCGTATTCATCTTTGGAGTCATAAGAGCCGTTGCCGTCCACACTGCCGGCCTCGCTCACCCTGCCATCTTCAGGTTCGTTCCCGTTGGGTACGGGCGAGTACATATGTGTCCACTCCTGCATGATTCAAACAAGGAAGTCAATCAATAAATCAATCGATTACTCGAAAGTACAAGTATTTCAGTCGACAAAGTGCAACTTACCAGGTTCTTCGGCAGGGTTTTCGGCCGAGTAAGGTCGGATCCTCTTGGCTCCTAAGGGATTGTCACATGCCCCGGTGATGCTGCGAAGCCATTGTTCGACAATTTTTTGTGAAACGTCTTCTAGGTGTGTCCTGGTCGAATCCTCGGGGCCTGCATAGTGCCACATGGTATGATCCCTGGCCTGGAGCGACTGGATCCATTGTTTGAGGAATGTTTCCAAGAGATCCATGCCAGTCACTCCGTGCCGGATAAGTTTCACCATGGCGTCCACCAAGATTCCCACTTGGACTTGCTCTTCCTCAAACACCTTTAGAGATTTGGGGATGGCTGGATGATCGGATGTGAAAGGGGAAAGACCAGTCGACATGTTGGGAGAAGCTGCATCTTTGCAATAAAACCATGTCAACTGCCAGCCTCTTAACAGATACAGGAAAGGTCATAGAAGGGAAAGAACTATGAGCTGTCTTTTGAAGACCTAGACCCCCACATAGCTGCAATAAATGAGTTTTCCCATCCTCAGGGAGGGCTTTCTTCATAGTCTGAGATCTAACCGTGAAGATGTGCTTGAACAATCCCTAGTGGGGAGGACAGCCCAGGAAGCACTTGCACAAAGTGATGAAAGCAGACAAGTAGGAAATTGCATTCGGCGGGAAGTGGTGGAGCTGAGCACCAAAGAAGTTCAGAAACCCTCTAAAGAACGGGTGGGGAGGCATAGAAAAACCTCTTTCGACGTGGGAGAGGAGGAGAACCCGCTCTCCTTCGCGTGGCTCAGGCTCACGCTCTCCCTCCGACAACCTCCAGGCGCCGTCCGCCACGAGCCCGTCGGCAACCAGGCCGTCGATGTCCGCTTGAGTGACCATCGAAGGGAGAAAGTCTCCCTGCATCCATCCCGCCGGCGCGGTGAACCGAGCGGTCGAGGGCTTCTTGCCCTTGCCATTCACCATCCCCTTCTTAGCGCGCTCTAACTTCTCCATCATGCCCTTTGTCATCGCGGTGGCTGCTCTCATCAGAGAAGAATGGAGTGCTGCGCTGAGGACAGAGGAGGCGGAGGAAGAGAGGAAATTTGGGGAAGGTTACTGTGCAACCCGTGGCGCTTTAGGATTTATACCTTGCCGAGTGCCTCACTGACGTGTGGGCCCACGAGATCACCGCACACGCCAGCTGCTGATGGCGTCCTGTACGTGGCGAAATGACCGGCGCAAGAATCGAGGCATCATGCCCCCACTTGCCCCGATCGTGGCGTCATCATCGTTGGCGCGCACGCTTCCCAAATTTTCGTATCCCGCCAGATCCGGGTCTGACAGACCGACCCGTCACCTCCAAAGATTCCTTCAGATCACTCGGAACACAATTGGCATGAACATTCACTCGGGCACTTTCAAGGCTGAACTGATCCGGGCGAATGATGAAGAGTTCAGTCGACGCAAGTTTCGTTGCAGCCCCGAATATCATTCACAAGATTTGGTGTCTTGTTCTGAACTGACATCGATATCCCCCAATCACCACTCGAACCCTAATTCATTCGGGGGCTAATGACAAGGATACATACCTAGGGTAGGGTCCTAGGCCTGACTTACATACCCTACCTAAGGACACTACATTGGAGGACTTGAAGATCACACGTAAGCTTCCGACTGGATTCCCGATGACACTCAAGTCACTCGACAAACAATCCACTCGAAGACTTACTTTCTCCACTTGACAGTCGCCTGTCACTCGGAAGAACTCATTTCTAGTTGACACCAGAAGACCAGAAGCCACCCCGAGGAGGCCAACGGGCAGGCGTTAGACGTTTCATCATTAGTAGCTTTTATTATGTATGTTACTAGTAACGCTAGTCTTCAAACCCACGATCGGACCCTTGGATGCCGGGTAATTATGAGGGACAGCGAGCTCTATATAAGCCGCCCCTCCCCTCTGGCACAAGGGTTCGCAGCCACTGTAATCTCACATTCCACACGACAAAGCTCCCGAGCATTGAGACGTAGGGCTGTTACCTCCACGAGAGGGGCCTGAACTCATACATTCGTGTGTACATCCTCGCCGTAGCTAGGACTCTTCCCTCTCCTTTCGTACCCCTACCTTCTACTGTTAGGATCGTTCCCACGACAGGAGGTATGCATCATATCAGACCGGCACCATGTCATACTGAAGGTAGTGGACATTGATATTCCAGGTTATCCGAAACTTCACCACAGATGGTGCATGAGGCATTTCGTGGCCAACCTTTACCGGGCATGTAAGAGCAAGGAGTTAAGAAAAGACCTTACCCATGTATGTGTGGCCTTCAACACCGAAGGTTTCGATGCTCGGTACAACAAACTCTTTGCAGAAGTAAACAAAGGTGGCAAAGAATTCGTAACAAGGAATTTCAACGAGAAGCACAAGTGGGCGCGCGCTCATGACGAAGGAGGTATGAGATATGGTGACATGACGAGTAACTTGGTTGAATGTTTCAACAACATGCTCAATGGTTCCCGTTCATTACCGGTGACTGCAATAGTGGAGTATACCTTCTTCAAGCTTAATGATTACTTTCAGATGCATTCGGAAGAGACTGCCAATTGGATAGGTGAGAAAATGGATTTTCCGGAGAAGGTTGATGAATGGCTTGAGTTACAATCAAGCAAGCCTTCGCAACAACAAATTATCACATTCGACAAAACTAAAATGATCTATCAAATCGACGAGCCAGGTGGCACATCACGATACGGTTATTCGTATGGTGGTGGCGCATTTGAGGTGAGCCTCAATACAAGGTGGTGCTAGTGTGAAAGGCCTAGTAAGTATCATTGTCCATGCTCGCATTTGATAACAGTGGCAAGGGCGGCACACATATCAGTTTGTGATGGGAAAACCATTCGGATGCAAGAGTTTCATGTGAAAGCTACAAGGTTGACATGGGCGCCTCGGTTTCATCCTTTTTAGACCAATCAAAGTGGCGTGAGTATCATGACCCCCATATTAAGCCATACCCACTCATGAAGGTGGAGACCAAGGGAAGAAGGAGAACTAAGAGGTTCAGGGGTGATATGGATGACCTGGCTGGATACACCGGCATGAAACAATTTGGTAGCGGTCACTTCATGGAGGCTCCCGACACCATAAATTGCGTGGGTTGAGATGAAGGGCAGCACAATGCACGGTCATGCAAGAAAAGGAAAACGTCGAAGGGGGCATTCCGAGCACTAGCTGTGGAGGAGGATCAGGTGGTGAACGAGGGGGAAGAGGTGATGGTGGCAGTCATGTAGGAGGATCAGGTGGTGAACGAAAGGGAAGAGGTGATGGTGGTAGCCGTGGAGAAGGATCAGGTGGTGAACGAGGGGGAAGAGGTGATGGTGGTAGCCGTGGAGGAAGAACTAGCTGTGGAGGATGGACTAGCTGTGGAGGAAGGACAAGTGTTAGAGGTGGTGTTGGTCGTAGAGGACGGGTTGATATTGGATCGGCATTGGGTTATTTGCTTAATCCAGATGGTTGATAGAATAAAAATGGTATATTATGTGTTCATACAAGTCATAGCATTGTCTATTTCAAAAAAAGTCGTAGCATTTCTTGTTTTATTGTATTTACACATTCAGTTTGTTCTTGTCTTGTGCTAACAATTGTTCCTTTTGTAGGCATGGCTTCATCTGGTTCCATGCTGAGGCCGAGGCCGCCGTGCGCCGACCGAGAGGACATGCCGAAGACGTGGAGGGAGGCAAAGTTGGACCAGGAGAAGGAGAAGGATGTGCCCACACCACCATGTTGGTGCGGCGATGAATGCAAGGTGAAGGTGTCCACTAGCCGTAAAAAGGCATGGACAGAAGGTAGAAGACTTTTCATGTGTCCCAACTACGCACATGACCGTGCGTAGCCACAAAAGGCATATGACGTACCAACGGTATGTTAGATGTGACATCCAAATAATTTCAATCTGATTGAACTCATATTACTAATTCGAACTTGCCTTTTATGTAGTCGCCTCCGCCACTTTGCAACTACTTCACTTGGTGTAACATCCCAAAAATTCATTTTGGAATGTTATGAAATATAGCTATGCATCATCATCAATTTGTTGGAATGTAATGAATTTGTTGAAGTGCTTCTTTTGATTTTCTGAAAGGCCATTTCAAATTTCCCATCTATTTGTTTCACCTATTTGAAAACCTTTGGAAATGTTCAAAGAAAGAGGGGAGTAACATGACACTCCACACCAGGGGCATCTTGGTGAAATATTTGAGCAAATTAAACCAGGGAGTTGTTTGAAAATTTATCTCAAAAGGATTTAAAATCAATTAGGCATTTTTTGAAAATAAATTTTAAAAAGATATTCAATATGACAGAGGAAAAATGTTCATTAAATATCATTAATTCTCCTGATCATTTTGATATATATAATTCCTATGTTTGGAATTGTTTTGAATGCATTAAAAGAGTTTTTACTGCGCTGGAAATAGAAAAGGAAAGTTTTTAAAACAAACCGGGCCGGCCCACAGTCTTTAACTCCTGAATTCATTGCGGATCGGTCAACTGACGCGCTAACCTCGCCTCTTCTCTCACTGGCACGTGGGACCCACTGACCGACGGCGTCATCCGCGCGCCCGTCTCCTTCCTCGCGTGCGCCACCGTTGCCGGAGATCCCTCTCTCCGGATCTCCCTCCTCTCTCCCTCTCCCGACCCCGCACCTGGCCTATAAAAGCCCCAGCCCTCGCCGCGCTCCATTCCACCCCGAGCCCCCCTCTACCTCGCCAGAACGCCGCTGCACCACCTCACCGGAGTTAGGACTCCAACCGAACCTTCCCAAGCACGAGGCCATCGCCTCCGACGTCCCCAGCCCCATCCGACGCCGCTAATCGACGTCGGAGCTTTGCCGTCATTGCCCGAGCACTTTGGACGTCGCCCCCGACCACCGCACCGTCGCCTCCGACCACCTCCGACCTCCGGCCGCTATCGACCTCGCCGGAACCTCGACTCCTCCCCTCTGTAAGCCACTGGCCCCCCCTGGACCGTTAGATTTAGATCCAACGCTCCTGATTATAAGATTTAAACAGCAAAACGTTTTCCTCTACGCTTCGGTCGTCCGTTCGTTAGCACCCACGCGCACACGGCCCCGACCAATCATAGCTTGCCACGTAGCCCCTAACCGATCGATAATAGTTTCCCTTTTTCTATTTCTCTTTTAGAAAACAAAATGTATTCTGTTTTTGTTTTTCTCATATCTTTTAAAATATTTGGTGTTTTCAGTTGATTCTTTTTGCATTAGTTCACAAAATTGTTGTAGTTTATGTCTGTATGATTAGATTTCAAATTTGAACTTTAAATTTTGAATCTAATCAAATTTGTTTAAATTACTAAAATCTGTATAACTAGAGTTTAAAAATATATTTTTGAGTGAATCTTTTTGCCACTGTTTTGTATTAGTTAGACCTATCATTCTACATAGTTTGACAATTTTTAGAATGAATTTGGTTACTATTTTTAACAAAAACAGAATCTGTTTAGTTCTTAATAGATTTTAATTAAATTGATTTTTATTTAATTTGAACCTGAATTAGTTTAACTTTTGTTTTTAGATTTTATTAGGTTCTATTGATACAACATTAGGTGTATTATATTCTGTTAATAAAATATGTTTTTCAAATTGTTTTGTGCTCTAGTTTGAATAGGTTCATCTTGTTTTCACCATGTATATTGTTTAGAAAAAGTTTTGTAGTACTTATTTTTGCACCATATTTTTTTATAATGAAATACTTTCGATTTTCAAATAAAATTTTATATTTACTTTTCTGTTATCTAAATACCTATTTGTTCAAAACAATATTTTTTTTTGACTTGTTATGTCTTAGTAGAGTTTTGACATCAAAATTTTTATAGTCATATACTTTAAGTGATTCTTCTTTTGATTGTGCCTTTGTTTGTTGAAGCAATTGTTTACCTTGCTGTTGAATGGATTGTATTGTGTTTATGCTTATGGTATGCTCTTGTTTGATTCGTTAGATCATCCGGAGTGCGAAGCTTGTTATCTAGAGTCACTTGATTTCGAGGATCATCAGCAAGGCAAGTCACTTTGACCATGTATACCTATGTTTTATTGCATTAGTTCTTCCATCTCCCAAATTGCATGCAAAGTAGGTAAATTGGAAACTTGGTTACTTGTTGTAGTATCATGTGGTAGGTACCCCTCAAACCTTTGACACATTGGCCCTGGGAAACGTTGATTTACATTTTTGCTATGCTATTAGTAGATGGGGTTGGTTGTGTGATTCATGAGAGTTGTGAGTTAATACTTTCAAGACCTACATGATGATCAAGTCTTCAAGACTCCGAGTTTTCAACATACCTCTGGGTGGATGATGGTTGAACGACGCCCTGGAGAAACCAGTGGTTAGCCTAGATGATGCTGGAGAAGTGCCAGTATTCATGCGGAAAGGTCCACCCAGGCACAAAGAGATGGATGGATGCTTCAAGACCCAAGGCTTACCTGCACAACAACAAGCCATTATGGTCTCTGGCTTGATTGGATATCGTGGTGACCCTGGACAGGCGGTGCTACGAGATGTAGAAGAACGGTAGGAAAGGATGGGCACCGATAGAGTCTCGGGGAAACCCTTTAGAAGACCATGTTTTGGTCATCCGTTTATCAAACACCATGAAGTGCGAGAAATCCAACGGAGGCGATCAAATCTTGTGGGGAACGTGTGCAAAACTCTACAGAGTATCCAAACCTAATCGATTACTTCGTGTCCACGGTCATGGACAGTTCGAGCCAAAGGAACTGAAACTATCTGGAACTCTCAACACAATAAATTACATTGATGTGGGTATTTTAATGTCAACTTGGGTATGAGAATTGGTTGGTGGAACCATCTCATTAATCAACCAACATGGTAGTAATTATGCTTTTGCCCTCCCTTGTTGTAGGAAAAATTTGGCTTTATGCAAAAACTTACTACCCCACCTGCCATATTTGCATATAGACTAGATGATTACTTTACCCCGTCTCTTGTGACTTTGCCGGCATATTCAATATGCCGACCTATACGGCTGCAACGTATCATGTTGCAAAGTACGTTTCCGACCAGGAGTGAGGATACGCTCTATGCTCGGTGAGATGCCCTTGGAGTCAGATGGACTCAACTACCTATGGAGCTTCCACAAGTTTTTTTTGGTTTAGTTTATCTCATGTGTTGGCCTTCAGCCACTTTATTGTAATCCTTATTGTAATAAAGGACTCGATATGAGATTTCGATTAATTAATGATGTGTGATTTCCCTTTGATATATACATTGATGTACCGTGTGTGTACCAGCATGATCTTGGGATGGTACAGAAACACCGGAGATTCGACCTTTCAGGTCGGGTCGCTACAGAAATGGTATTAGAGCACACGCTGACCGTAGGACGTAACCTCTAGGATTGGAAAAGCCTGAGGATTTATTTCTCTTTTCTCTTTAAAATTCTTATACTCTCATCTACTCGTTTCTGACTTCTCTCCGATTTATTTCAAAATTTATAGATGGCCACCTTCATCCCAGTTTTGATCACGGAGTTTTGTCAGCCTAACGCAACGATGCCCTTTGGCAAGGAGCTGATGAGGATCGTCAGGGACATAAGGATTTCTTTGCCGAGCATCACCAGGACCCCTATCATGTCTTTTCCACAAGACGGACGCTACAGGATCGAGGTGGACATCCTCGGGAAGACCTTTGGAAATCGTAAGGAACCCATCGACTTCAAGTTTGTGGCACCCAACTGGATACTTGGGAGAGACATGGCCATTCATCGTGCCCTTGGACGTATTCAGGAGGAATACAGAGGTGGAACCATTTCACCAGGACCCAGCGTGGTTTGCCGCAGGGATGCAAATGGAAATATCATAACCACTCCCACTGAAGACACCACCATTTCCTATATCCAGACTTTGGAGACGCACATCAAGACCTTAGAGCTTCGGGTACGTGCCGACACGAAGACGATCAAGAGGCTGATGAACCGTGAGATTGACCTCGAAGCTGACTTACGGGAAGCCAAGTACGAGCATGAGTATGAAGTGAAGGATTTATTAGAGAGGATCGATAAGCTGAACACTCGCATCGCGACTCTGGAGGAACAGATGGACATGGGTGAAAATCTTCATCTAGGAGGAGACATGGCTCCTTTGATCAGCAACGATGATGACTATGAGGAGAGCACCACCGGAGGAGGCCACTTCACCATGTACTTTTGAGGAGAACTTTAGTTATGCCCCCATGTATCTTCATTTTCGTCGTTAAAACGTTGGTCGATGTTTAGTTTGATTTTGGAGATTTGTATCTCGATGTTTGAAACTTGAGTTGAATAAATGAATGAGTGTTTGGTGTGATATGTTTGTTGCATTGCATATGGGTAGTGAATTTCCCTTTTAGGTCATTGTTCTATTCTAATTCTCACCCCTCTGAAAACAGCAAGATGCCTCCGCGACGTGAGCCCGACTTCACTTTCCCACCAGAGCTCACACAACTTCTCCAGCAGCAGAACGCCCTGATGCAGCTGTTGATTCAGAATCAGACCAACAACCACAACAACCACCCTCCACCTCAAGGCGACAACCTCACCCGTTTTCTAAGACTGAATCCCCAACTTTCTCCAGCAGCACTGAGCCCATTGTGGCAGATGATTGGCTCCGCAAGATGGAGAGGGAACTCACCACTGCAGGATGCACTGAGGCTGAAAAAGTGCGCTTTGCCGCCCATCAACTGGAGGGACCAGCAGCTTCATGGTGGGAGAACTACACCACCACGTACCCCATTAGTGGTGTGACTTGGGAGCAGTTCAAGCAAGCCTTCCGCACCACACATGTCTCAGCTGGAGCCATGAGTCTGAAGAAGCGTGAGTTTTGCAACTTACGCCAGGGGAACCGTTCCGTGGCCCAGTACGTGGATGACTTCAGCACGTTGGCTCAATATGCACCAGTAGATGTGGCCGATGATACAGCCAAGCAGGAGAAGTTCTTGGAAGGACTCAATGATGAGTTGAGCATGCAGCTGATGGTGGCTACCTTCAGCAACTACCAGGAGCTGGTAGACAAGGCCCTCATCTTGGAGGGGAAGCAGCAGCAAATCGAGAACCGCAAGAGGAAGTATGCACAGGGGAAGTCTACCTCTGGAGCTCATCAGAAGCCCCGCTACTCACCGTACTCAGGAAATACCGGATCAGGGACCGGTAAGTATGGTGGACACACTCATCCCGTGCACAACCATGGAGGCCATAACCATGGAGGAAATGGGAATAATCGTCCCAACAATGGCAGCTTCAAGAATGGTAATGGAAGTGGGAATGGCAACCAATACCGTCCCGCTCCAGCTCAGAAGGATCTGAACCATATCACCTGTTTCAAGTGTCAGAAGACAGGGCACTATGCCACTGAATGTCCTCAGAACAAGCAAGGAAATGGAAACGGCAACAACAACGGCAACTCCGCAGCTAAGAAGCCAAATCCTTTTCCTCGTGCTCAGGTGAACCACCTTGATGTGGAAGAAGTCTATGATCATCCCGGGACTATGGTTGGTAAGTTTTTATTGCATTCACGTCTAGTTATGGTACTTTTTGATTCTAGTGCAACTCATTCATTCATATCAAGGGTAGTTGTGGAAAAGTATGGTTTACCCACCAAAACCCTTAGTCAGCCCATTAAGGTCAATTCCCCAGGAGGTATGATGATGGCAGGGATAGGATGCCACGCCCTGAAACTCCACATAGGAAACCAGGTTTTTCCTACTGACCGCATCGTCTTAGAATCCCAGGGATTGGATGTAATCCTAGGCATGGATTGGATGACCAAGTATGAAGGAAACCTTGATAGCCCCAGCAAGTCTATTTCACTCACCACTCCGGAGAACAAGAGGATTAAGTATGTATCCCAACGCACACAGATGAGTGCTCGGTTAAATTCCCTCACATGAGTTGTCCAGGAGGAAGTGCCCGTTGTACAGGACTTTCCAGATGTATTCCCGGAGGAATTACCAGGCATGCCACCAGATAGGGAGATTGAGTTTCTGATAGAGCTACTACCAGGGACAACCCCAATTTCCAAGAGACCCTATCGGATGCCCTCAAATGATTTAGTATAAATCAAGAAGCAGATTAAGGAGCTATTGGATAAGGGATATATTCGCCCAAGTTCATCACCTTGGGGAGCCCCAGTTCTTTTGGTGGAGAAGAAAGACAAAACCTTGAGGATGGTGGTCGATTATCGTGCATTGAATGAGGTGACTATCAAGAATAAGTACCCTCTGCCGATGATTAATGACCTGTTTGACCAGCTAGTAGGCGCCAAAGTATTCTCCAAGATCAATCTTTGATCAGGGTATCACCAACTAGAGATTCGTGAACAGGATATACCCAAAACAGCTTTCACCACCAGGTATGGCTTATATGAGTATACAGTCATGTCCTTTGGTTTGACTAATGCTCCTGCCTACTTCATGAATTTGATGAACAAAGTGTTTATGGAATATTTGTACAAGTTTGTCGTGGTGTTCATCGATGACATTTTGATATTCTCCAAGAGCGAGGAAGAACACAAGGAACACTTGCATTTAGTTCTGGAGAAGCTTAGAGAGCATCAGTTATATGCCAAGTACAGTAAATGTGAATTTTGGCTGACGGAAGTCGGATTACTTGGACACATTATTTCCGGAGAAGGAATAGCAGTAGACCCCGCTAAGGTGGAAGCAATCACTGAGTGGAAGTCACCACCTCAGTTAAGGAGATCCGCAGTTTTCTCGGACTTGCCGAATATTACTGGAGATTCATTGAGAATTTCTCAAAGATTGCCAAACCCATGACAGAGCTGTTGAAGAAAGCGTCTAAGTATATCTGGACTGAGGAATGTGAGGCCAGTTTCCAGGAGTTGAAGAAACGTTTGGTCACAGCCCTAGTGTTGATACTGCCAAACATTCGGAAAGACTTCCAGGTTTATTGTGACGCATCACGTCAAGGACTTGGAGGAGTACTCATGCAGGAGGGAAAAGTTGTAGCATATGCATCTAGACAGCTACGACCCCATGAGTTGAATTATGCCACCCATGATTTGGAGCTAGCAGCCGTAGTGCACGCACTCAAGACCTGGAGACATTTCCTTATCGGAAATAGTTGTGACGTGTACACTGATCATAAGAGCCTGAAGTATATCTTCACGCAAAAGGAGTTGAAGCTCCGACAGAGGAGATGGTTAGAGTTAATCAAGGACTATGACATGAGATTACATTACCATCCAGGAAAGGCAAATGTTGTGGCAGATGCTTTGAGTCAGAAGAGTTATGTGAACACACTCATAGCCGGAGGATTACCCGAGGAGTTAACCAATGATCACAGAGAGCTTCGGTTAGAGATAGTTCCACAAGGATATGTTGCCACACTAGAGATTCAGTCCACCTTGACCGAAAGAATTCGAGAAGCCCAGAAATCGGACAAGGAGATAGCTGAGATAAAGCAGAGAATGAAGGAAGGAAAGGCTAAAGACTTTCGTGAAGATGAACAGGGTACTCTATGGTTTGAGAACCGAAACCGAATCTATGTGCCCAATGACCCAGAGCTCAAGAAGTTGATACTTCAGGAAGCCCATGATTCACCTTACTCGATACACCCAGGCAACACCCAGATGTACCTGGATCTGAAGGAAAGTTACTAGTGGACAGGTATGAAGAAAGATATTGCCGAACATGTTGCGGTATGTGATGTTTGTCAACGAGTAAAGGCGGAACATTAGAAACCCGCAGGGTTACTCCAACCTTTGCCGATACCCGAGTGGAAATGGGATAAGCTTGGTATGGACTTCATCACAGGACTACCTAGGACCCGTTCAGGATATGATTCCAGCTGGGTAGTGGTCGATCGTTTGACCAAGGTGGCTCATTTCATGCCAGTGAAGACCACCTATACCAGTGCTAAGTTAGCCAAGATATATATGACCAGGATCGTATGTCTGCATGGAGTTCCGAGGAGTATCATGTCAGATAGAGGAACACAATTTACCTCAAAGTTTTGGGATCAGCTACATGAAACTTTAGGTACAAGACTGGAGTTCAGTACAACTTTTCATCCGCAGACCGATGGACAGGCTGAGAGAGTCAACCAGATTCTAGAGGACATGTTGAGAGCTTGTGCGCTAGACTATGGGTCCAGTTGGGACGACAACTTACCTTACACAGAGTTCTCGTACAACAACAGTTATCAGACCAGTTTGAAGATGACCCCTTTTGAAGCTTTATACGGAAGGAGGTGCAGAACACCATTGATGTGGGATGGTGTTGGAGAGTGAAAACTTTTTGGTCCCGATCTTATCAGAGATTCTGAAGAGAAGGTCAAACTGATTCGAGACCAACTCAAGATAGCTCAATCCCGGTAGAAGAGCTATGCTGATAACAAACACAAGGAGGTGACATATGAAGTAGGGGATCGAGCATATCTTCGTGTGTCCCCACTTCGAGGAATCAAGAGGTTTGGTGTTAAAGAAAAGTTAGCACCCAGATTCATAGGCCCCTACAAAATTCTGGAACGTAGAGGCGAAGTTGCATACAAGCTGGAATTGCCGGAAGGACTGTCCGGAGTTCATGATGTTTTCCATGTTTCCCAGCTAAAGAAATGCCATGCTGAGATGGCTAATATTCCTTTGAGAGACACAGTGCCCCTAGAGGCCATACAACTTGACAGTGACCTGACCTATGAGGAGAAGCCTATTAGAATCCTCGAGACTACCAATAGAGTTACCCGAAGCAAGACCATCAAGTTCTGTAAGGTTCTGTGGAGTCACCACACCGAGGAAGAACCAACCTGGGAACGCGAAGAAGATCTTCGTAGACACCACCCGCACCTATTTTCTAGCCAACCCGAATCTCGAGGGCGAGATTCATCTTAAGGTGGGTAGGTTTGTAACATCCCAAAAATTCATTTTGGAATGTTATGAAATATAGCTATGCATCATCATCAATTTGTTGGAATGTAATGAATTTGTTGAAGTGCTTCTTTTGATTTTCTGAAAGGCCATTTCAAATTTCCCATCTATTTGTTTCACCTATTTGAAAACCTTTGGAAATGTTCAAAGAAAGAGGGGAGTAACATGACACTCCACACCAGGGGCATCTTGGTGAAATATTTGAGCAAATTAAACCAGGGAGTTGTTTGAAAATTTATCTCAAAAGGATTTAAAATCAATTAGGCATTTTTTGAAAATAAATTTTAAAAAGATATTCAATATGACAGAGGAAAAATGTTCATTAAATATCATTAATTCTCCTGATCATTTTGATATATATAATTCCTATGTTTGGAATTGTTTTGAATGCATTAAAAGAGTTTTTACTGCGCTGGAAATAGAAAAGGAAAGTTTTTCAAACAAACCGGGCCGGCCCATAGTCTTTAACTCCCGAATTCATTACGGATCGGTCAACCGACGCGCTAACCTCGCCTCTTCTCTCATTGGCACGTGGGACCCACTGACTGATGGTGTCATCCGCGTGCCCGTCTCCTTCCTCACGCGCGCCACCGTCGCCGGAGATCCCTCTCTCCGGATCTCCCTCCTCTCTCCCTCTCCCGACCCCGCACCTGGCCTATAAAAGCCCCAGCCCTCACCGTGCTCCATTCCACCCCGAGCCCCCCCTCTACCTCGCCAGAACGCCGCCGCACCACCTCGCCGGAGTTCGGACTCCAACCGAACCTTCCCAAGCACGAGGCCGTCGCCTCCGACGTCCCCAGCCCCGTCCGACGCCACCAATCGACGCCAGAGCTTCGCCGCCGTCGCCTGAGCACTTCGGATGTCGCCCCCGACCACCGCACCATCGCCTCCGACCACCTCCGACCACCTCCGACCTCCGGCCGCCGTCGACCTCGCCGGAACCTCGACTCCTCCCCTCTATAAGCCACCGGACCCCCCTGGACCGTTAGATTTAGATCCAACGCTCCTAATTATAAAATTTAAACAGCGAAACGTTTTCCTCTACGCTTCGGTCGTCCGTTCGTTAGCACCCACATGCACACGGCCCCGACCAATCATAGCTTGCCACGTAGCCCCTAACCGATCGATAATAGTTTCCCTTTTTCTGTTTCTATTTTAGAAAATAGAATGTATTCTGTTTTTGTTTTTATCATATCTTTTAAAATATTTGGTGTTTTTAGTTGATTCTTTTTGCATTAGTTCACAAAATTGTTGTAGTTTATGTCTGTATGCTTAGATTTCAAATTTGAACTTTAAATTTTGAATCTAATCAAATTTGTTTAAATTACTAAAATCTATATTACTAGAGTTTAAAAATATATTTTTAAGTGAATCTTTTTGCCACTGTTTTGTATTAGTTAGACATATCATTCTACATAGTTTGAGTATTTTTAGAATGAATTTGGTTACTGTTTTTACCAAAAATAGAATCTGTTTAGTTCTTAATAGATTTTAATTAAATTGATTTTTATTTAATTTGAACCTGAATTACTTTAACTTTTCTTTTTAGATTTTATCAGGTTCTATTGGTTCAACGTAGGTGTATTATTTTCTGTGAATAAAATATGTTTTCAAATTGTTTTGTGCTCTAGTTTGAATAGGTTCATCTTGTTTTCACCATTTATATTGTTTAGAAAAAGTTTTGTAGTACTTATTTTTGCACCATATTTTTTTATAATGAAATACTTTCTGTTTTCAAATAAAATTTCATATTTACTTTTCTGTTATCTAAATACCTAGTTGTTCAAAACAATATTTTTTTTGACTTGTTATGTCTTAGTAGAGTTTTGACATCAAAATTTTTATAGTCATATACTTTAAGTGATTCTTCTTTTGATTGTGCCTTTGTTTGTTGAAGCAATTGTTTACCTTGCTGTTGAATGGATTGTATTGTGTTTATGCTTATGGTGTGCTCTTGTTTGATTCGTTAGATCATCCGGAGTGCGAAGCTTGTTATCTAGAGTCACTTGATTTCGAGGATCGTGAGCAAGGCAAGTCACTTTGACCATGTATACCTATGTTTTATTGCATTAGTTATTCCATATCCCCAATTGCATGCAAAGTAGGTAAATTGGAAACTTGGTTACTTGTTGTAGTATCATGTGGTAGGTACCCCTCAACCCTTTGACACATTGGCCCCAGGAAACGTTGATTTACATTTTTGCTATGCTATTAGTAGACGGGGTTGGTTGTGTGATTCATGAGAGTTGTGAGTTAATAATTTCAAGACCTACATGATGATCAAGTCTTCAAGACTCCGAGTTTTCAACATACCTCTGGGTGGATGATGGTTGAACGGCGCCCTGGAGAAACCAGTGGTTAGCCTAGATGATGTTGGAGAAGTGCCAGTAGTCATACGGAAAGGTCCACCCAGGCACAAAGAGATGGATGGATGCTTCAACACCCAAGGCTTACCTGCACAGCCACAAGCCATTATGGGCTCTGGCTTTATTGGATATCGTGGTGACCCTGGACAGGCGATGCTATGAGATGTAGAAGAACGGTAGGGCAGGATGGGCACCGACAGAGTCTCGGGGAAACCCTTTAGAAGACCATGTTTTGGTCATCCATTTATCAAACACCATGAAGTGCGAGAAATCCAACGGAGGCGATCAAATCTGGTGGGGAACGTGTGCAAAACTCTGCAGAGTATCCAAACCTAATCGATTACCCGTGTCCACGGTCATGGACAGTTTGAGCGAAAGGAACTGAAACTATTTGGAACTCTCAACACAATAAATTACATTGATGTGGGTATTTTAATGTCAACTTGGGTATGAGAATTGGTTGGTGGAACCATCTCATTAGTCAACCAACATGGTAGTAATTATGCTTTTGCCCTCCCTTGTTGTAGGAAAATTTTGGCTTTATGCAAAAACTTACTACCCCACCTGCCATATTTGCATATAGACTAGATGATTACTTTACCCCCTCTCTTGTGACTTTGCCGGCATATTCAATATGCTGACCTATACGGCTGCAACGTATCATGTTGCAAAGTACTTTTCCGACCAGGAGTGAGGATACGCTCTACGCTTGGTGAGATGCCCTTGGAGTCAGATGGACTCAATTACCTATGGAGCTTCCGCAAGTTTTTTTTGGTTTAGCTTATCTCATGAGTTGGCCTTCAGCCACTTTATTGTAATACTTATTGTAATAAAGGACTCGATATGAGATTTCGATTAATTAAGGCTGTGTGATTTCCCTTTGATATATACATTGATGTACCGTGTGTGTACCAACATGATCTTGGGATTGTACAGAAACACCGGAGATTTGACCTTTCAGGTCGGGTCGCTACACTTGGATAGATCACGAAGTACCACAACATGTGCAAGACGAGCAATATCGAGATTGCATGCATAAGCAAGCCCTTTTTGAGGAATCCTTAGCACAGGAGGAGGAGTATTGTCATCATGAGAAGGAGCTGAAGAAGCGCAAGAAGCGTGAGCTGGAGAGGGCACAAAAGGAGAAGGAGACTCGTGAAGAACAGAGGGCAAGAAAGCGTGCAAGGGCTCATGATGCACATGCAGAGGACGATGCACGCGACAAGAAGGGCAAATAGCCCCATACTACTGAGTAAACAGCAGGTTCATGGCACCTGGATGGATGACAGACTTTGTGTGTGATGAACTTTGTCGTAGTCCAAATTATGAATGTGAACCTAGCGTATGACGAACTTGTCATTGTTTATGCGATTTGAACTACGTAATATTCGAGACTATGTAATGCTTATGTGATTTGAACTATGTATGTTATCTCAAGTGTGCAAACTATTTATGTGAACCAAAGTATGTGATGATCATTGTGAAGGAAGAGCTGGGGCCAGACGCTAGGGTGCCCGACGTCTGGTTGTTCCCAGGACCCCAAACGCCATGGTCACTGGCGTCTTGTATTATGCAATGCACCAGCCAGCCACAAGCTGCTTGTCTGGCCCCTGGTGCTGACCCAGACGCCAAGGACCACGACGTTTGGACCCAGACGCCAAGGACCACGACATTTCAGACTATGTAATCTTTATGTCATTTGAGACTATGTAATCTTTGTATCCTTTGAGACTAATAAACAAAGGAAGAGTATTTTCTCTATGAGTAAGAAGAATATTTGCTTTGAGACTATGTAATGTTCAAGTGTGAAAACCCAGGCCAGACGCCAAGGTCCTCGGTGTCTAGTCCCCTGTTTAGGCCGGACGTCAAGGAAGGTGGCGTCTGGTCCACTGTTTAGGCCAGACGCCGAGGGGGATGGCGTCTGGATCCATGCACATAGTTTCAGAAGTTTGTCATTCTCCTTTGTCATGCAAATTCTTAGCAAGTTAACAACATAAAAAGTTCACTCCACTAATTCAAGACAACATAAATGTTCATGATTTCAACACGACATAAAAAGTTCATTCCACTAATTCAATACAACATAAATGTTCACGATTTCAAGACAACATAAAAAGTTCTTACAAATTTAACTAACACACGGAATCACTTTCACTAAGTTCATGAAATAGCATTAGAGAACTAGGGACAAAATTTTCTTTCTCACTTCCTCCTTCCTCTCTTACTGGCTTTTCCCTTTCCTCTAGGCACTAGCTCCTCCTCCTCTTCCTCTTCCTCTTCCTCCTCTTCGCTATCCACTTCTCTAGGCATTACCTTAGGCAAAAGTTCACGAGGATACTCGGGGCTTTGGAATCTACCCTTCCATGTCTTCTTTCTTGGCACTTTAGGTGTCTTATCTTTGCCTTTGCCTTTGTTCGGTTGTGTAGGCTGTGACGGTTGTGGAGCATCAATATCGAACTCATGCTCTTGTTGTTCCTGCTCCTCTTGTGTCGGCTCCTCTTCTTGTACTCGCTCTTCCTCTATCCCCTAGTTGCGAAGATGACGACGATTAGCTCTGTTGGAGCGGCTAGTACCACCTGTAAACACGTCCACGGACTTAGCACCGTGGCAAGAAAGCATAGCTGCCATCTTGTGGAACCGATTCCTAAACTTCTGCGAGAACACAACAAAATATGTTACATGCAAATAACTAACTCATTAAGTTAGGATTTTCTAAATATGGTCATACCTCCATCGTGGTCCTAAGAGTTCTCTCAGATAAGACACTGCCACGGGGATGACTGAGTGCTACATTCGCATCATTCATGCACAAAAGCAACTCTCTGCCCTGCAATTCATTAACACAAAAAACATTCATACATTCATATTTGAAAAAGATGAGGTAATACAATGTTGTTCATTGAATTACCAGTTCGTCATGCATGGGTGCATAGTCAACTTGACTCCCTTGAGTCTCTCTCACCGCCATGTTGAAGGCATGATAACCTTCTGTAACTAAGGGGTCATTTGACACCAACTCGGACCACTCCTCCTGAGTCCAACCGGGCTTAAGATTAAACCGGTAACGCTTACCATACCACAGAAGATACTTCTGGTATGTTGATTCATTGTGGGGTCTATTCTCTGACTCCACTAAAGTCTCTCTTTGATTCCACATTTCTATCCACTTACGGTGTTTGTTCGCCCAATCCGATATATCCTGATAGTTCCTTCGATCGAACCTACAAATGATGCATGTTTTAAACCATTAGCAAACATAAACTTTCACAATGCTCAATTACAAATCTCAAAGACATTTTTGCTCACCAATGCACAACTGAGATTTCCTCCTTGCTCTCCTCCTTTGGAATACTGTAACAGCCCGGGACCGACGCTCTAGAAGATTCCCCTTTTATTCCATTGTCGTCATGTGATTTGTTTGGTTGTCGCATTCATCATCGCATCATTCACATCATCTGCATGGCATCGTCACTCGTTTTTGAAAAGTTGCATCCGTTCATAGTCGTTGGTTCTCTCTGTTCTTGTCGTTGCCCATTTCGAGACCAACCACACATGCACGTGCCCACGACGTCGATAAAAATATTATTTTTAAGGCACACATAAAACTTTCTTGGATTGGGTCGAAACCTGGCATGCGGTCTGGTTATATTGTAGGTAGGCCCCCTGCCAAATTTCGTCGCAATCAGAGTTCGTTTGATATTCCAACGGTTGCCATAGCGGCACCGTCATCGGGTTATTCGTCGGACGTTTTCGGTTTTGCAAGACTTCATTGCCGGGCCACAAACCTCCCTCTCGTCTCCATCTAGCCCATCTACACAACCACCATAGCCCACTAGACCAACCTAGCCCCTCCCTCCGTTCGTGGTCATCGGATCGCGATCGGACAGACGAGGTCCAACCCCCCTAGTGCCAGTCCCTATTTAAACCACCTTGTGGAGAGAGCCTACCACTCTCTAGGGTTTCCCCCATGTAAAATTGCAGCCACACCCCTAGGAAATCCCACCTAATAGTATTCCACCTCCCTAGCCAATTTCAGCCCTTAGATCTTGATCCAAGGGCTAAAATTCGCCCAATTTCCCACCTACCGGACATGACCGAGGTCAAATCGAACATGTCCGGGCGACTGTAGTGCCTCCCAGTACCACCCGCTCCCGCAGCCTCGCAGCCATCGGCGCCAGGTGGGCCGCCAACCAACCAAGGCCCAGCGACCACCACTGACTGGGCCGAAAGCCTACTAAGGTGAGCCCCCAGTGCTATTTTCGCCCTATGCGCTGAATAGCTATGTTCCACCCATGTCCAATGTTGGGCCATGTCCAGATTCGGCCCATGGTCATTTTTTTTAGTCTCTGCAAATTTGTTAATTAACCAACGAATTATTGTTTTATAGAAAAAACCTCGTTTTTAAATTGCAAATATCTAATTAACCATGCATCATATGTAAAAACTTTATACATGAAACTTGACTAGAATTTTTTGTAGTTTCACAATATCCAACCTTCACATGTGATAAAAATGTTTAACCTTGCTGTTTGTGTTGATTTGCGTAATTGCCATGTGAAAATGATTTATTTCATAACTACAAAACCGTAGCTTCGATAAAAAATGTTCTACATATGTAACTTGACTAGAAAAATGCATAGAATCACATAATGACATTTATCTTGCTGTTTGACAACTCTAAGATGACCAAATTCATATTATGCTTATGGGGATGTTTCGAAAATGCTATATGTTGCTTCCGGCCCCATTTAAAATGTCTAGATGATATAGTTGTTCATGTTTCACCTCTTGCCATGATAAACAACATTAACCACTTTCTCATAATATGGAGAGTTATTTTTTTATATGTATGTTGTCCCTCTCCATTTAAAATTACTTAATTCCATTTTCGCCTTATGCCATGACCACCCATGTTAAACAACATTTAATATTGATGTTACCTAACGAGAGTGAACTAAATAATTCAAGCATGGAGTTTCTTCAATATGCAACTCGTTGCATATTGAACTTCACTTAATATGTAGTAGTTGTTTGTTGTGCTTGCCATGCCATGCCATGCTTTGCCTATTAAATCGGACATGCACCATATTTGTTTGTGCATCATGTCATGCATATGTTGTGGTGTTTCCCGTGTGTTGATTGTTTGTTTCGGATTGTTCCTTCTCGATAGAGTTCCGAAAGCGTTCAGAGTGTGAGGATTCATTCGACTACGTTGGCACACCTTCTTCATGTAATCGTTCTTCTTCCAAGCGGGATCTCAGGCAAGATGACACATTTCCCTGGATACCACTACTATCATTGGTATGCTAGTTGTCCCGTTTTTATTGTCATGTCTCGCTACCTACCACTTGTTTGTCAAGCCTCCCAACATTGCCATGAAAAGCCTCTAACCCTCCACATCCCAGCAAACCTTTGTTTGGCTATGTTATCGCTTGCTCAGCCCTTCTTATAGCGTTTCTAGCTGCAGGTGCAATTGCTTCCATGTGATAACATGGACATTCTTTTGTTATCAGAATATTATTGCTATTTCATTTAATGCACTTATACACTTGGTAAAGGGTGGAAGGCTTGGCCTTTTGCTCGATGTTTTGTTCCACTCTTGCCGCCCTAGTTACTTGTGAACTAGTGTTATGTTCCATAATTGAGCGCTCCTAACATGCTTGGGGTTGTTATGGGAACCCCCTTGATTTTTGTTTTGGGATAAAACTCATCTCGCAAGGCCCAACATTGGTACTACATTTTCCTAATAACTAATAAAATTGCATAGGGACCCGCTGCCACCCGCGGATCTTTAATCAACAACCCGGGCCAGTGCTCCTCATGAGCGTTCGTCCAAAACAGAGCCACTTGCAGGGCCACCTTGGGGCAACTCGAGGGATTTCTATCAGGTCGCCGTACATAGTGTTCATCCGGCCGTGTCCTGAGAACGAGATACACGGCTCTTATTGAGTTCGTCGTCACGTCGGGCGGCCTTGCTAGATTTGTTTTACCTTTCTCAAATGCCTTGCATGAGGAATTCCGTTTTACTTTGGGCTATCTCGAGGTGTGGTCTTCCTGTGGAATTGCCTATGAAGCTCACGAGATCCGTGGTCGAGGTTATTCTCGCGGCGTGTGGTTAATTTGTGATGGACGAGTTGGAGCACCCCTGCAGGGTTAAATCTTTCGGAAAGCCGTGCCCGCAGTTATGTGGAAAACTTGGATATTTTGTTTAACACCCGGTCATAGTAAACTTGAAGTAAACTCAAATAAAATACACCAACCGTGTGTGTAACCTGACTGTCTCTTCTCGTGAGTCCTTATCCGGGAGAGAACACGGTGGGGTTATGTTTGACGTAAGTAGGTGTTCAGGATCAGTTAGTGATCATTACTAGTTCACGTTCGTTATGCGTAGACCACCATACTTTACTTTCTATATTCATAAGTTAGCCACTCAAATAAATGCTTAGTCGCTTGTTGTAGCCTCACCACTTAACCAGACCTTACCCATTAAGCTTTAATAGTCTTGATACCCTTGGAAATGAGATTGCTGAGTCCCTATGGCTCACAGATTACTACAACAACAGTTACACATACATGTAATGCGATGCTTTGACGTGAGCGCGAAGCTTGTTTGTTTGGAGTTCTTCTTATTCTTCTACATCAATCTAGGATGGGTTCCAGGTGGTAGTTGGGATAGCAAGGATGGATGTCATTTTATCGTTTGATTTCGTCCGTAGTTGGACCCTGCTCTTCTGTATGATGTTTGAATATGTTGTTGTATTGATGTGATCTTTAGATAGCTTGTGGCAAGTGTAAGCCAATTCCATATACTCATCTCTTCTGTAAATGTACTTGTAATGATATCCATTCTTGCAACATGACGAGATGCGCTTCTATACCTATCGAGGCCCTCATGCCAAAATGAGGATAGGATCGCATCTTGGGCGTAACAAGTTGGTATCAGAGCCAGGTTCCGACCTAGGAGCCCCCTTGATTGATCGAACTTGACCGAGTCGAGTCTAGAGAAAAAACTATTTTGGGTCTAGTTATATTGGAGAGTAGGATTCTTTTTACTCCTCTTCTATGCTCTGGTGAGGACTTCCGACTTAGGAATTCTGATTCTACTCTCTTCTCACTCAAATGTTTTTAGGATCACGCGGATATTTTTGAATCTCTATGATGCCGATGTGACGGAGTTCTATACTTGGTGCCTCCTGTTATCGAGGAGTAGAGCTCTGAGGGATTCTTGACACATCGTTATCATTGAGTTTCCTTAGTATCTTAGGACGGAGTATGTTCGAAATTGCTTGAATACTTGTAGTGGCGAGAGGAGTCCGACATCCCTAGTACTGGTGGAGGGAGTTCGGATGTACTGCCATTCTTAGTATCGTTGTGCTTTCGAGGATCCGAGATAGATGGATTTCCGAAGCCTCTGGTTATGTGTTGAAGGATGGATACAGTTGGGGTGTAGAGCTTGTTAGTTGTGTGAGATATTTTTCCTCCTTGTATCCCCAACACCCAATTGCATAACCAAGAAAGTTTCGGGAGTTCTTAGGTGTGAATTCAAGTAGTTACCTATGCTATCTTCCAACAGATCATGATGTGAGGTTGAGGTTCGACATCAAGTGGATTCGTTTGTTCACAGTCTTTCTTACATCGGTTCTCGTTGTGTCTTAAAGAGTCCTTGTAGGTTTCTATGACTCGAGAACGCATCGTATGTCATGTGCACTGCCTTGCACATGATGGCTACTATAAGATCGAGCCCGTGCGAACCTTACCACGAAAATATCGAGCGGAATCTCTGTCATGTATTTGTTCTGGCTTGTTTTGTAAGCCTCATCCTTTCTTTTGTTTTGTTCTGTATATGGCAATTCAAGTTGCTTCGATGTCAAGTGGTGATTTCATATCTTTCCTAAGTGTTCTCATATGTCTGTGGGATTGCTAATTCTTTTGCTCAATCAAGTTATCATATCAGTTCTTTTCATCCGGTGCGCTTCTCTTCAAGTGAATTCTATTTTATTCAATATTTGAAAGATCAATCCTCATATTTCGTTCCGGAGTTTGTCTCATCTGTTCCAAGTTTTTCTTTGTTTTCCCAACCCTCCCGCCCTTTTTCTTCAATGATTAAATTCTCTTCAAAGTGCCTTTTTCTTCATCAATGCTTCCGCTATCATTTCTTCATATTGTATCCAGTGATTTCTTATGGAGATTCTCAAGAGTTTCAATTTCAAGTTCTATTCTCACATTCCTTGTTCTTGTTGTTATTCTTCTCCAGTGGATTCAATTCTAGATCTCGGTGTTCATCATATCCTTTCTCATTTGTTCAATGGTTTCCATGTTGGAATTTCTTTTCCAAGACTCTCTTGTTTATTCGCCTCTCTCTATTCTATCCGGAGTGCTGATGATATCTTAGAAGATTCATGTTTTCTTTCATTCCTTTCAAATTATTTCGAGGGTCTCACCTCATCAAGTTCTTAATTTGTACCGGTGCAATCTCTCTTTCTAAGGAATCATTTCAACGGTGGTTTCTTTTGAGTGGGCCCATAACCCACAGGTTTTCCCCAAGATCTTACCTGACTCTTCTAATGTTTCCGGTGATGTTCTCAAGTTCTCTTCTAATATGACGTAAGAATGATTTTCATCAGTCATGTTCCTTCTCGGAGATCACTTCTAAACAATTTTCATCGTTGTCTCAACCTTTCTTTATTCATTCTTTCGGAGTGTCTTAGTAACTCATGGTGTTCTTTCTCGTCATCATTCTCTACGTTGAAGACCGAAGGAGATTTTCTCTTAAATCTCTACTCATTCTCTTGAAGATGCGTGGTTTCAGCTTCGTGTTATCCTCTTAAATTGTTTTTGATCATGAGTAATTCCTCACATATCTATTCGGTGCATTTCATAATTGTTTTCATTTCTCGATCCTCCGAAGGCCATCATTTCAGAAGATTCCTCGTTCTCAGTTTCAACTTTCATTCTCAAATTCTTCTCAATTGTTGTCCCTTCGGTCGTATCTCAATTATTCCGGTGCTTCGTTGAAGTTTTTCTATTAGGTGGATCATGCTCTATTCGTTCCCATGTATCTTCGTTCAATCATAGTATCCTCATTCGTTATGAATTCTATCGGTGTTCTCGTTTAAGACTTCTTCAAGTTTGTGATCTTTCTCTCTCTCTCTCTCTCTCTCTCTCTCTCTCTCTCTTCAATTCCTTGAAACAAGAATAAGTGGTGTGCGAAATCCGTTGCTTGTCATCAATCTAACTTGATGAAGGATAAGCATAACATAAATCTTATTCTTGTTTCATCAAGTGGTTTCAATCCCTCTTCCGGAGTTATGCATGATATCAATTCTGGGTTTCAAGTGTTCTCATCTTTCCTTTTCCGGAGTTCCTAGTTTGTCTCAAGTATCTCTTCGCGAAGTTCCAGCTCAATCTTTGCAAGGCCTCAATCTTGTTCATTTTGCAACCTTCAATTCTTGTCTATCTTCCTTTCATCCCGGTGTTCTCCAAGAGGTCCTTCATGGTGGTTTGCTAACGATGTAATTCTTCTCGAATTGTTCTTCAAGATTCTTGTTGGAGGTGCTCAAGTGTTATTTATCTTGGATTTCTAAGTTCAATTCCTTCCCCATTGTCGTTCAGATGGTGTTATTAAATTCTTGATTATGAGGAGTCTCGAAGGAAAATTGTCAAGAATGAGATAAGTAAACCCATCTTGTTTTCTCGGAGTTATCTTGGGTTGGATTTCACCTAAAGCATTTCCTAAGGATTGTTGCTATCATGGTGTCATAAATGATCCAAGTTTTCTCCTCCTCTTCTTGGTGAAAGAAGTTTTGTGTATCTTGTGGCTCTCAAGAAATCAATTGTTTTTGTTGTGGCAGGTTGTCACCTCATAATTTTGAGATGTTTTCCTTAACTCCATAACAAGCTAGTCTTTTCGCTCTTGATTCTCCATCAACTTCGTTCAACCTATGCCTCTCAAGTTCAATGGTGGTAGAAGTTGTTACTTTCTTCTCCATTCTTTTCCTTCCAATGATCTAGTTTCTATTCTTTTCTTCTGGAGGCGTTTTCATGCTGCTCTCTTTCAACCATCATCTTGTTGTATCAAGATCATGTTATTTATTTGCTTATTCATTTTACTGGAGTGCTGTGAAAACTTTTCACGATCCTTCTGTCTTATGAAGTTTTGATTCTAATCCAACCGAAGTTTGGTGTCTCTCTTTCAGTTTCTTTCCTTCATATCAAATTTTGTCCCTCTATCCTACCGAAGTGCTGCCGAAATTTCTTTTGAATTCTTGCTTGTTCCCCATATTGTTCTTCATCTCTTGCAATCCTTCAAGTCCATGTGGGTTCACTCGTTTCTCAAAGAAGCAACTAAGTTTTACCTCTTTCCCTTTCTCTTCCCCTTCTCATTCTAGATCTCGGGACGAGATCCTCGTGTATTGGAGGAGAGTTGTAACAACCCAGGACCGACGCTCCAGAAGATTCCCCTTTTATTCCATTGTCGTCATGTGATTTGTTTGGTTGTCACATTCTACATCGCATCATTCGCATCATCTGCATGGCATCGTCACTCGTTTTCAAAAACTTGCATCCGTTCGTAGTCGCCGGTTCTCTCCGTTCTTGCCGTTGCCCGTTTTGAGACCAACCACACATGCACGTGCCCACGACGTCGATACAAATATTGTTTTTAAGGCATGCATAAAACTTTCTCGGATTGGGTCGAAACCTGGCACGCAGTCTTGTTTTATTGTAGGTAGGCCGCCTGCCAAATTTCGTCGCAATCAGAGTTCGTTCGATATTCCAACGGTTGCCGTAGCGGCACCGTCATCGGGTTATTCATCGAATGTTTTCGTTTTGCAAAACTTTGTTGCCGGGCCACAAACCTCCCTCTTGTCTCCATCTAGCCCATCTACATAGCCACCGCAGCCCATTAGCCCAACCTAGCCCCTCCCTCCGTTCGTGGTCATCGGATCGCGATCGGACGAACGAGGTCCAACCCCCCTAGTGACATTCCCTATTTAAACCACCTTGTGGAGAGAGCCTACCACTCTCTAGGGTTTCCCCCATGTAAAATTGCAGCCACACCCCTAGGAAATCGCACCTAATAGCTCCACCTCCCTCCAATTCCACCTCCCTAGCCAATTTCAGCCCTTAGATCTTGATCCAGGGGCTAAAATTCGCCAATTTCCCACCTACCGGAC
The DNA here is from genome assembly GCA_022496015.1 of Hordeum marinum. Lineage (NCBI taxonomy): Eukaryota > Viridiplantae > Streptophyta > Magnoliopsida > Poales > Poaceae > Hordeum > Hordeum marinum. The sequence continues at coordinate 407,024,963 of CM039672.1, read as the reverse complement.
ATGTCCGCGGTTAAATCAGACATGTCCGGGCGACCGTAGTGCCTCCGAGTTCCACCCGCTCTTGCAGCCTCGCAGCCATTAGCGCTAGGTGGGCCACCAACCAACCAAGGCCCAGCAACCACCACTGACCGGGCCGAAAGCTCACTAAGGTGAGCCCCCTAGTGCTATTTTCGCCCTGTGCTCTGAATAGCTATGTTCCGCCCATGTCCAGTGTTGGGCCATTTCCAGATTCGGCCCATGGTCATTTTTTCCAGTTTCTACGAATTTGTTAATTAACCAGCGAATTACGGTTTTACAGAAAAACCTCATTTTTAAATTGCTAATATCTAATTAACCGTGCATCGTATGTAGAAACTTTATATATGAAACTTGACTAGAATTTTATGTAGTTTCACAATATCCGACTTTCACATGTGATAAAAATGTTTAAACTTGCTGTTTGCATTGATTTGCGTAATTGCCATGTGAAAATGATTTATTTCATAACTACAAAACCGTAGCTCCGATAAAAAATGTTCCACATATGTAACTTGACTAGAAAAATGCGTAGAATCACATAGTGACATTTATCTTGCTGTTTGACAAATCTATGATATGGTTTGTACAGATCTGGAACAAATTCATATTATGCTTATGGGGATGTTTCGGAAATGTTATCTGTTGCTTCCGGCCCCATTTAAAATGCCTAGATGATATAGTTGTTCATGTTTCACCTCTTGCCATGATAAACAACATTAACCACTTTCTCATAATATGGAGAGTTATTATTTTGTTATATGTATGTTGTCCCTCTCCATTTAAAATTGCTTAATTCCATCTTTGCCATATGCCATGACCACACATGTTAAACAACATTTAATATTGATAAGTACCTAACGAGAGTGAACTAAATAATTCAAGCGTGGAATTTCGTCAATTTGCAACTCATTGCATATTGAACTTCATTTAATATGTAGTTGTTGTTTGTTATGCTTGCCATGCCGTGCTCTGCGTTGCATATTAAATCGGACATGCATCATATTTGTTTGTGCATCATGTCACGCATATGTTGTGGTGTTTCCCGTGTGTTGATTGTTTGTTTAGGATTGTTCCTTCTCGATAGAGTTCCAAAAGCGTTCGGAGTGTGATGATTCGTTCGACTACGTTGGCACGTCTTCTTCATGGAATCGTTCTTCTTCCAAGTGGATCTCAGGCAAGATGACACATTTCCCTGGAAACCACTACTATCATTGCTATGCTAGTTGCCCATTTTTATCGTCATGTCTCGCTACCTACCACTTGTTTGTCAAGCCTCCCAACATTGCATTGAAAAGCCTCTAACCTTCCACATCCCAACAAACCTTTGTTTGGCTATGTTACTCCTTGCTTAGCCCTTCTTATAGCGTTTCTAGCTGTAGGTGCAATTGCTTCCATGTGACAACATGTACATTCTTTTGTTATCACAATATTATTGCTATTTAATTTAATGCATTTATACACTTGGTAAAGGGTGGAAGGCTTGGCCTTTTGCTCGGTGTTTTGTTCCACTCTTGCCTCCCTAGTTACTTGTGAACCGGTGTTATGTTCCATAATTGAGCGCTCGTAACATGCTCGGGGTTGTTATGGGGACCCCCTTGATTTTCGTTTTGGGATAAAAATTGTCTGGCCAGGACCAACATTGGTACTACATTTGCCTAATAACTTATAAAATTGCATAGGGACCCGCCGGCACCCGCGGATCTTTAATCCACAACCCGGACCAGTGCTCCTCATGAGTGTTGGTCCAAAACAGAGCCACTTGCGGGGCCACCTCGAGGCAACTCGAGGGATTTCTATCAGGTCGCCGTACGTAGTGTTCATCTGGTCGTGTCCTGAGAATGAGATACGCGACTCTTATTGGGTTCGTCGACACGTTGGGTGGCCTTGCTGGATTTGTTTTACCTTTCTTGAATGTCTTGCATGAGGAATTCCGTTTTACTTTGGGCTATCTCGAGGTGTGGTCTTCCTGTGGAATTGCCTATGAAGATCATGAGATCCCTCGTCGAGGTTATTCTCGCGGTGTGTGGTTAATTTATGATGGACGAGTTGGAGCACCCCTGCAGGGTTAAATCTTTTGGAAAGCCATGCCCGTGGTTATGTGGCAAACTTGGATATTTTGTTTAACACCCGGTCATAGTAAACTTGAAGTAAACTCAAATAAAATACACCAACCGTGTGCGTAACCGTGACTGTCTCTTCTCATGAGTCCTTATCTGGGAAAGAACGCGATGGGGTTATGTTTGACGTAAGTAGGTGTTCAGGATCAGTTAGTGATCATTACTAGTTCACATTCGTTATGCGTAGACTACCATACTTTACTTTTTGTATTCGTAAGTTAGCCACTCAAATAAATGCTTAGTCACCTGCTGCGGCCTCACCACTTAACCATACCTTACCCATTAAGCTTTAATAGTCTTGATACCCTTGGAAATGAGATTACTGAGTCCTTGTGGCTCACAGATTACAACAATAACAATTGCAGTTACAGGTAATGCGATGCTTTGACGTGAGCACGAAGCTTGTTTGTTTGGAGTTCTTCTTCTTCTTCTGCATCAATCTAGGATGGGTTCCAGGCGGCATCCCGGGATAGCAAGGATGGATGTCATTTTATCGTTTGAGTTCGTCCGTAGTCGGACCCTGCTCTTCTGTATGATGTTTGAATATGTTGTTGTATTGATGTGATCTTGATATTGCTTCTGGCGAGTGTAAGCCAATTCCATATACTCATCTCTTCTGTAAATGTACTTGTAATGATATCCATTCTTGCAACAGACGAGATGCGCTTCTATCCCTGTCGAGGCCCTCGTGCCAAAATGAGGATAGGATCGCATCTTGGGCGTGACAAATACCTTGTAGTTTGCCAAATTGCCTAGCAACACGGGCTACAAAGTGCCACTCAACCGCGTAAATGTTGGAAATATGCCCTAGAGGCAATAATAGATTAGTTATTATCATATTTCCTTGTTCGTGATAATCGTTTATTATCCATGCTATAATTGTATTGATCGGAAACTCAGATACATGTGTGGATACATAGACAACACCATGTCCCTAGTATGCCTCTAGTAGACTAGCTCGTTGATCAAAGGATGGTTAAGGTTTCCTAGCCATGGACATGAGATGTCATTTGATAACGGGATCACATCATTAGGAGAATGATGTGATGGATAAGACCCAAACTACAAACATAGCATATGATCGTTTCAGTTTATTGCTACTGTTTTCTGCATGTCAAGTATATGTTCCTATGACCATGAGATCATGCAACTCACGGATATCGGAGGAGTGCCTTGTGTGTATCAAACGTCGCAACGTAACTGGGTGACTATAAAGGTGCTCTACAGGTATCTCCGATGGTGTTTGTTGAGTTGGCATGGATCGAGACTGGGATTTGTTACTCCGTGTGACGGAGAGGTATCTCAGGGCCCACTCGGTAATACAACATCACAACAAGCCTTGCAAGCAATGTGGCTAAGTGTTAGTCACGGGATCTTGTATTACGGAACGAGTAAAGAGACTTGCCAGTAACGAGGTTGAACTAGGTATGGAGATACCGACGATCGAATCTCGGGCAAGTAACATACCGAAGAACAAAGGGGACGTTATACGGGATTAACTGAATCCTTGACATAGAGGTTCGACCGATAAAGATCTTCGTAGAATATGTAGGAACCAATGTGGACGTCCAGGTCCCGCCATTGGTTATTGACCGTAGAGGTGTCTCGGTCATGTCTACATAGTTCTCGAACCCGCAGGGTCTGCACACTTAAGGTTCGGTGACGTTTCGGTAGTGTAGAGTTATGTATGGTGGTGACCGAAGGTTGTTCGGAGTCCCGGATGAGATCCCGGACGTCACGAGGAGCTCCGGAATGGTCCGGAGGTAAAGATTCATATATAGGAAGTCCCAGTTTGGTTTCCGGAAAAGTTTCGGGCTCATCGGTAGTGTACCGGGAGTGCCGGTAGTGTACCAGGAGTGCCGGTAGTGTACCGGGAGACCTTTGGGAGGGGTACTTCGACCCCAAGAGGTCCATGGGCTGTGGGAGAATAATAACCAGCCCTTATTGGGCTGGGAAAACAGCCACAAAGGCCCATGGCGCAGGAGAGAAAGTCCTAAAGCAAAAAGTGGAAAATCAGCCAATAGGAGGCAATCCTACTCCAACTAGGATTGGAGGTGAAGTAGGATTGCTCCCACCTCCTATTTCGGCCGACCCAAAGGCCTTGGCTGCCTCTCCTCTCCTCTCCTCCTATATATACTAGTGGATTGGGTGGTTTTTGGACAGAATTTCCGGCCACGTGCTACCCGTTTCACCGGTGCACAGTTTCTCCTCTAGATCGGTTTTCCGCAGCGCTTAGGCGAAGCCCTGCCGGAATCACTCCACCACCATCACCGGAGCGCCGTCACGCTGCCGGTGAACTCTCTCTCCTCTCCACCTCCTCTTGCTGGATCAAGATGGTGGAGATCGTCATCAAGCTGCACGTGTGCTGAACGCGGAGGTGCCGTCCGTTCGGCGCTAGATCGGAAGGACCGTGATCGAGATCGCGAGACGGTTCGTGATGAGATCGCGGAACGGATCGTGATGAGTTCGCGGGATAGATCGTGATCAAGATCGTGAGATGGATCGTGATGAGATCGCGGGACGGATCGTGATGAGTTCACGGGACGGATCGTGATTGGATCGCGGGACGGATCGTGATGAGATCGCGGGACGCTCGGCGATTTGGATCGCGAAGATGTTCGACTACACCAACCGCGTTTCTTAACGCTTCCCGCTTAGCGATCTACAAGGGTATGTAGATCCACTCTCCCTCTCGTAGATGCTCATCACCATGGATAGGTTTGCGTGTGCGTAGGAAAATTTTTGTTTCCCATGCGACGTTCCCCAACAGTGGCATCATGAGCTAGGTTGATGGTTCGATGAGATCTCGAGTAGAACACAAAAGGTTTGTGGGCGTTGATGCTTAGATTGCTTCCTCCCTTGGTCGTATTTTGGTTCAGCGGGATTGTGAGATGAAGCGGCCCTGACCAACATTACTCGTACGCTTACGAGAGACCGGTTCCCTCGACGCAACTTGTTGCCTAGATGGCTTGCGGGTGACAGTTTCTCTCACTTTAGTTGGATCGGATTCGACAAAGGCGGTCCTTGAGAAGGTTGAAAAGCAAACTAGTGTATCACCGTTGTGGTTTATGCGTAGGTGAGAATCGTTCTTGCTAGATACCCATAGCAGCCACGTAAAATATGCAACAACAATTAGAGGACGTCTAACTTGTTTTTGCAGGGTATGTTGTGATGTGATATGGCCAATTACATGATGAGATATATGTGATGTATGAGATGATCATGTGATGTATAGATTATCACGACTTGCATGTCGATGAGTACGGCAACCGGCAGGAGCCATAGGGTTGTCTTTAATTATTGTATGACCTGCGTGTCAATCATTAAGCGCTATGTAATGCTTTACTTTATCGCTACGGTAGCAATAGTAGTAGAAGCATGCAGGGCGTGACAACCCCAATGGCAACACATTGATGGAGATCAAGATGATGGAGATCATGGTGTTGTGCCGGTGACGATGGAGATCATGCCGGTGTTTCGAAGATGGAGATCTTAAACACAAGTTCATGGCCATATCATGTCACTTATGAATTGCATGAGATGTTAATCCTTTTATGCACCTTGTTTTGCTTAGTACGGCGGTAGCATTATAAGGTGATCCCTCACTTGAATTTCAAGATGAACTGTGTTCTCCCCGAGTGTGCACCGTTGCGAAAGTTCGTCGTGTTGAGACACCACGTGATGATCGGGTGTGATAGACTCTACGTTCACATACAACGGGTGCAAGCCAGATTTGCACGCGCAGAACACTCGGGTTAAACTTGACGAGCCTAGCATGTACAGACATGGCCTCGGAACACGAGAGACCGAAAGGTCGAACATGAGTCATATAGTAGATATGATCAACATAATGATGTTCACCATTGCAGCCACCTCAACTCACGTGATGATCGGACTTGAGTTGGTGAATTTGGATCATGTATCACTCGAATGATCGGAGGGATGTCAATTTGAGTGGGAGTTCTTAAGTAATATGATTAATTGAACTCATTATCATGAACATAGTCAAAGTGTCTTTGCAAATTATGTTGTAGATTACTAGCTCGCGCTGTAGCTCCCTTGTATTTTTATATGTTCCTAGAGAAATAGAATTGAAAGATGTTGGTAGCAAAATTGCGGACTGGGTCCGTGATCTGAGGATTGTCCTCACTACTGCACAGAAGGCTTATGTCCTTAATGCACCGCTCGGTGCGCCACCCCCTCTAGCGTCGTCTATAGATGTTGTGAACATCTAACAGGCACGTTTCGATGACTACTTGATAGTTTAGTGCGTCATGCATTACGGCTTAGAATTGAGGCTCCAAAACGTTTTGAACGTCACGGAACATATGAGATGTTCTAGGAGCAGAGATTGTGATCTCAGGCTCGTGCCTTTGTTGCGAGATATGAGATCTCCAACAAGATTCTTTGCTTGTAAGATGAAGGAGAATAGCTCAATCGTTGAGCATGTACTCAGATTGTCTGGGTACTACAATCGCTTGAATCAAGTGGGAGTTGATCTTCCAGATAAGATAGTGATTGATATAGTTCTCCAAGTCACTGTCACTAAAGCTACTAGAACTTAGTGATGAACTATAATACACCAGGGATAGAAGTATTGATCCCTGAGCTGTTCGCGATGTTTGACACCGCGAAGGTAGAAATCAAGAAGGAGCGTCAAGTGTTGATGGTTAATCAAACCACTAGTTTCGAAAAGGGCAAGAGCAAGGAGGGAAACTTCATGGATAGCAAGTCAATTGCTGCTCCAGTGAAGCAACCCAAAGTTGAACTCAAACCCGAGACTAAGTGCTTCTATTATGAGGTGAGAGGTCGCTGAAGCGGAACAACCCTAGATACTTGGTAGATAAGAAGGCTGGCAACATCGACAGAAGTATATTTGATATACGAGTTATTGATGTGTACCTTGCTAGTACTCCTAGTAGCACCTGGGTATTGGATACCGGTTCGGTTGCTAAATGTTAGTAACTCGAAATAAAAGCTACGGAATAAACGGAGAACTAGCTAAGGGTGAGGTGACGATGTGTGTTGGAAATGTTTCCAAGGTTGATGTGATCAACATCGCACGCTCTCTCTACCTTCAGGATTAGTAACGAACCTAAATAAATGTTATTTGGTGTTTTGCGTTGAGCATGAACATGATTAGATCATGTTTGTTGCAATACGATTATTCATTTAAGTCAGAGAATAATAGTTATTCTGGTTACATGAATAATACCTTCAATGGTCATGCACCAAGTGAGAATGGTTTGTTGAAATCTTGATCGTAGTAGTACACATGTTCATAACATTGATGTCAAAAGATACAAAGTTAATAATGATAGTACCACATACTTGTGGCACTGCCGCTAAATGTCATATTGGTATAAAGCGCATGTAGAAACTCCATGCTGATGGATATTTGGACTCATTGATTTCGAATCGGTTGAGACATGCGAACCATGCCTCTTGGGCAAGATGACTAAAGGACCCCGTTGGATGGAGCAGGCAAGTGATTCATTGGAAATGATACATGTTGATGTATGCAATCTAGTGAGTCTTGTAGCGTGCAGTGGATATCGTTATTTTCTTACCTTCACTGATGATTTGAGTAGATATAGTGTATATTTACTTAATGAAACACAAGTCTGAATCGTTTGAAAGGTTCAAGCAAATTCAGAGTGAAGTTTAAAGATCATCGTGACAAGAAGATAAAAATGACCGCGATATGATCGTGGAGGTGAATATCTGAGTTACGAGTTTGGCATACAACTTAAGACAACGTGAAATTTGTTTCACAACTAACGCCACCTGGAACACCATGCTGTGATGGTGTGTCCGAACATCATAGTCATGCTCTATTGATATAGTGCATACTGTGATGTCTCTTATCATTTTACTACTATAATTTTTGGGGTTATGCATTAGAGACAACTACATTCACTTTAAATAGGGCATCATCTAAATCCGTTGAGATGACACCGTGTGAATTATGGTTTGATAGAAACCTAAGCTGTCATTTCTTAATGTTTGGGGCTGCGATGCTTGTGTGGAAAATGTTTTCACATAATAAGCTAGAACCCAAAGCGGACAAATGTATCTTCATAGAATACCCTAAGAACAGATGGGTATGCCTTCTATCTCAGATCCGAGTGCAAAGTGTTTGTTGCTAGAACTGGGTCCTTTCTCGAGAAAAAGTTTCTCTCAAAAGAATTGAGTGGGAGGAAGATAGAACTTGATGAGGTTGTTAAACCTTTGTTCAACCAGAGAGTAGCGCAGCGCAGAAAGATGTTTCTGTGAAGCCTACGTTAGTTGAAGAGGAAGTTAATGATGATGATCATGAAGCTTCAGGATCAAGTTACTATCAAACTCCGTAGGTCGACAAGGATGTGTACTGCTCCTGAGCGGTACGACAACTCTGTCTTGGAGGTCATGTTGTTGGACAACGATGAACCTACGAGCTATGGATAAGCGATGATGGGCCCGGATTCCGACAAATGGTTGGAGGCCATGAAATCCGAGATAGGATCCATGTATTAAAACCAAGTGTAGACTTTGGTAGACTTGCTCGTTGGACGGCAGGTCGTTGAGTACAAATGGATCTTTAAAATGAAGACAGACACTGATGGTGAATGTCACTATTTGTAAAGCTCGACTTGTTGCAAAGATGTTTGTGACAAGTTCAAGGAGTTGAGTACGATGAGACTTTCTCACTCGTAGCGATGCTAAAAGTCTGTTGGAATTGTGTTAGCAGTTGCTGTGTTTTCAATTATGAAATCTGGCAGATGGATGTCAAAACATCGTTTCCTTAATGGTTTACTTGAGGAAAGGTTGTATGTGATACAACCAGAAGGTTTTGTCAGGCCTAAGGATGCTAAAAGGTGTGCAAGCTTCGGTGATCCTTCCATGGACTGAAGCAAGCATCTCGGAGTTGGAATATACGCTTTGATGAGGTGATCAAAGTTTTGATGTTTATACAAAGTTTATGAGAAACTTGTATTTGCAATAAAGTGAGTGGGAGCACTATAGAATTTCTGATCAGTATATGTGGATGACATATTGTTGTTCAGAAATAATGTAGAGTTTCTGGAAAGCATAAAACGGTTATTTGGAAAGTGATTTTCAAAGGAAGACCTGGATAAAGCTACCTAATTGTTGAGCATCAAAATCTATAGAGATAGATCAAGATGCTTGATGAGACTTTCAATGAGTGCATACCTTCACAAGATTTTGAAAGAGTTCAAAATGGATCAGCCAGAGAAATAGTTCTCGTCTGATTTGTAAGGTGTGAAGTTGAGTGAGACTCAAAGCTCGACAACGGCAGAAGAAAGAGAAAGGACGAACGTCGTCCCCTATGCCTTAGCCATAGGCTCTATATTATGCCATGCTGTGTACCGCACCTATGTGTGCCTTGCCATGAGTTTGTCAAGGGGTACAAGAGTGGTCCAGGAGTGGATCACTGGACAGCGGTCGGAATTATCCTTAGTAACCAGAGGACTAAGGAAATGTTTCTTGATTATGGAGGTGATAAAGAGTTCGTCGTAAATAGTTACGTCGATGCAAGCTTTAACACCTATCCGGATGACTAGTAGTAGCAATCTGGATACGTATAGTGGAGCAGCCATTTGGAAATAGTACCAAGTGGAGTGTGGTAGCAGTGTTTACGGTTTGACATAGAGATTTGCAAAGTACACACGGATCTGAATATCGCAGACCCGTTGACTATAAGACCTCTCTCACATGCAAAGCATGATCGAGCCCCAAAACTCATTGGGTGTTAGATTCATAACAATGCGAATCACATGGTGATGTGAACTAGATTATTGACTCTAGTGCAAGTGGGAGACTGTTGGAAATATGCCCTAGAGGCAATAATAGATTAGTTATTATCATATTTCCTTGTTCGTGATAATCGTTTATTATCCATGCTATAATTGTATTGATCGGAAACTCAGATACATGTGTGGATACATAGACAACACCATGTCCCTAGTATGCCTCTAGTAGACTAGCTCGTTGATCAAAGGATGGTTAAGGTTTCCTAGCCATGGACATGAGATGTCATTTGATAACGGGATCACATCATTAGGAGAATGATGTGATGGATAAGACCCAAACTACAAACATAGCATATGATCGTTTCAGTTTATTGCTACTGTTTTCTGCATGTCAAGTATATGTTCCTATGACCATGAGATCATGCAACTCACGGATATCGGAGGAGTGCCTTGTGTGTATCAAACGTCGCAACGTAACTGGGTGACTATAAAGGTGCTCTACAGGTATCTCCGATGGTGTTTGTTGAGTTGGCATGGATCGAGACTGGGATTTGTTACTCCGTGTGACGGAGAGGTATCTCAGGGCCCACTCGGTAATACAACATCACAACAAGCCTTGCAAGCAATGTGGCTAAGTGTTAGTCACGGGATCTTGTATTACGGAACGAGTAAAGAGACTTGCCAGTAACGAGGTTGAACTAGGTATGGAGATACCGACGATCGAATCTCGGGCAAGTAACATACCGAAGAACAAAGGGGACGTTATACGGGATTAACTGAATCCTTGACATAGAGGTTCGACCGATAAAGATCTTCGTAGAATATGTAGGAACCAATGTGGACGTCCAGGTCCCGCCATTGGTTATTGACCGTAGAGGTGTCTCGGTCATGTCTACATAGTTCTCGAACCCGCAGGGTCTGCACACTTAAGGTTCGGTGACGTTTCGGTAGTGTAGAGTTATGTATGGTGGTGACCGAAGGTTGTTCGGAGTCCCGGATGAGATCCCGGACGTCACGAGGAGCTCCGGAATGGTCCGGAGGTAAAGATTCATATATAGGAAGTCCCAGTTTGGTTTCCGGAAAAGTTTCGGGCTCATCGGTAGTGTACCGGGAGTGCCGGTAGTGTACCAGGAGTGCCGGTAGTGTACCGGGAGACCTTTGGGAGGGGTACTTCGACCCCAAGAGGTCCATGGGCTGTGGGAGAATAATAACCAGCCCTTATTGGGCTGGGAAAACAGCCACAAAGGCCCATGGCGCAGGAGAGAAAGTCCTAAAGCAAAAAGTGGAAAATCAGCCAATAGGAGGCAATCCTACTCCAACTAGGATTGGAGGTGAAGTAGGATTGCTCCCACCTCCTATTTCGGCCGACCCAAAGGCCTTGGCTGCCTCTCCTCTCCTCTCCTCCTATATATACTAGTGGATTGGGTGGTTTTTGGACAGAATTTCCGGCCACGTGCTACCCGTTTCACCGGTGCACAGTTTCTCCTCTAGATCGGTTTTCCGCAGCGCTTAGGCGAAGCCCTGCCGGAATCACTCCACCACCATCACCGGAGCGCCGTCACGCTGCCGGTGAACTCTCTCTCCTCTCCACCTCCTCTTGCTGGATCAAGATGGTGGAGATCGTCATCAAGCTGCACGTGTGCTGAACGCGGAGGTGCCGTCCGTTCGGCGCTAGATCGGAAGGACCGTGATCGAGATCGCGAGACGGTTCGTGATGAGATCGCGGAACGGATCGTGATGAGTTCGCGGGATAGATCGTGATCAAGATCGTGAGATGGATCGTGATGAGATCGCGGGACGGATCGTGATGAGTTCACGGGACGGATCGTGATTGGATCGCGGGACGGATCGTGATGAGATCGCGGGACGCTCGGCGATTTGGATCGCGAAGATGTTCGACTACACCAACCGCGTTTCTTAACGCTTCCCGCTTAGCGATCTACAAGGGTATGTAGATCCACTCTCCCTCTCGTAGATGCTCATCACCATGGATAGGTTTGCGTGTGCGTAGGAAAATTTTTGTTTCCCATGCGACGTTCCCCAACAGTAAAAGCATATCATTGGACACCTCGCCTGCCAAAGATGACTATCACGCGTGCACATCTGGTTGAGGGAGCACTTATGATCGTTCACACAAGGCTTCCAGAAAACGTACAACAGGACTACCTAACATGTTAGGTATATATTTCGATCTTCACTAATCTTTATCTCAATTAACTTGTTTGTACCTAGACAGTAGTCAAGGTGTCCAACTCGTTCACATAACACTTGTATCACACATGAGAGCTTCCTGTGTAAACGTTCACCTGATCCTAACAATGTGCAATTGTGGGGCGCCGATATGGATCATCATGATGAAGCCCTTCATGCTCACCCGGGTTTGGGTGCTGGGGGTTCTTAAATACGGGCCGTCCAACAGGCAACCGTTCCCACATCCACACAGATAAGCCCCATACAAATCTGGATAATGAGGATGCACCTTTTGTCCTCTTACACGCAAGGTCCAATTGCAATTACACAAACATGTTAGCAATGTGTGTCCGTGTGGCGCATGACAAATGCAAGATAAATGTGTGCAAATTGTTGTTACCTGACGATAGAGGTATGCTAGTGCCGCTGAACCCCAGCTATACTGAGTATCCCACTCACTGAGTAGCTCCAAATACATCTAGAGGGTTGAGTTCCCGGTTGCATCTGTGAAGACTAGTTTGGTTAATACACACCAAAGATAGGCCCGAGCATATTGTTGCATGAAGATCTCCGGGACATCCCGAGGGCACGGATTGTCTACTCCTCTGATAAGTTTCAGCCAAGAATGTTTCACTTCCGCGCTGTTAGCTTAGCCTGGCTCTGGCTGATCGGGCTGAACACCAATTAAAATGCCAACATGCTCACGCCAGTTTTGGAGCTGACATGACGTGTAACAACAAGGCCGTTGATAGGAAGGCCGCTTATCACGGCCATGTCCTCTAGGGTCATCGTCATCTCCCCACAAGGAAGGTGAAAAGAGTGTGTCTCGGGCCTCCAATGACCCACAAGTGCGGTGAGCGCCGCGCTGTTCACCGGTGGTGGTGGTCGCTTGAATTGCAACAGAAAGGGAAGAAGACCCAATCGGGCAATGTACGGCTCGTACCGCTCGTCGTACGGGAAGTCATTAGCACCATGACCCCTCATGCGCATAGCTACTATATTCTGCAAAAAAATTGAGGATCATATCAGCCGAAGAACGCACATGAAAACACACCAACAATTGATAAGTATTTCTTCTTACCTTCCGATTCTCAAGGGCGCAAGCATGATGATTTTTGTCGAACTCCTGGATTAATCCGTCATACCAAGGGCCTTTGTCCTCATCATCCGCCATCCTACCCAAAAATCATATCATGATATTTAAATACATGAACACTATATGCAATATTTCTTCATAAGGAACATCTCCCTAAAACATTCGTATTGACAAAATATGCAACACATATCATCTTGAGTACACGAACATATCATCTTGAACAACCCATTCATCACACAACCATCATATTTCATCATCTCTTTTTCAAAAAAATATGACAACAATATGTTCATCTACATATTGAACAATACGAAATATAATTGCATACATATTAAACAATAAATCATCTACTACATACAAATCATCTATATCATCTAACAACTATTTTTTTTTACTAAAACTAAGAAATCATCTACTAATCTAACATCACCTAATCTTCAATAATGCTGTAAAAACAAGATGTTCTAAAAAAACTAATTGGAGGGATTGGGGGAGAATACCTCAAGGATGCTTGGGGGCTCAGATCCACGGATTTGGGTGGAGGATTGAGTGGATCAAGTGTGTGTGGGGGGGGAGGTGTGAGGGGAACAGGGGCGAGAGAGAGCTTTCTTCCGATCTTTTTTCGGGCTAGGAAGAAGATGGGAAGGGATGGGTCGGACCCGTGCGCGTGCCTCTGTTACCAGGACCAGACGCAAGGGTCCCTGGCGTCTGGAACTTTGACACGTCAGCGAGTCAACGGACCAGCCGGCCGTGCGGGCCCGTGGCCAGACGCCAGGGACTCTAGCGTCTGCCGTGCAACCCAGACGCCAGGGACGTTGGCGTCAGAAAAAAAAGATCATATTCGATTTACAAAAAAAACTAGATCAAGTCTGAAATTAGTTAGTCCATAAGATCAAAACATAAAAATTGTTCTCATCTAGATAGGTGAAAGAACGACCAAGCGGCAATATTTCTTTCTTTGACGCTACTACACAGCGAGCGCCGCACCTATGCCCCTGCGGTGCTTTCTAAGAGCATCTCTAGCCATTGCGCCCCCCGGGGCCGATTTTAGTGCCGCCTGGGGGGCAACCGGCATTAAAATCGGCCTGGGGCGGCTCGGCTTCCCAGCCGCGCCCCCGGGGGTCGCCCCCAAACCGCCGCTTTCAGCCCATTATGGGCGTAGAATCGACCCAAAAACGTTAAAATGTTTCGATTTTTTATTGAAATATAACACAAAAGCAAAAATAAAAAAAGACGCCGCCGCCGTCCTATGGCCGCGCGCCGCATTCTACATTCCGAGGAGCTTGTAGAAGTTGGTGTAGTCGTCGCCGTCATCCCCGTCCCCGTCGCTGTCGTCGCCGTCCGGCGCGCCCCGCCCATCGTCCCTGCTGCAGCCCTGCCCTGTGTTGCCAAAACGGTGCAGGTCGGGGTTGGAGGGTCCGGGCGCCTCCCCGTCGCTGTCATCGTCAAGGATGATGAGGCTAGCGATCTCCTCCTCGCGGCGGGCACGGTGGCAAGCCTCGATCTCCTCGAGGGCCCGGCGCTGCCGCTCCACCTTCTCCCGGACGTAGTCGTCTCGCGCCCACTTCAGGGCGACCTCGTCGTCGGCGATGGCCATGTCCAGGTGCTCTTGCTTGACCACCGCCGGCGTGCCAGGCTCCGTCTTCGGCCTGACAAGGCGGAGGTGGCTCGTGAAGGCGCGACATCAATGAAAGGCTGACCGGCGGCAGCCTTGCATTGATTCCCCACGGGAAAACCGAGGAGATGAGGACGACGATGCCGCTCGGTCGCTGACTCTGCGGACCCACCCATGTTTTCGCATCAAATCGTTTCGCCCGGCACGCCGGGATCGGCCTGGGTACGCCGGCACTAAATTAGGCCCTAACCGACAAAAAATATGCTCGTGGGAGCATGACTGGGCGATTTTCAATCGCGGACGCAAAAAAACGGCTTTTGGGAGGCCTATCGGAGTGCGGCTAGAGATACTCTAAACACACGGTACCACGGCCTAGTGGCTAGTACGCATCCTGTCATCGCTGCAAAAAAATAGTAAAGAAAAGGAGCATGCACCGGCTGTCCTGGCAGAGCCTGCAGTAGCAGCGCGCCCCCCTCTCCCATGCATACGTCACGACCTAGGCATAGCTTGCTGCAGGCAGCCACTATTCGTCCAAATGCAATTTCGTGTTAACTTTTTCTTCCGACGATTACCAAGTATAAATGTCTACATGTAACTGTACCTAGCAAAAATATTAGCGTATGAAAAATATCGTTCATATTGATTTGTTTTGCTTGTATAGCCGATTGCCAAATTTATAATACCTAGTTGTTATAGTGCTTTGTCGTACTTGTCAGTTTAATACTATCAAGTTGTTCTGTCATACAATTTTGTCATATGTTGTATAACCTAGTTGTCACGGTGTTTTGCCGTGCTTGCCAGATCAATGTCAAGCCGTTGTCTTCTAAAGTTTTTGGAGGCTTGTACTTGTGTTTTTTTGTACTTGCTAGTTTAATTCTATCTAATTGCCGTTTAGTTAATTTTGTCATGGCTTGTAAGGTCTGGTTGCTACGGCAATTTGGCGCACTTGCCAGTTTAATGTCAAGTTGTTGTCTTCTAAATTTTGTTTGAGACTTGTAAAACCTACTTGTCATTGTGTTTTTTTTGTGCTTGCCAGTTTAATTCTATCTAGTTGTCATTTAATAAATTTTTCCATGGTTTGTAAGGCCTAGTTGCCATGGTGTTTTCTCACGCTTTCCAATTTATTTCTATCTAGTTGTCGTTTAATATATTTTGCCATGGCTTGTAAGAGTTAGTTGCCACGGTATTTTCTCACGCTTGCCAGCTTAATTCTATCAAGTTACTGTTTAAAATACTGTTGTCGGAGACATGGAGGTATGTGAAAACCTAGTTGCCATGGTGTTCTATTGCGCTTGTCAGTTTTTCTCTCATAAGTTGTCATGTTGTCTCATAAAGCTTTTCAGATGTGGTAACAACTAGCACTAGTAAGTTGTTAAGGATGTTTTCTTGTGCTTGTATAGTGGTTGCCAGTTTAATTCTACCATGTTATTCTTAAAAGGTTTGCCATGGAATTTTGTTGTACATTAATGGGTCGCTGTACCGGAAAATTTAATAGGAGAATACTGGGTGCACGTATAGATATTTTCTAAAGCCAAAAATATTTGACGAAAAAACATATTCGTTGCTTACTCATATACTGCTCCCTCCATTTCATAATATAATGCGTCCTCGGTTTTCGAGCTTTAACTTTGACCATGAATTTAACCAACGAGACCGATTGTGGCGGGAGTAAAAATTATACCATCGAAAAGTTCATTTGAATACGAATTCAATGATATAATTTTTATCCCGCCGTAATCGGTCTCGTTAGTTAAATTTATGGTCAAAGTTAGATTTGGGGAAGGACGAGCGCACTACATTGTGGAACGAAGTATGATACCAGTAAGAGTAATGGAATTCTTAAACAAAGTAAGAAGTTAGACCGCTGTAGCAAAGTAGTACTAGCAAAAGGCAGATGCTCTAAAGTGCGGCAAACACACGGCGCAAGTTGCGTCCTGGTCCGTGGTGTTTCCTATGCTATGCTACTTCCTAGCACCGTTCTCATATATTACTGATTAAAACAGGCTCGTTAAAGCATGACAGGCACCAAATCGGAGGCTAGAACGGCCGCTGCACGAGAACGCAACGGTGCGTACGCTGTAGAATAGATTTTCTCTTTTTTTAAACGATGCAAAAGATTTATTATTTTCATTGATTGTGTTTGGTTGAGCTGCAGATTCTGTAAAAGCTGTTGTGAACTGTGAGTTGTGAAAAAACTGTTGTGAACTTGTAGCTGTGGAAAAGCCGGAAGCTGTTTGGTTGAAACGGCTGTTTTGTTGAAACGTACGTGAAACACAATGAAGAGGTATGACTTACCAGTGGCATTGATGGGTACATACTACTCGGTTTTAGGGGACACCCAAAAATGGTTGGTTTAGAAGCTGAGAAGCTGAGAAGCTGAAAAGTTGGGATATCCCAACTTCAAAATTTACACTACGGAGAAGCTGCAGATTCTCAAAAGCTGCTTTGTAAATTTACCCATTTGGTTCAGCTTATAGCTTTTGGACCCAAAAGTTGAAAGCTGAAGTTGAACCAAACACAGCCTAAGAAGAGAGTTGTCCGGGTAATTAGAAGGAAACAAGACGAAGAACCTATATTACAGACCCTACACGGGGCACACATGGATGACCTCGCCACAAACAAGATCAAGATACAACCAACGACACAACCGTCGAGAGGAAGCACCGAGCAACAAAGCAATGCCAACTCGTCGACCGCGGCATCGAGGACGTGGCAGCTCCAATTTTGCCAACGAGCTTCACAGGAGAAAGGTGCGAGCGCCGCACCAACCTAGTCCAAGGCAACATACGGAGAGCACCGCCTGCTGAAGAACACCCTCATGGAGTCATCGTTGCCGCAATGGCCCCGCCGCCCCGCAGTTCTTACTTCTTCGTCACAGCCGAAAACCAACATAGGCACACCCATTTGCGCACCGGACCTTTGACATCAGAAGGACAAGCCGCGACCCGGCTCTGCTCGTTGATACGTCTCCAACGCATCTATATTGTTTATTGCTCCATTCTGTTATATTATCAATCTTGAATGTTTTACAATCATTTTATAACAATTTTATATCATTTTTTGGGACTAACCTATTAAGTAGCCCAATCCTTTTGAAGGAGATGTTGATACGTCTCCAAAGTATCTATAATTTTTGATTGTTCCATGCTATCGTATTATCTGTTTTAGATGTTTTATATGCATTAATATGCTATTTTATATTATTTTTGGGACTGACCTATTAATCTAGAGCCTAGTGTCAGTTTCTATTTTTTCCTTGTTTTTGGGTTTCGCAGATAAGAAATATTAAACGGAATCCAAACAGAATAAAACCTTTAGAATGATTTTTTCTAGAACGAAAGGAAACTACGAGACTTGAGAACCAAGGTAGAGGAGCCACCATGGGGCCACAAGCCCTAGGGGCGCGGCCAGGGGGGTAGGCCGCGCCGGGCAGGCTTGTGGGCCCACAACAGCTCCCCTAACCCTAATCTTCGGCCTATAAATTCCCAAATATTCCATCATTATCAAAAAGAGCCACGAAAACACTTTTTCGTGCCAGAAGCCTCCGTTCCCGAGAGATCCAATCTTGGAGCCTTTTTCGGTCATCTGTCGGAGGGGGATTCGATCACGGAGGGCATGTACATCAACTCCATTGCCCCCTCCGATGATGCGTGAGTAGTTCACCACAGACCTACGGGTCCATAGCTAGTAGCTAGATGGCTTCTTCTCTCTCTTTGATTCTCAATACCATGTTCTTCATGATCTTCATGGAGATCTATCTGATGTAATACTCTTTTGCGGTGTGTTTGTCGAGATCCGATGAATTGTGGATTTATGTTCAGATTATCCATGAATATTATTTAAGTCTTTCCTGAATTCTTATATGCATGATTTCATATCTTTGCAAGTCTCTTCGAGTTATTGGTTTGGTTTGGCCAACTAGATTGGTAATTCTTGCAATGGGAGAAGTGCTTAGTTTTGGGTTCAATCTTGCGATGCCGTCACCCAGTGACAAAGTATGGGTAGCAAGGCGCGTATTGTATTGTTGCCATCAAGGGTAAAAATATGGGGTTTTCATCATATTGCTTGAGTTTATCCCTCTACATCATGTCATCTTACTTAATGCGTTACTCTGTTCTTCATGAACTTAATACTCTAGATGCAGGCAGGAGTCGGTCGATATGTGGAGCAATAGTAGTAGATGCAAAATCATTTCGGTCTACTTGTCACGGACGTGATGCCCATATGCATAATCATTGCCTTGGATATCTTCATAATTATTCGCTTTTCTATCAATTGCTCGACAATAATTTGTTCACCCACCGTAATACTTGCCATCATGACAGAAGCCATCTAGTGAAACCTATGGCCCCCGGGTCTATTTTCCATATTATAATTTCAGATCTAAAACCAAAAATATCAAAAATACTTGCTGCATTATTTTTACTTTTAGTTTTACATTCCGTTGAAGCATCCTATTATATCTATCTCTATTAGATCTCAACCTTGCAAGTAACCGTGAAGGGATTGACAACGCCTTTATAGTGTTGGGTGCAAGATTTTGATTCTTTGTGCATGTACATCTATTGGTGACTCGCTTGTATCTCCTACTGGATTGATACCTTGGTTCTCAAAAACTAAGGGAAATACCTATCTACTTTGCTTCATCAAACCGTTCCTCTTCACGGGAAACCAACGCATGCTCGAGAAGTAGCAAAGGTCAGGCCAGAACAATCACTAGTGATAGGCAAAGTGTTCTTGAGGGTCCACAGGAATTTTGTTTAGTCACTTTTATCATGTTGGTTTGATTCGTGTTCGCGACTTTGATAATTTGATATGTGGGTGGATCGGTGCTAAGGTCTTGTTCTTTCTTGAACTAACAAGCTACTTATGATTAACCCCCTCGCAAGCATCCGCAACTATGAGAAAAATATTAAGACAAAGTCTAAGCATATCATTAAACATGTGGATCCAAATCAGCCCCTTACGAAGTAGCACATAAACTAGGATTTAAGCTTCTGTCACTCTAGTAACCCATCATCTAATAACTACTCCACAATGCATTCCCTCAGGTCCATGAATGGTGAAGTGTCATGTAGTCGACGTTCACATGACACCAGTAAGGGAATCACAACATACATATCATCAAAATATCAAACACATATCAAATTCACATGATTACTCACAAGATGACTTCTCTTGTGTCCTCAAGAATAAAGGTAACTACTCACAAATAATAAACATGCTCAATATGAGAGGAGTATTGAATAGAATAATGGAGCTGAATATATCCACAAAATAAACCATATAGTAATCAACTACGCAAGGTAATCAACACTACTAGTCACCCCCAGTACCAATCTAAGGTTCCGGTACAAATATTGAACACAAGAGATGAACTAGGGTTTGAGAGGTGATGGTGTTGTTGCAGATGTTGATGAAGATTGACCTCCCAAAGATGAGAGGGGTGTTGGTGATGACGATAACTTTGATTTCCCCCTCCGGGAGGGAAGTTCCCCCGACAGAATCGCTCCACCGGAGGGCAAAAGTGCTCCTGCCCAAGTTACACCTCGAGGTGGCGGAGCTTAGTCCCGAAAGTCCTCCTCTGATTTTTTTCTAGGTCAAGAGTGACCATATACCAGAAGATTGGCACCGTAAGCGGGCCAGGATGGGCATAACCCATCAGGACGCGGCCAGGGGGGCCTGGCGCGCCCTGGTGGGTTGTGCCCACCTGGGGGCCCTCCTCCGGTAGTTTTCAGCTCCAGTAATATTTACTAAAACAAAAATAATCTCTGTAAATTTCACCTTCATTGGAGTTGTGAATAATAGGTATCTCTGACGTGCTTTTGTTGGGTCCAGAATTCCAGCTGCCAGTATTCTCCCTCTTTGTGTAAACCTTGAATATTATGAGAGAAAAGGCATTATAATCACTCTCCAAAGCATTATTGTTCAACAAAACAAAGTAAATAACGGAATAAAATCATGATGCAAAATGGACGTATCAAGGTTCCGGTACAAAGATTGAATACAAGAGATGAACTAGGGTTTGGGAGGAGATGGTGTTTTTGAAGATGTTGATGAAGAATGGCCTCCCCAAGATGCGAGGGTTGTTGGTGATGACGATGTCTTTGATTTCCCCCTCCGGGAGGGAAGTTCCTGTTGGAAATATGCCCTAGAGGCAATAATAAATTAGTTATTATTATATTTCCTTGTTCATGATAATCGTTTATTATCCATGCTAGAATTGTATTGCTTGGAAACTCAGATACATATGTGGATACATAGACAACACCATGTCCCTAGTATGCCTCTAATAGACTAGCTCGTTAATCAAAGATGGTCAAAGTTTCCTGGCCATGGACATGAGATGTCATTTGATAATGGGATCACATCATTAGGAGAATGATGTGATGGACAAGAACCAAACTATAAACATAGCATATGACCGTGTTAGTTTATTGCTACAGTTTTCTGCATGTCAAGTATCTGTTCCTATGACCATGTGATCATGCAACTCACTGACACCGGAGGAGTACCTTGTGTGTATCAAACGTCGCAACGTAACTGGGTGACTATAAAGGTGCTCTACAGGTATCTCCGAGGGTGTTTGTTGGGTTGGCATGGATCAAGACTGGGATTTGTTACTTCGTGTGATGGAGAGGTATCTCAAGGCCCACTCGGTAATACAACATCACAACAAGCCTTGCAAGCAATGTCACTAAAGTGTTAGCCACGGGAGCTTGTATTACGGAACGAGTAAAGAGACTTTCCAGTAACGATATTGAACTAGGTATGGAGATACCGACGATCAAATCTCGGGCAAGTAACATACCGAAGAACAAAGAGAACATCATACGGGATTAACTGAATCCTTGGCATAGAGGTTCAACCAATAAGGATCTTCAGAGAATATGTTGGAACCAATGTGGGAAACCAGGTCCATATTGACCATAGAGGTGTCTCGGTCATGTTTACATAGTTCTCGAACCCACAGGGTCTGCACACTTAAGGTCCAGTGACGTTTC
This sequence comes from Hordeum marinum, assembly GCA_022496015.1. Lineage (NCBI taxonomy): Eukaryota > Viridiplantae > Streptophyta > Magnoliopsida > Poales > Poaceae > Hordeum > Hordeum marinum. The sequence continues at coordinate 407,003,169 of CM039672.1, read as the reverse complement.
GGTAGTATTGAGTTATGTATGTTGGTGACCGAAGATTGTTCAGAGTCCCGGACAAGATCCCGGACGTCACGAGGAGCTCCGGAATGGTCTGAAGGTAAAGATTGATATATAGGAAGTCCCGTTTTGGCCAACGGAAAAGTTTCGTGCTCATTGGTATTGTACCGGGAGTGCCGGGGGACCATCTGGAGGGGTGTCTCGACCCAAAGGGCCTCATGGGCTGCGAGAGGAGGCAGACCAGCCCCTGGTGGGCTGGGCGAAGCCTCCCCTAAGGGCCCATGCGGTTGGGGTGAAGGAAAAGGCAAAAAGGGCCAAATTAGGAAGGAGTCCTAATAGGATTCCACCTCCCTTGTGGGAGGTGGATTCCTCCCTTGTTGCTTCGGACGAAGCCCTACTTGGAGTAGGGGCCAAGGTTGTCTCCTCTCCCCTCCCTTCTATATATATTGAAGGATTTTGAGGGCATCCCCTAACCCTAATTGCTACGTGCTGCCCTCTTCTTCCTCTAGATCTGTTTCTCCTCTAGATTGATTCCGTAGTGCTTGGTGAAGCCCTGCCAGATCAACTCCACCACCACCGCCCCCACGCTGCCGGAGAACTCATATACCTCTCCACCCCCTCTTGCTGGATCAACAAGGTGGAGATCATCATCGAGATGCATGTGTGCTTAACGAGGAGGTGCCGTCTGTTCGGCGCTAGATTGGAAGGACCATGATAGTATCGCGTGAAGGCTCGTGATGAGATCGCGGGACGGCTCGTGATTGGATCGCGAAGATGTTCGACTACACCAACCGCCTTTCTTAACGCTTCCTGCTTAGCAATGTACAAGGGTATGTAGATCCACTCTCCCTCTCGTAGATGCTCAACACCATGGATAGATCTTGCGTGTGCGTAGGAAAATTTGTGTTTCCCAAGCAACGTTCCCCAATAGTGGCATCATGAGTTAGGTCTATGTGTAGATGAGATCTCGAGTTGAACACAAAGGAGTTTGTGGGCGTTGATGCTCAGATTGCTTCCTCCCTGGGTCGTTTTTTATTCAGCGGTATTGTGGGATGAAGCGGCCCGGACCAACCTTACTCGTATGTTTACGAGAGACTGGTTCCATCGACTGACATGTGACTTTGTTGCATAAAGATGGCTGGCGGGTGTCTGTCTCTCCTACTCTAGTTGGATCGGATTCGACAAAGACGGTTCTTGAGAAGGTTGAATAGCAGTTGTTGCTAGACCGTAGCACCCACGTAAAACATGCAACAACATTTAGAGGACGACTAACTTGTTCTTGCAGGGTATGTTGTGATATGATATGGCCAATTACATGATGAGATATATGTGATGTATGATATGATCATGTTTTGTATAGAATATCATGACTTGCATGTCGATGAGTACGGCAAATGACAGGAGCCATATGATTGTCTTTAATTATTGTATGACCTACGCATCAATCATTAAGCGCTATGTAATGCTTTACTTTATCGCTAAGCGGTAGCAATAGTAGTAGAAGCATGATGGGCGCGACAACCCTGATGGCAACACATTGATGGAGATCACGGTGTCGTGCCGGTGACCATGGAGATCATGCCGGTGCTTTATAGATGGAGATCAAAAGCACAAGTTCATGGCCATATCATGTCACTTATGATTTGCATGTGATGTTAATCATTTTATGCACCTTGTTTTTCTTAGGACGACAGTAGCATTATAAGGTGATCCCTCACTTAAATTTCAAAATAAATTGTGTTCTCCCCGAGTGTGCACCGTTGTGAAAGTTCGTCGTTTTGAGACACCACATGATGATCGGATGTGATAAACTCTACGTTCACATACAACGGGTGCAAGCCAGTGTTGCACGTGCAGAACACTCGGGTTAAACTTGACGAGCCTAGCATGTACAGACATGGCCTCGGAACACAAGAGACCGAAAGGTCGAACATGAGTCATATAGTAGATATGATCAAGATGTTCACCAGTGAGTTGGTGAATTTTGATCATGTATCACTCGGATGACCGGATGGATGTCAATTTGAGTGGGAGTTCTTAGGTAATATGATTAATTGAACTCATTGACGGGGTTATTACCCCTAGGTAGGCCAAAGCAATGGGGTCTCCTCCCTTTCACTTTTGAGAATAACTACGCGGCCGACTGGTCAGGGCCGGCTGGAGGACGTCCGGCACCAGCTGGTGCCGGCTGGCGCCCTGGACGGTTGGTCAAGGAGCCGGCTCGGCCCTCGGCCGGCTGGCGCCCTGGACGGTTGGTCAAGGAGCCGGCTCGGCCCTCGGCCGGCTGGGCATAGCCGTCTGCCTCCGGGCCGCCTCTTCCGTTGACCCTAGGACAAACATGCGACGTCCCGTTGGCGTCCTTCGGCCCCAACCACCTACGATAAACCATCCTATGGCATCTGTTGTTAGAAAATGACGACAGTTGGCGCCCACCGTGGGGCCGTATGTGGCGTCGGCCGGATTCATGCTCCGGGCGGGACCACTCGCCATTCCCCGCCGTCGCCGCACGCCCAGGCAAAACCGCGGATTCGTGGGGCTTGCTCTAGCACGCCCTCCGGGCAATTCCGTCGGCCTCACGGCCCACATCGATGCGCTCACCGAGCGCTTCGGCAGGCTTAGCCTCGCCGAGACTTCGGGCACTGACGAGTACCCCACGCAGGTGCTCGTCTGTGCCGGTCCGCCCACGGCCGTGGGTGCACTCGCTGTGACTCAGTCCAGCGGCTCTCACGGTCATGTGGGAGTAATGGCCATCACTTCCTCCATCGCTTCCGGACGAGCGCGGGTCACGGCTAACGCTACCGCTGCCCGCGTCGGCACGTCCGACCTGCTCGGCGCGGCCCTCCCGGGTTTGAGCACAGCGATCGCCCCGACGGCAAACCCCGACATCGCCGCGCCCAATCTCGAGGCGGCTCGTCGCGTCCTGTTCGAGGACACCACCGCCCTTGCGGCCATGCGGCGCTGCATGGAGGCGGCGCAGCGTGAGTGATGGGGGGATGACCCCTAGTAGCCTCAAACAACCCTTATGCTTCGGGCCCACCCATAGGGCAAATGGGCGGGCCGCCTTTGAGGAGCTGGCTCAGCGACGCCCCGCCGGCTCCAACCCCCCGGCACGGGCGCGCCGGCTGCTCCTTGACCAGCCGTGGTGTGCTGGCCGGCTAAGGCCTCGCCGCCCAGCTCCTTCACCAGTCGGCCGTGCATCGGATGCCCCTGACGGGCCCTGCGTGGTGACAGTGGGCCCCGTCCCATCGGGGGTCGGCGCCCGCATGGCCACAGTGGCCCCTATCCCGTCGGTGGTTAGCGCTCGCATGGCCGCAGTGGCCTCTCGCCGCTGTTGGACGGCGACCAGGCCTCCAACAGTGGCAACCTACCCCCAACCACTCCACCATCTACTCCAGCATGGCTACAGGACAGCCGGCCGGCCGCTGACTTCGGCCGACCGCCGCAAGACGCCGCCGCCCGTGGCACCCCGTGCCGCGGCGTGACCGGACTCGAGGGCCACCCACGACAAGACCGAAGCTGGTGGCCCCCGCAGCTGGCCGTAGAGGCTGCCGGCTGGGTCCCCCCGCGACCATTATATTCATATTGTAAGCCGGGTGGTTGTTCTATAAAAACCCCCGGGCCTCCCCCATGCGGAGGGGGACACAGAGAGAGAAAAACAGACGTCCCGGCGAAGAAGAACGAGGATAGCACCACCCACGTAGCATCCCCCATGAGGAACCTCTCGAGCCGGGGCGCTTAGCTCCCACCTCGGTTCATACAGCTCTAGGAGCACGATTGTAACCTTCACCATCATCTCAACGAGACCAAGCAGGGGAAGGGGTTTTACCTCCCTCGGAGGGCCCTGAACCTGGGTACATCGCGTGTCAGTCACCGCTTGTGCCTAACCCCATTCCCGGAGTCCACCGGCGTCCTTTCGGCCCTCTCAATTAGCCTACCCATGGCGTCTGCCGTGACAAAACCACGACAGTTGGCGCCCACCATGGGGCCTTCCGCGGCGCCGGCCGGAGTTATGCTCCAGGCGGGGCCCTTCACCACCTCCCCCGTCCGCCCCGCGTCTGGGTGGAACTGCATGCTCGTGGGGCTTGCTCCGGCAGGTCCTACGGGCGGCGCGGCTGGCGTCTCTGACGGATGGCCTGGCCGCGGCCTCACGCTCGACGACGACGCGCTCGCCGGGCTGTTCAGCAAACTCAGCCTCACCGGCGAGGCGCCGGCCGACGAATACCCTCGCGGGGTGCTCGACTGCACCGATCCCCCCGCGTCTGTAGGCGCTCTTGCCAACGGCGACGCGATCGGCTCCCATGCCCGCACGGGAGTAATGGTCACCGCTTCCTCCACCACTACGGGCCGCATGCGTGCGACCGAGGCCGGTGCGGCTCCGCCCGCGTCTGCACCTCCGACCCTCTCGCTGCCACCCTCCGGGGTCTCGGCACCTCCGTCACCACGACGGCGGACCCGGCCGCCGCCATAGCCGAGCTGGAGGCGGCCCGCCGCCGGCTGTTCGAAGATGCCAGCGCCCTCGTTGCCGAACGACACCGGATGGAGGCCGCTCAGCGGGAGTACAACTCCGCGTACGGCCATCCAGGGACACCAAGCAAGTGTCGCTCGATCCGGCCAACCCCACCCAGTGCGTGACCATCGGTTCACGCCTCGACAGCAAATAGGAAAGCGAGCTCGTCGACTTCCTCCGTGAGAACCGGGACATTTTTGCATGGTCCCCCAAAGACATGCTGGGTGTCCCGAGGAAGTTCGCCGAGCACAAACTACACATCCGGCCGGATGCGAAGCCGGTCAAGCAACCCCTGCGCCGTTTCTCCGAGGAGAAGCGGCGCACCATCGGAGAAGAGATCGCCCGGCTGCTCGCAGCCGGCTTCATCATGGAAGTTTTCCACCCGGACTGGCTGGCCAACCCAGTCCTGGTGCTAAAGAAGAACAACACTTGGCGCATGTGTATCGACTACACGAGCCTGAACAAGGCGTGCCCGAAGGACCCGTTCGCCCTACCACGGATCGATCAAGTCGTCGACTCCACGGCCGGCTGCGACCTGCTGTCTTTCCTGGATGCCTACTCCGGCTACCACCAGATCAAGCTGGACCCGGAGGACCGGCTCAAGACCTCTTTCATCACGCCCTTCGGTGCCTACTGCTACATCACCATGTCCTTCGGCCTGAAGAACGCAGGCGCTACCTTCCAGCGCTGTATGCAGAATGCCTCCTGCCTCAGATAGGCAGGAACGTCCATGTCTACGTCGACGACGTTGTCGTCAGGTCCAAGAAGCGTTTCAGCCTCCTCGACGACCTCCGGGAGACGTTTGCCAATCTGCACGAATACAAGATCAAGCTCAACTCGGAGAAGTGCGTTTTCGGCGTCCCCGCCGGCCAGCTTCTGGGTTTCTTCGTGTCCGCTCGCGATATCGAAGCCAACCCCGAAAAGATCCGGGCAATCGAGCGCATGCCCAAGCCGGTCCGGCTTTGCGATGTTCAGAAGTTCACCGGCTGCCTCGCCTCCCTCAGCCGGTTCATCAGCCGGCTTGGCGAGAAGGCCTTGCCCCTCTACGGACTCTTGCACAAGTCGGCCTTGGTCGAGCTGGGCCAAGACCTCTCGAAGAAGCCAGCCCTGTTCGACTAGCCCAGCGAGGCGGACGCGGCATTCCGCGACCTCAAGCGGGCTCTCACCAGCGCGCCCATTTTGGCCGCGCCGGCTAAGAAGGAGCCCTTGCTCGCCTACATCGCGGCCACTACGCGCGTCGTCAGCATCGTCCTGGTGGTGGAGCGGCCGGACGAGGGCAAGGCGCTACCGACGCAGCGTCCGGTCTACTACCTCAGCGAAGTCCTCTCCGCCTCCAAATAGAACTACCCTCACTACCAGAAGATGTGCTACGGCGTCTACTTCGCCACCCAGAAGCTGAAGCATTACTTCCAGGAGCACGTCGTCACTGTCGTGACCACATCGCCGTTAGGCGAAATCATGGCCGGCCGGGATGCCACTGGCCGGATAGCCAAATGGGCCATCGCCATGGCCGACTAAGAGATCCGGTACGAGCCGCGCACCGCCATCAAGACCCAAGCGATAGCCGACTTCCTCGTCGACTGGGCCGAGACGCAGTTCATGCTGCCTCCACCCGACTCCACACACTGGCGCATGCATTTCGACGGCTCCAAGATGAGGACCGGCTTGGGTGCCGGCATTGTCCTCTCCTCCCCGAAAGGTGATCAACTCAACTACACCCTCCAGATCCGCTTCGCCGCCTCCAACAACATGGCCGAGTATGATCGTCCATGGCCTCCGGCTCGCCAAGGAGATTGGCACCCGGCATACTATGCTTCGGCGACTCTGACCTCGTAGTCCAACAGGTTTCTAGCGAGTGGGACGCCAGAGACGCCAACATGGCCAGCTATCGCTTCCTCGTCCAGCAACTCACCGGCTTCTTTGAGGGTTGTGAGTTCCATCACGTCCCCAGGGCGGACAACGAGGCGGCCGACACGCTGGCCAAAATCGGCTCCACCCGGCAGGCCATTCCTGCCGGCGTCTCCCTCGAGCGGCTGCTGAAACCCTCGATCAAGCCGTCTCCCGAGTCGGAATCCATCTTCATACCGACGGACGCGGCCGACTCTGTGGTTGCGCCGGCTGCCCTGCCGGCCCCATTGATCGCAGCTGCCTCGCCGGCCCCGACGCCACCCGTCGCTCCAAACCAACCGGCCCCGCCGACACTTGACACCGTCATGACGACGGCCGACCTTCCCGCCGCCACTTCACCCACTGGATGTCGTCGGCCAGGGACTGACGTGCTGGCCCCGAGGGCTGGCGTGCTGGTCCCGGGGGCTGGCGTGCCGGCCCGGGGCTGCCGCCTCCGACGTCCCGCTCGTGCCCGAGCCGGCTCCCGTCTCGGCCCCATCGTGGGCTCTGCCCATCCTGGCGTTCCTCGAGCGCGGCGAGCTCCCCCCTGACGAGGCCACCGCAAGGCAAATCCAGCGCCGGGCCTCGGCCTACGACATCATTAACCGCGAGCTCGTTCGCCGCAACACCACCGGCGTTTTCCAACGCTGCGTTGAGCTGGAGAAGGGGCTGGAGATCCTCCTCGACATCCACCAAGGCGAGTGTGGGCATTATGCCGCCTCCAGGTCCTTGGTGGCCAAGGCGTTCCGCCATGGTTTCTACTGGCCGACTGCCCTGGAGGTGGCCAAGGACTTGGTCAACAAGTGCGAGGGCCGTCAACGCTTCCGCGCGCAAAGCCACATGCCGGCTACCGCCCTCCAAAACATCCCCCTCTCATGGCGTTTCGTCGTCTAGGGGCCGGATATGGTGAGGCCCTTCAAGACCGCTCGGGGCGGCATGACACACCTGTTGGTCACCGTCGACAAGTTCACCAAGTGGATTGAGGCGCGACCCATCAAGAAGCTGGACGGCCCCACTGTCATCCGGTTCATTGAAGACATCAAAGTTCGCTACGGCGTCCCCCATAGCATCATCACCGACAACGGCACGAACTTCACCAAGGGCGCACTAGCGCGTTTCTGCTCACGACAGGGCATCCGGCTCGACCTGGTGTCCGTCGCCCACCCCCAGTCCAATGGCATGGTCGAAAGGGCGAACGACCTGATCCTGGCCGGCATCAAGCCCCGGCTCGTCACACCGCTGGTCCGGTCGGCCGGCTGCTGGGTCGAGGAGCTGCCGGCCGTCGTGTGGAGCCTCCGGACCATGCCCAACCGGTCGACCGGCTTCACCCCGTTCTTTCTCGTTTACGGGTCCGAGGCGATCATCCCCACCGACATCGAGTTCGATTCGCCTCGGGTCACCCTGTACACCGAGAAGGATGCAAGAGAGGCAAGGGAGGACGGCGTCGACCTCCTCGAAGAAGCCCGCGAACTAGCTTTGAGCCGGACGGCCATCTATCAGCAAAAGCTCCGGCACTACCACAACAAGCGGATCCGGCCACTCTCCTTCCGCGAGGGGGACCTGGTGCTCAGGCAGGTTTAACGAATGGCCGGCCAGCACAAGCTGTCCTCCCCATGGGAGGGCCCATTCATCATCAGTCGGGCTTTGCACAACAACGCCTACTACCTGATAGACGCCCAGAAGCCGCAGAAGCACAAGAGAGACGCGTCCGGCGAAGAAACGGAGCGCCCGTGGAACGCGGCGCTCCTCCGCCCATTTTACTGCTAAAAAGCCAGTGTACGTACTCTATACTTTTGCCCCTTCGGGCCCATGAATGCAATGGGGACCTCAAGACGGCGCTTGAGGAACACCCCTTTTCGGTTTCTCCAAGTCTCTTCCTACCATCTGAGGCCCGGCCCCGGCTCACGGCCCCGAGGGCTTGCCCAGCTCCCCTCCGAGGCGGACGAATAAGTGTGAGCAAGCGGCCTTTCGCCTCCCCCGCCCTAACCAGCCATAGACCGGCCCCCGGCTGTCCAGCTGAAGGGACCGCGGGGTACGAAAGAGCTTCTCACACAAAGGTCCGCCAACGCGCGGTAGCCGGGCTAGCCCAACCATGCTACGTCACTCCCCGTGGCCGGCCTCTGCCGGCTCGATCTAGTCCTAGCCGGTTGACTCTAAGAGCCCGCTACCTTTTCCCTAAGGGTGAAGCCCCGTCCCTGTCCCAGACCGGCTCCCGGCTGGCCGGCAGGCGGGGCAGAAGCCGGAAGGAATCCTAGCGCACACGAACAAGTCAACAGGAAAAAGGCGAAAGTAGAACCGGCACGCACTCCTTTCTACTTCTGATAACAAAACATCGATTAAACATGATAAAAGGCCCACGGCCGCAGGTTCATTACAATACGTCTTAAATACACCCCCAGTGGGTGGAACTCCGGCACTAAAAATGAAATGCAGATGAAACTGTACAAGGAGGAGCGATCTTGAGCCGTCTCGCCTCGGGCTCCGGCACCTCCAGGGCCGGCTGTGTTCATGACGACAGCGCTGGCGCCTTCGAGGCTAGCGCTCCCGGGGCGGCCGAGGTGGAGGTCCCCGCGTCATCAGCCGGCTCGGACGGAGCGTAGTCGTCGGTGTCAGACCCATCGTCGACCGTCTCGCACTCGCTCCCCTCCGGGTCGTCAAGGGCAAGGCCATACGAGTCTTCCGGGATGGCCGCGCCGTCCGCACCACGCTCCGGGACGTACTCATCCCACGCGGTGGAGGACGCGAGCTCGCTTGCTCGCCTCTGCAGCTCGTCCACCACCGCCGACAGCTCCATTTCGGTGCCGGCACGCTGGGCCGTGAGCAACCCCAGGTCAAGCCTAGGATACCATGACCTGGCAACGCGGAGCGCCATCTCCACGCCGGCGCGCGCCACGGAGGCCCTCCAGGCGTTCACCCGCGCAGTCCCGGCTTCCAGCCACCGGGCAAGCCGGGTATAGGAGCCCGGATCCACAGCCCGGGGCCAGAGGGCCCGGACCAGCGCCGTACCGGCCTTTCGAAACCGCGTCAGGGTGCGGATGACCATCTCCAGGCGCACCTCGGCAGCAACCCCTACATCCTCCAGCGTCCAGGGAGCGCCCGGCTCGACGACCTCTCCCCGGGCCCGCCGGTCCTCACGATCGGACTCCACGGCCGCCTCGGCGCTGTCTTGGGTACCGGGGAAGAGCCCTAAGAAAGGGTGAGGAAAAGGAGAAGGGGGCGCACAAAGAAATAAGGAGGAGGAAGGCCGGGAACTTACGACGTAGCATCCGGTCCACCTTGTGGCCCTGCTCCACCAGGTTCGCCTCCCGGTCCGCCGCTTCCTGGTTGTAGTGCTCAGTCTCGTCCTGAGCCGCGAGTTTCTCCTTGAGCTCCGCCGTCAGTTCGGCGTCCTGGGCCTCCAGCTTGTCGCGGAGCACCTTCTCCTGCTCCTCTGCCTCCCGGCGGAGCACCGCCTCCCGGTCCGCCAGTTCTCGGCTATGGGCCTCGTCGAGCTTCTTCCGGTCCGCCCTCAGCCCCTCCGCCCTCTCGCGGAACTTCCGGCACTCCGCCGCCACGGTGTCCCGCTCCCCGAGGAGCCGGACCACCTGTCCCCGGAGGCCGACTGCCTCTTTGTGGGCGGCTGCACGGAGAGGATTTGATCAAGTTAGAAGGAAGGAATGACAAGGGAACCGGCCCGCCTCCAGGGAAGCCGGCTCGGCCCTCGGGGGCTCTCCCCACCAAGGACGCAGGGACGCGTACCTTGCAGGTCTGCAGTCGCGGCGGCAAGGCGTCTCTCCGCCCCCCTGAACAACCCCAAGAGGGTGTTGTACGCCTCCGCCCGGCAGTCGTAGGCCGCCTGCAAAAAACAAAGAGGAAGATAGCGCTTTAGGTTCGACCCGCCTGCAGCCCAGCCGGCTCGAGCCTCGGGGGCTACACCCAGTGGGTGCGCTAGCGCGCCCCCACTGGAAGAGAAGAAAGAGAAAGGAGAGATAGGGCGCTTACCGCAACCGCCCGCTCCAAGCTCACCAACTGCTCGCTAGCGGCCCGGGCGTCCTCCATCGCCTAGGCGCGGCAGGCCGTGAAGGACTCCACGATGGCGGCCACCACGGTCCCAAGAGCGCTCGCCGGCTCTCCGGAGGCTGGGATCCCGGCCGTCGCCCACAGCCGCTGGGGCCGGCCCCCGTCTACGGGCCTTCCTTCATGGGAGATGACGATGGTGCCGGTCCCCGTCGGCATCATCGTTTCGGGGGTCGCCAACGACGTGCTTGGCGCGACCGCCCCCTCGGTGGCCGTGGCCCCCGTCGCGGATTCTCCACCACCGGCGCCCCTTGGCCGGCTCGTGTTTGGTGCCGGCGTGTCAGGAGCCGGCATGCCAGAAGCCGGCACCTCCGACGCCGGCGCCCCCATGGCTGGCGCCTCCTGCGTCGGCGCCTCCAAGTCCACCACCTCCGCGCCCGGCGGCACGACGCTCGCCTCTGGTGGCGCGTCGTCTGACGCCAACGGCGCGTCGTTCCCAGCCGATTGGGAGGCTTGGCGGCTCTTCTCCGCCAAGTCCTCCGCGGCCTCCCCGCCGTTTCCCGCGGGCCAGTCGGCACCTTTGTGGCCCGGCGACGTCTCCTCCGGGCCGCGAGGGAATGCCTCCCACATTTGGCCAGCGGCCTCCCCGCTGGCCACCCCCGCCTTTGCTGCCACCTCCTCCCACCGGCGGCGCTCTTCCTCACGCAGCTCCCGCTCAACCCTGTCGAGGTCGAGCCACGCCTGGCGCTCCATCTCCTCGGCCGTTGACGGCGGCGCCGCTTTCGTCGTCCCGCCGCTTGGCTCTCCGCCCAGCGAGCGCGCCTCCCTAATGGCGGCGGGGCATTCGACGAGGAAGGGGGCAAAACCAGGATTCAAATCAACAAAAGATCAAGACTTACCCGACCATGACCGGCACCGCCTGCCTGGAGGGCCCAGTCGGGTTCCCCCTCTGCCTCTTTCTCCCTCCGGCGCGGCTACCGCCCGGCTGCGCGGCAGCCGCGCGCTTGGGCGCCGGCTTAGGGGCCGCCGGCCCCTTCCACTTGTCCACCTTGGCCGGGTCGCTGGCGCCCCGTGGCCGGCGCCCCCGCGGCGCCGTGACCTCCCCCTCTGAGAACTTTGTTGGGTCTTCTGCAGCAAGGGTCGGCTCCCACTCAGCATCGTCGTCGGGACAATCCCTTAATGGCGCCCGGAACGAAGACTCACCCGATGGCTCGGTGTCGTTGTCCTCCTCCTCCTCCGCCTCATCGTCGTCCGCCTCCACCTCGCTGGCTCGCTCGGTGGTGGCCGGCTCCACGTCGACGTCGTCCTCGACCTCTTCCTGGTCGGACTCCACCGAATCCGGCGCCGGCCTCGCGTAGTCCTGTAAGAGCGCGAACTTCTGCAGGCAAACCGGACGGCGTTGTTAGACCGAAGGGGGGATTACGATCCAGCGGCCACAAGATGGGAGGCGAAGTCGTCTGTTCACTTACCCGCGGTGCCGGATGACTCTGGCTGTAGGGGATCTTCCCCCACTACCACTCCCCCTCCTTCATCTTCGCCGTCGACACGGCGTTGACCTTCCTCGCCACGTGAACCGGCCTCAACTCCTTGGTGGAGAGCCGGCAGGGGTCATGGCGCCCTCCCATCTGGCAAATAAGATGCGGCCGACGCTGTAGCGGCAGCACCCGGCGCGCAATCATCGCCGCCAGCAAATCCGTGGCCGTGAGCCCCTCCGTCCCGGTTAGCTCGCGGAGGCGGGCGCTGAGCCGGTCGGCCGTCTCAGGCGTCGAGGTCGGTGTTGCCCGCCAGTTCTGCATGGCAACCAGCGGGTGGTTGGCGAAGTCGGGGAGGTTGATGTAGTCCTCCTCCGGCTTCACGTTCTTCACATAGAAGAACCCCTGCTGCCATCGCTTCACCGACTCGTGCAGCTGGAGTTTGGGGAAGCCGTTCCCCTGACGAACCTGGACGGAGGCGCCCCCGCAGGCAGTCATCACCATCCTCTAGGTCGTCGGGTCCTTCACCGTCTGCCGCTTGAAGTAGAAGAGCCGGCACCAGAAGTCGAGTCTGGGCTCGACTCCTAGATGTCCCTCGCAGAGGATAACGAACACTGCCAACTGCAGGACGGAGTTGGGGGCGAGGTGGTGAGGCTGTAGGCCGAGGTGTGTCAGGAACCACCGGAAGAAGGCGCTCGCCGGCAACCCCAATCCGTGGTGCAAATGGTTGGCGAAGACCACGACCTCGCCCGACCGCGGCGCTGGGGAGTTCTCCGCCCCCGGCGGGCGGACCTCCAAGTTCTCCGCCGGTGGGAGCTTGCGGCGCGCGCGGAGGTACTCGATGAAGGTGGCGTCGACATCGCTACCATCCCAGGCGCCCTTGGTTACTACCTCCATGGCGGCGGTGACGGGCGACGGCGGCGCGAGGATCGACCGACGGGCTGTCCTCTTCGCGGCAGCGGGCGGCGGCGCAAGCTCGCTGTCCCTCTCGAACTCCCCTTTTCCCTTCTCGCTCTCTCTCTCGATGGGGGGCGGGGGGGAGGAGCGAAGCGACGGAGGCGAGGAGGGAAAACAGGCTCTTCCCTCTCGCCTCCCCTCCCTACTTATACCCCGCACGGGCGGCGGTAGTGGAGGCGCCCCTCGCGCACACGTCCCCCACGATCCCGAGGCGCGCGAGGCGGACATCATGGAGCCCCGAAATACCAAACGTCCGCCCACTTCATGCGGAATCGCTGCGGGCGGTTCAGGGTCACGATCGTGGCGGGCCCCGCCTAGTCTCCAGGCCCGACCGTCGCTCGGCCCACCAGGCTGCTGGCCGCTCTGTCCCCCACGTAGCGCGGTTTCGCCGCCAGGTGGGGCGACACTGGCGGCGCGGGTGGCCCTGGACGACTGCGGAGCCGGGCCGCCACGTGCCGGCACCGCCCGGCTCCCCAGGCGCTTCCAGTGCTCGAACATTCTTCAAGCCGGCGCGGTCCGCCGCATCCCGTCGGCGGGCCCCCTGGCTTCGGGGACTACTGACGGGGGGATGACCCCCGGGTAGCCTCAAACACCCCTTATGCTTCGGGCCCGCCCATAGGACAAATGGGCTGGCCGCCTTCGAGGAGCCGGCCCGGCGACGCCCCGCCGGCTCCAACACCCCGGGACGGGCGCGCCGGCTGCTCCTTCACCAGCCGTGGTGTGCTGGCCGGCTGAGGCCTCGCCGCCCGGCTCCTTCACCAGCCATGGTGTGCTGGCCGGCTGAGGCCTCGCCGCCCGGCTCCTTCACCAGCCGGCCGTGCATCGGATGCCCCTGACGGGCCCTGCGTGTAGATAGTGGGCCCCGTCCCATCGGGGGTCGGCGCCCGCATGGCCACAGTGGCCCCTATCCCGTCAGTGGTCAGCGCTCGCATGGCCGCAGTGGCCTCTCGCCGCTGTTGGACGGCGACCAGGCCTCCAACAGTGGCAACCTGCCCCCAACCACTCCGCCATCTACTCCAGCATGGCTATAGGACAGCCGGCCGGCCGCTGACTTCGGCCGACCGCTGACTTCGGCCGACCGCCACAAGACGACGCCGCCCGTGGCACCCCGTGCCGCGGCGTGACCGGGCTCGGGGCCCGCCCACGACAAGACCGAAGCTGGTGGCCCCCACAGCCGGCCGTAGAGGCTGCCGGCTGGGTCCCCCCGCGACCATTATATTCATATTGTAAGCCGGGGGGTTGTTCTATAAAACCCCCGGGCCTCCCCCGTGCGGAGGGGGGCACAGAGAGAGAAAAACGGACGTCCCGGCGAAGAAGAACGAGGATAGCACCACCCACGTAGCATCCCCCACGGGGAACCTCTCGAGCCGGGGCGCTTAGCTGCCACGTCGGTTCATACAGCTCCAGGAGCACGATTATAACCTTCACCATCATCTCAACGAGACCAAGCAGGAGTAGGGGTTTTACCTCCCTCGGAGGGCCCCGAACCTGGGTACATCGCGTGTCAGTCACCGCTTGTGCCTAACCCCGTTCTCGGAGTCCACCGGCGTCCTTTCGGCCCTCTCAATTAGCCTACCCATGGCATCTGCCGTGACAAAACCACGACAGTGAGTACGCTTCCACCTACGGACTCACCCCGACTGACACCGAGCCCAACCGGCATGGAGCTTTGCGCGACCGCGGTCGCGTGGTCGCCAAAATCTTCAGCGGCAAGATGCCTGTCTATGACACCCCCGCAGCCAACCTGCGGGCTCTCAAGGTGGTCTACGAGGAATTGGCCACCTTGGAGGGCGAAGAGCCTACTGCCCACGAGCACCACATCAGGGAGCTCATCGATGCTGTTGATGCGCAGCAGCATCTGCTCGCAATGGGCGGCACTGCCACCGAAGGCCCCCGGCCCGGGCGCAAGGGCACGAGAACTGCCGGCCACCAGGCGGCCCAGTACTCCTGCTCCCCTTGTGTATCTGACCGCTAGGACGAGATGAACTACCCCCGGCCCTCTCAGCCGCCAGGGACCGAGCAGCCGGCTGTTAACAGCCGGCGCACCAACAACCTGCCTCGAAGGAGCCGCCATCACGAAGCGCCGACATCCGATAGCCGGCGCAGCCGCGGGCACGCACCTCCCCCGCGGCGTGAGTCAGGACAACGGTTCCACCTACCGTCCGTCCCGAGCTCTCGGCTCGGCTCGGACCGCGCGTCCCCCGCAGCGAGAACGACGCCCGCAACCACATCGACAAAATCACGCAATCCGCCCTCCTCAAGGAGGAGGGCTCGATTGGTCCGGCTTGCTTCGGCCCCCGGATCCGCACCGATCCTTTTCCAACCGGCTTCACGCTCCCTCGGGACACCCTGAAATATAACGGGGTAGCCAAGCTCGAAGACTGGCTGATCGACTATACAACCGCGGTTGGCATCGCCAGGGGGAACAAGCGCGTAGCCATTCGCTACGTCCCCCTCATGTTGATCGGCTTGGCCCGCACCTGGCTCAACAGCCTGGCGGCCGACAACATCAACACTTGGACGGACTTCGAGGAGGCCTTTGTCCGCAACTTCACTGGTACCTACAAGCGGCCCGGCCGTCCCCTGAACTCGCTATATGGGTTCAGGGGCCGGACAAATCCCTCCGCGACTACCTCACTCAGTGGACCGAGCTTCGCAACTCCTACGAAGGGGTGCACGAGGTACAAGCCGTGCAGTATTTCATTGAAGGCTGCCGAGACAGCAACCCCCTTAAGCACAAGCTTCTATGCTCCGAGCCGGCCACGCTTGCCGAGCTCATGACCAAGGCGGACAAGTACGCCACGACCGACTCAGCCATCTGGGTCAAAATGACCCCGCCTGCCAAGATGACGACGACACCGGCCGCGACCCGACTGGCTGCCGACAACCGACAGCCACAAAAGAACAACCGCAAGAACAACCAGCCGGATCCCCGCTACAGGAGCCGACAGGTCAACACCATCGAAGAGCAGGAGCCATCTGCTCAGCCTTCCAGCCAGCTCCAGCGCACTGGCAAGGCTGCCTGTTTGCCGAAGCTCACCTTCGAGCAAATGCTCGACCTCCCTTGCAAGAACCACTCAGGGGCCAAACCCTGTACGCACATGATCCGGCAGTGTAGCTTCTCACAGCAATTGGCCCGGGGGGACGGCCTTCCGGCTCCTCCCGTGCCGCCAGCCCGTGCGCCGGCCCCGGCCCAAGCTGCCCCACCGGCGCCGGCTCCAGCTCCGGCCCAGAATGACGATCGTTTGATCGACCAGTTCCCCAACCAAGACGGCTGTTACGTTGTCTTCACCAGTGAAGAGACGGGCAAACATGCCCAATGCCAGTTCCGACATGAGGTGAACACCACCATGCCGGCACTCCCGAGTTCATGCACTGGTCGGAGAAGCCGGTCACTTGGAGCCAGGCCGATCACCCTGCTGTGATGCCGAATCCCGGCAGCTAGGCCTTGGTCCTCGACCTCACCATCGCCACCAAGGAGCGAACTTGCCGCTTCTCGCGGGTGCTGATAGATGGTGGCAGCAACATCAACATCCTCTACCTCGACACTATGCATAAGTTGGGGCTGAAGATAGAAGACCTGCAGGCGAGCCGGACGATTTTCCATGGTATCGTGCCTAGAAAGTCCTGCTCCCCTGTCGGCAAGATCACACTCGACGTCTTCTTAGGCGGACCCGTCCACTAACGCCACGAGCCGGTGCTGTTCGAGGTCGTGGACCTCACGGGCCCATACCACACGCTGTTGGGCCGACCGGCTCTTGTCAGCTTCATGGCGGTCCCCCATTATGCCTACCACAAGCTCAAGATGCCAGGCCGCAAGGGAATCATCACCATCAAGGGTGACTACAAGATGTCGCTCAAGTGCGCTTGAGATGGCAGCCGGCTGGCCGAGGCCCTGGACATCGCCGAGGAGAAACGGTAGCTCGACCGGCTCGTGGCCCTTGCTGCCAGCCAGTCGGCCGTGCCGGCTCCTCCCTCGCAATCTATCGGCGAGGCCTCTTTCCAGCCATCCAAGGACACCAAGCAAATCCCGCTCGACCCGGCCAACCCGGCTCAATGCGTCACCATCGGCTCCCGCCTCAACAGCAAATAGGAAGGCGAGCTCGTCGACTTACTCCATGAGAATCGGGACATCTTTGCATGGTCCCCCAAGGACATGACGGGTGTTCCGAGGAAGTTCGTCGGCACAAACTCCATGTCCAGCCGGACGTCAAGCCGTTCAAGCAACCCCAGTGTTGCTTCTCTGAGGAGAAGCGGCGTACTATAGGCAAAGAGATCGCCTGGCTGCACGCAACCGGGTTCATCATGGAAGTGTTCCACCCGGACTGGTTGGCCAATCCAGTCCTAGTGCTGAAGAAGAACAAGACCTGGCGCATGTGCATCGACTACACTAGCCTGAACAAGGCGTGTCCCAAGGACCCGTTCGCTCTGCCGCGGATCGATCAAGTCATCGACTCCATGGCCAGCTATGACTTGCTGTCCTTCCTGGACGCCTACTCCGGCTACCACCAGATCAAGCTGGACCTAGAAGACCGGATCAAGACCTCCTTCATCACTCCCTTTGGAGCCTACTGCTACATCACCATGTCCTTCGGCCTGAAGACTGCAGGTGCCACCTTCCAAAGGTGCATGCAGAAATGCCTCTTGCCTCAGATCGGCAGGAATGTCCACGTCTACGTCGACGACATCGTCGTCAAAACCAAGAAGCATTTTAGCCTCCTCGATGACCTCCAAGAGACCTTCGCGAACTTGCACGAGTACAAGATCAAGCTCAACCCGGAGAAGTGTGTCTTCGGCGTCCCGGCCGGTCAACTCTTGGGTTGCTTCGTGTCCGCCCGCGGTATCAAAGCTAACCCCGAGAATATCAGTGCGATCGAGCGCATGCCCAAGCCAACCCGGCTCCGCGACGTCCAGAAGTTCACTGGCTGCCTTGCCTCGCTCAGCCGGTTCATCAGCCGGCTGGGGGAGAAGGCCTTGCCCTTCTACGGGCTCCTTCGCAAGACGGCTCTAATCGAGCCAGGTCAAACCAAGAGGCCGGGCGTCTTCGACTGGCCCGACGAGGCGTATGAGGCTTTCCGCGGCCTCAAGAAGGCTCGCACCCACGCGCCCATCCTAGCCGCAGCAGCTGAGAAGGAGCCCCTGGTCGCCTACATCGCTACGACCACAAGCGTCATCAGCGTCGTCCTGGTGGTCGAGCGACTAGAGGAGGGCAAGTCCCTGCCGATCCAGCGACCCATCTACTACCTCAGCGAGGTCCTCTCCGTGTCCAAGCAGAACTATCCCCACTACCAGAAGATGTGCTATGGCATATACTTCGCTGCCAAGAAGGTCAAGCAATACTTCTAGGAGCATACCATTACCGTGGTGAGCATGGCCCCGCTCGGCGAGATCATGAGCGACCGGGACTCCACTGGCCGGATCGCCAAATGGGTCATCGCCCTCGCCGATCATGAGATTCGGTATGAGCCAAGAACTGCCGTCAAGTCACATGCGTTGGCTGACTTCCTCGTCGACTGGGCAAAGACGGAGTTCGTGCCGCCTCCCCCAGACTCCACGCATTGGCGCATGCATTTCGAGGGTTCAAAAATGAGGACCGGCCTGGGTGCCGGCATAGTCGTCTTGTCCCCCAAGGGTGATCAGCTCAAGTACGCTCTCCAGATCCACTTCGCCGCCTTCAACAACGTGGCCGAGTACAAGGCCATCGTCCACGGCCTCCGGCTCGCCAAGGAGATCAGCATCAGGCGCATCCTATGCTTCGGGGACTCAGATCTCGTGGTGCAGCAAGTCTTTGGAGAATGGGACACCAGGGACGCCAACATGGCCAACTACTGCTTCCTCGTACAACAGCTCACCGGCTCCTTAGAGGGATATGAGTTTCATCACATCCCACAAGCGGACAACGAGGCGGCTGACGTGTTGGCAAAGATCGGCTCCACTCGGCAGGCCATCCCAGCCGGCGTCTCCCTCGAGCGGCTGCTCAAGCCATCGATCAAGCCTTCCCCAGAATTGGAGTCAATCTTCGTACCTGCAGGCGTTGCCGGCCCGTCGACGGCCCCGGTCGCCCCTCCAGTGCGTTCGCCACTGGCTCCCGCACCACCGGCCGCCCTGCCGGGGCCGATCGAGCCGGCTGCGCCCGAGCCGGCCGGCCCCAGCGACGCAGTCGTCATGATGATCATCGACCAGCCGGCCCCAAGGACTGGCGAGCCGGACCCAGGGGCTGACCAACCAGTCTCGGGAGCTCCCGAGCCGGTCCCGGGGGCTGGCGAGCCGCTGCCGAGGACTGATCAACCAGTCCCAGGGGCTCCCGAGCCGGCCCCCGTCTCGGCCCCCTCATGGGCCCAACCCATCATAGCATTTCTTCTACGGGGCGAGCTGCCTCCGGACGAGGCTTTGGCAAGGCAAATCCAGCGTCGGGCCACGGCCTACGACATCATCAACAACGAGCTCATCCACCACAGCACCACCGACGTCTTTCAGCGATGCATCGAGCCGAAAAAGGATCTGGAGATCATCCTCGACATCCACCAGGGTGAGTGCGGGCACCACGCCGCCTCCAGGACCCTGGTGGCCAAGGCTTTCCGCCACGGTTTCTTCTGGCCGACTGCTCTCGAGGCGGCCAAGAAGTTGGTTGACGAGTGCGAGGGCTACCAACGCTTCAGCATGCAGAGCCACCTGTCGGCAACAACCCTCTGAACCATCCCACTCTCGTGGCCTTTCGCCGTTTGGGGCTGGACATGGTGGTCCATTCAAGACCACTCGAGGCGGCATGACGCACTTGCTGGTGGCTGTTGACAAATTCACCAAGTGGATCGAGGCACGACCAATCAAGAAGATGGACATCCCTACGGCCATCCGGTTCATCGACTACATCACGGTGCGCTACGGTGTTCCCCACAGCATCATCACCGACAACGGCATGAACTTCGCCAAGGGCGCACTCGCGCATTTCTGCTTCAAGCAAGGGATCCGGCTCGATCTAGCCTCCGTTGCTCATCCGCAGTCAAACGACGACGTCGAGAGGGCAAACGGCCTTATCCTGTCCGGCATCAAGCCTCGGCTCGTAACGCCGCTGGTAAGGTCGGCCGGCTGCTGGATCGACGAGTTGCCGGCTGTCCTTTGGAGTCTCCGGACCACCCCGAACCGTTCAACTGGCTACACACCTTTCTTCCTTGTGTACGGGTCCGAGGCGATCATCCCCAGACCGGCTCTTGGGGCGCGCCCCGTTTCATTTCCCTCAAAAGTGTTCCTCACTCACCGGCTCCCCGACCCGGCTCCCGGGCCCGGGGCTAGCCGGCTGGACCTAGAGCGCCTCTCCTAGAAATTTGCTAGGTAATGTGAGCCGGCCAAAACTCCCCACCCCTACATGCCACAGAACTAGCTCCCGGCTGTCCTGCTGATGGGACCTCGGGGCGGCCAATTTCGGCTCACACGAAAGGTTAAAACAAAGGGAGACCCTGGCTAGGCCCAGCCAGACCATCGCCTCGTCTCTACCACTCTACTTATCCCAAAAAACCCTCACGATTCCTAAGTTTTAAACCAACTCCCTTGAGGCGGACGCCCTGACCCAGCTACATACCAATTCCCGGGTGTCGGGCTGGCGGGGCCGAAACCAAAGGGGAAAAGGAGAAGAACCGAAAAGAGTCAAAAGGGCAAAAAAAGGATAAGGGCGAGGCAGCATGAATAACAAGGCAAACACGCCAAATGTTCACTTCATAGATGTAAGACAAAAGCGGCCCACGCCCAGCATTAGTTCATTATATAAACACCCCCAGTGGGTGGGTTCAAGCTTAACATGCAGGGAGAAAAAGAGAAAGATAAGAAACGCCCGGGGGCTCAGGCCACCGGCGTGCCCCCAGCCGGCGCGTCGCTGGGCGGCTCGACTCTCGCCTCGGAGGTGGTTGCGGCCTTCGAGTCGGCCTCGTTGGCCTTCGAGGTGGGCTCCTTGGTCTCGGTCATCTCGCCGCTCGAGTCGGCAACTTCATCGTCCGCCAGGCCTTGGGGGATGCCGAAGGAGTCCTCGGGCAGCAGCTCGCCATCCTCGCTAAGGGCCGGCAGGAACTCATCCGCGTCGACATACGACGCGAGCTCGTTGGCTCGATGGACAAGGGCCGGCTCGCAGGCCTCCCGCTCTGCGGCCGGCATGTCCCGCATGGTCACCAGCCGACCCAGGTCCACACCGCGGTACCACAACGTGATGAACCGGAGCGCCATCTACGCCTCGCCTCAGGCAGCCGACGCCTTCTAGGCTTTGAGGCGGGGGATGGCGTGCTCCAGCCACTGAGCCACGCGGTTCGTCGGAGCTCCCCCGCGGCCCGGCCATAGCGTGGCGATGACATCTTTGCCGACGTTCTTGAGCCGCTCCACACTCCGCTCAAGATGGGTCATCCGCATCTTGATGGCAAGCCTGATCTCGTCCACGTCTCACGCGGCCTCCTCTTCGATGGTGCGACCGCACTCCCGAAGGTACTCCCGGTGCTCCTCAATAGTGCATGCAACGCGACGCTGAGTTTCCGAGAAACGCCCTGGAAGAAGGAAGAAGGGAAGAAAAGAAAAGCAAGGTGAAAACACAAGAAACAGCAAAGAAAGGAGCAACCGGCTGAAGAAGAGAAAAACCAGCACATACCTTCGATCGCGTCGTCCACCCCAAGGGCGAAGTTGAGCACCGCCTTGCGCTCCGACGCCAAGGTCGCCTCCGAGGTGGAAAGGGAACCCTTGACCTTCTCGAGCGTCCTCTCAAGGCGGGTCACCTCACCTTGAAGGGCGGCAGTCCTTAGGGCGGCATCATCCACCTCCTTGACGACCGCCTCCCGGGCCGCCACCTCCTTCGCCGCCTTGGCCTTGAGCCGGTCCCGGACCGCCTCCCCATCTACCAGCAGTGCGGCCAGATGGTCCGTCTCCTGCGTGGCCGCCTAGACGTCTCGCGCCAGCCTGTCCCGGTCGGAGACAAGCCCGGTCTTCTACTCCTGAAGCGCGGCCAGGTCACCTGCAAGACACGACAGGTGTCAGCCGACTCCCGGGGGCTATGTGCCCCTCCTGCGAAGCGCAACTGACCTTGCACGCGATCCAACTCCTCCTCCAGACTGTAGAAGCCGTATTTGCCATGGTCGTGAATGGAGACCACCTCCGCGAATAGCTTCTGTCGCAGGGAGGTTCCTTCCTGCCACAAAAAGGCAAAGGTCAAGACACGCTCAAAAGAGATCCGGCCCAGCTGCCCGTCAGCCGGTCAGCCGGCCCGCATCTCGGGGGCTACACCTAGTGGGTGCGCTCGCGCGCCCCCACAGAAAATTCTAAGTCAAAGCAGCCGTCTTACCTCTGCATGCTGTAGGGAGGCATCTATCGCCTTTGCGAACCAGGCCAGCTCCTGCCGGCACCGGTCGATGACACTCCCCATGTCCACAAAGGAGGGGACCAAGCCCCCTGCCTAGGGGGCCGGCAGGGCCGGCGCGCTCGCCAGCGCTTCCCAGTCTCGGAGCACCTCCTGCATCGATCGTAGGGGTCTCCTGGCCCGGCCACCACTGCCGTCAGGGCTCGCCGTGGCACCAGACATCGGGGGCGGGTTGACAACGGCAAGGGGCCGGGATTCGCTTCCCGCCACCCCCCCGCCCGGCGTCGTCACCGCCTCCACTTCCTGCCGCTCCGGCGCGTCGTTCACGATGGGCGACACCTCCACCTCCATGGCCGTCGCCTCTGGCGTCACCTCTAGGGACACCGGGGCCTCCGGCACCTCAACCTGGGCCGGCTCGGCCGCAGGTGGGGTTACCTCCTGCACCTCGGGCCAGGCCGCCTTGGGAGCCGGCTCTGCCGTCGTCGCCCTCGCTGGGGCCACCTCCTGCGCGGACGAAGGTGCTGGCGGGTCCATAACCGCCCCTCGTGGCTCGCTTGACGAAGGCCTCGACATGCGGGTTGACTCCGCCGCCGAGTCTGCCGCCCACGGGGGATCCGCGGACCTTCTCTGCCTCCGGCTGCTCGAGGTCCCGGAGTGTGAAGCCCCTCCTCGCGTCCCGGATTTGGAGGCTCTCAGCTCCGCGAGCCTCCTCTTCTCCTCCTGCTGAGTGGCCGTGTGCTCACGGGCCAACCGACTGGCGGCGTCCGTCGGATCCCTCGTCGGCTCCTCATCGTGGAGCTCGATGGGGTCACTACAGTGCCCAAGGGCCGGTCATCAACTAGATCGCGAGGCGGAAGAAAAACTTTCATAACATAAAGACTCACCCGATGACGTGGGGCAGGGACCGCTTGGCGCGTGGCGGAGGCTTCCGTGCGGCCACCTTCACCTGCTTCGGGCCTGGTGGCGGGGCCGTCGCCCCCCCAGAGCCGGCCTCTTCCCCCGCCCGGCTACTCTGGCCTCTAGGGCTTGAGCCGGCCGCTCCTCGTTCCTCCGGCCTTAGCGCGCTGAGGGAGGAGGCTTGTTTAGAATAATTAATTCGTCGTCGTCATCATCGTCGTCCGTCCACTCCTTGATCGAGGGGGCAAGAGGGAACTCACCCGCTCCGCTGGGCTCCCCGGTCGCACCGACCCCCCTGCTCCACTGGGAGCGCCGACTCGCAGGTCAATCGGCTCATCGGCTCCTCCCGAGGAGTCCATCCCCTCCTTCGGGGGGCCTCCCATCTCGTAGTCTTCGGAGTCGGAGTTCTCACGCTCTGCCTCGAAGATCTGTGGGTGTGGGCTGTCCGGCGTGTTCTGTCACACCAGCAGGTATGGTCAGCACGTTAAAGTAAGTTCTCCAGCCGGCTGCCGGCTAGGGAGTATGAAACAAAAAGAGACTGCCTCGACAAAAAACTTACCAGGGGAGGCCGGTTTGTGTGGTCGTATGGCTCCATGCCGAATGTCCATGACATGGGCTTCAACTTAAACATCGCGAGGACGTTCACCCGCTTCGCCACCTGAGCCGGCATCAACTCGATGGTGGACAGTCGGTAGGGGTCGCGCTGGCCGGACATGTCGCAAATCCGGTGCGTCCTCAGTTGGAGGGGCGACACCCGATGCAAGATGAAGGCCGCCACTAGGTCGGCGGCGACCAGACCTTTGGAGCTCTTTAGCTGCGCAAGTCGGCCGAGCTCCTCCAGGGCCACGCCACGCGGGGAAGACGCCAGGTAGTTGATCTGGGTGGACTGCCTGTCGTCGAATGGTGGCAGCCAGATAAAGTCCGTCTTCAGGTCGGTGTTATTCACATAGAAGAACGTCCGGTGCCACCCCTTGAAGGAGTCGATAAGTGAAAGAGGAGGAAAGCGAGCAACGCCGCGGTAGCACACCACCGTGCCCCCGCAGGTGTCGCTTTTCAGAGGCTTGAGATAAAAAAGAGTATTGAAGAAATCAACGAAAGGGAGGACGCCGAGGTACCCCTCGCACAGCGTCGCAAAGGCGGAAAGATAGAGAATCGAGTTGGGGCCAAGATTATGTGGTTGAAGATCGAAACTATCAAGGAAAAGATGGAAGAAATGACTCACCGGGAGCCCGAAGCCCCGGGAGAAGTGCCAGAGGAACACGACGTGTTCCCCCGGCTGTGGCGCCGGCGCCACCTCGTCGCCCGGCGCGCGTGCGACCACCCACTCCTCCGGCGGCAGCATGCGCGCGCGCCGGAGCTCGGCGATGTCTGCTTCGACCACGATGGAGCCCGCCCAGCTCCTGCCGCGTCCGTCGGCCATCACGGTGGCAGTACGGCTTGCGGGCACGGTTGCGATTTCGGGCGTAACATCGCACGAGGAGGCAAGAAAGCAAGAAGACGGGCAGCAAGGGGGCGAGTGAGGCATGGGTACCTCCGCCCCTGCCCTTCCTCTCCTTTTAAAGGAGAGGCCACGACTGAGGGACGTGGGATTAACTGCGCCCACTCCCCCTAAAACCTCTGCGCCACGTGGGTGGCCCCGGGCCATAACGGCCGCCTCGGGGCGCAGAGGATCCTAGCCTGCGCCCCAAGGCCTACTGGGCTACGCCTGGGGCCTAGCGGGATAGGCCGTGGTGATGTCCCATCTCCCCACGTGTGCGGGACCCATGACATCATCACTCACCGCGTGGCGCGCCGCGTGCCGGCGCGGGTCCCGGGGCGGCACGCCGGTACCCGAGGCGTCGGGTCCAACGGCCGACCCAGCTGCCCTTTCGGCTCCAAGCCAGAGGTGGGTGTAGCTGGGTAGAAGCCGCCGGCTCCCCTCCGTTCGTCGGACGCGAGCCCCTGCCGGCTAGGGGACTACCGACGGGATATTACCCCTAGGTAGGCCAAAGCAATGGGGTCTCCTCCCTTTCGCTTCTGAGAATAACTACGTGGTCGGCTGGTCGTGGCCGGCTAGAGGACGTCCGGCACCAGCTGGTGCCGGCTGGCACCCTAGACGGTTGGTCAAGGAGCGGGCTCGGCCCTCGGCTCGCTGGGCACGGTCGGCTGCCTCCGGGCCGCCTCTTTGTTTGACCCTAGGATGGACATGTGACATCCCGTCCCTCTGCGCGCGGGTATGGCGACGCGACGCGATCGGCATGATGGGCAGCCTTGTGGCTACAGTGGCCGCTGACGCACTACAACGTGTGGCTACAGTCTAACCGTGCCGGCCGCTAACCTCGGCGAGTGTGACCGAGCGAAGGAACAGTGCCCGCACACCCGCGCCCACTCGATGACCTGCCCCGATATGGCTACAGCACGGCCAGCCGTACCGGAGACTTCAGCCGGTTGGCGCTAGATGACGCCCCCTCGGGCAACCCGTGCCGCGACAGGTGGGCGAGGGCCAATCAAAGATCCATCTGGCGGGCCCCAACGGGAGACGGGACCGCTCAGTCGGTGGACTCCACCGACGACAAGACGGCACTACTGGTGGGACTCTTGACCAGCCGGAGAGACTGTCAGCCGGGTCCCCCCACCCCTGTACTTAGAACATATTATAAGAGCTGGGAGGTTGGCCAATAAAAAACCCCGAGGCCCCCATGCAACGGGGACGGACGATCACCCGCACGCACACACACACACCAAACCCCTTCTAGCAGCGAAGGAAGACAAGACGGCTGCTCTTTCTTCCTCCTCTAGACACAGCTCCAGGAGCACCATTGTACGCATACTCATCCATCCAACTAACCCAAGAAGGACTAGGGGTATTACCTCCCTCGGAGGGCCTTGAACCTGGCACATCGTGTGCCATCACCGCTTGTGCCCAATCTCGCACTCGGGGCCCGTCGGTGACCTTTGTGTTGGGGAACGTTGCATGGGAAACAAAAAAATTCGTACGCACACGCAAGATCTATCCATGGTGATGAGCATCTACGGGAGGGAGAGTGGATCTACGTACCCTTGTAGATTGCTAAGCGGGAAGCATTAAGAAACGTGGTTGATGTAGTCAAACGTCTTCGCGATCCAAATTGCCGAGCATCCCGTGATCCAATGACGGTCCATCCCGATCTAGCCCCGAACTGACGACATCTCCGCGTTCAGCACACGTACGGCTTGATGACGATCTCCTCCTTCTTGATCCAGAAAGAGGGAGCAGAGAGGTAGACGAGTTCTCTGGTAGCATGATGACGCTGCGGCGATGGTGATGGAGTAATCTCAGCAGGGCTTCGCCTAAGCACCGCTAAAATCGATCTAGAGGAGGAACTACGAACTAGAGGGTAGGGTTGCACGTGGCTGAAATCTTGTGCCAAAAACCCTAAAACCTCTAGTATATATAAGAGGAAGAGAGGAGGAGTTTTGGCGAAAGGGCCAGCCCTAGGAGGCTTCGGCCTAAGTGGATAGGAGAGGAGGAATCCTCCTCCAGTCCTAGTAGGACTAGGACTCCTTCCTTTTTTGCCTTTTTTTGCCTTTTTCCACCTTTTCTCTTTGGGATTTTCTTTCCCAGACACATGGGCCTTTGTGGGACTTCCAGAAGACCACTAAGGGATGGTATTCCTCCTCCCACAGCCCATGTAGCCTCTTGGGTCGAAATACCCCTCCCGATGGTCCCCCGGTACACTACCGTCAGTCCCGGTACACTACCGATGAGCCCGAAACTTTTCCGGCGACCAAAACAGGACTTCCTATATATCAATCTTTACCTCCGGACCATTACGGAGCTGCTCGTGACATCTGGGATCTCATCCGGGACTCCGAACAACCTTCGGTCACCACCATGCATAACTCTATACTACCGAAACGTCACCAAACCTTAAGTGTGCAGACCCTGTGCGTTCGAGAACTACATAGACATGACCGAGACACCACTACGGTCAATAACCAATAGCGGGACCTGGATGCCCATATTGGTTCCTACATATTCTACGAAGATCTTTATCGGTTGAACCTCTATGTCAAGGATTCAATTAATCCCATATGATGTTCCCTTTGTTCTTCGGTATGTTACTTGCCCGAGAATCGATCGTCGGTATCTCCATACCTAATTCAACCTCATTACTAGCAAGTCTCTTTACTCATTCCGTAATACAAGATCCCATGACTAACACTTAGTCACATTGCTTGCAAGGCTTATTGTGATGTTGTATTACCGAGTGGGACCTGAGATACCTCTCCGTCACACGGAGTAATAAATCTCAGTCTTGATCCATGTCAACCCAACAGACACCCTCGGAGATACCTGTAGAGCACCTTTATAGTCACCCAGTTACATTGCAACGTTTGATACACACAAGGCACTCCTCCGATGTCCGTGAGTTGCATGATCTCATGGTCATAGGAACATATACTTGACATGCAGAAAACAGTAGCAATAAACTGACACGATCATATGCTACGTTTGTAGTTTGGGTCTTGTCCATCACATCTTTCTCCTAATGATGTGATCCCGTTATCAAATGAAATCACATGTCAATGGCTAGGAAACCTTGACCATCTTTGATCAACGAGCTAAGTCACTAGAGGCATACTAGGGACAAAGTGTTGTCTATTTATCCACACATGTAATGTGTTTCCAACCAATACAATTATAGCATGGACAATAAACAATTATCAAGAACAAGGAAATATAATAATAAAAACTTTATTTATTGCCTATAGGGCATATTTCCAACAGTCTCCCACTTGCACTAGAGTCAATAATCTAGTTCACATCACTATGTGATTTACATTGTAATAAATCGAACACCCATGCAGTTCTGGTGTTGATCATGTTTAGCCGTTGGAAGAGGTTTAGTCAATGGGTCTGCAACATTCAGATCCATGTGCACTTTGCAAATATTATGTCCTTCTCCTCGATGTAATCGCGGATGGAGTTGAAGCGTCGCTTTATGTGTCTGGTCCTCTTGTGAAACCTTGGTTCCTTGGCCAGAGCAATGGAATCAGTGTTCTCACAGAACAAAGTCATTGGATTCAGTGCACTGGGTGCTACTCCAAGATCTGTCATGAACTGCTTCGTCCAGACACCTTCCTTTGCCGCCTCCAAGGCTGAGATGTACTCCGCTTCGCATGTAGAATCGGCTACCACGCTTTGGTTGGGACTGCACCAGCTTACCGCTCCCCCATTGAGAATAAAAACGTATCCGGTTTGTGACTTAGAGTCATCCGAATCAGTGTCAAAGCTTGCATCGACGTAACCCTTTACGACAAGCTCTTCATCACCTCCATAAACGAGAAACATTTCCTTAGTCCTTTTCAGGTACTTAAGGATATTCTTGACCGCCGCCCAGTGCTCCATTCCAGGATCACTTTGAAATGTTCCGGCCATACTAATGGCAAGGTTGACATTGGGTCTTGTGCACAACATTGCATACATGATAGAGCCTATGGCTGAAGCATATAGGATGACACTCATCTTTTCTCTATCTTCTGCAGTCACTAGGCATTGAGTCCTACTCAACTTCACACCTTGTAACACAGGCAAGAACCCCTTCTTGGACTGATCCATTTTGAACTTATTCAAAACTTCATCATGGTATGTGCTATGTGAAAGTGCTATTAAGCGTCTCGATCTATCTCTATAGATCTTAATGCCTAATATGAAAGCAGCTTCTCCTAAGTCCTTCATTGAAAAACTCTTGTTCAAAAACTCCTTCACGCCTTCGAGCATTTCTATATTGTTTCCAATCAGCAATATGTCATTCACATATAATATTAGAAACGCTATAGAGCTCCCACTCACTTTCTTGTAAATACAATCTTCTCCATAAACTTGTATAAACCCAAACGCTTTGATCACCTCATCAAAGCGCTTATTCCAACTCCGAGATGCTTGCACCAGCCCGTAAATGGATCGCTGGAGTTTGCAAACTTTGTCAGCATTCTCTAGATCAACAAAACCTTTTGTTTGCATCATATACAACTCTTCCTCAAGGAAACCGTTGAGGAATGCTGTTTTGACATCCATCTTCCAAATTTCATAGTCGAAATAAGCAGCTATTGCCAACATGATTCTGATAGACTTAAGCATCGCTACTTTTGAGAAGGTCTCATTCTAGTCAACTCCTTGAACTTGTGAAAAACCCTTTGCCACAAGTCGAGCTTTATAGACGGTGACATTACCGTCCGCGTCCGTCTTCTTCTTAAAGATCCATTTGTTCTGAATGGCCTTTTGCCCTTCAGGTAATACTTCCAAAGTCCAGACTTTGTTTTCATACATGGATCCCATCTCAGATTTCATGGCCTCTAACCATTTCTCGGAATCCGGGCCCAACATCGCTCCTCCATAGCTTGTAGGCTCATTGTTGCCCAACAACATGACCTCCAAGACTGGGTTGCCGTACGACTCAGGAGTAGTACACGCCCTTGTCGACCTACGTGGTTCAATAGTAACTTGATCTGAAGCTTCATGATCATCATCATTAACTTCCTCTTCAACTGTCGTAGGCTCTAGAGAAACATCTTTATGCGCTGCGCTACTCTCTGTTTGAAGTAAAGGTTCAATAACCTCATCATGCTCTATTTTCCTCCCACTCAATTCTTCCGAGAGAAACTCTTTGTCAAGAAATGTTCTGTTCTTGGCGAAAAACACTTTGCCTTCGGATCTGAGATAGAAGGTATACCCGACTATCTCTTAGGATATCCTATGAAGACGCATTTCTCCGCTTTGGGTTCCAGCTTTTCAGGCTGAAGCTTTTCGACATAAGCATCACATCCCCAAACTTTAAGAAACGACAACTTTGGCCTCTTGCCAAACCATAGTTCATATGGCATCGTCTCAATGGATGTCGATGGTGCCCTATTTAAAGTGAATGTAGTTGTCTCTGATGCATAACCCCAAAACGATAGTGGCAAATCAGCAAGAGACATCATAGAATGCACCATATCTAATAAGGTTCGATTACGACGTGCGGACACACCATTACGTTGTGGTGTTCCAGGCGGTGTCAACTGTGAAACAATTCCACACTATCTTAAGTGACTGCCAAACTCATAACTCAAATATTCACCTCCTCGATCAGATCACAGGAATTTAATCTTCTTGTTACAATGATTCTCAACTTCACTCTGAAATTGCTTGAACTTTTCAAATGTTTTAGACTTGTGTTTCATTAAGTAAATATACCCATATTTACTTAAGTCATCAGTGAAGGTGAGAAAATAATGATATCCACCACGCGCTGTAACATTCATTGGACCGCACACATTAGTATGTATGATTTCCAATAAGTCACTTGCCCGTTCCATTGTTCCAGAGAATGGCGTTTTAGTCATCTTGCCCATGAGGCATGGTTCACATGTGTCAAGTGATTCAAAATCAAGTGACTCCAAAACTCCATCAGAATGGAGCTTCCTCATGCGTTTTACACCAATATGACCTAAACGGCAGTGCCACAAGAAAGTGGTACTATCATTATCAACTCTACATCTTTTGGCATCAATGTTATGAACATGTGTATCATCACTATCAAGATTCAATATGAATAAACCCTTCACATTGGGTGCATGACCATAAAAGATATTACTCATATAAATAGAACAACCTTTATTCTTTGATTTAAATGAGTAATCGTCTCGCAATAAACAAGATCCAGATATAATGTTCATGCTTAATGCAGGCACTAAATAACAATTATTCAGGTTCATCACTAATCCCGATGGTAATTGAAGAGAGAGCGTGCCGACGGCGATCACATCAACCTTGGAACCATTTCCCATGCGCATCATCACTTCATCCTTTGCCAGCCTTCGTCTATTCCGTAGTTCCTGTTTTGAGTTGCAAATGTGAGCAACCGAACCGGTATCAAATACCCAGGTACTACAACGAGAGCTAGTAAGGTACACATCAATAACATGTATATCATATATACCTTGTTTGTCGTTGGCCGCCTTCTTGTCAGCCTGGTACTTGGGGCAGTTCTGCTTCCAGTGACCAGTTCCCTTGCAATGAAAGCACTCAGTTTTTGGCTTGGGTCTAGTCTTGGGCTTCTTTATAGGAGTAGCAACTGCTTTGCCATCCTTCTTGGTTTTACCCTTCTTGCCCTTGCCCTTGCCATTCTTCTTGAAACTAGTGGTTTTATTGACCATCAACACTTCATGTTCTTTCTGGATTTCAGACTCAGCGACTTTTAGCATCGCAAACAGCTCGGCGACTGACTTGTTCATCCCGTGCATGTTATAGTTCATCACAAAGCTCTTGTAACTAGGTGGCAGTGATTTAAGAACTCTGTCAATGATCGCGTCTGGTGGAAGGGCAATTCCCAACTCTGCTAGACGAGTCGAATACCCAGACATTTTGAGTATATGTTCACTGATAGACCCGTTCTCCTCCATTTTGCAAGCATAGAACTTATCGGATGTCTCATACCTCTCGATCCGGGCATTCTTCTAAAAGATAAACTTCAACTCCTGGAACATCTCATATGCTCCATGATGTTCAAAATGTCTTTGAAGTCCCGGTTCTAAGCCATACAATATTGCACACTGAACTATTGAGTAATCTCAAGTACGTGCCTCCCAAGCGTTCTTAACGTCTTCGGATGACATGTCTTATGGTTGGTCACCAAGCGGTGCATCAAGGACATATGATTTCTGGGTTGTCACGCCCATCATGCTTCTACTACTATTGCTACCATTTAGCAATAAAGTAAAACATTACATAGCGCTTAATGATTGACACACAGGTCATACAATAATTAAAGACAACCCTATGGCTCCTGTCGGTTGCCGTACTCATCGACATGCAAGTCGTGATATTCTATACAACACATGATCATCTCATACATCACATATATCACATCATGTAATTGGCATCACATCACAACATACCCCGCAAAAACAAGTTAGAAGTCCTCTAATTGTTGTTGCATGTTTTACGTGGCTGCTATGGGTATCTAGCAAGAACAATTCTCACCTACGCATAAACCAGAACAGTGATACATAAGTTTCTTTTCAACCTTATCAAGGACCGCCCTTGTCGAATCCGATCCAACAAAAGTAGGAGAAATAGGCACCCGCTAGCCATCTTTGTGCAACGAGGTTACACGTTAGTTGATGGAACCGGTCTCTCGTAAGCGTACGAGTAAGGTTGGTCCGGGCCGCTTCATCCCACACTACCGCTGAAGCAAAACATGACCAAGGGAGGAAGCAATCTAAGCATCAACACCCACAAACTCTTTGTGTTCTACTAGAGATCTCATCTACACATAGACCTAGCTCATGATGCTACTGTTGGGGAACGTTGCATGGGAAACAAAAAATTTCCTACGCACATGCAAGATCTATCCATGGTGATGACCATCCACGAGAGGGAGAGTGGATCTACGTATCCTTGTAGATCGCTAAGCGAGAAGCGACAAGAAACGCGGTTGATGTAGTCGAACGTCTTCGCGATCCAAATCGCCGAGCGTCCTGCGATCCAATCACGATCCGTCCCGATCTAGCACCGAACGGAAGGCACCTCCGCGTTCAGCACACGTACGGCTTGATGACGATCTCCGCCTTCTTGATCTAGCAAGAGGGAGCAGAGAGGTAGACGAGTTCTCTGGCATCGTTACGGCGTTGCAGCGATGGTGGTGGAGTAATCTCAGCAGGGCTTCGCCTAAGCACCGCTGAAATCGATCTAGAGGAGGAACTATGAACTAGAGGGTATGGTTGCACGTGGCTGAAATCTTGTGCCAAAACCCCTAAAACCTCTACTATATATAAGAGGAAGAGAGGAGGAGGCTTGGCCAAAGGGCCAGCCCTAGGAGGCTTTGGCCGAAGTAGATAGGAGAGGAGGAATCCTCCTCCAATCCTAGTAGGACTAGGACTCCTTCCTTTTTTTTTGCCTTTTTGCCTTTTTCCACCTTTTCTCTTTGGGATCTTCTTTCCCAACTGCATGGGCCTTTGTGGGACTTCCACCAGCACACTAAGGGCTGGTATTCATCCTCCCACAGCCCATGTAGCCTCTTGGGTCGAAATACCCCTCCCGATGGCCCCCCGGTACACTACCGGCACTCCCGGTACACTACTGATGAGCCCGAAACTTTCCCAGCGACCAAAACAATACTTCCTATATATCAATATTTACCTCCATACCATTTCAGAGCACCTCGTGACGTCCGGGATCTCATTCGGGACTCCGAACAACCTTCGGTCACCACCATGCATAACTCTATACTACCGAAACGTCACCAAACCTTATGTGTGTAGACCCTATGGGTTCGAGAACTATGTAGACATGACCGAGACACCTATACGGTCAATAACCAATAGTGGGACCTAGATGCCCATATTGGTTCCTACATATTCTAAGAAGATCTTTATCGGTCGAACCTCTATGTTAAGGATTCACTTAATCCCATATGATGTTCCCTTTGTTCTTCGGTATGTTACTTGCCTGAGATTCGATCGTTGGTATCTCCATACCTAGTTCAATGTCGGGAACCCGATCCTAAGTCATATGAATCCGGTATGTAACATATCACATCACTTTGCGGCCTCACGCACGGTAAGCTCCACAGCTGCAGCCTTAACTTAGCCGGGACCGTTTGCCTCTTTTGGCTCATGTATGTGAACATGTCGCTGGCAATCAAACGACAGAGAACCCGGGCCGACATAACTAGTCATAGAACCCAAGTGGCACATACGTACGGAAACAAGCATATGTAACCCAGCAATGCAGGTGTCAGCCTCAAGCTTGTGTAGACGAGTCATAGCAAGCTGCAAGGACTCCATTACGTCGTGGGACATAAATGTCATCACTGCACATAGACGAGTCGTAGCAGGCTACAGGGACTCCATTACACTGCGAGACATTTCCCCGAAGGGACAGACACAACAGCAAACAAGGATACATGCCAGTCAATCAATGTGTCTGGAGCAGTAGCAAGCTACCATGGCTCGGTGGAAGCACAAAGAGGCAGTTTCCCGTAAAGAGTACTACTAAAGGCACACAACTAGGTGTCGGATCCCATACATACCGTTACACGTCACACGTATGCACGACATGCCCGATATGCATAGATACAACTATGGCATCACAACATAACCATATAACAACACAACTTTTATTTAAGAGGCTCAGACGAGCCTTGTATAATATGTTCTTACAGATAGGGTCACATGACCCGACACTCAAGTCATACAAACAAGTTTATACAAACCAAGCGGAAGCATAAGATGTCTAAGTACAGACAGATGAAAGGGTAAAAAGGCACATGGCCTGACTATCTACGGCCCGCCACAGGCATAAGGTCGTAGCTGGGACACCAGCTATTCGGCATCGTCGACATCTAGAAAGAACCCACCCGATGGATCCTGGGTCTCATCTGCAACATTTATTAAGCAAACATGAGTACAAATGTACTCAGCAAGTCTTTAAAGCAGACCTAGTCTAATCATGCTCATGTATCAACAAAGGGGGTGGTGGTGGAGTTTATGCAGCAATGCCAGCTTCGACTCGTGGCTAACCTACACTACACAATTTTCACTCTTTGTTTCCATTTTAGATATCGCACATGAGTCCACTAACTCCATGACAATACACCACCATGGATTCACTTCCCTCTCCTGGAAGAGTGCCATCCACGGTACTCACACTTGTCTTGATATTTTTATGAGTATCCATTTGATTATCTATGAACAACATAAGTTTTCCATGTAGTCCATATCCGAGGGCGCGACTATTCGAATAGTTTCATACCCTGCAGGGGTGTACTTCTTCACACACGCTCCCGCCACTTATCGTTGTGTGCTCATAAAACCATGCACCTCGACAACCTTCAAGCGGAAGCCCAGCAAGGGAGTTGGCCATGACCGTCAATCACATAAGACCTCTAGTCCAGGCTATCGCCTATTTGAGACTGAACCCGCACGGAAGTCCGGCCGAAGTTTCCGCTATGGCCCCAAACGATGTGCGCAGGGTTCCCAAGCCCACCATTCGGGTGACCCTTGGTACATCGTGCCACTACCTGCCATGTCGTGACCCACCCCTAGGGTCAGTGCTACGCACGACCTCCAGCATGCTATAAAAACCAGAAACTACTTGCAACTCCTGGACTAAGGACTAAGCGACTGATAAGTTGAGAGGGGTCGAGTTACCGGAACCCAATGTGTGGTAGTAACTAGTCTTGGATCACAAACACGGAACTCAGTTCCTAAGAATGGTCCCAATGAGACAACCCGCTATGTACTCCTACATAGCCTCTCATCGCTACCTTAACCAAATCGGGTTCATCATAAGATTATCACATCGGAACAACAATGTTTCACTCCAGTTCATCACCAGATGAATTAGACCTGACACAACTCTAAGCATAGCAAGCATAGCAGGCAAGGTAGGCTAAACACATCATGGCACAAGCATCTACCAGGTATGCTAGGTTGCAAGCTTTAGCTATTTACTGTGATAGTGACAGGTTATGCAAAAGAATAGGTTCTTATACCGTGTAAGACATACATATAAGTGTTTGTCCTAATGCAATAAACAAGAGCAGGAGCGAGAGAGTGGGATGTTATCGGAATGATCAAGGGGGTTGCTTGTTTTGCTAGGTAGCGGGAAGGTTCTCTCCTTCGTTGGAATACTCGGGGGTATCCTCAGAAGCAGGGCCTATCGCAGTGCAGATAAGAAGCAATCAATACACACAAGTGCAACAATATGATGCATGATCATGGCATGGTAGCATGTATGGATAAGCTAATGCCACTAATGTTCAAGTTAATCTGAAATGAGTTTGAATATAGGTTCAAAATCGTTCTTCATTTCAAATTCCATATTTTAGCCTATTAGCAAATGTCAATGTTCTTCCACATAGGTTGCTCTAACATGTATGATAATAGCACCATTGGATTTATTGGATTTTTTTGATAAATTTTCATATATAGATTATTTTCATCTGATTTACAAATTAATTTATATGAATTTTTGAAGTTTTAAACAATTTCTGGAATTATTTTAAAACTAGAAAAGATTAAATATGACGTCAGCCTGACGTCACTATGACGTCAGCTGGTCGGCTGACCAGGCCAGGTCAAACCTGACGTGCAGGGCCCGCACGTCAGTGACAGGGCCCTAACCTCCATGCTGACTAGGGTTTGACCCACCCTGGGGCCCACTGGTCAGTGCTAGGAGGCTAACTAATTAGGAGGGATTAGCCCCTAATGATGGCCACGTAGGCGCCCATCGGAGCGGGCCAGCGGCAACCATCCGCACGGCAGTGACCCGCCAGAGTTGCGCCTCCGGCGAACATTTGGCGCACGAAGGGCACCCGGGGGTAGCCCGTGCATGCGCGCATCCAGCGCTGCGGCGGAGGGGGCTCGAGGGCCACCGGAGCTACGACGGGTGATGCCTCAAGCGGCAGCGAGCTTCGGCAACAAGGGGAACGGCACGTACGACGAGGGACAGGCCGCAAGAGAAGGGGGAAATGGAGCAGGAGCTCACAATGGGGTTGCTGGGGACGACGGCGAGCTCGGAGATGCGCACACGACCTCGAATCACCGGAGGAAAGCTTCGGCGATAGGCGGGGAAGAAACAGCGACAACGCACCACAGAGGGCTCCCGGCGTCTTCTAGCATCGCGGGGAGGACGAGGGGGTCACTGCGGGGCTCAAATGGGCGTGGTGGTGGCTAGAACGGCGGCTACACGGCAGCGACAAGCTCGGCCATGGCGGAGCAGAGGAGGGAGGACAACGAGAGAGAGAGGGAGCGCGCGAGGGAGAGAGGGAGAGGAGAAGGAGGCCACGGCGAGGAGGCCTCGCGCTAGCGCTCTCCCAGCCCTCCAGGCTAGCAGCCAGGCAGGGAGGAGGTGGCCGGCATGTGCCCGCGCGCGGCGAACGCATGCCCCTGTCCTCCTGGCGAGAGGACAGGGATGACTGGCCATCGGCCAGATGGGCCGGCCCCCCTGGGCCTTTGCTTTCTTTCTTCCATTTATTTTCTGGTTTTTCTGTATCTGACATTTGTTTTCTTTTCTTTTCACGTACAAATGCTAATTTAAAATATCCCAAATATTTTTTATATTGAAGTTTAAATATTTCAAACTTATCTGAAAAGTTTCAGGATATTTTGTAAACTAAAATAATGATAATGCTTTATTTGATATTTTCAGAAGCTTTATCATTTATTTTTAAATTGCTACAGTTGTTCAAATATTTTGAATGACCTTGTATAATCATGTCCATAATTATTAGACGTAGGGGAAATTTTAGATGGGCATTTTGGATTTGTTGAATTTTCACCAACTTTGAGTTGGTTTGATTCAAATATGAGCTTGGGGTTTCTTTTAGTCCCCATTTCATGTTGATGCAAAACTGAAACATGATGCAACACCCATGCTGTCCTATGACATCTAGCTAGGGATGTGACATTCAACCTCATTATCGGCAAGTCTCTTTACTTGTTCCGTAATACAAGATCCCATGACTAACACTTAGTCACATTGCTTGCAAGGCTTATTGTGATGTTGTATTACCAAGTGGGCCCTGAGATACCTCTCCATCACACGGAGTAACAAATCCCAGTCTTGATCCATGTCAACCCAATAGACACCCTCGGAGATACCTGTAGAGAACCTTTATAGTCACCCAGTTACGTTGCGGCGTGTGATACACACAAGGCACTTTTCTGGTGTCCGTGAGTTGCATGATCTCATGGTCATAGGAACATATACTTGACATGCAGAAAACAGTAGCAATAAACTGACACGATCATATGCTATGTTTGTAGTTTGGGTCTTGTCCATCACATCATTCTCCTAATGATGTGATCTCATTTTCAAATGACATCACATGTCAATGGCTAGGAAACCTTGACCATCTTTCATACATGGGACACTAGAGGCATACTAGGGACACAGTGTTGTCTATTTATCCACACATGTAATGTGTTTCCAATCAATACAATTATAGCATGGACAATAAAAAATTATCATGAACAAGGAAATATAATAATAAACACTTTATTTATTGCCTCTAGGGCATATTTGCAACACTTCGGCCCCAACCACCTACGATAAGCCACCCTATGGCATGTGTCGTGAGAAAACGACGACACTCATTATCATGAACATAGTTAGAAGTGTCTTTGCAAGTTATGTTGTAGATAGGTCGTGCTGTAGCTCCCCTTTTTATTGATACGTTCCTAGAGAAAAGTAAGTTTAAAGATGATGGTAGCAATAATGCGGACTGGGTTCGTGATCTAAGGATTGTCCTCATTGCTGCACAGAAGGCTTACATCCTTAATGCACCACTCGGTGCGCCACCCCCTTAAGCGTCGTCTGTAGATGCTATGAACATCTGACAGGAACATTCTGATGACTACTTGATTTTTTAGTGCATCGTGCATTATGGCTAGAATTGAGGCTCCAAAACATTTTATACGTCACGAAACATATGAGATGTTCTAAGAGCTGAAATTGGGATATCAGGCTCGTGCTCGTGTTGAGAGGTATGAGACCTCCAACAAGATTCTTTGCCTGCAAGATGAAGGAGAATAGCTCAATCAGTGAGCATGTGCTCAGATTGTCTGGGTGCTACAATCACTTGAATCGAGTTGGAATTAATCTTCCAGATAAGATAGTGATTAATATAGTTCTCCAAGTCACCGCCACAAGGCTCCTAGAGCTTCGTGATGAACTATAAACATGCCAGGGATGGAAAAGATGATCCCTGAGCTGTTCGTGATGTTTAACACCGCGAAGGTAGAATCAGGAAGGAGCATCAATTGTTGATGGTTAAGTAAAACCACTAGTTTCAAGAAGGGCAAGGTCTAGGAGGAAAACTTGAATGGCAAGCGAGTTGCCGCTCTAGTGAAGAAACCCAAGGTTGAACCCAAACCCGAGACTAAGTGCTTCTGTTATGAGGAGAAAGGTCGCTGAAGTGGAACGACCCTAGATACTTGGTAGATAAGAAGGTTGGCAATGTCAACGGAAGTATATTTGATATACGTGTTATTGATGTGTACCTTGCTAGTACTCCTAGTAGCACCTGGGTACTGGATACTGGTTCGGTTGCTAAATGTTAGTAACTCGAAACAAAAGCTACAGAATAAACAAAGGTTAGCTAAGGGTGAGGTGACGATGTGTGTTTGAAGTGTTTCCAAGGTTGATGTGATCACCATCACACGCTATATCTACCTTCGGGATTAGTGATAAACCTCAATAAATGTTATTTGGTGTTTGCGTTGAGCATGAACGCGATTAGATCATGTTTATTGCAATACAATTATTCATTTAAGTTAGAGAATAATGGTTATTCTATTTACATGAATAATACCTTCAATGGTCATGCACCCAATGAGAATGGTTTATTGAATCTTGATCGTAGTAATACACATGTTCACAACATTGATGCCAAAAGATACAAAGTTAATAATGATAGTACCACATATACTTGTGGCACTACCGCTAAATGTCATATTGGTATAAATCGCATGAAGAAACTCCATGTTGATGGATCTTTGGACTCATTCGATTTCGAATCGGTTGAGGCATGCGAACCATGCCTCTTGGGAAAGATGACTGAAACCCCATTTTCCGGTATGATGGAGCGGGGAAGTGACGTATTGGAAATGATACATGTTGATGTATGTGGTCCAATGAGTGTTGTAGTGTGCGGTGGATATCATTATTTTCTTACCTTGACTGTTGATTTGAGTAGATATGGGCATATTTACTTAATGAAACACAAGTTTGA
Organism: Hordeum marinum; assembly: GCA_022496015.1. Lineage (NCBI taxonomy): Eukaryota > Viridiplantae > Streptophyta > Magnoliopsida > Poales > Poaceae > Hordeum > Hordeum marinum. The sequence continues at coordinate 406,963,392 of CM039672.1, read as the reverse complement.
AATGTTTGGAAAGTTCAAGCAAATTCAGAGTGAATTATGAGATCATCGTGACAAGAAGATAAAAATGTCTACGATATGATTGTGGAGGTGAATATCTGAGTTACGAGTTCTATCAAACCTCTTATTGTTTTGCCACTATCGTTTTGAGGTTATGCATTAGAGACAACTAAATTCACTAAAATAAGGCACCATCTAAATCTGTTGAGATGACACCATATGAATTATGGTTTGATAGAAATCTAAGCTGTCATATCTTAGAGTTTGCGAATGCCAGACTTATGTCTGATAAGCTCGAACCCAAAGCGGAAAAGTGCAACTTCATAGGATACCCTAAGAACAGTTGGGTATACCTTCTATCTTAGATCCGAGTGCAAAGTGTTTGTTGCTAAAACTGGGTCCTTTCTCGAGAAAGAGTTTCTCTCGAAAGAATTGAGTGGGAGGAATATAGAACTTGATGAGGTTGTTGAACCTTTGTTTCAACCAGAGAGTAGCGTAGCGCAGAAAGATGTTTCTGTGGAGCCTATGTTAGTTGAAGGGCAAGTTAATGATGATGATCTCTAACAGCCCGGGACCGACGCTCCAGAAGATTCCCCTTTTATTTCCATTCTCGTTTGTGCTTTGTTTGGTTGTTGCATTCATCATTGCATCATTCGCATCATCTGCATAACATCATCACTCGTTTTCGAAAACTTGCATCTGTTCGGAACTGCCGATTCTCTCTGTTCATGTCGTCGACCGTTTCGAGATCAACCACACACGCCCGCGCCCGCGGCATCGTTTAAAAAACCCGTTTTCAAAGCGTGCGAAAAATATTCCTGGATTGGGTCGAAAGTTGGCGTGCGGTCTTATTATATTGTAGGTGGACCACGTGCCAAATTTTGTCGCATTCCGAGTTTGTTTGATACCCCCATCGGTTAACTGTAGCATTGCCGTCATCTGTTAATTATCGGACGTTTCGGTTTATAAAACCTCATGTCGCGGGCCGCAAACTTTCCTATCTCCTCATCCCAAGCCCCTCTACACAGCCCACTTAAACCCCTAGCCTATTACCGTGATTGGAGCCATCCGATCTCGATCGTACAGCTCGAAACGGTGCAAAATCTCCCTCCTAGCCCCCATTTCCTGTTTAAGTACCTCCCCTAGCTATTTTTGGACAAAACCCTAGCCCCTAGGTCTCCCCGAGCCACCAGCCGCCGCCACCACCTTGTTTTCTGCGCTGCCCAGCCGAATCTCGCCACTTGGCAGCCCAACCCGCAGCCAACCAAACCCTACTCAGTATGGACCATTGGATCTGAGATCCAACGGCCCAAGATGCATCCCCCAGCCCCGTAGATCCTGCAGCTAGTGCCTCCCTAATCCCAATCTGGATCGAGGGAGGGAAACTGCCGCTACCCCTGCCAGCGCCCCGCTGGATCCGCCTCGCCGGAGTCCAGCACCGGAGCTCCGCGTCGGCGAGCACAAGGCCAGGCTCGTTCCTCCCCGTTCCGCCTCTTGGTTCTCTCCATCTCTCTCACCGAGCTCTCTCTCTCTCTCTGTTGCCCATAGGAGCCCTTGCCATGGAAGCCGCCCGATCTCCTCAACCTAGCACCACCTCGACCATCCATCACCAGGAATGGATCCCTCTGCCCCGGATCCGGCCCCCCTCGGCATGCCATATCCCCGCCATGAAGCTCCTCCCTCCGCGCCATGGAGGCTTCCCGTGCTGCCGCTACCCTCTGCTCGGGCACGAGCAGGAGGGAGATGATGCCGTTGCCCTCCTGCGTTGACTGCTCGACCGCTCCGCGTGGGCTAGCGGGAGCGCTCGGACGAGCCGCTTGCCCCTGCGCTCGTGGCCCAGCCGCCCGCGGCCCACCTCGCTTCCGACCGGCCCGCAGGCCACTCTGGTGAGCGCCACCCCTATCCTCTGCCCTGGTCGATGCCTTGCTATGTGGCACCCATTGCTTTAGGCCCAATTCGTTTTTTCTGTCTAGTGAATTTCGTAATTATCCTGAGAATCGTCTGTTTACAGAAAAACCCTCGATGATCATGCATATCATAACTTCACATCCGTGCATCATATGTTAAAACTTTATATATGAAACTTGACTAGAATTTCGTGTAGATTCATAATACCAACTTTCACACATGATAAAAAAAATACTTAAACCTACTGTTTGCATTAATTTGCATCAATGCCATGTTAAAAATGGTTTATTGCATAATTAAATAACCGTAGCTCCGTTTAAAATGTTCCATATATGAAATTTGTCTAGAAAAACGTGTAGAATCACATGGTGAAATTTATTTTGATAGTTAACAACACTAAAATATGGTTAGTACAGATCTGAACCAAATTCATATTATGCATATGAGGTTGTTCCGGAATTGTTATTCGTTGCTTCCAGCCCCATTTAAAATGCCTAGATGATATAGTTGATCATGCTTCACCTCTTTCCATGTTTAACAAACATTTAATATTGTCGTGTATGTAACGGGAGTGAACTAAATTATTCGAATGTGAAGTTTCGTCAATATGCAACTCGTTGCATATTGAACTTCACTTAATGTGTAGTAGTTGTTTGTTGTTCTTGCCATGCCATGCCTTGCATAATTAAATGGACATGCATCATATTGGTTTGTGCATCATGTCATGCATATGTTGTGGTGTATCTTGTGTTGATTGTTTGTCCGGATTGCTTCTTCTCGATAGAGTTCCGAAATCATTTGAAATGTGAAGATTCGTTCGACTACCTCGTCTTCTTCATGGACTCGTTCTTCTTCCGAGCAGGATCTCAGGAAAGATGACACATTTCCCTTGATACCATTACTATCATTGCCATGCTAGATGTCTCGTTTTCTATCGCTATGTCACGCTACCTATCACTTGTTTGACAAGCCTCCCAACATTGCCATGATAAGCCTCTAACCCCTCCACATCCCAGCAAACCATTGTTTGGCTATGTTACCGCTGGCTCAACCCTTCTTATAGCATTTCTAGATGCAGGTGCAATTGCTTCCATGTGACAACATGGACATTTTTGTTATATCACGATATTATTGCTATTTAATTTGATGCACTTTTACACTTGGTAAAGGGTGGAAGGCTTGGCCTTTTTCTCGGTGTTTTGTTCCACTCTTGCCGCCCTAGCTACTTGTGAACCGGTCTTATGTTCCATAATTGAGCGCTCCTAACATGCTCGGGGTTGTTATGGGCACCCCCTTGATTTTCGTTTGGTATAAAAATCTTCTGGCAAGGCCCAACTTATGTTTTACAATTCTCCAACCTAATAAAACTTGCATAGGGACTTTCCGGACCCCGTGGATAATTAATCAACAACCCGGGCGAATGCTCCTCATGAGTGTTGGTCCAAAATGGCAGTAGTCGGGGCCACCAACGGGTGTGCCAGCCGGAAACTTAGCCAATCTGGTCGTGTCCTAAGAACAATGCGGCTCTCATCGGGTTCGTCTACACGTCGGGCGGGCTTGCTGGATTTTTTACCTTTCTTGAACGTCTTGCTTGAGGAACTCTGATCTTCTTCGGGCTATCGCGAGGTGTCAGAATTCATTTGGAATTGCCTAGGATGATCACGAGATCCGTGGTCGAGGTTATTCCCACGACGTGTGGATAATTTGTGATGGATGAGTTGGAGCACCCCTGCAGGGTTAAATCTTTCGGAAAGCCATGCTCGCGGTTATGTGGCAAACTTGGAAACTTTGTTTAACACCCGGTCATAGCGAACTTGAAGTAAACTAATAAAATACACCAACTATGTGCGTAACCGTGATTGTCTCTTCTCGTGAGTTCTTATCCGAGAGAGAATAAGGTGGGTTTATGTTTGACGTAAGTAGGTGTCCAGGATCACATAGTGATCATTACTAGATCACGTCCGTTATGCATAGGCCACCCACTTTACTTTATGTATTCATAAGTTAGCCACTCAAATAAATGCTTAGTCGCTTGTTGTAGCCTCACCACTTAACCATACCTCACCCATTAAGCTTTAATAGTCTTGATACCCTTGAAAATGAAATTGTCGAGTCCCTGTGGCATACAGATTACTACAACAACAGTTGCAAGTATAGATAATGTGATGATTTGATGTGAGAGCGATGTTTGGTTTGACTTGGAGTTATTCTTCTTCTACTGCTGCTTCGATCTAGGATGGGTTCTAGGCTGTAGCCTGGGATAGCAAGGATGGATGTCATTTTCTCGTTTGGTTTCGTCCGTAGTCGGACCCTGCTCTTCTGTATGATGTTTGAGTATGTTGTTGTATTGATGTGACTCTGATGTAGCTTGTGGCGAGTGTAAGCCAATTCCATATACTCATCTCTTTTGTAGATGTACTTGTAATGATATCCATTCTTGCAACAAGACAAGATGCGCTTCTATCCCTGTCGAGGCCCTCGTGCCAAAATAAGGATAGGATCCCACTGTGACGTGACATGATCATGAAGCTTCAGATGAAGTTACTATCAAACCTCATAGGTCGACAAGGACGCATACTGCTCCTGAGTGGTACGACAACCCTGTCTTAGAGGTCATGTTGTTGGACAACAATGAACTTACAAACTATGGAGAAGCGATGATGGGCCCAGATTCCAACAAATGGCTAGGAGCCATGAAATCCGAGAAAGGATCCATGTATGAAAACCAAGTATGGACTTTGATAGACTTGCCCGTTGAACGACAGGTTGTTGAGCACAAATGAACCTTTAAGATGAAGACAGACGTTGATGGTGAATGTCACCATTTATAAAGCTCGACATGTCGCAAAGAAGTTTCCGCCAAGTTTGAGGAGTTGACTGCGATGAGACTTTCTCATCCGTAGCGATGCTAAAAGGTTTTTGAAATTATGTTAGCGGTTGCTCCATTTTTCGGTTATGAAATTTGGCAGATGGATGTCAAAACATAGTTTCCTTGACGGTTTCTGTGAGCAAAGGTTGTATGTGATACAACCGGAAAGTTTTGTCACTCCTAAGGATGCTAAAAGGTGTGCAAGCTCCAGCGATCCTTCTATGGGCTGGAGCAAGCATCTCGGAGTTGGAATATATGCTTTGATGAGGTGATCAAAGTTTTTGGGTTTATACAAAGTTTATGAGAAACTTCTATTTACAAGAAAGTGAGTGGGGGCACTATACAATTTCTGATAAGTATATGTGGTTGACATATTGTTGATCGGAAATAATGTAGGATTTTTGGAAAGCATAAATGGTTAGTTGAAAAGAGTTTTTCAAAGGAAGACCTGGATAAAGCTACTTAATTGTTGGGCATCGAGATCTATAGAGATAGATCAAGACGCTCGATGAGACTTTCAATGAGTACATACCTTGACAAGATTTTGAAAGAGTTCAGAATGGATCATTAAAAAATGAGTTCTTGCCTGATTTGTAAGGTGTGAAGTTGAGTAAGACTCAAACCTCGACCATGACAGAAGAAACAGAAAAGACGAAGGTCGCCCCCTATGCCACGAGCCATAGGCTCTATTTGGTATTCAATGCTTTGTACTGCCCTTGATGTGTGCCTTTCCCCATGTCTGACAAGGGGGTACAAGAGTGATCCAGGAGTGGATTATCGGACAACGGTCAAAATTATCCTTAGTAACTAGAGGACTAAGGAGATGTTTCTCGATTATGGAGGTGATAAAGAGTTACATCGATGCAATCTTTAGCACCAATCCGGATGACTCCAAGTAGCAATCCGGATACGTATAGTGGAGTAGCCATTTGGAATAGCTCCAAGTGGAGTGTCGTAGTAGTGTCTACAGTATAGCGTAGAGATTTGCAAAGTACACACGGATCTGAATGTCGCAGACCCATTGACTAAACACCTCTCTCACATGCAAAGCATGATCGAACCCTAGAACTCATTGGGTGTTACATTTATAACAATGTAAATCACATGGTGATGTGAACTAGATTCTTGACTCTAGTGCAAGTGGGAGACTGTTGGAAATATGCCCTAGAGGCAATAATAAATTAGTTATTATGATATTTCCTTATTCATTATAATCGTTTATTATCCATGCTAGAATTGTATTGATCGAAAACTCAGATACATGTGTGGATACATAGACAACACCATGTACCAAGTATGCCTCGAATAGACTAGCTCGTTAACCAAAGATGGTCAAGGTTTCCTGGCCATGGACATGAGATGTCATTTGATAATGGGATCACATCATTAGGAGAATGATGTGATGGACAAGACCAAAACTATAAATGTAGCATATGATCATATATTGCTACAGTTTTCTGCATGTCAAGTATTTGTTCCTATGACCATGCGATCATTCAACTCACTAACATAGGAGGAGTAGCTTGTGTGTATAAAATGACGCAACGTAACTGGGTGACTATAAAGGTGCTCTAGAGGAATCTCTGAAGGTGTTTGTTGAGTTGGCATGGATCAAGACTGGGATTTGTTACTCCGTGTGAAGGACAGGTATCTTAGGGCCCACACGGTAAAACAACATCACAACAAGCCTTGCAAGCAATGTGACTAAAGTGTTAGCCACGGGATCTTGTATTACGGAACGAGTAAAGGTACTTGTCGGTAACGAGATTGAACTAGGTATGGAGATACCTACGATCGAATCTCGGGCAAGTAACATATTGAAGAACAAAGGGAACATCATACGGGATTAACTGAATCCTTGACATAAAGGTTCGACAGATCAGGATGTTCATAGAATATGTAGGAACCAATATGGGCATCCAGGTCCCACTATTCGTTATTGACCGTAGAGGTGTCTCGGTCATGTCTACATAGTTCTCGAACCCGTAGGGTCTGCACACTTAAGGTTCAGTGACGTTTCGGTAGTATTGAGTTATGTATGTTGGTGACCGAAGGTTGTTCGAAGTCCCGGATGAGATCCCGGACATCACGAGGAGCTACAGAATGGTCCGGAGGTAAATATTGATATATAGGAAGTCTCGTTTTGGCCACCAGAAAAGTTTCGGTCTCATCGATAGTGTACCGGGATGCCGGGAGGGCGCCGCGGGACCATCGGAGGGGTGTCTCGACTCAAAGGGCCTCATGTGCTGTGAGAGGAGGCAAACCAGCCCCTCGTGGGTTGGACGAAGCCTCCCCTAAGGGCCCATGTGGCTGGGGTGAAGGAAAAGGCAAAAGGGCTAAATTAGGAAGGAGTCCTAATAGGATTCCACCTCCCTTGTGGGAGGTGGATTCCTCCCTTGTTGCTTCGGCTGTAGGGCCGGCCCTGTGTTTTGGGAGGCCCTAGGCGAACGCGACGATATGGGCCCCTATGTCCTAAGAACATGTATATATGTATGTGTCTGCAAAATGAAACTAATGTGACATGATTACCTTAAATAAGAACCAAATTCGACTGACTTCATCGACAACAATAATACTTTGGTGCTTTAGAAAAGGTTCATTTGGGCGTTTCTTGATGCAAAGTCATTAAAGGCACAATCTTTTAGTTGTTGAATTTTCAGATCACTTTTTTTTTCCAACACTCGACAATTGCTTCTTCTTTGGCAACACGACAGGCTAATGTCCTAAAAATATGAAGAAAAGAGGACACAAAGATTTCGAAATCTATAGATCGAACAATTGGAACCATAGACGTGTAGTACATCGAATGATAAAAAAGTTAGGATACATACTAAAGAATAAAACACTATTGAATTTTGCTTTGGGAGGAATTGGGGATGGATTAGGATTCAGGAATATGGTACACAGATGGATTTGTGTACACATACCTCACTATACAAATACATCTACGTATTCCCGTCTTGCCGGATATCGGATGGCCACACGGCACATGCACTGGTGGTGATGACCAGCGGTGGCTGAGGGGCTGAGCACAGGTCGACGAGAGGACGAATTCACTACTCACGAAGACAAAGAGACAAGCGACGAAGGCACTATACGATATCTTCAGTTGATCTGTTTCAGAAATCAGAAGCGGAACGAGTCGTGCCTTGCGTCCAGCTGCGTGACGCTTCGCAGCGCTAGCTAGCTATATGAGGGCCGTCCCATCACATTTCTTTTCTCAGGTATAATTTTTTTCATACCAATTTCTTTAGGATATACAATATATGTATCCTACATTATGGGCCCCCACCTAGCGTGGGCCCTGGGCCGTCGCCCCTCTGGCCATACGCCAGGGCCGGCTTTGTTCGGTCGAAGCCCTACTTGGAGTAGGGGCCAAAGCTGCCTCCTCTTCCCTTCCTCCTATATATATTGAGGGATTTTAAGGGCATCCCCTAACCCTAATTGCCACATGCTACCCTCTTCTTCCTCTAGATCTGTTTCTCCTCTAGATTGATTCCGTAGTGCTTGGCAAAGCCCTGCTGGATCAGCTCCACTACCACCGCCGCCATGCCGTCGCGCTACCAGAGAACTCATCTACCTCTAAACCCCCTCTTGCTAGATCAATAAGGTGGAGATCGTCATCGAGCTGCACGTGTGCTGAACGCGGAGGTGCTGTCCGATCGGTGCTAGATTGGAAGGATCGTGGGACAGCTCGTGATGAGATCGCGGGACGGCTCATGATTGGATCGCGAAGATGTTCGACCACACAAACCGCATTTCTTAACGCTTCCCTCTTAGCGATCTACAAGGGTATGTAGATCCACCCTCCCTCTCATAGATGCTCATCACCATGGATAGATCTTGCGTGTGCGTAGGAATTTTTTTGTTTCCCATGCAACGTTCCCCAACAGTTCCCCCGGCGGAATCCTACCCAAGTTCTGCCTCGAGATGGCGGCGCCTCGTCCCAAAAGTCCTCCTCTTAATTTTTTTAGGTTTTTCCAGAATTTATACCAGAAGATGGGCTTCGGAGGTGGGCTAGGGTGAGCACCACCCACAAGGCCATGCTTGGGTCCTGGCGCACCTTGGTGGGTGTTCCTCACCAGGTGGCCCCCATCGGTAGTTTTTATTGGAAATATGCCCTAGAGGTAATAATAAATTAGTTATTATCATATTTCATTATTCATGATAATCGTTTATTGTCCATGCTAGAATTGTATTGATCAGAAACTCAGATACATGTGTGGATACATAGACAACACCATGTCCCTAGTATGCCTCTAGTAGACTAGCTCGTTGATCAAAGATGGTTAAGGTTTCCTAGCCTTGGACATGAGATGTTATTTGATAATGGGATCACATCATTAGGAGAATGATGTGATGGACACGACCCAAACTATAAATATAGCATATGATCGTGTCAGTTTATTACTATAGTTTTCTCCATGTCAAGAACTGTTCCTACGACCATGATCATGCAACCCACTGACACTCGAGGAGTACCTTGTGTGTATCAAACGTCACAACGTAACTGGGTGACTATAAAGATGCTCTACAGGTATCTCCGAGGGTGTCTGTTGGGTTGGCATGGATCAAGACTGGGATTTGTTACTCCGTGTGACGGAGAGGCATCTCAGGGCCTACTCCATAATACAACATCAGAACAAGCCTTGCAAGAAAAGTGACTAAAGTGTTAGCCATGGGATATTGTCTTGCGGAACGAGTAAAGAGACTTTCCGGTAACGAGATCAAACTAGGTATGGAGATACCGACGATCGAATCTTGGGGAAGTAACATACCGAAGAACAAAGGAAACATCATACGAGATTAACTGAATCCTTGACAAACAGGTTCAACCGATAAAGATCTTCATAGAATATGTCGGAACCAATATGGGCATCCATGTCCTGCTATTGGTTATTGACCATAGAGGTGTCTCGGTCATGTTTACATAGTTCTCGAACCCGCAGGGTCTGCACACTTAACATTCGGTGACGTTTCGGTAGTATTGAGTTATGTATGTTACCGAAGGTTGTTCGGAGTCCTGGATGAGACCTTGTACGTCATGAGGAGCTCCAGAATGGTCCGGAGGTAAATATTGATATATAGGAAGTCCTGTTTTTGTCACCGGAAAAGTTTCGAGTACTTCGGTAGTGTACTGGGAGTGTCGGGAGGGTACCAGGGGCCATCGGGAGGGGCGTCTCGACCCAAAGGAACTCATGGGACGTGGGAGAATTCAAACCAGCTCCTAGTGGGCTGACCGAACCCCCCAGTAAGGCCCATGTGGCTAGGGGTGGGAAAAACCCAAAGGTGGAAAGGGTTTCCAAGTGGAGAGGAGGAATCCTACTCCTAGTAGGATAGGAGTAGGACTCCTCCACCTCCAATTTCGGCCGAACCTTGAGGGTTTGAGGCAGCTTCCTCCCCTCCCTCCCTTCTATATATTCTAGAGGATTTAGAGCAGAGAGTTAACCCTAATTGCCACGTGCGCCCTCTACTTCATCTAGATCGTTTTCTCCTCTAGTCTAGTTCGGCGGTGCTTAGGCCAAGCCCTGCCAGAATAGTTCTACCACCATTGCCGCCAAGCAGTCGTGCTACCGGAGAAATCATCTACCTATCTGCTCCCTCTTGCTGGATCAAGAAGGCGGAGATCATCATCGAGCTGTACCTGTGCTGAATGCGGAGGCGCTGGCCGTTCGGCGCTAGATCGGAAGAACCGTGATCAGGACCGCGAGACAATTCGTGATTTGGTCGTGGGACAAATCATTATGGGATTGCGAGACGGATCGTGAATGGATCACGAGAAGGATCATGATGGGATTGCGGGACACTCGACGATTTGGATCACAAAGATGTTTGACTACATCAATCGCGTTTCTTAACGCTTCCCGCTTAGCAATCTACAAGGGTATGTAGATCCACTCTCCCTCTCGTAGATGCTCATCACCATGGATAGATCTTGCATGTGCGCAGGAATTTTTTTGTTTCCCATGCAACGTCCCCCAACAGTTTTCTGGTCTAGTATTTTTCATTTATTTCACAAAAATTCTCTGCAAAGTTTCAGCTCTATTGGGGATGTGCAAAATAGGTATCTCGGACATGCTTTTTTCAGGTCCCGAATTCCAGCTGCCAGTATTCTCCCTCTTTGTGTAAACCTTGCAAATTATGAGAGAAAAGGCATTAGAATTACTCCCAAAGCATGATTATGCGGTAAAAATTTATAAATTATAGTAGGAAAACATGATGCAAAATGGACGTATCACTGCACTTTTTATTTACTTCTTTTATTTTGTGTTCTTGTGAGATCCATTTGCCCAACCTATTACAATCTAATCTCTCCCTTTACCGTTAAGAGATTGACAACTTCTTCTGCGCGTTGGGTTGCACGTATTTGTTCTTTATGTGCAGATACCGTTTACATAGTGTTGTCTGGTCTTCCTTCTTGGATCGATGCCTTGGTTTCATAACTGAGGAAAATACTTACGATAGTTGTGTTGCATCATCCCTTCCTCTTTGGGAAAATACTGACACAGTCTCAAGCCACGTCCGAGGAATTTCTGGCATCGTTGTGGGGAGGAGGTGCGTAAGCAGTCTCTCTTCAGCGTGCCAATCTCTAGGGCCGGGGACACATCATCAAAATCGATCAGGTTCCTAATCACAAATCTCATATCCTTGCAATTTACATTATTTGCCATTTGCCTCTCATTTTCCTCTCCCCCATTTCACAAAATTTATCGTTTTATTCAACATCTTTTTTGTTTGCCTTTTTCTTGTCAGATCTCTTGTTTGCTTGCAATCTCGTTTGTGTAGTCACGATGACTCAAGAAAATACCAAATTGTGTGATTTTTCCAATACCAATAATAATGATTTTATTAGCACTCTGATTGCTCCTCCTGCCACTAGTGCGGAGTCTTGTGATCTTAATGTCGCTTTGTTGAATCTTGTCATGAAAGATCAATTTTCCGGTACTTCTAATGAGGATGATGATACGTCTCGGTCGTATCTATAATTTTTGATTGTTTCATGCCAATATTCTACAAATTTCATATACTTTTGGCAACTTTTTATACTATTTTTGGGACTAACATATTGATCCAGTACCCAGTGCCAGTTCTTGTTTGTTGCATGTTTTTTGTTTCACAGAATATCCATACCAAACGAATTCCAAATGCGATAAAAACTTATAGATTTTTTTGGAATATATGTGATTTTGGGAGAAAGAATCAACGCGAGACGATGCCCGAAGGAGGTGGCAAGCCTGCTAGGCGTGGCCCACCCCCTGGTCACGCCTAGCAGGCTTCTGGCCACCCCTTAGGTCGGTTGGAGCTGTTCTTTGGCCACAAGAAAGCTAATTTTTGGATAAAGATCCCCTTGAAATTTCATCCTGATCGGAGTTACGTATCTCCGGATATTTAAGAAACTGTGAAATGCCAAAATCTATGAGCGCGGAAATAGAAGGAAACAAAGAGAGAGATCCAATCTCGGAGGGGCTCTCGCCCCTCCGCTGCCATGGAGGCCATGGAACAGAAGGGAAACCCTTCTACCATCTAGGGAGAAGGTCAAGGAATAAGAAGAAGGAGCGGGGCTCTCTAATGATGTGTTGCCATCCTCTGATGTCTGAGTACATTTTTGTTGTCCTATGGGTTGATTGATGATCATGATTGGTTTGAGTTCCATGTTTTATTATTGGTGGTGTCCTATGGTGCTCTCCGTGCCACGCAAGCGTGAGGGATCCTCGCAGTAGGGTGTAGCACTGTGTTCATGATTTGCATATGATGGGTTGCGTGAGTGACAGAAGCATAAACCCGAGTAGGTGGGTTGTTGCATATGGGAGTAAAGAGGACTTGCTACCTTATAATGCTATGGTTGGGTTTTACCTTAATGATCTTTAGTATTTGCAGATGCTTGCTAGAGTTCCAATCATAAGTGCAGATGATCCAAGTAGAGAAAGTATGTTAGCTTATGGCTCCCCCTCATATAAAATTGCAATAATGATGACCGGTCTAGTTATCGATTGCCTAGGGACAATTCCGCAACTCCTAACACTACTTTTCCACACTCATTAAACTAACTTAATTGTTTCTTTATCTTAGCAGCCCCGAGTTTTTATTTACGTCTTCTTTATTATCTTGCAACCCTATCCCGTCACACCTACAAAGTACTTGTAGTTTCATACTTGTTCTATGTAAAGCGAACGTTAAGCGTGCATAGAGTTTTATCGGTGGTCGATAGGACTTTAGGGAATATTTGTTCTAACTTTAGCTCCTCGTTGGGTTTGACACTCTTACTTATTGAAAGAGGCTACAACTGATCCCCTATACTTTTGGGTTATCAAGACCTTTTTCTGGCATCGTTGCCGGGGAGCAATAGCGTGGGGGTGAATATTCTCATGTGTGCTTGTTTGCTTTATAACTAAGTAGATTTTATTTGCCATTTTAACTTGTTTTCTATCTTTAGATATGGGTAGGAAATGCAAAATACCAAAAAAATAGTTGTACTTGCTGCGCCAAAAGTTGAGGAACCACTAGTGTTCCGTACCACCGAAGAATATTACTTGGGTCATCTTCGATCCACTTGTGCTCGTGCTGAAAACCCAATTAGCGTAGTTGAGGTAAAATCATTAAATGAGCATGCTCATTATGTGCAACACCATATATCTCAAAAAGGGAAACTCTTGTGGCATCAGATTAATACTTTGTGTTGCTATGCTTGGAATCTATGTGAAATTTATGATTTTACATGTTGTTCTAAAGAAGCTAAAAAACACCTTCCCTACCAATGCGTGTTTAATGATAATGAAATATTATCCTCTTATGCCAAGGAGGCCTATTGCTATAATGATGTTGAACGAATTGAACAATTTGTTGCTTTTAAGGGTGCCTATGAAATTGCTTCTTTCATTGAAAAGTATGATGCTACTCTTTACAATTCTGAAAATTTTGCCATACTTAAATATTGCTATGAAAACTATGCTTGTAATGCTTATGTTAAAGAGTTTATTGAAAGAATGACCACTGCCTTGGAAGAGATTAATATTTTGCAGGAATCTATGGAAGAGGAAGTTGCTGAAATTGTAAGCTCATTAGATGGAAAAGATGAGGAGGAGAACGAAGAACAAAAGGAGGAAGAGCAGATTAGCTACCCGTGCCCACCTTCTAATGAGATTAACTATCCAACTCATACATTGTTTAATTTCCCTTCATTCTTACCGAAGGATGAATGCTATGATAATTGCTATATATGATCCCTTGGATTCATTTGAAATATCCCTTTTTGATGAACTTGATGCTTGCTATGCTTGTGGCCATGATGCCAATATGAATTATGCTTATGGAGATGAACTTGCTATAGTTCCTTATGTTAAGCATGAAATTGTTGCTACTGCACCCACACATGATAATCCTATTATCTTTTTGAATTCTCCTAACTACACTATATCGGAGAAGTTTGCACTTATTAAGGATTATATTGATGGGTTGCATTTTACTATCACACATGATGATTTTGATGGATATAATATGCATGTGCTTGCTGCTCCTACTTGCAATTATTATGATAGAGAAACCAAATCTTCACCTCTCCATGTTTATAATACAATAAAATTGCGTGGAACCACTTATGCTATGTATTGGCCTTTACTTTGTGTGCATCAATTGTTCTTGTATGACATGCCAATGCATAGGAAGAGAGTTAGACTTCGTTGTCACTATCACATGATATATATCACTTTGTGCTCACTACTAAATTACAAATCATTGTTAATTAAAATTGTCTGTGATATACCTTGGTATCCGGGTGGATCCATTACTTGAGCACTTTATGCCTAGCTTAATGGGTTTAAAGAAAGCGCTGCTAGGGAGACAACCCAGAAGTTTTAGAGAGTCATTTTATTCTGTTGTGTGCTTTTATATGGTTCAAAAACAAAATAAAATAAAGAGGGGAACCTAAAACTTTTTCAAAAAGAGAAGTGAAAGTAACAAGGACGAGCACTGTTGAAGTGGGGGAGCTCCTTGAACTTTGTTCATGCCCATGGAAACTTTGCGAATCTTAATTACAAAAACTTTTCAACAAAATAATTATCCCCTTGTACCTCTCCCAGTGATAGAAGGGGCAGCAAGGCACGCATGTGTCGTTGCTATTAAGGATAACAATATGGGGTCTATTCCTACATGAATAGATCCTGTCTACATTATGTCACCGTTCTTATTGCATTACTTTGTTTTTCCATGAACTTATTACACTAGATGCATGCTGGATACCGGTTGATATGTGCAGTAATAGTAGTAGATGCAAAATCATTTTGGTCTACTTATCTTGGATGTGATGCCTATATAATGATCATTGCCTTGGATATCGTCATGATTATTTGATCTTCTATCAATTTCCCAACACTAATTTGTTTACCCACCGTGTGCTATACTCATAGAGAAGCCACTGGTGAAACCTACGGTCCCGGGGTCTACTTTTCCAACATATTGCTTTCCGATCTATCTTTTTGCCTCTTTTGTTTCCAGATCTATTAATCCAAAAACCAAAAAAATACCTTGTTGCACTTTTTATTTACTTCTTTTTTTGTTCTTGTGAGATATATTTGCCCAACCTATTACAATCTAATATATCTTTTTACCGTTGAGAGATTGACAACCTCTCCTACATGTCGAGTTGCAAGTATTTGTTCTTTTGTGCAGGTACCGTTTACATAGCGTTGTGTGGTATTCCTCCTTGGATCGATACCTTGGTTTCATAACTGAGGGAAATACTTATCGTAGTTGTGTTGAATCATCCCTTACTCTTTGGGGAAATAGCGATGCAGTCTCAAGCCATGTCACTCGTCACCATCGCCCCCGCCACACACTTCGCAATGCCATAACAACCTCACCGTCGACTGGACACCTGCCGACCATGATGATGTGCACGTCCATCCTGCAGGAAGCACAAATGAGACCAAAAAACTCCAAGGCTGCGCCCCAAAGATGGAATACGACGTTGAAGACGCCTCCGCTGCCTGATCCAAACAAGATCTTGACTTGCGCCCGACGAACTTGGCCCGAGAGAAGAGGACGCATAGGTCACTTTGATGACGTCTCCAAGGAAGAACGCTACACCCACATGCACCGCGGCCGTCGACCGACAAGCACCGGCTAAAATTTCACTTGGAACAACAACACCATCACTGCCACGCGGTTGACCACACCAACCAGCACCTCAATTGACCCACGCACCCCTACAAAGAAACCACCTCATCACCATACAAGGACCACCATCATGCTTCTCTGTCGAGAAAACCCCGGCAAGCTCTGGGTAGGGACGGGAAGGATGCCACCCCACACCACCTTGTCGGCCAGATCTAGTGATCCAGAGCCCTCACACTGTGCGAATGCCACAACCCGAACATCAAAGCTGCCGGAGCTGCAACCCATCAAAGAACCGTTGCTGCTAAGCTGCCCAGACAGGAGAGACGAGCCTCCCACCACCAAGCACACCGCGGCCGCTGCGTCGGCCATGCAAACTCCATAGCCGCCATCACATGAACCACCATCCCGAAGATGTCGGCCGGATTCCAGCCCCTGATGTTCGTCATAGCTCGCTGCCCTACCATGGAGCCGCCAAGCATCACCAAGCCGCCTCACGCCGCACCCTGCAGTCCAAAACGCAGACCGTCGACGTCCACAACCCCACCATGGATCCGCCAAGCACTGGGCCACCATCGCATTGCATGCCACACCCCTATGGCCACCGAGGGCGGAGAAGCCAGATCCCTCTGGGCCTGACTGGGATCCGGTGACTCCCCGCAAAATGGTGCCCCTAGCCCTGCAGCTCGACCGCATCGTCGGGAAGATGGAGCACCACGCGCACCTCTACGGAAAGAGGAACGCCCCACTACCACCTTCGCTGGGGCACGCGCAAACTTCACCGGCGGTCCCTCCAACGGTGATTATGTGGGAGAGCAGGGAGGTGTGGGACTTCGGTGACGGCGGCACTAGGGTCCCCCCGTGTTGCCTAAGCCAGGTGACGCGGGGGTCTGTTGAGTTTACCAAGCAGCTGGTATCGGCGGTTTGAAATGTGGTGAACCCTCTCCTCCATGCGCGATTGACAAGAGGTTGGTCCAAGCCCTGTCGTGGGGTCGTCGTGATTGTGACACTGTCAACTATCAACGCCAGTGCAA
This sequence comes from Hordeum marinum, assembly GCA_022496015.1. NCBI lineage: Eukaryota > Viridiplantae > Streptophyta > Magnoliopsida > Poales > Poaceae > Hordeum > Hordeum marinum. The sequence goes on along the minus strand of CM039672.1, from coordinate 406,946,475 downwards.
TTTGAGAATGAGCACCACACTAGAGTAGTGAGGCCCTGTTTGTTTCATCTTCGGTGACTGATTCAGCTTTCCCACGAGTGATCCCGATGGTCTCGCGAACAAATCGCTAGGTTAACACCACACAGGAACATGATGAAATATTCTCTCGCTAAACCATCACACTAGGAACCATGATTTGAGCATCAACTTTGCTACTCCAGATTGTTGAAAACACTAGCATTAGGACATCTCCAACGGCAACTCGCAAATTTTCTCCCGCATCCATCCACGGACACGGGAAACCAATCGGCGGACACAGATGCTGGAGTCTGTCTTCCAATGTTACACACATTTCAAACTACATCCAAACTTACCAGACGAAATTCATGCAAATACGACCGGATTTGATAGAAACCGGATGACATTCATGCAAACACCATGGATTTTCATTAGAAATCGAACATTTAGAACAACAAATCTGCTCCAACCCAACCCTAAACCTATCCTACGTCGGCGACCAGCATCCAAGCCCTTTGCATCCTCCGCCTGCCATCTCTAGTAGCACCGGCGATCAGACTGATGAAGTGAAGTTGTGGTCTCGTGTGAGGAAGAGTAGACCACGGGAGAAGACAGACTAGCCCACATTGCACACCAGGCCTTGCCACCTCCCGTGCCCTACTCATCCTTGGAGGAGTCCGCGCCTTGTCCGTAGCCAATGGACATGAGGTCTAAGATGGAGATGGTGGCATGGACGATGGCGCCATTGAACCTGTCGACCTGATAGTTTGTTAGCAGGGCATAGGAGACGCAACTAGCGTTGTTCTTGTCCACGATGTGCTGTAGGTGCGCCTCTACGAGGGCCGCTTGAATGTGGAGGGCGCCATAGAGCACACGTTGTGACAAAGTGGGGTGCGCTGCGGCCATAGCCGCCACTGCCTCCTCGCTCTCGCGCTCACCGTCGATCTAGTCCTCCACCAGCCGGTGCTGCTCGAGGAGGAACAGGTCCCTCCCGCACCTGCTGGAACACCGACATAGGTGCCGACGCAGGATGCACCTATGCCATGCTGATGTTGTAGTGGGCCTGCGCTTGCTCCATGGTGAACTCGGCATGCACAAGCGCAAGCGCTCGGGCGATGTCATCAGAGCCCGTATCCATTATGGGGTCGTCCTCGTCGCTGGAAGACTCAGACGAGCTGGTCGGCAAGCCGACCTCGATCCTCCTGGCATGACGGCTCTACCAGGCGGCGGCAAGGGTGGTCACCTTGTGCTTCATTTCCGTGGAAAGGCTCTCCCACAAAGCTTCGTCACCTACAATCATGGCGGATGTGGTGCAAGGAAGGAGGTTGGGGAACGACTTGTGTTCTGGTGTGGAGTTAGCCGGGTGTGCCCGCCTTTAAACAACGGCTTCCGGTGAGGCCAGGCATCCGGGCGCGTCAATGCGCGACATTGAAGTGGGGTTTCTCGGATAGCAAGCCTGCTTAATGGCGGGATGTGGACAGACAGGGCATTGCACAACTATGGTAGATATCCATCCTGTCCCGTCGAGCACTAGTAGAAAGCCGACCTTTCGTCTGTCTCATTAGTCACGGTTGGCCTTTGAACCGGCACTAATGTGATCATTAGTGCCGGTTCATGACGGGGATCATTAGTGCTGGTTCGTTACGGACCTTTAGTCCCGGTTCGTGCCACAAACCGGCAGTAAAGGTGTGGTGGCAGGCTGGCGTTAGCTTGGGGCCCCACGAGAACCTTTAGTCCCGGTTGGTGGCTCCAACCGCGACTATAGGCTAACCTTTAGTCGCGGTTGGAGCCACCAACTGGGACTAAAGGTCCCCCTATATTGAAACCCTTCGGCGCCAGCCCGAGCAGAGTCATGTGTTCTTCCCCTTTCCTCTCCTCTGTGTTCTTCCTCTCTTCCTCGAGCTCATCCTTCATTTTTGCCAAAATTTGTCAAGATTTGGAGGCATCCCATCCATCCAAGTGTTCACAAAGGTTAACAAATTTGTCCTTTCATCTCTCATTGCTAGATTAGCTCTTGCAATGCTCTATAAGTATAGTAATTTGCGGGTTTTAGTTTCTATGTGGTAGTTTATTTGATTTATGCAATCTGAGCTGAAATTAACTTCTTACTTTGCATTTGTAGGTGTGGTTTACTTAGTGCCTTCCCGTCCCCGTCCTAACCACTGTCGATCGCCCGCACCGTCCCGTTGCCGACACCACCTTGGTGAGCCTCTTGTTCTTAGCCTTTTTATAATAAAAAGACCATGTTTATAAGATTTAGTTAGTTACTTGTATAGTTTTCTTACCTATATGGTTGTTTGTCATACATAGTGGCATGGTTTTGAAATCCGTCCCCGTCGGCCCTCGTCCGATTTATGATGCAGATGTGGTATATACTCTCTTTTATAACTCTTTGTTGCATTTCGTGTTCATGACAATTATGCCAATCAAGTTGACATAGATGTTTTTATCTAGGAGGTATGTGAACCGGAGATTCCAACCAACATAGATATTCTTGTCAAGAAGTTAAATTTAGTTCAAAAAGAAAACAAGTATTTGAAAGAAAAATTGAAAAGAGTTGAAGAAGAGAAATGAAACTGGAGTTGTATGTTGCCGATGTCGTCGATCATCACAAGATCGAGATGGGTGCAATGTGCTTGAAGATTAGAAAATTTAAAAGATATGCCATTGATAGTGAGGCTTGGTATCACTATGTTGTTGGATCAATTGTTACCTTAGTTGCGATGCTGATCGCATTTGTTGTTTCATTTAAATGCTTTAGCTAGAGAGTTTGTATGTTGTTTTATGAGAACAAGTGTGTATGAACTTTATGTACAAACTTGTATTAATTTGGTCTTTTTGGTGTTGTGCAATGAAGATGATCCAGCAATGGATGTACGACAACCGATGCTCTCCCCAGTTCATTAATGGCGTGCATACTTTTCTAGTTGCGGCTGAGGCAAACAAGCGGCCGGATGGTTTTATGTATTGTCGATGTGATGGCTGTAAGAATGATCGAAATGTTGGAAATATGCCCTAGAGGCAATAATTAAATTATTATTATTGTATTTCCTTGTTCATGATAATTGTATATTGTTAATGCTATAATTGTATTAACCGGAAACCGTAATGCATGTGTGAATACATAGACCACAACATGTCCCTAGTGAGCCTCTAGTTGGCTAGCTCGTTGATCAATAGATGTTCACGGTTTCATGACCATGGAGATTGGATGTTGTTGATAATGGGATCACATCATTAGGAGAATGATGTGATGGACAAGACCCAATCCTAAGCATAGCACAAGATCGTGTAGTTCGTCTGCTAAAGCTTTTCTAATGTCAAGTATCTACCATGAGATTGTGCAACTCCCAGATACCATAGGAATACTTTGGGTGTGCCAAACGTCACAACGTAACTGCGTGGCTATAAAGGTACACTACGTGTATCTCCGAAAGTGTCTGTTGGGTTGGCACGAATCGAGACTGGGATTTGTCACTCCGTGTGACGGAGAGGTATCTCTAGGCCCACTCGGTAAGACATCATCATAATGAGATCAATGTGACTAAGGAATTAGCCATGGTGTCGGGGATATACCCCGCGGTATGACCTGGCCTGACGACTCATAGGAGACACAGAAAGGACATGACATTTTATTAATGACCCGACAGGCGGATCACAAGACGACCAGGCTCAAGACCCGGCATGTAAGCCGACACCAGGTGGCTCACAAGAGAAGGCTCAAAGAGACAAAGACTCCCTGCCGAAGGTTACAAGACCCGGAATAGGATTTTAGAGAGACTAGTCCTACTCCTACTCCTAGTAGGACTCTATTTGTAAGCCTACCCTCTCCTCCTATATAAGGAGGGGTAGAGCACCCCTAGAGGGAGAAGATGGACAAGTCCACAAGTTTACACAGATTAGAGGCTCTCGGGATTAGATGTAGCAAACAACACCCTTGTAACCGAGAAATCTCCTTCATCATCAATACCAGAAAAGCAAGACGTAGGCTTTTACCTCCATTGAAGGGGTCGAACCTGGGTAAATTCCGTGTCTCTCGATTCCGATCAACCCCTTCAAGCCGCCACATAGTTGCGTCTTCGCCCCGAACCTAAGTCCGGTCATCCGGACATCTGCCGTGACAAATCCACGATAGTTGGCGCCCACCGTGGGGCCTGCCGGACAGTGGTGTTGTGCTCTTGGAGGGAGCTCTATAGGGATCAAGGAGCTCGCGATTGGCCAGATCGGAAGGATCTACATCATCTTTTAGTTCGCCGGTCACGATTAGTTTCGAGCTAATCTAATACCGGGGCTCGACAAGACAAATTGGTGGTGCTGCAAGCGCTGCCATGGGAGTTCTACCCGATAGAATCTACTCGGTTGTCAGCCGTCGGTGGAGTTACGTTTTCGTCAAAGCAAGTTCTGGACTCATGTCAAGAGGGAACTTGAAGGAATTTTTATGGATGGTCCCATCATTGGAAGCATGCGTGTGAGGCCGCACAACAATTTCTACAGACGCAAAAGGCAACATATGACCGAAGCCTGCAGGCATCAGACAAAACATCAACTCGGGCCGGCCTATGCTGATTTCCACTCCGTCTCGGCAACTAGAAGACACCAACATGGGGACTTTTGAACTTGCAAAGTCACTGACGGATCCATGTCAAAACACGCAATCAATATTCCTCCCGAGAACTCCTTCAGACCGGATTCAAACTCACCTTACATGGAGCAAAGCAAAAGCTGCAGACCGAGAACAGTGCGCCACTACAAGGCAAATCAATAAATACCAATCCACTGCTAATAACAAAATTCAACCATGGCGTAGTCATACTTGCTGCCATGACCCCACGTGAAGCATCAATCAAATGGAAAGTGGTGCATGTCTGCGCATCTACAGGATTAGCAGTACATACTATACTTCTTGGTTCAATAAATGGTCAACTTCTGGATTAGCCTTGCAGTGCCAGCGCATTTTCCACTGTCGCAGCCTCGCCTCAGCCACTGCAGCAACATCCCGCCGGCCTTCGCTCCTCCCGCGCCGCCGCCGTGGCCTCGCGCGCCCGCGCCGTGTCGCCCCACTTCACGTGTGACTCGCCTCCGGCGCAACCCCCGCCTGAAGCTAGCTCGCCTTCTGCCTCTGAAGGCCCCGCAGCTTCGCGTCTTGCTGCCGTCGTCGACCCATGGTGGAGCCAGTTTTCGTTGAGCCACCGGTCGCTGAGCTCCTCTCGGGCCCATCCGGTTTGACGCAATGGCTAGCCTTGCTCCGCCTCCCGCTCCTCTTGAACCGCTCCTGCAGTGAGCCATTAACGCTGCGGTCGAGAGCCGCCGAGCCGCCCTCATCGAAGCAGGCCTCGGGCCGCCACCTCTGCCACAAGTAGTTCAAGACTCCGCAGTTCAGCTCAACCCGCCGGCTTGGCCTCGCCCATCCCGCCACACTTTCCGCCATCGCCATGTCTCGCCTCGTGCCGGCTGCGTCCACTAAGCCGCCGGGCGACTCCTTTGTCTCTACGGCGGGCCGGCGCTGCCGAACAGCCCCGGCCCGATGAGCCGCCGCAACCTCCGCCTCCGTTGCGGGCCGGCGCCGCCGAGCTGCCCCGACCGATGAGCCGCCGCGACCTCCGCCTCCGTTGCGGGCCGGCACCGCCCAGCTGACCCGGCCGATGAGCCGCCGCGACCTCCGCCTCCGTTGCGGGCCGGCACCGCCGAGCTGCCCCAACCGATGAGCCGCCGCGACCTCCGCCTCCCCTGTAGGTTGGCGCCACCGAGCTGCCCCGGCCGATGAGTCGCCGCGACCTCCGCCTCCGCTGCGGGCCGGCGCTGCCGATTTCCCCCGGCTGAGCCGCTGCTGCATGCTTCGCCTCCATGTTGTGGCTCCCGGCCGGTCACCGCATCGCGCCAGGCCTGCCGGCTTCTGCCACTTCGCTAGCTTCGTCCCGCTCGTCGCCGTATCCACCCCAGATGCTATCTTTGCGGGAGGCTACATGGAGGCTTCATGCTTATTTTTTCCTCAATTACTACATCCACCCAAGAATACCAGGTGCTATTTGCCCTTTCTGTTTCGGTACATATTATTTGTCCAAGAACAATTACCCTCTTTCCTGTAATATTTGTACGCAGGACAATTATTCAAGTGGCATGATACCACGGAGATGGAGTGCACGCCAACATCATTATATACTGGTATTCGTTCGTGTCGCATGGTTCAATGGATGCGACAATACGCCGCGTTCAAGTTATGGTTTCCAAACAACACCATGTGCGACCCTCCATCCGCACCGTCTTACAAATGTCGCGCTCACCCATCGCCCCGCGGTTCGTCTTACAACGTCACGACCGTCGCTCACGACTGCACCGGCTTACGACGTCGTGGCGTCTTTCACAACAACACCAGCTTACAATGTCGCGGATGGTTTCTATGTCTACATCAACATGTGAGTGGCTGCATACACCAGTACAAGACGCCCAATGCACGCACGCAAGACGCCGCCCACAATTTGATCTACATCAACGTATCGATGCAGTGCTCGTCGATACGAGCCGCCCAACGGACAAGCGCACAAATCGCCGCCATTACAGTTTGGTTAACTTCAACAACCAGTCGGAACGAACCATCTACCGGATCATTCAAACAATTCATACGGTATTATCTATAACCCGCCATGGCCAACCTCAACTTTCAGTGGAGATTCTCAAGCCGCCTCTTCAAGTCAACTTAAGACTCGGGGGCTACAAACATAACAAGACTCGTTTGGCCGTTTTGAACAAGAACCCCGGGTCATGGCAAAAATTAACCCGATCCTGGAGGCTACTACATCTTTGGCGGAAGATTAAAAGTTTCCCAAGAGGATGAACTTCCATGATGCACCATTCAAACATAGGTGTCCGGATTTATTGGATCATCACTGGGAGCTTCTGCCGTTTCTTCATACAATATGGTGGCTTACAAGATGGCGACTTACAAGAAGAGTTCATAAAACATTCCAATTGATATATCAACTGCGACTGCTGAGGGCGGCTTCTTACCTTCGGGTATCGCTTCTAATGCCTTATCGGCCGGCTTTATGCCTCCGGCTAACATAATTAGCCGCGGCGGAGGGCGGCTTCTTACCTTCGGGTATCGCTTCTAATGCCTTATCGGCCGGCTTTATGCCAAATTTCCGGCTAACCGGATTAGCCGCGGCGGAGGGCGGCTTCTTACCTTCGGGTATCGCTTCTAATGCCTTATCGGCCGGCATTATGCCAAATCTCCAGCTAACACGATTAGCCGCAGCGGAGGGCGGCTTCTTACCTTTGGGTATCACTTCTAATGCCTTATCGGCCGGCTTTATGCCAAATTTCCGGCTAAAACGATTAGCCGCGGCGGAGGGCGGCTTCTTACCGTCGGGTATCATTTCTAATGCCTTATCGGCCGGCTTTATGCCAAATTTCCGGCTAACGGGATTAGATGCGGCGGAGGGCGGCTTCTTACCTGCGGGTATCGCTTCTAATGCCTTATCGGCCGGCTTTATGCCAAATCTCTGGCTAACAGGATTAGCCACGGCGGAGGGCGGCTTCTTACCTTCGGGTATCGCTTCTAATGCCTTATCGGTCGACTTTATGCCAAATCTCCGGCTAACATGATTAGCCGCGGCGGAGGGCGGCTTCTTACCTTCGGATATCGCTTCTAATGCCTTATCGGCCGACTTTACGCCAAATTTTTGGCTAACACGATTAGCCGCGGCGGAGGGCGGCTTCTTACCTTCGGGTATCGCTTCTAATGCCTTATCGGCCGGCTTTATGCCAAATTTCCGGCTAACAGGATTAGCCGCGGCGGAGGGCGGCTTCTTACCTTCGGGTATCGCTTCTAATGCCTTATCGGCCGGCTTTATGCCAAATCTCTGGCTAACACGATTAGCCGCGGCGGAGGGCGGCTTCTTACCTTCGGGTATCGCTTCTAATGCCTTATTGGCCGGCTTTATGCCAAATTTTCGGCTAACACGATTATCCGCGGCGGAGGGCGGCTTCTTACCTTCGGGTATCGCTTCTAATGCCTTATCGGCCGGCTTTATGCCAAATCTCCGGCTAACACGATCAGCCGTGGCGGAGGGCGGCTTCTTACCTTCGGAAATTGCTTCTAATGCCTTATCGGTCGGCTTTTACGCCAAATTGCTGAAGAGGGCTTCTTACCGACGGGTATCGCTTCTAACACCCTATCGGACGGCTTTATGCCAAATCTTCGGCTAACAGGATTAGCCGTAGTTGTAGGGGGTTCTTACCGACGGGTATCTAACACCCTAACAACCGACAGAGGGCGGCTTCTTACCTCCGGGTATCGCTTCTAATGCCTTATCGGCTAGGCTTTATGCCATCTCCGGCTAACACGATTAGCCATGGTTGTCTAAGGGGGCTTCCCACCTCCGGGTGTATGTTATCTAACCCTAACAACCGGCGTTCACGCCATATTGCTGAGGGTGGATTCTTACCTCCGGGTATCGCTTCTAAAACCTTATCGGCCGACTTTATGCCATCTCCGGCTAACATGATTAGCCATGGTTGTCTAAAGGGGGCTTCCCACCTCTGGGTCTAGCTTATCTAACCCTAACAACCGGCGTTCGCGCCAAAAATGTTGACAAGTCAAACATTGCATCATACATTGCATCATACTTTCCATCATACATTGCATCATATTCACATGACATATCGGCTTATCAATCCAGATCAGAGCAAGATTATGAAAGAAGGAGCAATGTTATGAAAGATATAACATCTCCGGGTTGAGCTTCTTCAAGCCGCCCTCACAACAATGCAGAATATATTCTGTCTTGTTTATTTTTTGCAGGTATTATCTCTTAAGATGAGCCGCCGTTAAGTGTTCTGCAACAGCAAATGGATCTTTTAGTAGCCAACATAGCTGGATCTTCATGGTTTATCATAACCAATAATAAATGATTGGGGGTTTCAAGTGAGCTCGGAGAAATTATTATTTTTTCAAAGAGCCACCCTGTCAGATATAATGTCGTGTCATCTAATTGGCCGGTTCTCGGATTTCTTCAATCGTACTCTTAAGTAATCTACAACACTCATGGATTTCTTCAAATATATATTTTCCAAGTTGCATCGCAACCACGAGCAGGGATTTCATGTCAAAGACAAAGGAATTATTCCAGGATATTCATTTCGGGTTATATTACAACCACGGTCAAAGATTCATCCAAGAAGTTGTGGTGAGTCATATTATTCTCACATAGTCCCGAGTCGCCGCAGGCAGATAACCCGACACTTGGGGGCTACATTATTCAAGTCCAGTTTATATCAAATATGCAAGTCCCATGTCGCTGCAAGCATGCACCACGACACTTGGGGGCTAATGCAAGCCGGTTTTCAAATCATTACATTGTCATCAAGACCACATTATCTCAAGGAGATGAGTCAGTATTTCTATATTTTTTCCCAGCTCAGTAATTCTTACTGACCCGATACTTGGGGGCTACACCGCTCAGATCAATTTTTCTAAAAGTCCCAAGTCGCCGCAGGCATGCGACCCGGCACTTGGGGGCTACAGTATTCAGCTGTTCAAACAGATTAATAGATTCAAATTGAAGACCCGACCCATCACATGATGATGAGCCGACCCTTGGGGGCTACACCAGCTGAAGTTTCATAAAGTTTAAGACAATTATAAGTCCCAGGTTGCTGCAGGCAGGACAACCTGGCACTTGGGGGCTACACAGTCCAAAATATTATTGCAAAGCACCAAGTTATCATGGATAATCTTGGGCTTGGGGGATATAGGTAATATGCAAATATCAAAAACTCTGAGGAGAATTTTCAAGATGTTAATTATGGAGTTCGGTTGTTAGACCCGGTGTCACCAACGGTAATGACTCGGCATCATCAATGATTATGACCCGGCGGAGATGATCCGACATCATCCATGATTATGACCTGGCAGAGATGACCCGGCATCATCAATGATTATGACCCGGCAGAAATTACATGCCAAGAGTATTGGAAGACGACTCAATGGCATATGGGTGTTCTATTCTCAATATTTTTCAAAGGACATTGACAAGCAAGATGATTATCAAAGATGACTATTTCATATGCAGAAAAGACCCGGATTTCTGAGGAGCCATTTCATAAGCCGGCCAAAGGAGCAAGCCGGTTACTTAATATATTTATTATTCTTATTTCAGGAGCTTAGCATGAACAAATTCAAACTAATCTGGGGGCTAATGTCGGGGATATACCCCGCGGTATGACACGGCCTGGCGACTCACAGGAGACCTGGAAAGGACATGACATTTTATTAATGACCCGGCAGGCGGATCACAGGACGACTAGGCCCAAGACCCGACGTGTAAGCCGGCGCCAGGCGACTCACAAGAGAAGGCTCAAAGAGAGAAAGACTCCCTGCCGAAGGTTACAAGACCCGGAATAGGATTCTAGAGAGACTAGTCCTAATCCTACTCCTAGTAGGACTCTATTTGTAAACCTACCCTCTCCTCCGATATAAGGAGGGGTAGAGCACCCCTAGAGGGAGAAGATGGACAAGTTCACAAGTTTAGACAGATTAGAGGCTCTCGGGATTAGAGGTAGCAAACATCACCCTTGTAATCGAGAGATCTCCTTCATCATCAATACTAGAAAAGCAGGACGTAGTCTTTTACCTCCATCGGAGGGGCCGAACCTGGGTAAATTCCGTGTCTCTCGATTCCGATCATCCCCTTCAAGCCGCCACATAGTTGCGTCTTCGCCCCGATCCTATGTCCGATCACCCGGACATCTGTCGTGACAAATCCTTGACACACGAGATGATGTGTTACGGAACGAGTAAAGAGACTTGCCGGTAACGAGATTGAACAAGGTATAGGGATACCGACGATCGAATCTCGAGCAAGTGGCATACCGATAGACAAAGGGAATTGTATATGGGATTGATTGAATCCCCGACATCGTGGTTCATCCGATGAGATCATTGTGGAGCATGTGGGAGCCAACATGGGTATCCAGATCCCGCTGTTGGTTATTGACCGGAGAGGTGTCTCGGTCATGTCTACATGACTCCCGAACCCATAGGGTCTACACACTTAAGGTTCGATGATGCTAGGGTTATAGGGAAAAAGTGTACGTGGTTGTAGAAGGTTGTTCAGAGTCCCTCATGAGATCTCGGACATCAAGAGGAGTTCCGGAATGATCCGGAGGTAAAGATTCATTAATAGGAAGTGAGGTTTTGGTCACCGGAAGTGTTTCGGGCATCACCGGTAACATACTGGGATCACCGGAAGGGTTCTGGGGGTCCATCGTGTGGGGCCACCGGCACCAGAGGGCTGCATGGGCCGAAGGTGGAAGGGGCCAGCCCCAGAGTGGGCTGGTGCGCGTCCCACCAAGGCCCAAGGTGCAGCACAAGGAGGAGAGGGATGCAAACCCTAGCACAGATGGGCCTTAGGCCCACCTAGGGCGTCGCCCCTCCCTCTCCCTCTCTGGCCGCCATACCAAGAGTCATCTAGGGCTGTCGCTGGCCCTCGGGTGGGAACCCTAGGGGCTGCACCCCCTCCTCCCCTCCTCCTATATATAGTGGACCCCTTGGGGCTGTCGGGGACACGCATCTCTCTCTCTCTCGGCACAGCCCTACCCCTCCTCCTCCTCGTCCTCCATAGTGCTTGGCGAAGCCCCGCCGGAGTACCACGCAGCTTCACCGTCACCATGCCGTCGTGCTACCAGAGCTCTCCCTCAACCTCTCCTTCCTCCTTGCTGGATCAAGGCATAGGAGACGTCACCGGGCTGCACGTGTGTTGAACGCGGAGGCGCCGTTGTTCGGCACTTAGACCGGAATCCATCGCGATCTGAATTGCTGCGAGTACGACTCCACCAACCACGTTCATAGTAACGTTTCCGCTTTGCGATCTTCAAAGGTATGAAGATGCACTCCCCTTTGCTCGTTGTTGGTTTCTCCATAGATTGATCTTGGTGACACGTAGGAATTTTTTTGATTAACTACTACGTTCCCTAACACGAAATTACTCTAACTCAAGAACCATTCACGTCCACCTGTTTGAGTTCGGTTTCATGTCTAGCTATAACTGTTGGACCAAGCACGGAGAAAGAGGGGTCCAAATGGAAGAGAATGAAGAAGAAGAGGATGATGACAGCTATCCTGGCCATGGGTTCCATGAATACGATGGTACAACAATGGGGGAATAAGTTGAGCCGACAATGCGGGAAGGAGCTGAAGAAGAGGCATCAAATGAGCCCACTGATGATCTTGGTCGGGCCATTGCCGATGCAAAGAGAAACTGCATAAGTGAAAAGGAGAAGCTGAAGTTGCAGCGCATGTTAGAGGATCACAAAAAAGGGTTGTACCCAAATTGCGAAGATGACAATAAAAAGCTGGGTACCACACTGGAATTGCTGCAATGGAAGGCAGACAATGGTGTATCTGACAAGGCATTTCAAAAGTTGCTGATAATTTTAAAGAAGAAGCTACTAAAGGACAACGAATTGCCAGAGAGTACATACAAATCAAAGAAGGTTGTCTGCCCTCTAGGATTAGAGGTCGAGAAGATACATGCATGCCCCAATGACTACATCCTCTACCACGGTGAGTACAAGGATTTGCATGCTGTTGGGGAACATTGCATGGAAAACAAAAAAATTCCTACGCACACGCAAGATCTATCCATGGTGATGAGCATCTACGAGAGGGACAGTGGAACTACATACCCTTGTAGATCGCTAAGCGGGAAGCGTTAAGAAACGCGGTTGATGTAGTCGAACGTCTTCGCGATCCAAATCGCCGAGTGTCCCGCGATCTGTCCCACGATCCGATCATGATCTGTCTCATGATCTCATCATGATCCATCCCGTGATCCAATCACGAATCGTCTCGCGATCTTGATCACGATCCGTCCGATCTAGCGCCGAATGGACGACACCTCCGCATTCAGCACACATACGGCTTGATGACGATCTCCGCCTTCTTGATCCAGCAAGAGAGAGCAGAGAGGTGGAAGAGTTCTCCGGCAGCGCGATGGCGTTGCGGCAATGGTGGTGGAGTAATTCTAGCAGGGCTTCGCCTAAGCACTGTTGAAACCGGTCTAGAGGAGAAACTACGGACTAGAGGAGAGGATAGCACGTGGCTGAAAATCTATGTTGACAAACGCTAAAACCTCTAGTATATATAGGAGGAGAGGAGGAGGCTTGGCTGCAAGGGCAAGCCCTCTTGGCTTCGGCTGAAGTGGCGGGAGGAGTCCTACTCCTCCACTCCTAGTCGGTTTAGGACTCCTTCCTTATATTAGCCTTTTTCCACCTTTTCCACTTTGGATTTCCTTCCTAGTCACATGGGCCCTATGTCGGACTTCGGCCAGCCCACTAAGGGCTGTTATTCATCCTCCCACAGCCCATGTAGCCTCTTGGGTCGAAATACCCCTCCCGATGGTCCCCCGGTACCCTCCCGGCACTCCCAGTACACTACCGATGAGCCCGAAACTTTTCCGGTGACCAAAACAGGACTTCCTATATATCAATCTTTACCTCCGGACCATTCTGGAACTCCTCATGACATACAGGATCTCATTCGGGACTTCGAACAACCTTCAGTCACCACCATGCATAACTCTATACTACCGAAACGTCACCAAACCTTAAGTGTGCAGACCCTGCGGGTTTGAGAACTATGTAGATATGACCGAGACACCTCTATGGTCAATAACCAATAGCGAGACCTGGATGACCATATTGATTTCTACATATTCTATGAAGATCTTTATCGGTCGAACCTCTATGTCAAGGATTCAGTTAATCCCGTATGATGTTCCCTTCGTTCTTTGGTATGTTACTTGCCCGAGATTCGATCGTCGGCATCTCCATACCCAGTTCAACCTCGTTACCGGCAGGTCTCTTTACTCGTTCCGTAATACAAGATCCCGTGGCTAACACTTAGTCACATTGCTTGCAAAGGTTAGTGTGATGTTGTATTACCGACTGGGCCCTGAGATACCTCTCCGTCACATGGAGCAACAAATCCCAGTCTTGATCCATGCCAACCCAACAGACACCCTCGGAGATACCTGTAGAGCACCTTTATAGTCACCAAGTTACATTGCGACGTTTAATACACACAAGGCACTCCTCCGGTGTCAGTGAGTTGCATGATCTCATGGTCATCGGAATAGATACTTGACATGCAGAAAACAGTAGCAATAAACTGACACGGTCATATGCTATGTTCATAGTTTGGGTCTTGTCCATCACATCATTCTCCTAATGATGTGATCCCGTTATCAAATGATATCTCATGTCCATGACTAGGAAACTATAGCCATCTTTGATCAATGACCTAGTCTATCAGAGGCATACTAGGGACACGGTGTTGTCTATGTATCCACACATGTATCTGAGATTCCGATCAATACGATTATAGTATGGATAATAAACGATTATCACGAACAAGGAAATATGATAATACCAATTTATTATTGCCTCTAGGGCATATTTCCAACAGTCTCCCACGTGCACTAGAGTCAATAATCTAGTTCACATCACCATGTGATTTGCATTGTTATGAATCTAACACCCAATGAGTTCCGGGGCTCGATCATGATTTGCATGTGAGAGAGGTCTTTTAGTCAACAGGTCTGCGACATTCAGAGCTATGCGTACTTTGCAAATCTCTATGTCATACTGTAAACACTGCTACCATGCTCCACTTGGAGATATTCCAAATGGCTACTCCACTATACGTATCTGGATTGCTACTAAGAGTCATTCGGATTGGTGTTAAAGCTTGCATCGACGTAACTCTTTACGACGAACTCTTTATCACCTCCATAATCGAAAAACATTTCCTTAGTCTTTTAGTTACTAAGGATAATCTTGACCGTTGTCCAGTGATCCACTCCTAGATCACTCTTGTACCCCTTGACGGACTCATGGCAAGGCCAACACAGGTGCGGTATACAACATGCGAAAATATATATAGCCTATGGCTAAAGCATAGGGGATGACCTTCGTCCTTTCTCTTTCTTCTGCCGTGGTTGAGCTTTGAGTCTTACTCAACTTCACACCTTAGAAATCAGGCAAGAACTCTTTCTCTGACTCATCCATTTTGAACTCTTTCAAAATCTTGTCAAGGTATCTACTCACTGAAAGTCTCATCAAGCGTCTTGATCTATCTCTATAGATCTTGATGCTCAACAATTAGGTAGCTTTATCCAGGCCTTCCTTTGAAAAACTCTTTTCAAACAACCATTTATGCTTTCTAGAATTTCTACATCATTTTCGATCAATAATATGTCAACAACATATGCTTATCAAAAATTCTATAGTGCTCCCAGTCACTTTATTGTAAATACAAGTTTCTCATAAAGTTCGTATAGACTCAAAAACTTTGATCACCTCATCAAAGCGTATATTCCAACTCCGAGATGCTTGCTCCAGCCCATAGAAGGATTGCTGGAGCTCGCACACCTTTTAGCATCCTTAGGACTGACAAAACCTTCTAGTTCTATCACATACAACCTTTCCTCAAGTAAACCATTAAGGAAATGATGTTTGACATCCATCTGCCAGATTTCATAATTGAAAAATGCAGCAACTACTAACATAATTCCAACAGACTTTAGCATCACTACGAGTGAGAAAGTCTCATCGTAGTCAACTCCTTGAACTTGTTGGAAACTTCTTTGCGACAAGTCGAGCTTTACAAATAGTGGCATTCACCATCAGTGTGTGTCTTAATCTTAAACGTCCACTTGTACTCGATGACCTGCCGTCCAACGAGAAAGTCTACCAAAGTCAATACTTGGTTTTCATACATGGACCCTTTCTCGGATTTCATGGCCTCTAACCATTTGTCGGAATCCGGTCCCATCATCACCCTTCATAGCTTGTAGGTTCATTGTTGTCCAACAACATGACCTCCAAGACAGGGTTGTCGTACCACTCAGGAGCAGTACGCGCCCTTGTCGACCTACGAGGTTCAATAGTAACTTGATCCGGAGCTTCATGATCATCATCATTAACTTCCTTTTCAACTGTCGTAGGCTCCACAGAAACATCTTTCTGCGTTGCGCTACTCTCTGGTTGAAGTAAAGGTTCAATAACCTCATCAAGCTCTATTTTCCTCCCACTCAATTCTTTCGAGAGAAAATCTGTCTCAAGAAATGTTCCATTCTTAGTGACAAACACTTTGCCTTTGGATCTGAGATAGAAGGTATACCGAACTGTCTCTTTCGAGTATCCTATGAAGACGCTTTTCTCCGCTTTCGGTTCCAGCTTTTCAGGCTGAAGCTTTTTGACATAAGCATCACATCCCCAAACTTTAAGAAACGACAACTTTGGCCTTTTGCCAAACCACAGTTCATATGGCGTCGTCTCAACGGATTTTGATGGTGCCCTATTTAAAGTGAATGCAGCTGTCTCTAATGCATAACCCCAAAACAATAGGGGCAAATTGGCAACAGACATCATAGAACGCACCATATCTAATAAGGTTCGATTACGACGTTCGGACACACCATTGCACTGTGGTGTTCTAGGCGGTGTCAACTGTGAAACAATTCCACACTGTCTTAAGTGACTGCCAAACTCATAACTCAGATATTCACCTCCTTGATCAGATCGTAGGAATTTAATCTTCTTGTTATGATGAATCTTAACTTCACTCTGAAATTGCTTGAACTTTTCAAACGTTTCAGACTTGTGTTTCATTAAGTAAGTATACCCATATCTACTTAAGTCATCAGTGAAGGTGACAAAATAACGATATCCACCCCTCGTTGCAACATTCATTGGACCGCACACATCAGTATGTATGATTTCCAACAAGTCACTTGCCCGTTCCATTGTTCCAGAGAACGGGGTTTTAGTTATCTTGCCCATGAGGCATGGTTCACATATGTCAAATGATTCAAAATCAAGTGACTCCAAAAGTCCATCAGCATGGAGCTTCCTTATGCGTTTTACACCAATATGACCCAAATGACAGTGCCACAAGAAAGTGGTATTATCATTATTAACCCTACATCTTTTGGCATCAATGTTAAGAATATGTGTATCATCACTATCAAGGTTCAATTTGAATAAACCCCTCACATTGGGTGCATGACCATAAAAGATATCACTCATATAAATAGAACAACCAGTATTCTGTGATTTAAATAAGTAATCGTCTCGTAATAAGTAAGATCCAGATATAATGTTCATGCTTAACGTAGGCACTAAATAACAATTATTCAGGTTCATCACTATTCCCGATGGCAATCGAAGAGAGAGCATGCCGACGGCGATCACATCAAACTTGGAATCATTTCCCACGCACATCGTCACTTCGTCCTTTGCCAGCCTTCATCTATTCCGTAGTTCCTGTTTTGAGTTGCAAATGTGAGCAACCGAACCGGTATCAAATACACAGGCACTACAACAAGAGCTAGTAAGGTACACACCAATAACATGTATATCATATATACCTTGTTTGTTGTTGCCCGCCTTCTTGTCAGCTAGGTACATGGGGCAGTTCCGCTTCCAGTGACCAGTTCCCTTGCAATGAAAGCACTCAGTTTCTGGCTTGGGTCTAGCCTTGGGTTTCTTAACGGGAGGAGCAACTGCTTTTCCATCCTTCTTGGATTTAACCTTCTTGCCCTTGCCATTTTTCTTGAAACTAGTGGTTTTGTTGACCATCAACCCTTGATGTTCTTTCTGGATTTTAGACTCAGCGACTTTCAGCATCGCAAACAGCTCGGCGACTGACTTGTTCATCCCATGCATGTTATAGTTCATCACAAAGCTCTTGTAGCTAGGTGGTAGTGATTGAAGAACTCTATCAATGATCCCCTCTGGTGGAAGGGGCATCCCTAACTCCGCCAGACGAATCGAATACCCAGACATTCTAAGTATATGTTCACTGATAGACCAGTTCTCCTCCATTTTGCAAGCATAGAACTTATCGGAGGTCTCATACCTCTCGATCCGGGCATTCTTATTAAAGATAAACTCCAAATCCTGGAACATCTCATATGCTCCATGACGTTCAAAACGTCTTTGAAGTCCTGGTTCTAAGCCATACAATATTGCACACTGAACTATTGAGTAATCTCCAGAACGTGCCTCCCAAGTGTTCTTAACGTCTTCGGATGACATGTCTTCGGGTTGGTTACCAAGTGGTGTGTCGGACATACACAAAATAGGTAGTGCCATGAAGGGTCGAAATATCATAACAGCATGGGGTCCACATTTCAGGTGGGTCCAGATAAATACACTCATACTATCCACTCGGCAAGCAACGTTCCATCCACTCGGATGACAGTAAACTTCTCGGCAGTTCAAACCACTCGGCAGTACGGCTCACTCGGATATGCTAGGACCAACAGTCGACAAGCCAGTCAAAGCATAGAGAAGGTTCTGCAGTGGGCCGACATGATGGCATCAATGCCCCATCTTGTAACATAGGAGGAGAGGGGGTGGTGCACTCTATATAAGCCACCCCCACCACATAGCTCAGGCTAGCTTCTTCTCTCTTGGCCCTCTCTTGCCATTAGTCTCAGGACTTAGCTTTGGCATGGAGATCTGTTCTCCTTTCTCCCTCCCAAATACACCATGTAACTCATGTTCATGACGAATAAGCAAAGCCTCTCCAGAGCACGAGACGTAGGGTTGTTATCTCCACCGTGAGAGGCCCGAACTCGCTAAACCACCGTGTCACCCATTTGCATCTCGATAGATCATGCTCCGTTGTCCTACCCCTCTCTAATGTCAGAATTGCTCCCACGACATTTGGCGCCCACCGTGGGGCATGGCGTCTATCAAGCTATGGTGCAAATGGTTTTTTCTTCAACCTTTAACAGCGGATCATCGATCATTGACAGAGAAATCTGCTGCTGGAGTTTTTGCCATCACGCCATTCACACAAACAAAAGGATCAGGGTAGTATCCATTCCATCCAGTCTATTTACAATAAATTATCTAACAATGAGTTGATCTTTTACTCATGTAGCAGCGTCGACGAGGTCCTCCTGCTACCTTCGACTCCTTCTACGGTGCCGACGCCATGCTTCCACACATCTGTGTTGATGACAACCGCATGTGGTTGTCTCCAGTCGCGACGCCGTCGTCAAAACCTTCACGTACGACGGCCTCTTCATCCGGCTAACTACGTTGGCGTCCTCGGCGTTGAAGGCACATATCCGTCGACGTGTACATGCCGAGGACAGGTTGCACCCCATGCACATGACTCGGGCGACCACAACCCTACCCGGAATATCATAGTCAAGTTCATCGTGCCCGTTGGCATGTTGTGCCCCGCCGAGCACATCCTCGAGCTATTCATTGGACCCGCCAACGGCGTCATGTCCATCGAAGCGCTGCTCCACGCCGAACACATCCTCGAGGTATCAGTCGAGCCCGCCGGTGTCGTCGTGTCCGCCGGCATGCCGCTCCGGCGGCCGCAACCCGGCCTCGAGCTGTTAGTTGTGCCTGACGGCACCGTCGTGTCCGTCGACACGCTGCTTCGACAGCCACAGGCTAACCGCGACGTCAACAACGTCCACATCAAGCTCTCGAGCTGTTCTCCAGTGTCTTAGATGGCCCATCCCCAACGAGTTCGATGGCCGCAATATTGAGTCCGGCAAGATCCACGACGCAGCAATAAACAACATGCACTGAATGCGTCGTGGAAAATGGGAACGTCTATAGCATGCAAGACCTGTCTTAACTCTTGCTTAATTACTGCTAATTCATATCTCTTGCATGCAGGCCATCAATGTGGAATATAGACGTGGTCAACTCTTCAATGCGTGAGTTAGCCAAACAATCACACCTAATTACTAGGAAATTATGGTTAATTTTGGCAGGAGCAACATTGATGAGACAACCACGACAATGACCAGCATGTTGTTGTACTTGGACGCGTCCATGTCCACTCGACCGCTGCGGGTAACATCACTCGGCCGCTCCGTGCACTATCACTCGACTGGACGCTCCTTCGACACTCGGCCGCTCCGCGCATCGTCATCATCACTCGGTAGTTCCATGCGCCGTCACTCTACTGGACGCGTCGTCATCACTCGGCAGGTCCGCGCATCGCCATTTGGTCAGACGCTCCCTCGTCACTCGGCAGCTCCGTGCGCCGCTACTCTACTGGACGCGTCGTCATCACTCAGCAGCTCCGCGCATCACCGTTCAGCTAGATGCTCCATCGTCACTCGGCAACTCCGCGCGCTGTCACTCTACTGGACGCGTCGTCATCACTCGGCAGCTCCACACATCGCCTTTCAGCCAGACGCTCCATCGTCACTCGGCAGCTCCGTTCGCCGTCACTCTACTGGACGCGTCGTCATCACTCGGCAGCTTCGCGCATCGCCATTCAGCCAGACGCTCCATCGTCACTCGGCAGCTCCGCGCGCCGTCACTCTACTAGACGCGTCGTCATCACTCGGCAGCTCCGCGCATCGCCATTCAGCCAGATGCTCCATCGTCACTCGGCAGCTCCGTGCACCATCAATCTACTGGACGTGTCGTCATCACTCGGCAGCTTCGCACATCGCCATTCAGCCAGACGCTCCATCGTCACTCGGCAGCTCCGCGCGCCGTCACTCTACTGGACACGTCGTCATCACTCGGCAGCTCCGCGCATCGCCATTCAGCCACACGCTCTATCTTCACTCGGCAGCTCCACGCGCCGTCACTCTACTGGACACGTCGTCATCACTCGGCAGCTCCACGCATCGCCATTCAGCCAGATGCTCCATTGTCACTCGGCAGCTCCACGCATCGCCACTCGATGAGACACGTCTTCGTCACTCAGCAGCTTCGTGCATCGCCACTCAGCCGGATGTGTCTACTTCGCCCGACCGCTCCTGCACCATCAGATAGCTAAGTCATTCGTCATACGCTGCATTCAATTAAATAGTTGTTTCCGCATCATCGAGTGTTGAGGAAGTCACACATGACGTTCACTCGGAGGCCACACCACCTAGTGTACCTCTGTGCTCGGTTGTTTATTTTTATGTGGGAACACTTCACTTCTACTTCTTTTGGGTCCAGTACTCAAACGAGTTCAGTCAGATCTTGCACACTGTTCGACCCTTGCCGGTCCCGAACCAACAAGCACCTGGCACATCCAGCGGGTGTCTATAGGTGTTATTTACACAAATTATTTCAGCAAATATCAGGTTACTTCAAGAACTTTTTTATGTTGGCTTGTGCTATTTTTCATACACAGGTTACGCATTCACTCGACGCATCTGTGCACCATCTTCGTCGCTACTCAGGCTCAGTCGCCGCGACTATCATTCGTGTGTTTCCACTTGTTCAAACGCCTCCTTAATGGCATGATGGACTTGGCTACCCCGCGCGATACCTCTTGATCGACTATCTGTTCGATGACAAAATCAACTCGACTGCCCTGCACGCCGTTACTTTGTCGATTCCTCTTCAACGACAAGCTCGACTCAGCAGCCCCGTGCGCCGTCACTTGGTCGACTCCACTCCGACAAATGCATCTTCATCACTCGGCCGCCCCGCGCATTGCCACTCCGACGGATGCGTATTCATCACTCGGCCGCCCCGCGTGTCGCCACTCCAATGAATGTGTCTTCATCACTCGGCCGCCCCGCGCATCGCCACTCCGACGGATTCGTCTTCATCACTCGGCCTCCCTACGCGTCACCACTCCGACGGATGCATCTTCATCACTCGGCCGCCCCGTGCGTCGCCACTCCGATGGATGTGTCTTCATCACTCGGCCGCTCCAGCGCGTCGCCACTATGACGGATGCGTCTTCATCACTCGGCCGCCCCGCGTGTCGCCACTCCGACGGACGTGTCTTCATCACTCGGCCGCCCTACACATCACCACTCTGACGGATGCGTCTTCATCACCCGGCCGCCCCGCGCGTCGCCACTCCGACGGATGCGTCTTCATCAATCGGCCGCCCCGCGTGTCGCCACTCCGACGGATGCGTCTTCATCACTCGGCCGCCCCGCGCGTCGCCACTCTGATGGATGCGTCTTCATCACTCCACCGCCCCGCGCGTCGCCATTCCGATGGATGCGTCTTCATCACTCGACAGCCTCGTGCGTTGCCACTCTGTGTGGCACATCTTCATCATTAAGCCGCCTCGCACGCCATCACACGGCTTAGCTGCGATTCCATATCGCCTAAATCAAAAACTACTCCGAGTGCGGACATGCTCCACACTCGGGGGCTTAGCTGCGATTCCGTATCGCCTAAGTCAAAAACTATTCCAAGTGCGGACATGCTCCACACTCGGAGGCTTAGCTGTGATTCCATATCGTCTAAGTCAAAAACTACTCCGAGTATGGAAATCCTCCACACTCGGGGGCTTAGCTACGATTCTATGTCGCCTAAGGCAAAAACTACTCCGAGTTCGGACACCCTCCACACTAGGAGGCTTACCTGCGATTCCGTATCGCCTAAGTCAAAAACTACTCCGAGTAAGGACATGATCCACACTCGGGGGCTTAGCTACGAACCTGATTCGCCTAAGTTAGAAGCTACTCCGAGTGAGGACAACATCCACACTCGGGTACTTAGCCATGATCCAGAAATCATATAAGGTAGACTCAATAAACATTCAGCATGCCAACCACACGAAGCTTTGCCCAACTGGCCCAGTTCCAGGTTACATCTAATTACTGTGCCGAGCGCACAAGGATCAGTCCGACTGATTCGGCTCCAGATTGCAACAAATTACTACGCCAAGCGCATCAGAGTTCACCATTTTAGTTCAGTTCCATACTGGAAGACATAAACCCTCTGTCTGACTCATCTAGTCCTATAAAGGCTCGGGGACTACACCCAATGGGTGCACTTAGCGTGCCCCCGCTGGAAAAGAGATATAAAAGAAACATTATGCTCGGTCAGGTCCGACAACAACATTAAAGTTTAAATAAGCTCTGTAGACTCCAACCGACCGCCAACAATCAGTCAAAGTCTCAGGGGCTACTGTTGGGGATACACAAAATAGGTAGGCCCATGAAGGGTCGAAATATCATAACAACATGGGGTCCACATTTCAGGTGGGTCTAGATAAATACATTCATACTATCCACTCGACAAGCAATGTTCCATCCACTCGGATGACAATCAACCACTCGGCAGTACAAACCACTTGGCAGTACGGCTCACTTGGATATGCTAGGACCAACAGTCGGCAAGCCAGTCGAAGCATAGAGAAGGTTCTGCAGTGGGCCGACATGATGGCATCAATGCCCCATATTGTAACATAGGAGGTGAGGGGGTGGCGCACTCTATATAAACCACCCCCACCACATAGCTTAGGCTAGCTTCTTCTCCCTTGGCTTTCTCTCGCCATTAGTCTCGGGACTTAGCTCAGCCACGGAGATCCGTTCTCCTTTCTCCCTCCCAAATACACCATGTAACTCATGTTCATGACAAATAAGCAAAGCCTCTCCGGAGCACGAGACGTAGGGTTGTTATCTCCATCGTGAGAGGTCCGAACTCGCTAAAACCATCGTGTCACCCATTTGCATCTCGATAGATCATGCTCCGTTATCCTACCCCTCTCTAATGTCAGAATCGCTCCCCCGACATGGTGCATCAAGGGCATATGACTTCTGGGAAGCCGTGAGGATAATCCTCAGATTACCAGCCTAGTACACAAAGTTACTCCCACCATCTTTCAACTTACCTTTCTCTAGGAACGCATTAAAACTCACGGGTGCTACTGCGCGATCCATTAATCTACAACATAAATATGCAAAGGTTACTTAGACTATTGTTCAAGATAATGAGTTTAGTTAATCAAATTACTAAAGCTCCCACTCAAATCGACATCCCTCGGGTCATTTGAGTGACACATGATCCAAATTCACCAACTCAAGTCCGATCATCACATGAGTTGAGGTGGTTTCAATGGTGAACATCATCATGTTGATCATATCTACTATATGACTCATGTTCGACCTTTCGGTCTTCTGTGTTCCGAGGCCATGCCTGTACATGCTAGGCTCGTCAAGTTTAACCCGAGTGTTCTGCATGTGCAACACTGGCTTGCACCCGTTGTATGTGAACATAGAGTCTATCACACCCGATCATCATGTGGTGTCTCGACACGACGAACTTTCGCAACGGTGCACACTCGGGGAGAACACAATTCATCTTGAAATTTAAGTGAGGGATCACCTTATAATGCTACCGCCTTCCTAAGCAAAACAAGGTGCATAAAAGTATTAACATCACATGCAAATTATAAGTGACATGATATGGCCATGAACTTGTGCTTTTGATCTCCATCTTGAAAGCATTGGCATGATCTTCATCATCATCGGCATGACACCATGATCTCCATCATCTTGATCTCCATCAACGTGTCGCCATCAGGGTTGTTGCACCCACCATGCTTCTACTACTATTGCCATCGTTTAGCGATAAAGTAAAGCATTACATAGTGCTTAATGATTGACACGCAAGTCATACAATAATTAAAGACAACCCTATGGCTCCTGCCGGTTGCCTTACTCATCAACATGCAAGTCGTGATATTCTATACAATACATGATCATCTCATACATCACATATATCTCATCATGTGATTGGCCATATCACATCACAACATATCCTGCAAGAAAAAGTTAGACGTCCTGTAATTGTTGTTGCATGCTTTACGTGGCTACTATGGGTATCTAGCAAGAACAATTCTCACATACGCAAAACCACAATGGTGATACATAAGTTGCTTTTCAACCTTCTCAAGGACCGCCTTTGTCGCATCTGATCCAACTAAAGTAGGAGAAACAGACACCCGCCAGTCATCTTTGTGCAACGAAGTTACACGTCAGTCGATGGAACCGCTCTCTCGTAAGCTTACGAGTAAGGTTCGTCTGGGCCGCTTCATCCCACAATACCTCTGAACCAAAACACAACCAAGGGAGCAAGCAATCTAAGCATCAACTCCCACAAACTCTTTGTGTTTTACTCAAGATCTCATCTACACATAGACCTAGCTCATGATGCCACTGTTGGGGAACGTTGCATGGGAAACAAAAAATCCCTACGCACACGCAAGATCTATCCATGGCGATGAGCATCTACGAGAGGGAGAGTGGATCTACATACCCTTGTCACGAATCCGTCCCAGGATCCAATCACGAATCGTCTCGTGATCTTGATCATGGTCCTTTCGATCTAGCGCCGAACGGATGGCACCTCTGTGTTCAGCACACATACGGCTTGATGAAGATCTCCGCCTTCTTGATCCAGCAAGAGGGAGCATAGAGGTAGACGAGTTCTCCGGCAGCGTGACGGTGTTGCGGCGATGGTGGTGGAGTAATTCCAGCAGGGATTCGCCTAAGCACTATTGAAACCGATCTAGAGGAGAAACTATGGACTAGAGGAGAGGGTAGCACGTTGCTGAAAATCTATGTGCAAAAACCCTAAAACCTCTAGTATATATAGGAGAAGGAGAGGAGGAGGCTTGGCCTCAAGGGCAAGCCCTCTTGGCTTCGGCCGAAGTGGAGGAAGGAGTCCTACTCCTCCACTCCTAGTCGGTTTAGGACTTCTTCCTTATATTATCCTTTTTACACCTTTTCCACTTTGGATTTCCTTCCGAGCCGCATGGGCCCTATGTGGGACTTAGACTAGTCCACTAAGGGCTGGTATTCATCCTCCCACAGCCCATGTAGCCTCTTGGGTGGAAATACCCCTCCCGATGGTCCCCCGATACCCTCTCGACACTCCCGGTACACTACCGATGAGCCCGGAACTTTTCCGGTGACCAAAACAGGACTTCTTATATATCAATATTTACCTCCGGACCATTCCGGAGCTCCTCGTGACATCCAAGATCTCATCGGGGACTCGAACAATCTTCGGTCATCACCATGCATAACTCTATACTACTAAAATGTCACCAAACCTTAAATGTGCAGACCCTGCGTGTTGGGGATATAACCCCGCAGTATGACCCATCTAGAGGCTCCGGTTCATATTGTTGGTTCGTAAGCCGGCCCAAGGGTGAGCCGTAAGACTGGTGGCCCAGGAAGATAGGCGGCTCCAGGTGTGGGCCGCACGATGGCCTAGACGGAGAAGACCCGGACGTGTAAGCCGTCTCAAGGACAACTTGCACAGGAAGATAGAAAGAGACTCGGAGTCACAAGAAGACCCGGATAGATAATTGTATCGAACCGGTGGTCCTGACCTCCTATATAAAGGCAGACCCGGGGCGACTTAGAGGATAGGTTATCAAGAACTAGGTCAAGCTTCTCGGTCCTTATAATCGATACGCAAGCAATACAAACACAAGTAGGACGTTGGTTGTTACCACGACTTGAGGGGCAGAACCTGGGTAAATCTGTGTCTTTCATCCCGATCAACCCCTTTGAGTCCACCCCATTAGCGATGGCCTCGAATCCAAGTCCGTTCACCCGGACATCTGCCGTGATAAATCCACGACAGTTGGCGCCCACCGTGGGGCTTCGCCATGGTGGTGTTGAGTTCTCAAAGGCCTCTCTCCCAAGGCTCGAAGGATACGTGGTTGGAAGGATGAGCAAGAGTCGCCACGGCTAGCTCTACATTGATGACGTCGGCTGGGGGCTTGATGCTGATTCTGTGGAGTATGGATTCCGGGTTCCGTTTGGCGGGATCCAGGTTTTCATTGGAAAGGTTGATGGATCTACACCCGGGCCAGACATCTGCACCAACATCGTCGAG
Organism: Hordeum marinum; assembly: GCA_022496015.1. Classification (NCBI taxonomy): domain Eukaryota; kingdom Viridiplantae; phylum Streptophyta; class Magnoliopsida; order Poales; family Poaceae; genus Hordeum; species Hordeum marinum. Next base: position 406,919,829 of record CM039672.1, on the reverse strand, counting down.
CCGGCTCGGCGTCTCCAATCCGCGAGTGGTGTCCGGCCTGCCCGTGCCCATCTAGGTCAAAAGCATGCTTTCGTGGGCTTCACTCAAGGTATGGACCTGGGAGCGTCCGGGTCATAGGGAACTCTTGTTTGCTCGGAAGATGAGTCCTCCAATGGGGAGACGGAGTCAGTGTATCGGCTCAGTAACACTGTCCTTGGGGGCTACTACGACACCTATTCTGAGGTAGAGGGCTTTGAGTCGGATGCTCCGAGACCCCCGGTTCATGCGGCGGTGTTCATGACGGGATCGGCTCCAGTCGCCGATCACACAGCCGCAGGAGCCGCCACAGCGGGTGATAGCCCACCGCCGCCGGCTCAGATTCTAGTGGAGTTGATGGACGAGCTTACAGCTCTCATGGCCACAGAAGTAACACCGGATAATCAAGCATCCTGGAATCTAGAGGTGGCACGGATCAAGGGCCGGATGGCAGAGGAACGACAAAGGATGGCTGAGCTGAAGATCCAGATGGAGGAAGAAGCGGAGCGTATGAAGGTAGATGCTTTCCATCTGGAGCTGGAACAAAGGTCAGTAGCCGCGGTGCACCGGAGGAGGCATCAATCCCGTCTACTAGAATGTTACGAAGCAAGGAACCTGTTTAATACCCCTGGTGCGGGGCGGATTGTGGGCGCACCGGAAAGCCAGCCCTATGGAACGCCTAGTGACTCATCCACCCCAACATAACCAAACTTATCCTAGAGCTTTTCCAACACCGGCGGGTCATTACTCTAACCCAGCCGAGAACATGGAGGCGGCGGCCGCCCGACTTGAGATGATCCCCATCCCAGATGAAGCACCCTTTGCGGAGGACGTGTGAAACGCCATTTATTTATAGACAGCCATGGCCGAGCAAGAGAGATATGCTCACAACCGGAGCCGGGTTCACTGTACCCCCTCCCCAGTCGAAGTTTTAGCCGGCGCTACGAGTCGCCGGCGTGTTCCAGCAGTCATCCGCGTTGGGGACCACCGGAGGACGAGCTGGCGGCTCTAGATGCACAAGCCCTCACGGACCGGGCGAGGAACAGACGAGAGGCGGAGATAGCGGCAACCCGTCCAAAGCCGGCGCTTTCCGTCTCAATGGGAGTAGTTAGTACCAGAGCCGTAGGGGTGCCATGTTTAACTCCGGCTCTGAGAAGTGAACGACTACTGAAAGATTTTAAGGGGCCTTGAAAAGTTCCGAATTACACAGCTGATCTACCCCCTGAGGCTTGGGTTGAGAGTTATGAGCTGGCCATGGAGATGCTGGACGTCAGTGAGGCGGTATGTGCAAAATATTTCATCATGATGCTTGAGGGTCCGGCTCGCACATGGTTGAAAGGTCTGCCGCCTAACATGATAAGTTCATGGGCAGAGCTGAGAGCGATGTTTATTAAGAATTTTCAGGGGACCTGTAAGCGGCCTATGACCATTGTAGACTTGGACCATTATGTTCAACAGGAAAATGAGTCGGCCCATCATTGGGTCCAGCGGGTGTCGACCATTATTCAATCTTCAGAGCAGATCACGGCAGCTCAAGCGGTGCTAATCCATGAAAAGAACTGTCATTTTGTTCCATTGAAACAGAAGCTCGACCGGCTCAAGCACACGTGTCAGGATATGGGAGAGCTCATGACGGCCTTGACAAAGTATGCCGACTCAGATAACACCAAGGATCCAGACTCGGATGATGAGAAAGCCAATCAAGGGAAGAATAACAATCAAGGGAAAGGCTTTGTGAACAATGGGAATCAGAATAAACGGAAGAACGCTGATGGCGGGTCAGAGCTAGTGGCAAACACCAACACAGAGCAAAACCATCCCAAGGGGAATGAAAAATTCAGGCCGTTTCACCAAAGGAGCAGAGGTCATTTCAATTTAGAAGAAGCGCTGAAGAAGCCTTGTCCGGAGCACGACACGCCTGATAGGCCGGCGTTACATGCGTGGGGTGATTGCTTTATCATGCACAGATTCAAAAACCAGCATTCCCAACCACGCAATAACCAGGGCGGTGGCCCGCCTGGCGGCTCAGGGCACGGCAGATCAGGGGCTGGATTCGGCGCCGGCGGTTCAGGAGCCGGGCATCCGGGTCAGAATAACCAAGGGGGGCACCAACAGCATCCAGCCAACAACAGCAATAACAACAATCAGCAGCAGCAGTAGCGCAATCAATCCGGGTTTCAGAGTAACCCAAAGCAGCTCAGTTCTGGACAGTACCACGTGTTCACGACCGGTCACAGTAAACGAGACGAGAAGTTGCGGAGGCGAGCGGTTAATGCGGTTGTTCCGGCTCTCCCGCGGTACTTACCATGGTGTGAGTATGACATAATGTGGAGCTGGGAGGATCACCCGCCACGGGTAGATGACCCGGGCCGGTTGGCTTTAGTTGTGGCCCCTCAGGTAAATGCCTATATGGTGAACAAGGTGCTCATGGACGGAGGCAGCAGTATCAACATCCGTTATTATAACACTTTCCGGCGGATGAAGTTGCTTGACAAAGACCTTAAACCTTCCTCCACCGTCTTTCATGGGGTGGTCCCGGGTAAGTCGGCATACCCGGTGGGCCAAATTTCTTTGGAAGTGGCTTTTGGCGATAAGTATAATTACAGGGTGGATTCCTTGTGGTTTGAGGTGGTTAAAATCAAAAGTCCCTATAATGCACTGTTTGGGAGGCCGGCTTATGCCAAATTTATGGCTAGGCCTTGCTATGTTTATTTACAACTCAAAATGCCCGGCTTAAATGGTAAAATTGCCGTTCACGGTAATCGGAAAACGGCTCTCGAGTGTGAGGAAGGAGATGCGGCGTATGTAGAGTCTAGTTGTGCCCAGGAGGAGCTGAAGTTCTACAAGGAGAACGTTGACCCGGAGGATATGACCCCGCTGAAGAAGCCTACTACGGAAGTTGAGCCGCCAGTCAAGTTTTCGGTAGATGATACCAAGGCAGTAGATTTCAATCCGGGCGACTCATCCAAGCAGTTCATCATTGGGGCTCACATGAATCCCAAATAGGAAAGCGCGCTCATCGAATTCACCCGTGAGAATCGAGACATCTTTGCATGGAAGCCTTCTGACATCTCGGGTGTATCGAGAGAGTTCGCTGAGCACAACCTTAATGTGGATCCGAAGTTTAAGCCTATTAAAAAGTTTCTACGACGGTTCAACGAAGAGAGACATAAAGCTATTGGGGAGGAAGTTGCCCGGCTCTTGGCCAACGTGCGTTAATGACGTTCAGCACCTTGCAGGACGAATTGCTGCTCTGAGCCGGTTCATAAGCCGGCTTTGGGAGAAGGCCATTCCCTTATACCAGATGATGAAGAAGACAGACAAGTTTAAGTGGAGCAAGGTAGCAGCTGAAGCACTTGAAGCTCTTACAAAATAGTTGACTGAGCCGCCAGTGTTAGCCGCTCCGGCTGAGAAAGAGCTGCTGCTCCTTTATGTGGTGGCTAACAATAGAGCGGTCAGTGTAGCAATTGTGGTTGAGTGCAAGGAGGCAGGGAAGGAATATCCTGTGCAAAGGCCGGTTTATTACATCAGTGAAGTTTTGGCAGTCTAAGCAGAGGTATCCGCATTGGCAGAAGCTGGTATACGGAGTTTTCCTGGCTAACCGCAAGTTAAAACACTACTTTTGGGGGCACCAGATAACCGGGGTCAGTTCTGCTCCGTTGGGAGATATCATTCAAAATAGAGAAGCCACAGGGAGGATTGCCAAGTGGGCCTTAGAGCTGGGTCCTCTTAACATCAAATATGTTCCTCATACAACAATAAAGTCTCAAGCTTTGGTGGATTTCATAAATGATTGGACAGAATGTCAAGCTCTCGAAGAGAAGTCAGATAACACATATTGGACTATACACTTTGATGGGTCCAAGCAGCTAGAGGGGTCCGGTGCAGGGGTTGTTCTCACCTCCCCCAAAGGTGACAAGTTTTGTTATGTGCTCCGGTTAATGTTTCCTTGTACTAATAATGTAGCTGAGTATGAGGCACTGCTCCATGGTCTCAGAGTCGCTAAAGAGATGAACTTAAGATGGGTAAAATGTTTAGGCGACTCAGATCTTGTGGCTCAGCAAGTTTCAGGTACTTGGGACTCCAAGGATCCGCGGATGGCGGCTTATAGGCAGGCAGTTGATATCATTGCCGGTCACTTCAAGGGGTACCAGGTGGATCATATTGATTGTCGCAGGAATGAGGCGGCTGATACCTTATCACGGTTAGGTTCTCAACGAAAGCCGGTACCACCTAATGTTTTTCTGGACGTATTGCATCATCCGACTGTCAAGATACCCTCTGAGGAGGATCTGGCTATTCCTGACCCGGAGGCGGACTTGGTGGCGGCTCTGCATGCTATCCCAGACTGAACTATTTCCTTATTTGGCATATCTGACAGGTGGTGAGTTACCTCAGGAGGAGGATCTGGCCAGGAAGATCACCCGGCATTCTAAGTCTATGACGATTATCAATGGTGAGTTACATAAGTGTAGTGTGACGGGTGTCTTTCAGCGCTGCGTCTCACCGGAGGAGGGCCGGCAGATCTTGAGTGAAATTCATGTCGGCGATTGTGGACATCATGCTGGGTCAAAATCTTTAGTGGCCAAGGCTTTTCGACATGGGTTTTTCTGGTTGACGGCTCACAAGGATGCAGAAGACTTAGTCCGTAAATGTGACGGTTGTCAGAAGTTTGGCCGGCATGCTCACGTTCCGGCTCAAGAGTTGAGGATGATACCAATCACTTGGCCGTTTGCGGTCTGGGGGCTTTATATGGTAGGACCTTTCAAGAGATCCAAGGATAAGAAAACCCACCTTCTGGTGGCAATTGATAAATTTACTAAGTGGGTAGAGGCAGAGCTGGTCAGCAAATGTGACGCGGCTACAGCGGTTCAATTTATTAAGAAGCTGATCTATCGCTTTGGTTACCCACACAGTATCATTACAGACAATGGAACAAATCTATCCAAAGGAGCTATGAAAGTGTTCTGTGAGAAGGAGCATATTCGGCTTGATGTTTCAGCTGTGGCACATCCACAGTCTAATGGTCAGGCGGAGCGAGCCAATCAGGAAATTTTAAGAGGAGTCAAACCATGGCTCATGGTTCCTTTGAAGCGGACACCCGGATGTTGGGTTGAGGAGTTGCCTTCCGTCTTATGGAGCATCAGAACTACCCCTAACAGATCTACAGGTTTCACGCCTTTCTTCATGGTGTATGGTGCTGAGGCGGTTCTACCTAGCGATATCCGGCACGACTCACCAAGGGTGGCGGCTTATGTTGAGACGGACAATGAGGTAGCACGCCAAGATGCGTTGGACGCCTTGGATGAAGCACGAGAGTTAGCAGCAGCCAGGTCGACAATTTATCAACAAGACCTGCGACGCTATCATAGCCGCAGGGTAAATACCCGGATGTTCCAGGAAGGTGACCTGGTGCTCCGGTTGATTCTAGACCAATCTGGAATGCATAAGTTATCTCCACCATGGGAGGGGCCTTTTGTGATCAGCAGAAACCTTAACAATGGGTCATATTACCTCATTGATATCCGAGATGAGTCAGAAACCGCGGGTCAAGAGACGTTGCGGCCATGGAATATCGCACATCTGCGACCATACTTTACTTAGCAGGCGTTGAAAGCCGCTATCATGGTATATATCATGTTTACATGAGTAAAAGCTAGCATCCCCGCAAAGACTGGGGCCTCTGCTCTTATGTATGTCTTTGTACAATCAAGATGAAATTTTTCCGGCTCAAAAATTTGTCTTGAAGTGGTTTGTCCGTCATCAAAACGGCCGATCTATCATCCGGCTTTATGCCCTATCAAGCGCTATTGCAGGGAGGCTTCTTGCCTTTGGGTATAGCTTACATCTCCCCTGCACAGTGTGCTTTTACGCTGTTGCAAGAAGGCTTCTTGCCTTCGGGTATAGCTTACATCTCCCTTGCACAGCCAGCGTTATGCCCAATTAAGCACTGTTGCAAAGAGGCTTCTTGCCTTCGGGTATAGCTTACATCTCCTTTGCACAGCCAGTTGTTATTAAACTATTGCAAGGAGGCTTCTTGCCTTCGGTATAGCTTACATCTCCCTTGCACAGTTGGCTTTATGTCTAGTTTGGTTACATTAAGCGTTGTTGTTGATGGAGGCTTCTTACCTTTGGTATAGCTTACATGACCCTAAGACAACAGCGTGTACACCAAATTCCAGTTGATTATCAACTGCGACCATCGAAGGGGGCTTCTTACCGACGGGTATCTCTTATCTCACCCTAATGGCTGGCTTTATGCCACTTCCGGTTACTTATTAACCGCGGTTGTCGAAGAGGGCTTCTTGCCGACTGGTTCGCTTATCTCACCCTAACAACCGGCGTTTACGCCAAAACTCAGTTGCTTATCAACTGTAGCTATTGAAAGAGGCTTCTTGCCTTCGGGTATAGCTTACATCTCCTTTCAAACAGCCGGCTTTATGCCGTCTCAGGCTAATTATTAGCCGCGGCTGTCGATGGAGGCTTCTTGCCTTGGGGTATAGCTTACATCTCCCATCGACAGCCAGCGTTCGCGCATACAACGTTTACTGTTAAAAGGAGGCTTCTTACCGTCAGGTATAGCTTACATTACCCTTCATACAGCCGGCTTTAGGCCGCTTCCGATTCATCAATTGCCGCAGTTGTCGATAGAGGCTTCTTACCATCAGGTATAGCTTACATTATCCTAAGACAACCGGCTCCTTAATGGATTCATCCGAAAAGAGCCGGAGCCATGTTGCTCCGGTGTACAAAATTCAAATTTTCAAAGATATTATCCGGCTCTAATCTTATGGAGAAGGAATGACGTCTTCAAAGACAAACACCCCTCATCAAAAAAGCTCAAGGTATATTTATGCAAAGGAGCGTTCAATCAATGGAGAGTCGGCAACACATCAAATTGAAACATGGAGAGACAGAAAGTATACACAAAGAGATGGAAATATATACAGCCGGCACTATCTTTAGAACGGCAGAGTCATCCTTAAGCTATTACAAAAATTGCTCTCAGAAGGAGCAAAGGCATTACCAAGTTTCAACCGCCCACGGCAGGTCATTGCATGAGCCATCGCTCAAAAGGTTACAAAACGCAAAGTCAGAGGGCCGGATCATCCTGCACCGGCTCTTCTACTGGCTTCATCTGGAGAGTTTCCAAATCCCAGTTGCAGTCAGCCAGCGCGGCGAAGGACCCTTCCTCAACAAAAGGGAGACGTGTCGAGATCATTAGGAAAGAGTTCCTTACTGCGGGCGGGTGTTAGAGATTTCCACTTGTAGAGAGGCCTGCGGATCCTCTTATCCTCACCATCATAAGCCGCCTGGTAGACATTTAAGTCGGCTTCATCTGCAAGTACATACGCCAAGAAGCGGGAGTCCATGACACACTGGATGTAGTCCGCCTCTGTGAATTCTGAGCCGTCGTCTTTCTTCGATGGATAGCCATCCATCATTTCAGCCGGCGTCAGCTCAAGGGCGAAGGCCAGAGCCCGGCTCAATCCGGCGATTGCTCCTTGACGAAAAGCTGATTTATTCAGTTCTTCAATCTGTTTTGGCATGGTGGAGAAGAGTTCCAAGATCCCTTTCAGAGCGGTGGGGATCTTGTCCTTATATTGAACATTCTTGATCGTGAAGATGGTGTCGCAGTATAGTTGTTCCGCAAAGGTATAGATGGCCTTCAGTGGCAGAAGGCTATCAGAAGCCAACTGCCGGCTCCTGGGACTTTGATAAGCCGGATAAAGCTAATGAGTCGCCAGTTTTTCAATAGCAATGTTAAAATACAAAGTAAAATAGAAGCTTACCAAATAGGGCGGCTGGCATCTTCACTATGTGCCTCTTCAGGCCTTGGAGTTCCTCCGCCACAGCCATAAGCCGCTGATCGGCGTCGTCCGCCCGTTTGGTCAGAGTGGCCTTTTCAGATTCTGCCGTCTCTTTCAAAGAGATAAGCTCAGCAGTGGCATTGGCCAGCTCCTCAAAGAGAAGCCGACACTTTTCGTCAACAATGCTTCGGGCTTCTTGCTGAGCCGCCAAGTTGGCCTTCAGATCCGTCAACTGAGACCCGGCCTCATTTAAAGCTTCCTATAATACATCAAAATACATGATAAGTCGCCAAAATATAGGACGAGTGTTAAAAGCAAATTTATGCAAGTCTCAAACAGATTGCAAGCAATATATTTGAGACTTGGGGGCTAATGTATATTTGATCTTTCAGTATGCAATGCAGTTCTGGTTCATCTCCTTCGAAGTTAATGCGGAACTTGGGGGCTACACTATGGCTCTTCAATGTACTAATAATGGAAGCACCGACTCAACTTGATCAAGTTTGAGCCGGCCCTTGGGGGCTACGAATTGGATCTTCAAAGACTACTCCTGATGGAAGATCCGACTCAATTTTGTCAAAGTGGGCTCGCTCTTGGGGGCTACGATTAGATCTTCAAGCTGTCTATACTACAAACCCGACTCAAATAAAATCTGAGCCGGCCCTTGGGGGCTACGATTGGCGGTTCACTTTATCTACAGCACTAAGCTAAAGCAATTCTAAGTGAATTTGGCATGACAACATCTATAGAGGTCACAGAAAGACCCGGTTCAACTATCAACTAGATTAAACCGGCTCTTGGGGGCTAAGTAAGGATATGGCAAGAAGGAAAGGTACCTCATATTTGGTTTTCATCAAAGTCACCAGCCGAAGCTCCAAGTCACGGCTGGTATTTAGCCGGTTCACATATCCGGCATGGAGCTCATCGGCTATCATCTTATCGTAGGAAGAATGAAAGTTTAATTTCCTCGAGGCCTCTAATGGTTCAGTATGTTTAGTCAGCACATGAGCCGGAGGCGTTTGCTGAGCTGACCCGGTGATCATAACCTCCGGAGTTGCAGGAGTTTTTTCAGGAGTCGGTGGCTTGGAAGGAGCTCTGGGAGGACTCTCCATAATGACATCTTCAACAGCCGGCTCCGTAGAAGTAGCCAGTGGAGTTACTTCTGGATGAGCCTCCTCCGGGTGTTCGAATTCCTGGTCTTGGATGACAGGGCCCAAGGAGGGCTTGTTGGTCTTACGACGCTTCGCTTAAGCACTTCAAAATGGAAGGAGCAGCATTTGAAGATGTTACTATCGTATTAAGAGCCGGAGATCCGGATGTCATAATAAGGAGTACTTATAGCGGATTGATCTTGGGCGGTGGTAGAACCGACGCCGAAGAGTCGCCAGAGGATGGGGTTTTCTAAAAGAATCAAACAGGAAAAATGAGGAAGTATCAAGATTACAAAGGAAAGTCAAAGGAAAAGTAGAGATGTAAACCTCCGCGGGGCGCTTCTTGGGAGCCGGAGAGTTTGGTAACCCGGACACGAGCTCAGTAGAGTCGGCACTCCGAGTCTGTCGACACTCGGCCTGCTGTTGCTTTTTCAAGAGAAAATCGGGAGCCAGGTAAGCAAGAGGGTGAGAAAGAGGGACTTTTGTGATAACCCGCCGCGGCTTTCGAGGAACGAAACAGTCTGAGCCGGAAGAAACATAATTTACCTCAGGAGCATTGGCGCGGCTGGTTTCCACTTCATCCTGCGAGTCAAACAAGCATTAATAAAGCAGGAAGGTAAAAGATCAAGCAACGCAATTAAATTACTACCTCTGAGGTGGATGATGGTGGCAGGTCAAACAAATTCTCTTGCGGGGCATCTTTTTTAGCCCTCTTGGTCGCGCCCTTCTTCCTGGATTTCTTTGGAGGGGCAACATATTCCTTCTTCCAGAAGTCTGAGCTCGGCCTACAGGAATGACCCGGAGAATGAATAAGCAAATCAACAAAGTACAAGCAACATCTAAGAGACGGATGGGAAGATATTAACTTACATCGGGATCCGGATTATTGACGCAGAAAGGCGCCAGGCCGATGGCACTGCATGAGCCGGAGGCTTCATGGACAAGGCTCCGGATGGTAGTGGTAATATCATCCTCTGTCAGTGTTGACTTGCTGAAGCACAACGAGCTGTCATATTTGCCTTCGTAATCGCACATAAGCCGACCTCTGCGGCTTAAAGGCATGATCCGCCAGGAAATCCAGCAGCGGATCAAATCCAATCCTGTTAAACCGTTGGCTAGGAGCGCTTTGATCTTGGCGTGGAACGGCTCGTATCTGGCACGCTCTGAGGCTGAGAGCCGGCCGGGAAGCTCTGTGTCTGTCCTAAGCCGGGAGGGGCGGTAACCTGCCAACAAGTGCTCTTTCTCAAGAGAGGTCTCTTGGCAGTAGAACCACGTCTTGTTCCAATCCTTTGGGTGACTCGGCATTGGAGTGGCAGGAAAGATGTTGTCTCGGCGGCGTTGAATAGAAATGCTGCCCAGCTCTACACTCGGACCACCCTTCATTTCAGTTTGGCGGTTGGCATAAAAGAACTCTCGAAAGAACCCCACGGATGGCTTAGTTTGCAGATAAGCTTCGCAGAGAACTTGGAAGTTGTAGATGTTTGAGACGGAGTTGGGTGCCAAGTCTTGAGGATGCAGCTTGTAAAAATGAAGAACATTTCGGAAAAACTTAGAGCCGGGCGGCACGAACCCTCGCTCGATGTGATCAGTGAAGACCACTATCTATCCTTTTGGGGGAGAAGGCCGGGTCTCTTTACCCGGAACCCTCCAATTGAGGACCTCTTTGGGAGGGAGAGTACCCGCTTCAACATGATTTGCTAAGTACTCCTCCGTAATGCAAGAACCAACCCGGTTGCATGAGTTTGACGCATGAGACATATTGGCGGCTTAAATACTGTGCAAGGTAAAGGGCGTGATGAGTCAAGCGCAAGCAAATATTTATGATGGCTTACAGGTCTAAGGGTTCTACGGATAACGTGGAAAGACCCGGTTGATGAGAGCCAGAGAAGCTTAGCGACTCAACAGAGGAAAGGAAGATTGAAAATCGGCGAAGTCCTAAAAAACAGATTCCACAAACTACTACTATGGCTACGGATCTAGAAAAGCGGAGAAAAGGATTTTAATCCTGACCTAGCAATGAACAGCGGAAGGAAAGAAAATGGACCGGAGCCATCGCGGTCCGTGCATTATGTGCGGCTGGCCCGCGCGCGGCGGCGAGGCGAGAGCGCACTCTAAAGGCGCCAACGGCGTCGAGATATACTCACGGTGGCAGTGCCGGAGCCTGAGCTGCGGCGGCGGAGCCCCCGGTGAAACCCTACTATGGTGGTGGGCGATCTAAGAAGAAGGAGAACTCACCGGAGATGCCGCGGCGGAGGCGGAAGGTCTCTGGTACGAATAAGGATGATGCAGCGGCCCGGTCAGTGTAGCTGCGAAGACGGCGCCGGATGATGAGGACGCTGGAGCGGCGGCGACAGGAAGAAGAAGAAGAGGCGTGAGCGGGAAGAGTGAAAGGCTTCGACCCGCATGGGTCGTATTTAAAAAGGGAATAAGGAAGGTGTGAAAATCCAGGCGACAACACCGTTCGACCGAGGTGGACGCCTCGATTCTCGGGATGACAGTTTAATGAAAGATTCGGTGATACGTCAGCAGATCCCATGATGTCACGCCGGGTCATTTCGGGGCGACTCGCCAAAATCAGAAGAGAAGGATGAAGTGAGCAAGCTCAATTCAACCTAGGGCCTAATGTTGGGGATATAACCCCGCAATATGACCCGTCTAGAGGCTCCGGTTCATATTGCTGGCTCGTAAGCCGGCCCAAGGGTGAGCCGTAAGACTGGTGGCCCACGAACATAGGCGGCTCCAGGTGTGGGCCGCACAATGGCCCGAACGGAGAAGACCCGGACGTGTAAGCCGTCTCAAGGACAACTTGGACAGGAAGATAGAAAGAGACTCGGAGTCACAGGAAGACCCGGATAGATAATTGTAATGACCCGGTGGTCCTGACCTCCTATATAAAGGCAGACCCGGGGCGACTTAGAGGATAGGTTATCAAGAACTAGGTCAAGCTTCTAGCTCCTTGTATTTGATACACAAGCAATACAAACACAAGCAGGACGTAGGCTGTTACCTCGACTTGAGGGGCCGAACCTGGGTAAATCCGTGTCTTTCATCCCGATCAACCCCTTTGAGTCCACCCCATTAGCGATGGCCTCGAATCCAAGTCCGTTCACCCGGACATCTGCCGTGATAAATCCACGACACTACGGGTTCGAGAACTATGTAGACATGACCGAGACACCTCTACGGTCAATAACAAATAGCGGGACCTGGATGCCCATAGTGATTCCTACATATTCTACGAAGATCTTTATCGGTCGAACCTATATGTCAAGGATTCACTTAATCCCGCATGATGTTCCCTTTGTCCTTCTGTATGTTACTTGCCCGAGATTCAATCGTCTATCTCCATACCTAGTTCAACCTCGTTACCGGTAAGTCTGTTTACTCGTTCCGTAATACAAGATCCCGTGGCTAATAGTTAGTCACATTGCTTGCATGGCTTATTGTGATGTTGTATTACCGAGTGGGCCCTGAGATACCTCTCCATCACACGGAGAAACAAATCCCAGTCTTGATCCATGCCAACCCAACAGACACCCTCGAAGATACATGTAGATCACCCTTATAGTCACCCAGTTACGTTGCGACGTTTGATACACACAAGGCACTCCTCCGGTGTCAGTGAGTTGCATGATCTCATGGTCATATGAACAGATACTTGACATGCAGAAAACACTAGCAATAAACTGACACGATCATATGCTACGTTCATAGTTTGGGTCTTGTGCATCACATCATTCTCCTAATGATGTGATCCCGTTATCAAATGACATCTCATGTCCATGACTAGGAAACCATGTCCATCTTTGATCAACGAGCTAGTCTATTAGAGGCATACTAGGGACATGGTGTTGTCTATGTATCCACACATGTATCTGAGATTCCGATCAATAAAATTATAGCATGGATAATAAATGATTATCATGAACCAGGAAATATTATAATAACCAATTTATTATTGCATCTAGGATTAGAGGTCGAGAAGATACATGCATGCCCTAATGACTGCATCCTCTACTGCGATGAGTACGAGGATTTGAATGCATGTCCAGTATGCTTTGCATTGCACTATAAGATCGGCCACGATGACCGTGGTGATGTTGAGGGCGAGCGCCCCAGGAAGAAGATTCCTGCCAAGGTGATGTGGTATGCTCCTCTAATACCATGGCTGAAATGTTTGTTCCAAAACAAAGAGCATGCCAAGTGGATGAAATGGCACAACGAAGACCGTAAGAAAGACGGGAAGTTGAGAGTGCTCGCTGACGGGTCGCAGTGGAGAAAAATCAAGAGAAAGTGGAAGGACTTTGCAAAGGATGCAAGAAACGTATGGTTTGGTTTAAGTGTAGATGGCATTAATCCTTTTGGGGAGCAGAACAGCAATCATAGCACATGGAGTGTGACTCTATGTATCTATAACCTTCCTCCTTGGTTGTGCATGAAGCGGAAGTTCATTATGATGCCAGTGCTCATATAAGGCCCCAAGCAACTTGACAACGACATTGATGTGTACCTAAGGCCATTGGTTGAAGAACTTTTACAACTGTGGAATGGAAAAGCTGTACGTGCGTGGGATGCAAAAGATCAAGAGGAATTTGACCTACATGCGTTGCTGTTTGTAACCATGAATGATTGGCTTGCTCTCAGTAACCTTTCATGACACACAAACAAGGGATACCACGCATGCACGCACTGTCTATATGATACCGACAGTATATATTTGGATAAATGTAAGAAGAATGTGTATCTGGGGCATCGTTGATTTCTTCAGAGTCGGCATCCCGTAAGAAAGAAAGGCAAGCATTTCAAAGGTGAGGCAGATCACCGAAAGAAGCCTCGCCACTGTACGGGTGATGAAATACTTGATATGGTCAAGGATTTAAAAGTAAAATTTGGCAAGGGTCCTGGTGCACAATCTGTTCCGAATGACGCTGACAAACGCGCACCCATGTGGAAGAAGAAATCTATAATTTGGGACCTACCGTATTGGAAAATCTCGAGGTCCGCTCTGCAATCGATGTGATGCATGTGACGAAGAATATTTGCGTGAACCTGCTAGGCTTCTTGGGCGTGTATGGGAAGAAAAAAGATACGCCGAAGGCACGAGAAGTCCAGCAACGTATGCACGGAAAAGACAACATGGATCCAAAACAGTTTCAGGGTCATGCCAGCTACACTCTTACCAAAGAAGAGAAGGAAATCTTTTTCGAATACCTGCTCAGTATGAAGGTCCCGTCTGGCTTCTCGTCGAATATAAAAGGAATAATAAATATGGAAGAGAAAAAGTTCAAGAACCTAAAGTCTCATGACTGCCACGTGATTATGACGCAATTGCTTCAGGTTGCATTGAGGGGGCTTCTACCGGAAAACGTTTGATTAGCTATGTGCATTCCTGAATGCAATCTCTTAGAAGGTAATCTATCCAGAAATCCTACCAAGGTTAGAGAATGATTTTGTGCAATGTCTTGTCAGTTTTGAGTTGGTGTTCCCACCATCCTTCTTCAATATCATGACACATGTCCTAGTTCACCTATTCGAGGAGATTGCCATTCTGGGTCCTGTATTTCTACACAATATGTTCCCCTTTGAGAGGTTCATGGGAGTCTTAAAGAAATATGTTCATAATTGTGCTAGGCCAGAAGGAAGCATATCCAAGGGCCATAAAACAGAGGAGGTCATTGAGTTTTGTGTTGACTTTATTCCTGACATTAAGCCGATAGGTGTTCCTAAATCGCGGTGTGAGGACAGACTGGATGGAAAAGGCACGCTAGGAAAGAATTCACTAAAATGTCGGGATGGGCATTCTTTGGCGCAAGAACACTATATAGTTCTACAAAGTTCCGCCTTGGTGGCTCCATATATCGAGCAACACAAGAATATTCTACGCTCCAAAAACCCGGAGAAGTCTCACGACTGAATTACACATGAACAAACGGTGACTTTCGCCGGTTGGTTGCAGACACGTCTCATGCATGACGACACTGTTCAAGATGACATGTACTTGCTGTCCAAGTTACCATCTTCGACTATATTGACTTTCAAAGGGTACGAGATAAATGCGAATACATTTTACACGATCGCCCAAGATAAAAAGAGCGCCAACCAAAACAGTGGTGTCCGCTTTGATGCAGCAAACAACAATGGGGCAAAGGACACATACTATGGTTACATAGATGAGATATGGAAACTTGACTGTGGACTTGATTTGAAAGTCCCTTTGTTTAGGTGCAAATGGGTCAATCTGATAGGAGGCGGGGTAAAGGAAGACCCGCAGTACGGAATGACAACAGTGGATCTCAACAATCTTGGGTACGCAGACCGCCTTGGTCCCGGTTAGTGTTACCAACCGGGACTAAAGGTCCCCCAGCCCATGGCGCCGTCGGATGCCACGTGGAGGGCCTTTGGTGTCGGGCCGTGTTGAACCGGGACTAATGGGAGGTAGGCTTTAGTCCCCACCCTTAAGTGCCGGTTCGAGAACCGGCACTAAAGGCCCTTACGACCCGCGACTATAGGCCGATTCTGCACTAGTGGAGTAACGCGTCGCCGACATTAAAGGGGTGCAGACGCTGGGGGAGCGTCCCCGTGAGGGGGGTGGGGGAGGTCGGCGCCCTGCTTCAATGGCAGAGCTAGTGAGAGGTCGTGTCCGCTTTGGTGCGGCTTCAATGTGGAGCGGCGCGCTCTACAACGATATGAATGCGGACAGTTGGTATCGGATAGCAACGCAAGCGTGTGAGGGAGGAGGGATTTTGGTTGTTGTCCGGACGCCCGCAAAGCCCCTCATGTTTGTCTCCGATTTGCAAGAGAAAATATGTCTTGACCGTCTGACGGACCGATACACGACCGCGTTGACCGGCACAACACTCGCAAAACGTAGTCCAAATGTATGCGGGTCGTTGTTGGAGATGCCATTGCACTGCGTCTAGAGCCTCCAGGCAATTAACATGGCCACCGAGTAAAAACATTTCTGGATTTTTAGGCATCGGTCGTCTGACTCTAGTCAACGAACCGTCCAGATAGTCCCTGGGCATTGGTACATCAACTTGGATGTCGAGTGCCAAGACGCACAAATACCAAGTTTCACGAGCATATACAATTTGTGTAAGGATGTGGCCCATATTGTCTCCCTCTTTGGCAAAAGTGAAGCAGGAGGAAGTTTGTCCTTGCAGGCCATGCCGGTGTCGGCGATCCGAGGTCCATAATCTTCGTTGCAAAGCTAACCAATCAAAGATCTTGTATTTCAACGGGGCCCAACATCTCCAGATCTTCTGCTCAACACGGCAACAGGGAAACGTGTCATGCCCTAGCATAGAATACCGTAAGTGGAACTCACCGAATACACGCTAGAGGATGCAAGGCCATGAGAACGCATCCGGGGCTGCGAAGCACAGAGAGATGGGGGTGTGACCGCGTGCCAAAGAGCAGTGAATTGAGCCAGAACCTGCGATGTCAGGCGCACTCCAACGTCCAAGATCCCCAACTGTAATGTGGACTAAGTTGTCAAACGTTTGTGTGGCCAAGACGCTTGTCAGCGGAGATAGACCCTGCAACTGCAAGGCTTCGCATGATCAGTGTGACGAAGCCACTCCCATCTTATACCAGCGATGCAAGAGCTTGCATTTTAACTCCCAAGCCACCAAAGCAAGTAGGCCAGAACATGGAAGACCAAGCCACCAAACATTGCCCCACGATGGAACTTATTAGATCTCTCCTAAAAGAAAGCTCACATCCATTTATCAATCTTCTCAAACACCCATGCAGGCGGGTCAAGCACTAGCAAGTGATGCATAGGTCTAGCAACCATAACCGAACCAGAACTAATTCCTTCGCCGGGTGATGAGCCCCCTTTGCCAGGCGAGTGAATTGCAGAAGACCATCACATTGAAGCACGATATTATAGAAAAGACTCTTTTATGATCTTGTTGCATAAAACACTGATTTCAGGTCTAATCATTTGCAGAAAACAATAAACCGTGTGTTGGGGCATTTTAAGCACTATTATGACAGGTGGGGCCCGGTTTTAGTGAAGTGACATAACGGTTCGCATTCAGAGATCTAGCGTTTTGGCACACAAGACGGCCTCAAATCAAAAAAAGTTCAACATGAAAGTTGTTTGTCTCGTCAAAACGGTTACAGTTTCTTTTGGTTTCATCTTCATCCGAGGTCGTTTGCAAAAGTTAGAGCAAACGGAGTCAGGTGCGAACCGTTCCGTTTTCTCTAACTTTTTCGAAGTACCTCGGATGAAGATGAGACCAAAAAAGAATATGACCGTTTTGACGATACGAACAACTTTCATGTTAAACTTTTTCTGATTTGAGTCCATCTTGTGGGCCAAAACGCTGGATCTCTGAATATGAACCGTTATGCCACGTCATTGAAACCAGGCCCCACCTGTCATAATAGTGCTTAAAATGCCTTAACACACGGTTTAGTGTTTTCTACAAATGATTAGGCCGGAAATCAGTGTTTTTTGCAACAAAATCGTAAAAAAGTCTTTTCTACAATATCGTGCTTTAATGTGGTGGTTTTCTGCAATTCACTCTTGCCAGGCCGACACAAACTCCTGAACACCATCAAACATCGGTTGCCATTTTGCTTTTGTAAGCTTGCCTAAATTCAAGTTGTAGCCACAATTTTTTTTGAGATAAAAGTCCCAAAACGACAACCCAAGACTTCCGAGATCCTCAACTTGTCATCATCATCTAACCGGATTGGAGTGGCAATGGATTTATTGTACTTCACATACACACGCGAAGCTTCCCCGAATACTTGTAAAGCCGTGCTGATGAACGAAAGCTCGAGTTGAGATGACTGACGAAAAGAACCACATAATGCTGAGGTCATCATCGACAAGGGTGAAAAAAAAGGACTAAATAAAAACACAAATAAAATGTCATGTGTTAAAACAAGGATATCGACATATTGAAGTCTAATGTCATGGTTATTACGTTAGGGAATGTGTGTGTTTTCATCCTGTGCAACGCATAGACTCACTTGCTAGTTGATAATAATAAAACCAGTATGACGGTTTAAATACAACAAACATATCAACGGATAATGAAGCTAAACAGACAAGAAAGACACAAGCAACAGACTTATAGAGCGCTGAGTAGAAGACAACGGCCGGGACACGCGGCCCCTGGTTCCGGTGTGGTCAGACAGCGTTTTGCTCTGTTGCAACGAACGCTGCCGAAAAAGCCGACGCGGCGCACGTCCGAAAGAGCCAGTCGCGCGACCGCGACACGCTTACTCTTATCTCTAACAGCATCTACAACCGGAAGTTGCTAACACGGACCGAATGCGTCCACAAACACTGACTACACGCGCCTTATTTTTTGTCATTCATATCCGTATATCTCATAATTAAATCCTCATTTTCATACAATCTATGCAACGCTATATAAAAATAATAGATCAAACATAGCTTATCGGATCGGATTGCATCGCCAAGCAAAAGCAGCAGTTCATCGGCAAATCGTAACTACAAACTACTTAAACATGCTTACTATAAACAAAACGAGGAAGAGCGGAGGAAATCACCATTTCCTCGTCGGCCCCTTCCCCTTCCGCCCGTCTACGCGGTTGCGCCCCTCCTTCATGTAGGCGTCGGCGTGCGGTGGAGCATCATCGTCTTCGTCATCGGAGCTGGAGGTGGTGGAGGCGTTGTTGTCGTCCACGTCGGACCTACACCGCATGCCGGACAGCCTGCGGAGCACGCGGTCCTGCTCCTTCGAGTTGCGGGCTGCTTTCGCCTTAGCCGTCGTCTCTTTCGCTGCGTCGCACTCCGATAACTGGATGGTCAGTCGGAGCGCATCGGCATTCTTGCGTTGCAGGCGGAGCGCATCCGTCTCCACCGTCGTCAGCGAGCGATGCAGGACGCCCGCGAGGAGCGTGTTCTTGGGGTCGGGCTCCGCGCGGCCAGCGCCTCCCCCTTCTCCCTTGCCCACAGCCGCTCGCGTCGGGCTGCACGCGCCTTGGACTCCAGCGTCCTCGTGCGCCCCGTCCTCGACACGGACACGAGGACCCAACGATGGTCGGGCACCTCTTTCGGAGAAGAAGGCAGTGAAGGTGGGCGGCGTACCTGACCTGGAGCGGACTGGACGGAGTTGCGCGCCTGGCGGGAAGGGCCTACGACGTCGCCGACGCTCCGTCGGCGTGTGTCGGGCCGGAGGATGCAGAGCCACCGTCGCCAGGGCCGCCTTGGTCCTGCAGCGACCGGCGCAACGCGATGCGGGTGGGGGGCATCCTCCACATCGACGCTCGATCCGTCGGAGCTTCTTCCATCGTTGGCCATCGGATCGAAGAGTGGAGGATTGGAAGTGGCGTGGACGAAGACTGGAGTGTCGGATGTCTAGGGTTTACAGATAGAAGTATTTAGTGGGTCGATGATGGGCCGGGCTGACGTGGCAGTGGGGTCGGTGGTGAGTCGTGCCTGCCAGGCGGGCGTGCCCGAGCGCGTCCGGCTTCCCCCATATTTAGACTGGATATGAGGAGTGTCGGTCAGCCCGCACATTTGTGGTCCATTTAGGGTGTCCGTCTAAATAGATTTTGCTTGACCAGGCATTGATTGAACAGTCTGTTTGAATGTTTGAGATGGATATAAAAGGTCCGATCGTAGATGATCTAACGTTATCGAGCCCGTCGTGCGCTTTCACACGATGGTGCATTCCTCAAACGGTACGTGCTTTCCGGCGACGTCCTCGTAGGCTCGTAGACACCCATGCGACGGCGGCGAGGCTGCTTCCTCCTTCCCCTTGCGTGTATATTTTGTAGTAGTACCATCATTTTTCCATGCCTTTTTTCGTTTTGACGGTACTACTCATCTTTTTTTTGCGGGGGAAAGGAGAATTCATTAATTAAGCAGCAGGCATGTCTGCATTACATAGGTCCGGAACCTAGTCCGGACCAGATCGAAGCCACACCGCAGTGCGCTTCTTTATTCGACCAAAGTTTGCTCTCCTGCAGACGTGCATTAATCTCATGTATCAGCATCGTATGCTCCGACCGGTCAGCATTACCACCCTCGATCAGTCTTGCCGTTTCCGCGTAGTCCGTTTGAATCACAACAGGCAGCTCAGACCACTGGGTAGCGAGGGAGACGCCTTCTGAACATGCAGAAAGTTCAGACTCGAGCGGTGATGCACACTGCCTTAGCTCATGGCAAGACGAACAAATAATATCTCCATGTTCATCTCGGAGGACCATGCCAGCTCCTGCAGTTCCGTCCTTAGCAGAGAAGGACTCATCTATGTTGAGCGCTGCCCAGTCGGCCAGCGGTGCCTCCCACTTTAGTGCTAGTGGCTTCTCTTGCTGCACATATGATAGTTTCCTGGTGGGTAGTGGCGCAGCCACCATCTTTCCTTTGATATGGTCTCCATGAGGGTACACTTGGATGGACAGCAAGGAGTTGATATAGCTGCTTAGGAACCTGGTCGAGGCTTCAACCGGCGGTGGATGTTTGTCATGGATGATCTCATTCCTCACATGCCAGCAACGCCAAATCTTCATGAGCGTGTACATCCGCACCTCCGGCGACAAGTCCGCGAGCACATGAAAAAGCCACTCTGGCCCTGTGTGCACGACTCGCCGGACGTCCGGAATATTCCATTGCCGCGCCATAGCTTGCCACAAGGCGACCGCATGAGGGCATCTGCAAAGAGCATGAAAAGTGTCATCCGGTTCGGTGGCACACACAGGGCACAAATTAGATATTTCAAGGGTGCGAGCATGTTTATTAGTCCATGTGGCCAAGCAGTTCGTCGCCACCCGCCAAGCAAACACACGCACCTTAGGAGGAGCAGGGCACCTCCATAGATAAGCCCAGACGGCTCGTCGCCCGTCCGGTACCCTGCTCGCCGCGACTGAAGATGGACAAAGACGTTCATCAAGCGCTAGCCCGTACGCACTCCAAACCGTGAAGATACCATTACGCTCCGGTTCCCAAGCAAGGACATCCTCATCGAGTCGCGGAGAAGTCCGAATATTAACAATCTGTTCAACATCTATGGGGTTGAAATATTGTTGTAGAAGGTCCATATGCCATGCACCGCGCTCATCCAGCAACTCAGAGACTCTTCTCAGCCGGTGTCGCCCCTGCATAGTGATAGGTTTGCCGGAGCCACCGTTCGGGATCCAACGATCTCTCCGTATACGAATGGATCGCCCATTGCCTACCCATCATAAAATACCATGCTTCAGACGCTCCAGCCCATGTGCCACTGCTTGCCAAGTTGGTGAAGAGTTGGACGGGAACACAGTGTCCACGAGAAGACCAGATGGAAAATATTTAGCTTTCATCATTTGCGCACACAGACTATCCGGATTAGAAAGGATTCGCCATGCTTGGCATGCCAGCAGAGCTTGGTTGAACATGCGGAACTCCCGGAACCCCATGGCTCCATGTGACTTCAGTCGGACCAGCTTTTCCCATGCACGCCAATGCGTTTTGCGTCGTCCTTTTTCAGCACCCCACCAGAAGTTACGCACCATGCGAGTGAGAACATCACAAGTAGACGCCGACAACCTGAAGATGCTCATTAGATATGTAGGTAGTGCATGGGCAATGGACTTTATTAGCACCTATCTCCCACTTTGTGCCATCGAGTCACACCACATGACAAACCTCTTGGTAAACTTCTCCTGGATGTTCTGGAAATGACCCTTACTCATACGCCCATTAGGAGTAGGAAGTCCGAGATATTTCTCTTTGAAGCTAATATTTTGCATGTCCAGTACTCATACCACATCATCCTTGTTGCCTTGAATGCAATGTTAACCAAAAAGGATGGAGCATTTTTGAGGATTAATTAATTGTCCGGTAGCATTAGCATAAACGTCCAGTATTGCCTTGATGCGATGCGCTTCTCCTTCTGTTGCACAGAAGAACAAAAGTGTATCATAAGCAAACAAAAGGTGTGAAATCCCGAGTGCCCTAGGACACACTTTCAGTGGTGAAATATGCGTCTCTTGTGCCTCCTTTTACAGCAAGGCCGCTAGACCATCCACAACGAAGAGAAAGAGAATGGTGAAAGAGGATCTCCCTGCCGTAGACCTCGTGACGGTGCAAATGAATCTGAGCGGGCTCCATTAATTTTTACTGTGTATCTCACCGAGGTGACACAAGACATTATCCATCTCACCCATCGATGATCAAAGCCCAATTGTTGCATCACTCGCTCTAGGAATGCCCAATCCACTTTGTCGTAAGCCTTAGACAGATCAAGCTTATATGCATAAAAGCTTCTGTCCGGGTTTTTCTCATGTCGGATGAAGTGGGTGCACTCAAATGCCATAAAGGCATTGTTCGTAATAAGCCGTCCAGGTACAAATGCACTTTGCTCCGATGAAATAATGTCTCCCGGGAGGGGTCTTAGTCAGTTGACTAAACATTTAGAAATCACCTTATATATAACATTGCAAAGGCTGATAGGGCGGAAATTTGATAACTTGACCGGCTCATCAATCTTGGGAATCAAAATGATGGTTGTCAAGTTGACCCCCTCTGGCATATGACCTGACACAAAAAACAGTCGCACTGCTGAGGTAATATCATCCTTGACAATAGCCCAGTGTTTCTGAAAAAATCTTGTCGGGAAGCCGTCAGGCCCCGGAGCCTTGAGAGGCCCAATCTGAAACATCGTGTTGCTAATTTCCTTATCGATGAATGGAGCACACAACCGATCATTCATATCCGGTGTAATCTTTTGCTCAAATAAGGGCACCACCTGGTCTGCATTTAGAGAGGCATCGACAATAAAAAGATCTTGAAAAAAGGCCAAGGCCATACCTTCCATCACGTTCTGGTTAGTGTGCTTCACCCCTACACTATCCACCAGGCCTTTAATTTTATTTTTCCTTGCTCTCCAAACAGCTCGCCGTTGGAAAAATTGCGTGTTATGGTCCCCCTCCTTGAGCCACTGAATGTGTGATTGCTGGCGCCATAGCATCTCTTCTCTGTACAGAAATTCGTTCAAGTTATTCGACTCTTTCCGAATTTCTTTACGATCTACGTTCATGTTCATAAGCTCCTCTAATCTGGACCTAGACTTTTCAATTTCCTTGATCACGTTTCCAAACTTCTTCCTGCTCCAAGAGTGGAGATTTTCCATCACCTTGTGTAGAGAAACTTTTATGTCATGCAGCCCATGTTTGACACCACCATCATGCCATGCTTCAGCCACCACTTCCTCGAGAGCCGCCTCAGGTTCCCACATTACTTCATAGCGTCGGACACACCTCACCCTGCCACCATCTTCAGGGATGGACCTCACAGGTAGAGGGAGGTCATCCAAGCATGAGGAGATTAGGTGCTTCATTGATGCCTCGGGAAACTTATTCCTCCAAGCATTGCCCGCCATTGCACGGTCCAGTCTCACTTGCACGTTAGCCCGACCGCTGTGCTTATTATCATAAGTAAACGGGTACCCAGAGAAGCCAATATCTAAAAGATTGCGTGCCTCAAGCACGTCCCGGAAAGCTATCATTTGCCCTGGTGACCTTTGTGTATCCGACAAATGCTCATAGTCCCACATAACCTCATTGAAGTGCCCAGACAAGAGCCAAGGTAGATCATCCTGAGCTTTCAATCTTTTTAGCCCTTCCCACATTAGGTGTCTATTTTCCACCCGTGGTTCACCATACACAAAGGTGATTCTCCATACTTGACCATCAGCAGGTAGCTGGATATACATATCAATCCATATTTTATTGCAATCATGAATATCGACGTATAGAGACTCATCCCAAAACAAAGCTAGACCGCCACTATTACCATCACTACTGACTCCTTCAAAGACACAAAGGCCGACTCTATTACGAAGGTGATACATCTTATATTTATTCTACCTAGTTTCACATAAAAAGATCATGCTTGGGGAATGGGCTTGAGTGTGAGCCATGAGATCACAAACTGTCGAGGTGCTCCCCGCACCACGACAGTTCCACACAATGCAATTCATTGCTCCTGAGGGGCACCACAACTAGCCCTGTCAGTTTACCGGTGGCCCCTGGTCCGGTCGCCTCCATATCCGCCTCACACACCATGCTGGTTGCTTCATCATCTTCTTGGTTCGCCTTCGTCTTCCCTTTTTTCTAAATGCCTCCATCAGGAACTTCAACAAATGGAACCAAGGCCTTGCCGCCAAGTTCAGCTTGCACATGGCCAAGCAGGCCATCCACCTGCCGCTTACCCAAGATAGAGTCATTGTACTCCATTGAGTCCAGAACACTGCCAAACGAAACCTCGAGGGAGTCGAGGCCTCGCATGGCAGGAATCATGTCGTCTGGGCTAGGGGCATTGTCTCTGATCACAAGTGCACCATGCCTCCTACCCGCTAGCACATTTTTGCCTCCTCCTGCACTCTTCTTTTTACGTGGCCTAGTCATGTCACCGCCCCATTTTTCAACAGTTCCTGCTTCAAACTGAGCCACCATCTGTTGTACCTTACTGCACTCCGGCTTCTGTTTGGATAACTACAGCCATATCCTTTCCACCTCACATGCCAACTGCTCGTCTGCCTCTGCCGCACCCGTTTTTTCTTGCTCCTCAAAGCCATCGCGGGCATCCACTCTTTTCAGTATTTCAGATGCTTGTCTGCAATCACTGCTCGTTGCTGATCGGGCTGGTTGATGGGTGGAAGAACCCGCACTACCCAGGGAGAAATTGTTGGAAATATGACCTAGGGGCAATAAATAAAGTGTTTAATATTTTATTTCCTTGTTCATGATAATCGTTTATTATCCATGCTATAATTGTATTAATTGGAAACATGGATACATGTGTGGATACATAGACAAACACGATGTCCCTAGTATACCTCTAGTGAACTAGCTCGTTGATCGAAAGATGGTTAAGGTTTCCTAGCCATGGACATGAGATGTCATTTGATAACAGGATCACATCATTAGGAGAATGATGTGATGGACAAGACCCAAACTACAAATGTAGCTTATGATCGCGTCAGTTTATTACTACTGTTTTCTGCATGTCAAGTATATGTTCCTATGACCATGAGATCATGCAACTCACAGATATCGGAGGAGTACCTTGTGTGTATCAAACATCGCAACGTAACTGAGTGACTATAAAGGTGCTCTACAGGTGTCTCCAAGGGTGTCTGTTGAGTTGGCATGGATCCAGACTGGGATTTGTTACTCCGTGTGACGGAGAGGTATCTCAGGGCCCACTCGGTAATACAATATCACAATAAGCCTTGCAAGCAATGTGACTAAGTGTTAGTTACGGGATCTTGTATTACGGAACGACTAAAGAGACTTGCCAGTAACGAGGTTGAACTAGGTATGGAGATACCGACGGTCGAATCTCGGGCAAGTAACATACCGAAGAACAAAGGGAACATCATACGGGATTAACTGAATCCTTGACATAGAGGTTCGACCGATAAAGCTCTTCGTAGAATATGTAGGAACCAATGTGGACATCCAGGTCCCGCCATTGGTTATTGACCGTAGAGGTGTCTCGGTCATGTCTACATATTTCTCGAACCCACAGGGTCTGCACACTTAAGGTTTGGTGACGTTTCGGTAGTATAGAGTTATGTATGGTGGTGACCGAAGTTTGTTCGGAGTACTGGATGAGATCCCGGACGTCACGAGGAGCTCCGTAATGGTCAGTAGGTAAAGATTCATATATAGGAAGTCCCGTTTTGGTCGCCGGAAAAGTTTCGAGCTCATCGGTAGTGTACCGGGAGTGCCGGTAGTGTATCGGGAGGCCTCCGGGAGGGGTATTTCGACCCAAGAGGATTCATGGGCTGTGGGAGAGTGAATATCAGCCCTTAGTGGTCTGGTGGAAACTCCCACACAAGGCCCATGTCGCTGGAGGAAAAAACCCAATAGGAAAAGGTGGAAAAAAGGAAAAAAGGAGCAATCCTAGTCCTACTAGGATTGGAGGAGGAGAGTCCTCCTCCACCTCCCACTTCGGCTGAAGCCTCCAAGGCTTGGAGGACAAGTCTGCCTCTCCTCCTCCTTATCTCCTATATATACTGGTGGATTTCTAGGGTTTTGCACTAGAATTTCAGCCACGTGCTACCCGTTCCTCCAGTTCATAGTTTCTCCTCTAGATCGGTTTTCTGCAGTGCTTAGGAGAAGCCGTGCCGGAATTGCTCCACCACCATCTCTGGAGCGCCGTCAGGCTGCCGGAGAACTCTTCTTCCTCTCCACTCCTTCTTGCTGGATCAAGATGGTGGAGATCGTCATCAAGCTGTACGTGTGCTGAACGCGGAGGTGTCGTCCGTTCAGTGCTAGATCGGAAGGATCGTGATCAAGTTCGTGAGACGGATCGTGATCAAGTTCGTGGGACGGATCATGATCGGATCGCGGGACGGATCATGATTGGATCGCGAGATGGATCGTGATTGGATCGCGGGACGCATGGCAATTTGGATCGCGAAGACGTTCGACTACACCAACCGCGTTTCTTAACGCTTCCCGCTTAGCGATCTACAAGGGTATGTAGATCCACTCTCCCTCTCATAGGTGCTCATCACCATGGATAGATCAGCGTGTGCGTAGGAAATTTTTTGTTTCCCATGCAATGTTCCCCAACAGTGGCATCATGAGCTAGGTCTATGTGTTGATGAGATCTCGAGTAGAACACAATAGGTTTGTGGGCGTTGATGCTTAGATTGCTTCCTCCCTTGGTTGGATTTTGGTTCAGCGGTATTGTGAGATGAAGCGGCCCGGACCAACATTAATCGTATGCTTACGAGAGACCGGTTCCCTCGACACAACTTGTTGCCTAGATGGCTTGCGGGTGGTAGTTTCTCTCACTTTAGTTGGATCGGATTCGACAAAGGCGGTCCTTGAGAAGGTTGAAAATCAAATTATGTATCACCGTTGTGGTTTATGCGTAGGTGAGAATCGTTCTTGATAGAAACCCGTAGCAGCCACGTAAAACATGCAACAACAATTAGAGGACGTCTAACTTGTTTTTGCAGGGTATGTTGTGATGTCATATGGACAATTACATGATGTGATATATGTG
Source organism: Hordeum marinum (assembly GCA_022496015.1). NCBI lineage: Eukaryota > Viridiplantae > Streptophyta > Magnoliopsida > Poales > Poaceae > Hordeum > Hordeum marinum. Next base: position 406,892,857 of record CM039672.1, on the reverse strand, counting down.
ATGTATGAGATGATCATGTGATGTATAGAATTTCACGACTTGCATGTCGATGAGTACGGCAACCGGCAGGAGCCATAGGGTTGTCTCTCATTATTGTATGACATGCATGTCAATCATTAAGCGCTATGTAATGCTTTACTTTATCGCTAAACGGTAGCAATAGTAGTAGAAGCATGAAGGGTGTGACAACCTCGATGGCGACACATTGATGGAGATCAAGATGATGGAGATCATGGTGTCGTGCCGATGACGATGAAGATCATGCCGGTGCTTTCAAGATGGAGATCTAAAGCACAAGTTCATGGCCATATCATGTCACTTATGAATTGCATGTGATGTTAATCCTTTTATGCATCTTGTTTTGCTTAGTACGACGGTAGCATTATAAGGTGATCCCTCACTTAAATTTCAAGATAAAATTGTGTTCTCCCCGAGTGTGCACCGTTGCGAAAGTTCGTCATGTTGAGACACCACGTGATGGTCGGGTGTGATAGACTCTACGTTCACATACAATGGGTGCAAGCCAGTATTGCACGCGCAGAACACTCGGGTCTAACATGACGAGCCTAGCATGTATAGACATGGCCTCGGAACACAAGAGACCGAAAGTTCGAACATGAGTCATATAGTAGATATGATCAACATAATGATGTTCACCATTGAAGCCACCTCAACTCACGTGATGATCGGACTTGAGTTGGTGGATTTGGATCATGTGACACTCAGATGACCTGAGGGATGTCAATTTGAGTGGGAGCTTTAGTAATTTTATTAACTAAACTCATTATCTTGAACAATAGTCTAAGTGAACTTTGCATATTTATGTTGTAGATCAATGGCTCGCGCAGTAGCACCCCTGAATTTTAATGCGTTCCTAGAGAAAGCTAAACTGAAAGATGATGGAGGTAACTTTGTTGACTGGGCCCGTAATCTGAGGATTATCCTCACGGCTTCCCAGAAATCATATGTCCTTGATGCACCGCTTGGTGACCAACTAGAAGACATGACCTCCGAAGACGTTAAGAATGCTTGGGAGGCACGTACTGGAGATTACTCAATAGTTCAGTGCGCAATATTGTATGGCTTAGAACCGGGACTTCAAAGACATTTTGAACGTCATGGAGCATATGAGATGTTCCAGGAGTTGAAGTTTATCTTTCAGAAGAACGCCCGAATCGAGAGGCATGAAACCTCTGATAAGTTCTATGCTTGCAAGATGGAGGAGAACGCGTCTATCAGTGAACATATACTCAGAATGTCTGGGTATTCAACTCGTCTAGCGGAGTTGGGAATTGCCCTTCCGCCAGAGGCGATCACTGACAGAGTTCTTCAAACACTTCCACCTAGTTACAAGAGCTTTGTGATGAACTATAACATGCATGGGATGAACAAGTCAGTCGCCGAGCTGTTTGCGATGCTAAAAGTTGCTGAGTCTGAAATCCAGAAAGAACATCAAGTGTTGATGGTCAATAAAACCACTAGTTTCAAGAAAAATGGCAAAATCAAGGGCAAGGGCAAGAAGGGTAAAACCAAGAAGGATGGCAAAGTAGTTGCTACTCCTGCAAAGAAGCCCAAGCATGGACCCAAGCCAGAAACTGAGTGCTTTCATTGCAAGGGAACTGGTCACTGGAAGCAGAACTGCCCCAAGTACCTGGCTGACAAGAAGGCGGCCAACGACAAACAAGGTATATATGATATACATGTTATTGATGTGTACCTTACTAGCTCTCGTAGTAGTGCCTGGGTATTTGATACCGGTTCGGTTGCTCACATTTGCAACTCAAAGCAGGAACTACTGAATAAATGAATGCTGGCAAAGGACGAAGTGACGATGCGCGTGGGAAATGGTTCCATGGTTGATGTGATCGCCGTCGGCACGCTCTCTCTTCTATTATCATCGGGATTAGTGATGAACCTGAATAATTGTTATTTAGTGCCTGCGTTAAGCATGAACATTATATCTGGATCTTGTTTATTACGAGACGGTTACTCATTTAAATCAGAGAATAAAGATTGTTCTATTTATATGAGTAATATCTTTTATGGTCATGCACCCAATGTGAGGGGTTTATTCATATTGAATCTTGATAGTGATGATACACATGTTCATAACATTGATGCCAAAAGATGTAGAGTTGATAATGATAGTACCACTTTCTTGTGGCACTGGCGCTTAGGTCATATTGGTGTAAAACGCATGAAGAATCTCCATGCTGATGGACTTTTGGAGTCACTTTATTTTGAATCACTTGACACATGTGAACCATGCCTCATGGGCAAGATGACTAAAACACCGTTCTCTGGAACAATGGAATGGGCAAGTGACTTATTGGAAATCATACATACTGATGTGTGCGGTCCAATGAATGTTACAGCGTGTGGTGGATATCGTTATTTTCTCACGTTCACTAATGACTTAAGTAGATATTGGTATATTTACTTGATGAAACACAAGTCTGAAACGTTTGAAAAGTTCAAGCAATTTTAGAGTGAAGTTGAGAATCATCGTAACAAGAAGATTAAGTTCCTGCGATCTGATCGAGGAGGTGAATACCTGAGTTATGAGTTTGGCAGTCACTAAAGACAATGTGGAACTGTTTCACAGTTGACATCGCCCGGAACACCACAGCGTAATGCTGTATCTGAACGTCATAATCGAACCTTATTAGATATGGTGCGTTCTATGATGTCTCTTGCTGATTTGCCACAATCGTTTTGGGGTTATGCATTAGAGATAGCTGCATTCACTTTAAATAGGGCACAATCAAAATCCGTTGAGACGACTCCATATGAACTATGGTTTTGCAAGAAGCCAAAGTTGTCGTTTCTTAAAGTTTGGGGATGTGATCCTTATGTGAAAAAGCTTCAGCCTGAAAAGCTGGAACCCAAAGCAGAGAAATGCGTCTTCATAGGATACCCGAAAGAGACAGTCGGGTAGACCTTTTATCTCAGATCCGAAGGCAAAGTGTTTGTCGCTAAGAACGAAACATTTTTTGAGAAAGAGTTTCTCTCGAAAGAATTGAGTGCGAGGAAAATAGAGCTTGATGAGGTTATTGAACCTTTACTTCAACCAGAAAGTAGCGCATCACAGAAAGATGTTTCTGTGGAACTTACGACGGTAGAAGAGGAAGTTAATGATGATGATCATGAAGCTTCGGATCAAGCTGCTATTGAACGTCGTAGGTCGACAAGGCCGCGTACTACCCCTAAATGGTACGGCAACCCTGTCTTGGAGGTTATGTTGTTCGGAGTCCCGGATGAGACCCCGGACGTCACGAGGAGATCCGGAATGGTCCGGAGGTAAAGATTGATATATAGGAAGTCCTATTTTGGTCGCCGGAAAAGTTTCGGGCTCATAGTGTACCGGGAGTGCCGGTAGTGTACCGGGAGACCATCGGGAGGGGTATTTCGACCCAAGAGGCTTCATGGGCTGTGGGAGAGTGAATATCAGCCCTTAGTGGGCTGGTGGAAACTCCCACACAAGGCCCATGTGGCTGGAGAAGAAAGCCCAATAGGAAAAGGTGGAAAAAGGAAAAAAAAGGGATGAATCCTAGTCCTACTAGGATTGGAGGAGAGTCCTCCAATCCTAATAGGTTCGGCCGACTCCTATGGGGCCTTGGCCTTGCGCCAGCCCTCCTCCTCCCTCCCTCCTATATATATTGGTGGACTTGGGTGATTTGCACCTGATTTTACGGCCACGTGCTACCCGTTCCACCGGTGCTCCTCTAGATCGGATTTCCGCAGTGCTTAGGTGAAGCCCTGTCGGAATTGCTCCACCACCATTGCTGGAGCGCCGTCATGCTGCCGGTGAACTCTTCTTCCTCTCCACTTCCTCTTGCTGGATCAAGACGGTGGAGATCGTCATCAAGCTACATGTGTGCTGAACGCGGAGGTGTCGTCCGTTCGGCGCTAGATCGGAAGGACCATGATCAAGATCGCGAGACGGTTCGTGATGAGTTCACGGGACAGATCGTGACATGATTGCAGGATGGATCATGATGAGATCGCGGGACAGATTGTGATGAGTTCGCAGGATAGATCATGATTGGATCGCGGGACGGATCGTGATGTGATCGCGGGACGCTCGGCGATTTGGATCGCGAAGATGATCGACTACACCAACCGCGTTTCTTAACGCTTCCCGCTTAGCGATCTACAAGGGTATTTAGATCCACTCTCCCTCTCGTAGATCTTGCGTGTGCATAGGAAATTTTTTGTTTCCCATGTGATGTTCCCCAATAGTGGCATCATGAGCTAGGTCTACGTGTAGATGAGATCTCAGAGTAGAACACAAAATGTTTGTGGGCGTTGATGCTTAGATTGCTTCCTCCCTTGGTCGGATTTTGGTTCAGCGGTATTGTGAGATGAAGCGGCCCGGACCAACATTACTCGTACGCTTACGAGAGACCAGTTCCCTCGACCGCAACGTGTTGCATAGATGGCTTGCGGGTGCCAGCTTCTCTCACTTTAGTTGGATCGGATTCGACAAAGGTGGTCCTTGAGAAGGTTGAAAAGCAACTAGTGTATCACCATTGCGGTTTTTTGCATAGATGAGAATTGGTCTTGCTAGATACCCGTAGCATCCACGTAAAACATGCAACAACAATTAGAGGACGTCTAACTTGTTTTTGCAGGGTATGTTGTGATGTGATATGGCCAATTACATGATGTGATATATGTGATGTATGAGATGATCATGTGATGTATAGATTATCACGACTTGCATGTCGATGAGTACGGCAACCGGCAAGAGCCATAAGGTTGTCTTTAATTATTGTATGACCTGCGTGTCAATCATTAAGCGCGATGTAATGCTTTACTTTATCGCTAAAAAGTAGAAATAGTAGTAGAAGCATGGTGGGCGCGACAACCCCGATGGCGACACGTTGATGGAGATCATGGTGTCATGCCGGTGACGATGGAGATCATGCCGGTGCTTTCATGATGGAGATCAAAAGCACAAGTTCATGGCCATATCATGTCACTTATGTTTTGCATGTGATGTTAATCCTATTATGCACCTTGTTTTGCTTAGGACAATAGTAGCATTATAAGGTGATCCCTCACTTAATTTCTAGATAAATTGTATTCTCCCCGAGTGTGCACCGTTGCGAAAGTTCTTCGTGTCGAGACACCACGTGATGATCGGGTGTGATAGACTCTACGTTCACATACAACGGGTGCAAGCCAGTCTTGCACATGCGGAACACTCGGGTTAAACTTGACGAGCCTAGCATGTACAGACATGGCCTCAGAACACAAGAGACTGAAAGGTCGAACATGAGTCATATAGTAGATATGATCAATATAATGATTTTCACCATTGAAACCACCTCAACTCATGTGATGATCGGACTTGAGTTGGTGAATTTGGGTCATGTATCACTCGAATGACCGGAGGGATGTCAATTTGAGTGGGAGTTCTTAAGTAATATGATTAATTGAACTCATTATCATGAACATAGTCAGTAGTGTCTTTGCAAAATTATGTTGTAGATTACTAGCTCATGTTGTAGCTCCCTTGAATTTTTATATGTTCCTAGAGAAATAGAGTTGAAAGTTGATGGTAGCAATATTGCGGACTGGCTCCGTGATCTGAGGATTGTCCTCATTGCTGCACAGAAGGCTTATGTCCTTAATGCACCGCTCGGTGCGCCAACCCCTCTAACGTCGTTTGTACATGTTGTGAACATCTGACACGCATGTTCTGATGACTACTTGATAGTTTAGTGCGTCATGCATTACGGCTTAGAATTGAGGCTCCAAAACGTTTTGAACGTCACGGAATATATGAGATATTCTAAGAGCTGAAATTCGGATCTCAGGCTCATGCCCGTGTTGCGAGATATGAGATCTCCAACAGGATTCTTTGCCTGCAAGATGAAGGAGAATAGCTCAATCGTTGAGCATGTGCTCAGATTGTCTGGGTGCTACAATCGCTTGAATTGAGTGGGAGTTGATCTTCCAGATAAGATAGTGATTAATATAGTTCTCCAAGTCACTGTCACTAAGCTACTAGAACTTGGTGATGAACTATAAAATACCAGGGATAGAAATAATGATCCCTGAGCTGTTCGCGATGTTTGACACCGCGAAGGTAGAAATCGAGAAGGAGCGTCAAGTGTTGATGGTTAGTCAAAACCACTAGTTTCGAGAAGGGCAAGAGCAAGGAGGGAAACTTCATGGATAGCAAGTCAGTTGCAGCTCCAGTGAAGCAACCCAAAGTCTAACCCAAACCCGAGACTAATTGCTTCGATTATAAGGAGAGCGGTGGCTGAAGCGGAAGAACCCTAGATACTTGGTAGATAAGAAGGCTGGCAACGTCGACAGAAGTATATTTGATATACGTGTTATTGATGTGTACCTTGCTAGTACTCCTAGTAGCACCTGGGTATTGGATACCGGTTCGGTTGCTAAATGTTAGTAACTCGAAATAAAAGCTACGGAATAAACAGAGAACTAGCTAAGGGTGAGGTGACGATGTGTGTTGGAAATGTTTCCAAGGTTGATGTGTTCAACATCGCACGCTCTCTCTACCTTCGGGATTAGTGACAAACCTAAATAAATGTTATTTGGTGTTTTGCGTTGAGCATGAACGTGATTGGATCGTGTTTATTACAACACGGATATTCATTTAAGTTAGAGAATAATGGTTATTCTGTTTACATGAATAATACCTTCAATGGTCATGCACCTAGTGAGAATGGTTTGTTGAATCATGACCGTAGTAATACACATGTTCACAACATTGATGCCAAAAGATACAAAGTTAATAATGATAGTACCACATACTTGTGGCACTGCCGCTAAATGTCATATTGGTGTAAAGCGCATAAAGAAACTCCATGATGATGGATATTTGGACTCATTCAATTTAAAATCGGTTGAGACATGCGGACCATGCCTCTTTGGCAAGATGACTAAGGACTCTGTTTCCAGATGGATGGAACGGGCAAGTGATTTATTGGGAATGATACATGTTGATGCATGCAATCCAGTGAGTCTTGTAGAGTGCAGTGGATATCGTTATTTTCTTACCTTCACTGATGATTTGAGTAGATATAGTGTATATTTACTTAATGAAACACAAGTCTGAATCGTTTGAAAGGTTCAGGCAAATTCAGAGTGAAGTTTAAGATCATCGTGACAAGAAGATAAAAATGTCTGTGATATGATCGTGGAGGTAAATATCTGAGTTACGAGTTTGGCATACAACTTTAGACAATGTGAAAATTGTTTCACTACTCACGCCACCTGTAATACCATAGTGTGATGGTGTGTCTGAACGTCATAGTCGTGCTTTGTTGGATATGGTGCGGGTTATGATGTCTCTTATCGTTTTACTACTATAGTTTTGGGGTTATGCATTAGAGACAACTTCATTCACTTTAAATAGGGCACCATCTAAATCCGTTGAGATGACACAGTGTGAATTATGGTTTGGTAGAAACCTAAGCTGTCATTTCTGAATGTTTGGGGCTGCGACGCTTGTGTGGAAAAATGTTTTCACCTAATGAGCTCAAACCCAAAGCGGACAAATGCATCTTCATAGAATACCCTAAGAATAGTTGGGTGAACCTTCTATCTCAAATCCAAGCATAAAGTGTTTGTTGCTGAAACGGGTCCTTTCCCGAGAAAAGGTTTCTCTCGAAAGAATTGAGTGGGAGGAAGATAGAACTTGATGAGGTTGTTGAACCTTTGTTTCAACCAGAGAGTAGCAGAACGCAGAAAGATGTTTCTGCGGAACCTACATCAGTTGAAGAGGAAGTAAATGATGATGATCATGAAGCTTCGGATCAAGTTACTATCGACCTATGAGGAAAATAGAGCTTGATGAGGTTATTGAACCTTTACTTCAACTAGAAAGTAGCGCAGCGCAGAAAGATGTTTCTGTGGAACCTACGACGGTAGAAGAGGAAGTTAATGGTGATGATCATGAAGCTTCGGATCAAGCTAGTAATGAACCTCGTAGGTCGACAAGGATGTGTACTGCTCCTGAGCGGTACAACAACCCTGTCTTGGAGGTCATGTTGTTGGACAACAATGAGCCTACAAGCTATGGAGAAGTGATGATGGGCCTGGATTCCGACAAATGGTTAGAGGCCATGAAATCCGAGAAAGGATCCATGTATGAAAACCAAGTATAGACTTTGGTAGACTTGCTCGTTGGACGACATCTCGCTGAGTAAAAATGGACTTTTAAAATGAAGACAGACGCTGATGGTAAATGTCACCATTTATAAAGCTCGACTTGTCGCAAAGAAGTTTCCGGCAAGTTCAAGGAGTTGACTACGATGAGACTTTCTCACTCGTAGTGATGCTAAAGTCTGTTAGAATTATGTTAGCAGTTGCTGCATTTTTTAATTATGAAATCTGGCAGATGGATGCCAAAACATCGTTTCCTTCCTTAAGGAAAGGTTGTATGAGATATAACCAGAAGGTTTTGTCAGTCCTAAGGATGCTAAAAGGTGTGCAAGCTTCAGTGATTCTTCTATGAACTGAAGCAAGCATCTTGGAGTTGGAATATACACTTTGATGACGTGATCAAAGTTTTTAAGTCTATACGAAGTTTACGAGAAACTTGTATTTGCAATAAAGTGAGTGGGAGCACTATAGAGTTTTTGATAAGTATATGTGGATGGCATATTGCTATTCGGATATGATGTAGAATTTCTAGAGAGCATAAACGGTTGTTTGAAAAGAGTTTTTCAGAGGAAGACCTGGATAAAGCTACCTAATTGTTGAGCATCAAGATCTATAAAGATAGATCAAGATGTTTGATAAGACTTTCAATGAGTGCATACCTTGACAAGATTTTGAAAGAGTTCAAAATGGATTAGTCAGAGAGAAGTGTTCTCGCCTGCTTTGTAAGGTGTGAAGTTGAGTGAGACTCAAAGCTCGACAATGGCAGAAGAAAAAGAAAGGACGAATGTCGTCCCCTATGCCTTAGCCATAGGCTCTTTATAGTATGCCATGCTGTGTACCGCACCTATGTGTGCCTTGCCATGAGTCTGTCAAGGGGTACAAGAGTGATCGAGGAGTGGATCACTGGACAGCGGTCAAGATTATCCTTAGTAACTAAAAGACTAAGGAGATGTTTCTCGATTATGGAGGTGATAAAGAGTTCGTCGTAAAGAGTTACGTCGATGCAAGCTTTAACACCAATCCGGATGACCCGTAGTAGCAATCTGGATACATATAGTGGAGCAGCCATTGGGAATAGTACCAAGTGGGGTGTGGTAGCAGTGTTTACAATTTGACATAGAGATTTGTAAAGTACATACGGATCTGAATGTCGCAGACCCGTTGACTATAAGACCTCTCTCACATGCAAAGCATGATCGAGCCCCAGAACTCATTGGGTGTTAGATTCATAACAATGCGTATCACATGGTGATGTGAACTAGATTATTGACTCTAGTGCAAGTGGGAGACTGTTGGAAATATGCCCTAGAGGCAATAATAAATTAGTTATTATCATATTTCCTTGTTCATGATAATCGTTTATTATCCATGCTATAATTGTATTGATCGGAGACTTAGATGCATGTGTGGATACATAGACAAAACCATGTCCCTAGTATGCCTCTAATAGACTAGCTCGTTGATCAAAGATGGTTATGGTTTCCTAGCCATGGACATGAGATGTCATTTGATAACGGGATCACATCATTAGCAGACTGGTGTGATGGACAAGACCCAAACTACAAACGTAGCATATGACCGTGTTAGTTTATTGCTACTATTTTCTGTATGCCAAGTATATGTTCCTATGACCGTGAGATCATGCAACTCAGTGACACCGGAGGAGTGCCTTGTGTGTATCAAACGTCGCAACGTAACTGGGTGACTATAAAGGTGCTCTACAGGTATCTCTGAGGGTGTCTGTTGGGTTGGCATGGATCAAGACTGGGATTTGTTACTCCGTGTGACGGAGAGGTATCTGAGGGCCCACTCGGTAATACAACATCACAATAAGCCTTACAAGCAATGTGACTAAGTGTTGGTCACGGGATCTTGTATTATGGAACGAGTAAAGAGACTAGCCAGTAACGAGGTTGAACTAGGTATACAGATACCGATGATCGAATCTCGGGCAAGTAACATACCGAAGAACAAAGGGAACATCATACGGGATTAACTGAATCCTTGACATAGAGGTTCGACCGATAAAGATCTTCGTAGAATATGTAGGAACCAATATGGGCATCCAGGTCCCGCTATTGGTTATTGACCATAGCGGTGTCTCGGTCATGTCTACATAGTTCTCGAACCCGCAGGGTCTACACACTTAAGGTTTGGTGACGTTTCGGTAGTATAAAGTTATGTATGGTGGTGACCGAAGGTTGTTCAGAGTCCCGGATGAGATCCCGGAGGTCATGAGGAGATCCTTAATGGTCCGATGGTAAAGATTAATATATAGGAAGTCCTATTTTGGTCGCCGGAAAAGTTTCGGGCTCATCGGTAGTGTACCGGGAGTGCCGGTAGTGTACCGAGAGACCATCGGGAGGGGTATTTCGACCCAAGAGGCTTCATGGGCTGTGGGAGAGTGAATATCAGCCCTTAGTGGGTTGGTGGAAAGTCTCACACAAGGCCCATGTGGCTGGAGAAGAAAACCCAATAGGAAAAGGTGGAAAAAAGAAAAAAAATGGACGAATCCTAGTCCTACTAGTATTGGAGGAGAGTCCTCCAATCCTAATAGGTTCGGCCGACTCCTATGGGGCCTTGGCCTTGCTCCGGCCCTCCTCCTCCCTCCCTCCTATATATATCGGTGGACTTGGGTGATTAGCACCTGATTTTACGGCCACGTGCTACCCGTTCCACTGGTGCTCCTCTAGATCGGATTTCCGCAGTGCTTAGGCGAAGCCCTGCCGGAATTGCTCCACTACCATCGCCGGAGCGCCGTCACGCTGCCGGTGAACTCTTCTTCCTCTCCACTTCCTCTTGCTGGATCAAGACGGTGGAGATTGTCATCAAACTGCACGTGTGCTGAACGCGGAGGTGCCGTCCGTTCGGCGCTAGATCGGAAGGACCGTGATCAAGATCGCGAGACGGTTCGTGATGAGTTCATGGGACGAATCGTGACGTGATCGCGGGACGGATCGTGATGAGATCGCGGGAGGGATCGTGATGAGTTCGCGGGACGGATCGTGATGTGATCGCGGGACGCTCAGCGATTTGGAACGCGAAGATGTTCGACTACACCAACCGCGTTTCTTAACGCTTCCCTCTTAGCAATCTACAAGGGTATGTAGATCCACTCTCCCTCTCGTAGATGCTCATCACCATGGATAGATCTTGCGTGTGCGTAGGAATTTTTTTGTTTCCCATGCGACGTTCCCCAACACCTCTCCCAATGTGCCTCCAAGAGCATTACCATAGGCCTTGGTATGTTTCTTCCAAGGAACATGAAATACCCGCACCCAAACTGGCATAGAATCTAGTGCAGTTTCTGACGGCTGAGCATCACTATCAAATGGCCTAACCAGCAGTGCATCCCCATCATAAATCCACGGTCCTCCCCGTGACACAAATCTGTAGTCTCCTTCCGAGAAGAAGGTAATCACGTAATAGTTTTTCTGCACTAGTTTTAACTCCACTCCTGTGCGCAGCTGCCATATTTTCTCAAAGTGGTTAGACAAAGTTTTTGTACTTTGGCGCTTCTGCGATCTGTACAGGCTCATGAGTTTCCATCCCATCTCCAGGTCATCATCCTCCTCATCAAATTCTGCTGCCACAAATGTGACGTCGTCCATGTCCACTTCCCCTTCGATCTATGCAACAGCTCCCGCTGGTAGCCCACCTTCAGTTGAGGGTCCGTCCCAGTTGCTATCCTCCATCGCCGGCTCCTCCTCCCTTGCTGGTGCACCCACCGAACTGCTCATCACTATCGCGCCGCTACCATAAAGCTTCGGGTGGGCCGGATCCTCATCGGTTCCCCCATGATCACCCCCAACTCCCGTAGCAAGCGTTGACCGCGACATCACAGACGATGGTCGAGTCCTTCCTGGGTCAGGATTTGGTGTATTGGCGGCTCTGGGCGAGGGTTTTGCACCATAGCGATTCAGGTCACGACTATTAGTAGGCGCAGCCCTAGGGCCGTGGCTGTCGTGTGGAACACGGATCGAATCCATGAGAGACTGACGGAGACTCTTAGACGATGATGACATCGATAACGTAGCCGGGCAGTACTCCCTCTGGCTCTCCGATTCGCTTCCGTCGATGTTAGAGCCAGGCAACGGCAGAGATCGCCTATCGTTAGAGCTAACCTAACCCTAGACGAAGCAGACGTGAACGTGTCCCAATTAGAGTCGCTGCCTCCTCTTTCGCTGCGTCGCACTCCGATAACTGGATGGTTAGTCGAAGCGCGTCGGCATTCTTGCGGTGGAGGCGGCGCACATCCGTCTCCATCGTCGTCAGCGAGCAACGCGGGACGCCCACGAGGAGCACATTCTCGGTGTTGGCCGCCACGCGTCCAGCGCCTCCCCCTTGAGCAAAACTTGACGCTCCTTCTTCATTTCTACCTTCACGGTGTCAAACATCGCGAACAGCTCAAGGATCATTATTTCTATCCTTGGCATTTTATAGTTCATCACCAAGTTCTAGTAGCTTAGTGACAATGACTTGGAGAACTATATCAAGCACTATCTTATCTGGAAGGTCAACTCCCACTCGATTCAAGCGATTGTAGCACCCAGACAATCTGAGCACATGCTCAATGATTGAGCTATTCTCTTTCATCTTGCAGGCAAAGAATCTTGTTGGAGATCTCATATCTCGCAACACGGGCATGAGCCTGAGATCCTAATTTCAGGTCTCATATGTTCCGTGATGTTCAAAACGTTTCGGAGCCTCAATTCTAAGCCGTAATGCATGACGCACTAAACTATCAAGTAGTCATCAGAACGTGTGTGTCAGATGTTCACAACATCTACAGACGATGCTAGAGGGGTTGGCACATCGAGCGGTGCATTAAGGACATAAGCCTTCTGTGCAGCAATGAGGATAATCCTCAGATCACGGACCCAGTCCGCAATATTGCTACCATCATCTTTCTGTTGGGGAACGTCGCATGGGAAACAAAAAATTTCCTACGCACACGCAAACCTATCCATGGTGATGAGCATCTACGAGAGGGAGAGTGGATCTACGTACCCTTGTAGATCGCTAAGCGGGAAGCGTTAAGAAACGCGGTTGGTGTAGTCGAACTTCTTCGCGATCCAAATCGCCGAGCGTCCCGTGATCCAATCACGAACCGTCCCGCGAACACATCATGATCCGTCCCGCGAACTCATCACGATCCGTCTCACGATCTTGATCACGATCTGTCCCGCGAACTCATCACGATCCGTTCTGTGATCACATCACGAACCGTCTCGCGATCTCGATCACGGTCCTTCCGATCTAGCACCGAACGGACGGCACCTCCGTGTTCAGCACACGTGCAACTTGATGACGATCTCCACCGTCTCGATCCAGCGAGAGGAGGTGGAGAGGAGAGAGAGTTCACCAGCGTGACGTCCGGGATCTCATCCGGGACTCCAAACAAACTTCGGTCACCACCATACATAACTCTACACTACCGAAACGTCACCGAACCTTAAGTGTGCAGACCCTACGGGTTCGAGAACTATGTAGACATGACCGAGACACCTCTACGGTCAATAACCAATGGCGGGACCTGGACGTCCACATTGGTTCCTACATATTCTATGAAGATCTTTATCGGTCGAACCTCTATGTCAAGGATTCAGTTAATCCCGTATAACGTTCCCTTTGTTCTTCGGTATGTTACTTGCCCGAGATTCGATCGTCGGTATCTCCATACCTAGTTCAACCTCGTTACCGGCAAGTCTCTTTACTCGTTCCGTAATACAAGATCCCGCAACTAACAATTAGTCACATTGCTTGCAAGGCTTATTGTGATGTTGCATTACCGAGTGGGCCCCGAGATACCTCTCCGTCACACGGAGTAACAAATCCCAGTCTCGATCCATGCCAACTCAACAGACACCATCGGAGATACCTATAGAGCACCTTTATAGTCACCCAGTTACGTTGCGACGTTTGATACACACAAGGCACTCCTCCGATATCTGTGAGTTGCATGATCTCATGGTCATAGGAACACATACTTGACATGCGGAAAACAGTAGCAATAAACTGACACGATCATATGCTACGTTTGCAGTTTGGGTCTTGTCCATCACATCATTCTCCTAATGATGTGACCCCGTTATCAAATGACATCTCATGTCCATGGATAGGAAACCTTAACCATCTTTTGATCAACGAGCTAGTCTATTAGAGGCATACTGGGGACATGGTTTTGTCTATGTATCCACACATGCATCTAAGTCTCCGATCAATACAATTATAGCATGGATAATAAACGATTATCATGAATAAGGAAATATGATAATAACTAATTTATTATTGCCTCTAGGGCATATTTCCAACACGGGGGAGCTGTGATGGTGGCGGCGAGGTGCAGCTATGGATGGTGGCGCGGCAGAGCCGCGACGGTGGGGCTGACTGGCCGGGTTACGGCCGCTTCGGCTGGCTCCTGCAATTTGGCGGTAGAGGTGGTGTGCCGCGGTTCATGGATGGCGATGCGGCGGCATCGCACTGGTTGGCTCGGCGTGCAGTCGCGAGGAGCGCTGCTATCCTGAACCTCATAGGAGGCAGGGTGGCGGCATGTGAAGGCCGAGGTGGTGGTCCCAGGTGCGCGGTCGCCGGAGATGTTGGTGGCTGGCATGGGGGGCGTGGATCTGGCCATCCGGCGGCGCCGTTGTGGTGCGAGGTGGGTTGTTATGGTCGGTGCAGTAGGTAGGGTTTGGCGGTGGCGAGCTGCCTTGCGTGCTTGGGCACGCGGCTTGGGCGAGGATGGTTTGCATGTGACCGGAGACGGTTTGTTGGGCAGGCTGTTGTGGCGAAGGATTCGGTGAGCTCCGGGCAAAAGCCTAGCTCGACCTCGGTCGTCGCCGGTGTTGGGGATACAAATAATAGGTAGGCCCATAAAGGGTAGAAATATCACAATACCATGGGGTCCACACATCAGGTATGCCCGGATAAATACATACATACCATTCACTCAGACGATTACGTTCCATCCACTTGAACGAGAATCAACCACTCGGTCATATGTCTCACTCGGATATGTGAAGACCAACAAGGCAGTCGACGCATCATACTCATAGAGGAGGATTCGTAGTGGCCTGACATGATGGCACTAACGCTCCACATTGTAACATAAGAGGTGAGGGGGTGGCTCACTCTATATAAGCCACCCCCACCACATAGCTCCGGGCTAGCTACTTCTCCCTCCTCTTCCTCAAATACTCCATGTAACTCCATGTTCATGACAGATAAGGAAAGCTTCTCCGGAGGACGAAACGTAGGGCTGTTATCTCCACCGTGAAAGGCCTGAACTAGTTAAAACACTTGTGTCACCCGTTTGCATCTCGATAGATCATGCTCCTTTACACTATGCCTTTCTATTGTTAGAATCATTCCCATGATAGTTGGCGCCCATCGTGGGGCATGACGTTTACGGAGCCATGATGCAAGTGGTTTTCTTTCTTCAATCTTCGTCTGCCAATCAACAATCATCAATGGAGAATTCGATCCAAGGTGTTCCGAACAGCGCTGCGTTCACAGGAGAGACATGATACTCTTTGTATAGAAGGATCAGGAAGTCCCATTCCATGCTATCTATTTCTTTACAATCGATCTTGAAACTAACAATGGTTATTTTTCTTTTGTATGTACACACACTCACACGAGTGCCGATCAATTTTAAAGAAAAGAAGTTACACGCAAGGAGGACAGACGCACCATCTTCTTCACATCAACTGGAAAGCGCGAGCAGCGCGGCTGTTGCGTCACCACGCACTGTTCGGACGTGTGCCATGGAAACAAGCGCTCCCTCTCCGTGTCAATGAGACGCATCGGCGACCGCTAGAACAAATTCTTCCCTCTGCTGATGGCGCAACTCCACGAGTGATGGAGCAACGTAGCCGACGCCACGGTGCTTCATCCTCCAGCGGTTGAGCTGCCTGCTCGGCGCCGGCTTCTGTGACGAAGGTGCTGAAGAACTTCAAGTGCGGGAACCTCCTCTCGTCCATGGAGATATACATCGTCGTCGTGCTGTCCGGCACCGTTGCCGATGCGTAGCCGCCGACCGTTTCGATGGCCACAACCCAATCTGGAATGCCGCGATCATATTCACGATGTCCGCCAACACCGCCAGGTCCATCCGCGTGCTGCTCCGTATCGGAGCGTGCCCTCGGCGGTCGCAATGTCGGCGTGGTGCACATCCACCTCTCCGAGCTGCTCTGCCGCTCCAGCGCCCCGACAGCCTCGTCCTCATCGAGTTCATCGCTGCAATATGAGGCTGGCAAGCCCAACGACACGACAATAAAACAGCATGTGACCCGCCTCATGCATGAAACTTCCTAGCCGGCTTTAAGTCTAGCTTGATTAGAGCAAGTATAATAGGATGATGTAAGCGGGCTATAAGGATTTAAATATTGTATTATTGCTTAGTTGGAAGAGAGAAGAGGAGAGAGAATGAAAACGGGCTATAGACTTACAGCCGGCTATAGCACGAGCTCCAAGAAGCCTTGTAAGAGTGAAAGGTGAGTCATATGTTGACAAAGTAGTACTTTCTTATAGCCAACTATTATACTTGTTAACTATTACATTGATTGTAAATGACATGGCAACATGTTATAGCCAGCAGCTGGCTATATTATTAACCATACTCTTAGTGCAAACGCCTCATGCATGCAGATTTGGACGTGGGCATCACATTAATACGTCATAACGTATTCTGCAATTTTCATACACTTTGTGGCCCCGACGGGCAGTCCGGCTCCTCCTGCCGTGGTGTCCATGGACGGCGACTCGCAGGCCTCACCCGACTACCGCTGTCGCGAAGGAGAAACGGAAGAAACGTGGGCCGACCGTTTTCCCGAGGTAATTGCCCTGTTAAGCGCCCGATCAGGTGATCGTTTCCGAACCATTAATCGTGCATACATGCACACATACTTAATACTGCATCTCGTGTAGGGACACTTAGTCCATCTAAAAATATTCCTAGCTATGTTTTTTACTAACTTGCAAGATCATTAGTCTATCATCGTCTTACGGACAACAGTTTATTAGGACGGACATTTTGTTTAGGCTACTAACACGATGACATGCAGATAAGATTTGCGTTCAGATGATCAACATGCAGATGACCTGGATGCTCCGCGTGTCACTCAACAGGACGCTCCTTCGTCACTCGACCACTCCGCGCGTCGTCACTCGGCTCGACCCTCCATCATCACTCGGCCGCTCCACGCGCCGTCACTCAGCTGGATGCTCCTTCGTCGCTCGGCCGCTCCGCACGTCGTCACTCAGCTGGACGCTCCTTCGTCACTTGACCACTCCGCGCGTCATCACCCAGTTGGACGCTCCTTAGTCACACGACTGCTCTGCGCATCGTCACTCAGCCAGACGCACCATCGTCTCTCGACCCCTCCGCATGTCGTCACTCAGTTGGACGCTCCTTCGTCACTCGACTACTCAGCGCGTCGTCACTCGGCCGGACGCTCCTTCGTCACTCGGCCGCTCCGCGTGCCGTCACTCAGCTGGACGCTCCTTCGTCACTCCGCCGCTCCGCACGCCGTCACTCAGCTGGACGCTCCTTCGTCACTCGGTCGCTTCGTGTGCCGTCACTCAGCTGAACGCTCCTTCGTCACTCGGCCGCTCCGCGCGCCGTCACTCAGCTAGACGGTCCTTTGTCACTCGGCCGCTCCACGCACCGTCACTCGGTCATTCCGCGCACCGTCACTCGGATGGACGCTCCTTCGTCACTCGATTGCTCCGCGCGTCGTCACTCATCTGGACGCTCCTTCGACATTAGACTGCTCCACGCGTCGCCACTCCATGAGGGACTTCTTCATTGCCCGGCCGCTCCGCACGTCTCTGCTCCGTGAGGCACGTCTTCATCATTCGGCCGCTCGTACACCATCAGACAGCTAAGTCATTCTTCACACACTAAATTTAGTTAAATAATTATTTCCGCATTACCGATTGTCAAGTAAGTCGAACATGACGTTCACTCGGAAGCCACGCCATCAAGTGTACCTTTGCTCTTGGTTGTTTATTTCCATGTCGTAACACTTCACTTCCGCCTCATTTGGATCCAGTACTCAAAACGAGTTCAGTCGGATCTTTCACTGTCGCAAGTTCAGTCGGATCCTTCACTCTTTTAGACTCTTGCTGGTTTAGGATCAGCAAGCACCTGGAACACCTAGTGGATGTCTATAGGTGTTATTTACACAAATTATTGCATCAAATATCAAATTACTTTGAGAGATGTTTATGTTGGCTTGTGCTATTTTTCGTACACAGGTTACGCGATCACTCGACGCATTTGTGTGCCATCTTCATCGCTACTCAGGCTTAGTTGCCGCGACGATCATTCGTGTGTTTACACTTGTTCGGATGCCTCCTCTACGACATGATGGACTCGGCCGCCCCACGCGCCGTCACTTGGTCAGACTCCTCTTCGACGACATGCTCGACTCGGCGGCCCCGCGCGCCGTCACTTGGTCGGACTCCTCTTTGTTGACAAGCTTGACTCGCCCGCCCCGTGAGCCATCACTTGGTCAGGCTCCTCTTCGACAACAAGCTCGACTCGGCCTCCCCATGCGTCATCACTTGGTCGGACACCTCTTCGACGACAAGCTCGACTCGGCCGCCCCGTGCGCCGTCACTTGGTCGGACTCCTCTTCGACGACAAGCTTGACTCGACCGCCCCACGCGCCGTCACTTGGTCGCCCTGTGCACCGTCACTTTGTTGTACGCGTCATCATCACCCGGTTTCCCCGTGCGCCGCCACTTCGCTGTATGCGTCATCATCACCCGGTCGCCCCGCGTGCCGTCACCTAGCTGTACGCGTCGTCATCTCTCGGCAGCCCCACGCGCGCCACTCAATCGGACGCGTCTACTTCACTCGGATGCCCCGCGTGTCGCCACTCCGTGTGGCACGTCTTCGAGTTCAAAACTGCTCCGAGTAAGGACATAATCCACAGTCGAGGGCTTAGCTACGACTCCGTATCGCCTAAGTCAAAAACCACTCCGAGTGAGGACATCATCCATACTCGGGGGCTTAGCTAGGACTCCGTATCGCCTAACATAAAAACCACTTTGAGTGAGGACATCATCCATATTCGGGGGCTTAGTTGTGATTCCGTATCGCCTAAGTTAAAAACCACTCCGAGTGAGGAAATCATCCACACTCGGACGCTTAGCTGCGATTCTGTATCGCCTAAGTTAAAAACCACTCCGAGTTAGGACATCATCCACACTCGGACGCTTAGCTGCGATTTCGTATCGCCTCAGTTAAAAACTGCTCCAAGTGAGGACATCATCCGCACTCGGACGCTTCGCTGCGATTCCGAATCGCCTAAGTTAAAAACTGCTCTGAGTGAGGACATCATCCACACTCGGACGCTTAGCTGCGACTACGTATCGCCTAAGTTAATAACCACTCCGAGTGAGGATATCATCTACACTCGGGGGCTTAGCTACGACTCCGAATGGCCTAAGACAAAAACCACTCTGAATGAGGACATCATCCATACTCGGGGGCTTAGCTGCGACTCCGTATCGCCTAAGTCAAAAACCACTCCAAGTGAGGACATCATCCACACTCGGGGTCTTAGCTGCGACTCCGTATTGTCGAAGTTAAAAATTACTCCGAGTGAGGACATCATCCACACCCGGGGGCTTAGCCGCGACTCCGTATTGCCTAAGTTCAAAATTATTCCAAGCGATGTCATTATCCACACTCGGGGACTTAGCCTTGATCCAGAAATCATATAAGGCGGACTCAATAAGCATTCAACGTGCCAACCACACGAAGATTTACCTAACTCGCCAGTTCCATGTTATATTTATTTACCGTGCCCAGCGCACAAAGATCAGTCCGACTGATTCAGCTCCAGATTACAGAAAATTACTACACCAAGGGCATGAGAGTTCACTTGTTCAGTTCAGTTCCACACTAGAAGACTTAAACCCTCTTCCCAACTCATCCAATCCGACAGAGGCTCGGGGACTACACCCAGTGGGTGCACTCAGCATGCCCCCACTGGAAGAGAAATCAAAAAAGAAACAATCTGCTCGGCCAGGTCCGGCAACATCATTCAAAGTTCAACAAACTCTATAGACTCCAATCGACTACCAGCAATCAGTCGGAGTCTCAGGGGCTACTGGTGGGGATACACATAATAGGTAGGCCCATGAAGGGTCGAAATATAATAATACCATGGGGTCTACACATCAGGTAGGCCTGGATAAATACATACATACCATTCACTCAGACGAGTATGTTCCGTCCACTCGAACGATAGTCAACCACTCGGCCATATGTCTCACTCAGATATGCAAAGACCAACAAGGCAGTCGAAGCATCATACTCATAGTGGAGGTTTGGCAGTGGGCTGACATGATGGCACTAACGCTCCACATTGTAACATAACAGGTGAGGGGGTGGCGCACTCTATATAAGCCACCCCCACCACATAGCTTAGGGCTAGCTACTCCCCCTCTTCCTCAAATACTCCATGTAACTCCATGTTCATGACAGATAAGCAAAGCCTCTCCGGAGCATGAGACGTAGGGCTGTTATCTCCATCGTGAGAGGCCCGAACTCACTAAAACACTCGTGTCACCCATTTGCATCTCGATAGATCATGCTCCTTTACACTACCCCTTTCTATTGACGGAATCATTCCCACGACAACCGGTGTCGACAGTGTCCCAGGACATCGTTCCCTCTTTGGAGGCGTCGTCGTGGAGCCCCTTCACCACCATTGTCACCTCGGTCTCGGGCTCTCTGGGTGAAAACCCTAATTTCGACCTTGGTCGGAGCGGGAGTCGGCGACGTTATCGTGGAGCCCCTTCACCACCATTGTCACCTCGGTATCGGGCTCTCCGGGTGAAAACCCTAATTTTGACCTTGGTCAGAGCGGGCGTCAACGGCGTTATCGTCTCTTTCCTCTTGGGGGTGATGCCTTGGAGGTCTGGTCCTTCACGAGTTTGCGGTGGATCGGGTGGCTTTGCGGTTTCATCGTCGGCCAGGAGTGTGTGCGGCCTCGGGGCCGGTGAGGAAGTCGGAGTGGCGGCTCCGGAGAACAGTGATGTGCAGTGTTGATTCTGGCCATGTGGGCAGTAGCATCATCAGCTCAGATGGAGCGCGACCTCGGGATCGGTAGGGAAATCGGAGTGGCGGCTCCGGAGAGCACCTCTATGTTGTAAAGTGTCGAATCTGGTCGCGTGGGCAGCAGAGTCGTCGGCTCATGTGGAGTGCGGCCTTGAGGCCCATGTGTGTGGGTTGCTAAGGTTTGTAAGTCGGAGTGACAGCTCCGGGTCGTGTGGTGGGGTGGCGACTCTCGTCGTTCGGGCGACAGAAAAGTTGACTTGTTAGGTACGCAACCCCAGGGTTGGTGTATGTTTTGATGTATCGATTTTCGGCTAGTTTTCCCTATAAATTGGCCAATTTTCTTCTTCTTAATGCAAAGGCAAAACTCTTGTTGTTTTCTCGAGAAAAAAAGTGCCAACGCTTATATATCTTTCGCGGTCAAATGCATTGCGCCGATTCATTGCTCAGATCAGATGTCCCTACGCCACAACATACGTGTATATATATATTAACGTGGATTGGACTAGATATACATGGCATATGTACGTTAGGCACTCGTCAGGTCGATGTAACGTTTACGACAATACAATGCATGTCAGTAACATACTAACATCATAGCATGGCTGCTTAACTCCCAAGTCGTCACAAATCCTGTCACTTCCCAATGCTAGTTGGGACTTGAGACCCTAGGTTCAGGCGGCTCCTAGACTCCCTGCCCGTGGGGTGAACACCTGAACGGGGTGGGGCTAGTATACTCCGTAAAACATATATTTTGGGAAACTACTCGACACCCTAAATAGGGTGTGGCTATCTCATTATATAGAGATACCAAGGTATACAATACACGGTGTATACAAAGTCTACGTATATACAGTCTAACATCCTCCCTCAATCTTAACTATGGCCTGAAGTATAAAGCAAGTTAAGATTGCGCCTACAGCCTACAAACTGTGGTTGTGGAAGAGGCTTCGTGAAGATGTCAGCAAGTTGATTTTTTTATCAGATGAACTTGATACAGAGTAGCTTCTGTGCAACGCGTTCCCGAACAAAGTGATACTCAACCTCGATGTGTTTCGTCCGGGCATGGAACACCGGATTAGGTGAAAGATATTTAGCATCAATGTTGTCACACCAAAGAACTAGAGGATGAGCTGGAGAGACTCTCAACTCTCCCAATAGGGACTATACCCATATGATCTCAGCAGTCGCATCAGCAACTGCCTTGTACTCAGCTCAGTACTGCTATGAGACATTGTAGCTTGCTTGCAAGCATTCCAGGGGATCAAGTTAGGACCAAGGAATACTGCATAACCCCCCGTGGATCGCCTGTCATTAGGACTACCAACCCAATCCGCATCTAAAAAAGCTGAGAGCTCACAAGACGGCGCAGGCTGAAGAAGCAAGCCATGGGAGGCAGTGTGACAGATATAACGCAGAATACGCTTCACAGTTGACCAATGAGATATCCTGGGTGCATGGAGACACTGACACACATGATTGACTACATAAGAGACATCTGGTCTTGTTATAGTAAGATACTGCAGAACACCAACGAGACTGCGATACTCTTTAGCATCATCAGGTGAAAGAGGGTCTCCATCAAGGGCAGACAGCCGATCAGTTGCAGACATCGGAGTGATAGCATGTTTGCATTTCAGCTTTCCAGCACGACGCAACAAGTCCAAAGAATACTTCTCCTGAGTAAGAGTCAACCCAGGAGAAGATCATGAGACCTCCAGACCAAGAAAGAAGTGTAGAGCACCTAAATCCATGACAACAAAATCACCACTCAGTGCAGTCACAAGACGATCAGCAGCAACATCGGAGCAACTTATGAGGATGATATCATCAACATAAACCAGGAGATACATCGTAACCTCGGGACGCTGAGGAGAAACGGGGATGTGTCAGCAGTGGAGGGAATAGACCCAAGAGCCCGGAGAACAGAGCCGAGGCGTGCATGCCACACACGAGGAGCCTGTTTAAGTCCATATAGTGCCTTAACAAGACGTCAGAGATGCTCAGGACGTGCAGGATCAACAAAACCTGGTGGCTGACGCGTATAAACCTCCTCTTCCAGGATTCCATGTAGGAAAGCGTTCTGCACATCGAGCTGACGAAGGAGCCAACCTCGAGTAACCGCAAGAGACAGCAGCAAACAAATGGTAGTAGGCTTGATAACTGGAATGAACATGTCTTCATAATCAAGACCGTACCTCTGTTTGTAGCCCTTGGCAACTAGCTATGACTTGTAGCGTTCAATAGAACCGACAACATGTCTCTTGACTTTAAAAACCCACTTGGAATCAATGACGTTGACGACACACACAGGAGGAAAAAGTTGCCAAGTGTCATTCTTCAGTCAAGCCTGAAACTCCTGTTCCATCGCAGCACGCCAGTGAGGAATGCCTAGTGCAGCCTCAAAATGACGAGGCTAGGCAGTGGGATTGGCATCAATATGAGCCATGCAAGCAGCGAGCCATGCAACAGTCCCATCTTTGCGTTCCTTTGGACGAAAAATACCAGATTGGCTGAGTGTTCGAGGATGCAGAGAAGCCGCAGCAGGCTGTGCTGGCAATGCCGAGCTTGGTGCAGGCGACAGCGACGAAGCCAAGTCACTCGAGATCTTGCACCAGAGCTCCCTAGTGTCAGGGAGGCAGGTGGCTTCATGTCGGGCAAGACCGTCCCACTAGGAGCTGAGGCAGGGCCTATCGATGCAGGCGAACCGGCCTCTAGGCCATGTGAGGTGGCAACCGGCCCAGGCGAAGCGACCACCAGGTCGGGCGAGGCCGGTGCCCGCGGGGCAGCTATGGGTGCAGCCTCCACGGGCGTATCAACAGCGGGCTGACGGGCGCCACCCGTCATGCATGGAACATGCACGGGTTTGACGTCCCGATCTTGAGCTTTGTTTGTCGCCTGTTCATCGAGGAGATCAAGGCGAGCACCTCGTCCAATACCTACAGCATGATTAGGAAGCAACACAGGAGCATTTGCAACATCCACAAATTGATCAGGCGAAGGTATGGCTGAGTGAACAAGTGGCGTAGGAGTGGTAGAGTTGTTCGGAAGTGCATGAAAGGGGAACACATTCTCATCAAACACAACATCACGAGATATGTAGACGCGATTGGTGGGAACATGTAGTCACTTGTACCCTTTGTGAAGGGAACTATACCCAAGAAAAACAAACTTTTTAAACCGAAACTCTAGCTTACGCTTGTTATACGGACGCAGGTGAGGCCAACATGCACACCCAAACACTTTGAGGAATGTGTAGTCCGGAATTTCATTGAGAAAGACTTCAAGCGGGGTTTTCATTTTTAGAAGTCGTGAGGGAAGCCTATTTATCAAAAAACAGGTTGTCGAAAAAGCATCACTCCAGAACCGAAACGGAACGGAGGCATGAGCTAGCAAGGTGAGGCCAGTTTCTACAAGATGACAATGCTTACATTCAGCAGTTCCATTCTGCTGATGTGTATGAGGACAAGACACACGGTGCGAAATCCCAAGTTTGTTAAAAAACGAATTGAGGTTGTGTTGGGGATATAACCCCGTGGTGAGACCCGCCCAGGTGGGGCCAGGTCATACCTGGCGGCTCATGGGCCAAACCAAGGATGGACCTCGAGACATAAGCCTAGACGTATGGTGGCTTACCAAGATGGTCCAAGGCAAGGCCCAAACAAGGAAGGCATGAAGACCCGGGCGGATAAGCCGCCTGGAGACAGCTTGCTTAGGAAGGCAAGACGACATAGAGATAAAGTCGGACACGTTGTAAGAGTCGGTATGAGACTCGTGTAACCCATGGTCTTCACCTCCTTTATAAGGGCGAGACACGGGGCGACTTAGACAGAAACCAATCGATCGAGAGCTAGGTCAAGCGAATCCGCTCCCTTGTAATCGATACTCCAATCAATACAACACAAGCAGGACGTAGGCTTTTACCTCATCTCTACGGGCCGAACCTTGGTAAACTCGTGTCCTTCATCCCAACCAAACCCTTTGAGTCCATCACCTTAGCGATGGCGTCGAACGTAAGTCCTCGGACATCTGCCATGAAAAAACCACGACAGTTGGCGCCCACCGTGGGGCTAGCGCTTGGTGGTGTTGAGTTCTCAAAGGGCTCTCATCTAGGGATCAGGGATACATGATCGGAGAGATGAACAAAAGTCGCCGCGGTCAGCTCTACATCGACGACGTCAGCTAGGGTCCTGAGGCTGATTCTATGGAATACGGGTTCCGGGTTCCCTTCGGCGGAATCCACGTCTTCATCGGCAAGGTCGACGGATCTACACCCGGGCCGAACGTCTGCACCAACATCATCGAGCCGGATCAGCGCACGCAACCCGCCCGACGCGTGCAACCCGCCCGTGCTGATCCGAGCAAGAAGCATGTCTTCGTTGGCTTCACTCAAGGTACGGATCTTGAGGCTTCCATGTCACAGGAGACTCTCGTCTGTTTAGAGGATGGATCTTTGAGCGGAGAGGCAGAATCAATCTACCAACTTCACAATGGCAGGCTCGGGGGCTACGACGAGCTTTACCCTGAGTAGGAGCGGTCTGAGCTGGACGATCATGCACCGCCGACTCATGCGGCCATGTTCATGGCGGGAACTGAGCCGGGCCCGAGCAGTGCATCCGCCGGGGCGGCAGACATGGGGGCTGACCCGCCGCCAGCTCAGGTTCTTCTGGATCTGATGAACGAGCTCACAACCCTGATGGCAACTGAAGTAACGCCTGAGAATCAAGCCGCCCGGAACCTGGAGATCACAAGACTGAAGGACCAGATGGCGGAAGTCCAACATGGGATTGGCGCGTTAAAGGCTCAGATTGGAGCAATCCCTATTCCTGAAGAGGCGCCTTTCACAGAAGAGGTGCGAAACGCTATTGGGTACCTATAGACGGTGATGGCCCAGCAAGAGAAGTATACCTACAGCCGGAGTTGCGTGCATTCAACACCCATCCCAACCGCAGCTTCAACCGACGTTATGAGTCACCGGCGGTGTCTAGCAGTAATCGGCACCGGGGCCCGCCACGAGACGACAAGACGGCTTTGGATGCTCAGGCGCTCATAGATCGGGCGAGGGCACAGCAAGAGGTGGCAGCTCTAGCAGTGGCGGCTCATCAAGAGCATGCGCCTTCCGTCTTAGTTGGAGCAGGGGTAACCACCAGGGCCGTGGGAGTACCATGTTTGGTGGCGGCTCTACGGAACGAGCGTCTACCGAAGGACTTCAAAGGCCCTCGCAAGGTCCCGAATTACACTACTGACCTGCCCCCGGAGGCTTGGATTGAAACCTATGAGTTAGCCATGGAGATGTTGGACGTCAATGACATAGTGTGCGTGAAATATTTTATCATGATGCTAGAAGGGCCGGCTCGCACGTGGTTGAAGGGTTTTCCACCCAATACCATCAATTCTTGGGCTGAGTTAAAAGCGAAGTTCATCAAAAACTTTCAATGAACATGCAAGCAGCCCATGACGATTGTGGATTTGGATCATTGTGTACAGCAGGAAAATGAGTCGGCTCATCACTAGGTCTGGCGGGTTTCGACCATCGTCCACTCGTCCGAGCAGATTACGACGGCTCAAGTGGTCTTGATTCTGGAAAAGAATTGCCACTTTATGCCTTTGAAGTAGAAGCTCGGGCGGCTCAAGCGCACATGTCAAGACATGGGGGAGCTCATGGCGGCTCTCATGAAGTACACGGCTCTGATAATATGAAGGATCCGGGCTCTAATGAAGAGAAGCTTGGTCACAGTAAGAAGAATAGCAATGGTAAGGGTGTGGCAGGCAATGGTAACGAAGGCAAGAGAAAGAACCCGGACGGCGGGTCAGAACTGGTGGCTAACGCCAGCACCGACAACAATCGTGCTAAGGGCAACGGGAAGTTCAAGCAGCCTTTTAATAAGGGTAAGACTCCTTTTAATTTGGAGGAGATGCTCAATAAGCCTTGTCTGGAGCACAATCGGCCCGACAGACCGGCAGGTCACAGGTGGGGTAATTGCCACGTTATGCAAAAGTTCAAGGACTACAGCTTACGACAGCATAACATCGATGATGGCCCGCCCGGCGGCTCAGGACCAGTCCGGTCCGGAGCCGGGTTTGGGTCCGGCGGCTCAGGATCTGGCCATCACGACCAAGGTAACCACAGAGGACATCATCCGCACTCTGGTGGTAACAATCATCAACAAAATAACTAGTCTGGATATCAGAGTAATCCAAAGCAGCTCAGCTCGGGTCAGTATCATGTTTTTATGACCAGCCTTGACAGGCGGGATCAGAAGTTGCTCAAGCGGGCGGTTAATGCGATCACACCGACTCTACCACAATACTTGAAGTGGTCTGAGTATGATATAACCTAGAGCCGAGAAGATCACCCGCTGCGTGTTGATGACCCGGGATGGCTGGCGTTGGTAGTTGCTCCCCAAGTTGGAGTCTATGTGTTTACCAAGGTGCTTATGGATGGTGGCAGTAGCATCAATATTTTGTACTACGACACTTTCCGCCGGATGAAGTTGCTTGATAAGGATCTTAAGCCATCCTCAACTTTTTTTCACGGCGTGGTGCCCGGCAAGTCAGCTTATCCAGTGGGAAGGATCTCTTTGGAAGTCGCCTTTGGTGATGAACACAACTACAGGGTGGAGACCTTGTGTTTTGAGGTGGTCAAGATCAAAAGTCTGTATCATGCTCTGTTTGGACGTCCGGCTTACGCCAAATTCATGGCTAGGCCTTGTTATGTGTACTTGAAGCTCAAGATGCCGGGCCTAAAGAGTACGATTACGGTGCATGGTGATCGAGAGACGGCTATTGAGTGTGAGGAAGGGGATGTGGCTTATGCAGAGTCCAGTTGTGTTGAGGCGAAGCTCAAGTTTTACAAGGAAAATGTTGACCCGGAGGACATGACTCTGCTGAAAAAGCACACCACAGAGGTTGAGCCGCCCCTCAAGTTTTTGGCGAATGATACCAAATTGGTGGATTTCGCTCCGGGCGACTCATCTCAACAGTTCACTATCAGAGCTAATATGGAACCCAAATAGGAAAGCGCGCTCATGGAATTCATCCGTGAGAATCGGTACCTCTTCGCGTGGAAACCTTCTGACATGTCGGGTGTATCGAGAGAGTTCGCTGAGCACCACCTTAATGTGGATCCTAAGTTTAAACCAGTCAAGCAGTTTCTACGGCGGTTCAATGAGGAGAGACGCAAGGCCATTGGGGAAGAGGTAGCCCGGCTTCTGGTGGCGGGTTTCATCGTCAAGGTCTTTCACCCGGAGTGGCTCGCTAACTCGGTGCTAGTACTCAAGAAAAACGACATGTGGCGTATGTGTGTGGACTACATGGATCTTAACAAGGTCTGTCCGGCTGACCCATTTGCTCTCCCTTTTATTGACCAGATCATTGATGCAACGGCGGGTTGTGAGAGTTTATGCTTCCTAGATGCTTATTCTGGTTATCATCAGATCAAGATGGCAGTCAAGGACCAAGAGAAGACGACTTTCATCACGCCTTTTGGTGCTTTCTGCTATGTGTCCATGCCTTTCTAGCTCAAGAGTGCCCAGGCGACTTACCAGCGTTTTGTATAGAACTGTCTTCACAGCCAAATCGGGCGCAACGTTCATGCATATGTGGATGATATTGTGATCAAGTCAAGGAAGAAGGAGACTCTGCTTGACAACCTGAAGGAGACTTTCGACAACTTACGGATTTACAAGATGATGCTTAACCCGGCTAAGTGTGTCTTTGGCGTTCTGGCAGGCAAGCTCTTGGGATTTTTA
Source organism: Hordeum marinum (assembly GCA_022496015.1). NCBI lineage: Eukaryota > Viridiplantae > Streptophyta > Magnoliopsida > Poales > Poaceae > Hordeum > Hordeum marinum. The sequence continues at coordinate 406,863,886 of CM039672.1, read as the reverse complement.
GTCTCTGAGCGTGGCATTAAATCTAACCCGGATAAAATCAAGGTTATCACCTCCCTGTCTGAGTCGGCATGCATCAATGATGTTCAGCGCCTAGCGGGACGGATTGCAGCGTTAAGCTGGTTTATAAGCCACCTTGGTGAGAAGGCCATCCCTTTATATCAGATGATGAAAAAGATGGACAGCTTTTTCTGGAGTACGGCGACGGGTGAAGTGTTTGAGGCACTCAAGAAACACCTATCTGAGCCGCCGGTGTTAGCCGCTCCGGTTGAGAAAGAACCCCTGCTCTTATACATGGCGGCTAATAACAGGGTTGTCAGCACCGCAATCGTTGTCGAGCATAAGGAGTCGGGGAAGGAATATCCGGTTCAGAGGCCGGTTTACTATATCAGTGAGGTTATGATAGAATCCAAGCAGAGGTATCCACATTGGCAGAAGCTAGTGTATGGGGTGTTCATGGCCAATCGCAAGCTAAAGCACTATTTCCTGGGGCACCAGATTACAGTGGTTAGCTCTGCCCCGTTGGGAGATATAATTCAAAACAGAGAATCCACTAGCAGGATCGCTAAGTGGGCATTGGAGCTTGGACCTATCAATTTAAAATATGTGCCTCGCACGGCGGTCAAGTCACAAGCCTTGGTGGATTTCATCAACGACTGGACTGAGCGTCAGGCGCCCAAGGAAAAGCCGGACAACACATACTGGACAATCCACTTTGATGGATCCAGGAAACTGGAAGGATCAGGGGCAAGGGTTGTCTTAGCTTCTCCCAAAGGTGATAAGTTCTGTTGTGTGCTAAGGTTGATGTTTCCTTGTACTAACAATGCAGCTGAGTACGAAGCTCTGCTTCGTGGCCTCCGGGTGGCTAAGGAGATGAACCTGAGCCGGGTTAGATGTTTCGGCGACTCAGATCTTGTAGTGCAGCAAGTCTCATGCACTTGGGACTCCAAGGACCCGTGGATGACGGCTTACCGTTAGACGGTGGATGTCATCGTTGGTCACTTCAAGGGTTATCAGGTGGATCATATTGATCGTCACAGGAACGAGGCGGCTGACGCCCTATCAAGGCTGGGTTCTCAACGTAAGCTGGTGCCGCCTAATGTTTTCTTAGACGTACTACATCACCCGTCAGTTAAGTTACCTTCAGAGGAAGACTTAGCTATCCCTCACCCGGAAAGACAGCTGGTGGCGGCTCTACATGCTATTCCTGACTGGACTGTGCCTTATTTGGCGTACTTGACTCGTGGCGAGTTACCTGATAACGAAAATCTTGCCAGACAGATCACCCGGCGGTCTAAGTCTATGAGAATAGTCAATGGTGAGTTGCATAAGTGCAATGTCACTGGCGTGTTTCAACGTTGCGTCTCACCTGAAGAGGGCAATGAAATCTTGAATGAAATTCATGCTGGTGATTGTGGTCACCACGCCGGCTCTAAATCTCTGGTGGCCAAGGCCTTTCGACATGGTTTCTTCTAGCTAACGGCTCATAAGGATGCGGAAGACTTGGTTCGCAAGTGCGATGGATGTCAAAAGTTTGGCCGGCATGCTTATGTCCCGGCTCAAGAGTTGCGCATGATTCCAATTACTTGGTCGTTAGCGGTCTGGGGGCTTGATATGGTCGGGCCTTTCAAGAGATCCAAGGACAAGATGACCCACCTGTTGGTGGCAGTTGACAAATTTACTAAGTGGGTAGAAGCTGAGTCGGTTGGCAAGTGTGATGCGGCTACGGCGGTTTAGTTTATTAAGAAGCCTATCTACCGTTTGGTTTCCCTCACAGTATCATCACAGATAATGCTACGAATCTATCCAAGGGGGCTATGCAAGCGTTTTGTGAAAGTGAACACATCAGACTTGATGTTTCTGCGGTAGCTCATCCATAGTCAAATGGTCAGGCAGAGCGCGCTAACCAAGAAATCTTGAGAGGTATCAAGCCCCGACTTATGGTTCCTTTGCAGTGAACGCCAGGTTGTTGGGTGGAGGAGTTTCCGTCCATCTTATGGAGCATCAGAACCACCCCCAACAGACCAACAAGTTATACACCTTTCTTCATGGTTTACAATGCAGAAGCCGTGTTACCAAGCGATATCTGTCTTGAATCGCCACGAGTGGCGGCTTATGTTGAGGCGGACAATGAAACGGTGCGTCAAGACGCATTGGATGCCTTGGAGGAATAACGTGACCTGGCGGCGGCTCGATCGGCGATTTATTAGCAAGACCTGCATCGCTATCATACCCGCAGAGTGAAGACCCGGACGTTTCAAGAAGGCGACTTAGTGTTGCGATTGATTCAAGATCAGACAGATGCACACAAGTTATCCCCTCCATGGGAAGGGCCTTTCGTGGTCAGCAAAAATCTCAGCAATGGTTCGTATTACCTCATTGACGTCCGAGACGACTCCAACACTTCTGGGCAGGAGACCCGTCGGCCGTGGAACATAGCGCATCTATGGCCTTACTATACTTAAGTTTTCAAGACTTGACATTGTACACCTTCAATGTACAAATCATATATATATGAATAAAGTTGGCATCCCTACAAGTCGGGGCCTTTGCCATTTTGCATATATCAGCATGTGCAAAAAGGTCAATTAGGGGGCTTCCAACCCACCAGGTTTAGCTTATCACACCCTATTGATCGGATCTCAAGCCAAAATAGTTGACTCCGTCAACATGATTGTCCAGGGGGCTTCCAAACCACAGGGTTTAGCTTATCACACCCTATCGGTCGGCTCTTAAGCCAAACAGTTGACTCCATCAACAAAGGTCACTTGGGGGCTTCCAATCCACCGGGTTTAGCTTACACACCCTCTTGATCGGCTCTTAAGCCAAACAGGGTTAAACCTGTCTGTAAGCTAATGCTACTCCGCTAGGTGACCCGCCGAACTCTTACTAGTTAATCTCTCTTGGAGACCCTGAGCCGGCTCAAAGAAATTGATGGCCATTCTCGATAGATACCATGTACTGGTTCAAGGTTAAAACGGTGGCTCTTGTCACGTGAGGTCTGGCTTATGGAAAGCAAGGATAAACTCTCCCATCTATTGCCGACTCTCCGCTATGTGGCCCGTTCGTACTCTTATACAGTTAATTCTTTAAGGACCCAGCACTGTTTAAGGTTAAAACGACATATTTATATCACGTGAGAGGTAGTTTATGGGCTACCAAGGTACTCATGCCCTGCTGAGTCTCTTCTGGGACGCACACTTCCTCTCAGTTAATCTCGCTTAGAGACCCTGAGTCGCTCAAAAGAATTGACGGCCAATCTCGATAGAGACCCTGTAATGTTAAGGATTTTTAAGTGACAAGTCAACCCAGAAGAACCGGCACATGAGTTCAAAAAAGTCAGGAAAATATAACATCTTTGGGTTGCGCTATCCTAAGCCACCCTCCTAACAATGCGAAGATTATTCTATTATCGCAGGTTGGTTAATTACCAAGAGCCGCCACAACACCTGGTATGAGTTGAAGGCACAAGGCAGATGTAATATGTTAAGCTGAACGATTTCATATGTGCGCGATGGCACAGTTCAGGCAAGACAAAGTTTACTACAAGCCTATTACAATGCTCTCTGTGGAGCTCAAAAGTGAGGACTCAAAGTTTTTACATCGCCCTATGGCGGGTCACAAGGCCGGATTATCCACGGCGTTACCAAGGTCGTCAGTTGGATGGCGGGTTACCCTGCGGCGGGTCTTCGACCTCCATGATCTGGAGATTGTCCACGTCCCAGTTGCAGTTGGTTAAAGCCGCAAAGTTTGCCTCTTCAAAAAGGGGGGATGGGTCAAGATCAGGAGCAAAGAGGTGCTTACGGCATGCAGGCGTTAAGTCCTTGGCTTCAAAGGTTGGGCCGCGTACTCTCTTCTGCTCAGCATTGTAAGCCGCCTGGTTTGTTAACAAGTCCACTTCTTCTGCTAACACTGATGCCATAACTCTGGAAGCCTTCATGCAACGAGCATAGTCAGCCTCCGTGAACTCTGAGCCGTCATCTTTCTTTGATGGAAACCCGTCCATCATGTCTTCAGGAGTCAGCTCTGGGACGAAAGCTAAAGCCCGGCTTCTAGCTGCGATGGCTCCTTTTCTGGCAGATGATTTTTTGAGTTCTTGGATTTGTTTAGGCAGGATGGATGGCAACTCTATGACTCCCTTCATAGTTGAGGGAATACTATCTTTATAGAGCACCGCCTTGATTGTGCAGAGAGCTCCGCAATACAATTGCTCCGTTAATGTATAGACGACTTTCAATGGCAACAAGCTATCAATAGCAAGTTGACGGCTCCTTGGACCTGCATAAGATGGAAGTTCAGTCATAGGTCGCCAGTGTAAGTACTTACACAAGAGTATAGGCTAAATATTTAGTACTTACCAAAGATGGCGGCAGACATCTTGGCAATATGGCGCTTCAAGGCGTGTAACTCATCGGACACAAGCACGAGCCGCTGGTCAGCATCATCTGCTCGTTGAGCTAGGGTGGTTTGTTCCGTCTCAGTAGATTTTTTTGAAAGCGGCAAAGTCAGCTTTCACTTTTGTGAGTTCTTTAGTGACGAGCCGGTACTTCTCATCTGCTTCACTTCGGGCAGCTTTCTGAGTGGCTAGATTGCTCCTTAAACCGGCCACTTCAGACTCAGCCTCATTTAACGCTTCCTGGGACATACAACAAAGAAAAATGAGGGCTAAGTCGCCAGGATGGTATATTATTAGATGAAGATTCAGACAATACAATGCAAGTCTCAAGCAGATTGCAAGCAATATGTTCGACACTTGGGGGCTAATGTATATTTGTTCTCTAAGGCTACAAGGAAGTTCCGGCTCATCTTCATCAAAGTTGAACCGGTCCTTGGGGGCTACATATGGCTCTTTTGCTTTATTTACAAGGAAGATCCAGCTCATCTTCATCAAAGTTGAGCTGACCCTTGGGTGCTACATATGGCTCTTTGCTTTATTTACAAGGAAGTTCTGGCTCATATTCATCAAGATAAGCCGACCCTTGGGAGCTACAGGTGGCTCTTTGAACAAACTACTTACGCACTAAAAGCGTCGGCTCAATATCCAAGTTTTAAGCTGATAATTGAGGGGTGCAGGCTAAGTATTTCTATTTATAACAAGACTCAAAGACCCGGTTTACCATTGGTAAATAATAAACCAGCTCTTGGGGCTACATAAGGGTATAAGGAAAAGAGAGCAAGAGTACCTGATATCTTTTCTTCATCAAGCTAACAAGCTTGAGCTCCATGTTCCGGCTAGTGGAGAGGCGGTTCAGATAACCAGCGTGCAGCTCATCAGCGGTTAACTTCTCCAGCACGGGGAGTTCAAAGTCCAGCTTCTCAGAGGCTTCAGGCTTTTCAGTGTGCTTTGTCAACACATGAGCTTGAGGATTTTGGAAGCCGGTACCAATAATGGTGATCTCCGGAGTAACCAAATCGTCAACAGTTGTTGAAGGGCTCGGTGGCTTAGAGCTGGCCCTTGGAGAACTCTCAGGAATCATGTCACGGGCCGCCGGATCGACAGAACGACAAGCTTCTTCAGGCGCATCCTTGGAGGTCGTAGAGGGGTTAGCGTGCGCTGCAGGAGAGTCCGGCCTGGCAGGCTTCGACTCTCGAGCCTTGGAAGCAGGGGTAGACCTGCCGGTCTTCCTTCGTTTCACTTGAGCCTTGGAAAGCACAGAAGGTCATGGTATAAGCCATACATCTAAAGAAAGGATGGAATGCAAGCATGAAAGGCACGTACTCTGGGTTGATCTTCAGAGGCGGAAGAGCAGTAGCTGTAGAGTCGCCCGAGGAAGGGTGTCATTCCTGAAAACAATTAAGGCAATATAAGACATGGTTAAATCACAAAGGCAAGATTTACAAACTTAAGCCAAGTGAAAACAAATACCTTGGCTGGCCGTTTTCGTTGAGCCGGAGAGTGAGATAACCCAGTCATGAGGTCGTTAGAGCCGGTACTCCGGGTCTGGCACAGGGAGACTTGCTATTGCTTTTTCAAAAGAAAGTTTGGGTCTAAGTAAGCAAGAGGATGAGAAAATGGGACTTTTCGGATGACCTGCCATATCTTCTGTGGTGCAAGATGTTCTGAATCAGATGAAACATAAGTTACCTCAGGAACGTTGGCATGGCTTGTCTCAGTTTCGTCCTGAGAATTATTATTGTCAATAAGGTGCATGAAGAGACGGCCAAGAGAGTCAAGTTCTGCCTCTGAGTCGTCAGATTCTGGTTGTTCTTGAGGTGCGGTCTTCTTCTTTCGGCCATCGGTCTTTCTTTGGAGGAGGAACGTATTTCTTTTTCCAGAAGCTGGAATTGGCTTGAAAGTGAAAGCCGTCGAAGGAGGTCAAAAGATTGCAAAGTATATATGGATAGCTAACGCGGAAGTAAGGAGATCGAGATTCGCCCTTACGTCTGGGGCCGGGTTTGCGGCGCAGAAAGGTGCTAACCCGATGGCACGGCAAGATCCTTCAGATTCATGAACAAGGCTTTTGATGGCGGTCACGATGTTATCTTCTCACAACGTGGTAGGGTTAAAGCAGAGGGGGTCATTATCATCACCCGTATACTCGCACATGAGGCGGCTTCGCCGGCTCAGAGGCAGGACTTCCCAAGAAACCCGGCAGTGGGTCAGATCCATCCCTGTCAGACCATTGGCCATGAGGGCCTTGATTCTTGTGTGAGACGAAGTGTACTTCGCTCGTTAAGTGGCTGACAGCCGGTCAGGGAGCTCGGTTGAAGTCTTGAGCCGGGGTGGACGATAACCCGGTAAGGAATGCTCTCCCTCTTGAGAGGTGTCTTTGCAGTAAAACCAGGTTTTATTCTAGTCTTTGGGATGACTTGGCATCCGAACAGCCGGAAAGGTCACGTCCCATCTCCTTTGAATTGAGATCCCGCCAAGCTCTAAGCTTGGACCAGCTTTTACCTCCGTCTGGCAGTTCGCGTAGAAGAACTCACGGAAAAGGCCAACAGACAGCTCTTCTTGTAAGTAAACTTCGTGGAGGATTTGGAAGTTGCAAATGTTTGAGACGGAGTTTGGGCGATGTCTTGAGGGCACAGCTTAAAAAAGTGAAGGATGTCTCGGGAGAATTTTGAGTCGGGCGGGCTGAAACCGCATACAAGGTGATCCGCGAAAACAACTACTTTGCCCTCTTGTGGAATGGGTTTCTTTTCATTGCCTGGAACCCACCAATGTATGACATCTTCAAGAACTCTTCGGTAACGGCAGAGCCAACCTAGTTACAAGAATTGGACGCACGAGGCATGGTGACGACTTAAAGCTGTGCAAGGAAACAATGTGTGGCGAGTTAGAAGGTGAAAGATAACTACGGACGGCTGATGAAATCTAAGTTCCCTAAAGACAAGTTGCAGGAACAATTTGGGTGAGAGTAGGAAATTCAATGGCGGGTCAAGTTTGCAAAGAAAGAAAGCAAAAGTTAATAAGTGTGGAAAACAGGTTTCACAGGCTATCTATATAATTATGGATCTACAAAACAGAGAAAAAGGCGGGTTTATTTTAAACCTAGCTATGAATAGAGGAACTAGCAGTGTTTGTAGAAAGCGAAGGGGGCGAATACGGATCTATATTGTGCTAATATTGATTTCCAATGGTCTACCGCAGCGGATAATGGGATATTATCAAGATTACTGATCTACATATTGCCTGGCATTGCGAGGAGCTCATGTTCTAGCGAGTGGAGGAACTCCATTAATATCCTACTGAAAGCTGCAGATCTAGGAGTGGAGAAAACCTTACCAGAGGTGACGCGACGGGCGCGGGTGGTGCTCTGGTCCGATCAGGTTGATGCAGCGGCCTGGGGTGATGACGGAGTGGAAGCCTCACCGAAGCAAGGGAACTCTAGAGCGACGGTGTCAGGAGGAAGAAGAGGTGCGAGCAGAGGAAGAAATGAAAACCTCCCTTCACGATCCTATTTAAGAGGCAAAAAGTGGAAACGGGTGCGAGAATCAAGGCGACACAAGTCGATTGACCGAGACGGACGCCTCAATTTTCGAGCCATTAGTTTAATAGTGGAAAGATCCGTTGCGGTTGTCAGGGAATCTTTTTGATATATCCGGTATGACGTCACGGCGGGTTATTTTATCTTACTTTCAGGTGATAATGAGCGAGACTCGTCGCCAAGAGAGGCGGAAGGATGAAATGAGTAAGCTCAATTCAACATGGGTCCTAATGTTGGGGATATAACCCCGTGGTGAGACCCGCCCAGGTGGGGTCGGGTCATACCTAGCGGCTCATGGGCCAAACCAAGGATGGGCCTCGAGACATAAGCCTAGACGTATGGCGGCTTACCAAGATGGGCCAAGGTAAGGCCTAGACAAGGAAGGCGTGAAGACCCGGGCGGATAAGTCGCCCGGAGACAGCTTGCTCAGGAAGGCAAGACGACATAGAGATAGAGTCGGACACGTTGTAAGAGTCGGTATGAGACTCGTGTAACCCGTGGTCTTGACCTCCTTTATAAGGGCGAGACTCGGGGCGACTTAGATAGAAACCAATCGATCGAGAGCTAGCTCAAGCGAATCCGCTCCCTTGTAATCAATACTCCAATCAATACAACACAAGCAAGACATAGGCTTTTATCTCATCTCGAGGGCCCGAACCTGGATAAACTCGTGTCCTTCGTCCCAACCAACCCCTTTGAGTCCATCACCTTAGCAATGGCCTCGAACGTAAGTCCTCGGACATCTGCCATGACAAAACCATGACAGGTTGTGATATTCACCCCCCAGTTGGTTTGAATATGAATAATTTTCTGCTTAAGGAGACGCTCAACATGTGCTTGAAATTGAATGAAAATGTCGAACACATCAGACTTTCGCTTAATAAGATACAACCAAGTAAACTGACAATAAGCATCAATAAAGCTCACATAATAATTGTGGCCACTAACAGACATTTGGGCATGACCCCATACATCAGAAAACACAAGCTCAAGATGATGTTTCACAACACGACTAGACTCTGAAAACGGAAGTTGGTGACTCTTGCCCTGCTGACAAGCATCACAGATAGTGTCAGCAGTTTTATTGGACACAACTGGTAGTTCATGATGATGCAACACATGACGAACTATAGGAGCAGAAGGGTGACCAAGGCGCACATGCCAGTGCATAGGCGACACATGAACACCATTGAATGCCTGAGGACAATACTACATAGGAGGGTGGTGCCTCAAGTGCATACAGGCCATGGCGAAGACGACCGCTAAGCAGAACGGCCCTCGTGTCCCGATCCTTGATAAAGAAACGAAAAGGATGAAACTTAGCAAGGACATTATTATCATGAGTAAGTCGAGGAATAGACAACAAACTACGCGTAGCAGAGGGAACTCGAAGAACATTGGAAAGATGAAGTTTTCGAAAGTTGTGTGCAAGAAGTGAGGCCTGACCAACATGGGGATGTGCATACCTGCTCCATTGGCGGTGTGCACCTGATCATGACCACGATATGGTTCCTGAGTGGAGAGCTTACCCATCTCACTGGTGAGGTGGTTTGTAGCTCCCGTGTCCATATACCACATAGGATCAATGGAGTAGGACGGAATGTGCCCGTGCTCATGACTCGTCACCGCAGCGACAACCTTCTTATCATTCCTTTTGCCATTGTTGTCCAGACCAAGAAAATCTTGCTTGAAGCGTCGGTGATAGCGGGAGGCAATGTGGCGCTCAATACCACATAGCTGGCAGGCCTACTGAGTGCCGCAGCAGGGACAACAAGAAACCGGCTGACTACCGCCGATGATGGATGGCGCGGTGTCCCGCATAGCCTGCTGAGGTGGGGCCGCCGTTTTCCCACCAAGCGGCGATGGCTTTTGGGGTTTGCTGCGGGTTGAGGCATTGGCGGAGACAAAACTCGGGGAAGCACGGTGCGCCTTGATGCGTTGTTCGCGGCCAAGGAGGCGCACATAGAGCTCACGTGGCGGAAGTGGAGCCTCGCGACCATGGACGTTCTCGATGAGATTATCATAGTCGTCATCAAGCCCATTGAGCACGTGAGTGGTGAAGTCTTCATCACCAAGCGGCTGACCGATTGAGGCCAAAGTGTCGGCGAGACCAGTCATTTTGTTGAAGTAGTTCGTGATGCTGAGGCCGTCAAGCTTGGTCTCCCCCAACTCGGTGCGTATAGAGTGAGCACGCGCCTGAGATTGATAGGCGAAGCTGCTGTGAAGTGCCGACCAAGCCTCCCGAGACGTCGCGGCGAAGATGACCAGCGACGACACACTCGGAGTGAGCGACGACTGGATGGCGGAGAGGATTGCCTGATCCTGGGCCACCCACATGCGATAAGCCGGATGATATGGCGGCGGGCACGGGATGGAGCCGTCAACGTACCCCTCCAAGTAGCGGCTTCGGAGGAGAGGCAGCACCTGAGCCCGCAATGACAAGTAATTATCCGATGTGAGCTTCACCGAAAGAAGGTGCGAGAAGTAAAATGGCGATGGTACCGCAACATGCTCCTATGTCGGTGGCGCGTAGAGGCCCATCGATGGATCCATCTCTGTGTGCAGGGCGATCGCCAGAGGTGCGCCATAGCCAGGCACAACACCAGCGTACGGGGATGACGGGTAGGCGCCAGGAGCAGCTAGCGCATCACTGGTAGTCGTGATCGAGGCCCCTGGTGACGAAGGAGGCGCAGCCCCATAGGGCAGTGAAGGCGGCAGAGGCGCATAGGGTTGAGGGTGCGACGGTGCCGCATAGGGCTGCGAAGGCGGCACGCCGTAGGGAGGCGCCGGCCAGGCAGACGGCGGCGGTGGCACGGCACCATAGGTTGATGCAGGGGTGCCATACTACGGAGCACCGTAGGCCGGCCCCGAGACGCCGTACGAGTGCGGGGCGCCGTAGGTCGATGCAGGAATGGTGTTGTATGCGGGCGCAGGACCACGGTAGGGCGACTGTGCTACTGCGTTGGTCGAGGAAGACGGGCTGCCGAAGGAGACCGGTGGAGATAGATTGCCTTGCCCACCCGATCCGATCTGAGAACTCGGAGGGGCTCCATCAGGGTTCCGGGCTTGCCACTAGGCCGCAACTAGGGGCCAAGAGGCAAGGAAAGGCGATGAGGGGGCGATGGGAGAGGCCGGCGCATGAGTCGGCGCAGCGACGGGGGCGGCAGCGGGAGCCGGCGCGACGTCATCGGCGGGGGTAGCGGAAGACAACGTAACCCTAATCTGATACCATGTACAACATATATTTTGGGAAACTGCTCGACACCCTAAACGGGGCGTGGCTATCTCATTATATAGAGTACCAAGGGGTACAATACACGGTGTATACAAAGTCTATGTATATACAGTCTAACATATACTCGTGTGTCGTGTCGTGTGGATTAGAACAGAAGGTGTGTAAGATATTATGGGAAGCATATCTCCACCCTTGGGTGGCCACGAGTTTATATTGATCGAGGCAAATAGCCAGTCATGGCGTACACGAAGGAAACGATCGCTAGGATACGTTCTAGGTGACAGAGTTTGATTACAGGAAGAAACAGAAGAAGAGATAGATTACAAAAAGAGTTTAAATAGTTTCTATCTCTATAATCTAACACTCCCCCTCAATCTAAACCTATGTAGTTTTACCAAGGTTAAGATTGTGCTTGAACTCATCTAACTTTCTTACTGTAAGTGGCTTTGTGAACCCATCGGCGAGCTGATCTCCGGTTGCTATGAACTGAATGTTAAGAAGCTTGCGAGCTACCCTTTCTCTGGCAAAATGAAAATCAACTTCTATGTGTTTTATTCGTGCATGAAAAACAGGGTTAGATGAGAGATATGTAGCCCCAATATTATCACACCATAGTCTGGCAGCTTGTGGAGTTTTAACTCCAAGTTCGTGAAGCAAAGTCTAGATCCACATTAATTCAGTTGTAGCATTTGCTAGTGCCTTGTACTCAGTCTCAGTGCTCGACCTTGAGACAATAGCCTATTTTCTTGCACTCCATGACACAAGATTTGTTTCCAAGAACATAGCGAAACCATGTGTGGACCTTCTATCATCAGCACACCCTGCCCAGTCTGCATCAGAGTAGGCAGTAACAAGCATAGATGAAGACTTGACAATCTGAAGTCCAAGTCCTTTTGTAAACTTTAAGTACCTCAAAATCCTTTTAACAACAGTCCAATGAACTATACTAGGGGCATGCAAATATTGACATACCTTGTTCACAGAATAAGAAATATCAGGACGAGTAAGTGTTAAATATTGCAACACATCTTCAACACTCCTGTAATTTGTTGAATCCTCTGGTCCAAGTGCTTCTCCACTTTCCACTGTAAGCTTCTCTGAAGTTGAGAGTGGTTTATTCACAGGTTTACAATGCTCCATCCCTACTCTCTTGAGTATATCAGCAGTGTATTTTTTTAGTGTCAGAAGTATGCCAGTTTTTACCTGTTTGACTTCTATGCCAAGAAAATAATGAAGATCTCCCAAGTACTTTAGGGCAAACTCTAACTTCAGATCTTTAAGCAGGCATGTAGTAGCGTCTGGACTAGAACTGGCAACAATTATATCATCAACATAGACAAGGACAAATATAGTAATGTTGCATTTTCTGTAGAAAAATAGTGAGGTATCTGCCTTAGATGCAGTAAACCCAAGTCGTTGTAACTGTGTGCTCAACGTTGAGTACCATGCTCTTGGCGCCTGTTTCAATCCATATAAAGCTTTATCCAACTTCCAGACATAACCTGGTGTACTTTTGTCTTCATAACCTGGTGGTTGTCGCATGAGCACTTCTTCCTCCAGAACACCATGAAGAAACGCGTTCTGAACATCTTGCTGGCGCAGACTCCAACCTCTGGAAATAGCAATTGAAAGCACAAGTCTAATGGTAGCTGACTTTACAACAGGACTAAAGGTATCTTCATTGTCGATGACAAACCTTTGCTTAAAACCTTCTGCAACTAGTCAAGGTTTGTATCTGTCTATACTTCCATCAGACTTTCTTTTGATCTTGTAAACCCATTTACAATCAATTATGCTTTTACTCCTTCCTGGTGGCACGAGGTGCCAAGTTTTATTTTTCATGAGTGCATGCTATTCAACATCCATAGCATTTTTCCACTCCTTATGAGCAAGAGGTTCATTCAAATGAATAGGTTCACCAGTAGTAGTGAGAAAAGCATGCTTAGTCGGATCATACCTGATGGTACCATCTTTGTATTCCTTTCGTCGAAACACACCAATTTTTGACTTGGTCACACGAGGTGGAATTTCTGGTACACAAGGCGTGGCTCCAGGACTTGCCATAGAAGATCCTGAAGTAGCAGTGGGTGTAGATGAAGTTTCTACAGTTTTCGGTGCAGAAGATCCTGTCAGCGCCACATCTGATGGCTCCTGGTCCAACCAGGGCCCCGTGACCGCTCCGCCACTTGAGGTGAGCCGCATGGTGCTGTCAGGCGACCTGGTCACGGACGTGCAGCGCTGAGGGCTAGCACTGGTCCTCGCGCTGGTCTCCTGGTCCTCCACCAAGCCATCACACACACACACATGGTGCGAGGCGAGCCTCGCAGGCGCTCGTTGGCTGGGTTGTCGAGCCCGTTGCTGTCGTCCACTGGCTGCTCCTGGCCTGCCGCGCTGCACCTATCCACAGACCCATCATGGGATCGGGTGCTGACAGGTACGTTCGAATCAACCGTGGATCATGTGTTGTCTCCTTTGTCTGCAGCTTCACACATAAAATGACGCCCTATTTCTACACATACGTCAACAACAGAATCAAAAAATTCTTTTTCCTCTGAACTAATCACATGATCATCTTTAATTAATTCACCCCCGTGATCCGAATTAGGCATATATTCAGGAAGGAGTGCAATTTCAGCACGAAGTAGGGCACCCGCATCTGGGTGTAGCTTTGCAAAGGGAAAATTAGTTTCATCAAAGATAAGATCACGAGAGATGTAGATGCGTCCGGTTGCAACCTCAAGGCATTTGCATCCTTCGTGAAGATTGCTATAACCAATGAAGACGCATTTAGTGGAACGAAACTCAAGTTTGTGACGGTTTTAAGGACGTAAATTTGGATAACAAGCACACCCAAAAATCTTGAGGGTATTGTAGTCTGGCTTTTGACCAAACGATCGTTCTAAAGGAGTAGAATTTCCTATCACTTTGCTAGGCAAGAAATTAATGAGATGGGTGGCTGCAATGAAGGCTTCATCCCAATATTTTAATGGCATTGAAGCATGAGCAAGTAGAGAGAGGCCAACTTCGACAATATGACGGTGTTTACGTTCAGCGGAGCCGTTTTGTTGATGAGCATGCGGGCAAGACACATGATGTTCTATACCTATGTCTCGAAAGAAAGAGTTGAGTTTCTCATACTCCCCTCCCCAGTCACTTTGGACAGTAAGAATTTTCGTATCAAAGTATCGTTCAACAAGTTTTTGAAACTCTTGGAAAACCGAGAAAACTTCATATTAGAACTTAAGCAAATATATCCAAGTGAATTTGCTGTAGTCATCAATAAAAATAACATAATAATTTTTTCTTCCAAAGGAATATCTTGCATGACCCCATACACCACTGAAAATATGTTCTAAAGGAGCTTGAGACACACTAGTAGACCTAGGATAAGGGAGTTGATGACTCTTGGCACATTGACAAGCATCACAAACTAACTCTTCACTTTGACTTTGGGACAACAAAAGATTGCCATTATTCACGACTTGCTTAACTATGATCGATGACGGATGTCCTAATCGTTGATGCCATCTTGCCAAAGAGGGCTTGATGACGGAGTAGACTTGACGACGATGATGACGACTAAGAGCTCCAGATGTAATGGGGTAAAGGCCTCCGATGCATCTACCGTGATGGATGAGTTCCCTCGTTGCCCGATCCTTAATAAAAATATATTTAGGATGAGTCTCAAAGAAAATATTGTTTTAGCGGTTAGACAAGACATAGAGGCAAGATTTTTATCGGCTTGAGGAACATGTAAGACATCGTTTAAAAGAAGATCACGTTTGCAAGTAGGGGAATTAATAGTAGCTTGACCAATGTGATGAATGTTCATACCTCCACCACTTGCGGTGTGAATTTGATCCCCACCATAGTATTTTTCATGGACAACGAGCTTCTCCAACTCGCTAGTGACATGATCTGTTGCGCCGAAGTCAACATACCATACCGTGCCTCCATCTTCTTCTTGTTCCCGAATTGCTGCAGCAACATGACATTCCTCAGGGACATAGCTTTCATCATACCGGTGCCATCACTCCATTACCTCATGACCGTTCTTCTTGCACAATTGGCAGCGAGGCCTGCGGTTGTTAGAGTTGTTCTGGTTGTGACCACCACGTCCTGAATGAGCAGCGTGCTGGTTGCTGCCCCGTCCGTTGCTGTAGCCGCTGCTGTTGCTAGGGCGCCCGCTGTTGTTCCCGCCGCGCCCACGCTGCTGGTAGTTGCTGCGCCCACGGCCTCCTGTTCCACGCCCACGGGAGGCTGAGTTAGCTGAAGATTGTCAAAGATTCAGCCCTTGGAGCAGATTGATGCGGGCATCAAAGGACAGAAGCTGGTTGTAGAGTTCCTGAACAAAGACCGGCTCCACTCGTGCGGCAAGGGCGGACACAACGGGATTGTAGTCTAGATCGAGGCCAACAAGAATATGGGAGGTGATCTCGCCATCGGAGAGACAGGAACCATCAGATGCAATCTCATCAATAAAGGACTTGACCTGAGCGAGATAATCAGCCATGCTAGAGTTTCCCTTCTTGAGATTGTGGAGAGCAATTCTGGTGTTGATGTTCTGTGCTTGTGTTTGAGCTGCGAACGTGGCATGGAGAGCCGTCCATACCTCTGCTGGAATCTGGAGGGTGACGACTTGAGCTAGGATCTCGTGGGATAGGGAGCCCATCAAGTATCCTTGGACTTGCTGCTGTTGAGCATACCAGAGGACGCGCACCGTGTTGACAAACTGATCCTCCTTCCCGTCATTGGTGACGGTGATAGTAGCCGGCGGCACTGGGCTCCTCTTATCTGCGGGAGCACGATGGCCTTCCACATGAGGAAGTTGCCTCGGGTGAGCTTCTCGTGGGGAGGTGGTCCTAGGGTCATGGCCTGGGTTGTGTTGGATAGTGGAGCAGAGGTGGAAGACGATGAGACGTACGTGGAGAGCGTACTCATGGAGTTGGTGGCGAGGGTGGAGACGGTAGACATGATTGCTAGATGCGATTTTCGATCTAGGAGGAAGCGGCTCTGATGACCATGTAAGATATTACGGCCACATAAGATATTACGGGAAGCGTATCTCCACCCTTGGGTGGCCGCGAGTTTATATTGATCAAGGCAAACAGCCAGCCGTGGCGTACACGAAGGAAACCATCGCTAGGATACGTTCCAGATGACAAAGTTTGTTTACAGGAAGAAACAGAAAAGGAGATAGATTACAAGAAGAGTTTCCAGATGACAGAGTTTGATTACAGAAAAAAACGGAAGAAGAGATAGATTACAAGAAGAGTTTAAACAGTTTCCATCTCTATAATCTAACAAGGTGGTTGTAGTACGTGGATGGAGACGGAAAAAGTCACGCGAAGCAGGCTAGAAAACGCAGTGACAGTGACGCGGATGAGTGGAGTGGAAGCTCGAGACAGCGCCCCTGGTTTCGCCGAGCGGCAGCCACACTGGTCTGCGACCAACAACAGGTCCAGAGGAAGGTTCCCACGTACACGTACACGGAAAGGATGTCCCAACCGTGGAGGGACGAAGGGCTACTTGAGCTGAGCTGAGCTAGTGCGCTCGTGCGCGGCGAATGCAGCAGCAGGCGAGGGCCGCGAGCATGGGCACGGCGCGGTGATCGCGTTGCTTTGCGAATTGCGACGTCCCGATCTGATCCTACGTAACGGCGTAGCGACTTCTGCCTTTGCGTGTGCCTTGCAGTAGTACCACCTTTTGACGACCTGACGACGGTATTGGTTATATAGTAGGACAAAACAAGACGCCTCCATCTGTCACCTGTACAGGCCAAATTGTGCAGAGCTTTCTCTCTTCACTTCCCCGGAGCCAGGGAGGTACGTATAAGTGATGCACGATCGATGTTGACAAGATAGCAGGGGAAAATCCTCACCATGCATCAAACGAACGGCACACGGCTTACAAACTGACCTGAGAGATGTCCATTTCTCTCCTTGTCCCAGTACATGGGCTTGCTTACCCAAGAGCAAACAAACACCCAAACCCACAGACGCGCAATAAGCATGAGAAAATGTCAACGCACTCCGGTGTGAATTAGACGAGTCAATGTACGTACGTACGTACGGGATTGGATTATGATTACAGGATTATATCAATGTATCGATCGACGGCGACGCCTCCCAGTCCCATAGCACAAATGCACCGCACCGACTAGCTGCAAGGAAAGTCAGAGCCCACGCGCTGTCTTTCTACAGTGTACGTGTGACACGGACATAGTATAATATCAGCGTGTGTCATGTTCTCAAAAATTTATAAATGTTAGCAAGTGTATGCACTGCACATGTACACACCGAACTTGTTTGGATCGATTGGCCACTGGATACACATTATAGTGACATTACTATATGTGGCACGTCACATGCTTGTAAGATGTATGCTCTACTAATTTACAACAACGTCAGCTTGGCTGTGTATGCAGTATTCATTTTAAATACAGAAGGGATATGAGGACTTATGGATGCGTCCGGGCGTGTCCGGTGACTCCGTTACGTATGACGCGATCTTATCCAAACCATTATTTTATTTATTTATTATTTTTTTCTTTGTTCTTTCTTACCGATTACTTGTAAGTGACCTGACATATAAGAAAAAAAATAAAAATATATAACTGCATAGATGAACAAATAGGAGACATACTTGATCACTGATTGATCAAGTTCATGAACATTTAGTGAGTCATATTTGCTAAGTCCGGTTATAGATGCTCTAACATATCTGTTAGATGCTCCACTGCATGTTTCTTCAAGGCAAAGAGGTTAAGGGAAGACACATATTGCATTGGATTCTCAAATAAATTGAAAACATGAGGTTTGACGTTTGAGAAAATGTCCAGAACCATCCAAAATGTGTACTAAAGTAAGGATCCCTATAAAGAATTTCAATGGTAAAATCTGACAATCCAAGCCCTTTGTTGGCAACGGCCGGGGCGGCACGCTCCGTTGCAACACACGCAGCCGAAAAGGGCCAGCGCAGACGCCTTCGCGGCGCACGTCCAAAAGGCCGCAACCCAGGTGCGCGAGCGCGACGCACACAACGTCGTCGAGCCCCGCCGCGCGCTTTCACACGGTGGTGCGCGCCCCGAACGGTACATGCTTTCTGTTCTGATGACGTCCTCGGACGTACGCGACGGCGGCGAGGCTGCTCAGTTTCTTCTTTCCTTTGCGTGTAGATTTTACACCATCAATTTCGCGACTTAGTTTTGACGTATCATCATTTTTTTTACTTAATGGTATGTAATACAAATAACTGTATGCATCGCTGGATGCGGAGGCCTTAGTTACGAAGTATTCCATCCGTCTCAAAATAAATGTCTTAAGCTTAGTATAATTTTATACTAGAGTTAGTACAACGTTGAGATACTTATTTTGAGACGAAAGAAGTATTTTTTTTTTGAAAAAAACTTAATTATTAGTCCTTCTGTTTCATAATAAAAAGTGATTTTGATACTATATTAATATTAGAAAGGCCCTTATATTATGAGACGAATTGGAGTAGGTTACTAGTAGGTCCAAAGTGCAAAAAAGATGCTTACCTCCCACCCCCAGCACACACAAATCACACGAAATATGTTATCGACGCACATATAGAATGTATCAGGGACCGCGCTATTACCTGCAAAACAAACTAAGCTGGTCAGGTGACACCATTACAGTAGCTAGATAATTGAGGTGGTGGAGTAAGCATAGGCTAAAGGTCAACGTCCAATGTAAGCGTCGACGACGTATTCGTCCTTGGGTTCGAAAAAGAAAAGCAATAGACAACGGCTATGTGCGTACCAAATGGGTATATATCAAGGTCAAGACGGTCGACCGCTATATATATTTGGTAGCCAAATGCGTTGCGTGGATTCGTTGCAATGAAGTCACTACTCCGCAATGTATGTGTACCGAAAGAGGTCTTAGAGTAAACCTAGTCGATCCCCTAAAATAGAGGAGTAAATTGGCGGAGTAAATTTAATGAAGTATGTTTATTCTACTGAGTTTTAGTTGGTTCTGGTCAGTCCCTTCAATTTTGGGGAGTAAAAAAAAAATACTAAGTTAAACATAGATTGTTAAAAAACTTTTAAACTAAAATTAAACGCATAACTTACACAAGCATCCGCCGAAATATACTTTCGTTTAAACCTAAACATAAACTTAAACTTAAACACAAACTAAAACTAAGAATTAACCAAACACTTGGTCGCTATCCGACTTTGCAAGGACGAGCCAATCCGCCCTAGACATGGCACCACCCATGGGGTCAGGCTATGTGCCGTTGTCGTCGCAATCGGGGAAGGTTCCACGCGCACTCTTCGATGTTGAAGCCGTCATTGTTGTCGCCATCGTCGTTGCGCCGTCGTCCTCCTCATCGCTTGAGAGGACGATGACGTTGGCTCCGCTGGCCACTCGCTCCGTGAACAACTCGCGCTCCGCCTCCACCAGCTCGGGTACTAGCAACGGAGGTCCGCCATGTACACCTTGTTTGCGGTCTCCGCCGCGAGCCGCTCCCTCGTCTATTGATCCTCCCGAGCAACCACCGCATTCAACACCCCTAGCGGCGGCGAGTCGTCGAGCCGTGACATCTGGCCCCACGCAAACTTGAGGCGGGCATCGGTGGTGTGTAGCCTGATATGTCCCGAGCAATCGCCGCATTCAACACCTCTGCTCCTTCTGTGCTTACCGGAACGCCGACATAGGATCCGACGTAGGCTCCTCCTCCTTCGTCATGGCGACGTTAAAGTGCGTCTGCGCTTGCTCCATGATCATCCGACGTGGTGCCGTTGTTTGTGCCCGTCTTCATCGTGGGATTGTCGTTGGAGACTTCGGGTGACCTAGTCGACATGCCATGCTCGACCTGTGAGGCGCGGCGGGTCTACTAGGCAGTAGCAAGAGCAGCCATCTCGTGCTTCTGCTCTGATGACAGGCTCCGCCGCAAAACTCTAGAGCTTGCGGTCATGGCGGATGTGGGAATTTTTTCAAAACTAGCACCAAAAATACACCAAATTCAGATAAAGTATACCTATTTCCAAAAATATCAAAATAGCACCCGTCGCCCACCACCAGGCCGAAGAGGGGCCCATCGGCCACCACCAGGCCGAAGAGCCACCTGTCGGCCAACCCTAGGCCGAAGAGCCCCCTATCGGGCAATCAGAGGTCGGGGAGAGGCCTGTCGGCCTGTGGGAGGCCGATGGGCCCCTAGATAAGGCCCAGGGCTTCTTTCTTCCTCCTCTAACCACTCGTTTCACCCTCCCTCGTCCAGTAGCCTGCCCCTCTCCACCTCTCGCTCCCATTGCTCTCCGGTGCTTCCATCGCCTCGCCGATCTCTTCGCTCGACCATCCATTTTGTTATCCAACCCACGTAAACAATAGATCAGGGCGCTCTCCACCGGCCTACGGTATTTTTTTGGCTTCCAACTCAATCGAATGAGAACTTTCAAGTCGGTAGTGAATTTAGTTCTTATTGGTCACCGTCCGTCTGCAGGTAAATGGCTTGCCCATTTTGCCGAGCTCCAGGTGGCCCTTGTGCTGCCGTTGATTCTGGTGCGTATGTATTTACTGTGGTGCTGGATCGTCGATGTTCAAGACGTGTTGTAAGATTCTATGTCTTATTTATCTGACTGTGGCATATTCAAATGCCTTTCTTTATATGATTATGATGTTTGCTTCCATTCTTGTTGTAGTATGTTCCGTGCAATGTTCGATCACATCTTGCTCGGTACATTGAGGAGTGCAGAGCTTTAGCTATTCAGAGAGGTGACACAGATATTGATCTTGCTCTGCACAACAGTGAGGGTAACTTATACCATGTTATTTTTAGACATGGTAGGATCAGCAGTAAATTCCATGGTCCTTCGTGTGAGGAACTTGTGAATGATTATGGTCTTCGCCATAGTGACATGATGACAGTTATGTTTGAGCACTATGGAACTTATATTAGTGTCGAATTTCATCGGGATGGTGTTATGTTGTTTCCTTTACCCCGTCTTGGTAAGTTATTTGTTTGACTGATTTCAGTTTTGTTTCAGCTTATACGTTTTGCTGTTCTCCTCAGTTTGTGAAATCATTTTTTTGTAGCTCTTGAGAATCTAAGTGAAACTCAGAGTGAACTGGTTGACAGCTGTTTTTATAGTCGTGGTGTCACTCTGAATTATCATCAAATGTATGTCATGTCGCGACAGCTCTTTGATGACAACTACATAATGTGTACTCCTTTTGTTCATAGGATGGATCGCATGAATGTTATTTCTCAACATATGGTAAGCTTTGGTTTCTGGTTTTGATTATTTATTTGCTGTTCGCTGGTTCATAGGATGGATCATATAACTTGCCCGTTTTTGTCAGGTTATTCCTACCATGGTTGTGAGGAGTTTGAAGGAATTTGTGTCTATTCCTAGGACTTTTTTTTAACTCTTGAAATTACTTTGAATTCAGAAGATGATGATATATTGGTGAGCATTCCTTGTTCCTACTTCATTGGCTTGGGTGATCGAATGGTGTTGATCAAGGAAGGTTTCAGTAATTTTCTGCTCGCATCGTCTATTGAAGTCAACAATTTGATGCTCATAACCTTCAAAACAGCGTGAATAGGAGCTAGCTGTTGTTTTCAGATATCCGCCACAGTGATCGTATTGTCTCGCCCTACTATTCCCGTTTTTATTTTCGCGCCCTACTATCTCGCCATTTTATTTCCCGCCATACTCTGCCGCCACCTTTTTCCCACCATTCTCTCCCGCCACTTTCTTTCCCTCCATTCTCTCCCGCCACTTTCCTTCCCGCCATTCTCTCCCGCCATTATCTTTCCCGCCTTTCTCTCCCGCCATTGTCTTTCCCGCCTTTCTCTCTCGCCAATTTCTTTCCCGCCTATATAACCACATTCGTAGTAAGGAGGGTCAGTCGGCCCTTCCTTTCCCTTTCGCTCCACCATCCTTCCTCTCTCGCCATCCTTTCATGGAGATGTATCATCCGCCTCATCCTCACTATCCTTTTGATCATAGTTTTCACACTGGTATGTCCGATCGTCTTCTTCGTCTAGCTGCCAATTTCAAGATGAATGATAGAGTAGTTCCATGGGAGGAACTCATTACTAGTGACTTCATAATAAATGAGTTGGCTCACTCATTAGCTAGGAGTGGGTGGCCTCCCAGGACTTTTGAGGAGATACGAAGAGAACTTCTAAGGTTGCACGCCAGATGGCAAAAGCAACTGCACAAGGGTGAAGCTTACCTCAGGATTGTTGTGAATAATTCATGTTTATGGTCAGCAGAAAGTGAGGATGAGGACGACCTCTTCATGCCAAGAACCAAGGTGAAGAGTTCTGCATCGACGAAGGACAAGAGTTTTGCATCGACGAAGGGGAAGAGTTCTGCATCGACGAAGGGGAAGAGTTCTGCATCGACGGAGGACGAAGACGACATCTTCATGTTGAGTACCAAGGTGAAGATGACCACATCGTCGAAGGGCAAGAGTTTTGCATAGACAAAGGGCAAGAGATCTACATCGACGGATGATGATGATGATGCATTCATGTAGTACGTTTTTCATGTAGTACTGTTTTCTGTAGTGGTGTTTTCTGTAGTGCTGTTTAATTAAGTTGTAATGTTTAATTCAGTTGTACTGTTTAATTCAGTTGTAACGTTTAATTCAGTCGTAACGTTTAATTCAGTTGTACTGTCTAATTCATTTGGACACATTTGGTTTGTAGTACTAGTGTTCTCTCTCTAAACCAAATAAGTCTCAACCATGAATATGTCGCATACATGAATATGTCCGATACATAGAGGCTACATATGTCTCATACATAAATAGATAGTCATGTCAAATACATAAATAGATAGTCATGTCTCATACATAAATAGATAGTCATGTCTCATACATAGAGGCTACCATATCACTACTGGGGACGGTGACGAATCTTTGGCTTCCTGGAACGTGGACCGGAAGGCAATAAGCAATGAGGCGGTGGACGAGTATCACGTTGACCACGACCATAGAACACCTCGTCCGTCGGTGTCTGTGTCTCCTGTGTCGATGGTGGTGGTGGAGTGGCAAGAACTGTCTCCGAGATACCGTAGGTGCATGCACCACGGTCATCGTCATCGCCATCGCCGGGTATGTACGAACCAGGACCAGTAAACACAGGTGACTGAACTGAATGCATGAACGGTTGCGACTGGTTGCTGCCTACGATAAAGTAAAACATGTAAAGAATGACTTACGAGGCTACAATTTTTAAAAGAATGTACAAAGTTAAGTTACCTAGGTCCATCTGCTGAAGCCAAGAAGAGTCCTCGGGTTGTGAAGGAGGTGGCTGCTGGTAGAAATAGCCCACGGGTTGTGAAGGAGGTGGCTGCTGGTAGAAATAGCCCCCGCGTTGTGAAGGAGGTGTCTGCTGCCAGGAATAACCCCTGGATTGTGAAGGAGGTGTCTGCTGCCAGGAGGAGCTCCCTGGCTGTGAAGGAGGTGCCTGCTGCCAGGAGGAGCTCCCTCGCTGCGAAGGAGGTTCCTGATGCTAGGAGAAGCTCCTTGGCTATGAAGGTCGAGGTTCTGAACGTTGCAGAGAGGGGCGTGGCGGACGATGTGCTCCACAAGTGTTAACAACATCGGAAGATTGTCTACATGTAATAGCTGAGACGATCTCGCGTATCTTAGCTTGAAGAATCTTCAACCTTGTTGCTTGCTCTCGCAGTGGGATATTTTCTCCTCTGTCAACGCGGTCCACTAAAGCGGTAACCTCCTCTAGCGCCTGAGATGACAATTCACCCTGTACACAGAAAGTTAACCAATTGTACATGTTCAGGTATAGGGAAAACATAGCATGTGAGAAAAACCGAGGACATACCGTGTGGTGTCTGGTTCCCACAACTGAGGCAGTTGGGAACAGATCGCTGGCGAGAGGAACTGGGATATGATCCAAAGCAGATGATGGAACCAAGTAGATCCTTGTGCTCTGTCTGTAACGCTTCAGATAAAACCCGAACTTGTCCCAGTCGAAGGCACAAACTTCATCCCAGATATTTGTCGGGGCAGTAGTCCATTCCTCGAGCTAAGGTCGGATGTCGCGAAACCAAGAAGCCTGGGACTTGTTTCCTCCTACGCAACTGTACCTGAGATTGAAATGCACGTTACAGGATTAGCTATAAGACGAATGCAGAGCTGAGATCTAAAGTAGTATTATACTGACACATACCTATCAATCCATGAAGGGTGTATCATCCAGTTAGACTTTGGGGTGCGAGTGATCAACATGTCTAAGTTCGTGCCCGATTCCGTAAGTGCGCCTCGGTGCCCTCTATCGATATTACCATTAAGCAACGGATACAAAGCCATATCTGCAATTAGAACATAGTGCACACATATTACAAAATAAAACATAGGTGTTTGCATATTACAAATAAAAACATAGTCTCACATATAACAAATAAAAACATAGTCTCACATATTACACATTAAAACATAGTCTCACATATTACACATTAAAACATAGTGCACACATATTACAAATAAAAACATAGTCCGACATATTACAAATTAAAACATAGTCCCACAGATTATGTAGCTTCTGAGTTATTCATTCCTCGTCTGCCCCTTCGGCCTCGAGAGCCACGTCCACCACGACTGCCAGGACCTCCTCTTGCAACTATTGTTGTAGTCGTCGATGTGGAAGCACTCGTCAATGTGGAAGCACCGTCTTTCTTTAGGTCGGGGCAATATTTCATCCTATGCCCATAAGCCGTGCAAAGCAAACATTGTATGGTTGCTCCACAAGCTTCAGATTGGTCCATATCGTTTCGGATGCGCTTTACCTTACGCCTGCCCCTGCTAGTTCGCCATAGTCTAGGATCCGGGATGTATACTCTATCACCATCGTTTACCTTGTTGAAATTGCCGACGACTCTAAACCCTATCATCTCACCTGTCCAGACATTGAGTACTGCCTCTTTTGAATAGTACGGAGACACGAAGGAGATAGCGTCCAACTGAATCTGGCCATAGGCAGCCAACACATGTGAGCAAGGCAGGTGCAATAACCACGGTTTGTTGCATGTACACTCACAAGTTGGATAAAATTCTGCTCCAATTTTAACCTCATGCATCTTCACCTCATTTGTAGAACCAAAACCATCAGTAGGAAGCTGAATCTCATACCTCTGTTCCTGATTACCTATGAGTGTGATAGTGTGCTTTTTTGCTTTCTTTATCTTCTCAGCCATGCACTCCATGACATGGCTACAATAAGGAGTGTTCTGATTATCTGCAATATGCTTCTTTGCTAACTCGTGCCTTTCTCTAAAATATCTCACAGTGCCATGGAATACACCCTCCACAATAGCTGTCAGTGGCAATGCTCTATTCCCTCTGAGTACAAAGTTATAGATCTCTGCAAGATTGCTTGTCATGTGGCCATACCTAGCTCCATGGGTGTCATGCAGCAAAAACCAATTCACTGGAGGTTCTTTCTCTATCCACTCAAAAAAATCTTTATTGCCCTGCCCTTCTTACTCTTCGTATTAGGAGGGTCAATTGCTGGCAAGTCACAAAGACCAACTGGCTCCTCAAGCTCCGCAATGAGTGCTGTTAATTTAACCTGGTCTTTTTCCATTTTCTTCCTAGCAAGGACCTGCTTCTTAGTGAACTCATCTATTTTTGACCAAATAAAATCGTATTTGCGTCACTGGTTCTGCTTGCATAACTTTTTGAACAAGTTCATCAACCGTTTGTTCTTGAACTGTGAGAAAATATTTGCACCCAGATGGCGCATGCACCACCGGCTTTGCAAGTCCTTCCAAGGTGTTGGCTCGTCAGCAGTTGGATTACTTAGTGTCTTCACGGCCTTTAATATACTGGGATGTCTCCCATGAATGAGACACACATTTGATCGGTCCTTCACGATCGCAATTTTAACTTGCCGGAAGAACCATACCCAGCTCGGAAAGTTCTCACCCTCCACAAATGCCATGGCTAGTGGGATGATTTGGTTGTTCCCGTCCACACCAATAGCAGTCAGGATTTGCCCTTTGTACTAACGAGTCAGGAATGTACCATCCACAAACATCACAGGAGGACAATGCCTAAAAGCTTCGCTGCACATACCGAAAGAGAAGAATACTCGTTTCAACACCTTGTAATCTGGTATACTATCCAACCTCGTGTGTTGAATGTTAACATAAGTGCCGGGATTCCTCTCCTTCAGTATGTCAAGGAGACGGACAACATTATCATATGAGTCGAAGAACGTCCCAAACCTTTCCTCCATAGCCTTCTGCTTAGCCCTCCAAGCCTTCCCATATGGAATGTCATAATTCCATCTGACCTTCACTGTTGTCTAGATGTGTTTTGCTTCCATATCTTTCTTCTCCACTATCTCAATATACATGAGTTGCGCTATGAGAGTTGAAGTAAGGTTTGGATGACAAACCAACATGTTTTTCCTCACACAATTATGCGGGACAACATTTGTCACAACCCAGTGGATGTTATACTTTGGCACGTGGCCATGCACCTTTGCAGGACAACCTGATTCAACACACTTCACAGTATATTTCGTTGGACTAGACATGTGTGTCCGAAAAACCCTCTGCATAGACATAGCCCACTTTATCACCGCATACTTCATTGTTTTCTTTGTGTCAAACATAGCCCCGATCTGGACTTGGTTCAGATTATATTGCCATGGAGTCTCATCGCCATCGTTGACAGTAAAACCGGCGGATATGTCCTGCTCCCATGCAGCAGGAATTGGTACCTCCTGCTCCTCCTCGGAATTTTCAGAATCAAGTTCATCTACAATTCCATCCTCGTCCTCTTCCTCCATCATCCTCTGCATTTCATCACCTTACTCATCCCCATCAGCAACACCAGAGGAAGCTAATACTATCAACTAAATACTCTGCCCAGCAGCATGACCACTAACATTGTGTGGCACATAATCTGACTCTTTCTCAGCTTGGCTAGCATTCACATCCGGTGGCTGTGACCCGGATACATAAATATCGTTAGCCACTTTGACTACTCTGGCCCGGGTCATACCCCACATTGGGTGATATGATATTCTCCTCCTTCACCACTGGTTGTACTAGGGCATACAGATGGATTCTTCGGTCTCTGGAACGACTTAATAGAGACAACCAATGTTGGCTCCTATCTATCGGAATCAACTCCCACTTGACATTTTTACAAGATTTGGTCCACAATGCATGAATACTGACGGAACAAACTTCAGGATCCAGGCCAAAACTAGTAGTCAACCAGTGCTTCAACTGCCTAATGTCTAGTCTATTCGGGTCTAAAAGTGTTATCTCGCCTTTTTTAAACTCGCTAAGATCAACCCCCAACTCATTATATCGAACATTACCGGGCCATAATACACAGTCAAATTTACGGATTCAGATATTTTCACCTGTTAGACATTGCCAGCTTCTCATTATTCGCAACGAATAAATCTATACCAAAATAAACGTACACCAAAATATACCTACGTATACTAAATAAACTTACACTAAAATGAACTTCACTAAAATAAACCTACACTAAAATATACTCACGTACACTAAATAAACCTACACTAATATGACTACACTAACTAAACCTACACTATTTAAACAGACACTAAAATCACTACACTAATAAAAGTAACCTAAACTAATTTTACGTACATTAAAAAACTAATAGAAAACTAAACTAAACTAACAGAAAAAATGTATACCCTCGACGCGTGTGTGCCCTTCTTCTTCCTCTCCACCTTCTTCTTCCTCTTTACCACTCCACCTTCTCACCAGTCACACCTCCATCACCCCACCATGTCTCCTCCAAACGAACAACACACTACCACATTGCAAAAAATGAGACCGTAGGGCGGGGGAGACGAAGACGATCTATTATTTCAGTGGATTGAAACGGAAAATGGGTGGATGTAGAAGGAGATCAAGGAGGGGGGATTTTCGGTCAAGAAGAAGCAACACAGAAGATAAAGAACGAGGCAGGAGGAGGAAGAAGAGGGAGCCGGCGGCGTCGGGCCTTATCCAGGGGCTCTTCGGCCTCCTGGCGGCTGATGAGTCCTCTTCGGGCTGGCGCGGGCCGACGGGCCAGCTCTTTGGCCTCCCTTAGGCCGATGGGCTCTTCGGCCCAAACAAAGCCGACTAGTCCCCGGTCGGCCCATCTCAGGCCGACAGGATGCTATTTTTGTTTTTTTTAAATGGACGTACTTTTTTTAAATTTGGTATAATTTTTGTACTACTTTTGAAAAAAATCTAGATGTGGTGCAAGGGAGTAGGATGTGGTGCGGTGTGGAGTTAGCTGGGTGTGGACGCCTTTAAATGGCGGATTCTGGTGAGGCCAAGCATCTGGATCTGTTAATGCACAGCACCGAAGTTGTTTCCTCAATCGATGAGCCTGCTTAATGTCAGCATTATGGACGGGCGTTATAAATATTCATCTCGTCCCGTGTTGTAAACTTCTCACAGGCATTGAACAGGCAAAGACACCGGGAACGCGTCACGGACATCCATCTTGGCCGATGCCGCCTCAACATCGTCGCTAGTGAGAGATATCATCTGTTGTGTGTCGGCATCAATGTGGAGCGGCCGCTCTACAACGACATGAATGTGAATCCCTGGCGATATATGGGAATGGGAGTGTGCGTGGTTTGGGAGGGGGTGGGTAGTGGGCCAGATTAGTCAAGAGCGGATGGCAACGGTCTGAACGTTCGTAAAGCTTCCCAGTTTATCTTTGATTTACGGGGGAAAATGTGTCCAAATCAACCTACAGACTGATGCAGGACCACATCCAGACCGCGCGATTCGGATGGTTGTGAATGATTTGAGGGTCGAGTTAGAGATGCCCTTAGTACATATGCCATGTGCTTGTGCTTGCAATATCGATGTAACGTCATAATGGAATAGGATAGCTGCTTAATTCCAAGTGGTCACAAACCCTATCACTGTCCTTGGCCGTTCAGGTCTATGGCGGGATATTTTTTTACACTTTTGCTAAGTCTAAGGGCCTGTTCTGAAACGATGCAACTTCTCTAAAACTTCCCACAACCATCTTCTTTCCCCACTTCTTGCTTCACGTGGAGCTAGTGAAAACGTTTTGGACCATCTGTAGCTTCTCACAGCCCCAGGTTGAGCTGGCAGCCCAGCTGGGGCATTCTAGGCCTGCTGGTTGCAGTGTTGAGCTGGTTAGAAGGAGCCAATCTTTGCGAAATCACTAGTTAGGGAGTACACCTCGCAATGATCATCAGGGGTGTTCTCCCCGCGTGACAAGTGTCGCGTTGTGGGCGCGCTGGAGATCTATTAAGCGTGCTCCACGCGTGACACTTGTCGGGTGGAGAATACCCCGTGTGATATCTGGTTTCCAGTTTCCTTTTTCTGGTTTTTCCTTTTGCAATTAAGTCCTTAAACAATTTAGTGTTTACAAGTAATGCTCTGATCTATTTCTTTAGATTTGTTTCTTTGTTGGGTTCGTCGTCACGCCGGACAAGCCCCGCCCTGTCTTCCCGCTATCGTCTTGCTTCGGCCGTCGCCCCACCGTCATTGCCCTGCTGTGGTCTTGCTTCGGCCGCCCCCCACCGTCGTCGCCCTGCTGTGGTCTTTGCTTCCGTTGTCGCCACCCCGTCATTGTCCCCTAGTAATCGTGTAGTCAGGGTTTCCTTTTTCGTGTTTTCTTTTTTCCCATTATATTTCTGGGAAATTGAGATTTCAGGGGGAATTACGGGTGGGGGCTTACAACACAATCAAATGTCAAATTTCAACTCAGTTGTGGCATCAGATCTTATTGGTCACCGTTTCTTTGCAGGTAATGGCTTGCCCCTTTTGCCGAGTTCCAGGTGGCCCTTGTTCTTCCTTTGATTCTTGTGCGTCTATGTCCACTGTGGTGCTGGATCGTTGTTGTTCAAGGCATGTTGTAAGATACTATTTCTTGTGTAATGTGATTGTGGCATATGGTTGATGTTGTTTTGGTTGGAATGTAATCTAATGCCTTTGTTTATTTGATTATGATGTTTGCTTCCATTCTTTTTGTAGTATGTTCCGTGCAGTGTTAGATCACATCTTGCTAGGTACATTGAGGAGTGCAAAGCTTTAGGTATTCGGAGGGGTGACAAAGATATTGATCATGCTCTTCATAGCAGCGAGGGTTACTTATATGGTGTTCTGTTTAGACATGGCCGGGTGAGCAGTAAATTCCATGGTCCTTCCTAGGAGGAACTTGTGAGTGATTATGGTCTCCGTCATCATGACATTATGACTGTTAGGCTTGAGCACTATGGAACTATGATTGGTGTTGATTTTCATCGGGATGGTGTTATGTTGTTTCCTTTACCCTCTGTTGGTAAGATTTTTTTGAGTTATTTTATACTTTGTTTCAGCTTATACGTTTTGTTGTTCTGCTGAACTTCTAAAAATATTTTTTGTAGCTCTTCAGTATCTGAGTGAAACTGAGAGGGAACTTGTTGAGAGTTGTTTTTATAGTCGTGGTGTCAGTATGAATTATCGGCAAATGTCTTTCATGTCGTGACGGCTCTTTGATGAAAACTACATATTGTGTACTCCTTTTATTCATAGGATTGATTCCATGAATGTTAATTGTCAACATATGAGCTTTGTTTTTGTCTACTGTTTATTTATTTCTTCTTTGCTTTGGTGTACTGTTTTAAATTTGTAAGCTGAACACCATATAACTTGATGTTTTTTCCAGGTTATTCCGAGCATGGTTGTGAGGAGTTTGAAGGTTTTTTGTCAATTTCTAGGACTGGTTCTTTGACTCTTGAAATTACTTTGGAATCTGAAGATGATGATATATATGTGATCATTCCTTGTTCCTACTTTATTGGCTTGGGTGGTAGAATGGTGTTCATGAAGGAAGGTTTCGGTGACTTTGTTCGTGCATCGTCTATTGAATTCAACAATTTGGTGCTCATAACCTTCAAGGAGCGTGATCCCGAGCTTGTTGTCATTTTCAGCCCTCTGCTGCAGTGATCCTACTTATAGACTATGAAGTGAAACATTTATCTAGCGTACAGCTGTATGCAGATGTTTTTAATAAAATGTATGGTACAAAAGATTGTTATTCACAATTATAAATATTTAGATATGTAAGACTTATATATCTATAGGTGGACTGTGCTTCTTGTCTCGTAGCGAGTCATGCGTCTCTCACATTGTACATCCGTGCACCTGTTGGGGAACGTTGCATGGGAAACAAATTCTTTCCTACACACACAAGATCTATCCATGGTGATGAGAATCTACGAGAGGAGGAGTGGATCTACATACCCTTGTAGATCGCTAAGAGGGAAGCGTTAAGCGGTTGATGTAGTTGAACGTCTTCGTGATCCAAATTGCCGAGCGTCCCATGATCCCATCATGATCCATCTCGTGATCCAATCACGATCCGTCCCGCGATCCCATCACAATATGTCCCACGATGAAATCATGAATTGTCTCGCAATCTTGATCACGGTCCTTCCGATCTAGCGCCAAACGGACGGCACCTCCGCGTTCAACACACGTACAGCTCGATGACGATCTTCAGACTTCTTGATCTAGCAAGAGGGAGCGGAGAGGTAGATGAGTTCTCCGACAGCGCGACGGCGCGGCGGCGATGGTGGTGGAACTATTCTGGCATGGCTTCGCCTAAGCACCGCCGAACTAGACTAGAGGAGAAAACCGATCTAGATGAAGTAGAGGGAGCACGTGGCAATTAGGGTTAGCTCTTCTCTCTAAATCCTCTAGTATATATAGGAGGGAGGGAGGGGAGGAGGCAACCTCAAACCCTCAAGGTTTGGTAGAAATTGGAGGTGGAGGAGTCCTACTCCAATCCTATTAGGAGTAGGATTCCTCCTTTCCACTTGGAAACTCTTTCCACCTCTCCACCTTTATTGTCCATGCCAACTGAACAAACACCCTCAGAGATACCTGTAGAGCACCTTTATAGTCACCCAGTTACGTTGCGACGTTTGAT
Organism: Hordeum marinum; assembly: GCA_022496015.1. NCBI lineage: Eukaryota > Viridiplantae > Streptophyta > Magnoliopsida > Poales > Poaceae > Hordeum > Hordeum marinum. Next base: position 406,831,778 of record CM039672.1, on the reverse strand, counting down.
ACACACAAGGTACTCCTCGGGTGTCAGTGAGTTGCATGATCTCATGGTCATAGGAACAGATACTTGACATGCAGAAAACTGTAGCAATAAACTGACATGATCATATGCTACGTTTATAGTTTGGGTCTTGTCCATCACATCATTCTCCTAATGATGTGATCCCATTATCAAATGACATCTCATGTCCATGGCTAGGAAACCTTGACCATCTTTGATCAACGAGCTAGTCTATTAGAGGCATACTAGGGACATGGTGTTGTCTATGTATCCACACATGTATCTGAGTTTCCGATCAATACAATTATAGCATGGACAATAAACGATTATCGTGAACAAGTAAATATGATAATAACCAATTTATTATTGCCTCTAGGGCATATTTCCAATAGTATCCCACTTGCACTAGAGTCAATAATCTAGCTCACATCACCATGTGATTTACATTGTTAGGAATCTAAAACCCAATGAGTTCTGGGTTCGATCATGCTTTGGATGTGAGATAGGTCTTTAGTCAATAGGTCTGCGACATTCAGATCCGTGTGTACTTTGCAAATCTCTGTCATACTATAGACACTGCTACCACAGTCCACTTGGAGCTACTCCAAATGGCTGCTCCACTATACGTATCCGGATTTCTACTAAGAGTCATCCGGATTGGTGTTAAAGCTTGCATCAACGTAACTCTTTACGATGAACTCTTTATCACCTCCATAATCGAGAAACATATCCTTAGTCCTCTTGTTACTAAGGATAATTTTGACCGCTGTCCAGTGATCCACTCCTGGATCACTCTGGTACCCCTTGATAGACTTATGGCAAGGCACACACAGGTGCGGTACACATCATGGCATACTATATAGAGCCTATGGCTAAGGCATCGGGGATGACGTTTGTCCTTTCTCTTTATTTTGCCGTGGTCGAGCTTTGAGTCTCACTCAACTTCGCACCTTGCAAATCAGGCAAGAACTCTTTCTTTGACTGATCCATTTTGAACTCTTTCAAAATCTTGTCAAGGTATGTACTCATTGAAATTCTTACCAGATGTCTTGACCTATCTATATAGATCTCGATGCCCAACAATTAAGTAGCTTTATCCAGGTCTTCCTTTGAAAAACTCTTTTCAAATAACCCTTTATGCTTTCCAAAAATTCTACATCATTTCCGATCCACAATATGTCATCCACATATGCTTATCAAAAACTCTATAGTGCTCCCACTCACTTTATTGTAAATACAAGTTTCTCATAAACTTTGTATAGACTCAAAAACATTGATCACCTCATCAAAGCGTATATTCCAACTCCGAGATGCTTGCTTTAGTCCATAGAAGGATCACTGAAGGTTGCACACCTTTTAGCATCCTTAGGACTGACAAAACCTTCTGGTTGTATCTCATACAACATTTCCTCAAGGAAGGAAACGATGTTTTGACATCCATCTGCCAGATTTCATAATTGAAAAACTTAGCAACCGCTAACATAATTCCAACAGACTTTAGCATCGCTACGAGTGAGAAAGTCTCATCGCAGTCAACTCCTTGAACTTGTCGGAAACTTCTTTGCGACAAGTCGAGCTTTATAAATGGTGACATTTACCATTAGCATTTGTCTTCATCTTAAAGGTCCATTTGTACTCGACAACCTGCCGTCAACGAGCAAGTCTACCAAAGTCTATACTTGGTTTTCATACATGGATCCTTTCTTGGATTTCATGGCCTCTAACCATTTGTCCGAATCTGGGCCCATCATCGCTTCTCCACAGCTCGTAGGTTCATCATTGTCTAACAACATGACCTCTAAGACAGGGTTGTCGTACCACTCAGGAGCAGTATGTGTCCTTGTTGACCTATGAGGTTTGATAGTAACTTGATCCGAAGATTCATGATCATCATCATTAACTTCCTCTTCAAGTAACGTAGGCTCCACAGAAACATCTTTTTGTGCTACACTACTCTCTGGTTGAAACAAAGGTTCAACAACCTCATCAAGTTCTATCTTCCTCCCACTTAATTCTTTCAAGAGAAACTCTTTCTCGAGAAAGGACCCGTTTGAGCAACAAACACTTTGTGCTTGGATCTAAGATAGAAGGTTAACCCAACTGTTAAGTTAGGGTATTCTATGAAGATGCATTTGTCCGCTTTGGGTTTGAGCTCATTAGGTGAAAACCCTTTTTCACATAAGCGTCGCAGGACCAAACATTAAGAAATGACAGCTTAGGTTTCTGCCAAACCAAAATTCATACAGTGTCATCTCAACGGACTTAGATGGTACCCCTTTTAAAGTGAATGTAGTTGTCTCTAATGCATAACCCCAAAACGCTAGTGGCAAATCGATAATAGACATCATAGTTCGGAACATATCCAATATAGCACGACTACGACGTTTAGACACACCATCACACTATGGTGTTCTGGATGGCTTGAGTTGTGAAACACCTTCCACTTTGTCTTAAGTTGTATACCAAACTCGTAACTCAGATATTCACCTCCACGATCATATCGTAGACATTTTATCTTCTTGTCATGATGATCTCAAACTTCACTCTGATTTTGCTTGAAGTAAATATACACTATATCTACTCAAATCATCAGTGAAGGTAAGAAAATAACGATATCCACCGCATGCTACAACACTCATTGGATTGCATACATCAACATGTATCATTTCTAATAAGTCACTTGCCCGCTCCATCAAACCGGAAAACGGGGTCCTTAGTCATCTTGCCCAAGAAGCATGGTTCACATGTCTCAACCGATTCAAAATCGAATGAGTCCAAAGATCCATCAACATGGAGTTTCTTCATGCGCTTTAGACCAATGTGACATTTAGCGACAGTTCCACAAGTATGTGGTACTATCATTATTAACTTTGTATCTTTTGGCATCTATGTTATGAACATGTGTACTACTACGATCAAGATTCAACAAACCATTCATTGGGTGCATGACCATTGAAGGTATTATTCATGCAAAAAGAATAACCATTATTCTCTCACTTAAATGAATAACCGTATAGCAATAAACACAATCTAATCATGTTCATGCTTAACGCAAACACCAAATAACATTTATTTAGGTTCGTCACTAATCCCAAAGGTAGAGAGAGCATGCGATGTTGATCACATCCACATTGGAAACATTTCCAACATACATCGTCACCTCACACTTAGATAGTCTCCGTTTATTCTGTAGCTTTTATTTCGAGTTACTAACATTTAGCAACTGAATCGGTATCCTATACCCAGGTGCTACTAGGAGAACTAGCAAGGTATACATCAATAACACGTATATCAAAATATACTTCTCGCGACGTTGCCAGCCTTCTTATCTACCAAGTATCTAGGGTTGTTCCCCTTTAGCAACGGCTCTCCTCATATTAGAAGCACTTAGTCTCGGGTTTGGGTTCAACTTTGGGTTGCTTCACTGGAGCAGTAACTGACTTGCCATCCATGAAGTTTCCCTCCTTGCCCTTGCCCTTCTCGAAACTAGTGGTTTTACTAACCATCAACACTTGATGCTCCTTCTTGATATCTACCTTCGCGGCGTCAATGTTGGAAATATGCCCTAGAGGCAATGATAAATTAGTTATTATCATATTTCCTTGTTCATGATAATCGTTTATTATCCATGCTATAAATTGTATTGATCAGAGACTTAGATGCATGTGTGGATACATAGACAAAACAATGTCCGTAGTATGCCTCTAATGGACTAGCTCGTTGATCAAAGATGGTTAAGGTTTCCTAGCCATGGACATGATATGTCATTTGATCACGGGATCACATCATTAGGAGAATGATGTGATGGACAAGACCCAAACTACAAACATAGCATATGATCGTGTTAGTTTATTGCTATTGTTTTCTGCATGTCAAGTATATGTTCCTATGACCATGAGATCATGCAACTCATGGACATCGGAGGAGTGCCTTGTGTGTATCAAACGTTGCAACGTAACTGGGTGACTATAAAGGTGCTCTACAGGTATCTCCGAGGGTGTCTGTTGAATTGGCATGGATCAAGACTGGGATTTGTTACTCCATGTGACGGAGAGGTATCTCAGGGCCCACTCGGTAATGCAACATCACAATAAGCCTTGCAAGCAATGTGACTAAGTGTTAGTCATGAGATCTTGTATTACGGAATGAGTAAAATAGACTTGCCGGTAACGAGGTTGAACTAGGTATGGAGATACCAACGATTGAATCTCGGGCAAGTAACATACCGAAGAACAAAGGGAACATCATACGGGATTAACCGAATCCTTGACATAGAGGTTCGACCAATAAAGATCTTCGTAGAATATGTAGGAACCAATGTGGACATCTAGGTCTCGCCATTGGTTATTGACCGTAGAGGTGTCTTGGTCATGTCTACATAGTTCTCGAACCCGCAGGGTCTGCACACTTAAGGTTTGGTGACGTTTCGGTAGTATAGAGTTATGTATGGTGGTTACCGAAGGTTGTTCGGAGTCCCGGATGCGATCCCATACGTCACGAGGAGCTCCGGAATGGTCCGGAGGTAAAGATTCATATATAGTAAGTCCTATTTTGGTCGCCGGAAAAGTTTCGGGCTCATCGGTAGTGTACCGGGAGTGCCGATAGTGTACCGGGGGACCATCGGGAGAGGTATTTCGACCCAAGAGGTTACATGGGCTGTGGGAGGGTGGAAACCAGCCCTTAGTGGGCTGGTGGAAGTCCTCTAAGAGGCCCATGCGGCTGGACTTGAGAAAGAAAGAAAAAACCGCAAAAGGTGGGAATAGACTCCAAGTAGGAAAGGAGCAATCCTAGTCCTACTAGGATTGGAGGAGGACTCCTCCAATCCTCCTTGCGCAAGACGCAAGGCAGGGATGCCTTGTGCGCCAGCCCTCGTCCTCCCTCCCTCTTATATATACTGGAGGTATTGGGTGTTTTGCACTTGATTTTACGACCACGTGCTACCCGTTCCACCGGTGCTCCTCTAGATCGGATTTCCGCAGTGCTTAGGCGAAGCCCTGCCGGAATTGTTCCACCACCATGACCGGAGCGTCGTCATGCTGCCGGTGAACTCTTCTCCCTCTCCACTTCCTCTTGCTGGATCAAGACGGTGGAGATCGTCATCAAGCTGCACGTGTGCTGAACGCGGAGGTGCCGTCCGTTCGGCGCTAGATCGGAAGGACCGTGAACAAGATCGTGAGACGGTTCGTGATGAGTTCACGGGACGGATCGTGATGAGATCGCGGGATGGATCGTGATGAGATCGCGGGATGGATTGTGATGAGTTCGCGGGACGGATCGTGATTGGATCACGGGACGGATCGTGATTGGATCGCGGGACGGATCGTGATGTGATCGCGGGACGCTCGGCGATTTGGATCGCGAAGATGTTCGACTACACCAACCGCGTTTCTTAACGCTTCCCACTTAGCGATCTACAAGGGTACGTAGATCCACTCTCCCTCTCGTAGATGCTCATCACCATGGATAGATCTTGTGTGTGCGTAGGAAATTTTTTGTTTCCCATGCAACGTTCCCCAACAGTGAAATATCGCGAACAACTGAGGGATCATTATTTCCATCCCTAGCATTTTATAGTTCATCACAAAGTTCTAGTATCTTAGTGACAGTGACTTGGAAAACTATATCAATCACTTTCTTATCTGGAAGATCAACTCCCACTTGATTCAAGCGATTGTAGCACCCAGACAATCTGAGCACATGCTCAACGATTGAGATATTCTCCTTCATCTTACAGGAAAAGAATCTTGTTGGAGATCTCATATCTCACAACAAGGGCACGATCCTAAGATCCCAATTTCAGCTCTTAGAACATCTCATACGTTCCATGAAGTTCAAAACGTTTTTGGAGCCTCAATTCTAAGCTGTAAAGCATGACACACTAAACTATTAAGTAGTCATCGGAACGTGCCTGTCAGATATTCACAACATCGACAGACGACGTTAGAGGGGGTGGCGCACCGAGCGGTGCATTAAGGACATAAGCCTTTTGTGCAGCAATGAGGACAATTCTCAGTTCACGAACCCAGTCCGCAATATTGCCACCATCATCTTTCAATTCTATTTGTCTAGGAACATATAAAAATTCAAAGAAGCTACAGCATGATCTAGTAATCTACAACATAATTTGCAAAGACACTACTGACTATGTTCATGATAATGAGCTCAATTAATCATATTACTTAAGAACACCCACTCAAATTGACATCCCTCCGATCATTCGAGTGATACATGACACAAATTCACCAACTCAAGTCTGGTCGTCACGTGAGTTGAGGTGGTTTCAATGGTGAACATCATCAGGTTGATCATATCTACTATATGACTCATGTTCGACCTTTCGGTCTCTTGTGTTCCGAGGCCATGTCTGTACATGCTAGGCTCGTCAAGTTTAACCCGAGTGTTCCGCATATGCAACACTAGCTTGCACCCGTTGTATGTGAACGTAGAGTCTATCACACCCGATCATCACGTGGTGTCTCGACACGACAAACTTTCGCAACGGTGCACACTCGGGGAGAACACAATTTATCTTGAAATTTAAGTGAAGGGTCACCTTATAATGCTACCATCGTACTAAGAAAAACAAGGTGCATAAAAGGATTAACATCACATGCAAATCATAAGTGACATGATATGGCCATGAACTGGTGATTTTGATCTCCATCCCTAAAGCACCGACATGATCTCCATCGTCACCGGCATGACACCATGATCTCCATCATCTTGATCTCCATCAACGTGTTGACATCGGGGTTGTCGCGCCCACCATGCTTCGACTACTATTGCTACCGCTTAGAGATAAAGTAAAGCATTACATAGCGTTTAATGATTGACACGCAGGTCATACAATAATTAACGACAACCCTATGGCTCCTGCTGGTTGCCGTACTCATCGACATGCAAGTCGTGATATTCTATACAATACATTATCAGCTCATACATCACATATATCTCATCATGTAATTGACCATATCACATCACAACATACCCTGCAAAAACAAGTTAGACGTCCTCTAATTGTTGTTGCATGTTTTATGTGTCTGCTACGGGTATCCGGAAAGAACAATTCTCACCTACGCGAAAATCACAATAGTGATACAAGTTGCTTTTCAACCTTCTCAAGGACCGCCTTTGTCGAATCCGATCCAACTAAAGTAGGAGAAACAGACACCCGCCAGCCATCTTTGTGCAACGAAGTTACGCGTCAGTCAATGGAACTGGTCTCTCGTAAGCGTACGAGTAAGGTTGATCTGGGCCGCTTCATCCCACAATACCGTTGAACCAAAACACGACCATGGGAGGGAGCTATATAAGCATCAACGCCCACAAACTATTTGTGTTCTACTCGAGATCTCATCTACACATAGACCTAGCTCATGATGCCACTGTTGGGGAACATTGCATGGGAAACAAAATTTTCCTACACACACGCAAGATCTATCCAGGGTGATGAGCATCTACGAGAGGGAGAGTGGATCTACATACCCTTGTAGATCGCCTAGCAGGAAGCGTTAAGAAACGCGGTTGATGTAGTCGAACGTCTTCTTGATCCAAATTGCCGAGCGTCCTGGGATTCCATCACGATCCATCTTGCGATCCAATCACGATCCATCCCGTGATCCCATCATGATACGTCCTGCAATCAAATCACGAATCGTCTCGCAATCTTGATCACGGTCCTTCCGATCTAGCGCCGAACGGACGACACCTCCGCGTTCAGCACACGTGCAGCTCGATGAATACCTCCACCTTCTTGATCCAGCAAGAGGGAGCGGAGAGGTAGATAAGTTCTCTGGCAGCGTGACGACACGACGGCGATGGTGGTGGAACTATTCCGACAGGGCTACGCCTAAGCACCACCGAACTAGAATAGAGGAGAAAACCGATCTAGATGAAGTAGAGGGAGCACGTGGCAATTAGGGTTAGCTCTTCCCTCTAAATCCATCAGTATATATAGGAGGGAAGGAGGGGAGTAGGCAGCCTCAAAGCCTCAAGGTTTGGTCGAAATTGGAGGTGGAGGAGTCCTACTCCAATCCTATTAGGAGTAGGATTCCTCCTTTCCACTTGGAAACTCTTTCCACCTCTCCATCTTTTGGGTTTTTCCCACCCCTAGCTGCATGGTCCTTAGTGGGGGCTTAGTCCAGCCCACCAGGGGCTGGTTTGACTCCTCCCACAGACCATGAGGTCATTTGGGTCGAGACACCCCCCCCCCGATGGTCCCCCGGCACGCTCCCGGCACTCCTGATACACTGTCGATGAGCCCGAACCTTTTCCGGTGACCAAAACATGACTTCCTATATATCAATCATTACCTCCGGACCACTCCGGAGCTCCTCATGGCATCTGGGATCTCATACGGTACTCAGAACAACCTTCGTTTACCACCATACATAACTCTATACTACCAAAAAGTCACCAAACCTTAAGTGTGCAGACCCTACGGGTTTGAGAACTATGTAGGCATGACCGAGACACATGTACGGTCAATATTCAATAGAGGGACCTGGATGCCCATATTTATTCCTACATATTCTACAAAGATCTTTATCGGTCGAACCTCTATGTCAAGGATTCAGTTAATCCCGTATGTCGTTCCCTTTGTTCTTTCGGTATGTTACTTTCCCGAGATTCGATCGTCGGTATCTCTATACCTGGTTCAATCTCGTTACCAGCAAGTCTCTTTACTCGTTCCGTAATAGAAGATCTCGTGGCTAACACTTAGTGACATTGCTTGCAAGGCTTGTTGTGATGTTGTATTACCGAGTGGGCCCTCAGATACCTCTCCGTCACACGGAGTAACAAATCCCAGTCTTGATCCATGCCAACCCAACAGACACCCTCGGAGATACCTGTAGAGCACCTTTATAGTCACCCAGTTACGTTGCGACGTTTGATACACACAAGGCACTCCTCCGGTGTCACTGAGTTGCATGATCTCACGGTCATAGGAACAGATACTTGACATGTAGAAAACTGTAGCAATAAACTGACACGATCATATGCTATGGTTATAGTTTGGGTCTTGTCCATCACATCATTCTCCTAATGATGTGATCCTGTTATCAAATGACATATCATGTCCATGGCTAGGAAACATTGACCATCTTTGATCAACGAGCTAGTCTATTAGAGGCATACTAGGGACATGGTGTTGTCTATTTATCCACACATGTATCTAAGTTTCCGATCAATACAATTATAGAATGGATAATAAACGATTATCATGAACAAGGAAATATGATAATAACCAATTTATTACTGCCTCCAGGGAATATTTCCAACAGCACCATCCTAGTATAAAATCGTGTCGTATATAAAATAGTGCTCTGTCTTACATATGAGCCGTGCCTCTCGTGCACGCACCGCCGTGGATGTGTTATGTACAGAAATGGTGCATGTTACTAATATAAAACAGTGCTCTGTCTTACATATGAGCCGTGCCTCTCGTGTACGCACCGCCATGGACGTGCCGTGTATAGAAACGGTGCATGTTACTAATATAAAACAATGCTCTGTCTTACATATGAGCCATGCTTCTCGTGCACGCACCGCCATGGATGTGCTGTGTACAGAAACGGTGCATGTTACTAATATAAAATAGTGCTCTGTCTTACATATGAGCCGTGCCTCTCATGCACGCACCGCCGTGGACGTACTGTGTATAGATACGGAGCATGTTACTGATATTAAACAGTGCTCTGTTTTACATATGAGTCGTGCCTCTCGTGCATGCACCGCCGTGGACGTGCTGTGTATAGATACGGTGCATGTTAGTAATATAAAACAGTGCTCTGTCTTACAAATGAGCCGTGCCTCTCGTGCACGCACCGCCATGGACGTGTTGTGTACATTATATGCTCAATGAAGGTTCTGGAGAAAGAACAGAATGGAGACTATTTTCTACCGGCGAACAATATGAGTGAAGAATTAAAAGGTAAAAATAGAGCCTGGACAGAAATAATATAATGTACAGTATCTAGGACCGTAGAAATATTGCTACGACTTCTAGAAATGTAGGGCCAACAGATGGGTTATGGTTCGTATACATAGAGGCAGTGAAGACCTAACCGTCTGTCCAGATCCACTGTACACATCGTTGTCTTACCCCGGCAATGGAGATGGGGATGTGCGTTGCCCCTAGCACCAAGATGGCGGGGAGCGCTCCACCGACAACGCCGTCCTCTGGGTGTGCGGTGGTGGTCGAAGGTGCAAGAGGCGACGATTGCCATGCCCTCGACCAAACGAACACGGAGAGGGATCTGGTCTGGACATCGTCAGCAGCCTGTCGAACGTCGTCCTAGGTGAGATCGACTCCCGTTTCCCCACCCAGGATGCCGCCCACCCGCAAGTTCTCGCATTGCGGTGGTGGCCCCTATGGCACACCGCTCCTCTGAATCTCGACTGCCGTGAGATCCCTGATGCTTTTCTTTTTAACCATCTAGAAACAGTTCATATAGAGACCACCTCTTGTGTATCCCGCTACAGCAAGGAGGTCGTCCACAAAAGTTACTCTAGAACTTGGGTTACTGGAGAACTTGTAGGTGATGATTTGAGCCTTCCTGAAGTCATCCTCTCCGGTCATGAGGGCGCAGTTCGCCGGTTATGCATCCCGGTGTGCTACCACCAATGCAGACCATCTACCGTCGACGCCTGGATTCGATCGCCAAAACTCGACGATATTATTCAGATGCCTGAGTTCTATTTCTTCATCCCGCAATTCGCGAATCACGAGGTCACATTACTAGATGCATGCCCTTCACCTACGCCTCCACTAGTGATGTCCATCTTCCGGTTTTCCTCTTCTTTGCACACCGTCAGCTTCGCTCTTTGCCAGATAGGTGATAACTATGTCCAAATGCTTGAATTGCCGCTGCTCAAGAGGCTTTCTCTTGTGCTGGTTGATATATCAGACGCCTCTCTGGACAGCATAATCCACTCTAGTTGTCCTTCACTTGAGTTAGTGCTGCTTGTTTTGAACGAAAAAACCCATTGCATCAGAATAAACTCAGCTAAGCTTGTAAGCATTGGCTTCTCCTGTGGGACATTTGAACTCATTATCCAGGATGCCTCTGCACTTAAACGGCTGATTTATGATTTGGATAGCAGACCCCTGCAGTTAACCATTGTCTCTGCACCTAATTTGGAGACATTGGGTGAATTCATTAACTCGGGTATCTACGATTCTCTCGAGGTACTGAATTTCCACAATACTTTCACCTTGTTTCATTGGAGGAAACGAGATTGATGTCATCCAACCTTTTATTTTTTTAACTTTGTTCTATGTTTCCTCAAGAGTTTGATGGCTGTTGGGCCTCTTTCCAAACCTGGAGAACTTGTCTGTTGCGGTAATGGTTTTCACAAACATTTCATAGTGTAGCATTCATACTTCCGTCTCAAAAAAATTGTCTTACATTTGTCAGGATTGGTATACCTGTGTCTACAAAAGCTTTACTGATAGATACATCCGGATCTAGACAAATATCTGACAAGCTTTTGGGGATGGACATAATATAATTAATCATTCTTTTGCTGTCTCCACTTGTGTTAAGTTTTTTCACATGTTTTAGGGAGGATTTAATCGTTCAGGTGGTAGACGAACATTTTGGCACCGTAAGTTCCAACTATTTGTCAAAGACCATCCCATTCGTCTCAAGACAGTAACACTGGAAGATTACGAAAGCTATGAGGAACACATTGAATTTGCGATGTTCTTTATTTTGAATGCAAGAGAGTTGGAGACCATCAAGATTAAGTTTCGCTACCTTCCAGGCTTCAAGTCCCCAGAAACCAAGTTATATTTTTATGCAGAGCAATGGAAGGTGTTTAAGTGGGACAAGAGAGCTTCTAAATGCGCTCGCCTTATATTAACTTCAAGTTGCAAACACACCAGGCTGGATTTAACAAACAAAAGTGTTAAATACTTGGACTTGACCAATCCATTCAGCAGTGAATGCTGAAAATAGCTCTGTGCTGGGAAGCTTTCAGAGTTACATGTTGTAGCGCCTTATGTGGGGAAGCTTACGGAGCTTAGAGATTTAGACATGAGCAAAAAACCGTTGTAATTTTTGCATTGTCTGTAAGTTTGTTTGTTTTTGTCCTTGTAAGGTTGTTTGTTGTACTCGACGAAGCAATTCACATGTCCTAAAATCAATCCAATTTCTGTCATTTTCTGTCGACGTTTTAAAGAGTCTCTAGTCCCGTGGAAACGTGATGAACGTTTGCTTTGTTAATGTGACATAATAGATGAGGGTTGTTCACATGTAGTCATGACATTGTCTTACCGGCATGGAGAACCATGTACCTGATGGCCGTCTCTGCAGCAATGAACTGTGCATTCCATGGAGCACATACTAGAATCGAGCTAGTACTGTGTGTTTTCTCTAGTAGCGACAATGCAGATTTTCCCAGACGTTCGTGCTTTTCCTAGTATACATTCTAATAGCGCCTGATGAATGAGTGACATAGGAAAGCACATCCACCCACTCCTCTCGTGTTCCCCCTTACCATTTAACCTTTGGCTTTTCTCTATCAGCCCAGTAAATACCTAGCCGTATTTTCAGATCCACCACACACAATGCTGCTCTGGGGCGCCACTACACCCCGAAGATGGAGGTGGAGGTGGAGTCCGCTACCCCTAGTGCGAAGAGATCGAGGCTTGCACCACCGGTGACGCCGTCCTCTGCGTGCGTGGTGGTGGTCAAGGGGGCGAGGACCGCTGAGGGTTCGCGTACTGGATCTTGGGAGCAAGATCAATCTCGTCCTGGCTACATCAGCGACCTCCCGGACACAATCCTAGGTGAGATCATCTTCCGTCTCACCACGAAAGAAGCCATACGAACTCAAATGCTGGCACATAGGTTTAGCCATCTCTGGCGCACCACTCCTTTGAATCTTGACTGCAGCGTGATCCCTGTCGGACGTATTTTAACCCTATACAAGAAGTGCATATCGACACAATCTCCATGCTCTACACCAAGGAGTTGATCCAAATAAGATACTTTGGAACTCGATGTTGTGGACAATCTGTCATTGATGATGTGAGCCATCCTGAAGTCATCCTCTCCGGTCATGAGGGCCCAGTTCACAGCTTCTACATCCCGACATGCTACCTATAGTTTATACCCTCTACCGTCGACTCCTGGCTTCGATCTCCCAAACTAGACAATATCCAGGTGCTTGAGTTGTACTACATGTTCCCGCATTTCTTGCGAAAGACTCTGAGTCTATCATTCACGCACCCTTTATCTATGTCCTCACCACCGACGTCCAGCTTGCGGTTTTCCTCGTCTCTCCACACTATCACCTTTGCTCTTTGCCAAATACCAGACAGCTATGTTGGAATGCTTGAACTACCACTGGTCAAGAGACTTTTGCTTCTTGACGTTGATATATTAGATGTCTCTCTGCAAAGAATAATCCATTCTAGTTTCCCTACTTTGAGGTGGCTGCTTCTTGTTTGTAATAACCTAGATCACTACATCAGAATAAACTCTCCTATGCTTGAAAGCATTAGCATCCTTTCTAACAATGGCAAACTCATTATCGAGGATTCCCCCTCACTTGTACGGCTGATTCACGACATCCGTAGCAGGCACTTGGAGATAATTGTCATCTCAGCCCCTAAACTTGAGGCACCGGGTAAATTTTATTCAGGGTACCCTGATTCCAAGATTGCATTTGGTTCTACGGTTATTCAGGTATCGATTTTATGCCATACTCTGATCTGCTTATTTTTGAGCTCATAAGTTTCATGTCATCCAACGTCTCTACTCTATTAATTTTATGTTATATGCTCAATGAAGGCCTTGTCCATAGTCAACATATCAACACTGGTTCATTCTGTCAAGACGCTGCTTATCCACATGTCATTCGACCTCGACAAGGTCATTCCCTTGATGCAATGCTTTCTAAGCTTGAAGAACCTTCTTATAGAGGTAATTATTTTCAAACATGTTGGAAAGCCCATACTCTGCATATTGTAGTATAATTAATCATTTGTTACCATTTTTGTAGTCTCTCTATTTATAGGCATTATTGAGTTTTTTTGCTCTTCATGTATGCTTAGGGAGAATTCCGTCATCAAGAAGGTGTAACAAATAAGTGGCGTCATAGGTACGGGCTGTTTCATAGGCATCATGACATTCGCCTGAAGACAGTAACGCTGGAAAAGTACTTGCACTGCCGGAAAAACATTGATTTTGCGATGTTCTTTATCCATAATGCAAAGGAGCTAGAGACAATGAGGCTTAAGTTTCGTTCCCCCCGGTCCTGACGGAAAACTTTTACAAATAGAAACGGAGAGCCCTTCTATGGATGAACAAGGCCTCTAGGCGTGCTCGGCTTAAGTTATGAACATCCTGCAACCACATGGACTTGGACTTGGTAACATATATGTGGGAGAAACAGTGCCCAGGCCTCGATTTACCACATCTATTCAACTGTGGTTGCTGATAACAATGCTCAGGCTGGTAAAGTTAGGTGTTGTTGCGCCATTTCTAGTCTCAGTTTTATCTAATATACATGTTTATGTGTTTTTGAGTTCATGCTATCCTATGGAAATGCGCAAAATCACGCATTTTTCACAACACAAATTCATACACACTGATATGGTTGTCGTCTTACACAACAAAGCTAGCTTTCAGTTGCAACAAATTTGGTTCTCATGCGCCTCTCCCGAGTTAAACATGTTGCTCTATGGGAATTAAACGTGTGACCTGCCAGGCCTTCCCTGCACGTGCTGCTCGTTATATCATGTTTACCTCTAGCATACGCAAACCCGTGGATCTAGCGCATGCAGAGCCATGCGTCTGTTTTGCATTGATCTGTGCTTTCCGTTTTACATCGCGTTAGTTTACTGCAAAAAACCGTGTTTCGTGTTTACGTCTAGCATACGCGGACCCGTGCATCTGTTTAGCATATATCCATGCTTTCCATTTTACATCGCATTAGTTGGCTGCAAAAAAATGTGCTTCGTATTTACCTCTAGCATACACAGACCGGTGCGTGTGTTTAGCATAGATCCGTGCTTTCCGTTTTACATAACGTTAGTTCACTACAAAAAACCGTGCTTCGTGTTTACCTCTAGCATACGCAGACCCGTGGATCTAGCGCGTGTAGAGCCGTGCGTCTATTTAGCATTGATCTGTGCTTTCCATTTTACATCGCGTTAGTTCGTTGCAAAAAACTGTGCTTCGTGTTTACCTCTAGCATACGCAGACCCGTGCGTCTGTTTAACATAGATCCGTGATTTCCATTTTACATCGTGTTAGTTCGCTACAAAAAACCGTGCTTCGTGTTTACCTCTAGCATACACAGATCCGTGCATCTGTTTAGCACAGATTCGTGCTTTCCGTTTAACATCATGTTAGTTTGCTGCGAAAAACCGTGCTTCGTGTTTACCTCTAGCATACGCAGACCCGTGGATCTAGCACGTGTAGACCCGTGCGTCTGTTTACATTGCGTTAGTTCATTGCAAAAAAATGTGGTTCATGTTTACCTCTAGCATACGCAGACCCGTGCGTCTGTTTAGCATAGATCCGTGTTTTCTGTTTTACATCGAGTTAGTTCGCTCCAAAAAACTGTGCTTCGTGTTTACCGCTAGCAAATGTAGACCCGTGTGTCTGTTTAGCATAGATCTGTGCTTTCCATTTTGCATCGCGTGTGTTTACCTCTAGCTTACGCAGACCCGTGCGTGTATTTAGCATAGATCTGTGCTTTCCGTTTTACATCACGGAAGTTCGGTGCAAAAAAATGTGCTTCATTTTTTACCTCTAGCATACGCAGACCCGTGTGTCTGTTTAGCATAGATCCGTGCTTTCCGTTTTACATCACGGAAGTTCACTGCAAAAAAACATGCTTCGTGTTTACCTCTAGTATACACAGACTCATGCATCTGTTTAGCATAGATCTGTGCTTTCCATTTTACATCGCGTTAGTTCGCTGCAAAAAACCATGCTTCGTGTTTACCTCTAGCATGCGTAGACCCGTGCGTTTGTTTAGCATAGATCCATGCTTTCCATTTTACATCACGGAAGTTCCCTGCAAAAAAACGTGCTTCATGTTTACCTCTAGCATACGCAGACCTGTGGATCTAGCACATGCAGACCCATGCGTCTGTTTAGCATAGATCTGTGCTTTCCGTTTTACATCGCGGATATTCGCTGCAAAAAAATGTGCTTCATGTTTACCTCTAGCATACACAGACCCGTAGTCTGTTTAGCATAGATCTATGCTTTCCGTTTTACATCGCGTTAGTTCGCTGCAAAAAAGTGTGCTTCGTGTTTACCTCTAGCATACGCATACCCGTGCATGTGTTTAGCATAGATCCGCGCTTTCTGTTTTACATTGCGGAAGTTCGCTGCAAAAAAATGTGCTTCGTGCTTACCTCTAGCATATGCAGACCCGTGGATCTAGCGTGTGCAGACCTGTGCATCTGTTTAGCATAGATCCGTACTTTTCGTTTTACATCGCAAAAGTTCGCTGCAAAAAAACGTGCTTCGTGTTTACCTCTAGCATACACAGACCCGTGGATCTAGCGCGTGCAGACCCGTGCGTCTGTTTAGCATAGATCCGTGCTTTCCATTTTACATCACGGAAGTTCGCTGCAAAAAACCGTGCTTCATGTTTACCTCTCGCATACGCAGACCCATGGATCTACCGCATGTAGACCCGTGCATCTGTTTAGCATAGATCCGTGAAGATTGAGTGTAGAACCGTTCTTTGTGATTCCATGCCAGGCGTGCGTGTTGCACACAAAGCACTGGGTGCAGTTTTATTCTTCCCAACCGTCTTGCACACAAATTCAGTTTACAGGACGTTGTCAGACTTCACTCTCCCTTGTCCCTTGTGCGTACACACTCGTGTTGTACATAGTGGCTACGTCCATGCCTATAGTGCTTTGACTTTCGTGCTCGGGCGCCTGTAGTACAATATGACTGTGGGTATAGAGAGTTTACAACTCTCTAGCTGGGTATTCGGACGCATGGCAATTGTACCACATTTTTGTGTATGTAGAGGGTGATGTTACCAGTGCGTCGAGAATCCCCATGTGCGTGCCTATAGAGGCTTGAACCGCGTGACTCTTTTGCGTACACACCTGTGCACAAATCTATAGGCTATATGAGGTTGTACACATAGAAGCTAGGAGAGCCATGTGTGTGGTGCCATCGGATCTAAGATGGATGACTGGGTGTCCCTTAACATTCTTGCACTCTTCTCAAGGTGTGTACACTGGTCAAAGGACCACTCATGACTGATGTCGCGCCTGTTTGATGTGACTATTCAGTTACCTTGCCATGATTAATTTGGATGTGACGCCCCATTAAATTGTTTGCCCAGCGGTGAGTGTAGGAGGAGTCATGATTCGACGCTCTTGGGAAGCACAACCGTCTATTGACGGTTTGTAATTCACATTGATGGACATGGTAATTGAGGTTGTCTTCCATCAAGTTTATATACCAGTCGGTTCCTGTAGGTCACCACATGTCCCCATTCTCTCCACGGAAGAGACACATGTAGCCATTTCCCCACCATCCTCACCACGCCCAATTCTTTTCACAGAAACTCAGCTCTAGATTCCAACGTCACCTTTCTTGTTTGGCATGGATGACGGGAAGAACACTACCGAGTATCATGAGATACGGGCTGAGGGGAACACAAAGCTCGACGTCTGGTACACCAACGAGCCTTACAAGGTCAAGGAGATCATTGCAATGTATGAGCAATGGTTGAGAGAGGACGAGTACAAGTTTTTTGGTCTGGACCTAGAGTACACCCGGAAGGATTATTGGGGGAATAGGGAAGTTGTAGTGATTCAACTAGCGATGCGCAAGCATGTTTTGCTCTATCTCATGTGCAAGGCGAGATCGCAGTGTCCAGCTTTGAAGGATTTCCTCGAAAACAGAGGTATAACATTCGCTAGCGTCGATGCTAGTATGGATAGAAGGGTTCTCTTTCAAAGTTACATTAATATTCGAAGAGAGTATCACATCGCCATTCAAGAGGAGTATATGATCAAAGGCGTCCAAGAAAAGGACTCCATGGCAGACCTGGCGGCAGAGATCATAGATGAATCTTACAAGGATATGAAGTCAACGTTCCCAAGAGATTAGCACCACTACTGGGATTGGAAGACACTTTCTCTAGAGCATTTGAAATATGCAGCAATTGTATGTGATTTTTTTAATTTGAATTTTTGTTTTTGCAAAGATGCTTGTTCTTATTCTAATTTTTCATGTCCGTTCACCTTTTCTTCAGGACAGGTACGTTAGCTATGAGCTTTACCACCGTATTCTGAAGATGAAGGACTATCTGCATAAGCGCTTGCTGCCTTGCTACAGGCGTCGATGTTTTCGAGCAATCTGCTTCTGGATGGGGTCTCAAGAAAATACTTAGTGGTTAACTTCCATCACTTGCAGTTAGGTACTTTTTTTATTTTGTGTAAAATGTTGTGGTGTTTGTTCACCCGGGGGAAATTGTACTTTGAAAATTGTGACTTCCTGATTCCATGGTAGCCATGCTTCTCGCACACGCACCCCCGTTCACGCTCTGCATGGACATTAGTGCATCTTCCTATTATAAAACCGTGCTCTTGCTTTACATAATGGACCTTTGCTTTATGTCATCGTGCCAGCCATGTATTTCACACACGAAGCACAATGCCTGTCCAGAGTGCCCATACGTATATTTTTCCTGATATGAACCGTACTTCAGTTTTGCATCATCGACTTTCCTCGCTAAAACAATGCTTCAAGTTTGCATATTCACCGTGCCTCTTGGAGATGCACCCCCGTGGACCCTCTGTGTACATAACTGTGCATTTTGCGATTATAAGACCGTGCTCTGGTTTTCCATGACGGACCTTTGCTTTGTGTTGTCTGCCAGGCATGGCTTTCACACACGAATCACAGTGCATATCCATAGTATCCATATGTGCAGCTTCCTGGTATGAATTCATGCTTCTGTGTTGCATCATGTATGTTCCTATCGAAAAATGTCCTCCATGTCTGCCGCTCACTCACGACCCTGACATCGGAGTTAATGTGTTTTTTATCAGTCAGTAGGTAAAGTGTTTAGAATGGCACTTTGAGAAGCTGAGGCGGAAGAAACATAGTTGTACAGACACTAGTGAACTGAAGGATGACAATATCAAAGCATTCAGATTTTTTCGTGGGTACGGCAGTGAAGTTAGGAGAGGCATCGAATTCCGTTATTTAGAGTCACAATCTGTCATGATTGTGCTGAATGTTTGTTCTGAGACGTTTCCTCATAGAAGCACTGTCCCTTGTTCTGAGGAGCCACTGACCTATGATAGGAATAGTCAAGGTCTTGTTTCTATATGCCAAAATTTCACTACCTTTTTATATGACAAACATACTTTTTATATGACAGATATCTGGTGTAGATATAAATGTATGCTGAATCACAGAGCACGAGAGAAAATTGGTGAATTTTTCTTGTTCTGACAACTAGGTGTTAGAATAGTAGACCTCAAATGTTTGGTCTTCTACGTTGTATGTTGTGGTGGTTGAAGACATTTTGCAATTCTTTGAATATTTTGCCCTTGTTGTGGCCAGTTGTCATCATTTTGTAAGTTAGTTGTTCTCGCAATGGCTTCACATAGTTCTACAAGGAGAGAAATAACAAATTTAAGAAGAAATATTCTAAATCTCAATGGTATAGGTCATTTGTATCAACAGTATATAGTGTAACATCTTGTGATTTGAAACAAACCAAACTTACTTTGTTGATAAAAAGGGATGACCTCGTATCAATGTGCGGCATCAAGTGCATTATGAATATACTGCTGTCGTCCCTGTCAATTGAGAGTAATATATCAGTGATTACAAGATGAATAACTCATATGAATTATGAATTACAGGTTGACAAGCACATATTGATGTACATGTACAGTAACAAGAGACTCACTCTCTTTCCGAGTTAGTTATGCATGTCACAGGTTGTATACTGAAATCGTTTATCCTGTGAGGATAGGTATTGGAAGCTGAATGGTACGCTCTCTTTAACTTTTCAATCACAATGTTTGAATGTTCCTTTATACCCTCACAATTGATAAAAGGACACAGGAACTCGAAGCATTTCTTCTCGAAATTAATGATTATCAAGTATATAAAGTGGCCTTGTCTCACGGGAATTAACACCTAAAACAGTGCGCAGGAATATTTGTGAGGGAAAATAATAGGAAAAACTATATAAACAAAGACCAACACAGTAGAGCGAAGTTAGCAAGATTAACTCACAAAGTTGCAGACGTTTGACATCCTGTAGCCAATTGTTTTTTCTACAATATATTTTTTAGAAGTTCAATGCTTACATCTTTGACCTGAAATTTGTCCTACAAAAGATAGATGCTTCCTTACTATTCTTTGGTACAATTTTTTATTCATATTTAGAAAAAGGTAGAGGAATTAAATTAAAACTTACTAAAGCTTTGATGTACATTATGTGCTTGTGTAAGTTGTGTCTACTGTAAAATATTTCTTGCAACAACAACTCTGAGAAAGCATCCATCACATATTCGTTCATATAACCGTAGACCTTCATCGATAGACCGAAGGTTCGATGGTGTGCCCAGCGTCGTTTGATGAAAAAGATCCGCTTGCTGCCAAAAAAGGCCCATTATATTTTATGAATTAATTATTTTAATATTTAAATTGATTAGAGGCGACGAGTTTTCAAAATACAAGTATAGCCTTAATCTATAGTGACAAGAAGAACAACAGTGTGATCAAACTACAAGGACAGTTTTGTTGAAACGTGGTGAAACCAAAACTTTGTTTCGAAGTAATATGTAAACAAAAAAATGAAAACTATAGGCTAACCACTTGAATGTCTTAGCTCCAAGTTTCTAGTCATAATAATAATAATAATAATAATAATAAATATTTCAATTGAGCAAAAGTTGTCTACAGCGGGAACAATGATCTCGTTACCTGTCATCTCTGCCTGTTGGTGGCGTGTTCTCAACAACTGTTTCATAGACGAGTTTCTCTATGAGTGTAGAATCTCTTATATCCAACAATCTGAAGGAATCTTGTTGGTTATTTGTTGGACCAGTTAGCCGGGGCCATTGTTGCAGATCATAATGATTGTTCTCGGAGTGAGGTGCGATGGAACCGACTTGACCATTACCGATATGTTGTTGGTCATGGTAATGGTTTTGGTGCGGGCCCTCATTGTAACGACTGTTTCTCTGTAGTACATGCACTCTTGTCTGCTAATTTGGTTCGGAGCAATCTCTCCTGATGTATTGTGTTGATCTGGGCATGAAGAATGTGTATTATTCGTCCGTGAATGTGAGCTACTGTAACTTTGCCTATGGTTATGCCGATAGTTGTATTCATTCGGTGGGCGCTACTGGCTGTGCAAGCGATCATTACTTTGGACATTTCTATGATGGGAGGATTGGAAATTACAATCAGAAGGTTGTTGCTGGTATTGTTGGTTGAAGAACTGGAGATTATAATCAGAGGGGGTTGTTCCTGGCAATGTGTGGACAGAGTATTTGGTATGGCAGTTTGTGATCAGGTAGACTGGGTTAAATCCATAGAGTGTGACGTAACAATGGGAATTTTTGACCAAGGAGATCGGTTTAGAGTATGTCGTAGCAGTGGGCTGTGAGGGGCAACCAACGTTTAGCATTGACTTAGGAGCTGATGTGGTAGCTATAGTTGACCCTTCAGTATAAGTAAGCATGGACCTCGCTGATGAGCTTGCAGGCCCGTATATGTGCATCGGAGTATTAGGTTGACATTCTTTGAAGCCTACGTTCTCCGAGTTGGGTGGCATGTCCTGTTGTTTTGTTGCCTTGTCAATTTCTTCATATATTGTTGGGTCAGACCATATGTTATCATCTTCAATGAATGCAGCATCGTGCAGGGCTTTTTGGTTGTCAACAACTTGTCGCTTATTGGAAAGATCTTCGGATGACTGTCCTAAAGGCTCTATTATCCTTACTCGTTTCTTCGTTTTTGGTGTGGCCTTGTTTTCTGCATTGGGCATCATCAGTGAGGGTCTCTTGTCAGCTGTCATTTGTTCATTGGCTTGGTTTACATGCTGGCTCTTGAAGACTTTAGCGCTCACACTGTTAGTTGGATTCTCGGTAGCTGGTGCCAGTATTTGTACAATGGAATCTTTCCTTGTGCTGTTAAAAGTGGTAGCAACGGATTGAGTATCACTGGTGAATGCAGGTTTTTTTGTTGAGCATGTTCACTAGTTGTGTGAACTAGTTCAATTCCAGAACCGCTGCCAGAACTGCAGGGGACAACTGCTGTAATAGTGGGCGTGTGGCTGAACTTGGAGTCTAATGCAAATTCATATGATTTGGACCTAGCAATCTTGTTCTCGTCACTCAAATTTGTAGTAGCATTGACCTGGGCTTTCATGGTGAGAGAAGAGCATTTGTTGATAGCGGTGTCTATCTTGTTAATAGCTCCGGATACAATGAGCTTCTCCGTACTTTTTGGAAAAATTTCAACGATTGTGTCATCGGCATTCGAACGTGCAATACTGTCTGGCATTTGAATAACAAGAGAAGCAGGCTGCTCAATAGTCTCACTTGTCAATGGAGCGATGATGTTTAACTATTTCTCATCTGTACAGTCTGAGGTGTGAGCTTCAGCAGCAGTAAATTTGCTTGATTGTTTTGGTTCTGTGATTACATGTTCCCGTTCTGTGGAAGTTGTGTTGCACATGTTGGCTGTAGCTGGTGTAGTGTTCTCGGATGAATTTTCGCCAGTTAGTATCATTCATGTGTTCTTGTCCAACAAGTCAGATGTTGACATGAAGTATTCATGAACAGGTATCCCTTGAAGGCAGGCATTATAAAAGTCTCTCAAAGTTTCCAGATGTGACCTAGCATCGGCATCCAAGTTAGTGGTCTTGAGGTCTATCTCAATCACCTCCAAGTGCAATTTAAGCTCGGTTGATGTTTGATGTTGTAAGGATAGCTGGGTATTGAACAGTTCCTTATCATACTGGTTTTGGGAGGGTGACACGGGAGTACCGCAACAACCATTTATATTATCCATCGAGTATGATGAGGCACGTGCAAAATTGCTCGAGCCACTGCTTCATGATCTTTGAGGATTTTCGTTGTGGTAATAAGGAAGTGATGGAAAAGTGGAAGGAAGTGATGAAAATGTTTCTTCTTCATTGGATTCATCTTTCTGTAAGTTACAATATACGCCGCGGTCAATTCGTTTGACTTCCTTCACACCAAATTCCCTACCAATAGAATGAACATTTTCCAGTTTCTGCTCAATGACGGGTTGAATCACAGAGAAAAAATTTGTGTACATCTCATTAATGATTTTGCCAATATCTGCTTTAGCCTATAGACGAGACATAAAAACAACAACATATGATATTAATATAACGTTAAATGAATAATAACATGCAAAAAATCTGTATGGAATGCTGGACTGCAGGAAGCATAGTTAAGACTACCGCATGAAGCATACAAGGAATCACACATGGCCTATCCAAGAATCACAGTTATAAAAATCACATAATCACAGCTGGACTATTGTTGGGTCACACAGCTAGCCTACTGCACGAAGCACAACTAATTTATCGAGTGAGGAAGGGCTATAACCATCATAGAACCAGAAACTACCTACTATTTGTTCTCAAGCAGCACAACTAATCTACTGTAGGTAGGAGGCACATGTAACGCAAATGAAGCATGTTGTAGAAAGGACGGCCAACATGTAACCTATTGCAGGTAGCGCACCTAAAATGATTGAGTAGTGGCAGTTACATATTAATGCAGCAAGCCGAGGTACCTGTTTCCTATATATGCTAACTTATATGTTGAATCAGTTTGAAAACTCACAGGGTGTGCAATTATTGACAATTTAAAATAGAAAATATGGGCCATGGGTTCGACATGACTCACCGAAGATAATTTGCATTCTGGCACAAACTGTTCTAAGTAGGCTTCGAGTTTGGTACTCATTCGAAAGAATGACCCTTTAGAGCCATTTGGTGGGTAGAAAGGTGTGTACCTTATATCCTTTAGCGGTAATAATGGGAAAGAAAACAAATAAGTACAAGTCAAATTAAATTAAGGTATGGAAGCTAAATCATTCTGCTGAGCGGTAAGAGTCCACAGAGTAACAAAGAATGAACTTCACTCACACGGTATTTGCCAAAATTTCCTTCCACTGATGACAGTCTATCTAGGTTGGTATAATTCTTAACAACGTCTGTATCCCAGATAGGTAGCCTCGATGGCAAATCATTTTTCATATGCATGGCCTTGATATCCAGGTACTCAAAGTAGCTTATCTGCCAGAGATAAAAAGGTTAAAAATGGATCAGATGCTCAGCACTTACTACGAAAGAGAATTCAAAAGAAAAAAGTAGTGAAACAACCACGGGTATCAGGAGGCAGCCACACAATGCGCAGATGAATTCCTTATCCTTGAATGTCTGGAGTGATGTCACCAACTTGTCTAGAGTAGCTCCGGACCAATCATATGATGGGATATCTGATGTTGGTCCTTCAAGAGCTGCTAGGTAATCTGGGCTTACATATTCATATGTCGCTGGGCATAGAAATACTACAGTTGAAAACATCACAAAAACCCACTGTAATAATTCTCCTGTCAGTTCTGGGTCATGAGATCAATCAGTTCTCTGATGCTTGGAGTCTGCGCGACACGATTTTTCTCAGACTTAACCTGACATCTGAAAGCTTCTGAGCACCTTTTAGCAATAATTTTGCCTCCTAGTGGAATTCCCAGTATGCGGTGCACGGTGTAAGAGTTTATAAGGAGAATGTGAATCCACTAGGTAATATGAAAGAACTTGAGCTGCTGTCAAAGTAACGTACAAGCCATTGAATGAAACACCTTGGGAGCTCTTGGCAGCACAAGTCTAGTAGATTCCCGAAACCAATGTCTCTGACAAGTTGCTTCTGGTCGTCTATCAGCTTGTCACAAACAGATATGAACTTCTTAAGGCTCAGTTTTGTACTGAAATCTTCTTCATACTCGGCCATTGTATCTGCTCTGCAAACAAAATTAAGAATTGAATTTCAAAAAATGTATTGAATCTTCAGTATAAACGTCTTGCCAATAAGAAACATGTATGAGACCATTATTACTCATTTTTTGAAAGCAAATGCAACAAGACACATGGGAATCACTGGAAAAAAAAGAACCTACTACGAGCCTGATATTTGCTTCTTCCTTCTGTACTCCTGAACGAGCTTTTCGTGCACTATATGTTTGGACTCGGTTCTTATCCTTTCTTTTTCTAGTTGTTCAGGGACCATGAAATCTTGTGTCACGAGCTCTGTGCCATCGACAGACTAAGACTGCGTCTCTGAGAGCTATGGAGTGGAGTCCATCCCATCCATTGCTACATAATAGGCCATGAGACATGATGATTACTACCTCAACTAGCTAGGACAAATGTTAGCAGCTGTTGTGACATTATCATTGACATTTGAATTAATTGAGAGAGATATTTAGTCTGAGAGTGTAAGTACTATCTGGCTATTATAGAGGATGAAAGGTGTTCGTAACACTTTGAATAGGAGCATCGAAATTAAAATCAGCATACAACTAACAGGTTAGAACGATGGGTCAGTCCAGTGAAACCTCAGTCGGAACTGTAAGTAATGCCCATCAACTATTTCCTGTGAAGCAATTCCGCGACCTCGACCAGCGACCCTGACCCTTGGGATTTTGAAAAATATTTCGATAAATTTAATTCGCGCCCCATCTCTCTCGTGTTGCATTCCTCATCCAACGTGACTTTAGCTGGTCTTGCCGAAATTTTTTTGTTCAAAAATTGAAACAACACGTGAAGCGCTGCGACAAGGAAGAAAGTAGCAAGTGCAAGGTGGAATGTGTTACCTGAACAGGAGGCTCACGGCGTGGAGGAAGAGGGTGTGTGAGTTTTCAAGGGAAGAGGGAGGAGTAGAGAAAAATTATATGACTAATCAGCAGGAATTCCTCGGGAGTGCTAGGATATCCAGCCTCAGATTGTCTTCAACGACACCAAATAGGGTGTGAACGAACTAAGATCTGGAATTCATTGATGGCCGACCCCACTGGCCAGATGGGGAGTGAACGAACTGAGATCTGGAATTCATTGATAGCAGACCCCGCAGGTCAGTAAGAGCAACCATTGTAGAGCCCGAATGTCAGTACGACTCGACTGCATCTAGGACGTTCCGTGTTGTTGCACGAAAAGTGACCCCACTTGTATGTCAAAGAAACCTTTGGAGGTCTCATGTGTCAGTACGATGGCTTAGGTTGTGCTCCAGACTTTCCTTGCAGGCCAAGGGAGAAGGATGCTCTCTTTATTTTTTTCACGTCTCTATTCGGTTTCCTGCGTTTCATTCAAATTCAAAATCACCCATGGAGATTTGAGAGTTGCCTTGATCGGGAAAGTAGACCACGCACAAAATTGAAGTGAATCTGGGTCCGAGCGGTCTAGGGTTTAGATTCAGCAAACAAAGGTTAGGTAAAAAACAATCAAGTCATCCCGTGATGTTTCCTGACGCACCTGGTAGATTGGATTTTTGCCGCTCGACCCTTTTTAATACTTCCTGATGAACTAGCACGGTCACCGCAATATATTTATGATTTGGTTATGCGTCTTCGATGTTCTCGTTGGTTTTTTGTATCCTTATGTTTTTAAGCATGGTTTCAGTTTGCTCGTAGTAGGAGGTATGGTGTACCATAATTGGTATTGGATCC
This sequence comes from Hordeum marinum, assembly GCA_022496015.1. NCBI lineage: Eukaryota > Viridiplantae > Streptophyta > Magnoliopsida > Poales > Poaceae > Hordeum > Hordeum marinum. Next base: position 406,805,046 of record CM039672.1, on the reverse strand, counting down.
CTTTTTATGTAATCGATGATGCAACCGCCTTAGTTGGTCTTCACGGCGGTGCAGAGAGAAGCTTCAGGCCATAATTGGTGTGTCATGGTTGTTAATTTCCCTAGCGATGTGGTGCATGAGTAATAAAAGTGTTGTATTCCATGCTGGCTTTTGAGCATTGATACTTTTGCAGGAACATGTTGTTTTTTGATCATATTTCATGGACATCTATTATTATATTATGACGTAGTGCCAGATTTGCGCAAGGATCTTACATATGTTTGGAATCCCGTGTAGTATGCTAAATAAAACATATTCTATACGTCAATTCTATTTAACTAAAATTACTTATCAATTCTATTGCAGTGAACAGAAGTTATTTAGATGTCAGCTAAAAAACTATCGTGTTCAAATAGCACTGTACAACAATTTTTAGGTCTTTGTATAACTTTTTTTCCCTGTAGATGTTCAGGATTGGACCAGCTGATCAGGGCAGTAAGGTTGGTGTATCTCTAAATGATATTGCAAAGGCATATGAAAAGAAGGTAACAGCAACAAGTGAATCACACTAGAGTCATTTGCCGCGAAATCAATTGAACCTTAGGTTTTGGATGCTATCTTGTCTTTCTTTCTCTGCATTATATACTCTCAAGGCGTAATGTGTCACTATTGATTAATGTAATGTTTAGGCCCATGGGCATCAATATAAGGTAGAAATAATCATGAATATTTCTTGGTTGAGTGCTATAATGCGTCACTGTTCCATCTATGTTCTCCACAGTTGAAGATCGATAGTGGAACACCAAGAAACTGCTGCAAGTGGAGAACAAAAAAAAGAGTGCAGATGATGTTCAGCACGCACATGCCAGGCGGGCTGGGGTAAATGTAGTCAAGGTTCAGAAACAAGTGCTTGGTAAGCTTCCCAACCAGGAAGAAGCTGTGCAGCAAACACATGCTAAAAGGAGCATTCTAAGCAGTAGAGTAAATTTTGCTGCAATGTCCCCGACTTCGGCTTGTAATCCAAAGTCCCAACACAGAAACCGTAGCAACGAGTCGCTCCAAGTAATGATAAAAAACTTGAGTACTCATCCTTGTTTTGCAAATCTAGACACACAAGATCATTTCATATGTTTCATTTTTTAAATTGGTAATGCTTCATAATACACACATGTGCGTCTAATGATGATATGTTTCAAAACTCAAGGTCGTGCAGAGGAGTCGTTCCGATGGAGTAGTGTTTTTTGATGGTCGTGGTGAAGAGGTACATGGTAATAGAAGAATTGTTGATGTTGACACTTTGAATGTTGTCAATAAAGGCACAAATGATGAATCATCAAGCATGATTGACAAAAGCAGTGTCCCAACAATTGGAGGAAGAATCTTTACTGATCTGCATCATCAGAAGATAGCAGAGGTGATAGCAACGTCAAACAACCGAACAATATGTCAAACCGTTGTGTTATTTTAATTTAATCATCAAAAATTCTTTGTCTTTTTGTGTGCCATAGGCCTGCGAGCAAACAAAGAAGGATCAGGCAAGGGAACAAAGGCTCCAACGGATTGGATATATTGGTGACAATTTAAAGTTGACGATGCAAGGTCCTTTGAGAGGATCGCCATTGGCGTCCAGCATGGGGGTTCCTTTTAGAGGATCTCCAATGGCATTCAGGATTGTCAACGAGATATCCAATGTACGGAGGATGTCGCCAAAAATATGATGAGCATGAGAGACAGGAGGAAGGAAAGGTAACTACACAACTATGTTCTCACCTGCTTTAGATTGTAGAGTGCAAGCAGAAGCACGGCCGTGCCATTCTGATTGTAAAGTTCAAACAAAAGCATGGCCATGCCTTTGGCACGCCCACCGATGTGGATATCGTGCGTTCACAGCCGTGCATCTTAGCTGATATAAATCCGTGCTTCTGTTTTATATAACAGATGTTCCTGTCAAAAACCTACTGCTAAATCCGGGTAGATGTTTCTCCAAACAACGGAGTGGAACAAATGATGGACCATACAAACATATGTTTTAAAACTTTCTATACGAGAAAATAACATGCACATGTCTCAGGTGTCTCTAATATCTAATTTGTTGCAACCTTGATGTGCAGGACTTGACAGAGAACATGAAAGATGAGCCAAATAACTACAAGATTCCTTTACCCATAGTTAAGGGAAAACAACCTGCAGAGAAGCAAGTAGTATACATAGACGACTATGGTGACAGCACAAATGTTATGGTAGAAGCAACACAGGTCCTCGGGTTTCCGGGTACCAGGGGTACAGAGAACAGCATTCATGAAGATGACGGGAGAGAAGGTGGCAACAACATTCGGGAAGTAGTGATGGACTCGACCTCAAGTAGTGATGGCATTGCCGCATCCGACAAACAAGCGAGCTGTAGCAGCTCTGTCAGAAACGAGCTAACGCCTGGTCATGAAAGTATTGATATCTCAAGTGACAACGATGACCGCAATGGAGACACGTTAGACATCATTGATATGGGTAAGGCAACACAAGAAGAGAAAGATATGGACGAAATGTTCAAAGGAAGCACATTCTCATCGATTGAGGAAGTGACGCAAGCACGTGAACAAATGGATGGCTTGCATTTAAAAACAAGGGATGATGCCTTCTTTTTTTCTGCACATATGCCAGAAATGTTGGTTTTTCTGTGAAGCGATCAACCACTAGAAGAGCAGGTCCCGAGCATCAGATTGACAAGCAAGTGTTCCGGTGCACAAAGGAAGGTGCTAATAAAACAACCGAGAGACTTGTGAAGCACAGAAGGAGCAATTGCTTTATTAGGATAGGCTGTCCCGTTGAGATAACAACAAAGAGAGATACAGAGAGAGGTATATGGTACTTGAGGAATGTACGCCTAGAGAACAACCAAGTGCTACAACCGTCTGACTGGATGCTGAAATTTATGAGGTGCTATAAGAACATGAGACCCGAGGAGAAATTTTTTATCCAGGTCCTTCAGAAGGCAAGGCTAGAGCCAAGGAAAGTCATGAAGATCTTTACTGCTATGGGTAAACCGAGGCGAGAAATTATGTTCGACGCAATTGACATAAGGAACATTGCATGCAAGGACCAGGGCTGGAGAAAGCAACATAGATATCAAGGACGCCGTGAAGCTCTTTGTGGAAATGCAGAGGAAGAGGGCAGGGTTTCATCGTGTGGAAGAGACCGATGGAAACAACGTGGTGCGAAGCCTGTTCTGGACAGACTCTTATGCAAGATGAATTATGGACTGTACAGAGATTTCGTGTCTTTTGACATAACATTTTCCACGAATATCTATGGCTTACCGTTCACACCAATCATAGGTGTTGACAACCATGGGTCAACCGTCTTGTTTGGAATAGGCCTCTTAAAGGATGAGACTATAGGGTCATTCAAATGGCTTCCAAGTACATTTGTCGAGGCAATGGGAGGAAAGGAACCGAAGTACATAATAATAGACTAGTACAAGGCGATGAAGGCGGCAATACAGCAAGTACTTCCGAGGACCAGGCACAGGTTCTGCTTGTGGCATATACGGAAGAACTTGAAGGAGAATAACGCAACAGTGTTTGCGCAACACCCAGGGATGTCTGATGAGTTATTCCTAATAATCAAAAACTCACTAAATCCAGATGAGTTTGAAGGTTCATGGAGAAGAACGATTTCAAAATACAATGTAGAAGGAAACACACATCTGAATACGTTATGGGAACTACATACATTTTGGGTGCCAGCCTACTTCAAGGACTACTTTTATCCATTCTCATCAACAACCACGCGTAGTGAGAGAACAAACTCAATGTGGAAAAATTATGTGAACCACAAGGATACCATAACAAGGTTTGTCGGTACATATAACATCATTCAACAAAATTGCCTTGCCACACTTCAGAAGAAAAGGCACCGAACAGAAGAGAAGATACCATCACGAGAGACGGGTTTTCCTATTGAAACAGAAGCAAGCGAAATATACACTAATGAATTTTTCAGGAACTTTCAGCTAGAGCTGCGCAACCGCACATACTATAAGTGCCACGACCTAGCAAAAGGTAGGCAATACCTTTTAAAAAGGATATCATCGAAAGAAAAAGACAGGAAATCGTACCCAAGAAGTGCCACGACCAAGTGAGGAATTTGATAGGTCTGAATTCAGGGTAGACATGGATGTGCATAAGGAAATATACACGTGCAACTGCAAGAAGATGACTAGGGATGGCATTCAGTGCTGCCATGTACTTAAGGTTATGGACCAGACAGGTATGGTTAAGCAACTTCCAAAGTCTTTTATCATCCCAAGATGCACGAGGAATTGGTCAGATAGCTTGAGACTACTGGCTACAAGTCAAGGTAACAGCATGACCGCACAAGAAGATGAAAAATATGAGATTTGGTCTCGCGTACGCAGAGTTGTCCGATATATGTTCACATGCTTGCAGAAAGGACAAAGCATACAATGTGCTAATGGAGTGTATGCAAGAAAAGAAAAGAAAAGTTATGACTGCACTTGCAGATGAAGCAGACACGGGAAAAAAGTCATGTGACACTGGAAGTCTCAAAAACCCTCCCATGAGTCGCTCGAAGGGAACGAAAAAAGGAGACCGAATCAAAATTGGTTCTGAGAAGAAAGGAAAAAAGCAAACCCTTTGCGGACGTTGCATGACAAAAGGTCATACGAAAACAATTTGCCCAACTAACCCAGAAGTGATTGAAAAAAATGAGGATTCAAGAGGAGAAGAGGAAAGGATGTGAGGAGAAGAAGGCAAGGTCAATGAAATGGCCGACAACACCAACAACCGCATCGAGAATATGAAATGGAGGAGGAGAATGCACTCCAAGTCGAGGACCAAGACTGTTAACACCAGCATCAACACCAGCAACCCCACTGTCAATGGTAACAACCGCACTGACAACAGAGCATCGAAAGCAAAGTCCTCCAACCACACCAGAATCTAGTATAACACAAGGAAGACACACAAAATGTACGCAAGCAGACTTGATTCAAGCAACAGAATGTCCGCAGCCTACCTTGAGAAGAGAAGAACGGAATGGATATTATTTTCTACCGGCAACCAATATGTGTTAATAATTAAAAGGTAAAAATAGATCCTGAATAGAAATAATATGATGTATAGTATCTAGCACCGTAGAAATATTGCTACGGCTTCGAGAAATATACCCATGATGAATTATTCTATTTTTTGTTTTTAGTCGTTTATTATTATTTTTAATAGGAGAACAACGATGAAGAATGGAAAGTATATGCAGATTTGGAGAAAGAAGAATGGATATCTGAATATTCAAAAAACAGCACCATCCGTTGTAGTAAAGTGTCTTGTAAGTTTTCTTGTGTCTGCAGGAGAGAAAGGGACAACAAGATTTATTTTTCTTGTGGCGTTGTAATAAAAAATGACTTGTAACTTCTGTTTTATGGTACATTGATAGCGACATATACAACACCTATAGGTTTAATTCTATATTTACCCGGTGGTGCGGTTGTGCCATCTGATAATTGACGTCTGAACACGTGGTCGTGCATTTGCAGCTATGTCTATTTTGTCCTGGCGGCATTGCACCTTTGACAATTATGTTTTGGCACTCTTCTTGAAGAGGCAGAACGACCGAAGACATTTTGAACACAGAGTCATGGACGTGCGTTTTATGCATGTATACACGTGCCTCTAATGACCGGATCTCCTACTCCTATGATGTTTCACATGGAGTGCCTCCACTAGAGTCCCGTCTATGCCTCTACAAGCGGACGTGTCAGACATAACATTTTATAGCCCAAAGGTAGTACCGTGGTTTAAGTACATCATCACCCATGCTCCTGCTTTAATGTTAAAGCGCACGATGCACGTTCATAACATTGCCTCTCATTTTTATTGTTCTATGATTTTTTTTCTTGAATGAATTAAGGCCAATACTTGTAAAGAAAAAAAATTGTTGTGCTTAGGGTTTATGACATGTAGGGCCAAAAGATGGGTTATGGTTCATATACATAGACGCAGTGAAGACCTAACCATCTTTCTAGATCCACCGTACACACTGCTGTCTTACCCCGGCAATGGAGATGGGGATGTGTGCTGCCCTAGAACCAAGATGGCAAGGCTCGCTCCATCCATGGACCTAACACGTACAGAGCCGTGCGTATGGTTCTCATAGATCCGCGCTTTCCGTTTTACATCACGGAAGTTGCTGGTAAACAACTGTGCTTCATTTTTTCCTATACCACAAGCACACCCGTGGACCTAACACGTGCATATCCGTGCGTATGGTTTGCATAGATCCGTGCTTTCTGTTTTACATCGCGGAAGTTGCTGGTAAAAAACCGTGCTTCATGTTTCCCTCTACCACAAGCACACCCATGGAACTAACGCGTGCAGACCCGTGTGTATGGTTCTCATAGACCTATGCTTTATGTTTTACATCGCGGAAGTTGCTGGTAAAAAACAGTGCTTCATGTTTCCCTCTACCACAAGCACACTTGTCGACCTAATGCGTGTAGACATGTGTGTATGGTTCTCATAGATCCGTGCTTTCTGTTTTACATCTTGGAAGTTGCTGGTAAACAACCGTGCTTGGTGTTTCCTTAAGCACGCCCGTGGACTTAACGCGTAAAAACCCGTGCGTCTGGTTAACAAAAAATATTGATCAAAGAAAAAATACACGATCATAGACGAACCCACGGTCCCGACGGTTGCATTAGTAAAACTCACGATCACAGAAGAAGAAGAACACATGGTCTCCATGACCGCATCATGATGGAGGATCGTGTGGTTCCTCCCTTGTGGCCATTCTCGCCAATAAATAGAGACCTCCAGAACAACATAGATCACCATCGCGCTGCCATCACTTCCCCTCCCAGTCTTTCCTCTCCACGAGAAATCCACGAATCCTTATCAAGGAGGGATCCTGACGATGGGTTTCATCAGGGAACTCAAGGAGGTGGAGGCACACGGTACCATCAAGTTGCACGTGATCCACACCAACGACTTGAAAAAGGTGGAGGAAACGATTAAGCACTACGAGATGCACCTCAAGTACCAGTGCAACAAGATCGTTGGTGTTGATGTCGAGTCCACCAATGAGACAGCGCACACGCAGAAGGCCGCCCTTGTCCAGCTCTCTGTCGGCAAGACCCAGCCAGTGCTGCTCTTCCAATTGAGCGTCGACGACAAGTGCACGGTGTTTCACAACTTCCTCGCAGACACAAGGTATACTTTTGCTGGCTTCTCCATTGACCATGACATCGAGAAGGTTGACAGCGTCGGCTTGGAGATTGGCCACTTCGTCGATATCTATAAGGAATGGAGGGTGCCCGAAAGCACCAAGTACTTGGACTCGCTTGGCGAGGTCTCCTCCATGTTGATCGACGACTACTACATCGACATGAAGTACAAGATGACCAACCAAGATCACGCACTCTAGGAAAAATTGCCCTTGCCCGACAAGCACATCAAGTATGTGGCAAAGGACGCTTATGCCGCATACGATATATGGTGCCTCATCACCATCGTCCAAGACGGACTTCGCCGCGCAAAGCTGGAGAAGTCCAAGAAGCGCGCCAGGAACTACTGAAGATGAAGATGATACACCCCAAGAAGTATCTTCAAGATTGCTCGTAGTCATCTTAGATTACAAGTTAATTTTCTTATGAGTTGTTAGTTTTATTTTGCTTTCCACAATATGCTTGTGTTGTAGTTCATTTGCTTTGGAATCATGTAGTAATTTGCTTAAGTACGAAACAACCTTAGTCTGATGTAAATAACTGGATGCTGGAGTAGTATGCTGCTGGTGAAGATGAAGTTTTCCTTCTAACATACCATGGCCATAGAACCTCCTTCATGTGTCACTTCCTTCGAAGGCCTCTGCCGTAGCAACATGTCTTTTCCTTTGTTTCAACGGATCTGCTTTACAAAAAATTGTGCTGCTAGTAAACGCAAGGCCGCACTTTCTGTTTTACATCATGGAAATTCCCGGCAAAAAGCCATGCTTCGTGTGACCCTCTAGCACACGCACAGCCGTGGATTTAACATGTGGAAAAGTGTGCGCCTGTTTAGCATACATCCGTACTTTCCATTTTACATCATGGAAGTTCCCTTCAAAAAACCGTGCTTGGTGTTTCCCTCTAGCATACAGACCCGTGGATCTAAGGCGTGCATACATGTGCGTCTGTTTTGGATAGATCCATGCTTACCTTTTTACATCGCGGAAGTTTGCTGCAAAAAATCATGCTTCGTGTTTACCTCTACCACAAGCATATATGTGGACCTACCGCGTAAACACCCATCCATACTCCGTGCACACATTCGTGATTCGCAATGGTTCTTGATATTACCCTATATTTTTTATCTTGACATTTTTTTTATCTTTTCTATATTCTGCAAAATAATTACTTCTTCGATTTTTTACAATTTATTTAGGGTTTCTCTTAATTTTAAGTTTTTTCCTTTTTTTTTGATTGATGCTTTTCAATTAGCTAATTTTGCACCGACATTTTTAAACACTCGTGTACACACACAGACACACGAAACAAAAACTTCTAGTTGGGCTGATGGTCCCACGCGTTGTGGCCGTAGGCAAGCCGCGTCCCATTTCAATGAGTGACTGTTAACTTACTCAAATGTGGCACCCCGCTACCCCTCCACGTGCCCCACTACCACACTACCGCAGGTTCAGTTTCCCAAACATTTACATTTAGATGTTTTTGATGAAAAGGATTCTTGTCCCAGTAGTGTAAATCTTAGGTTCCTAAATCATTAATATGATTCTTTGTGCGATTAGCGTGGACCTCATTCTTTAGGGTTCCTCGTATAAATTTCATGTGCTTATTAATTTTCTGTACACTAGGTTGATTTTTTGACTGAAAACCTGAAGCAACCATTTCTTCAGGGTTTCTTTTTTCTTTCTTTCTCTTTTCCTATGTAGATGTTATGCCTTCAACTAAAGCAAGCATTTCTTTAGTTCCCGATAGTTTTTTTGTAGATCTGGTTTGTTGGAACAGTTATCAATCAAATAGACACATTTGCTCGTTCTTCTAGATCTTATTTATTTGGGTTCCAAATTTTGTAGATGGACACATTTGCTTGTTCATCATCAAAGAGAAAAGGAGAGGTTTCTAAAGTTACAAAGTTGCTCAATAATTACTGTAGTATTATGCTTATGTTTTTTTTGTGTTATGCTTTCATATTGTTATTTTCATGTTAATCTTTCCGTCGTAGGCCAAAAGGCTGAGAGTGGATTGTGATCAAGTTGATGATGACACTTGTCGGGTAAGTTGATTTTTCTCCTGCCATTCAAGTTTGTAAAAGCTTTCTTACTGTTTATATGTTTAAAAGCTACATACTATTAATTACTACTGTTTTGTTCTTCTTTTTTATTATTTATATGCTTAAAATGCTTGTTTAGTTGTCTTGTTGTTTATCTATTTGTCAAGTTATTAATTTCTTCATTCTTTTTTTCTTTTTTGTAGTTGTATGATCGAGCACCGCGGGTCCTAAAGATTGCCATTTCCACAAAGGAGCAGCTAAGCCTCCATTATGGTCTGGTTGACAATGTTGCTATCTTCTCAGTGTCACGCAACCTGTTCCCAGCATCAGTCTATGTTGCTTATGCACTTTACGACTATCTTGGCGATTGGTCATTTAAGGTAGTAGACCATTATCTCAAAGACGAGGTTGTTGTCAAGTTTGACAACATGTTCTCTGTGAATGATGTCCATGGAAAGAATTTCAAGCAAGGTGCAAGCACTAACAATTACACAGTTATGATGGCTACCAAAGTTGTGGAGCTGAAACCTTGCAAGTGTGATTGGTTTGGTCTTACAAAGACTCAAATCATTCGACCTGTCCCTTCTTCCGACAGTGTCTCTCCTGTCGATTCTGGTTCTGCTGAAGCTCGCAAAGATGTTCGTGGGGGCGCGAGTGGTTATGCTTGAGGAAATGCATAAGTTGTTGGTGCTGCAGAAGCTCTGAATAGACAACAATTTACCTATTTTATGTCTAATGGTCTATCTATTGTACGAATATGTATTAGTGAACTACCAGGTACCTCCACTTTTTTAGTTGTTAACCTTGTTTGAATGCAACATGTGGAAACTAAGTGTTATCAACACGTTCTTTGAAGTTTTTAATGTTCCTTTTTTCTTACTTACTTTTGTTATTTTTCAAACCTGAAACACGTGTGTTCATAGGACTTATGAAGAAGATTTTTTTGTAATAACAGTTGTAGAACTAATTTTTCTTGCGTAGTGGACCTGCTGCGTACGTACCCATGCATCTCGCTAGTACAAATCCATGCTTCCTATTACTACTGTGCTTCCTATTACTCCTAGCGTATATCCGTGGTTTCTGTCTTACATCACTGAAGTTCCTTGCAAAAAAACCAAACCTTCATGTTTTCCTACAGCACACGCACACCCGTGACCTACCGCGTACTTACCCGTGGACCTACCACGTATTGACCCGTGGACCTACCGCAAACTCACCCATGCGACTACCTAGCGTATATCCGTGGCAAAAAAACCAAACTTACGTGTTTCCCTATAGCACACGCACACCCAAACCTGTGGACCTACAGCGTACTCACCCGTGCGTCTGCCTAGCGTGTATCCGTGGTTTCCGTTTTACATCACCGAAGTTCCTTGCTAAAACCCCCAAGCCTTCCCGTTTCCCTCCAACACAAGCACAACTGTGGACCTACCCGGTACTCACCCATGGACCTACAGCTACTAACCCGTGCGTCTACCTAGCGTGTATCCGTGGCAAAAAAAACCAAACTTTCGTGTTTCCCTATAGCACACGCACACCCAAACCCGTGGACCTACAGCGTACTCACCCGTGGGTTTGCCTACCGTATATCCGTGGTTTCAGTTTTACATCACCGAAGTTCCTTGCTAAAAACCCAAGCCTTCATGTTTCCCTCCAGCACACGCACAACTGTGGACCTACCCGGTACTCACCCGTGGACCTACAGCGTACTAACTCGTGCGTCTATCTAGCGTGTATCTGTGGCAAAAAAACTTTCATGTTTCCCTATAGCACACGCACACCCAAACTCGTGGACCTACTGCGTACTCACCCGTGCATCTGCCTAGCGTATATCCGTGGTTTCCGTTATACATCACCAACGTTCCTTGCTAAAAACCCAAGCCTTCTTGTTTCCCTCCAGCACACGCACAACCATGGACCTACCTGGTACTTACCCATGGACGTACAGCGAACTAACCCATGCGTCTACCTAGCGTGTATCCATGGCAGGAAAACCTAAACTTTCGTGTTTCCCTATAGCACGCGCACACCCAAACCCGTGGACCTACAGCATACTCACCCGTGCGTCTGCCTAGCGTATATCCGTGGTTTCCGTTTTACATCACCGAAGTTCCTTGCTAAAAACACAAGCCTTCCTATTTCCCTGCAGCACATGCACAACCGTGGACCTACCACGTACTGACCCGTTGACCTACAACGTACTAATCCGTGCTTTACCTAGCGTATATCCATGGCAAAAAAAAACTTTCGTGTTTCCCTATAGCACACACACACCCAAACATGTGGACCTACAGCGTACTCACCCATGCGTCTGTGTAGCGTCTATCCATGGTTTCCATTTTATATCACCGAAGTGCCTTGCTATAAACCCAAGCCTTCTTGTTTCCCTCCAGCACACGCACAACCGTGGACCTACCACGTACTCACCCGTGGACCTACCGCGAACTCACCCGTGCATCTACCTAGCGTATATCCGTGGCAAAAAAACCAAACTTTCGTATTTCCCTATAGCACACGCACACCCAAACCCGTGGACCTTTAGTGTACTCACCCGTGCGTCTGTGTAGTGTATATCTGTAGTTTCTGTTTTACATCATCGAAGTTCCTTGCTAAAAACCCAACCCTTCCTGTTTCCCTCCAGCACACGCACAATCGTGGACCTACCGCGTACTCACCCGTGGACCTACCGCGAACTCACCCGTGCGTCTACCTAGCGTGTATCCGTGGCAAAAATCCCAAACTTTCGTGTTTCCCTATAGCACACGCACACCCAAACCCGTGGACCTACAACGTACTCGCCCATGTGTCTGCCTAGCGTATATCCGTAGTTTATGTTTTACAACACCGAAGTTCCTTGCTAAAAACCCAAGCCTTCCTGTTTCCCTCCAGCACACGCACAACCATGTACTTACCGCGTACTCACCCGTGGATCTACAGCGTACTAACCCGTGCGTCTACCTAGCGTGTATCCGTGGCAAAAAAGCATGCCCATTAACTTCAAGACGCCCGCGAGGAGTGATCCCAAATTCGCACCTTGCCAAGAGGAATCTAACAAGGAGAATAGTATACGGTCTTTAAAATAGGGTGAAGAAAGATGGCAAGAGGAGGCAGACTATAAGAAGAAAAATAAGAAAAATAGGGTGAATAGTATCGCTTTTTCCTAAGTACATCTTTCTTTGACTTTCTCCCCAAGGGGAGATTACAAGTAGAAAAAGATGGAAAGAGGAGGCAGGCTACAAGAAGAAAAAGATGGCAAGGGGCCTCCAACGAGAACCTGGCCCCTCCTAGACCAGGACTGCATGGAGGAGAGGGCCATCATTGCGCAGGGGAGAAGACCAGCACTGTGCGGACGAGAAGGCGATCCCTAGAAGCCGCAGTCCACGGGCCTGCCGGAAGATTCAACTGGAAGATGAGGCAGCACGTGGGACAAGGACCCCCGGCAAGATCGTCCTACCAGGAGGAGGAGGGGTGTGAGGCTGATGATGATGGTGCAGTCGCCAATCAGTCAGAGGTTAGGTCGTGGTATTCCGACTTGACGGCCTAGAGCTCAAACTCATCGTCGCTTTCATCGACACCGTCCTCTTCATCGCTACCGCTCGAGGATGAGCTTTCAGCGCCACTCGAGCTCTCTTCACAGCAGCTGAGACAGATGCCTGAGTGCCCATAAATCTTGATGGAGAGAAGATTGGCCTCCGTCATTTTGAAACGAATGACGTGCCCATCCTGGAGCTTGTGGGCGCGGGCGAACAATTTCCAACCACGCCTGAAGAACATGACATCCCTATCCGAATACTCGACGTCCACCCGCATGGCGCCATTGCAGCAGCCATGCGCCCGCAAACATAATGCGGGTGGTTCGTTGGCCTCCATGGCCCTGGCAACCGGATCAGGAAGGCGAGGATGGAATGGAAGGGGACCACGCAGTTCAAGGACGAACTCCAACACCGTGCCCTCGGCGTGGGTTTCTTCGAGGAAGGGGCCTGGCATCGGAGGGAGAGATTGAGCAACACTCTGCCTCCCCCGGCCTCGGCCTCCATGATGACCACGGCCCCTCGTGCCTCTCCCGTCGAGAACACCCGGATCACCCTCCGCCTCTGCAGCGGAAGCGGTGGCATGATCCAGATGTGAACTGCTCCTTGGTATGGAGGACGGTGGCTGTCCTCTCCCCTAGTCATGGCTAAGGGCGGGCGCCACTCAAGCGGTTTGGAATAGGCGGAAGGGCGAGCTCTAGAGATTTGCACTCGATGAGGAAGGAAGGATGGATGAGCATCGCCCTCGCAAACCCTCAATTTATAGGGGAGCGCTGGGGGCTGGCTCCCCCCCCGCTCCAAGGGTCGCCGCCCACCTCCTCCAACAGCGTCGCCCCTGATCGCGGGGCGAACAACAACCGCCCCGTTTCTCCAATCCAGGATGCTAAAGTTTCTGCTGCAGCTAGGACTTTAAGTCACGGGCCCCCGTTGCTGGCTATCCGCTATGCATGCGGTGCGTGTGGCGGAAACGGCCTGACGCAGCCATGAAAATAATTATTACCGTCCCATGCACGTACCGCCCTAACCCCAAGTATCCATCCTGCCTTTTTTGAGTGGTATCCATCCCGCCTTTGTATGTATGGCAGTGTGTCAGACGGTGGATGGCCCATTTTGTCAAATGAATCAATCGTTGCGTCGCCTTCATTATCGTGCATGTCCTTAATATAAACTCGTGCTTCTATTTTACATTACGGATGGACGTTCCTACACAATACGCTGCTTCTTGTTCCTATTTTCCGTTTAATACCATGCTTCATAATTCCATAGTATACGTGCCTTTCGTGTAGTGGACCTGCTGCGTACATACCCGTGCATCTTGCTAGTACAAATCCAAGCTTCCTATTACTACTGTGCTTCCTATTACTCCTAGCATATATCCGTGGTTTCCGTTTTACATCACTGAAGTTACTTGCAAAAAACCCAAACCTTCGTGTTTTCCTCTAGCACACATACATACCTGTGACCTACCATGTACTCACCCATGGACCTACCGCGTACTCACCCGTGGACCTACAGTGTACTCACACTGCGTCGACCTAGCGTATATCCGTGGTAAAAAAGCATCCCTATTAACTTCAAGATGCCCGCGAGGAGTGATCCCAAATTAGCACCAGTTCATCCCATGCTTAGATTCTTACATCCATACAAAAGCATGCAAAATAAAAAAAAGTATGTACTACGTAGCTACTCTCATCGGAGATGTGAACTATCTCTGCAACTTTCGACGGTTACATATGTGTCAGCTGCAGCTCGGCCCCCTCCGGCACCTCCTCCTGCTCCGCTTCGGCATCCTCTACCGCCATCTCCGCGTCAAGTTCGTCGAAGAGAGCGTCCACCTCCGCCTGCTGCTTCCGAATAAGTTGCCAGTTGGCCTCCACTTCGGCCTCATCCTGGATTGACTCCATGATGGCCTATTGCTCCACCATCATCTCGACTAGGTCAACGGAAGAGTCTGTGTCTGACTCGACGGAAGAGTTTGTGCCTGACTCCTCCATGTTGAGCACCAGAGCAGGCTGCTCTGCTTCGTCCTCGTCCTGAACCGCCACCTCTATTAGCTCCGACAGCTGCCCTCCTTCCTCATCACCCGTCTGCTTCTTCTCATCCTCCTCCTGCTCCGGTGAGTCCGGAGGCAGGCCCGTAGTGATGCGGGCGGCGCACCTACCTTGGATCTCTGCCTCGATCCGCATCCGGTACTCGGGAGTGAGCATCATGTAGGTGGTGATCTTATGACGGACCATGATGACACCGGATAGCCTGCGAGATCGGTGTATAGAGGAAACGGAAGGGCTCGGGTGGCGGCGTGGAGAGGAAAGAGGTGGGTGTGATAGGTCTTCGTAACGCCGGACGCCTTACATGAAAGGACTTGATGTCGGGCGTCAAGCCAGAGGGGTGACATGTGGCGTTCGCACGGCAGCGACCGAAGAGGCATCCGTCTGTATTCCGAAAGAGAAAGTGCCGACGGACGACATGGCCCTGGCCCCTCGTATCCATCCCGCCTTTTTTTTCTTTTGAGTGGTATCCATCCCGCCTTTGTATGTATGGCAGGTGTGTCAGACAGTGGATGGCCCATTTTGTCAAATGAATCAATCGTTGTGCTGCCTTCATTATCATGCATATCCTTAACATAAATCCATGCTTCTATTTTACATTACGGACGGACATTCCTACATAATACATTGCTTCCTGTTCCTATTTTCTGTTTAATGCCATGCTTCATAATTTCGTAGTATCCGTGCATTTCGCGCAGTGGACCTGCTACGTACATACCTGTGCATCTCGCAAGTATATATCCATGCTTCCTGTTACTACTGTGCTTCCTATTACTACTAGCATATATCTGTGGTTTCCGTTTTACATCACCGAAGTTCCTTGCAAAAACCCCAAACCTTTGTGTTTCACTCCAGCACACGCACAACCGTGGACCTACCGCATACTTACCCATGCGTCTACCTAGCGTATATCCGTGGCAAAAAAAAACTTCCATGTTTCCCTACAGCATACGCACACCCAAACCAGTGGACCTACAGCATACTCACCCATGTGTCTGCCCATGGTATATCCGTGGTTTCTGTTTTACATCACCGAAGTTCCTTGCAAAAAAACCAAACCTTCGTCTTTTCCTCCGGCACATGCACACCCGTGGACCAACAACGTACACACCCATGGACCTAGAGCATACTCACCCGCGCGTTTGCCTAGCGTATATATGTGGTTTCCGTTTTACATCACCAAAGTTCCTTGCAAAAAAACCAAATCTTCGTGTTTTCCTCCAGCACACCCACACCCGTGGACCTACCGCATACTCACCCGTGGACCTATAGCGTACTCACCCATGCGTCTGCCTGGCGTATATCCATGGTTTCCGTTTTACTTCACCAAAGTTCCTTGCAAAAAACAAAAACCTTCGTGTTTCCCTCCAGCACACGCACACCCGTGGACCTACCACGTAGTCACCCATGCGTCTACCTAGCGTATATCCATGGCAAAAAAAATAAACTTTCGTGTTTCCCTATAGCACACGCACACCCAAACCCGTGGACGTACAGTGTACTCAACCGTGCGTCTGTCTAGCGTATAACCGTGGCAAAAAAACCAAACTTTCGTGTTTCCCTATAGCACACGCACACACAAACCCATGGACATACAACGTACTCACCCGTGCGTCTTCCTAGGGTATGTCTATGCGTCGACCTAGAGTATACCTGTGCATCTGCCTAGCGTATGCCCGTGCATCTAGCTAGTATAAATCTATGCGTCATATTTTACTTTGAACAGGCAAAGCAAGAGTGAAACTGCCTCATGTAGCTTGGAATGAACCAATGACGTTTGCAACCTAAATATATATGAGATAAAAAGCATGTCATGGGTCCTTTGGATCTCCATTAATATTTTAATACAGGATTCATATCTAGAACACTACAACTACAGGGCCTCTATGCAAGGTTTCAAAAAATAACATCAACACCCGGTTCCATGTCGACTCATTATATTTATACTAGACTAGTAGTTTTCCCAATGTTGTCCAATCAACACGATACCTAACAATCATTCTTCAAGAATTTCCATGATCCACGGAAGCTCATACCTATCCGCGGAGCCTTTCGCAACAAGATCAAAGACGACAGTTTCCATCTTCTTCTTATTCCCCTTCAGAATATTCACCTCATGCTCTAGAAAATCTCTATCCAGCTTGGTCTCACCCCTCTCCTCGATATTCCGAACAGCACCGGTGAAACACGCGTGAATGGACTTGAGCTCTTTATGATCGATGTTTAGTTGCTTCTTCTACCTTTCAAGGTTCATAAGCTTAAGGTTAGTTGTTCGACATCCTTCTTAAGCTTGCTTATCTCTTCTTTCTGTTCTTGGCGTTCGCCATTACCCTTGTGCAACATCTGCCAAAGCTTGAGCAGGCACCTCTGTATTATAAGACGCCAAGGCTGATAAACCCATTTCACGACTCCACAGTTCACACCTCTCTGCAAGGGAAACAAAAAGGAAAGAAACAAATGTGAATAGAGATTATTAATGTACTACGTGTGATTTAAAGTTGCACTAACTTTCTTCTAACGAGCGTCAATTAATTGCGCGTGGTGAAGAAACTAATGGGAACAACCAACACAAGTAAAACTATCTTATTTAGAAAGTATGCATTAAGTTAGAAATTATCTTAGGACAAGTAACATGTTTTCCTCGAGGAACTAGTGAACGTTAAACAATGTTTTTTTTACATATGTGCCCCTGGTTCCTTAGCTCTACTCATTCATCCCTGCGCTCTTAACTTTTGCTCAATTTTCACTACTCCCTTGCCAGAAACCCTCAGAACTAGTCACAACGGATGTTGTCGTCGGGTTAAAGGCTTGACCGTTAACTCTGATGAGTGGGGCCATGCTGGACTGTGTCTTCCATTGGACCTGATTTTTTTGAGACAAGCCCGTTGGACCTGACGAGTGGGGTCGCATTGGACGGTGCCGCTGTTCGCCCGTTGGGCCGTGGTTAGACTGTTGGGCCCTGCGTGCACTGCAACGACAGAAGCCTATTATGCATGCACGACATGTCCAGCTAGCCTGCTATGCATGCACATAGCTAGCCTCCTTGTATGCGCTGCTGCCCGCTGCCACGATGCGCTGACCGGCCTCTTTCTGCACATGAGTCGCCATGGACGCTGACCGGCCTCTTTTTCACGCAAGCCGCCACAGACGTGGGGACGGTCTCTGCCGCTGGTTCGTCTCATCTCCCACGCGTGTCTCCTCGATGTATAGCATTGTTTCACACTTTTCAATCCACTCGCATCTATTCAACGTGGCAATTAAAACCTGTTGGTATTTAAAGTGGCATATCGATCTATGCGGCTCGTTTAAAGGTAGCAAATCCAAAGCGCGGCCAATGAGACTCCCGTTCCCTTCCCCTTTCCTTATTTAAACCACCCATCCCCCCACCTATTCTCCACACATCCATTTGCGCGACCCCCTTCTCTTCTTCACCCAAACCCAGAGCACTCTCAAAGCGAGGCAACTATGCAGTACAACGGCCCCACCTTCAAGCTCCCACCGACCGTGTCGGAGAGACGGTATCCGGCCGGCGTCGTCGTGGAGATGACGCTCCGTGTGTGGGCCTTCTGATGCAGGAGGGGTGCAAGGGAGTTTGCCGAGCGGTTCCTCGGTGTTGGCTTTGCCCACCTCTCGGCGGGCTCACCGGTGATGTTCCGACTGGAGGTAGTGCGTCCAAACTCATACACTCGGCCGATAGGGCTCATCATCAACTTCACCAACAGTTGATGTGTACTACCTCCTCGGCAAGGTGTTTTGGTGTGGATGCGAATTCATCGCAATCACAACCTACAACATCTTCACAAACTTTGACAGCATCTTCCCCACCCGCGACGGTATGCACAACCTCCCCTACTACCTCGGCGAGGACGGCATGAAGGAGGAGCACTGAAGAGAAGGCATAGTGAAGATGGTGGTGAAGTCCCGGCCGGTCTCGTGAAGCTTGTCTTGCCCGTTAGGGCTTTTTATATTTTTTTATGTTATGTGTCGTTGGTTGTACCGAGAACTCTTTTATGCATCCTATGTTTTAGGGTTTATGTTTTATGTAAGAACTATGCTATATATATGCTTGCTACTTTCTATATTATGGATGTATGCTTGCTACATGAGATATCGGTAGATGGATATGGTGCCGTAGGCGAGCCCTAGACATGCTCTCTAGAAGTATATGGTGTCGTAGTCGAGCCCTAGACATCCTCTCTAGATGGATATGATGTCGTAGCCGAGCCCTAGACATGCTCTCTAGATGGATATGGTGGCTAATGGTGCCACCGGACTTTATTTTGGACATGGTTTGTGATGGATATCATGATCTACATAATTAAATCTGACATGCTCTTAATAATAAATTTGCCATGTTCTACAAAAAAATCATGTATAAAAATAAAAAAATAAAAAACGTGTATACAATATTTTTCTTGCAACAAAAACATGTTTAAGATACCCGCATGTCAAAAAATCAAAGTGTTGTGCCGTAGGCTATATACAGAAGGAAATTGCCACGATATGTAAAAATAAATATGACACGGGCAAGTTCAATAAAGAATTTTTCATGGTATCTACACTAACAATGACATGGTAAAAGTTATTCTTAAGTTCGCCATGGCAATTATCTGTACAAAAATTCCATGGGACAAAAGTTGTACTGCTAACAATAAATCGATTTACCATCATGCACTATTTTTGTTCGGCATGGCAATCAATGGATCTACCATGGCAATAATCAAGCAAAAAAACAGGGGTCAAAAAACAGGGCCAGTGCGTGCACTATTTTGTAGGCCTCTTTTAACTTTGTGGGCATTCAACACTCAACGCAATGCGATGGTCCAACCATAGCTTAGTTTCAATTTGGGCTGTAGAACTACGTTTTTTTCCTTCTGCAGTCGGTGTTGTCTGACGAAACTTAAGAAACTGAAAGTGAACAAAACTGACAAAACGGACACGATCCACGAATTAAGCAACACAGAGCATAGAGCACATGATCCACAAATTTAAGCACGTCCTAGACCACATGATCCACAAATGTAAGAAAATCCTAGAGCACATGATCCACAAATTTAACCAAATCCTAGAGCACATTACACCACCCTAATAACATCTCTAACGAGTGATGACCAGGAAGTAACAAAATCCTAGAGCAACTATACAAAAATAAAATCCTAAAGCTATCAGATTCGCTTGCTTGTTCAATTGAATCATCTGCTTCAAGTTCTTGTTCATCTTCTTTAATTCCCCTTTCAGATCTGCATCCCCAACTGTCAGAGCAGCACTTTCAGAGACGAAATTTGTTGGTGCTGACGGCAGATTGAGCTCCCTAGTTGGGAACCCATTGAATTGAATCCGCTTAACATAGTCATCCATCCATTCAAAATGTGTGCATTTATTCACGATCTGAAACGATAACATGAACCCTAAATCCCAGATCCAAGTAAAAAGAATTAAAAGCAAATAGAAAATGAAATCAGAGAAAAATCATGAGATCTAACCTGCCTCTCTGGCTTGCTCTCGCATTTCACGAACTCGCGCCCATAGTTGCCATTCTTGACCTCCTTCGAAGTCAGCCGTATCAGTGGCGTGCTGCGTGGGCAGTCAGGGCATCGCTCCATGGGAAGTGGACCATACTTGGTCCAACTGGGGCAGGAGGTTGAAGTGGAGCTCGACATATCGCCGAAAGTCGCCGGAGAAGAAGAAGCAGAGGAGTGACTCCTCTCGTCACCGAAGAAGAAAAAGCATAGGAGTGGCTCCTCTCGTCGCCACAGAATAAGCAGCAGAAGAAAGGGGAGTCGAGGTGGGCGAGAACAACCAACAACTCTCATGGATCGCCTCTCGCGGATCGCCCCACGATCCAACGATGCGGAGCCGTCCATGTGATCCAACGGCACGAAGCCTGCACGTAGCCTGCCCACCAAATTCCTTCTAGAAGACCACATATGAGGGTTGTCGCTTGGCGCTAGGGTATGATCAGACGGCTGACGTTTGGAGCTATGGTTAGGCGAAACCCCGTGGAGTTTAGAGGGGTTTTGAGCTAGTCAACGGGGTTTCCAAGGCTTTGACTGAGCATAACTAATTTAGAAAAAATCGAAAAAATATGAAACCTTCGCCATTTGTCGTTTTATAAGACACAATAATGAGGAAAAACACTAAACTTGGTATATAGACATTTTCAAAAAAAATCTAGCTGGCACGATCGAGGTCAAATGAGCACCATTAATTTTTTTTAAAGAATATAAAACCTGCACACAATGTTGTCTTATGTGACATGTTACCAACCAAAAATCATAAATGTGGTCTATGGTCATTTTCATGAAAAAACCTTCACATATATGAGCTATCACATACAACATTTCATAGAGTTCAAGGGGAGGAGGTAGGGTTACTTTCTGTTTTGAAAAATTAAAAAAAAACAAAAAAATCACCAAAGCTTTGTTTCAAAGTGAATAAGAAGGATCTAAACTTAGTTTTCCATTTTCATATTTTAACGTGTTTTTAATAGTTTTTTATATTAAAGCATATTTTTTCAAAAGAAATGTAAAAGTATGAAGATTAATTCAAAAAATAGTGAGACTTTGAATCTACACTATATAGATTGAATATGTGTTAATAGAAAAATATTTGGCTCATTTAGAGTAGGTCCAAAAAAACTTGATTACAAATGGGGTTGTTTACCCTAGCTTGGGAGCTCATTTGGAGCACATTTCTCATGACTACAACTTTTGCCAGGCAAAAGAGATCGAATTGATCACCAAACGTTTATAATAGTTTAGCAAACTTTGCAACTAACACCATAGGGCAATGCACTTCAAGTGTTGGTTCAAATTTAAAGTTTACCTAAAATTCTAATTTTGCCTCAGTTTTGTATTCTACCTCAAATTACAAATAGAATTATTACACCTTGCAAATTTCACAGTAGTTCAATTTTAAGACAGAATCCTTATTACAAACCCTTAAAGTTCAAAGTTTATGACTTGCATTCAAGTTTAAATTCAAATCTTTGCCTTGCTCCTTGTGTTTCGGGATGGGTTAGCCGTCTTGCTCCTAGTTTCCCTAGCTGGGATATTTTGTGCTTTTGAAAGCTTTGTCTTGTTGTTTCTGATCTTCACTTCTGGTTGTGGCGGTTTTGTTGAGCTTTGACAGATCGAGCAAGTGATGACCATTTGACGGTCATCTGTGGGTTCACTAATCCTTAAAGGAACTTCAGCAAAAATAACTTTCTCCTCTCTTATAGTTTCAAAACCTTCAATAGCCATGGTTTCAAATTCTGCATGAGATGATGGTTCAACCGAAGTTTCTTCCTCTCTAGGTCTTTTTTGTCCTATGCCTCTAATTATCCTTGAGCTGTGTCAAATAGAAATAAGCTTAGCCATCGATAAAAAAGAGAACAAATGCAAAAAAGGGAAAGGTTGCACACATACCAAGCTTCTACTTGAGCTGCATTCTCCTCTGCTGCTGCATTCTCCTCTGCTACTGCATTCTCCTCTGCATTTGCTATTGCCCATTGTTCCTCTTCTCCAAACGATGCATCAACTGGATTGGTACAATGCCTAGCAATATGCCCTAGGATACCACATCTTTTGCACTTACGCTGTTTTTTTACACAACCCTCTTCACCAGCTCTTATCCTATTTTTCCTTGGTCTTCCTGGTGGTCTCGTCAGTAAAGGAGAATGGAGTTTGAACCTTGGGTCTACTATGTTCCATTGGTATTTTCCCAAGAGTGTTGGCACATTTTCAGCATAAGCAGCCCTAAATTTGGCAACAAAAAAATATTCAGAGCAATACTGATCAACTTCACCATATTCACCTCCAATAACAGTCATGAGATGTAGGGCATGTATGCACGGCTTCCCGCGGATCTGCCATTACCTACAACTGCATTCCTTAGTTGCAAGGTTCAATGGATATCTCCATTCCCTATTTTTACTGTCAATGTATGTCACCTCAGCCTCATATGTCGACGGTCGAATGCATTTCATCCTTATTCCTCTTGCCTTGGCATGCAATGCCTTAATCAGAGATGGGATCATAAGATGGCCAACATATTGTGTTTATGCAATTCTTTTACAAAGAGCCATCTTTATCATGATCATCTGCCTGATCTTATCAAATGCTTGCCACAACAAAAGCCCTTTCACTAACTAGAACTTTGCATTGAAACACTGAGCGAGGTTATTGGTCATATAGTCTAATTTGCAGATTTCATTGAATTTGGATCTTGACCACAACTTTCCATGATGTTCATCCATGTACTCCTTTACCAAAGGATTGTGAGCATACAACACTCTCAAATGGTGCTCATGCTTCCTCAAGCTGCATGTGTATGATGTTGGCCATAGGTTCTCATCATAAACTTTGCCTTTGAATTTCTTTTTAAAATTCTGCGCTAGGTGTTGCATACATTCCCTATGTTCCACTCCAGGGAGTACAATTTCTAATGCACTCTCTAAACCCTTGCAAGCATCTGTGTGTACAACTAAACCTGAGGGTGTACCTATAATGTTGCGCAACTGCTGCAGAAACCAGACCCAACTCTCCTCGGACTCTGCCTCCAACACACCAAATGCAATTGGGAATAGCCAGTTGTGTCCATCAACTGCAGAAGTTGCTGCTATCTGGCCTCTCCATCTTCCACTCAAAGCAGTTGCATCGACAGCCAAATAGGGCCTACAACCATTCAGAAACCCCTGCCAGCAAGACTTGAAACAAACAAAAGCCCTCCTGAAGCACTCCTTCTCAACTATCTTCCCTTTTAATTTGTACTGAACTGTATGCTTGTCAGTCTCAACAACACTCCCTGGACTAGCCGTCTCCACTTTAGCTTTGAAGGTGTAAAGCAACTGAAAACTCTCATTCCATGGACCATTAATCCTATCAAGAGCCCTTTCCTTAGCATAGAAAATCATCATGTAAGGTATATTAATCTTGTACTTCTCAAATAGCTTCCCATGGATTATTATTGGACCAATTGTTGGTGTTTCCCTCACCCAATCCAAGATTGCATCTGCCACCCACCTAGTCTTTGAAAGCTTTGATTTGTCCTCCCCCCCTCCACGTGGGCAAGTGTGCCCGTGTGGGTATTTTTTTATCTGGAACAAAATAAAAAATGATGTCAAATACAATTAAGAATGGATAAATAATCTGAAAAAAAGATTTAGTTGTAATACCTGAACCAATTTGCTCTTTAGCATAGTGGACGCATGCAACCTCCACCTCCACCTATCATAAGGGCAATGAACAGTGAATCTTCCTGGCTCACTCCTATCAACCTCATAGGAGTTTTCAGTGAGAATGCAGTATGTAGTCACTGCATTACGACAGTCCACTATCGATTCGAATATGGTTCCTAGAGTAAGCTAAGGATTCTCCCTATTCCACTCAATTGTTGGCATGTACTCACCATCATATTCTTGTAAAACTAAGGAGTCGATGTTCTCCTCCCTCTCTTCATCGTCAGTGTCATCAAATCTAGCACGACTGCTAGGCTCCTCTGGATATTCCTCTTCCATTGTTCGTTGACTGACTCTATCTACCAGTTCAGGGAATAGAGTCTCATCCTCATCATCATGTCGAGGCACTTCCTCATCAGGCTCTGCATCTACTTCTACATCAGGTGCAGAAGGGAGAGGAGAAGTGGCAGATATAGCGGCAGCCGACACGTTGTGGCTTTCAGAACCACTAGGTTTACTTGGTATCGACCTACAAGGACTGCGAGGACGCTCGCTGTTAGCAGAGACTGATGATGTCTGAACACCCTTCCCCTTGCGTGCCTGAAGCACACAGATATGGATTTTACCGAAATGGCTATCAGCATTCAAACTAAAAAGCAATCCCAGATGCTCATCACAAGTTAATGGGACAAATCTCTGTTCGGTACTGTCGAAATATCTCAGTTCAATAGCATCAACAGGGCTCCATGGATACTCACAACAGAGTGCCTCGCGGAAATCTTTGAATGAAACACTGGTCTCTACCAGTTTTGGATAGAAAAATCCAGAAATCAGATACGGTTTAGTTCCACGCAGCTCGCTAGTTTCCATTCTAACCGCCAGCTGAAAAGCAAGTGCGGGATCAACCGTATTCAACGAAATAAAGGGCGTAGTTAGGCCGTTAATTTTCAGAAAAATTGCACTGATTCACGCCAAGGGTGGTCAAACATCCTAATTTACGGATCTCCTAATCAATTTGAGAGGAAACCGATGCTTACCCAAGTGGAATCCATGAATTATCCACCTCTGATTCGACCCAATCCTCTCCACTGTCGATGGGCCGGATGGGGTGCTCCCCCGACATTGCTTCCTAATCCTAGATGGCGAGAGAGGGTAGATGCGGCGGAGGCGGCATGACAGCGGCGGAGGTGGCATGACGGCGGTGGAGGCAGCACGATGATGGCAGAGGCGGCACGATGGCGGCGGAGGGGCGACAAGGAAGCGACTCGATCTGATTCAGGTTACAGTGAGGGGTGTTAGTTTTGCGGCCCCACTTGTTAGCATGTAACAATCAAAATGTGGACTCGGCCCTATGCGGTCCCACTCGTCAGAGTTAACGGTCAAAGGCATTGACCCGACGATAACGTCTGTTGTAACCTGTTCTGAGGGTTTCGGGCAAGGGAGTGGGGAAAAGTGAGCAAAAGTTAAGATCGTGGGGATGAATGAGTACAACTAACGAATGAGGGGCACATAAATAAAAATCCCTTAAACACTAGCCTAATAGAAAGCTAGATATAATAGGTAATGACTTTCCAAAGTAGTACGATAGATACAATAAAAAACGACCTTAAAATTTTGTTTGTAAATGTCTCTTATAAGGCGAAGAGATCGAGGCTCGCACCATCAGTGAGACAGACAGCTAGATATAATGGTTCCAACTAATAAGGTTTTGTTTGTAACTATCTGCAACCAACTTGATGTAACTGGGATTTCAAAAGTGGCTAACTTTGACAACACAGCCGTAGAACCTCCTTCGTGTGTCAATTCCTTCGAAGGCCACACACCTCATAGGCTTGGTGTCATGGAGCACACAGTACAGAGGGAGAACTTCTTCTTCACCATGAAAATCTTGGTCTACGATTGTATTTGAGTTCGCCTACAAGAACACAAGCACCCTATGAGGTCAAATCAAATATCCCCAAAAACAAAACACCAAAATCACAACTGCTCATGTAAGCGGAAATATCTTATATAGAAATCGAAGTCCATGTCATGGAAGAACATCTCTTCATTCTTCATCTCTTTGTTGATCTTAGATGTCGACATGGTACATCAGTTGTGGGCAGAAGCATCGTCGTCTTACTCGTCGTATTTAGTGAATATACAAGGGGGTTGGGGGTGGTTTGGAGAGAGGTGGAAAGAGAGCTAAGGACGCGCTAGGTCCATGAAGAACGCACCACACAGTGCCGAACCTGACCCACATGTCAGTGGCCCAACCCTCGCAGGGAGTTTTCACATTGTCCCACTTCACCAAACGTTTGCCCGAGTGACGAAAGATTCCACCTACTTACCACTTTTTTTCCGGTATTTTTCTTGCACCGGGAGAAGTACTTGGCGTGAGGAAGCGGCATTTACAGAGGGAAGTATGGCAGTGAACTCACAGACGTTACTTCTATCTCTCGCGTCTCTCTATCTCCCTCTCTACCTCTGCCCCTCTCTTATTACACATAGTTTCTAGTTTCATCAAGACATCCATTTCTCCAATAATTTCTCCATAAATACGAGGTTGTCTGTATCTCGTAAACAGAGTTACTTTCTCTTCCGCTTTATCCTCACATCGGGTTCTTTCACTTTACCTCGTTCCCCTCTTTCTGTCTACGGTTCGTCTATCTATCTTAGATTTCCACACTTTTCACAGTGTTTTTCAGTTAGCGTGTGTCGGATTCCTCCACATGTTACCCCTTTTTAAGTATTTGGGCGAACAGTCTTGAGGGAATGGAGTTGGTTGTTTTCCGCCAGTCTCTGCCACTCGTGGTAGATCTATGAAGTTTTCTTTATATAACTTTGTCTTATGTCATTAGATTGAGTATATAACACTATTGCATAGTCTTTTAATTGTCTATTGGCATAAATGGTTACACATGTTGTCATAGATCTATATAGTCTTTATCCAGATCTGATGCATCTCAGTCTTATATACTGTTTTATATTCGCAGACAGCGATGAACTGTGATGTTTGTTGGAACCTCGGTTGTCATGGTGGTGAATCCATTTTTGACCGCTCTTTCTTGATTGTCCCTTTGCCTCGTTGTTATGAGTTGTACCTGGTAAATTTTGGGTATCGGTAACAAGAACATTTGTTTTGTGCCTTTGCTTCTACCATTCTTACATAAGTAATAATATTAATTGAGCAATATAAGAGATATAAATAATGACACATGATCATTCTTGTTAGTAGCTTTTTGGCATGGTCGTTTTGATCTATGAACCATAGATATTGTTTCTTCTTATTTGGCAGTATGTCCCTTGCTATTACCAGAAGCAAATCCTCTCTTTGATTTCTTTATGTAAAGAAGAAGCTTTAAATGATGCATTTGAAGAAGATGATTTGAACCTTGTGTTTGGCACCGACGAGGAGTTGTCATACAATATTAAGTTTACTGATTGCGCTGACAAGTCCAAGTTTCATGGTCCTGGGTGTTATTAAACTTGATTTGCAAGGCGAAGATTTTTTCTTTCACATTGATATGCAGTTGAATCAATCTAGAGGGAGTCACAAAGCCATTCCCAAACCTTCCGTCGGTATGTTAAACCCGCCTATCAAGAAACAATGTGATCCGAATCTCGACAAAGATCGTCGGACTAAATATTTTGTTTTTACCATGTAGTGTGATATTTGTCCTCTATAGTGACCCTGTATTCAATATTTCTAAGTATACTGTATTCAATTCATTCTGACAAGTTGATTTACCATGCAGACATCATTTTTTGCATCACACGTGTTGACTTACAGATGATTTTATTGTTCACCTCTTGAAGATCTCAGTGTGTCCTAGAGAAACTACATAGACAAGACTGTCTACACCCGAGGCACAAAACTTTCATATACTGAAATGGTTTGCGTGACCAACCTTGTTTTAAGTGCTAAGGACATCACTGTTATTGCCTTCGTGCACTATCTAAATTTTACCAACGTTGAGAAAGGTCGTTTGGTTAGTCATTTTTTTTCTACAAGCCAATCTCCACATGTCACTCCCCTTGATGCAATGGCACAACTTACAATGATTCGTTTTTGTACAAAAAATACCTACTGTTGTTACCGATGCTCTTAGGATGAAGCTTGGATATTTTCCTATAAAGGGTAGCATCACACTTGTTGAACTTTCTAGTTCCGTTGATTTGCTTGGCAAGTACTGCTTGCATAAAGATAGAAGGTTGGCAATATCTGGGTTATCGGCTTGACAAATGCAGCTAGGTTGACAATAGACTCGGTTGTGCTCTTCACAATCCTCGGGAGAGCCATGGCCGATAAGGAGTTGCTCTCACTTGTAATTGCTGATCTCTGCAAGAAAAATGTCTGAAGTGTGGCGCTTGCAGCAAGGCTCGGTTGCACAAACAACCATTCAACTTTTGCACCTGTTGGCCTTGATTTTTGTGACCGATGCGTACTTATTCATAGTGAACTTTACACAAATTGATGGATATATTCCTGCCTCCTCTCTTCCTATTTCCGTCTAAAACCCTACTCCCTGCTTCTGTTTCGTGCGTTTAAGAAACTGTGGAATCAACTGCAGGTGGGATAGGAAACCGTGGATTTTCTGTATGTAAACCCGTGTGTCTTCTGAATGCAACGTCGTGCACCTGCTGGCCTTGATTTTTGTGAACGATGCGTATTTATTCACTCTGAACTTTCCACAAATTGATGGATATATTCCTGCCTCCTCTCTTCCTATTTCCATCTAAAACCCTGCTCCCTGCTTTTGTTCCTTGCATTTAAGAAACCATGGAATGAACTACAGGTGGGACTAAAAACCGTGGATTTTACATATGTAAACCCGTGTGTCTTCTGAATGCAATGTCGTGCACCTGCTGGCCTTGATTTTTTTGAACGATGTGTATTTATTCATTGCAAACTTTCCACGAATTGATGGATATATTCCTGCCTCCTCTTCCTATTTCCGTCTAAAACCCTGCTCCCTGCTTCTGTACCGTGCATTTAAGAAACCGTGGAATCAACTGTTGTCGTGCTCTAGAGTGGTTATAGTTTGAACCCTTTGTAAATCACATGTATCTTTGAACTTTATGCATTCCTCTCGGAAAAGGATGTGTCCTCATTATTGAGACAGCCATGAAACTCGTTGGTTGCTATCCTGTGCGAGATCACTCGACAGAGTGGAAAAATGTTTTTGCTTACTGCACATAGATGGAGAGTACAAAATGTTGTTGCACCAAGACAAAAGGAGACTAAGGCTTTTGGTTTTGGCAGTTGCAAGCTCCTTCGTGGGTGCACAACACAATAACAATGCTGCTAGCAAGGTTACAGATTCAGCAAAAGGTACAGGAATTGTTTCAGCACAATAACAATGTTGTTAACAGAATTACAGATTCAGCAACAGGTACAGGCAATGTTTCATGACCCCTACGTAGAACCCAGACAAATATATGGCAGCAACATACAACCCTGCGTTGTTTTCAGCACTTACAAGTAAATGGATCCATTAAATCCAGGTGCTCAACGCATGTGTGTCTTAAGTCCAACTTCTTGTGGTCACAACTTGCCGACAATCTGAGGCAAGCATATTTAGAAGCCTTTTTGTCCCACTAAAGCACCTCTTGTTGTTGTTTGTAAAATCCTTACGTGAAGTCTTGATGAGAAAGAAACTTAAGACTGATAGTCTCCATCTATCTTGCATTGAGAATAAAGAATGTTGCAAATTGAATGCTTTTCTCGCACTGTTTATAGCCTAAAAGCATCACTGACTTCAAACGAACGTCGTGATGGTGCTCAGAAGAACAGGTCGTAAGACTTTCCTCATTAGAGACTCCTTCGTAAATAGGCACAAAGATTTAAAATGCTTAAGGTAAATAAAGAAAGATTCTGTCGAAACAACAAGTGAATGATTAATCCTAATTACCTCCGTTCTTATTAAAGTTCTTTTTTACTTTTTGTCTAGAAACAGATGTGTCTAATACATACCTCCATTTCAAAATGTAAGACCTTTCACTAGACAACATACGGATGTATATAGACATACTGTAGAGTGTAGATTCACTCATTTTGCTTCGTACGTAGTCCATAGTGGAATATCTAAAAGGCCTTATATTTAGGAACGGAGGGAGTACATATTTGTCCATCACATACAATTCTAAGACAAGCCTTTTTAAATGAATCTAAGACTAGCCTTTTTAGATGAATGAAGTAGTCCAGCATGCATGGTATGTGTTTTCATTGTGTGTGAAAATGATCACCTCGATATACAAGGTTTCCAAGCTTCTAAAGGATTGCACCAAGGCAACGACTGCGCTCACATTATAATCCATATTGATAAGCAACATCTTGACAGATTGAACCGCTGTGGATTGCCTGGCTGTCAGCAAAAACTTCTTGAAGAATAAAACATAATATTAATATAGAATAAAGACTGGATTACATGGAACTTGCTTGTTGGAACGAATGCAACTGAAAATATTCTGGGAAGTCAGTACCTGAATTTCTATATGGTGTGGTGGGTTACTCGATTCATCGAAAATATCAGATAATTTGCCGAAGACCTCCAGTTTAGGTGCCGAGATGATAACTATGTGCAAGTTCTCACTATGATCATCATCGAAAATCAACCTTTGAAGTGAGGAGGCATCCTCTATAACAACTTTTCCATGGTGACCACAAATGCCAATGCTTATAAGGTTAGGTGAGTTTATTCTGATGCAATGGCTCTTGATTGTCCAAACAAGCATCAGGCATTTGAGTGCAGGGAAACTGCTAAAATGGATTATTTTTGTAATGAGACTTCAGATATATCAACATCCACAAGCGAGAGTCTCCTGAGCAATGGTAGTTTAAGCGCCCGTACATAATTTCTAGTAACTTGCAAAGAGAAAAGGCGATGGTGTGGAGAGAAGAGGAAATCCGAGGGTTGAATGCTGGTGGTGATGCACTACTCGAATCAGAAGATTTTCGGTCTACCACATCTTTGCCGTCTTCTAGCGGACGACAAAGAGTGGCTTTGCCATCAGCTAGCAGAAAACAGATGGCAAAGAGCTAGCAGACGACAAAGGGTGGCTTTGCCATCAGCAAGTTTTTTGTCGTCTACCAGCTGATGGCAAAGATTCTTTGTCGTTGGCTAGCAGACGGCAAAGAGGTGGGGTGGGGGCCAGTGGAGGCTAGCTTAGGGCAATGGCCCACCCCACCTCTTTGTCGTCCGCTAGCGGACGGCAAAGAACTTCCTATCTAACGGTCGTTACCCACATCCTCTCTTCTCTCTCTCTCTGTCTCTCTCTCTCTCCCTCACCGCACCCCGCCGCGGCCCCGACCCTACGCCGCTCCGGCCCGCCACCCGCCGTCACCGATGCCTCGCTGCTCCCCCCCCCATGCCGCCGCCCTGACCCCCACCGCCACCACCCCGCCCCCTCCCCTGCCCCGGCCTCCTCCACCGGCCCCGCCCTGCACCCTCCCCTGCCCCGGCCTCCTTCACCGACCCCGCGCCCGCCCCCTCCCCTGCCCCGACGTCCTCCACTGGACCCACCCCGCCCCCTCCCCTACGGCGACGCCGCCCCCTTCCCTGCCCCCTCCACCGGCCCCCCCTCTAGGCCGCCCTGCCCGCCGACACCGATGCAACGCCGCTGCCGCCCCCCACCGCCGCCCCGACCCCCACCGGTGAGTTTAATTAGGTTTAGTTTTTTTCTGCTTTTTCTGTTTTTTTAGATTTTTCTTTTTTTAATTTAGGTTTAATTAGTTTAGTTTAGTTTATTAGGTTAGAAAAAAATAAGTTAGTTAGTTAGTTTTTCTGTTAAGTTAGTTAGTTAGTTAGTTAGTTAGTTAGGAGAAGGAGGAGAGAAATGAAGAAGAGAAGAATAATGTCTCAAGAAGAAGAGGAGACAGGAGATGAGGAGGAGAGGACTGCCCCGAGACAGAAGAAGGCCCGAAGAACCGACGAAAAGGCGAGGCGCGGCGGCGGCGGCGCCGAAAGCGCCCCACAGACGGAGCCTCCCGAACTCGGAGGCGGCGGCGCACTACGCATCAAGCGCAGGCAGGCGAGCGGGAAGCAAAAAGGAAAAAAGGAAAAGCGGGTCGAGGATCGGCGACGGGATGCGTTGGACGCCGACGTAGTAACCGGGTCGAGGATCGGCGACGGGTGCAGTCAGCGCCGACGTAACCGGGTCGAGGAATCGCCGACCGGACCACCGCCGGACACCCCGACCCCCGACACGACCACCCGACATGGCACCCCGGACCCCGACACAGCACCCCCGACCCCGACACACCACCCCTACCCCGACACGACACCACCGACACCCCAACCCCCAACACGACACCACCGACACCCCAACCCTCCACACGACACCACCGACACCCCAACCCCCGACACGACACCCCGACACCCCAACACGGCACCCCAGACCCCGACACAACACCCCTACCCTGACACGAAACCCCCAAAACCCCGACCCTGACACGACACCCCCGACACCCCGATCCCGAAAAAGCTGCTCTTCGGCCTTCCAGAGGCCGACGGGTCATATATTTGTGAATTATGAGTTAGGTCATATATTTTTCGATTTTGTTATACAGAGCATCATATTTATGTTGATCAGGTGGATTTAAATGTGCAGTTGTTTCATCGCAGCGAGGGTGTGGTGTTCGACGACCTCCCCATGCGTTCGAAGAGCTCCGCCCCAGCGTTCGTGGGTGAGCAAAAATGACATCTCCTCTTGCCCCCTTCATTTCCTCTGTTCCGGTCTTCCTGACGATGAAACTTGCTAGTTATAGGTGTCTTCAATCATCAGTATGCGTGACCACTATGCGTCTCCCGTTCGAAAGGGTTGCATCTATAAATATGCATTCATTAGCATATTTATAATCGTGATTCTTTCGAATTGTCCAACGTTATCCATGGACACCCCGAGTAGATTGGGTTCGTTTTCCCATATGCTCTGCTACGGATTCGATGCAGAATTTTGTCACTGCCTCCCTGTTGTTCTCTGAGTACACATCCTCTCTTCTTATTGCCGAGACGTGTATCAAGAGAACAGTGGGGAGGTGCTGCCGAAATTGTGCGTCGGATCCGGAGCAGAGCATGGGAAACCGAACCCAATCTACACATACTCGGGTGGGATTAGGACCTATGTTTACCTACTAGCGTCTAGGTTGCATTGACGTAATAAAACTGACAAACCGTATTAACTGATGAATATGGTTTGCTGAATTATGTATATATTTTTTGTGTCTCCAGTAGCTAGGCAAGATGAGTGATCGTGGGTGGATGTACACCGGTCACACTAGTCAGAAAGACATGACCCGTGAATGGATAACAAAAACCAAGGAGTTTGTGAGAGTCGCATTTGCAAATGGACAGAAAACAACCTGGTGCCCTTATGTCGATTGCGACAACTATAAGAAGAAGTCAGAGTTTGAAATGATCAAACACTTCTAGAAGTGGGGTTTTACGCCTAATTATACGGTCTGGGCATTTCATGGTGAGTCTGCCCAACGTGCCAGAGCTGAGGTGGTTCATCGTCGCACCAACGAGCATGGTACCGGGATCGAAGACATGGTGCAAGACTTTGATGATGCTCGGGATTCGGACGATGAGATGGAGGAATCTACAAGGGCCTTTTATGAACTGTTGGAGTCTTCAAAATGTCCTCTCCACGAGCACACTGAGCTTTGTTAGCTGGATGCCATCGCGCAAGTAATGGCTCTGAAGGCTCATTTCAACCTAGGTAGAGAATGCTACGACGTGATGATGACGATATTTGGACGCTTTCTACCCAAAGGCCATGTATTGCCACCAAACCTGTACCAGTCGGACAAAATCATACCTGCGCTTAAGATGCCCTATGAGAAGATAGATGCGTGTGAGAATGGATGTGCCTTATTTAGGCTTGAGTATGCGGGCTTGAACTATTGCCCCATTTGCAATGCTTCCAGGTATGTTCTGGTAGACGACAGCATGGGAAAGAAGAGTCAGACCAAAATCCCCATTAATGTTCTTTGGTATCTGCCAATCATACCAAGACTTCAACGTCTTTTCATGGTCAAAGAGATGGCCAGACAAATGACATGGCATAAATTGGGCAAAAGAACAGAACTAGATGCAAATGGGAATCCGATGTTGGGACACACTTCAGACGCTTTTCCGTGGAAGCACTTCGATGCATTACATAAGGATAAAGCGGTAGATCCAAGGCATCTTCGAGTTGCCATCAGCATGGATGGGTTCAATGTGTATGGTATGACGGCAGCACAATACAGTTGTTGGCCTGTATTTGTCATTCCACTCAATCTCCCCCCCCCCAGAGAGATTATGAAAATAAAGAACATTTTCCTGACGTTGATAATTCCAGGGCCCAACTATCCAGGGAAGAATATGAATGTGTACATGCAACCGCTTAAGGATGAATTGCAAGAAGCCTGGGATAATGGGATCAAGACATACGACACCGCTACAAAAAAGAACTTCAAAATGCATGTGTGGTACATGTACTTGATGCATGACTTGCCGACGTATGCGCTATTCGTTGGCTGGTGTGTGCATGGAAGGTTTTTGTGCCCCACATGCAAGGCAGCTCTTCAGTTCCGTTGGTTGGAGGCGGGTCGCAAGTTTTCTTGCTTCAACATGCATAGACAGTTCCTGGATCCAGACCATAAGTTTAGAAAAGACAAGAAGAATTTCATCAAAGGTAGATCCTGGATCAGATAAACGCTCTCGAGCCAGATCCAAATCGTCCAGGGTATTTCAAAGGGTATAATACGGAATACGCCTGGACTCACAAGATATGTTTGTGGGATCTACCTTACTTTAAATACCTCCTTTGCCCACACAACATTCACGTGATGCACACTGAAAAGAATATCGCGGAGGCCCTTTTTGGTACATTGTTTAGCATAGAGGGGAAGTTGAAGGATAATCCTAAGGCTAGAGTCGACCAAGAGGCTCTATGAGATAGATTGTTACAAAACATTTGACAACCAAAAGGAAAGAAGAACTAGAGGAAGCCAAAGTCATGGTTCAATCTTGGAAGGCCAGCTATGAGGGAAATGATCTTGTGGGTGAAAATGTAGTTGATGTTCCCCGATTGGTATGCAGCGAATCTAAAGAGGGGAGCGAGTCTTGACAAATTGAAAATATTTGGTCTCAAGAGTCATGATTGGCACATATGGCTTGAGCGGGTAATGCCCTAAGGATGAATGGCTAGTACTGGCAGAGCTAAGCTATTTCTTCCGTGCTCTTTGTGCGAAAGAACTATCGCCTAACGTGCTAGACGAATTGGAAGAGTTGGCGCCGGAGTTGATCTGCAAGTTAGAAAAGATCTTTCCACCGGGCTTCTTTAATCCAATGCAGCATTTGATTTGCATCTCCCGACCGAGGCAACATTGGGGGGCCGTCCAAAATCGTTGGTGCTTCGCAACTAAGAGGATGCAGAAGATGCTTCGAGAAAAATGTAAAAATAAACGTAGAGTTGAAGCATCGATGGCTGAGGCATTCATTACTGAGGGGGCGGCAAACTTCGTGACAGCACACTACAAAGCCAAGAATCGTCATTTACATAATCTGAAGCCTCGGTACAATGATGGCGACTGTGAAAAAGGTCGATCCAACCTCAGCCTATTCAAAGGGAAGCTCGCACCAGTCGGTGCTTCGAAATCAATAGCGTTGGATGTCGAAGAATGGCGAACCATTTCATTGTATATCTTCAACAACCTAACAGAAGTGCGGCCGTACATCGAGTAAGTTCTCGGTATATTGTTTTGCAACTTCTAATTCCTTTGAGATGCTCTTATTCCCGGATATGTGATACATTCAATACGTCGCCAAATTCTCGGATGGAGCAATGATCCAAAAGGATTCCATCGAAGAGTACGAGCTTCTGGCAAAGCATGAAGGCAGCTATCTCGGTTTCATCTCTTGGTTCATGCAAATGGTAATTTCCATCAATTAGACGATTTCATTTCTTCCTCTAGTTTTCGGCTAATGCGACAATCATTTCGTATTAAACTTGTAGGCTAATGCAGAGTCTATGGACTCCAAGTTGAGACAAGTCGCTAATGGTTTTGACTATAAGGTCCGTTCATTTGACAAATATGACATCAATGGGTATCACTTTCGTACTTTTGGCAAAGAGCTATCTATGGCCGACCGAAAGTCTACAAATTGTTGTGTCTCTGCTGTCGGCGAAGGAGGGGTCGAGTATTATGGAAGAGTTGAAGCAATTTATGAACTTACATTCTTTGGTGAAAACCCACCAAACGTCGTAGTTTTCAAATGTTATTGGTTCCAGCCGAAGGAGACTAGAAGGACTCATGAATATATATAGGGCTAGTCGAAATCAAATAGAGCACCCATTTAGTCGTTCCCGATGTCTATATTATGGCTCAACAGGCGACCCAAGTTTTCTATCTACCGTGGGCCTGCCAAACGGATCCAAATTTGGAAGGTTGGGATGTCGTTTATGATGTGCCGCCACATTTTAGACCACCTCCCCTCAATGAAGATGATTATGAACCTCACATTAACCCAGACACATATGAAGGAGAATTCTTCCAAGAAACACGTGTTTCCAAGAAACGTTTCAAGAACCGCTCTACTTCACCCCAGAACATTGAGGTCGATAGCGACAGAGAACCCGACTTCACCCCTAAGCCGGAACAAGAAGAGACGGAAGAAGAAGAGGTTACTGCTGCGAATGACCTGACAATGCTTGACCGATTACATAGAGGCCTTCCACATGTTGATGCATTTATTGATGATGTTGATGAGCACGTCATTGCTGATAGTGATGATGATTATGCATTTATTGATCCCGGAGCATATATAGACGATGAAGATTAATATTAGTAATGTGAGGTATTCAATTATTATTATGTACATATATATTATTAATTAGTTCATGTTATTAGGTATTCAATTTTTTATATTGAACTAATTTCGTTCACTCTTTGTCATTGCAGGTGTTGACAGATGGTGGGCTCGGGTCGAGAGGGCTCTGAGCCTCCTTCCTCGGCGTGTGCTGGGAGGGGTGCTATTATTCCACCCCAGCAACTCCGGAGAGCGCTGGTACACTGCATGCAGACACCGGCGGGCGCTTCTTCTTTGACTGGGAGAGGTCGGGGGAAGACGAAGAGAGGTGCTAGAGGTAGGAAGGCTGCTGCGCCCCCCAGCTGATTCTCCTGACCATAGGAGTGCTCCATCTCAGGTGGACCTATCTAACTTGGACCTGTCTTGGACTCCGGTCCACGAGCATCGGGTCGATGAGCCTCGGGTCACCGAGCCTTCGTCCTAGGATACTCCAATCCTAGAGTCTTTGTCCCAGGAGACTCGGGTCCCAGAGTCTTCATCCCACGTGACTCCGGATGCTAGTGGTCACGCTCATGGTGGCAAGGACCACTTGTGTGAGGACACCTATAGCGAGGGCAAGCTGGTTGAGGAGGGCAAGAAGGTCTACCAGCGTGGTTGCACAAAGCTCCCGCCCATGCCAACGACTCGCTAGCAGAGGTGGTTGATTGCACCTAATGCGGAGAAGTAAGTGCATTTACTCTTTTTTATCCTTTTGCCTTCATGTTTCTTCAAATTAATATCTAATGTGTTGGCCTTGTCATACTGCAGGGGTTGGAAACACGAGCGTGGTGTCTGCAGGCCCAACCAGGTCCTTGGTGTGCTTCTCCGGCACCACTTCCCAGGGAAGGTCCAGTTGCCCGGTGAGGGTGAGGCTCCACAGGTAGCACTGACCTTGGAGTTGTACATGGCTGCCCCGGCCCCGCTAGAGGAGATGGTCGACGGTGTCTTGTGCGAGACGGTGGCTGACATTGTGATCCGTCGCTTTTGGGTAATTTCTCCTTTACAGAATTAAAAATCATCAGCACCTAGTGATTGTACTAATTAGTGTTGTCTTGTTTGATTACAGACCTTCTACAGGTGTCTTGAGGAACACGACGTGAAAGCGGCTATTGTTCTCGAAGCCGAGTGCAAGCGCCTACTTCAGAACTTACGGTACAAGGCTCGGGTGCAGGCTATTCGAGACTACTACACCTCGACTAACATTAAGAGAGCCAAGAAGAAGTGCCGCAAAAATTATCTGAGTAAGGAGAAGTTAATGAAGGTAATTATCTATTGTTAAGGCCTTGTACTTAGTTTTTTGATTTGATTCGTAGGCGTAGAGCTGAAATTTCTCTTTTCTAACTTAGGTGCCCCCGAGATGGTGTGCGGATAGGATGGACTGTTGGGAGGCATTGGTGGATGAGTGGTGCTCTCCCGAATGGCTAGCCTAACACAAGGCCAAGGATAAGCATGCCCAAATGAGAGGTGTGCCAGACCATCAAGGGAGCTCCAACCTGTTTGAGTACGGGGATCACTGGGTATGTGGTTTGCTTCATGATTCATGCAATTTCATTCTTCATGCTAGCTTGAGCCCTTAACTAATATTGTGTTCCTCTCTTTTAGGCACGAGAAAACAAGAAGGAGGTGTCACCTCTATTCGACCTCTATGCCATGGCCCATACTGCCTCGTACAAGAAGTCCAGGGCATTCTTTGAGGATGACCTCGATCATCCAGAGAGCTTCAGCAACATCTCCTCCCACAACAAGCTCGTGAGGTATAGAGATGAGGGGAAGGCGAGGAAAGGGGAGGACTTCAACCCGAGCCAGAGTCCTTTTGGTCCAGAGCTCGTGATAATATCTGGTGGCGAGAGGCCCCATGGCTCGATAGCCATTGGGGATGGACTGATATGGTGTCCTAGAACTCTCTCGGAGATCAAGAAGTGCCAGACGAGCTCTGATCCTGAGATAAGGCCTCGTCCATGGCCAATGGAGCTCGCCACTGATGTTAGGGCCCAGGAGCTTCTGGCGGAGGCAAACAGGCAGGCGGCGCAGAGGGAGAGGGACATGAAGGAGAGGGCAGCTAGGCTCTTGGAGGAGGAGAGGAACCGGATCGACGTGTCTCACCGGGCCCTATACGAGATCCTCGTGGTAAGTTTCTCCTGCATATTAGCCAAATCATGCACGTGATGTTCATTTCATCACTAACTAATATGAATGACTCGTGAAAACAAAATGTGCAGACTGTGTGCTAGAACAATGGTCAGACCCCTCCGTAGATGCCCCATATTGCTATAGCACCCATGGTGAGTTTCATTTGAATGGTCATTAGTTACTAGTATTCACATATGAGTTGCATCATGCTAAGGAGACATTGCTTGCAAATGATCTTTGGTGCAGCGTGCCTCCCGACAAGCATCAACCGATCCTTCTGCATCTGCCGCAACCCCGACCGGTCCTTCTACGTCTCACCCTGGCACAAACTCGACCGGTCCTTCACCTCCGTGATGATGGTAAGTTTTCCCAAGTGTTTTTCTTAACAAATGCATACTTAGCTTAAGAAATGACCTAATTAGCTCCAAAATGACCTATACTTAGCTTATTTTCCTCAAAAATGATATAATAACCTTACTTAGCTCCAAAATGATATATTCTACCTAGGATAGCTATAAAATGACCTATACTTAGCATTTTTTCCTCCAAAATGACTTGATATTCTTAGTTAGCTAGAAAATGGCATAACTACCTAGGATAGCTCAATAATGATCTATATCTAGATTAGCTAGTTCATTTATGACATAATTAGCTCACTTAGGTACAAAATGGCATAAATACTTAGGATAGCTCAATAATGATCTATAATTAGCTTAGCTAGTTCATTTATGACATAATTAGCTCACTTAGGTAAAAGATGGCATAATAACCTTGGTTTAGCTCCAAAATGACCTATACTTAGCTTATTTTCCTCAAAAATGACATAATAACCTTACTTAGCTCCAAAATGATATATTCTACCTAGGATAGCTATAAAATGACCTATACTTAGCATTTTTCCTCCAAAATGACTTGATATGCTTAGTTAGCTATAAAATGGCATAACTACCTAGGATAGCTCAATAATGATCTATGCCTAGCTTAGCTAGTTCATTTATGACATAATTAGCTCACTTAGGTATAAAATGGCATAACTACCTAGGATAGCTCAATAATGATCTATAATTAGCTTAGCTAGTTCATTTATGACATAATTAGCTAACTTGGGTAAAAAATGGCATAATAACCTTGGTTTAGCTCCAAAATGACCTATACTTAGCTTATTTTCCTCAAAAATGACATAATAACCTTACTTACCTCTCAAATGATATATTCTACCTAGGATAGCTATAAAATGACCTATACTTAGCATTTTTTTCTCAAAAATGACTTGATATGCTTAGTTATCTAGAAAATGGCATTACTACCTTGGAGAAGAGGAGAGGAGAAAAAGAAAGAGAGGATAAATTCTTCTTCTTCTTTTTCTTCTTTTTCTTCTAGCTAGTCTTCTTCTTCTTCTAACTTTTATCTTTCCTAATTTGCAGATTTGCTATAGATGAGGAAGCTTGCATTGATGGAGTGTACTCTTCTACTTGTACTTCCTTTTTGTTTATGGAAACTTGTTGGAAACTTGTTTTGGATATGTATGTATGGATATGTTGTTGGAAACCATTGTATGTTGGATATGTTGTTGGAAACTTGTATGTTGGATATGTTGTTGGAACTTATTGTTGGTATGCTTGTTGAAACTTATTGTTGGTATGCTTGTTGGAAACTTGTATTGTTGATATGTTGGATATATATGTGAAATTTTGTGGAACTGAATGATTTTAAGAAAAAACAGAAAAAGGGGGCTATATAGCCACCTTGCCGTCTGCTGGCAGACGGCAAAGGTCTTTGTTGTCAGCTAGCAGACGGCAAAGCTGCCACGTGGCAGCTACCTATACAACCTAGGGTAGCACTAGGCTGGTCTAGGTGGGTTCTTTGTCGTCCGCTGGCACACGACAAAGACCTAAGGTTCTTTGCTGTCTGCCAGCGGACGGCAAATAACCCACCTAGGCCGGCAAAGAAATAGGTGCTTTGCCGTTAGCTGGCAGACGGCAAAGAACTAATGTCTTTGTCGTCTGCCAGCGGACGGCAAAGCATGTCGTTAAGCCCTTAACGGAGCTAAGTTGCCAGGTGTGCCATCCATGCCCTTTGTCGTCCGCTGGCATACGGCAAAAATGTAAAGGTCTTTGTCGTCTGCCAGCGGACGGCAAAACGCCCTTTACCGTGGCTTATTCAGCAGGACAGTTGGTCGTCTGCTGGCGGACGGCAAAGCCTTTGCCGTCCGGCATGCATGCCTTTGCCGTCCGAGATGGCTGACGGCAAAGTGCCTGATTCTTGTAGTGATGGCATAAGTGAAGGGCATGAGAATGGTAGTATGTCACCTTGTCTCATAAATTGTGGGAACATCTAGTAAAACTCAAGCACCTGGAGATTGTTCAATCTGGGGGATTCGAGCCAAGCGTTAACAGTCGAGCGTCTGTACTAGAGGTAGAACGCCGGTATGCATAGGCTGTGAACTATGCCCTCATGGTCGGAGAAGATGGCCTCTGGAATGTTCAAATCAACATCATCAATAGCTTCTCCACTAAAAAAAGTTCCAGTGTACGTTATGCGGATGAGCTGAGCGAGCGGAAATCAACTCGAAATCTACTTTTTTGAGGGGGTTAAAAACTCGAGCGAGAGAGATCTCATGGCAGTTGAGATTCAGAGGAGCGGTGCACCATAGGGGCCGCCACCGCGATGCGAGAACTTGTGTGCGGACGACATCCTTGGTGGGGAGATGGGAGACGATCTCACCTAAGACGGCATCCGACAGGCTGCTGATGCGGTCCAGACCACACTCCTCTTCGTGATCCTAGGTTCCACCGAGGGCACCCGTGCCGCTTCCAGCCGCTAGCGCCAAACCCCCAAAGGAGCGCGTCAATGGAGGCACGAGTCTCGCCATCTTCGTCGTTGAGGAACCGGGCTAGAACTCCATCTCTGTCTCTATTGCTTGGTTCCCGTCGCCTACCTGAACCGCTCTATGCGGGATGGGCGCCGGGATAGATGGATGGATGGATCGATGGGAGGAAGATGCGATTGGAGGCGGCTGCGATCCGCAGGAGAGCGAGCCGACGGCCGGTGCTGGCCAGTGGTGGACTGATGGTTGACTGGATCAGGAATAACAGAGCAGGACGCTGGAGAGTGGAGGCGGCTCGATCAAGACTCGGGAGGAACAGAGGAGGAGGCTGGAGACGGCTGGGACTGCGAGTGGAGTGGGTTAGGGTTAGGTTTTTACTTTCCTCTGTGTATATATGATGTTATTGTCAGTTGGACTGACATGTGGGATTTGTAGCCTTTGCGTGCACGGTTTTGCAAGCATTCCGTGCGCAGGACGTACAGGCACGGCCCCTTGTGTAGCAAAGTCACTATCATGTATTGCATTTTTAACAGTGACTGTCACGG
The DNA here is from genome assembly GCA_022496015.1 of Hordeum marinum. Taxonomy (NCBI): domain Eukaryota; kingdom Viridiplantae; phylum Streptophyta; class Magnoliopsida; order Poales; family Poaceae; genus Hordeum; species Hordeum marinum. The sequence continues at coordinate 406,762,731 of CM039672.1, read as the reverse complement.
TCTTGTAGCCTCTGCGTGCATGGTTTTGCACTGTAACAGGTTTTACCCTCTTATCTTAGTTGAGAGGCAGCATTCATGCCTCTCCCATGGTGCAAGTCTTCCGTCAGCGAAATTCGACGATGGCATGAATCTTCAGACCTCAAATGTGCAGAAAACAACCGAAATGAACATTTGTAATTCACCAAAGTTATATATACTAAAGTGATGAAGGTAAACATTAGACCATTTTTGAATCCCATTTTACACCACTGTCTAGCTGAACATAACTACATATTTAGTATATACGACCACCTCCTGCCACAATTATATAGTAAAACGCATCGCGCAGTTTGTTGGGTAGGACACTACCAAAACACTATTTAGGAGAGATCATTGATTATAAGGTGCAGTAAGCACATATCTCGCATTCTTGGCTAGTGCTTATCAATCGTGATAAGGAGTATTGAGCCAACTCTCAGCTGATATTCTTCTGCAAAATAGGAAAGCCCTTTTACTTCCATCCTCCTGTCAGCTTGTATTGAGTAAGTCGTCTTAACTTCGATTTCATCGTACATCTGTACAAAGCTTACGGCACCTCTTGGTGGAAGGTTAGCAAGATTGGCCTTCAATGTTTTTACAACAGCTGATGGGATTCTCTACAGATTATTATTACGGATAAACAAGAATTTTTTGGCATGCACACAAAACAACTTAATTACTAGTGAAAATGAGAAGTAGGTGAAAACAAAACAAAAATTACTTACTAGTCTGCCAATCGTGATATCTGTGACGTTGAGATGATGGACAAATGGTATTGTTGACAAATCATGGGCGTTGAAGACAAAGTAAATAAGGTCACCCATTTGTCTGTATGACAGTTCTAATCCTGGAGCATGGCCAATCTTGTTGATGTAGTCTTTCTCTGAAGCATCAAGTTCATCTAGAGCTAAATAAATAAAAACTTGTTATGCCAATTTGCTTGAGGTAATAATAGTGTGGAAAAGTACAGGGAGTTATACCGAGAGAGAATATTTGGATTCAGTTAGTGCAGTTAAAGGCATAGGCGATAGAATTGGTAATGTTTTACTCCCTCTGTTCCTAAATAATTGTTGTTGGGGAGAACTAGTCTGGTTCTTCCTAACAACAAGTATTTAGGAACAGAGGGAGTATTTAAAATCACAAGTAGCTTTGAATAGTTGTCTGAATAGTTTGTGTATAAAAAAATTTCAACAAAGAGGTAGCTGAAACAGAGTACATTGCCAAAAGAAAAATGATAACGTGAAACAAAAGTTGTTGTAGGGATAGATGAAAACCATACCAACTGAAGCTTTCGGTTATGCTTTGTGACCTCCTCGACATTCACTGAGCCTAAGATAAATTTGAATAGAGAGACCTTAGCCATCTAAGTTTATGATGAGGATATCTTTGTGGAAAAGGTCATAATCACTCATTAACTTTGTCTAGCTAGGTGCATGAATTTTAGACCTGACAGTTTAATCAGTGATGTATACTTCATATGACAGATTTTCATTTGTCAGAAGCACAGGGTTCTTAATTTTGCCCTCTTCTTCGAGAGCTCGTTGCTTCCATTGGTTCACTAAAGAAACCACGTTCTCTCTGCAATAGCATGGTATGTACCGCAAAAAAAGTTAAAATGCATCAATTGGTAAGAAGGAATTCTTCAATCACTTAAAATGTAGGGTTTTCCTGATTCCAAAAAAATGCTTCAGGTAGTAGTCTAGCATTTGGTAAAAGATGTGCTTTGAAAAATGAAATCATTTTGTTGATTGTACAGATCTGCTTGAAATGGGATTAAAGAAACTTTTAGTTCGTCCCGTGAGAAACATAACATGGTCGTAATTTATGTGCATGTCGTTCCAAAATTTTCACCTTACACTGCATGTTTCGTAACACAATGGCATGTGAAGTGCTATTGTAGTGTAGAGAACGCATGTTTCTAATCCAGGGCAGTTGACAATCTTACTGGTTTTGCAACTCATAATTCTCCTGCAAAATATATAGCAAACGTATAAAAATTAAATCTGAATTTTGATATGTATGAAATTATCAAGACAAGCATATTCGAGTAAAGAGTTGTTTACATGCAAAGTCCTGAAAAGACATGTGCAACTGCTTGATTTGTGACAGCTCAGTTCATGCAGCAGTTATAACAGGAAAGTAGTGTTTACTTTGTTGCCAATTTAAATATGTATGCCAAACTAGTTATGAAAGTACCATTGCGAAATATATCTTTCCTGAACACTTATTTAAGTAATTATGTATGGTGTTAGGCACTTGCATTGTATTACACGCATTTGTATCTAATAATACGTCAGTTTTGCATCCAGACGCTCGGGTCTCCTTTCTAATTCCAGCAATTTTTTGAACCGATGATCTAGCAGAGTCATCCACGCCACCAGGGCCTGTCTCACAACACTATCATCGGTAAGGGATACCACGCAACACCTCCTCCACTTCCCCTTTAACACCCGCCCACTCCGTTTTTAGCCACAAAGCCACTGGGTTATCTCTAATGTTCCCACCTACACTACTAGACTAAATGTGTCTCCTACGACTAGGACGTCTTACCTTGTTGTCCCTTGTAGAGCTTTGTCCTACTCCGACGAGGTCGTTGATGTCGAATATTAACGGCATGGACAACTTCGTCCTAGCATTTAGCGGATCTGTATGAGATCATCACAAAATTTTAATCGTAATAGCATAGATCTATCGATTTACAGCATGAAGAAACAAAAATCGTCAAGGATGGAACAGATCATACAAAAAAATTGATGCGGAAATGGAGTGGTAACGTATGAATCATAGAGTGACTTTGCGGATCAAGAGAAAAGAGAGGGTGAGAGAGGAATAGAAAGTGATGTACAGCGGGTTAGTCGGATATTGTTTTTACTGTAACAAGGGGGTTCTATTTGTGGGGCCACCAAAGCGAACGCTGAGGTTTTAGGTTTGCACGTAGAAAGCTTCAGTCGCCTTAGGAATCACAGTCGTGCCTTTGTTATTCCAAATATTCTGGTGGAACATTCACTTAAACAGTCACGGTCTTACAATCAAAGGAGGCACGTCAGTGCGAATGAGTTGCAAATATTTTAATAGACTGGTGCAGTATGAGAGGGTCCATTGATGCTCTAGTTGAGGCACAAGACTACATGAAGCAGAGTCACACTGTTCCATTTGTTACCTCAATAATTCTCGTGACGACCGTTTCAGTGGGAGAGAGACGGGCACGGATCTGACTCTAGGTAAAGCGCGTTCGTACGCCTCTGAATGAGATGTTTTTCTCTAACGGCAACTTCAATGAGAGGAGGCATGCACTACAGAGGCATGGTATTGTGCGTCTGATCACTCTACCCGTCCACTCTAGCTTGAGTGTCATAGGCATATGCTTGATATTATGAGAGTTGTGGAGGCACGGACAACATCATATTCCCCCACATGCGGCAGTGCGACGAAATTGAAATTAGCTAAGAAGAAAATATGTTTGTTTTTTAGCATGCTCAACCCCCCTTTTTTTGTTAAACCATTCATGGTTGTACAAACACGTAGTGAACATAGTAAGAGAAAGCACAATATTGATGTCATAATTATTGCTGCTATAAAACACAAGCTATTATTCTAACAAGTCTTACAAAAGACCTCTATGCTTTACACGGTAATTAGGACATGACAACACAGACCCTGATTTCAGCAATCACAAATGAATGGATTTGACAATTCCAAACACTCGACACGTGTGTTTGCTAAATCCAGGTGCATATGCTCGCAACTTGTTTTTAGTTCAATACAAGCACACTTTGAAGCCCTTGTGCATATGAAGCACCTTTTCTTGTTGTTTGTAAAATTTAACCGTGAAATCTTTGTGCAAGCTGAACTTGAGCTTGATGGTTTGTAGTATGCTTGCATTATGAATAAAGAATCTCACAAACTCAATGTTTGACCATGTGTCTTCATATTATTCAAGTGTTATTGTCTTCAAGTAAATCCCATGACTCTTGAGAAACACCTGGTGCTTTAGGCGCCATTCATTTGTTAAACCTCTCTAATCCCACCCTGTTGCCTGGATACACACGAAGACTGAAAAACAGTTAATTTCTGGAAAACACCTAAAATACTATCAAGAATGTTCACTTGTTGTACATACACGAAATAAAATATATATAAAGAGCAACAAAAATTGTTATTGTGTTACTGCTATGTATGGGGAAGCCCATATATTGTGTTACTACGTGAAATACCATGTATGCAAAAGCCCACAAAACACTATGTATAGGTTCTCATTGTGTGTTAGATGATCACCTCGGTAAATAGGTTCTGCAGGCATCTAAAGCATCACAACAATCCAACAACCTCATCAAGTTTTAAAATGTCTGGGAGATATATAAGGTCTTGATGTAATCCATCAATCCTGGTATGTTGTGTATGGATAGACCCTTCATTTGATCATAGAATATTATGTTATTAGTTTGTGTTTATGAAACAGAATGCAGCACAATATGTATTGTGGAATAACAGTACCTGAATGATTGTAGAACCAAAGACGATCTTCGATTCATCAGATAAATCCGAAATTTTTCCCCAGGTGTGCAGTTTAGGCGCGAAAACAATAGTTATTTCAAACCGTGTATCTACATAATCGTGGAGTAATCTTTGAAGTGAACTGGCATCCTCGATGTTGAGTTTGCCTCTATCACAATGAATGGTGATGCTGATAAGATTAGGTGAGTTTATTCGCAAGCAGGGGAATTCCTTGTTGAAAACAAGTAGCGGGTATTGCACGACATGACAACACGAGTGGATCATGTTGTGTAGCGAGACCTCCGATATGTAAACTTCCACCAGTGAAAGTCTCTTGAGTAGTGGGAGGCGAATCGTTTCTACTACATTGTTTGCTAGTTTGCAGAGGGTGAATGTGACCGTGTGGAGGAAGGAGTAGAACCTCGAGATGGACATTGGTGCTGAGGGCATATATGAAGGGCATCGGTGTGGTTGGCTGACGATCCGATGGAGGAATTTTGGGAACAGATGGTAGAACTCGATCACTTGGATTTTGTCTAGTTTTGAGGATTGGAGCAACTCATCGACGACACTAGGTTGGGACTGGAGGTAGCTCGTCGGGATGTACAGACGATGAACGGACCCCTCGTGGGTGGAAAGAATGGCTCTAGGAAGGATAATATCATCACCGGCAGATTCAAAACGGCAGTCGGTGCCGAGAGGTTGGAATTGAGTTCCGACGTGAGTGCTTTGGGCTACCTCCTTGGTGGGCAGAATGCAGATGATTTCGCACCTGATTGTTTCCAGACTGTTAAAGACACGAGTGACTGGGATCTCACGGCAGTCAAGATTCAACGGAGCTGTGCGCCATAGATTCCGCCATCAAGAGGCCAGGGCTTGGGTGCGGATGCCATCCTTGAGTGGCAGGCGGTAGATGATCTCTCAAAGTATGCCATCTGGGAGGTCGCTGATGCGGTCCTTAGAAGATCCACCTTCTTGTTGCTTAGATCCACCTGTGCACTCGACCAACATATGCATGCTCCTAGGGAGCATACACTCTCCCCTCCTGTCCTTGTAGCTAGTGGAAGGACACTCTACCTTCCTCGTCGGCGGATGTACAACCGACCTCCGTGGTGGCGCGAACCTCATCTTCTTCCTATTGGAGGCAGCCGATTCCATGTCGGATGCGCTGTTCGCGGCACCTCTGCTGAAACTCTATGTGTCGTAGATCTGTAAAGAGTTCGTGAGACTAGTTTCGACGCAATAGCTTGATGGGTAGGTGAAGCACATCAACAGCGGGCAATAAGCTTATTTTTAGATGTATCCAGAGCATGTTGATACCAGTGCCTCGAGAACCCACGTCCATGCTTGCACACGCTTCACCTCCATGCATGCGCAGGCTTCACCACCGTGCCTGTAGGGGCTGCTCATACATGCCTCTTAGGGCTGCAAACACGTGTCATAGATTCTTCACTAGCATACCTGTAGAGGCTTAACCACTGATCATGTAAAGGCTTCACTTCCGTGCATGGAGAGGCTTCAGTCCAGTGCCTCTGCACCACGTCCCTGCAGCTACAGACTTCACTCTCCCATGTCTCTTGTGCCTACAGACCCGTGCTTTACAAAGTGTCAACATCCGTTCTTGTAGTGCCTTGACTTATTCGCCTTGGACGCTTGTAGTGCAACACACCCGTGGTTCTAAGGACTTCACTACCGTGCCTATAAGGGCTTCAATTCGTTGCCTTTAGCGGCTACACAAACATGCCCTTAGAGGCTACAACCACGTGCTTGTAGATGCTTCAGTCACGTGCCTATAGAGGCTTCACCCGCATGCCTGTAGATGCTTCGGTCCCCTGCCCATAGCGGCTTCCCTCCGGTAACTCTGCACCATGTCCCTGCAGATACGGGCTTCACTCTCCCGTGTCTCTTGTGCCGACACACCCGTGCTTTACATACTGGCTATGCCCAACCTGTAGTGCAACATGCCCGTGGCTATACTCTCTAACTGGGTATTTGGACGCACGTCACTGCTATCAGTGCCTCGAAAACCCCACTGCCGTGCCTGTAGGGGCTTCGCAAACGTGCCTGTAGATGCTTTAGTACCATGCATGCGGAGGCTTCTAACACGTGCTTGTCGATGCTTCGGTACCGTGCCCTTAGAGGCTTCACAATGGTGTCTGTGTAGGCTTCATTCCCATGCCTGTAGATGTTGTCGTCCCGTGCCTACAGAGGCTTCAATGGCATGCTTGTAAATGCTTCAGTCCCGTGTCTGTAGAGGCTTCAGTCACATGCCTGTGCATGCTTCAGTCACGTGATTGTAAATGCTTCAGTCACGTGCCTGTACAGGCTGCACTCACATGCCTGTGCATGCTTCATTCACGTGATTGTACATGCTTCAGTTCCATGCCTACAGAGGCTTCAGTAACATGCCTGTCCCGTGACTGAAGCCTATACACATGTGCCAATAGTTACTTCAGTCCCGTGCCTGTAGCGGCTTCACTGCCGTGCCTTTGTAGGTTTCCAGTGTGCCTGTAGATGCTTCCGTCCCATGTCTGTGAGTGCTTCAGTCACCTTCATTGGCGTGCCCATAGAGGCTTCATTCCCGTGCCTATAGATGCTTTCGTCCCATGCCTATAGAGGCTTCAATGGCGTGCATGTAAATGCTTTAGTCCCGTGCCTGTAGAGGATTTCGTCACGTGCCTATGCATGCTTCAGTCACATGCCTGTAGAGGCTGCATTCACGTGCTTGTCCCGTGATTGAAGCACACACAGGCACGGGAGGGACCTCTACACAGGTGCCAATAATTGCTTCAGACCCGTGCCTGTAGGGGCTTCACTGTCATGCCTGTGCGTGCTTCAGTCACGTGCCTGTATAGAGGCTTCACTCCCGTGCATGTAGAGGCTTCAATGGCGTGCCTGTCGAGGCTTCACTCCCGTGCCTGGAATGGCTACAATATCGTGCCTTTAGCAGCGACAAGAACGTGCCTGTATCGGCAGCACAGATGTGCCAGTAACGGCTACACAATATTGCCTGTACAGGATACACACAAGTGCTTGTATAGATTCCCACACGTGCATGTACATGCTTCAGTCTCGTGCATGTACTTCAGTCCCGTGCCTATCGATGCTTCCCTCCCGTGCTTGTAGAGGCTTCAATGGCGTGCCTGTAGATGCTTCATTCCCATGCCTGTATAGGCTTCAGTCACGTGCATGTGCATGCTTCAGTCACGTGATTGAACATGCTTCAGTCACGTGCCTTTAGAGGCTGCACTCACGTGCCTGTGCATGCTTCAGTCACGTGATTGTACATGCTTCAGTTCCGTGCCTGTAGAGGCTTCAGTCACGTGCAAGTCCCTTGACTGAAGCCTATGCACACGTGCCAACAGTTGCTTGAGTCCCGTGCCTATAGCGGCTTCACTGTCGTGCCTGTGTGTGCTTCAACCACGTACCTGTAGAGTGCCTGTGCGTGCTTGAGTCACGTGCATATAGAGGCTTCACTCCCGTGCATGTAGAGGCTTTAGTCACGTGCATGTAGAGGCTTCACTCCCGTGCCTGTAAAGGCTTCACTCGCCTGCCTGTAGAGGCTTCACTCCCGTGCCTGTAATGGCTACAATTCCATTCCATTATCAGCGACAAGAACGTGCCTATAGCGGTGACACAGACGTGCCTGTAGCGGCTACACATTCGTGCCTATAAAGACTACACATAAGTGCTTTTATGGCTTCACACACGTGCCTGTACAGGCTTCACTCCCGTGCCAACCAGTGCCTTGAGAATCCCACGTCTGTGCCTGTAGGGGGCTTCACAAACGTGCATGTAGATGCTTCAGTACCGTGCATGCGAAGGCTTCTAACATGTGCCTATAGATGCTTTGGTCCCATGCCTGTAGAGGCTTCAGTCACGTGCCTGTGCATGCTTCAGTCACGTAATTGTACATGCTTCAGTCACGTGCCTTTACAGGATAGACTCACGTGCCTGTGCATGCTTCAGTCACATGATTGTATATGCTTCAGTTCCGTGTCTGTAGAGGCATCAGTCACGTGCTTGTCTAGTGACTGAAGCCTATACACACGTGCCAATAGTTGCTTGAGTCCCGTGCCTGTAGCGGCTTCACTGCCGTGCCTGTGTAAGCTTCAGTCGCATGCTTGTAGATACTTCTGTCCCGTGCCTGTGCAGGCTTAAGTCACGTGCCAATAGAGGCTTCATTCCCATGCCTGTGTCTCCTTCAGTCACGTGCCTGTAGAGGCTTCACTCCCGTGCGTATGCGTGCTTCAGTCACAAGCCTGTAGAAGCTTCACTCGCGTGCGTGTAGAGGCTTCATTCCCATGCATGTAGAGCCTTCACTCCCGTGCCCGTAAAGGCTTCACTCTCCTGCCTCTAGTGGCTTGACTCCCGTGCCTGTAAAGGCAATAATACCGTTCCTTTAGTGGCAACACAAACATGCCTGTAACAGCTACACAATCGTGCCTATAGAGTCTACACACAAGTGCTCGTATGGCTTCACTCACGTGCCTATCGAGGCTTCACTTCCATGCTTGGTGTAGCACAGCTGTATTGATCTTAGCATGTTTTGTTGTGCAGCGTGCAATCGTCTAGAGGTACGTTGTATGAGTTGACAGAGGCAGGTGTCTGATTTTTGGACACATGATTCATTAGTATCTGAAACATGTGTGTGATTCACGGTTTACCTGTTGCAGAGTCACGGGGGTGATTCTTGCAGAGGCTTGGCATCAAGTCGTCGACAAAAGGCATGTGTATGAATTTCCTAGACAAACGATTCAAGAGTCTCCATTTACATGCACATACACATGGAGATTGACTTCATTTACATGCTTACATGTTTATGTTGAGAAAACAGCTATCGTGATATTTAACCATGTCGTTTGACAAGTATTAGTCTTCATCCTTGTTTAAGATCCTTCGAATCTGTTGACCCATCGCATCAGGTTTGACTTTGTTTTCTTAACTGGGTAGTAGCATGTATAGTGCTTCCGCCTTCCAGATTTCTAGTTGATCCTAAAAAATTCACCAACAAAAATTAAATTCGCCAACAAAATTTCTTCACTAAGTAATAACAAGAAGTATAAAATATTCCAGTTTTCTGTATGCTCCTAGCACAGTCTACAATTTGAGGGAAAACTTGCGTTGAAATGATCTATGTCTTCAACGAAATTCTTGCCATTGTAGAAGAATGCAAGCTTCAGAGCAGCATATGCTAATTCACCCTTCTCAACCATTGGAACGTCTTCTGTGGACTTTATTTGCCAATTAACCTTCTGCTTGGTTTCCACATTCTTGGGATGTACCCCATCGCAAACTGCTTTAAACCTAGGTGCCCGCATGTATAGTTTTTTTTGTGGGGGGAGAGGTTGAAGAAATCATCAAGTGGAATTTTTTTAAATTTAGGACACTTACAACTTTCAATTTGTGTTTGTGGTAGGCATCATAGTCTTTATTCCTTTTCTACTTTCTCGCATCAAATAAATCAAACAGCTTATTTGCTTCCTCAATGCTCAAACCGTAAATGTTTGGATCACTTTCTTCTTGAATTTCCTTGCGAGGTACTTCATGAGGATCAATGATGTGGACTTTGTTCGTGTATTTGTACATCATATATACAGAGTAATGGCTTTCCCTCTCCATTATTAAGAATATTTGCAAACACGCGAGTTTTTTTGACATTTAATGCTATATGAAGGAATATGCTGAAACATGTATTTTGATTATGTTTTGGAGTGAGGGTTTTTACCATATTTGTTGTTGAGAGCTTCTTCTGTTGATGTTCATTGACGTACTGGGGAATCAATTCTTTCTTCTCTTTATCCAATTCAACTTTAAACTTGTCAATGCCTAGAGTGTGATTCTTTATTTTCAGTATATGCTACACCAAAAAGAAATAAACTGTTATTGACATGAAACGTGCAAATTTACAAGGATGTGCGTGGTATTTTAAAATTTACCTCTGCAAAGTAAGGGCCTAATATTAACCTGTCTTCATAACTTTCTTGTGAAGGTTTTATGCTTTCCTAGATATGTGCTATTTCGTTGATCACCCTCTTTTCAATGCGAGCTTTGTTCAGACCTGGTGTTGGTCCAAATACCGCCTTCGGTTGTGCTCCGGTAAAAATTGATTTTGTGGAGTTTCCATGCCTCCGCTTATATAGATTTTTCTTGTTAGAGAAAAAAAAGAATTATTGTTGTGGGGCGGTCTATAAAAAGTAACTTGAGGTATTTTTCTTCATGCATGAGTAAACAAGTCACTTTTTGAATTCCTTCTGCCAGCTGTTGTTCATGATTATTTACAGCAGCTTGACTGCGTCGTCCGTGTGGTCAAAGCGTGGTGCTTCAAGTTTTGGATATGTCACGCGGCTTTGGTGCCTACCCTTTTGTTTGCTATTTGTCTTTGTCAAAGCAGGTAAAAATTGATTGTCATTGTTTCTATGCTAGAAAACATATGTCAAACCGTCTAGTCATAGCTTGTCTGCGTGGGTCGTTCCAGAAAAGTTATCTTACCTTCCTTGGTTGAAAAAAACTTTGAATCTGTTGGTTTGAATTCTTGTATTCGTGTAGGTAGCTGGTCCCACTTTAAGCTGTTGCTTTTACCAAATATTACTGTGAATAGGAACTCTGGTTTCCATTCATCATCTACCTTACAATGTTAAAGTCACGATATCTGAATACTTATTAGTTTCATGGAAACTATGATGCTCAAAATAAATAAAATTGTTATATTGTTAACTTACATGTTGTTCATCATCATCTTTCACCAGTGATTGGCTGTTCCAGTATTTTGCAAATTGGACCATGAATTGTCCGCATTGCATATCCTTTTGTTTTGGCGTGGAAACTCTGTTAGGCCTAGATGCTAATTTTCCCCAATTTGGTTCGTCGCGGGCTTTTAGTGTCGTTTCCCGTAATGCCTCCTCATCAGCAGATACATCCTTTCAATCTGGTGATTTCAATCTTGTTTTGTTGTCAAGAAAAGTAATCATACCGTGTTATTAGCAAAGAGACAAAACAGAATTCAGACCCACATACCGGTTCTTCATGGCTTCTATGGTGTTCTCTCCATGTCAACTTACTACAATGCTTGTATTCTAGCGAGTCCAGAATGTCAACAGTCTCCTCGTACTTGTTCAGGACATACAATGTGTGGTGTGAAGCGGTGTTATGGGGAATCATGATCTGCATTGGGTGACACAGAGAGTCAAATGTCATGTGAACATGCAGGCTTAAGAAGGAGAATAACTGATGTGAAGTGAACTTACCAGCTTCTTACCTAGAAGGTTTTTTCCTTTCATGAGTGTTTCGAACTGTTGTAGTGATTCATCCTCATTAACTCTTTTAGTCCTCCATTTTTATAGTCGGGGCCGAGTACAAGCTGTAACAAACAAGGAGTGCACGTTTAGCAAAACATTTTCCAATCGATTGTGTGATGGAAGTGCTTTCGTTGAAGAGGGTTCCGCATACATTTGAGAATTCTTTTGTGAGAATAACTTTATCGCTTGTGTTGTCTTGTTCCTGTTCTGTCCATTCTTCAAACAGTGCATTACAGATGTTGGCCTCCATTTGTCCCTTTGATCCTTTCTGGAGCTGTTGCAGCATGATTTTTCCGGTGATATAATCTTCAATATTTGCGCTTTTATACAGGGGTACTCTGCAAAGAAAAAAAGGTTTACGCAAAAAATATAGTCACTAGTTAGGTAGCTTCACTTGTCTTTCTTTTTTCAGGGCAGAGAGGCTACTTACTCTCTGCAATTCTCCTGCCCTTCGTTCCTCATTAGATATTGATGAAGCACCTTGGCCTTGTCCATGTGAATGAAGTGTTGATACTCAAATGTTGGAATGTTAGTTACGTCGTAGAGCCTGGTTGGCCATTTAATCGCCCTCTTGATAGATATTATGTTTGTCAGCATGATCTCAGATGACTGGCGTATTGAGGTACCTGGGGAATCCGATTGCAACCTTGTCAGCACCTCCTCTTGTTTCTTGTTAAATTCCTCCTCATTAGCCATAGTTAACGCTGCTTTGAATTCTTCAAAATTCATACCTTCATGAACTACAAGTTCATCGTAACTTTCTAGTCGAATAGTTGTAAGGCCCTTTAGTAACTCTACCAGATCTTCTTCACGGGATAGCGTTTTGGGGAGCAAGAAGTCCAAAGGCATGTCTGGTACTGTGCTTGATGTGATGCTTACTGCTGAGATTTTTTCTAATTTTCTCTTGACAACTTTCTTTGCTTCTTTACGAATAGACATGGCAGCATCACGTTTCCGATGTTCAATAAACCTCTGTTCAGATATCTTTCTCTTCTCTTTATCGTTTTCTTTTTCAGTCTTCTCCTCCGTTGGGACGGCGGGTCGGTCTGGTTCTATTGGAGGATCCTTGCGTTCATGCTCCCTCTGCAAATCAGCATCTTGTTGCACATGTTGCTCTTGACCCTCTTGGTTAAGTTCTTTCTCTTGACTCCATGAATTGTTGTCTTGTTGCACATGTTGCTCTTGACCTTCTTGGTTAAGTTCTTTCTCTTGACTCCACGAATTGTTGTCTTGTTTGCCTTCTTCCTCTTCACCGTCCAGCAATTCAATAACTTCTATCTCTCCAGTACATACATCAATTTGCTCGGGAGATTCAGGAATTTCTTCTTCGGTTATGCCGCAATCAACTTGTTTCGTTTCTCTGTCTTTGATTACAACTTTATGTTTCAGCATATCTATCCCGATCAAACAAACAGATAAATATTGTGAGGCTTTGCTTGTGAAAACTACCTCTCAGAAGAGAATTAGTTTTTTGTTTTTTGAAAGACGAACATGTCATACAGTTTAGCAATACTAGGTTTGTATTGCCCATGTGTTCACTCATTAAATGATACATAATCCTCTTCCTCAAGTTAGGGACTTGTTCTTCTATCAGTGTGATAGTTCTACCTTCTTCAGAGTAGTGCTTGAGGTTCATGTACATGTAGAACGCACAGTCCAGTCTGCAAGTTGAGAGAATGATTCGTTAATTATACTGGCCCCTTGGTATGAAAATACTTTCTACGTTTTTCATGTTAAACTGTCTCAATGAGATAAAGAACAAGGATGTTAGTAGTGTTTACGTGTTTGGTCCCTAAAGTGGTACGTCCATGATGACCTTCTTGAAATGGTCAATGTTACTTGGTGAAAGTTGAACCTTCGAGCTTACTTGTTTCTAGATCCTCTTTAAATTTCTTGTTACAACGTTGAAGAATTCTCTTGGCTCATTGTTATCCTTTATAGAGTCAAGCATCTCAAAGCGTTGTTTTTTCATGTTGAATGCTATGGTCACATAGTGACAGATAGTTTTGTCTTTGATGAACCCCCCTATGGTAGTTGGCAGAAGGAACTTCAAAAGGACAACAATGCAACATAAACATTGGTAGCATAAACTTAAACATCTGTAATTATTCTTAGATATAGTAGTTTGTTCTGTTTACCATGTCATAATCTTCAAGATGTTCTCCTTCTTCGATACCGAAAAACCTCTTAAGATGCTTTAGCAGATGTTTTTTTATCTTTTTGCCATCGTAGTCTCTAAAATTCAATGGATCGTTTCTATTGGCTCGGTATACATGTTGCATGTATTGTGAAACGTACATATAAAGATTTTGTAAGTCCACATGTACACAGCCTGATACTCATTTACTTAAAACATGATATTGCGTCGAGATTTTTACGTACGGTGTTGCATACTGTTAGGATCTTCCTCCGTGTGCCCTTGAATTCATTTTGTAGGAGCAATAACAAGGGCTCAATGATTATAGTGTTGACCGCATTACCATCTGCGAAGCTTCTGGCAGCGTCTCCGATCTTGGTAATAACATCCTCCGCTATTATGAAATCATCATTTCTGCAATATATATATATACACACACATAGAGAGATAGAGATAAAGGGTATATTTGTTCACGGGAAAAAACATTGAATTTGTTTCTGTGGAAGTAACATGCACTTACCTTTCTTCGACTCTCCATTCCCTGCAGCACACATCTTGTATATTTTTTTTGATGGTTTCTATTGTGGGCTCGGTGTCTTTGCTGCCTTTTGTATTTGAAGGCATTATACTACTTGGTACTTTGTGTTTATGTAAAAAGAGGGGTTGAAATAATATATTTTTAATTACCTGATTCGGTGCAACGAGTTGTACCTTGTCCTTTGTCGTCACTTTCCTGCCTTGGTGTGCCATGAGGTGCCTGGGTTCCTATTGCATCGTTGTTTTTGTCCAGAACACTCTGAAGATTTGCTTTAACTTGTATATGTGCGAGCTCATCTTCTAGGGCTTCCTGCCTTGATGTGCCATGAGCAGCCTTGATTTCTGTTATGTCCTTGTTTTTGTCCAGAACACTCTGAAGATTTGCTTCAATTTGTATATGTGTGAGCTCATCTTCTTGGGTTTTCTGTAACACGACAGAGATTTGTAGTTAAATCAACATAAAATTGCAATATTTATTTTTATGAAAGCAGCTTGTGGAATACCACCTCTTTGAATGTTGTCGTCGGTGCCGTGTCCTGGGATCCCGTTGTTCGTTCCTCACTGTCAGTGTCCTCTCATTTCTCTTGCGGCTTCTCAAAGAAAGAGGTAACTTAAAATGTGATTTCATTTGTGCCAGAGGAGCTATTTTTTCAATTCAGAGAAGCAGCTTATGTAAATTTACCTCTTCAAAAGCTGTTGTCGTTGTAGTCCTTGATATTTCCTTCTTGCCGACTGAATGTTCTGTACCTCCAGTTTCAGCGTTGTATGCCATTGCGATAATATGTTTGTTGACCTCTTCTGGTTGCTTGCTCACGTGTACAACGTCGGTACTCTCCTTTGTTTCTTGCGGATTTTCAAACTAAAAAGAAATTATTAGAGTCTATATTTCTTCACCAATTATTTTTTAAATGTTGTAGAAACAGTGATTGTTGTTGGTGGTGTTGACCTCGTCAGTGTTTCTCAGCTAGGTTGTGCCTTGCACTCTCGCTTCTTCTTCCTCATATATTGAAGTTCTTGGCTCTATTTTTCGTAAGTCTTCTACTCCAGTGACAGCACTGTCTTGTTGTTCCATCCTGATGCTTTCATTTGTTTCTTTTTCCTTATTGATGAACCAAAAATATAAATAACAATGGAACTTCATTTGGAATGTGCGATCTCTTCTAGTTCTTATCCAACTTTACCTCTTCAGTCATTCGTGCCTATGCGATCTCTCCTAGTTTTTGTGTGTCAACTGAAGATTGCTCTTGGGTTACAACACTTGGTTCTGTTGTATTCACAAGCTCCCCTAATTTTTTGGTTTCATCAACTGACATCTCTAAGGCTTGTATCTTCGTGTTAGGACGAACTTCATCTTGAGTGTAGCTTTGATGTGAATTAAATTCGTCATGGGATCCAGGTTCGACGTGTGTTGCCTGTTGTATTTCATGTTCTTGTAGTACCTGTAGATGAAAGATGGTGAGTTTAGCGCTTCATTTTTCTTTGGAAGTGATGAGACTACAGTATATGTACAACATCGGTACTCTCCTTTCTTTCTCATGGCTCTTGAAGCTGAAAAGTAATTATTAGGGATTGTATTTCTTTCTTGACTACCATTTTTTTAAATGATACAGAAACATGAATTGTTGGTTCGTTGGCGCTCACCTGTTCAATGTTTGTGTCATCCTGTAGGGTTTGCTGCTGTAGGCTTTGTAGTTGTTCCTTTGCAGCAGTGGTGTCCTCCTCTAGGGGCTCCTCGTGTAGGCTTTCTAGTTGCCCTTTTGTAGCAGTGGTGTTGTTTGTTTCCTGCGTCCATTCAGATAAAAAAGTTACTGTAATTAACAAAAACCCTAGTATAAATCTCCGAGATAAGCTTTTTCCTGACATTTTATTTTACCGGACCGTCGGACGTTGTGGTGTTTGTATCTGCCTGCACCGCTATTTCTTTTTGAGGTAAAAGAGGTTCCAGGGGCTTCTCAACAACTGCCATCTCTAAGGCTTGTATCTCCTTGTGAGGACAAACTTCGTCTTGAGTGCAGCATTGATGTGACTTAGATTCATCACGAGATCTATGATCGACCTGCCTTGCCTGTTCTCTTCCATGTTCTTGTAGTACCTATAGATCAAAGATGGTGAGTTTAGCAGTTCATTTTTTCTTTGGAAATGATGAGATTACAGTATGTGTACAACATCGATACTCTCCTTTGTTTCTCATGAATTATTAGGGATTGTATCATCTAGTGCTTGTTCAAAACATAAATAGGAAAAGAAATAAATGAAACAATCGGCATAGAACAGCAATTGGTGCTTGTGGGATCTCGTTTGGAATGTGTGATCGTCATAAAACAATAGACCTTCATTTGGAATGTGTGATCTCTTATAACTCTTGTCCAACTTTACCTCTTCAGTCATTAGTGCCTGTGAGATCTCTCCTAGATTTTCTGTGTCAAGCGAAGTATGTTCTTCTGTTACAGCAATTCGTTCTGTTGTACTAACAAGCTCCCCTGAAATTTCGGTTTCCTCCTGTTCTGTTACTTGTCGTTCTTTCGCAACAGTGCTCTCGTTCGTTTCCTGTGTCCATTCAGATAAAAAAATGTTAGTGTAATAAACTGCATCGCAGGATAAATCTCCGAGATAGGTTTTTTCTTGTCGTTTGATTTTACCCGCCCTTCAGTACTTGTGGTGTTTGTCTCTACGTCCACTGCCATTTCTTTTTGAGAAAAATAGTTTCAACCTTGTCATCAACTGCCATCTCTAAGGCCTCTATCTTTGTATCAGCAGCAACTTCATCATGAGTGTGCCTTTGCACATCATCCTCTACTATTTCCTCTTCTTGTAATACTTGGGTATGAAACATGGTAAGTTTGGTGGCACATTTTGTTTAGAAGACCTGTTGTACGTGGGTAAGTTGGTTATGGAAGGTCACCTCATTACTATTTTCTTGTTGTTCTTGTTCATCTTGTGATCTATCGCTGCTTGAGCCTATCTCTGTTGGACTTGTTTGTTGTTTCTTGTCCAGCCGAGTCTACATTTCGTTCTACGTCTGTTAGCTTGTAAAACATGTACGTATCCAGCTTACAAGGAAAAAAGGTTGTTTATACTCACTTTTTGGCTGGTTATGATGCCCGAGGATGAGCCTTTCCTTCTTAGTTCTCTCGTATCTTCGGAGATGATAGGTGATTTCTTCTTTGGATGCTCGTGTTCACTGTTGTTGCCATCTTTAATCTGCTTCTTCTCTATTCTGACCCGGTATGCATCTATCGTCTTTTGTCTTCTGGTTCTTTTCGTTCTTTGTTCTTTCTCTTCTACTTCATTAGTTTTTCTTTTCGGTCGTCTCGGTGGTTCTTCTACTGTCTTCACTATTGAAGTCAGGTTCCTATTGTGAATCATGCGCTGATAGGCATTGTGTCAATCGAAATTACCAATCAGTGTCACCGTTTGGTTTATCAGACTTTCTCTGGCTGATTTGTCATAACTTGCCTCATCTTCAGTGCATCCTGCCACATTATTCTGCCTTATCACGGGTAACTGTCTTGCTTCATCAAGCACTTTTTCCAACAATTTGTTGATCTTGTTGAAGGCTTGTTCAGATCCTTTGTTGGTGCTTGACTCATGTTCGCTTCTCATTCTCGTGCTGGCTGTTGCTTCACGCCTAAGCTTGGGTGGATCTAATAGCAGTTTTGACGTTTGTTGGTCATGTCTTTTACTCTGTGATGGTACCAATTGCATTGAAGTTGAAGGTGACCCTGTGTTTCCGTGATCCGTGTAGAATATCCTATCTGTTGTCCCTTTCCATGTCTGCATTGTTTCGGTAAGACGAAGTTTGTTAGAATAAGAAGTGTTTTTAAACGGTATGAGGAATTTATAGACAACAGAGATACCTTTATCCTGCCAAATTCATAGTCATTTGGACGTCCTTTTCCATCCTTCTTCGTGTCTTCTTTAGCTATCTTCTTTAGAACGTTCTCCTCAAGGTAGTTCGCTCTTGGCGTTGAAGTATTGTTCATACTCTTAGATAATCTGTTCATTTCTCTTGTGTTTGGTAACAGCAGGGAGTCGAGGTACATGATTACTAGTGCCGTAGAGGTGGTCTTGGTTTCCTTTTACACCCTCTTTCATTTCTTGCCAATCAATTGCTCCATCCTGGATTGTTTCGACAATGACCTGGAAGAAATCCATCTCTGCCATTTCTTCATAATTCATATTCTTGACCATTATTGCTTGTTTGCTGTAGCGAGGGAAGGTTGTCCCACAGACAACCTTGTTGAAAAATATGAGGAAAAAGATTTTGACAGCCTTCCTGCTTTCTTCTTCTCGATCTATTTCTACAAGATCCCTTAATTTCCCAATCAGATGTGAATGTGTGAAGTCATTTTTTCTGAAGCCAAGGTCTGACTGGAGCTCCTTCATTGATTCGTTGCAAATCATTGGCCTTGGTCCTGTCTTTTTATTGTCGTTTGGGTATCCAAAAACTTTATGGATCCCTTCCTTGGTAATCCTTATTTCCTTGTCCCCATCGTCGTCACTGAAGCTTATCATGAAGTTATTTGTGTCCATATTTTTGTAGATGTATGCTGCGAGGCTCCTATTGATTGACCCTGTTATTTTGCAACCCTCTATGCTACCAAAGCCAGCTGTCTTAACATCTTTTCGGTGACGTTCTTTGAGAATTGTCCAAGCTTCTTTCACCTGATGAAATGTAGCTCTAGCCTTGATTTGACATTTTTCGTCAGTCTCTGTTTTATCTGCTTCGTTGACTATCAATGGTAGTGATTGTTTTCCGCTCGCCCTTTTCCTCTTTCTCTTCTTTTGGCTTGTATTTCCCTGATTCGGAAAAAACAGAAACAGATGTCTTGTTAGTAAGCACCGTTCTATTTCCAGTAGCAACAAATACTTGTAGAGAAATCATCTCTTACATGATCATTGTCGTCCTCTCCGGCTTCACTATCGTGTGCAGGATTGAAATCATTGTCTCTTTCTGTGTTGGCATTGGCACCGCTGGACTCTTCTGAAACTCTGTTTTTTGAATCCTCTCCTTCTTCATCTTGCTGTCTTTTTTTCTATTTTCATGTCAATTTGTTTTTTCATTGCAGATGGTTTTGCTTGATTATGAGCTGGTGGGATTACCATTAGAGGCTTCGACTATTGCTTCAAGGTATCACTACTGACTAAGGGCTCAGTGCTTTTCTTTCTCTTATGTGTCTTTTCCACAATATTAACACCATCTGTTCTTTCTGGTTGTATCTTTGGTTTTTGCCTGCTGTAAGTTACCATGGTTTTCTGTGGCTGTGATACGACGGTAGGTGCCTTTTGTGCTTGCTTGGTCCCGTCCTTGTTCCTGGTTGGCAAGGAGAGATGTTGGGTCTATCTAGATATTCTGTATTAATTTCAGAAATGATTGTCTGAATATCAGTGTCTACATGCCCTGCTTAATAACGAGTTTGGACATAAGGTTTGTGACGCAATATTTACTATGAACAGTAAGACATAGTTCCAAATCATACTAATGTGTTATACAGGACATATACTGCCTTTTGGTGATAATAAGGTACTATGCAAGCATTCTAAAACAGTTGTCATAGGAATGCAGCATCTCTTTGTCATTGGGATCACGGTACAACAGAAAAAAGTTGTTACTTAGAAGCATCGTTGGACGATCACAGTTACCTTGATTGACTGCATGTTGTGGATGTATAACTGTTGAATCAACAATATTACCTATTTTCTCTTTCTCAATTTCCATGAAGTCCTTCACACCACCGATTTCTGCATGTAAAACGACGTGCTGTGAGGGACCTACTTGGATTTGACAAAAAATTAGGTGACGGTTTGTTTGATGCTTGAAGCACATATTATCTAAACATGGAGCATGGATTATGAAAAACAAGGTCACGTAATTTGAAATCCATAAAATGTAGGTACGTAAACAATCGTCGGTAACTTTTTTCCTATCCTATTTCTACTTGTTAGATAAGTTGAGACAAAGTATTCGAAAGCAGATTTGGTGCGGCTGCTAGGGTTTCTGTTCATCCAAGGCGAGGGAAATAGATACTATGAGCAACCTACTACAATGGGATGGAATGCAGAAATGTTTACCTTTGATTACGCATGCGGGGCTCCTCGAATCCATCCACTCGTTCTGTCGTTGCTCTTTGTAGTTATCTCTGTCGCCGGTTTTGCGAGCGTAGTTCTTCGTCGACTGTCGCCACCAGCGGGAGGGGATCTTGTGGCGGGCACCTTTTGAGTGCTTGTGTTGGAGTGCAGGACGGTTGGAGAATCGCGGCGGCGGTTACCGATGAGGCTAGCGGCAGTTTTGAATTCCGCGTGCTGGAGAACGAGAAGAGCAGAGCATGCGTGAGGGGAAGTGTTTGAGATTTTCGATTGGGGGAATAAGGAACGCAGTAGTAGAGAGAGCGAGGGAACAGACGGAACCGTCCCGAATCTTGCATCAAGATTGGTGAAGAGCCGGGTTTTTTTTTGCTTTATTGTTGAACCTTGCATCAAGATTGGTGAAGAGTCGGGTTGTTTTTTTCCTTTATTCTCAACCGTCCTGAATCTTGCATCAAGATTGGTGAAGTGCCCGGGTGTGTAGTGGCACAAGAGTCACGGAACAGACATTTAGAATAGCCACAGCGTAAAGCATGGGTGTGTAGGCACAAGAATCACGGTAGTGTAGGCACAAGAGTCATGGAACAGACATTTAGAATAGCCACAACGTAAAGCACGGGTGTGTAGGCACAAGAATCACGGTAGTGTAGGCACAAGAGTCACGGAACAGACATTTAGAATAGCCACAGTGTAAAGCACGAGTGTGTAGGCACAATAATCACGATAGTGTAGGCACAAGAGTCACGGAATAGACATTTAGAATAGACACAACGTAAAGCATGGGTGTGTAGTGGCAAGAATCACGGTAGTGTAGGCACAAGAGTAACGGATCAGACATTTAGAATAGCCAGAACGTAAAGCACGGGTGTGTAGGCACAAGAATCACGGGCTAGACATTTGGATAGCCACCGTGAAAAGCATAGGTAGTGTAGCCACAAGAGTCACGGAACAGACATTTAGAATAGAGACAGCGTAAAGCACGAGTGTGTAGGCACAAGAATCACGGTAGTGTAGGCACAAGAGTCACGGAATAGACATTTAGAATAGCCACAACGTAAAGCACGGGTGTGTAGGGGAAAGAGTCACGGGCTAGACATTTTGCTGCACGACGAAAGACGCGCTACGACCTATGACCCCGCCCCCTTCAAGGTTTATATGAATGCTAACCGAGCAAAAGGCGAGCCGGGGCTGAGCCGCCGGAGGCACCGTTTGCACGCGGCACGACAAAACACGCAGCATGACGAAACACGTGGTATGATTTATGACCCCCCCCCTTCAAGGTTTATATGAATGCTAACCGAGCCGAAGGCGAGCCAAGGCTGCGCCACCGGAGGTGCCGTTTGCACGCGGCATGATGAAATACGCGCTACGACCTATGACCCACCCTTCAAGGTTTATATGAATGCTAACCGAGCCGAAGGCGAGCCGGGGTTGCGCCGCCGGAGGCGCCGTTTGCACGCGCCATGACGAAACACGCGCTACGACCTATGAACCCCCCCCCCTTTAAGGTTTATATGAATGCTAACCAAGCCGAAGGCGAGCCGGGATTGTGCCGCCGGAGGCGCCGTTTCCGGACGGCACAACGAAACACATGCTACGACCTATGACCCCCCCCCCTTCAAGGTTTATATGAATGCTAACCGAGCCGAAGGCGAGCCGGGGCTGCACCGCTGGAGGCGCCGTTTGCACGCGGCATGACAAAACACACGGTGACGAGGATATGTACCTAGGGTAGGGTCTTAGGCAAGGCCCACATACCCTACCTAAGGACACCACATGGGAGGACTTGAAGATCAAGCATGAACTTCCGAGTGGATCCCTGGAGACGTTCAAAGTCACTCGACAGTAATCCACTCGGAGACTCCCGCTCTCACTCGGCAGTCGCATGTCACTCAGAAGACCTCGCTTTCACTCGACGCCAGAAGACCAGGAGCCACCATCAAGAGCCCAACGGGCAGACGCTGGTTCAATGGTCATTAGTAGCTTTTATTACGTACGTTACCTGTAACGTCAGACTTTAAACCCCACGACCAGGCCCATAGATGCGGGATAATTATGAGGGGCAGCGAACTCTATATAAGTCGCCCCTCCGCTCCTGCACAAGGGTTCGCAACCATTGTAATCTCAACATTCCACAAGACATAAAGCTCCCGAGCACTGAGACGTAGGGCTGTTACCTCCACAAGAGGGGCCTGAAGTCATACATCCGTGTGTACACCCTCTCCGTAGCTAGGACTCTGCCCTCTCCCTTCGTGCCCCTACCATCTACTGTCAGGCTCATTCCCACGACAGTTGGCGCTCATCGTGGGGCAGGCGTCTAAGCGACTTCCGGCGAGGTTGCATTCTTCATCCTTCGACATGTCTTCCGACGGTGTTTTTGCTCTGGGCCACGAGATCCGTTTCGGAGCCCTCACCTTCATCGCCGACGATTCGGCATGGCTCTAGGAGGCACCTCTCAATGTCTAGGCGCTCCCGGTCCACGGGGCCACGCACTTCCACGCGTTTCCCTACGGTGTGTTGTTGCGACAGCCATCGACTCCTTACGCGTCGGCTCCTCTCGCCGTTCGCAGTCGCAAGCGGTCTGGCCGCTCACAACTACAGCGTTGGGTCAGCACGCAGCGGCACGTCAAACTTCTCCGCAGATTGCAGCGCTCGAGCCCGCCGAGTCCCTTCACAGCATGTTCGAGTCGGATTTCGATCCGTCCGATGTGCCTTCCGAGTGCGAAAGCTGCGATCCTGTAGTAGAGGTCTTGATGGCGGGCTCTCATCAGAGTTCATCGCCTGGCTTCGGCCGTGGCAAGCGCGAGGCTGGAGGTCCGTCGAAAGAGCAGCCGCGCCGCGATGAGGAGGTTCTTCATACTCCCATCGTCGACGCGACTTCTGAGGCCCAAGCTTTGGAGGCCGCACGCATTCGTCTGGAAGAGCTCCAGGAAGAGATTGACGAGCGCGCTCGCCAGCGCCCGCCATGCTCTAGTCGATGTCATCAACAATTGTTTCCGACTAGTTCTGACGACAATGTTGAGGTATACCGAACTCCTGTGCTAAATGTTGTTGCTGCTGCTAGGATAGCGGATTCCATTCAGCCGTCCCGGTCAGAGGCTGGTAGAGGGCTGTTGCAGATCAGAGCATGTTGGATACAGCGCAGCGTCAGAATTCAGCAGTTTCTTAGTCCCGTAACAGGATATACAGCACTTCACCCAAGGCGGAGACCGTTCAGTCGACACATACCCTGGATCGCCCTTGCGTCGTCGAGGCGGTGGTTTTCATGAAGGGCAAGATAGAGATCAGCATCACCACGAAGACCACCATCGAGTGCCCACTCCTCCACGGAGTGGTCCGTACGCGCCCTGGCACTAGGACGACAGGCGCTCCTTCGGTGATGAGCGGGACGCGGACTTTGACGCCTGCTCCTATCTTGTTCAGAAGCGGATCGACAAGAGCAGAGCCTACAGAGAAAGACTCGACAAAGATGTTCCGAGTGGAAGGTCAGCTATGCTGTTTGGTCCCGAGTGTTTTAGCAAAGCTATACGTTCTGCAGAGATTCCCCCCAACTTCAGAATGGCGGCGGGGATCGGAAAGTTTTTTGGTGAAACAAAGCCAGAGACTTGGTTAGATGATTACCGAGTGGCTGTGCAGATTTGTGGCGGAAATGACAATGTTGCAATGAAGCACCTGCCCCTCATGTTGGATGGTTCAGCTCGAGCTTGGTTGAATCGTTTGGCTCCTTCCAACATACATTGTTGGGAAGATCTTGCTTGAGTGTTTGTCCGGACCTTTGAGGGCACTTGCAAGTGCCTGGCAGGTCTGGTCGACTTACAACACTGCGTCCAGAAGCCCAATGAAACCTTAAGGGATTATATTCATCGATGGTCCACCCTGCATCATACGGTGGAGAATGTGTCGGAACACCAGGTTGTTTGTGCTTTCAAGGCCAGTGTGAGATACACGGAGATGTACCTGAAGTTCGGGCGCACTGGTGATATTTCACTCGGCAAGATGATGGAAATTGCCACCCAATACGCTAATGGCGAGGAAGAAGACCGCCTCCATAGCAGCAAAGGAAGAGTTGTCACCAACGAGTCTGGCGGCGGCAACAATCAGAAACAGAAATGGAAGGCTGAAGGCCCGGCTCCGGCAGAAGCAGAGGCACTGGCGACTCAGTCGAAGAACAAGGGCAAAGCCAAGGCTCAGTATGCCCCCAAGAAGGGGAAAGGTCAGTCAGGAACTAATATCATGGATCAGCCGTGTGTGATTCACACGAGGAAAGACGCAGAAGGCAACCTGATTTTGCCCAAGCACACCACTCGACAGTGTCGAACCCTTATCCAGCAATTCAAGGGAGACCAGTCGAGTGAGAAATCTCCTAAAAAGGGAGATGAAGACGAGGAAAAGGAAATGTTCCCGGATGTCACTGTAACACTGGTGATCTTTGCTGATGTCGAGAGAAAGTGTCATCTAAAAGTCATCAATAGAGAAATCAACATGGTTGTGCCAGACACCCCCACCTACCTCAAATGGTCCCAATATGCTATCACATTCAACCAGACAGACCATCCTTCTCATGTGGCCACTCCCAGTTGGCAGGCTCTAGTAGTTGATCTGGTGGTGCAAGGGACTCGACTCAGAAAGGTCCTCATGGACGCGGTGGCAGCGGCCTGAACTCTTTATGCGGATACCCTAAAAGGGATGGGCCTTTCGATGTCCCGTCTGAGCGAGAGCAGCATGCAGTATCACGGGGTCATCCCAGGAAAGAAAGCCAAGTCACTCGGCCAGATAGCATTGGATGTGACATTCGGAGATGACAAAAATTTCCGAAAAGAAAACTTGACATTTGAAGTCGTGGATTTCAAGAGTGCTTACCACACCATCTTGGGTCGACCCGCTTATGCATGTTTTATGGCCCGACCATGTTACGTGTTTCTCAAGTTGAAAATGCCAGGGCCTAAGGGCGTGATCACAGTCACTGGCAATCGACAGCGGGCCGAAGAGTGCCTCCGGCAAGGCTCCAAGATCGTCGATCAACAGATGGCCATGGTCGAGCTCGAGGAGTACAAGAAAACCGTTGACCCTGTTGATTTGCTCCGTGCAATGAAGCCGGCTTCCGAGTCAGCATTTCTGTCGGCAAGGGAGGTGAAGAAGGTGCACATCCACCCGACGGATCCAACTATTGCCCTGATGAATATCTCAACAACACTCAACAGTAAATAGGAAGCCGAGCTCATCTAGTTCCTCCGTGAGAACTAGGATATCTTTGCATGGAAGCCTGCTGACATGTCGAGGATTCCCAGGGAGCTGGCTAAGCACCGTCTACGAGTGGATCCGAAAGCCAAGCCCGTCAGGGAGCATTTGCATCGATCGGCGGTGGAGAAGCGCAAGGCGATCGGAGAAGAAGTGGCCTGTCTCTTGCAAGCCAAGCTCATTCCGGAGATTTACCACTCCGAGTGGCTCTCAAATGTTGTGATGGTGCCAAAGAAAGATAAGTTGTTGCGCATGTGCATTGACTACAAACATCTCAATAAGGTGTGCCCAAAAGACCATTTTCCGCTCCCCCACATAGATCAAATTGTTGACTCGGCAGTGGGGTGCGAGCATTTATTGTTTTTGGATGCTTATTCTGGGTACCATCAGATCCGTCTATATGGCCTGGACGAAATAAAGACAGCCTTCATCACCCCATTCGGGTGCTTTTGCTACATCACCATGCCTTTTGGTCTTAAGAATGCCGGCGCTACTTTTATGCGCATGATTCAGAAATGTTTACTCGACCAGGTCCCTCAGAATGTCGAGGCATACATGGATGATATAGTAGTCAAGTCCCGCAAAGGTTCCAACCTGCGGGCTGACTTGGCCGAGACATTCGCCAATCTGAGGCGATTTGACATAAAGCTGAATCCGGCCAAATGTACCTTCGGTGTCCCTGGCGGCAAGTTGCTCGGTTTTCTCATTTCCGAGCGAGGAATTGATGTCAATCCCAAGAAGATCAGTGCCATTACCCGTATGAAGACTCCTGTGTGAGTGCACGACGTTCAGAAGCTCACAGGTTGCTTGGTAGCATTGAGTCGATTCATTTCTCGTCTTAGTGAGAAGGCTCTGCCCTGATATAAGTTGATGAAGAAGTCCGACACGTTCGACTGGAATCCCGAAGCCGAAGCAGCGTTTGTTGAGCTCAAAGCCCTGCTCTCCACCCAGCCGGTACTTGTCGCTCCTGCCACCAAAGAGCCCTTGCTCATGTACATCACGGCCACAAATCAGGTCATCAGTACAATGCTGACTGTCGAGCGAGAAGAGGAGGGTAAAGCCTATAAAGTCCAGCAGTCAGTTTATTATGTCTCAGAAGTATTGTCCCCCTCAAAGCAAAGATATCCACACTATCAGAAGTTGGTGTATGGTATTTACGTGTCTGCGAAGAAGGTGGCACATTATTTTCAAGACCATTCGATCTCAGTCGTCAGTGATGCTCCTTTATCCGAGATTTTCAATAATCGCGACGCATCAGGTCAAGTGGCTAAATGGTCAATTGAGCTTGGACACTTTGACATCAGATTCAAGGCCAAGAAAGCAATCAAGTCCCAAGCATTGGCAGATTTCATGGTCGAGTGGACTGAACAGCAACAGCCCCTCCAAGTTCACTCGGCGCATTGGACAATGTTCCTCGATGGCTCCAAAATGTTGAATGGGTCCGATGCTGGTGTTTTCTTGATATCTCCCAGAGGCGACAAGCTCAGCTATGTCTTGCAGATTCACTTTGATTCCTCCAACAATGAGGCAGAGTATGAAGCACTTTTGTATGGGTTGCGCATGGCTATCTCACTCGGCGTCAAGCGCCTGATGGTTTATGGCGACTCAGATTTTGTGGTGAATTGAGTGATGAAAGAGTGGGATGTTAGAAACCCTGCTATGACTGGATACTGCAATGTGGTCCGGAAGTTGGAGAAGAAATTTGAAGGCTTGGAACTTCATGATGTTCCTCGACTGAAAAATAAAGCGCTCGATGAGTTGTCCAAGATTGGTTCCACTCGATGGCCTGTCCCCAGCGGTGTGTTGCTGGAGTACTTGCACACTCCTTCGGTTCAAGAGGATCCCTTCACCGAAGAGCCCCCACAAGCTTTGAGCTCCTCTGACTCAACTGAAGTCGATCATCCTGCTGTGATTGACCTGGTCATGGAGATTCTGGTTATCATTCCCGACTGGACGGTGCCATACATTGCATATATCCTCAGACAAGAGCTCCCTGAAGATGAAGCAGAGGCTCGATAAATTGTGCACAGGTCCAAGGCTTTCACTGTGATGAGAGATCAGCTATTCAGAGAGAGTGTGACTGGTGTCACCCAGCGCTGCATTTTCCCCGAGGAAGGTCGGATGATTCTAGACGAAATTCACTCGGGAACTTGCGGCCACCATGCGTCTTCGAGGGCAATCGTCACTAAAGCATACTGAGCTGGTTTTTACTGGCCACGAACTAATGAGATGGCTAAGGACATCGTTGATCACTGCGAGGGCTACCAGTTCTATGCGAATCTGTCGCACAAGCCGGCATCTGCTCTGAAGACAATTCCTCTCGCCTGGCCGTTTGCGGTTTGGAGACTCGATATGGTTGGTCCCTTCCGACCCAGAAAAGGAGGATTCACCCACCTGTTGGTAGCAGTCAACAAATTCACCAAGTGGATTGAAGCCAAGCCCATCAAGAAGCTGAACTCCCGTACGGCGGTCACGTTCATGAGGAAGATCATTATCCGATACGGCATTCCGCACAGCATCATCACGGACAATGACACTAATTTTGACTCGGAAGAATTCAGGAGATTCTGTAACTCCCAAGGCACCCGAGTGGATTATGCTTCTGTTGCACATCCTCAAACCAATGGGCAAGTTGAGCGGGCTAATGGTCTCATTCTGCAAGGTCTGAAGCCTCGTCTCATGCGCGATTTGGATCATGCTGCCGGTGCGTGGGTAACTGAGCTGCCGTCTGTTTTGTGGGGATTGAGGACAATGCCTAATCGGTTGACTAGACGAACTCCTTTCTTCCTTGTCTATGGCGCAGAAGCCATGTTGCTGAGTGACTTGGCCCACAATTCTCCTCGAGTGGAGCTATATTCTGAGGCTGAAGCTGAACAGGCCAGACAGGATGGGGTAGATCTTCTGGAGGAGGAGCGAGAGATGGCTCTGATCCGGACCATTGCCTATCAGCAAGACCTGCAGCGCTTCCATGCAAGGAATGTCAAGAGTCGAGCGTTCCATGAGGGAGATTTGGTGCTCCGGGTGAATCAACACCGACCTCACAAGCTTGCTCCTGCATGGGAAAGCCCTTTTGTCGTCACTAAGGTGCTAAACAATGGACCTATCACCTGTATAATCTCATGAAACAGATAGATGAGCCACGAGCCTGGAATGCAGATCTGCTCCAGCGTTTTTACACTTGAGACAAGAGTTTTCTGATGTAATAAGAATACTTCATCAATGCAATTCACGTTTCTGCGATATATACTTCGTCCATTCCAACCGTGCAGTTACATTCTTGGGGATACTCCGAGTGATGAGCAATCCTCACGCTCGGGGGCTTAGCTGCGAAACATGTTTTGCCTAAGTTAGAAACCATGTCGGGTGGATAGCAATCCATTCACTCGACGGCCTATTTGCGAATCCTTCTTCGCTTAGGTTCAAAAAAATACTCCGAGTGATGAGCAATCCTCACACTCGGGGGCTTAGCTGTGAAACACGTTTCGCCTAAGTTAAAAACCTCGTCAAGTGGATAGTAATTCATTCACTCGACAACTTAGCTGCGAATCAACATTCGCCTAAGTTCAAAAATACTCCGAGTGATGAGCAATCCTCACACTCGGGGGCTTAGCTGGAAACATGTTTCGCCTAAGTTAAAAACCTCGTCGAGTGGATAGTAATCCATTCACTTGACAACTTAGCTGCGAATCGACATTCACCTAAGTTCAAAAATACTCCGACTGATGAGCAATCCTCGCACTCGGGGGCTTAGCTGCAAAACACGTTTCGCCTAAGTTAAAAACCTCGTCGAGTGGATCGCAGTCCATTCACTCGACAACTTAGTTGCGGATCGACATTCGCCTAGGTTCAAAAATACGTCGGGTGATGAACAATCCTCACGCTCGGGGACTTAGCTGTGAAACACGTTTCGTCTAAGTTAAAAACCTCGTCGGGTGGATAGTAATCCACTCACTCGACAACTTAGCAGCAAACCGACATTCGCCTAAGTTCAAAAATACTCCGAGTGATGAGCAATCCTCACACTCGGGGGCTTAGCTGCGAAACACGTTTCGCCTAAGTTAAAACCTT
Organism: Hordeum marinum; assembly: GCA_022496015.1. Classification (NCBI taxonomy): domain Eukaryota; kingdom Viridiplantae; phylum Streptophyta; class Magnoliopsida; order Poales; family Poaceae; genus Hordeum; species Hordeum marinum. Next base: position 406,732,857 of record CM039672.1, on the reverse strand, counting down.
GTCGAGTGGATAGCAATCCATTCACTCGACAACTTAGCTGCGAATCGACATTCACCTAAGTTCAAAAATACTCTGGGTGATGAGCAATCCTCATGCTCGAGGACTTAGCTACAAAACACGTTTCATCTAAGTTAAAAAACCTCGCCGGGTGGTTAGTAATCCATTCACTCGACAACTTAGCTGTGAATCGACATTCGCCTAAGATCAATAATACTCCGAGCGATGAGTAATCCTCACACTCGGATGCTTAGCTACGAAAGCATTTCGCCTAAGTTAAAAACAAAATCAGCCGAACAAATGATTGAAAGCCAAAGCACGAGTAAAATCAGAAAGGTAAAACCGCGGATAAACATCTTGTGCAGAAGCAAATGTGCTCAAGCCTAAGGCCCGAATGAAGTTTTAGGGGATACAATTCCACTCGGCATACCAAGGCAAATTTAACTGTTTTTTTCCAATGACCCAAGTTTTTTAAATAGGGGACGGACTGGCGGGCTCGACGAAAGTGTCCAGGTCGATGCCATCAGCGATTCTGGTAGCTGCCTCGATGAAGGTTTCCATGAAGTCCTCGAACTGGAATTTGTTCGTGTTTACCACCTGGAGCTCCTTCAGCTTCTCCTCCCTCACGTCCCTACAGTGGACCCTAACGAGTGACAACGCCACGTCGGCCCTGTAGCGAGCAGCAGATTTTTTCCAAGCTTGCACTCGACTGGGAAGTTCGTTCAGGTGAGCCATCATGGAGTTGAGGTCGATCTGAAGAGTGTCCTCAGGCCATAGCTCCTTATCGATTCTTTCCAAGGCAGATTTCAGTCGAGTGATGTAGGCCTGGGCACCCTGGAGCCGAAAGTTGAGCCGTAGCATGTTCATCGCCACCGCATCAGCAACCGGCGACTTGGTAGGGTCAAGCATGGGCTCAATCTATTTTGTTTCCTTTTCAAAGTCCTGGAAGAATTCTGTTGAAGAAGGGGAAATAGGAAGAGAATCGGTGAACTGCGACCCTCAAAATTTTTGCAAATGTCAGTCGACAAGAAATACTCGCCGTCGAGCAGAAGATACATCTTCCTCGAGAATTCGCCGAGATGCTTCTCCAGGCCATTACCCCTCTTGGTTAGTTGCTTGGCCTTCTTGACAAGGTCCGCACGCTCTTGCTTCAGCTTGGTGTTCTCTTCCTCCGACTCCTTGGCAGCCACCAGCTTTCGTTTCGCAGCTTCAGTCTTCTCCTTGGCTGCTCGTTGAGCGTCAGCAAGCGCCTTGTCCTTCTCCTCCAGCGCCTTCTTCATGGAATCTAAATAAATAACATCGTTGAGTCACGCTCGGAGTCGACGGTTTTCATTGCGTATGTCTGTTCGAGTGAGAGCACTCGGTTCAAAACATGAAGAGTGAAGAGGAGAATGCAGAAAATCAGCAGTAATTACCTCCCAAAGTCTTCATCTTAGCACGCACTCGCTCCAGAGCGTTGTTGGCGACCGCCAGATCCACCATCAACCGGTTCCTTTCATCCTCCACGTCCTTGTACTCCGCCCCAAGCTCACAAGCCCTCTGGAATCAACACAAGACAGGAATTCAATCGGCGAGTGACGCTTGGACAGTCGACTGGGTATCGAATGCCGGCGAGTGGCTATCTTAGGAGAATTCAAGCAGAAAGTCCACTCAACATGTCAAGTGGCTCCGGCACTCCACGCACCATAAACAAATTCAAAGGTTGTCTCTATTAAGACCCCTGCTGATGCAAGCACTCGACAGCGGTCTCGGGGACTACACCAGTGGGTGCGCTAAGAGCGCCCCCACTGAGACGGTTAACTCTTGACCCGTCGAGTAACTTGTCAGAAAAAATATACACTCAACAAGGTTAGCCTGTCACGACACTCGACCCATCGAATGACGCACCTCCCTACTCTATGAAGCGCAGTCTATCCTTATGCAGCGTCATATCATGGTTTGCTAATAATATCCATGAAACCTGCAAGGTAGCTACGGAGTGGTGTGATTCAAGACGAAGTGTATCCTGTATACAACAGACTCTAAGACCCCTGCCGATGCAAGCACTCAACAGCGGTCTCAGGGACTACACCCAGTGGGTGCGCTAAGAGCGCCCCCACTAAGACGGTTAACTCTCGATCCATCGAGTAACTCGTCAAAAAAAATATACACTCGACAAGGTCAGCCCTGTCACGACACTCGACCCGTCGAATGACGCACCTCCCTACTCTATGAAGTGCAGTCTATCCTTATGCAACGTCATATCATGGTTTGCCAATAATATCCATGAAACCTGCAAGGTAGCTACGGAGTGGTGTGATTCAAGGCGAAGTGTATCCTGTATACAATAGACTCTAAGACCCCTGTCGATGCAAGCACTCGACAGCGGTCTCGGGGACTACACCTAGTGGGTGCGCTAAGAGTGCCCCCACTGAGACGGTTAACTCTCGATCCGTCGAGCAACTCGTCAGAAAATACACTCGACATGTCGAATGACCCTAGTACCACGCGTACTATCAATCACAGTCCTACTCGACTACGATCCGGTCTATTCGAGTGGAGAAAGTTCAAACATTCTACAGCAACCACCCACTGGGTGTATAGCAGCCAAGAGAAGACATGAACTCAATCGACAATGGACATACAATCGAACTTACTCGGACATTGGTACGGAGGGTTGTGCTGACGTCAAAAGCCAGTTTGCTGGCCTCGAACGCCTCCTTGGTTCTCAGCATGAGCTGCTCCGCCTGAATCATGGCTTCCTTCGTAGCTCCTGTCTAATCTTCCGGGGTGCGATGCAGAGAGAAGGCTATCACAGGTGGGGTAGGCGTGATCGATGCGGTAGCTGAAGTAGTCTGAGGGGGTCCAGTTGGAGTCAATGTCACAACGGTCGAGACGGCTGGAGGAGCATGCGACAGAGGTGTTGCGGGTTCAGCCCTGGGTTGTGTCGAGCCACCTCTCCCCTGGAAAGACTCTGCAGTTGAGCGTTGAAGTGCTTGCACCGATGATGCCCTCTGGGTACGAGCGTGCGAAGTGTCCAGTTGCTCCTCGTCGTCCTCCACCTGAATGACCTCTGCAATGACAATCGATAGTGTTAACATCTACATGTGTCGAGTCCCATCCGGACAAACCAACAACTTTCTTACCTCTATGAGAAGTGGAAGCATCAGCAGTGTCAACATCCATCGCTTCCCCTCCGTCCCGATGAGGCGAGGTCATAGATGTAGCAGCTCTGATGGATTGAGTGGCATTCGGTCAGATACAACTCCAGACTTCAGTCGACAGAAAAAATTCAGAAATAAACACTTACATGGAGACGATAGGTACGACCACCCTCATGCGAGGCAGATCTTTGTGAGGCTTTGTGACGGCTTGCTTGGGTTGCTTGGCCAGTCTCTCACTCGACTCAACGGTCGAAGGGCGGCTCTGTTTCGGGTTCTTCTCACTAGGGCCCGGAGCCCTATCCTGAACAGCTGCCAGATCCTGGCGGGCCTTGGTGCGACCTTCACGCCGGGGAGGCGACTCGACCTCTTCCTCTTCGCCGAAGTCTTCGTATTCGTCCTAGGTGTCGGAAAGACCGTCGCCGTCCATGCTACCGCCCTCGCTCACCACGCCGTCTTCCACATGGTTCCCGTTGGGAATGGGCGAGTGCATGTTCGTCCACTCCTGCATGATTCGAGGGAGTAAGTCAGTTTATAAGTCAAAGTATCACTCGACAGTACAACATCAGTCGACACCACACAACTCACCAGATTCTTCGGCGGGTTTTTGGCCGAGTAAGGTCAGACCCTCTTGGATACCAGAGGATTGTCACAAGCTCCAGCGATGCTACGAAGCCACTGCTCGACGGTTTTCTGTGGAACCTCCTCTGGATGCGTCCTGGTCGTGTCCTCTGGGCCCGCGTAGTGCCACATGGTGTGGTCTCTAGCTTGGAGCGGCTGAATGCATCGACCGAGGAACGTCTCCAGCAAATCCATTCCTGTCACTCTGCCCCGGATCAGTTGCACCACCGCTTCAACTAAGATACCCACTTGGACATGCTCCTCTTCAGTCACCCTCAAAGATTTGGGAACAGCGGGGCGGTCGGGCATAAAGGGGGGAAGTCCAGTCGACATATTGGGTGATGCTACGTCTTTGTAGTAGAATTAAGTCGACTGCCAGCCTCTGGCAGACTCGAGAAAAGTCATGGCAGGGAAGGAACTACGCGCTCTTTTCTGAACCCCTAAACCTCCACACAGATGGAGCACGTGAGTCTTCCCATCGGCGGGGAGGGCTTTCTTCAGGGTATGGGATCTGACCGTGAAGAGGTGCTTGAACAACCCCCAATGGGGAGAGCAACCCGGGAAGCACTCGCATAAAGTGACAAATGCAGACAGATAGGCGATGGTATTTTGGCGAGAGGTGGTGCAGTTGAGCACCAAAAAAGTTGAGAAATACCCTAAAGAACGGGTGGGGAGGCATGGAAAAACCTCTTTCGGCATGGGAGAGAAGAAGAATCCGCTCCCCGTCGCGTGGCTCCAGCTCGCGCTCCTCCCCCGACAACCTCCAAGCGCCATCCGCCACGAGCCCGTCGGAGATGAGGCCCTCCATGTCCTCGCGAGTGACTATAGAGGGGAGAAAATCCCCCTGCATCCAACCCCCTGGCGCGATGAACCGGGCAGTTGAGGGCTTCTTGCCCTTGAGCTTCGTCACCCCCTTCTTCGCCCACTCCAGCTTCTCCGTCATGTTCTTCATCGTCGACACGGCGGCTCTCGTCGAGGAGGATCGGAGTGAGGTGCCGGGAGCAGAGGAGGCGGAGGAAAAGAGAGAAAGAAATGGCGGAAGTACTGTGTGAACCGTAGCGCGGAAAGCTTTATACGCTGCCGAGTGTCTCACTGACCAGTGGACCCGCGAGGTTACCGCGCACGCCAACCGCTGACGGCGCCCGGTACGTGGCAGTATGACCGGCACGAATATCGAGGCGTCGTGCCTCCACTTGCCCTGATTGTGGCGTCATCATCGCACGCGTGCGCTTCCCAAATTTTCGTATCCCGGAAAATCCGGGTCTGTCAGACCGACCCGTCGCTTCCCAAGATACTCTTAGTTCACTCGGAGCAAAACAAATGCTAAACATCCACTCAGGCACTTTTAAGGCTGAATGGATCTGAGCGAGCGGAGAAGAATTCAATCGATGCAAGTTTCGCTGAAGCCCCGAATATCATTAGGAAGATTTTGTGTCGATCCTGAATGAACGCTAATTCTTAGAGTTCAATCGACGCAAGTTCCATGGAAATCCCAAATATCATTCGGAGGATTTGATGCACTAACTCAAGGTCTAGGCAGATACCTCCTTCCACCACTCAAACCCCGATCCATTCGAGGGATAATGACGAGGATATGTACCTAGGGTAGGGTCCTAGGCAAGGACCACATACCCTACCTAAGGACACCACATGGGAGGACTTGAAGATCAAGCATGAACTTCTGAGTGGATCCCTAGAGACATTCAAAGTCACTCGACAGTAATCCACTCGGAGACTCTCGCTCTCACTCGGCATTCGCGTGTCACTCGGATGACCTCGCTTTCATTCGACGCCAGAAGACCAAGAGCCACCATCAAGAGCCCAACGGGCAGATGCTCGTTCAATGGTCATTAGTAGCTTTTATTACGTACGTTACCTGTAACGGCAGACTTTAAACCCCACGACCAGGCCCTTAGATTCGGGATAATTATGACGGGCAGCGAACTCTATATAAGCCGCCCCTCCCCTCCTGCACAAGGGTTCGCAACCATTGTAATCTCAACATTCCACATGACATAAAGCTCCCGAGCATTGAGATGTAGGGTTGTTACCTCCACGAGAGGGGCCTAAACTCATACATCCGTGTGTACACCCTTGCTGTAGCTAGGACTCTGCCCTCACCCTTCGTACCCCTACCATCTACTATCAGGCTCGTTCCCACGACACACGGCATGACGAAACACGCGCTATGACCTATGACCTCCCCTTCAAGGTTTATATGAATGCTAACCGAGCCGAAGGTGAGCCAGGGCTGCGTCGCCAGAGCCGCCGTTTGCACGCGGCACGACGAAACACGTGGCACGATGAAACACGCGCTACGACCTATGACCCCCCTTCAAGGTTTATATGAATGCTAACTGAGCTGAAGGCGAGCCGGGGCTGCGCCGCCGGAGGCGCCGTTTGCACGCGGCACGACAAAACGCGCACTATGACCTATGACCCCCCCTTCAAGGTTTATATGAATGCTAACCAAGCCGAAGGTGAGCCGGGGCTGCGCCGCCGGAGGCGTTGTTTGCATGCGGTATGACAAAACACACGGCACGACGAAACACGTGACACGACAAAACACGCGCTACGACCTATGACCCCCCTTCAAGGTTTATATGAATGCTAACCGATCCGAAGGCGAGCCGGGGCTGCGCCGCCGGAGGCGCCGTTTGCACGCGGCACGACGAAACACACGGCATGAAGAAACACACGCTACGACCTATGACCCCTCCCCATTCAAGGTTTATATGAATGCTAACCGAGCCGAAGGCGAGCTGGGGATGCACCGCCAGAGGCGCCGTTTGCACGCGGCACGACAAAACACGCGGCACGATGAAACACGCACTACGACCTATGACCCCCCCTTTAAGGTTTATCTGAATGCTACAAAGATACGTGAAATGTGCCTTTGTAGATTCCTGAACTGTGCTTCTATGAATTGTTGAAACGTGCCTCTAAATATTAACCGTGGATCCCATACAGACGAGTCATGTCTGTACCTGTGTAGATTCTTCAAGCGTGCCTAGGAAGATTGACGAACCGTGCCTCGCAACATAAAGTTGAAAGTTGACATTTGATTGTGTTTTAAGCCCCCACCTGTAACTTCCCCTGAAATCTCAATTTGGAAATATAATGGAAAAAACCCGAAAAGGGAAACACAACATTCCGCGTCGTGGAAAGGGAACACAAAAAACCAGGATAGTTTGAGGGGTTAGGTGAAAAATGTATGAAACCAGAATCCGGAAAGGGAAAAACCAGGATTCCTCGGGGGTCGTTCCGCGCGTGACACTTGTCGCGCGCGGAACGCCACCGAAACATTCCTTCGTTTCTCGCGCAGTAAGCGCTCGTTAACTAGTTGCTCTCCCATCTTTGGGGCGAACTGCAGACAGGCCAGAAAGAATAGAAAACGAGTTGGGCCATAGTGCTTGGGTGAATGGTTGGTCTAATTTTTTTTGGCAGGACATGTTTTCTGCAATTTGTGGTTGTACATAGAGGTGTACAGAGTACTTTTGTGTACTAAAGCAGTACTGAAAATAATGCCCAAATGTATTTTTGAATGGATCGCAAATATTCTCAGTTAAGACAAGTTATAATAAAGGTGAATCTTCTATTCTTAGATAGCTACAACCCACTAGCTATTTTTTCTAGACATGCAACTATGCCACATAAGCAAGTCATGCATGCAAGTCATAACTACATTGTTTTTTGCATTACTTTATGGCATCATCAATTCATGCATGTTACTCAAAAGTAATTTTTGCATTGGATTTTGACAATATACGTGTTGGTCACTTGCATCGTACCTATGTAATTCACATTCATATTTTTGGTTGAACTGATATTCTTTTAATTGCAATTCATTTCTTTTTATATTTCTATACTCTTTGTATTTTATTTTCATATTTAAGATAATATTATCTTCCCATTAGTTATAGATGTTTGTGTACAAACTTTTATGCATTCGTTTAGCAAGTTTCCCGCAGCAACGCATCGGGGCATCGTCTAGTAACTAGTTTGTTATGTGTCATACAACAAAAGTTTCATTTGCATATAAGTTTGCAAATTAAAGTGGTCTCACATACTAAGAACTGAACACGATTACATCACCAACTGAGAGCAATGGCGGTAGCTAGTTCATGCCTAAACAAATCCATGTTAGGACCACTTTCTGTCGGTGTTGAAGAGTCCGATGCATTTGGAGGAATAACATACTTCTTGTATCTCTGTGGAATAGTTGGAACATAATCCGGATCCCTCTCACATCGAAGAAAGGGGAGATCCTCTTTGTCACGGAGGTGGACGTAGTTGTGTAGTGTCATGGTAGCGGCAACAATCATCTTTTGTGTTTGAATCGAGTAGTTTGGCATCTTGAGCAAGATTTGCCATTTCATCTTCCACACACCAAACGCTCTCTCTATGGTATTGCACTTGGAAGAGTGGATCCGGTCGAACTTCTCTACAGGAGTAGTTGGGGCGCACCTCTTTAAAAGTCGGGCACGTGATAGCGTTCTCCTCGTCGGTCTCGCAGAACTTGAGTTTCTTGAACAAGCTGAAATCACCTTTAAGCGTGTCCCATTTGTTTTTCAATTGTGTATGTGTGTAGTCTAGGCCGGTTCTCATCTTAAATTTTCTTCCTACCTCATCAATGTGAGAGTCTGGCTTAATAGGAATGACAGACTACTCATATCAACAAGGAATTCCTTCTTTTCCGAGAGCCCACTCGAAAAGAACTCCAAAGTTAAGAGTGCTTGTCTTGGAGCGATTGTAGGATGGGTGACCGACTGGGAAGTTGGTCCCGAGTGTACACGAGTGAGGACAAAGTGCGCAGGAAAGACTAGTGTTGGTCTGTGGGGCCAGTCTAGATCCTGCCAGACGTAACGGGGTGTTACAATTGGTATCAGAGCTGACCCTTGCGGTTGCACGGGCATGCGCGGGTCAGGTGCACGGGCATGTCGCTCATGGCACATAGCATGGTACATGTGTCGGACTGGACGTGCATATGTGTGCCAAAAGGGAACGTTTTCCTGATGGGCCGACGAGGACGTCGGTTCCTTTGAGTGGGGGTGTATGTGAGAGCCTGGCTTAATAGGAATGATAGACTACTCATATCAACAAGGAATTCCTTCTTTTCCGGGAGCCCACTCAAAAAGAACTCCAAAGTTAAGCGTGCTTGGCTTGGAGCGATTCTATGATGGGTGACCGACTAGGAAGTTGGTCCCGGATGCGCACGGTGAAGACAAAGTGCCTAGGAAAGACTAGTGTTGGTCTGTGGGGCCAGTCCAGATCCCACCAGGCGTAACGGGGTGTTACAATCAAATGCATTAGGTGTCAAATAATTGTCTGGCCTATTTCCAGCGGATACTTGCTCAGCAAACAACTTGGAGATTAACCAAGTGTTTTCAACGCTCCATTCAGCAGCCATACTTGTCTAAAAAAATACATGTCACTTTGAAACTCATGTAATATCTGAACAATGTATACATTTGCACACATATACCACTTGGCTGTTAAAAACAAAGTGCACACATATGTGGCTACAACTCTAAAAACATGAGCCAGTATACATATGCGGCTACACATATACATTTACATTTGCGGCTACACAAATACATTTGCAACTACAACTCTTAAAATTAACTACAGATATGTACATAACACATAACATGAGCCAGGACATGGATCCATAGGGAAGAAGAGATGGGGACGAGCTCACCTCGAAGCTATGGCTAGAGGGCATGGTCGTCCTGCTGCGTCTCCTCGCTTCGAAGCGTCGCTCGGGCGACAATGGCGTCGGGGTTGGCTCCTCCGAGTGATGAGGTCGCAGCTCCTTGCACCGCGTGCCACGGACAGCGGTGACGACGGGATCCGACGGGAAATAGATGAGGTCGGCTGGATCTATCGTCGAAGGCGAGGATCTGGACGGCGACGGGGGCTCCCGGGCATGGCGGCGGTGTTGGAAATATTCCCTAGAGGCAATAATAAAATGGTTATTATTATATTTCCTTGTTCATGATAATTGTCTATTGTTCATGCTATAATTGTATTAACCGGAAACGTAATGCATGTGTGAATACATAGACCACAACAAGTCCCTAGTGAGCCTCTAGTTGACTAGCTCGTTGATCAACAGATGGTCACGGTTTCATGAACATGGACATTGGATGTCGTTGATAACGGGATCACATCATTAGGAGAATGATGTGATGGACAAGACCCAATCCTAAGCATAGCACAAGATCGTGTAGTTCTTCTGCAAAGCTTTTCTAATGTCAAGTATCGTTTCCTTAGACCATGAGATTGTGCAACTCCCGGATACCGTAGGAATACTTTCGGTGTGCCAAACATCACAACATAACTGGATGGCTATAAAGGTACACTACGGGTATCCCCGAAAGTATGTGTTGGGTTGGCACGAATCGAGACTGGGACTTGTCACTCCGTGTGACGGATAGGTATCTCTAGGCCCACTTGGTAAGACATCATCATAATGAGCTCAATGTGACTAAGGGGTTAGCCACGGGATGATGTGTTGTGGAACGAGTAAAGAGACTTGTCGGTAACGAGATTGACCAAGGTATAGGGATACCAACGATCGAATCTCGGGCAAGTGTCATACCGGTAGACAAAGGGAATTGTATACAGGATTGATTGAATCCCCGACATCGTGGTTCATCCGATGAGATCATCGTGGAGCATGTGGAAGCCAACATGGGTATCTAGATTCCGCTGTTGGTTATTGACCGAAGAGGTGTATCGGTCATGTCTACTTGCCTCCCGAACCCGTAGGGTCTACACACTTAAGGTTCGATGACGCTAGGGTTATAGGGAAATTGTGTATGTGGTTACCTAAGGTTGTTTGGAGTCCCGGATGAGATACCGAACATCACGGGGAGTTATGGAATGGTCCGGTGGTAAATACTCATATATAGGAAGTGAGGATTTGGTCACCCGAAGTGTTTCGGGCATCACCGGTAACGTATCGGGACCACCGAAAGGGTTCCGGGGGTCCATCGTGTGGGGCCACCGGCACCAGAGGGCTGCGTGGGCCGAAGGTGGGAGGGAACCAGCCCCTAGGTGGGCTGGTGCGCCTACCACAAGGGCCCAAGGCGCAGCAATAGGTGGGGGGGCAAACCCTAGGGTCAGATGGGCCCTAGGCCCACCTAGGGCGCCGCCCTCCTCTCCCCTCTCCTAGCCACCGCCCCAAGGGCCATCTAGGGCTGGCCGCAGCCCTAGGGTGGGAACCCTAGGGGATGCACCCTCCCTCCTCCTCCTCCTATATATAGTGGAGGGTTTGGGGCTGCCAAGAACACACATCTCTCTCTCTCTCGGCGCAGCCCTACCCCTCCTCCTCGTCGTCGTCTGTAGTGCTTTGCGAAGCCCTGCCGGAGTACCACGCAGCTCCATCGTCACCACATCGTCGTGCTGCCGGAGCTCTCCCTCAACCTCTCCTTCCTCCTTGTTGGATCAAGGCGTAGGAGACGTCACCGGGCTACACGTGTGTTGAACGTGGAGGCACCGTTGTTCGGCGCTTAGATCAGAATCCACCGCGATCTGAATCGCTGCGAGTACGACTCCACCAACCGCGTTCTAGTAATGCTTCCGCCTTGCGATCTTCAAAGGTACGAAGATGCACTCCCCCTTTGCTCGTTGCTAATTTCTCCATAGAATGATCTTGGTGACACGTAGAATTTTTTTTGACTTACTACTACGTCTCCCAAAGTGGTATCAGAGCCAGGTTTATGCGTAGAATCTATGCACGAGTAGAACACAAGTTGTTGTGGGCGTCGATTTTGTTAATTTGCTTGTCGTTACTAGTCTTATCTTGATTCGACGGTGTTGTGGGATGAAGCGTCCCAGACCGACTTTACACGTACGCTTACGTGAGACTGGTTCCACCGCCGGACATGCACTTGTTGCATAAGGTGGCTAGCGGGTGTCTGTCTCTCCCACTCTAGTTAGATCGGATTCGATGAAGAGGGTCCTTATCAAGGGTAAATAGCAATTGGCATATCACGTTGTGGTTTTTGCATAGGTAAGAAACGTTGTTGCTAGAAACCTATAGCAGTCACGTAAAAAACTTGCAACAACAATTAGAGGACGTCTAACTTGTTCTTGCAACATATGCCGTGTGATGTGATATGACCAAAAGAATGTGATGTGATATATGTGATGTATGAGAGTGATCATGTTCTTGTAATAGGATTCACGACTTGCATATCGATGAGTATGACAACCGGCAGGAGCCATAGGAGTTGTCTTAATTTATTGTATGACCTACGTGTCAATCATAAACGCCATGTAATTACTTTAATTTATTGCTAACTGTTAGTCATAGTAGTAGAAATAATAGTTGACGAGACAACTTCCTGAAGACACGATGATGGAGATCATGATGATGGAGATCATGGTGCTGTGCCGGTGACAATGATGATCATGGTGCCCCAAAGATGGAGATCAAAGGAGCAAGATGATATTGGCCATATCATGTCACTATATTGATTGCATGTGATGTTTATCATGTTTACATCTTATTTGCTTAGAACGACGGTAGCTTAACAAGATAATCTCTCACTAAAATTTCAAGAAATGTGTTCACGCTAACTGTGCACCGTTGCTAAGGTTCGTTGTTCCGAAGCACCATGTGATGATCGGGTGTGATAGGTTCTAATGTTCGCATACAACGGGTGTAAGCCAGATTTACACACGCAATACACTTAGGTTGACTTGACGAGCCTAGCATGTACAGACATGGCCTCGGAACACGGGAGACCGAAAGGTCTAACATGAGTCATACAGAAGATACGATCAACATGGAGATGTTCACCATTGATGACTAGTTCGTCTCACGTGATGATCGGACACAGACTAGTTGACGTGGATCATGTGTCACTTGGATGACTAGAGAGATGTCTATCTAAGTGGGAGTTCATTAAATAATTTGATTATGTGAACTTAATTATCATGAACTTAGTCTAAAATTGTCTTTACAATCTATACTATAGATCCAATGGCCCACGCTAATGTTGCCCTCAACTTCAACGCGTTCCTAGAGAAAACCAAGCTGAAAGACGATGGAAGCAACTATACGGACTGGGTCCATAGCTTGAGGATCATCCTCATAGCTTCCAAGAAATTATATGTCCTTGATGCACCGCTAGGTGACGCACCCATTTGCCCAGCAACTCAAGACGTTATGAACGCCTCGCAGTCACGTTGTGATGATTACTCCCTGGTTCAGTGCGGCATGCTTTACAGTTTAGAACCGGGGCTCCAAAAGCGTTTTGAGCAACACGGAGCATATGATATGTTCCAAGAGCTGAGAATGGTTTTCCAAGCTCATGCCCGGGTCGAGAGATATGACGTCTCCGAAAAGTTCTTCAGTTGTAAGATGGAGGAAAATAGTTCTGTCAGCGAGCACATACTCAAAATGTCTGGGTTGCACAATCGCTTGTCTCAGCTGGGAGTTCATCTTCCGGATGACTAGTTATTGACAGAATCCTCCAGTCGCTCCCACCTAGCTATAAGAGCTTTCTGATGAACTACAATATGCAAGGGATGGAGAAGTCCATTCTTGAGTTGTACTCAATGCTGAAATCAACGGAGGTGGAAATCAAAAAGGAACATCAAGTGTTGATGGTCAATAAGACCGCCAGTTTCAAGAAAGGCAAGGGTAAGAAGTACTTCAAGAAGGACGACAAAGCAGTTGTTGCTCCCGGTAAGCAAGTTGCCGGGAAGAAGAACAAGAATGGACCCAAGCCTGAGACTGAGTGCTTTTATTGCAAGGGTACCGGTCACTAGAAGCGGAATTGCCCCAAGTACTTAGCGGATATGAAGGCCGACAACGTTAAAGGTATATGTGATATACTTGTTATTGATGTGTACCTTACCAGCGCTCGTAGTAGCTCCTGGGTATTTGATACCGGTGCAGTTGCTCACATTTGTAACTCCAAGCAGGAGCTACGGAATAAGCGGAGACTAGCGAGGGACGAGGTGACGATGCACGTCGGGAATGGTTCCAAGGTCGATGTCATCGCCGTCAGCACGCTATCTCTACATCTACCTTCGAGATCAGTTTTAAACCTTAATAATTGTTATTTAGTACCAACTTTGAGCATGAACATTGTATCTGGATCTCGTTTGATGCGAGATGGCTACTCATTTAAATCTGAGAATAATGGTTGTTCTATTTATATGAGAGAAATGTTTTATGGTCATGCCCCACTGGTCAATCGTTTATTATTGATGAATCTCGAATGTGATGTTACACATGTTCATAGTGTTAGTACCAAAAGATGTAAGGTTGATAACGATAGTCCCACTTACATGTGGCACTACCGCCTTGGTCATATTGGTGTCAAACGCATGAACAAACTCCATGCTGATGGACTTTTGGAGTCTCTTGATTTTGAATCATTTGACACGTGCGAACCATGCCTCATGGGCAAGATGATCAAGACTCCGTTCTCCAGAACAATGGAGCGAGCAACTGACTTGTTGGAGATAATACATACCGATGTATGCGGTCCAATGAGCGTTGAGGCTCGCGGTGGCTACCGTTATGTTCTCACCCTCACTGATGACTTAAGAAGATATGGGTATGTCTACTTAATGAAACACAAGTCTGAAACCTTTGAAAAGTTCAAGGAATTTTAGAGTGAGGTAGAGAATCAACATGACAGGAAAATAAAGTGCCTACGATCTGATCGTGGCGAAGAATATTTGAGTCACGAGTTTGGCACGCACCTAAGGAAATGTGGAATTGTTTCACAACTCACGCCGCTTGGCACACCTCAGCAAAATGGTGTGTCTGAACGTCGTAATCGCACTCTATTGGATATGGTGCGATCTATGATGTCTCTTACTGACTTACCGCTATCATTTTGGGGATATGCATTAGAGACTGCCGCATTCACTTTAAATAGGGCACCGTCTAAGTCCGTTGAGACGACACCGTATGAATTATGGTTTGGAAAGAAACTTAAGCTGTCGTTTCTGAAAGTTTGGGGATGCGATGCTTATGTGAAGAAACTTCAACCTGAGAAGCTCGAACCCAAAGTGGAAAAGTGCGTCTTCATAGGATACCCCAAAGAAACCATTGGGTATACCTTCTACCTCAGATCCAAAGGCAAAGTCTTTGTTGCAAAGAATGGATCCTTTCTAGAGAAAGAGTTTCTCTCGAAAGAAGTAAGTGGGAGGAAAATAGAACTTGATGAGGTAATTGTACCTCCACTCGAACCGGAGAGTAGCGCAGCACGGGAAGTTGTTTCTGTGGAGCCTACACCGGCTGGAAAGGAAGTTAATGATGATGATCATGAAACTTCAGATCAAGTTGCTATTCGAAGGTCCACCAGGACACGTTCTGCACCAGAGTGGTATGGCAACCCTGTCCTGGCGATCATGTTGTTGGACAATGGTGAACCTTCAAACTATGAAGAAACGATGGCGGGCCCAGATTCCAATAAATGGCTTGAAGCCATGAAATCCTAGATAGGATCCATGTATGAGAACAAAGTATGGACTTTGGTGGACTTGCCTGATGATAAGCGAGCATAGAAAATAAATGGATCTTTAAGAACAAGACTGACACGGATGGTAATGTGACCGTCTATAAGGCTCGGCTTGTCTCTAAGGGTTATCGACAAGTTCAAGGAGTTGACTACGATGAGACTTTCTCACCCGTAGCGATGCTGAAGTCCGTCCAAATCATGTTAGCAATTGCCACATTTTATGATTATGAGATCTGGCAAATGGACGTTAAAACGGCATTACTTAACGGTTTCCTTAAGGAATACTTGTATATGATGCAGCCGGAAGGTTTTGTCGATCCTAAGAATGCTAACAAGGTATGCAAGCTCCGACGCTCCATCTATGGGCTGGTGCAAGCATCTCGGAATTGGAACATTCGCTTTAATGAGGTGATTAAAGCGTTTGGATTTATACAGTTTTATGGAGAACCCTGTATTTACAAGAAAGTGAGTGGGAGCTCTGTAGCATTTCTCATATTATATGTGGATGACATATTTTTTATTGGAAATAATATAGAACTTTTGGAAAGCATAAAGGCCTACTTGAATAAGTGTTTTTCAATGAAAGACCTTGGAGAAGTTGCTTACATATTAGGCATCAAGATCTATAGAGATAGATCGAGATGCCTCATAGGTCTTTCACAAAGCACATACCTTGACAAGATATTGAAGAAGTTCAATATGGATCAGTCCAAGAAGGAGTTCTTGCCTATGTTACAGGGTGTGAGATTGAGTATGACTCAATGCCTGACCACGGCAGAGGATAGAGAAAAGATGAGTGTCATCCCCTATGCTTCAGCCATAGGCTCTATTATGTATGCCATGCTGTGTACCAGACCTGATGTGAACCTTGCCATAAGTTTGGTAGGGAGGTACCAAAGTGATCCCGAAGCGGAACACTGGACAGCGGTCAAGAATATCTTGAAGTACCTGAAAAGGACTAAGGACATGTTTCTCGTATATGGAGGTGCCTAAGAGCTCGTCGTAAAGGGTTACGTTGATGCTAGCTTCGACACAGATCCGGATGACTCCAAGTCACAAACCGGATACGTGTATATTTTGAATGGAGGGGCAGTCGGCTGGTGCAGCAGCAAGCAAAGCGTCGTGGCGGCATCTACATGTGAAGCGGAGTACATATCTGCTTCGAAAGCAACATAGGAAGGAGTCTGGATGAAGGAGTTCATCACTGACCTAGGAGTGATTCCCAATGCATCGGGCCCGATGTCTCTACTTTGTGACAACACTGGAGCTATTGCCCTTGCCAAGGAGCCCAGGTTTCACAAGAAGACAAGACACATCAAGCGCCACTTCAACTCCATTCGTGGATATGTCCAGGATGGAGATATAGATATTTGTAAAGTACATACAGATCTAAATGTCGCAGATCCGTTGACTAAACCTCTCTCACGAGCAAAACATGATCAACACCAGAACTCTATGGGTGTTCGATACATCACAATGTAACTAGATTATTGACTCTAGTGCAAGTTGGAGACTGTTGGAAATATGCCCTAGAGGCAATAATAAAATGGTTATTATTATATTTCCTTGTTCATGTAATTGTCTATTGTTCATGCTATAATTGTATTAACCGGAAGTCGTAATGCATGTGTGAATACATAGACCACAACAAGTCCCTAGTGAGCCTCTAGTTGGCTAGCTCGTTGATCAATAGATGGTCACGGTTTCATGACCATGGACATTGGATGTCGTTGATAACGGGATCACATCATTAGGAGAATGATGTGATGGACAAGACCCAATCCTAATTATAGCACAAGATCGTGTAGTTCGTCTGCTAAAGCTTTTCTAATGTCAAGTATTGTTTCCTTAGACCATGAGATTGTGCAACTCCCGGATACCGTAGGAATACTTTGGGTGTGCCAAACGTCACAACGTAACTGGGTGGCTATCAAGGTACACTACGGGTATCCCCAAAAGTATCTATTGGGTTGGCACGAATCGAGACTAGGATTTGTCACTCCGTGTGACGGAGAGGTATCTCTGGGCCCACTCGGTAAGACATCATCATAATGAGCTCAATGTGACTAAGGAGTTAGCTACGGGATGATGTGTTGCAGAACGAGTAAAGAGACTTGTCGGTAACGAGATTGAACAAGGTATAGGGATACCGACGATCGAATCTCGGGCAAGTGTCATACCGGTAGACAAAGGGAATTGTATACGGGATTGATTGAATCCCCGACATCCTGGTTCATCCGATGAGATCATCATGGAGCATGTGGGAGCCAACAAGGGTATCTAGATCCCGCTGTTGGTTATTGAGCGGAGAGGTGTCTCGGTCATGTCTACATGCCTCCCGAACCCGTAGGGTCTACACACTTAAGGTTCGATGACGCTAGGGTTATAGGGTAATTGTGTACGTGGTTACCGAAGGTTGTTAGGAGTCCCGGATGAGATCCCGGACGTCACGAGGAGTTCCGGAATGGTCCAGAGGTAAAGATTCATATATAGGAAGCGAGGTTTTGGTCACCGGAAGTGTTTCAGGCATCACCGGTAACGTACCGTGACCACCAGAAGGGTTCCGGGGGTCCATCGTGTGGGGCCACCGGCACCAGAGGACTGCGTGGGCCAAAGGTGGGAGGGAACCAGCCCTTAGGTGGGCTGGTGCGCCTACCACAAGGGCCCAAGGCACAGCAATAGGTGGGAGGGGGCAAACCCTAGGGTCAGATGGGCCCTAGGCCCACCTAGGGTGTCGCCTCTCCTCTCCCCTCTCCTGGCCGCCGCCCCAAGGGCCATCTAGGGCCGGCCAAAGCCCTAGGGTGGGAACCCTAGGGGCTGTGCCCTCCCTCCTCCTCCTATATATATAGTGGAGGGTTTGGGGCTGCCAAGAACACACATCTCTCTCTCTCTCTTGGCGCAGACCTACCCTTCCTCCTCCTCGTCCTCTATAGTGCTTGGCGAAGCCCTGCCAGAGTACCACGCAGCTCCACCGTCACCAGGTCGTCGTGCTGCCAGAGCTCTCCCTCAACCTCTCCTTCCTCCTTGCTGGATCAAGGCATAGGAGACGTCACCGGGCTACACGTGTGTTAAACGCGGAGGCGCCGTTGTTCGGCGCTTAGATCGGAATCCATCACGATCTGAATCGCTGCGAGTACGACTCCATCAACCGCGTTCTAGTAATGCTCCCGCCTTGCGATCTTCAAAGGTATGAAGATGCACTCCCCCTTTGCTCGTTGCTAGTTTCTCCATAGATTGATCTTGTTGACACGTAGGAATTTTTTGATTTACTACTACATCTCCCAAAGGCGGAACGGCGGCGGCAGACCTGGCCATGGGCAGCCCGACCAGGTCGGCCCGGCCTGACCCAACCCGAAAAAGCCTGACCCGGTCCGGCCCGACCTTGCCCATGGGTCGGGCGAGGGCCTAGATTTTAAGCCCGATGGTCGGTCCGGGCCGGGCTCGGGCCCGATGAAACTAGAAATTACGCCTAGTCGGGGCGTGCCTGCTGGGCTCGGGCCGGACTTTTTTCAGGCTCGGGCCCAAAAACTAGGCCTAGCAGTCGGGTCGGGCCGGGTTTTTAGCACCGGGCTTTTTTCGGCCCGGCCCGGCCCGAGATTTGACCAGGTATAGGCGGCGGTGAGGGTTACAGAGGGATACAAGGGGAAGGGGAGATGTGAGCGAGCGGTTGTTTCTGCGGGACCGAGCAGGGAGGTCACGAGCGAAAGGTTTTCTTGGCAGTGGCAGTTCGACCGTAATTAGCTACAGCTTCTGATTCACAAATACCTGGAGCTGGGATTTGGTTGCTTCACAGAAATGAACTAGAGCCCATTGTGGCTTCCTATTTTGTAGCTTCTTGAAGCTATTCCGTTCGGGTTGGCTTCGGGCCGAATTTGATAGAAGCTGGGAATGGAAGGAGATCAGAACAGGCCCTAAGTCAACTAGACTTCGTTATGTCTCAATCGATACTATATGCTTTTGATCTTATATTGTGATCCTATAAAAAAAAATTAATTTTTTTCATTTTTTTCTTATATATACTATGCCACTTGATTGAAATTTGATTAAATCTCAGTCAATTGAGACCTAGTCACACCCTTTTTTTAACTATGAAAATGTTCAGGGTCTTCTTACTCCCCGCCCGGCTGAAGGAGATCGATCTATCGGATGGTGGCGAACTGGCGATGCACGGCGTGTGGCATATTTAAGGTGTGCACACCTGAACAGTGTGGTGATAGTATACTCGTGTGGATAAGGATGGAAGGTGGCGTGGAAGGAGACGGACAAGGGCACGCGAAGCAGGCTAGAAAACGCGGTGATAGTGGCGCTGACGAGTGGAGTGGAAGCTCAAGACAGCGCCCCTGGTTTCGCCGAGCGGCAGCCACACTGGTCTGGGACCAACAACAGGTCAAGAGGAAGGTTCCCACGTACACATACACCTAGACGGAAAGGATGTCCCGACCGCGAAGGGCCGAAGGGCTACTTGAGCTGAGCTAGTGCGCTCGTGCTCGGCGAATGCAGTAGCACGACGCGGTTACTTATTTTGCGACCTCCTGATCTGATCATATTCCTGCCTGACGGCGTAGCGACTTGTGCCTTTGCGTGTTCGTTGCAGGCTTGCAGCGCCACATTTTGACGACCCGACGGTATTTACTTACCAGGATAAACACATGACGCCTCCATCTCACCATCCGTCACCCGTACAAGCCAAGGTGTGCCGAGGTTTCTCTCTTCCCCGGAGCCAGGGAGGTACGTAAGGTGATGCACAGTCGATGTTGACAAAGATATTACAAGAGAAAAATTCTCCACCACATACAGTTCAAACGAACGGCGGACGGCAGCAGTTCCATCAATCATCATCGCTCGCAAACAAACCTGAGCTGTCCATTTCTCCCCCGGTCTCGGTACATGGGCTTGCTTGCCCAAGAGCAAGCAGACACACAACCCAACCGACGCGTAAGCAGGAGCCAAATGTCAACGCACGGCGGTGTGAATTAGACGAGTCAACGTACGTACGTACGTGATTGGATTATGATTGCGATTGTCTATTAATCGATCGACGGCGACAACCTCCCAGCCCCCCAGCACAAATGCACCGCACCGACTCGCCGCTCGGAAAGTCAGAGGCCGCGCGCCCTGCCCTACCTACAGTGTGCGTGTGACACGAGCGTAGTATAATGTCCTCAAAACTTTAAAAAATGCGTCGCGTTGCATCATGCACATGTACACGCCGAACTTGTTTGGATCGATTGGGCTCTGGCTACACATTACTATATGTGGCACGTCACATGCTTGTGAGATGTATGCTCTGCTAATTAACAACAGCGTCGATCTGGGCTGTGTATGCACGGCTGCTAACTGCTTCCAGGCCCTGACAAAATCTAACCACTAGAAAATGTACAATTCACACAACCACACGGGAAAAAAAAGGAAGCAGGCCAAAACCATCCCGCCAGACGACGAGATGGCGACTGAAAAGATTAAAAACACACCGCGGCGGCCGCGTGCAGTGACTGTCCGTACGCACCGGCACACGTACAATGTGCGCTGTACCATCGCACGCGCCGGCCGGCCGGGCGGTCTCGCCTAGCCGCCGTGCACGACGCCGGCGGCGGCGGCCTTCTTGATCGTGGCGGCGCCGAAGCCGCCGCCGCCGCCGCCGACGCGCGGCGGGAGGCCGCTCCCGACGGCGGCGCTGCGGCTCCTGCGCACGGCCGGGGGCGGCAGGCCGACGCGCCCAGCGTCGGCGCCGAAGTCGCACGGCGCGTCCTCGTCGATCCTCCCCACAGTCACGCTCCGGCTCCTGGGCGTCACGGACGCGGCCACGGGGGAGGCGCTGCTGCCCTGCTGGCGCTGGGACATGGCGCGGACCAGCTCGCCGACGTCGTCGTCCCCGCCGCCCGGCCCGCGCCGCGTGGAGCGCGAGCTGAAGGTCGCCGCCTGCATGTGCATGGCCCCGGCCCCGCCGCGGCCCATGGCGCCCGCGTACTGCGTGGGCATGGCCCCCGCGCACGCCGACATCTTGCGCACGTACGAGTCGCACGCCCGCGACAGCGCCCGCACCGGCGCCCCCAGCCACCGCCCCAGCTTCTTCCCGCCGCTGCCGCCCTGCCCCTTCTCCTGCTTCATCCTGGTCCGGTCGATGCTTGTCTCTTCTGCGCGAGAGGGAAGGAGGGAGACGAAAGAATTGGGGCGATGGATGGATGAGTCTAGCAGACGACGATGATTGATTCTTGGACGCGGTGGTTATATAAAGGGATAGGCCGAGCCATGGATGGATGGATGGTCCAGTCACCTGGTTTGAAACTTTGAACTGGTAGTAGCACCCACCGATCGTTATTTTTTCAGGCGCGCACACACGCGCTAGTCAAATCAAATTGGAGAAAGAAATGTTCAGCCACAAGGCGTATATGCCAATATACAAACATGATGAGTATGAATGGAATTCGTCAAAGTCGCGCGCAATTTGCCCGAAAACTTAACACGGTCTACCAGGCGAGCCGCGTCCTCTGCTCTGTTGTAGCTTGGGCAGTATGTACTCCTTGGTAGCAGTAGTAGTAATGTTGGATCTGGCTTGACCTGTGTAAAAATGAGTATAGAAAACGAGAGCTGATTTAACACTCAAACGTTTAGCATGTCACATGCGTGCTGAGGTTGATCTGTGGCCTTTTTGGATTGGGTTTCTTCTGGTGTGGACAACCTGAATGCAGCTGCGATGCAAAATTCTACCGATAATCAAAGCGTGCCTGACCAGTTACATGCCCACACAAGGAAAAACAGGAAAGCGTAGGAGCCTTATCCCTTTTCCAAGCCTTTTTCGAGCACTTTAACCGGATAGAGCAATGCTCTTTGTTTACTCCTGAGCTAAGGTTACCTTTTACTCGCAGTACTACTTTTACCAAATCATATTATATATTTACTCTCTCCATTCACAAATTTAAGATTCTAACTTTTTTCCTGAATCAGACGTATATAGAAAATATAAGGTGTTATAACTATTTTTCTGAACCAATGCATGCTGAGACATTTTAATATATATGTTCATTTTAATCCGTATGTAGTACATACTAAAAAGAATTCTAGACTTACGCATAAAAAGCTACGGGGAAATGTATTGGATTACGTGTCCCCACTAATTTCCATCCCCTCACCTCTCAAAATTTAAACTGTTGACATTCGTCAATTTGTGTTCACAAGTCTAGCAAAACTGATATGTCCGGTGCCGTCGGTGGTGGTGGCCATATCCTCCGTCGGAGGTGATCGGCCTGAGGCTGGATGGTCAGATCTTGTGATCGCCCATCTAGTTCCGGTTGTGAGTCGGGAAGGCATAGTTGCCGGTGAAAATCGAGCCGATGGCACACGATGGCGACGTTCTGCATCGTTACCTTGATGAGGGTATCGTCATGTAACTACTGTCGACCCACTCGTGTTGCTTCGGGGGATACCCTAGGATCTGGTCTTCCAGATCTGACGATGGCGGTATTGCGGTGTTGTTTTCTCTCTTGGGAGCAGTGTTTGTGGAGCAGAGTTGGAAGACAGAGGCATGATGTGGAGCAGCTTCGTCTTGCACAGAGCTTTCGGTGGAGATGTCAAATTATGCTTGGCCGACAGGTGCTACACACGACAGATCTTCCAGATGTTGGGGAACGTTGCATGGGAAACAAAAAAAATTCCTACGCACACGCAAGATCTATCCATGGTGATGAGCATCTACGAGAAGGAGAGTGGATCTACATACCCTTGTAAATCGCTAAGCGGGAAGCGTTAAGAAACGCGGTTGATGTAGTCGAACGTCTTCGCGATCCAAATCGCCGAGCGTCCCGCGATCCCATCACGATCCGTCCCGCGATCCAATCACGATCCGTCCCGCGATCTCATCACGATCCGTCCTGCGATCCAATCACGAATCGTCTCGCGATCTTGATCACGGTCCTTCCGATGTAGAGCCGAACGGACGGCACCTCCGCGTTCAGCACACGTACAGCTCGATGACGATCTCCGCCTTCTTGATCCATCAAGAGGGAGCAGAGAGGTAGACGAGTTCTTCGGTAGTGCGACGGCGTTGCGGCGATGGTGGTGGAGCAATTCTAGCAGGGCTTCGCCTAAGCACCACTGAAACCGATCTAGAGGAGAAACTACGAACTAGAGGAGAGGCAACACGTGGCTTAGAGTTTCTTGATGTGTTCCAAGTGCTAGCCCCGAACCTTTATTTATATGCTGAGCCTTGGGGTCGAAACTTGGAGAAAAATCCTCCTCAAGGTCGGTTTGCCTGCAAGGCAAGAGTCCTTCTCGGACTCCAGGACAAGACGCCAAGGTCCTCGGCGTCTGGCCCCTGGCCTCCGCAAAACATCTTTTGCACCTTCCTAAAGCCTCATGGGATTTACCCCTTGGCCCAAATAAAGTGTCCTTGTACCCCGAACATTTCGGGAAACATCCGAAACTATTTTCGGTGAATTCCGAAACCCTTCCGTAGACCAAACATTATTATCCCATATATCAATCTTTACCTTCGGACCACTCCGGAGCTCCTCGTGACGTCCGGGATCTCATCCGGGACTCCGAACAACCTTCGGTCACCACCATACATAGCTATATACTACCGAAACTTCACTGAACCTTAAGTGTGCAGACCCTGCGGGTTCGAGAACTATGTAGACATGACCGAGACACCTCTACGGTCAATAACCAATAGCGGGACCTGGATGCTCATATTGGTACCTACATATTCTACGAAGATCTTTATCGGTCGAACCTCTATGTCAAGGATTCAGTTAATCCCGTATGATGTTCCCTTTGTTCTTCGGTATGTTACTTGCCCGATATTCGATCGTCGGTATCTGTATACCTAGTTCAACCCCGTTAACCGGCAAGTCTCTTTACTCGTTCCGTAATACAAGATCCTGTGGCTAACACTTTAGTCACATTGTTTGCAAGGCTTGTCGTGATGTTGTATTACCGAGTGGGCCCTGAGATACCTCTCCGTCCCCTGAGATACCTCTCCGTCACACGGAGTAACAAATCTCAGTCTTGATCCATGCCAACCCAACAGACACCCTTGGAGATACCTGTAGAGCACCTTTATAGTCACCCAGTTACGTTGCGACGTTTGATACACACAAGGTACTCCTCCGGTGTTAGTGAGTTGCATGATCTCATGGTCATAGGAACAGATACTTGACATGCAAAAAAACTGTAGCAAGAAACTGACACGATCATATGCTACGTTTATAGTTTGGGTCTTGTCCATCACATCATTCTCCTAATGATGTGATCCCGTTATCAAATGACATCTCATGTCAATGGCTAGGAAACCTTGACCATCTTTGATCAACGAGCTAGTTTACTAGAGGCATACTAGGGACACAGTGTTGTCTATATACCCACATATGTATTTAGTTTCCAATCAATACAATTATAGCATGGATAATAAACGATTATCATGAACAAGGAAATATGATAATAACTAATTTATTATTGCCTCTAGGGCATATTTCCAACAGTCTCCCACTTGCACTAGAGTCAATAATCTAGTTCACATCACCATGTGATTCACATTGTTATGAATCTAACACCCAATGAGTTCTAGGGCTCGATCATGCTTTGCATGTGAGAGAGGCCTTTTAGTCAACGGGCCTGCGTCATTCAGATCTGTGTGTACTTTGCAAATCTCTATGTCATACTGTAGACACTGCTACCACACTCCACTTGGAGCTATTCCAAATGGCTGCTCCACTATACCTATCCGGATTGCTACTAAGAGTCATCCGGATTAGTGTTAAGCTTGCATCGACGTAACTCTTTACGAAAAACTCTTTATCACCTCCAAAATCGAGAAAAATTTCCTTAGTCTTTTAGTTACTAAGGATAATCTTGACCGTTGTCCAGTGATGCACTCCTGGATCACTCTTGTACCCCTTGACGGACTCATGGCAAGGCACACACAGGTGCGATACACAGCACTGCATACTATATAGAGCCTATGGCTAAAGTATAGTGGACAACCTTCGTCCTTTCAAATTAGGCAAGAACTCTTTCTCTGACTAATCCATTTTGAACTCTTTCAAAATCTTGTCAAGGTATGTACTTATTGAAAGTCTCATCAAGCATCTTGATCTCTCTCTATAGATCTTGATGCTCAACAATTAGGTAGCTTTATCCAGGTCTTCCCTTGAAAAACTCTTTTCAAACAACCCTTTATGCTTTCCAGAAATTCTACATCATTTCTGATCAACAACATGTCATCCACATATGCTTATCAGAAACTCTATAGTGCTCCCACTCACTTTATTGTAAATACAAGTTTCTAATAAACTTTGTATATACTCAAAAGCTTTGATCACCTCATCAAAGTGTATATTCCAACTTTGAGATGCTTGCTCCATCCCATAGAAGGATTGTTGGAGCTTGCACACCTTTTAGCATCCTTAGAACTGACAAAACCTTCTGGTTGTATCACATACAACCTTTCCTTAAGTAAACCGTAAAGGAAATGATGTTTTGACATCCATCTGCCAGATTTCATAACTCAAAAATGTAGCAACTGCTAACATAATTCCAACAAACTTTAGCATCGCTATGGGTGAGAAAGTCTCATCGTAGTCAACTCCTTGAACTTGGCAGAAATTTCTTCCCGACAAGTCGAGCTTTATAAATGGTGACATTTACCATCAACGTCTGTCTTCATCTTAAAGGTCCATTTGTACTCGACAGCCTGCCGTCCAACGAGCAAGTCTACCAAAGTCTATACTTGGTTTTCATACAAGGATCCTTTCTTGGATTTCATGGCCTTTAACCATTTGTCGGAATCTGGGCCCATCATCGCTTCTCCATAGCTCGTAGGCTCATCGTTGTCCAACAACATGACCTCTAAGACAGGGTTGTCGTACCACTCAGGAGCAGTACGCGTCCTTGTCAACCTATGAGGTTTGATAGTAACTTGATCCGAAGCTTCATGATCATCATCATTAACTTCCTCTTCAACTAACGTATGCTCCACGGAAACAATTTTCTACGCTGCGCTACTCTCTGGTTGAAACAAAGGTTCAACAACCTCATCAAGTTCTATCTTCCTCCCACTCAATTCTTTCGAGAGAAACTCTTTCTCGAGAAAGGACCCATTTTTAGCAACAAACACTTTGCACTTGCATCTGAGATAGAAGGTATACCCAACTGTTCTTAGGATATTCTATGAAGATGCATTTGTCCGCTTTCGGTTCGAGCTCATTAGGTGAAAACTCTTTTCACATAAGTGTCGCAGCCCCAAACATTAAGAAATGACAGCTTAGGTTTCTACCAAACCATATGGTGTCATCTCAACAGATTTAGATGGTGCCCTATTTAAAGTGAATGTAGTTGTCTCTAATGCATAACCCCAAAACGATAGTGGTAAAACGATAAGAGACATCATAACTCGCACAGTATCCAATAGAGCATGACTATGACGTTCGGACACACCATCACACTGTGGTGGTCCATGTGGCGTGAGTTGTGAAACAACTTTTACATTGTCTTAAGTTGTATACCAAACTCGTAACTCAGATATTCACCTCCACGATCATATCGTAGATATCTTCTCTTCTCTTCATGATGATCTTAAACTTCACTCTGAATTTGCTTGAACTTTTCAAACGATTCAAACTTGTGTTTCATTAAGTAAATATACACTATTATCTACTCAAATCATCAGTGAAGGTAAGAAAATAACGATATCCACCGCACGCTACAAGACTCATTGGATTGCATACATCAACATGTATCATTTCCAATAAATCACTTGCCCGCTCCATCAAACCGGAAAACGGGGTCCTTAGTCATCTTGCCCAAGAGGCATGGTTCGCATGTCTCAACCGATTCAAAATCGAATAAGTCCAAAGATCCATCAGCATGGAGTTCCTTCATGCGATTTATACCAATATGACATTTAGCGGCAGTGCCACAAGTATGTGGTACTATCATTATTAACTTTGTATCTTTTGGCATCAATGTTATGAACATGTGCATTACTACGATCAAGATTCAACAAACCATTCTCACTGGGTGCATGACCATTGAAGGTATTATTCATGTAAACAGAATAACCATTATTCTCTAACTTAAATGAATAATCGTGTTGCAATAAACACGATCTAATCATGTTCATGCATAACGCAAACACCAAACAACATTTAGGTTTGTCACTAATCCCAAAGGTAGAGAGAGCATGCGATGTTGATTACATCAACCTTGGAAACATTTCCAACACACATCGTCACCTCACACTTAGCTAGTCTCCGTTTATTCCGTAGCTTTTACTTCAAGTTACTAACATTTAGCAACCGAACTGGTATCCAATACCCAGGTGCTACTAGGAGCACTAGCAAGGTACGCATCAATAACACGTATATCAAATATACTTTTGTCGATGTTGCCAACCTTCTTATCTACCAAGTATCTAGGGTTGTTCCGCTTCAACGACCGCTCTCCTCATAATAGAAGCACTTAGTCTCGGGTTTGGGTTCAACTTTGGGTTGCTTCACTGGAGCAGCAACTGACTTGCCATCCATGAAGTTTCCCTCCTTGCCCTTGCCCTTCTCGAAACTAGTGGTTTTACTAACCATCAACACTTGATGCTCCTTCTTGATTTCTACCTTCGCCGTGTCAAACATCGTGAACAACTCAGGGATCATTATTTCCATCCCTGGCATTTTATAGTTCATCATGAAGCTCTAGTAGCTTTGTGACAGTGACTTGGAAAATTATATCAATCACTTTCTTATCTAGAAGATCAACTCCCACTCGATTCAAGCGATTGTAGCACCCAGACAATCTGAGCACATGCTCAACGATTGAGCTATTCTCCTTCATCTTGCAGGCAAAGAATTTTGTTGGAGATCCGATATCTCACAACACGGGCATGAGCCTGAGATCCCAATTTCAGCTCTTAGAACATCTCATATGTTCCGTGACGATCAAAACATTTTGGAGCCTCAATTCTAAGCCGTAATGCATGACGCACTAAACTATCAAGTAGTCATCGGAATGTGCCTGTCAGATGTTCACGACATCTACAGACGACGCTAGATGGGGTGGCGCACCGAGCGGTGCATTAAGGACATAAGCCTTCTATGCAGCAATGAGGACAATCCTCAGATCATGGACCCTGTCCGCAATATTGCTACCATCATCTTTCAAATCTATTTCTCTAGGAACATATAAAAATTCAAGGGAGCTACAACGTGAGCTACAACATAATTTGCAAAGACACTACTGACTATGTTCATGTTAATGAGTTCAATTAATCATATTACTTAAGAACTCCCACTCAATTTGACATCACTCCGGTCATTCGAGTGATACATGATCCAAATTCACCAACTCAAGTCCGATCATCACGTGAGTTGAGGTGGTTTCAATGGTGAACATCATCATGTTCATCATATCTACTATATGACTCATGTTCGACCTTTCGGTCTCTTGTGTTCCGAGGCCATGTCTGTACATGCTAGGCTCGTCAAGTTTAACCCGAGTGTTCTGCATGTGCAACACTGGCTTGCACCCGTTGTATGTGAACGTAGAGTCTATCACACCCGATCATCATGTGGTGTCTCAACACGACGAACTTTCGCAACGGTGCACACTTGGGGAGAACACAATTGATCTTGAAATTTAAGTGAGGGATCACCTTATAATGCTACCATCGTCCTAAGCAAAACAAGGTGCATAAAAGGATTAACATCACATGCAAATCACACGTGACATGATATGGCCATGAACTTGTGCTTTTGATCTCCATCTTGAAAGCACCGACATGATCTCCATCGTCACCGGCACAACACCATGATCTCCATCATCATGATCTACATCATTGTGTCACCATCGGGGTTCTCGTTCCCACCATGCTCATACTACTATGGCTACCGTTTAGCGATAAAGTAAAGCATTACATAGCGCTTAATGATTGACACGCAGGTCATACAATAATTAAAGCCAACCCTATGTCTCCTGCCGGTTGCCGTACTCATCGACATGCAAGTCGTGATATTCTATACAAAACATGATCATCTCATACATCACATATATCTCGTCATGTAGTTGGCCATATCACATCACAACATACCCTGCAAAAACAAGTTAGACGTCCTCTAATTGTTGTTCCAAGTTTTACGTGGCTGCTACGGGTATCTAGCAAGAAGAATTATCACCTACGCAAAACCACAATGGTGATACATAAATTGCTTTTCAACCTTCTCAAGGACCGCCTTTGTCGAATCCGATCCAACTAAAGTAGAAGAAACAGA
Source organism: Hordeum marinum (assembly GCA_022496015.1). Classification (NCBI taxonomy): domain Eukaryota; kingdom Viridiplantae; phylum Streptophyta; class Magnoliopsida; order Poales; family Poaceae; genus Hordeum; species Hordeum marinum. The sequence goes on along the minus strand of CM039672.1, from coordinate 406,703,349 downwards.
CACCCGCCAGCCATCTTTGTGCAACGAAGTTACACGTCGGTTGATGGAACCGGTCTCTCGTAAGCGTACGAGTAAGGTTGGTCCAGGCCACTTCATCCCACCATACCGCTGAACCGAAACACGACCAAGGGAGGAAGCAATCTAAGCATCAACGCCCACAAACTCTTAGTGTTCTACTCGAGATCTCATCTACACATAGACGTAGCTCATGATGCCACCGTTGGGGAATGTTGCATGGGAAACAAGAAAATTCCTACGCACACGCAAGATCTATCCATGGTGATGAGCATCTACGAGAGGGAGAGTGGATCTACATACCCTTGTAGATCGCTAAGCGGGAAGTGTTAAGAAACGCGGTTGATGTAGTCGAACGTCTTTGCGATCCAAATCGCCGAGCGTCCCATGATCCCATCATTATTCGTCCCGCGATCCAATCACGATCCGTCCCGCGATCTCATCACAATCCGTCCTGCGATCCAATCACGAATCGTCTCGCGATCTTGATCACGGTCCTTCCGATCTAGCGCCAAATGGACGACACCTTCACGTTCAGCACATGTACAACTCGATGATGATCTCTGTCTTCTTGATCCAGCAAGAGGGAGCGGAGAGGTAGACGAGTTCTCCGGCAGCGCGACGACATTGTGGCGATGGTGGTGGAGAAATTCCAGCACGGCTTCGCCTAAGCACCGCTGAAACTGATCTAGAGGAGATACTACGAACTAGAGGAGAGGCAACACGTGGCTTAGGGTTGCTTGATGTGTTCCAAGTGCTAGCCCCGCCCCTTTATTTATATGCTAAGCCTTGGGGTCGAAACTTGGAGAAAAATCCTCCTCAAGGTCGGTTTGCCCGCAAGGCAAGAGTCCTTCTCGGACTCCAGGACTAGACGCCAAGGTCCTCGGCGTTTGGCCCCACACGCCAGGGTCCCTGGCGTCTGGCCCCTGGACTCCGCAAAAAATCTTTTACAACTTCCTAAAGCCTCATGGGCTTTATCCCTTGGCTAAAATAAAGTGTCCTTGTACCCCGAACATTTCGGGAAACATCCGTCACTATTTCTGGTGAATTCCGGAACCCTTCCGGAGACCAAACACTATTATCCCATATATCAACCTTTACCTCCGGACCATTCTGGAGCTCCTCGTGACATCTGGGATCTCATCCAGGACTCCGAACAACCTTCGGTCACCACCATAGATAACTCTATACTATCGAAACGTCACTAAACCTTAAGTGTGCAGACCCTGCGGGTTCGAGAACTATGTAGACATGACCGAGACACCTCTACGGTCAATAACCAATAGTGGGACCTGGATGCCCATATTGGTTCCTACATATTCTACGAAGATCTTTATTGGTCGAACCTCTATGTCAAGGATTCAGTTAATCCCGTATGTTGTTCCCTTTGTTCTTCGGTATGTTACTTGCCCGAGATTCGATCGTCGGTATCTGTATACCTAGTTCAACCTCGTTACCGGCAAGTCTCTTTACTCGTTCCATAATTCAAGATACCGTGGCTAACACTTTAGGGCCAGTTCTTTTATAGCTTATTTGAAGCTGTGGAAATAAGTTGTCCCCTACCCAGCTTATTCTAAAAGCCCAAACTAAAAATTTATTTTAGAAGCCTACTAATTAAAGATCAACTAGTAGGCTTCTAAAATAAAATATAAGTTTGGGCTTCTAGAATAAGCTAGGTGAGGGACAGCTTATTCTAGAAGTTCAAAATAAGCTATAAAAGAACTGACTCTTAGTCACATTGCTTGTAAGGCTTGTTATGATGTTGTATTACCGAGTGGGCCCAGAGATACCTCTCCGTCACATGGAGTAACAAATCCCAGTCTTGATCCATGCCAACCAAACAGACACCCTCGGAGATACCTATAGAGCACCTTTATAGTCACCCAGTTACGTTGCAACATTTGATACACACAAGGTAATCCTCCGGTGTTAGTGAGTTGCATGATCTCATGGTCATAGGAACAGATACTTGACATGAAGAAAATTGTAGCAATAAACTGACACGATCATATGCTACGTTTATAGTTTGGGTCTTGTCCATCACATCATTCTCCTAATCATGTGATCCCGTTAGCAAATGACATCTCATGTCAATGGCTAGGAAACCTTGACCATCTTTGATCAACGAGCTAGTTTACTAGAGGCATACTAGGGACACAATGTTGTCTATATACCCACACATGTATTTAGTTTCCAATCAATACAATTATAGCATGGATAATAAACGATTATTATGAATAGGGAAATATGATAATAACTAATTTATTATTGCCTCTAGGGCATATTTCCAACACCAGAATCTTCGCGTCTGGCTGGACGAGCGCGGCACGGTGGCGCCGTTGGGCGTCGTGGTGGCGTCGATGGAGGACAGGCTAGCAAGGATGATGTAGATCTCTCTCTTGAAGATGGGTTAGTGGTTCTGTGATGACTGTGGCATCTTAAACGCGTGCATGTGGTGTACGCTTTAGGTCTGCTACATTAGTTGTGGTTTTTGATACGTTATGTGGATTGATCGACAACGACACCGATTTTAGATATGGGGAGTGAGAGCACTCCACATTATCGAGTTTTGTAGGTGTGAGTGGTGGCTTCGGGTGGCTTGATGTATGTTCTTGTTAGACCTATGTTGAATAATAAATAAATATGGCCATATGCATCGATTGATGCAGAGGCCGGGGGTTTTAACCTCCTTTTCCAAAAAAAGTCTAGCAAAACTGATATTGAAATATCGAAAACATCTTATATTTGTGAATAGATGGAATAGTCTCCAAAGAAAATATGTAAGAAATGACATGATTTGACGAAACAAGGAAGAGTTGTTCGATTAGAAAACATGATCCCAACGCAACGACTAGGGGTTCACATCATCTCTAGAAATTCTCGTCACCATTTATTTCCACCCCAATCTCATCACCTCGATGATAGTTCCCTCGCTCTCACACATTAAGGGTTCGCTTGTGAGAGTCATAGCCCGCTTCCCATGCCCTACATAGATGGCGTCCCCATCGGACGCCCTGACCAGTGACGGTGCTAAGGCCGTCCTCAAGGAGGATTTGGGCAACTTATTTGATCAACTTGATCTGAACAACGAATCCTTTGAAGACGATGTGCTAGATGATGATGATGATGATGATCCATGTTCAAAGGAAACTGTGCGGGTTATCCCTAGCTAGGATGACACCGAAAAATCCATCAGTAAAGACGCCTTCTACGGGTAGATGTGTGCATCATGGAACCAGACACATGAAGTTTATTTTTGTCGGAATCGGGGCTTTGGGGCCCCAGAAAGGTTTAAACTCTGGGGTGCGCTCACTCTCCCTCCCTACTTTGCCTCACAACCTCATGGCAACTCTCTGGCGTCTCGAGCTAAGGAAGACGAACAAAGGACACCATAGTTTACCTAGGTTAGGGCCACCTCGCGGTGTAAAACCCTACTCCCGCTTGTCTGGATTGCTTGGGGTGAGGATGAGTACACAACGTGTTCTTGCCTACGAAAGGTCGATCCCTTCTACGATGGTTGGTTCCCTCCTCTTATACTGGCCTTGGTCCTCTTCCCCCAAAAACACAAGGCGGGAAGGTTTTCCACAACGGCCAGTTTGAAGGGGGACAAGACTACGGCCTATCCTGACAAAAGTGGTCTTCGTCTGCCAAAGCTTCCCGCCATGACACGCATGTGGGCTTGGTGGTGACCTCCGTCTTGTTGAGCCCCTGGTCTTGGTCCTCTTGCACTAGATGGAAAACCTTTGGGGATTGCTTTGGGAACCCATGAGCTGGCCTTGCTCCCCTAGCACGAAAACGGAAAGCCTCTCTGTCCACGCCAGTCGATACGATTACGCGGGCCGCCCTACAAGGGTCGCGTCAGCCACGTGAAGGGGCCGGGCTGCATGACCCCGTCATGTCGTCCTTGGTTAATATGCCCCATGCAAGCCCCCGATGGGGCTCCAGGAGGCGGCCTCGAGGGGGAACCCCACTGGCCTCCCGAGGGCTTTTGTCCGCATGCGCCTCGCGAGGGTCCGATTCCTGAGGCATGACGGGGAACCCCTCCGAGCCTGCAACGTGCGCCACACCTTGCGCCGCAGGCAGGAGCACTTAAGTACACCTAATCCCACGGGCCCGATAATTTTGTATCGTCGACCCGAACATGTCCGTTGTGCAAGCGGCGTGTCTTAGCGACTAGTAAAGGGTGATGGAGCACATGCAGTGTTGCTTAGTCCATATGATGGTATCGATATAACGGAAGAGGTTAGAATAGTTCACCTACGAATCTAGTTGCAGATCCATCGGCTCCCGGATTGATTTTGCAAAAAAAAAGAGCTTGTTGACAAACTTCTAAGGAGTTTAGGGAAGATATTGGACATGCGTCTAGATGGCAATTATCGAGGTGACTATGTCTGTGTTCATGCGCATCATGATGTGAGACAACCGCTGGCAAAGTTTATTAGCATTGTACGTGGTAAAGAGAAACAAGTGTTCCTAGTTAGATATGCGAAATTGGTTTGATTTTTGTAAAGCGTGTGGCTTTATTGGACATGAACACAAAGAGTGTGGGATAGGTGTTCATGAGGGAAAGCATCTGAAATTTTGGGAATGAAGTTTATATTGATCATGTTTGTAAGTATACATAGGTGAAAGTCCCTAAGAATTTGGTTTAACGAAAGAGTTATGACCCTGAAATGTGGCTAAAACATTGAAGGTTTCAGAATGTCCTATCAATATTGCTTCTATTTGAGTCACATGACAAACCATACTATTAAGACGGGTTCAAGTAAAATTTAGATTGAAGTCTTCGCGTATGCTCAATCCAACCAAGTCTCCAAGAGAGAAGACCTTGAAGTTAAAATTCGGAACATTTGGTGTCAATATATTTGGAATGTTAAAATTAAAATTCTTTGGAGAGAAGTTGGATGTTTTGCCCCACAAGACAGTCCATGTTCGCTTGATTTGGAATCCCATTGCTAGCCACATGTCGAGCAGACGTTGTGAGTGTGCCTCCAATGGTCAAATCATCCCTTGGGTTCCTACCCCTGGCTATAAATAGCCCATACCTCAGCCATTAGTGGTTGGTTGTTGCATGAGTAATTGACAAGTGTTGTTTGAATAACCCTTCATCGCACACATATGAGAGAATTCTAAGCAAGGAAAACCCCCGGATACTAAGAACATAAAGTGGTTGAGCATCATTGAAAAACTCGATTGAAACTTAACTTGAGCTTATTACTCTTGAGAATTGTGCATCCTATATATGATTAGGCATCTGTTCAAGAGCATCCGAGTATGGACTGTCAAAGAGCAAGTCAAAGGAAGTCCGGAGATCACCTCAAGATCTACCCCGGATAAATGTACAAGTTATGAGGAACTTAGCTCAGGGAGAATGACGCGAGGAGTAAGTGTTCAGAGAGTTGTGGCTCAGTCATCCTCCAACCCAAATGTATAACTATGTGAGCAGTTTGAACTAGGGTAACCATCTCCATGTCTTTGCCGAGGGACAAGTTCTATCCCTTGCATTGCCAATGGTGGCGGTGATGACAACGGGGTGGCCATGGTGGTGGTGATGATCAGAAAAGTTCTTGAGTTTGTGTTATGGGTTTCATAAGGCCCGGTCCACGAAATGAAGACATGCTATGTTGTGGTCTTTTGGATCAATTTTGATCAAAATTTTGTTTTTTGGATGAAGTGTATGCATGTTTTTATTTGAATTATTCAACTAGATGAAGTGTATGTGTGTTCATATGTTGAATTGTCTGCATGTGATAAGTTTGCATCATTCAAATATTTCATGAAATATCTTTGGAAGAGCACATTTCTCTATGTGTGGTTTTGAGTAATTGATGACAATCCCTATGGACTAATGGTTGCCTTGAGTTATATTCGAAGGATCTGTCCGTAGGTACTTCTTGAAGTCCATCTGTTAGTTTCAAGGAGTTTATATGGTGACCAAGGTGGTATACAAGGTTTATCCAAAGAATGGTCATGTGGGAGTTGAGCTTATTGCAAGCATGTTTTGAAGAAGAAGATTGTGTAAGCATTCATGTGTACCTTCAAGACATCATCTTTATGAAGAGAGAAGATAAGATACAAGGTTGATCAAGACTAAGTCAAAGAGTGAATCAAGTTGATCAACACACAAAGCGTACAAGATGTATCTAGAGGGATCAAGTGATCCCATGGTATGTTAAGCATTGTCAATTACGCTTTGTGTACTAACCCATGGTCTATGTGAGAGTTCGTTGTGGGGTTAGGTATATTTCCATGGGTTTGCGTCAAGTGGAAGATCTCATACAACCCATGGAGGATGACATCAAGTGGTGATCGTTATCAAGGTTGCGGTGTGCAAGTTCAAGTGAAGCATCACAGAGAGATCATGCTTGAATCTTGCCATTCATTATGCTGACAATGGACTTGTGAAGATGTGCCGAAGAGTGGCTCTCCCATAGGGGAGTATGGGAGAGCAATATACTAGTCTTCATCGAGCTGACGCAATCAAGAAAGGTGGTCCATCTTGAGAAGGAAAATATCATCATCATCTAGCTCAAGTGGACTATGCTCAAGGCAAAGGTTCGACCTTGATAGGGTTTTCTATTTTACCAGTCTCATGGTGGTAGTTGAGATACCGGGTTATAGGATTGACAACCGTAATATCAACGGGGGCTCTCAACTGAGTAGCTTGATCGTATCATTCGTTGAGAGCTCAAACCATTGAATTCTTGGCATCATCATCTTTCTTGATTATTGGTTTGATTTTATCTATGTGAGTTTTATAGCTTATGGTAATCTTCATGACAAGCTCGAGTTCATCAAAAACAGAGTCCATATGCTTCGTCTATTGCATTTTCGGTGTTGGAGGTTTTACCGGTCTTTATCCGAGGAAGAGTTCTCACCATTTTCTTATGGGACTTTTATCATTTTCTTCTTATTTATATTTCTATCATGATTGTGTTAGCCCATGTTGTTAGCTTTCCAACAAACTTGGTTTCGTTTAATTCGGTGTCCGTTTGCAGAAGTTGTGGCAGTTTTGGTGTTCTTAAAAGGCTGCAACGATACTACCGCGGCTACTACCGCTTGGAGCGGATGTAATTTTTTACTATCGCTTCAGAGTGGTACTACCGCTCTGGACCAAAATCTTGTCTTAAATCTAGCGGTGGTAGGCACGGATGTAATTTTTAGTACTGCTCGCAAGCAGTAGTACCGCTACCCTTAGCGGTAGTACCATGAGGACAAGCGGTAGTACCGCTCCGGCGGTTCCACTAGCCTTGTGCCTCCTCGTTGTTGTTTTCCAAAGGTCTTACACCGCCCTAGCGGTAGTAGCGCTCCCATGAGCGACAGTACCGCTCTGTGCGGGCTGTGAGCATAACGGTTGGATTTTTCCCCACCTATAAAAGGGGGTCTTCTTCCCCATTGAACCTTATCTCTTTAGCTCGTGTTGTTCCCCCATTGTTGAACTTCTTCGAGATTACTAAGTCTCAATCCCTCCAATGATTCTTGCTAGTTCTTGAGGGAAAAGAGATAGGAGATCTAGATCCACATTTCCACCAATCACTTTCTCCTCTAAGTGAGGGGAACCCCTTGGATCTAGATCTTGGAGTTCTTCGTGTTTTTCTTCGTTCTTCCTCTCATTTTCCTCCCTAGCATTAGTTGCCTTGGTGGGATTTGGGAGAGAAGGACTTGGGCACTCCGTGTGCCCTTGCCATTGCATTTGGTGCATAGGTTTGAGTTCTCAATGGTGATACATGGAAGTGAGAAGTTGATAAGCTTATTACTCTTGGGTGTTTGAGCACCCTAGAGCTTGTTCCTCTTGGGTGCTTTGGCGCCCTAGACGGTTGGTGGTGCCTTGGAGCTCAATCATTGTGGTGCAAAGCTTCGGGCATGCGTCGGGGTATCCAATTAAGTTGTGGAGATTGCCCCGAGCATTTGAGGTCACCGCGGAAGCCATAGTCCATTGTGGTGAAGCTTCACGGTGTTGTTGGGAGCCTACAATTAAGTTGTGGAGTTTGCCCCAACCTTTGTTAGTACGGGTTCGGTGACCATCCTCAAGGGTCCCTTAGTGGAATCACGACATCTTGCATTGTGCGAGGGCATGAGGAGATTACGGTGGCCCTAGTAGCTTCTTGGGGAGCATTGTGCCTTCACACCAACCCGAACGGAGATTAGCATCCTCAAGGGTGTGAACTTCGGGATACATCGTCGTCTCCACGTGCCTCGGTTATCTCTTACCCGAGCCCCTTTACTTATGCATTTTAATTTGTGATAGCCATATTGTTTCTTGCTATATATCTTGCTATCACTTAGTTGTTTATCTTGCTTAGCATAAGTTGTTGGTACACATAGGTGAGCCTAGTCGTTTTAGGTTTTGTGATTGACTTATTAAACGTTAGTTTTATTCTGCATTTGTTCAAGCCTAAACCGTAATTATTTTAAAGCGCCTATTCACCCCCCTCTAGGCGAGATCCACGTCCTTTCAATTGGTATCAGAGCCAGGTCTCTCATTATTAGGCTTAACAACCTAGAGAGTAAGGATGTCAACTTGGGTATTAGGATTCTCTGACACTCTTAGTTTCAATGGCACAAATTTTGATGTTTGGGTAACTCGCATGCTTAATCATTTTAGGGTCATGGACCAAAATTTAGAGTGAATTGTAGATATGGGTTTTTCTCCTCCAAAGGATTCTCAACACGAATCTTTAGAGGATGATAAAAACTCTTATCTCAATGCTCAAGCTTCTAATGTGCTTTTTGATGCTTTGAGCGATGTAGTTATATTTCAACTCATGCCATTCCGGGATACTCATGAGTTGTGGACAAAGCTTAAAGATAAATATGGTGTGTCTAAGATTTGTAGGGATGATTGTTCTCCCTCCACCTACGACCGTATTGCATTCTCAACTTCACCTACTTCACCTACATGTGGATTTCCACAAGGTAATGATATGGTGAGTAGTGATGATCATTGTAATGGTGACAGTGGGCTAATTGTTGATGATCCTTCATCACTATCTTATTGTGCTTCATATTCGTACTTTAACACTTCGAGCACTCTTAATGTTTCACATGCTCGTGTTGATAGTCATTTCATATCATGTAGAAATTGCCTGACTACATCTCATAATGATATGCTTGCTATATCTTGTTGCCATGATAAAAATGTATCTATTTCCTCAAGTTATTGTGCTAACAATGTAAAGGAAACCCAACACTCCATGGAACAAGATGTGGTCTTGAATGGTGCTTCAAGGGATCCTACATCATCATCTATTATTTCTCACTTTTACCTTATGGCTAAGGCTTCAAAGGTATCTCCTACTTTGAATCCTAATAAATCTCATGATGATGATGTTGATCATAATGAGGATGAGGATAATGATGAAGAGTGTGATAATATTGCTTCCCTAAAAATTAAGGGACAAATGATTTCTAAAGCTCTTCATAAGAATAATATTGCTCATTCCAACTTCATGGAAATCATGTCTATTGCCATTGAGGGCAAGAAATATATTGAGATATATTGAGGAGTTGGAAGCTCATCTCGAGGAGCATGATACCACCATTGATAAAATGGAAGGTCATGAGCGTGATTATGCTAATGAGATCGCAGAGCTATCTCAAGCTCTTGAAAATGAACAAACCACCAAGGAATATCTTGAGGAGACCTTTGCTCTAGAATTATCTAGAGAAGGAATCCCATGAAAGAGCTCTCGAGGTGGCTAATGATTTTAGAACTAAAAATTATAAGCTTGAAGTTGCACATGCTAAACTCCTTGAGGACTTTGAGCACCTCGAAAATGGCTCAAGGGTCATTAAGAGTTCTCTCATTGAAATCACCGAGTCTCATGCTCAACTTGAAGCTTCATATGCTAAAGAGCTTGCGAGGTTGCCTTCTCCTCCTGTTGTTAATGATGATGCTTGTGCTACTAACTTTATTCCTTGTGAAGCATCCATTTTGAAGGAGAATGTTGAGATGAGGGCTCAACTTGAGTTGCCATCTAGCAATTATGGGAAATTGAAATAAAGTCATGAAAAGCTCTCGAGCTCTCATGGTGATCTTCTAGTATCCCATAATGTGCTAAAATAGCTCATGAGGATAGTACTACTAAGGTAACATCTAGTGAGCCTCATGTGGACATTAGCACTACATCTAGTAGATATGCTTTATTGCCATGTGCTAGTCCTCATAGTTCATCCACTCATAATGTTGCTACATCTTGTGATGAATTACTTTCCTTGCCTTTTTGCTCTAACGATGAAGCTTATACTTCCTCTAGCACTTGTGTCGATTCTAACCATGTAGAGGAAATCAATGAGCTCAAGGCGCAAGTCACTTCTTTGAAGAAAGACTTGGAAAAGAGTCATGAAGGGAAGTCCACACTCAACAATATCTTGAATGTGCAAAAATTCCCAAATGACAAAGGTGGACTTGGATTCAACTCCAAGAAGAAGAAGATGTCCAGGAAGTACAATAAGAAGGGCCAAGATTATTTGCTTCAAGTGCAAAATAGAAGGGCACCATGTAAGATCTTGCGCATTGAAGAAGAAGCCTCAAAGTAACAAGTAACAAGCAACAAGGGAAGCGGCCACAAGTTCAATTGCATGCTCAACCACAAGTTGAAGAAAGGCCTCTTCCCAAGAAGACCCAAGTCATCGCTCCTCAAGTTGAGAAATCAATTGAGAAGAAAGTAAATGGTAGATGTTGCTACTTATGTCGTGAGAAGGGTCACTTCGCTTCTTCTTGCACCAAACGTAACTTATCTAACTCAATCATTATTGATGCTATATATCCTCTTGGGAAGGATAAGCTTGGAAATGTGTTTGTCAAATGTGTTGGTACTCAAAGTGGTGTCAAGAAAAGAACCATTTGGGTAGCCAAGCCTATTGTGACTAACCTCTTAGGACCCAACTTGGTTGGGGACCAACAAGCTCAAACTTGATCAATAGGTGTTGATGGAGGGCATTGGTGACTTGGCTACATTATGAATAATTAAGGGTTCCTCTTCATTCATATTGTCTCAAGCCAAGTCATGTGGATCATCAAGTGTCTATCATATACCAATGTTCCTCCTTGCGGTAATTTGTACTTAGATTGAATACATTGTTAGTTACTTGCCCCTTTGCATGTTGTGGTTTTGTACCTTGCATGTGTTTGTATATGTTGTGCTTCCTATTTGTTTCTCTTGAGAAATCAAGTATGTATGATGGGTTGCACATCATGTATGTGTGAGTCTTGTGTAGAGCCTTTTTGCATTATGTTTGTATCTTAGTTGGTTCTATGTGAGAGAATGGATTATCCCATTTTGGGGGAGTGATGTGCTTTATGCCATTCACGACCCTAAAAATGTGTGTTCATGAGGAATACCACTTAGTATTGATATTACAAGATTATCTAGCTTCTATTTGGTATGTCTTCTCATGAGAAATTAAAATTCTAAATGGTCCATTAATCATCTCTTCTTGGATTTCATTTTCCACTTGTTAATAACGTTGGGTTACCACGTTATGGGGGAGCAATATACTATGTGCATATTACAAGCCCAAAGAATGTGTACATTTGAGATATTGCCACGTAGAGTTGATATTATAATTTATCTTGTTCCTAGGTGGCATCCTAGCTCTACAAGTGTCATTTGCTTGTGATTTAGGAGTAAAGATGATGTTGGATCTATTTGCAATCTACCAATGGGAATTATGTCCAAATACTTCTTGTCCTTTCACAATTGGTATTCCTTTTAAGTGGTAGAATTTGCTAATCATCTTTACATAGCTGTTTATCCTTTGTCTTCCTTGCCTCTTATGGATCTTTTTGAGCATGTCTACTGTTTCTATAGATATAGGGAAAGTGATGATCCCATCGTGTGCATTTTGTATTTAAATACAAATTCTATATAATGCACATCTCTTGGGGGAGCTATCCTATTTTCTTTAGAACACTCTCGTTACGTATTTATCATAAAATCCTTTTATCTTCTTCAAGTGTGTGTTGGTGAGAGGCAAGACTTTTCCCTATGGTGCTTTGTGCCATCATGAAAATTTGCGGAGGGTTTGTTTTGTTTTGAACCTAGCTCTCTTTTGGGAACTTGATACCTCTTCTTTTCCTTCAATTGGTATCTTGTTTCCTTCTTTTTGGCATGTGTCAATGGATATATCATTCCTTGATGTATCTTTTAGTTGGTATCCGTCAAGTGATTTTTTTGTTTGGTATCTTATTTTCACTTGATACCTTATCTTTTGGTATCTTATCAACTGTGTGTTGATTTGATTCTTGAAAGCCTTGAGCATGCATATTTACTACATGTACTTTCGTTGGCATGTTCTCTTTCCTTAACCCAATATATAGGGGAGACTCCACTATGACATAAATTGGCTAAAGTGTGCATGAAATTCAATTTCATATCTATATGCACATATTTATGTGGAGTTTTGTCCTATGTATTGTTGGTCCACTAACTTTCTGGTCCCAATAAGTTTGGGTACCACTTTTTTGTGGTGTTGTTCTAGGAACAATTTAAGATACATTGGATACTTGGCTCACTTACAAGGAAGGTGTTGACACCATGTGCTTATTTGAGCCATGCTAGGATGATCGATGAACCATTATCTATTACATCAATCCAATGCTATCTCGGTAACAAGTATCTACTTCATGCATACATTTCTCGCATTCAACCGTTCATAGGTTGCATCATGGCATGAATTTCTTGAGTCATTCTTGTGGTACTTGTTTCCTTTATCAAAGCATCTCAACGATGATGTCATATTTCTAGTTGTGATGTCTTTGATGTTCGTGTATTGGGAGTTCATTTATGTATAATAAGAAAATATTAGGCTTTGTGCTATGATTTCAAGCAAATATCTTATTGGTATGTTTATGACTTCCTTTTGGAAATATTGTATGTTCCTTCTTGTAATTATTTCATGTGTACATCATTCTTTGGGGATATATCATCATGATTGCCCTCTACCTAGAATATTATACACATGAGAGAAATTACATCTCTAGTTGATATCCTCGTTTCTTTCACGTCCATCGTTGCATTCCCTTTTATTTCGCTGGTGATTTCGTGAAAGGATTTGTGTTGAGTGTGGATCTTATATACTTGCATCTTGATGCACTCTTTGGTGGTGAAGATTATTTTCCTCATGATTGTCTTCACGAGGGTTTTGCCATCTCGATTGGTATCCCTCCTCTTGACAAGGCTATTATTTCCTATCTTCACCAGGGTTGTCACAAGCTTTGGTTTTTAATTTTCTTATTAGTAAGATTGTGAACCCATTTTCTAGTGGTTTGTGTGTGGGAAGGATATGTCTTGCACTTTGTGTCTCATTTCATCAAGACTATGTTGATGCTTAATGCTCATCCTTATATTCGTCTTCTCAAGTGCTTTGCCATGACTCACGCACATCATTTTGGTTGAGCCTATTCTTAAATTTCCTCTTTTACCTATTACTCAACCATATGTTTAGTTCAAGTACTATGCTCATTGTCTTATCTACTTACTTGCACTTGTTGTGTGTTTGTATTGATTTTGGGGGAGTCATGATCCTATTTTGTGCACTTGTAGTGAAATAAAAAAATCTTAATTGTGTGCAAATCATGGGGAGCTCCCCTAGTTTCTTTATAAACACTCTTTTGACCATATCATAATATCTTTTATTCATGTGGCTCGTAGGTCCATGTGACTGATTGTTCCAATTAGTATCTTTTGATTGCTTGCTTCACTCTGGTGTATGTCTTTGTGTCATACGATCCTTTTTGCGATCTTTGGGTTCTCAATATAGTTTGTCTTCCTCCAACTACTTATCATTGGATTTGTGTATTTCTTTGCACACATATTTTGAGAAATACAAACCTTTTGGAGGAACACCTATTATATTGGCTTTCTAAGCTTTTCGCCCATTTTAGCAATCGATGCCAATGGGGAGAAGTTTGGAGAGTTTAGTTTGGAAAGCTTAGAGAGTTTTGATTTAATTGCTTAAGCATTTCCATCTCACATCCATGCTTTGCTTTACATTTGTGTGTGCTTGGTTGTGCTTATTTCCTTATATAAACTCTCTTGAAAGTGGTTGTCATCAATTACCAAAATGGGGGAGATTGTAAGAGCACATTTCTCCATGTGTGGTTTTGGGTAATTGATGACAATCCCTATGGACTAATGGTTGCCTTGAGTTATATTCGAAGGATTTGTCCGTAGGTACTTCTTTAAGTCCATCTATTAGTTTCAAAGAGTTTATATGGTGACCAAGGTGGTATACAAGGTTTAACCAAAGAATGGTCATGTGGGAGTTGAGCTTAATGCAAGCATGTCTTGAAGAATAAGATTGTGTAGGCATTCATGTGTACCTTCAAGACATCATCTTTATGAAGAGAGAAGATAAGATACAAGGTTGATCAATACTAAGTCAAAGAGTGAATCAAGTTTATCAACACACAAAGCGTACAAGATGTACCGAGAGGGATCACGTGATCCCATGGTATGGTAAGCATTGTCCATTACGCTTTGTGTACTAACCCGTGGTCTATGTGAGAGTTCTTGGTGGGGTTAGGTATATTTCCATGGGTTTGCGTCAAGAGGAAGATCTCATACAACCCATGGAGGATGACATCAAGTGGTGATCATCATCTAGGTTGCGGTGTGCAAGTTCAAGTGAAGCATCACAGAGAGAGCATGCTTGAAGCTTGCTGTCCATTGTGGTGACAATGGAATTGTGAAGATGTGTAGAAGAGTGGCTCTCCCATAGTGGAGTATGGGGGAGCAATCTACTAGTCTTCATCGAGCCGGCGCAATCAAGAAAGGTGGTCCATCTTGAGAAGGACAATATCGTCATCATCTAGCTCAAGTGGACTATGCGCAAGGCAAAGGATAGACCTTGATAGGGTTCTCTATTTTACCAATCTCATGGTGGTAGTTGGGAGACCGGGTTATAGGATCGATAGCCATACTATCAATGGGGGCTCCCAAGTGAGTAGCTTGATCATATCGTTCGTTGAGATCTCAGTGTTGAGGAACCTTGCATGGGAAACAAAGATTTTCCTACGCACATGCAGATCTATCCATGGTGATGAGCATCTACGAGAGGGAGAATGGATCTACGTATCCTTGTAGATCGCTAAGCGGGAAGCGTTAAGAAACGAGGTTGGTGTAGTTGAACGTCTTCGCGATCCAAATCGCCGAGCGTCCCGTGATCCAATCACGATCCGTCCCGCGATCCAATCACGATCCGTCCCGCGAACTTGATCACGGTCCTTCCGATCTAGCGCCAAACGGACAGCACCTCCGCATTCAGCACACGTATGGCTTGATGACGATCTCCATCGTCTTGATCCATCAAGAGGGAGCGGAGAGGAACAAGAGTTCTCAGGCAGCGTGACGGCAATCCGGCGATGGTGGTGGAGCTATTCCGATAGGGCTTCGCCTAAGCACTATAGAAATCCGATCTAGAGGAGAAACTATGCACTGGAGGAACGGGCAGCACGTAGCTAAAATTCTGTGCAAAAACCCTAAAACCCACCAGTATATATAGGAGGAAGGGAGGAGAGGCTTGGCTCAAGGGCCAAGCCTCCTTTGGTTCGGCCGAAGTGGGGAGGAGAGGAGGACTCCTCCTCCAATCCTAGTAGGACTAGGATTCCTCCTTTTTGGCCTTTTTTCCACCTTTTCCCTTTGGGCTTTTTTTCCCTAGACGCATGGGCCTTGTGTGGGACTTCCACCAGCCCAAAAAAGGCTGGTAATTATTCTACCACAGCCCATGAAGCCTCTTGGGTCGAAATACCCCTCCCGATGGTCTCCCGGTACACTACCGGCACTCCCGGTACACTACCGATTAGCCCGAAACTTTTCGAGTGACCAAAACAGGACTTCCTATATATGAATCTTTACCTCCGGACTATTCTGGAGCTCCTCGTGATGTCCGGGATCTCATCTGGGACACCGAACAACCTTAGGTCACCACCATACATAACTCTATACTACCGAAATGTCACCAAACCTTAAGTGTGCAGACCCTGCGGGTTCGAGAACTATGTAGACATGAACGAGACACCTCTACGGTCAATAACCAATAGCGGGACCTGGATGCCCATATTGGTTCCTACATATTCTATGAAGATCTTTATCAGTCGAACCTCTATGTCAAGGATTCAGTTAATCATGTATGATGTTCCCTTTGTTCTTCAGTATGTTACTTGCCCGAGATTCGATTGTCGGTATCTCCATACCTAGTTCAACCTCGTTACCGGCAAGTCTCTTTACTCATTTTGTAATACAAGATCCCATGACTAACATTGAGTCACATTGCTTGCAAGGCTTATTGTGATGTTGTATTACCGAGTGGGCCCTGAGATACCTCTCCGTCATACGGAGTAACAAATCCCAGTCTTGATCCATGCCAACTCAACAGACACCCTCGGAGATACCTCTAGAGCACCTTTATAGTCACCCAGTTACGTTGTGACGTTTGATACACACAAGGCACTCCTCCGGTATCCGTGAGTTGCATGATCTCATGGTCATAGGAACATATACTTGACATGCAGAAAACAGTAGCAATAAACTGACACGATCATATGCTACGTTTGTAGTTTGGGTCTTGTCCATCACATCCTTCTCCTAATGATGTGATCCCGTTATCAAATGAAATCACATGTCAATGGCTAGGAAACCTTGACCATCTTTGATCAACGAGCTAGTTCACTAGAGGCATACTAGGGACATAGCGTTGTCTATTTACCCACACATGTAATGTGTTTCCAATCAATACAATTATAGCATGGATAATAAATGATTATCATGAACAAGGAAATATAATAATAAACACTTTATTTATTGCCTCTAGGGCATATTTCCAACAGTCTCCCACTTGCACTAGAGTCAATAATCTAGTTCACATCACTATGTGATTTACATTGTAATGAATCGAACACCCATGCAGTTCTGGTGTTGATCATGTTTAGCCCTTGGAATAGGTTTAGTCAACGGGTCTGCAACATTCAGATCCGTGTGCACTTTGCAAATATTTATGTCCTTCTCCTCGATGTAATCGCGGATGGAGTTGAAGTGTCGCTTTATGTGTCTGGTCCTCTTGTGAAACCTTGGTTCCTTGGCCAGAGTAATGGCACCAGTGTTGTCACAGAACATGTTCATTGGATTCAGTGCACTGGGCACTACTCCAAGATCTGTCATGAACAGCTTCATCCAGACACCTTCCTTCGCCGCCTCCGAGGCTGCGATATACTCCGCTTCACATGTAGAATCGGCTACCACGCTTTGCTTGGAACTGCACCAGCTTACCGCTCCCCTGTTGAGAATAAATACGTATCTGGTTAGCGACTTAGAGTCATCCGGATCAGTGTCAAAGCTTGCATCGACGTAACCCTTTACGACGAGCTCTTCATCACCTCCATAAACGAGAAACATTTCCTTAGTCCTTTTTAGGTACTTAAGGATATTCTTGACCGCTGCCCAGTGTTCCATTCCAGGATCACTTTGGAACCTTCCGGCCATACTTATGGCAAGGCTGACATCTGGTCTTGTGCATAGCATTGCATACATGATAGAGCCTATGGATGAAGCATAGGGGATGACACTCATCTTTTCTCTATCTTCTGCAGTCACTGGGCATTGAGTCTTACTCAACTTCACACCTTGTAACACAGGCAAGAACCCCTTCTTGGACTGATCCATTTTGAACTTCGTCAAAACTTTATCAAGGTATGTGCTCGGTGAAAGTGCTACTAAGTGTCTCGATCTATCTCTATAGATCTTAATGCCTAATATGAAAGCAGCTTCTCCTAGGCCCTTCATTGAAAAACTCTTGTTCAAATATTCCTTCACGCTTTCCAGCATTTCTATATTGTTTCCAATCAGCAATATGTCATCCACATATAATATTAGAAACGCTATAGAGCTCCCACTCACTTTCTTGTAAATACAAGCTTCTCCATAAACTTGTATAAACTCAAACGCTTTGATCACCTCATCAAAGCGCTTATTCCAACTCCGAGATGCTTGCACCAGCCCATAAATGGATCTCTGGAGTTTGCAAACTTTGTCAGCATTCTCTGGATCGACAAAACCTTCTGGTTGCATCATATACAACTCTTCCTCAAGGAAACCGTTGAGGAACGCCGTTTTGACATCCATCTGCCAAATTTCATAATCGAAATAAGCAGCTATTGCCAACATGATTCTCATAGACTTAAGCATCGCTACGGGTGACAATGTCTCATCGTAGTCAACTCCTTGAACTTGTGAAAAAAATCTTTGCCACAAGTCAAGCTTTATAGATGGTGACATTACCATCCGCGTCTGTCTTCTTCTTAAAGATCCATTTGTTCTGAATGGCCTTTCGCCCTTCAGGTAATACTTCCAAAGTCCATACTTTGTTTTCATACATGGATCCCATCTCGGATTTCATGGCCTCTAACCATTTCTCGGAATCCGGGCCCATCACTGCTCCTCCATAGCTCGTAGGTTCATTGTTGTCCAATAACATGACTTCCAAGACAGGGTTGTCATACCACTCAGGAGTAGTACGCGCCCTTGTCAACCTGCGAGGTTCAATAGTAGCTTGATCTGAAGCTTTATGATCATCATCATTAACTTCCTCTTCTATCGTCGTAGGTTCCATAGAAACATCTTTCTGCGCTGCGCTACTTTCTGGTTGAAGTAAAGGTTCAGTAACCTCATCAAGCTCTATTTTCCTCCCACTCAATTCTTTCGAGAGAAACTCTTTCTCAAGAAATGTTCCGTTCTTAGAGACAAACACTTTGCCTTCGGATCTGAGATAGAAGGCATACCCGACTGTCTCTTTCGGGTATCCTATGAAGACGCATTTCTCCGCTTTGGGTTCCAGCTTTTCAGGCTGAAGCTTTTTGACATAAGCATCACATCCCCAAATTTTAAGAAACGACAATTTTGGCCTCTTGCCAAACCATAGCTCATATGGCATCGTCTCAACAGATTTTGATGGTGCCCTATTTAAAGTGAATGCAGTTGTCTCTAATGCATAACCCCAAAACGATAGTGGCAAATCAGCAAGAGACATCATAGAACGCACCATATCTAATAAGGTTCGATTACGACGTTCGGACACACCATTACATTGTGGTGTTCCAGGCAGTGTCAACTGTGAAACAATTCCACACTGTCTTAAGTGACTACCAAACTCATAACTCGGATATTCACCTCCTCGATCAGATCGCAGGAATTTAATCTTCTTGTTACGATGATTCTCAACTTCACTCTAAAATTGCTTGAACTTTTCAAACGTTTCAGACTTGTGTTTCATTAAGTAAATATACCCATGAGTGAAGGTGAGAAAGTAATGATATCCACCATGCGCTGTAACATTCATTGGACCACACACATTAGTATGTATGATTTCCAATAAGTCACTCGCCCGTTCCATTGTTCCAGAGAATGACGTTTTAGTCATCTTGCCCATGAGGCATGGTTCACATGTGTCAAGTGATTCAAAATCAAGTGACTCCAAAAGTCCATCGGCATGGAGCTTCCTCATGCGTTTTACACCAATATGACCTAAACGGCAGTGCCACAAGAAAGTGGTACTATCATTATCAACTCTACATCTTTTGGCATCAATGTTATGAACATGTGTGTCATCACTATCAAGATTCAATATGAATAAACCCCTCACATTGGGTGCATGACCATAAAAGATATTACTCATATAAATAGAACAACCTTTATTCTCTGATTTAAATGAGTAACCGTCTCGCAATAAACAAGATCCAGATATAATGTTCATGCTTAACGCAGGCACTAAATAACAATTATTCAGGTTCATCACTAATCCCGATGGTAATCGAAGAGAGAGCGTGCCGACGGCAATCACATCAACCTTGGAACCATTTCCCATGCGCATCGTCACTTCATCCTTTGCCAGCCTTCGTCTATTCTGTAGTTCCTATTTTGAGTTGCAAATGTGAGCAACCGAACCGGTATCAAATACCCAGGCACTACAACGAGAGCTAGTAAGGTACACATCAATAACATGTATATCATATATACCTTGTTTGTCGTTGGCCACCTTCTTGTCAGCCAGGTACTTGGGGCAGTTCCGCTTCCAGTGACCAGTTCCCTTGCAATGAAATCACTCAGTTTCTGGCTTAGGTCCATGCTTGGGCTTCTTTACAGGAGTAGCAACTGCTTTGCCATCCTTCTTGGTTTTACCCTTCTTGCCCTTTCCCTTGCCATTCTTCTTGAAACTAGTGGTTTTATTGACCATCAACACTTGATGTTCTTTCTGGATTTCAGACTCAGCGAATTTTAGCATCGCAAACAGCTCGACGACTGACTTGTTCATTCCGTGCATGTTATAGTTCATCACAAAGCTCTTGTAACTAGGTGGCAGTGATTGAAGAACTCTGTCAGTGATCGCCTCTGGCGGAAGGGCAATTCCCAACTCCGCTAGACGAGTTGAATACCCAGACATTCTGAGTATATGTTCACTGATAGACCCGTTCTCCTCCATCTTGTAAGCATAGAACTTATCGGAGTTCTCATACCTCTCGATCCGGGCATTCTTTTGAAAGATAAACTTCAACTCTTGGAACATCTCATATGCTTCATGACGTTCAAAACGTCTTTGAAGTCCCGGTTCTAAGCCATACAATATTGCACACTGAACTATTGAGTTTATCTCCAGCACGTGCCTCCCAAGCGTTCTTAACGTCTTCGGAGGTCATGTCTTCTGGTTGGTCACCAAGCGGTGCATCAAGGACATATGATTTCTGGGAAGCCGTGAGGATAATCCTCAGATTATGGGCCCAGTCAACAAAGTTACTTCCATCATATTTCAACTTAGCTTTCTCTAGGAACGCATTAAAATTCAGGGGTGCTACTTCGCGAGCCATTGATCTACAACATAAATATGCAAAGGTTGCTTAGACTATTGTTCAAGATAATGAGTTTAGTTAATCAAATTACAAAAGCTCCCACTCAAATTGACATCCCTCAGGTCATCTGAGTGTCACATGATCCAAATTCACCAACTCAAGTCCGATCATCACGTGAGTTGAGGTGGCTTCAATGGTGAACATCATCATGTTGATCATATGTACTATATGACTCATGTTCGACCTTTTGGTCTCTTGTGTTCCAAGGCCATGTTTGTACATGCTAGACTCGTCAAGTTTAACCCGAGTGTTCTGCATGTGCAACACTGGCTTGCACCCGTTGTATGTGAACGTAGAGTCTATCACACCCGATCATCACGTGGTGTCTCGACACGATGAACTTTCGCAACGGTGCACACTCGGGGAGAACACAATTAATCTTGAAATTTAAGTGAGGGATCACCTTATAATGCTACCGTCATCCTAAGCAAAACAAGGTGCATAAAAATATTAACATCACATGCAAATCATAAGTGACATGATATGGCCATGAACTTGTGCTTTTGATCTCCATCTAGAAAGCACCGGCATGATCTCCATCGTCACCGGCAAGACACCATGATCTCCATCATCTTGATCTCCATCAACGTGTCTCCATCGGGGTTGTCACGCCCAACATGCTTCTACTACTATTGCTACCATTTAGCGATAAAGTAAAGCATTACATAGCGCTTAATGATTGACACGCAGGTCATACAATAATTAAAGACAACACTATGGCACCTGCCGGTTGCCGTACTCATCGACATGCAAGTCGTGATAATCTATACATCACATGATCATCTCATACATCACATATATCACATCATGTAATTTGCCATATCACATCACAACATACCCTGCAAAAACAAGTTAGACGTCCTCTAATTGTGGTTGCATGTTTTACGTGGCTGCTATGGGTATCTAGCAAGAACAATTCTCATCTACGCAAAAACCACAACGGTGATACACTAGTTGCTTTTCAACCTTCTCAAGGACCGCCTTTGTCGAATCCGATCCAACTAAAGTGAGAGAAACTGGCACCCGCAAGCCATCTATGCAACAATTTGCAGTTGAGGGAACCGTTCTCTCATAAGAGACGAGTAATGTTGGTCCGGGCCGCTTCATCTCACAATACCGCTGAACCAAAACACGACCAAGGGAGGAAGCAATCTAAGCATCAACGCCCACAACCTTTTTGTGTTCTACTCGAGACCTCATCTACACATAGACCTAGCTCATGATGCCACAGTTGGAGAACGTTGCATGGGAAACAAAAAATTTCCTACGCACACGCAGATCTATCCATGGTGATGAGCATCTACGAGAGGGAGAGTGGATCTACGTACCCTTGTAGATCGCTAAGCGGGAAGCGTTAAGAAACGTGGTTGGTGTAGTCGAACGTCTTCGCGATCCAAATAGCCGAGCGTCCCGTGATCCAATCATGATAAGTCCCGCGATCCAATCACGATCCATCCCGCGAACTTGATCACGATCCGTCCCGCGAACTTGATCACGGTCCTTCCGATCTAGCGCCGAACGGACGACACCTCCGTGTTCAACACACGTACGGCTTGATGACGATCTCCGCCGTCTTGATCTAGCAAGAGGGAGAGGAGAGGAAGAAGAGTTCTCCGGCAGCGTGACGGCGCTCCGGCGATGGTGGTGGAGCTATTCCGGCAGGGCTTCGCCTAAGCACTGCAGAAATCCGATCTAGAGGAGAAACTATGCACTGGAGGAACGGGCAGCACGTGGCTAAAATTCTGTGCAAAACCCCTAAAACCCACCAGTATATATATAAGGAAGGGAGGAGAGTCTTGGCTCAAGGGCCAAGACTCCTTTGGTTCGTCCGAAGTGGGGAGGAGAGGAGGACTCCTCCTCCAATCCTAGTAGGACTAGGATTCCTCCTTTTTGGCCTTTTTTCCACCTTTTCCCATTGGAATTTTTTCCCTAGCCGCATGGGCCTTGTGTGGGACTTCCACCAGCCCACAAAAGGATGGTAATTATTCTCCCACAGCCCATGAAGCCTGTCGGGTCGAAATACCCCTCCCGATGGTCTCCCGATACACTACCGGCACTCCCGATACACTACCGATTAGCCCGAAACTTTTCCGGCAACCAAAACAGGACTTCCTATATATGAATCTTTACCTCCAAACCATTCCGGAGCTCCTCGTGATGTCCGGGATCTCATCTGGGACTCCGAACAACCTTCGGTCACCACCATACATAACTCTATACTATTGAAACGTCACCAAACCTTAAGTGTGCAGACCCTGCGGGTTCGAGAATTATGTAGACATGACTGGGACACCTCTACGGTCAATAACCAATAGTGGGACCTGGATGCCCATATTGGTTCCTACATATTCTATGAAGATCTTTATCGGTCGAACCTCTATGTCAAGGATTCAGTTAATCCCGTATGATGTTCCCTTTGTTCTTCGGTATGTTACTTGCCCGAGATTCGATCGTCGGTATCTCCATACCTAGTTCAACCTCATTACCGGCAAGTCTCTTTACTCGTTCCGTAATACAAGATCCCGTGACTAACACTTAGCCACATTTCTTGCAAGGCTTATTGTGATGTTGTATTACCGAGTGGGCCCTGAGATACCTCTCCGTCATACGGAGTAACAAATCCCAGTCTTGATCCATGCCAACTCAACAGACACCCTCGGAGATACCCGTAGAGCACCTTTATAGTCACCCAGTTACATTGTGACCTTTGATACACACAAGGCACTCCTCCGGTATCCGTGAGTTGCATGATCTCATGGTCATAGGAACATATACTTGATATGCAGAAAACAGTAGCAATAAACTGACACGATCATATGCTACGTTTGTAGTTTGGGTCTTTTCCATCACATCCTTATCCTAATGATGTGATCCCGTTACCAAATGACATCACATGTCAATGGCTAGGAAACCTTGACCATCTTTGATCAACGAGCTAGTTCACTAGAGGCATACTAGGGACATAGCGTTGTCTATTTACCCACACATGTAATGTGTTTCCAATCAATACAATTATAGCATGGATAGTAAACGATTATCATGAACAAGGAAATATAATAATAAACACTTTATTTATTGCCTTTAGGGCATATTTCCAACACTCCGACCATTGCATTCTTGGCATCATCATCTTTCTTGGTTCTTGGTTGGCTTTTCTCTATGTGATTTTTAGAGCTTATGGTCATCTTCATGACAAGCTCGAGTTCATCAAAAACAGAGTTCATATGCTTCGTCTATTGCTTTTTCGGTGTTGGAGGTTTTACCGGTCTTTATCCAAGGAAGGGTTCTCACCATTTTCTTATGGGACTTTTCTCATTTTATTCCTATTGATATTTCTATCAAGATTGTGTTGGCCCATGTTGTTAGATTTCCAACAAACTTGGTTTCGTTTAATTCGGAGTCTGTTTGCATAAGTTGTGGCAGTTTTGGTGTTCTTTAAAGGCTGCAACGGTACTACCACTGCTACTACCGCTTGGAGCGGATGTAATTTTTTTACTATCGCTCCAGAGCAGTACTACTACGGCTCCAGAGCGTTACTACCGCTCCGGACCAAAATCTCATGTTAAATCCAGCAATGGTAGGCACAGATGTAATTTTTAGTACCGCTCGCAAGCAGTAGTACCGCTACCCTTAGCGGTAGTACCGCTATCCTTAGCGGTAGTACCGTGAGGACGAGCGGTAGTACCGCTCTGGCGGTTCTACTGGCCTTTTGCCTCCTTGCTGTTGTTTTTCAAAGGTCTTCCACCGCCCTAGCGATAGTACTGCTCCCATGAGCGGTAGTACCGCTCTGTGCGGGCTGTGAGCATACGGTTGGATTTTTTCCCACCTATAAAAGGGGGTCTTCTTCCCCATTGAACCTTATCCCTTTAGCTCGTGTTCTTCCCCCATTTTTAACCTTCTTCGAGCTTGCTAACTCTCAATCTCTCCAATGATTCTTGGTAGTTCTTGAGGGAAAAGAGAGAGGAGATCTAGATCCACATTTCCACCAATCACTTTCTCCTCTAAGTGAGGGGAACCCCTTGGATCTAGATCTTGGAGTTCTTCGTGTTCTTCTTCGTTCTTCCTCTCATTTTCCTCCCTAGCATTAGTTGCCTTGGTGGGATTTGGGAGAGAAGGACTTGGGCACTCCGTGTGCCCTTGCCATTGCATTTGGTGCATAGGTTTGAGTTCTCCACGGTGATACGTGGAAGTGAGAAGTTGAGAAGCTTATTACTCTTGGGTGTTTGAGCACCCTATAGCTTGTTCCTCTCGGGTGCTTTGGCGCCCTAGACGGTTGGTGGTGCCTCGGAGCTCAATCATTGTGGTGCAAAGCTCCGGGCATGCGTCGGGGCCTCCAATTAAGTTGTGGAGATTGCCCCGAGCATTTGAGGTCACCGCGGAAGCCATAGTCCATTGTGGTGAAGTTTCACGGTGTTGTTGGGAGCGTCCAATTAAGTTGTGGAGTTTGCCCCAACCTTGTTAGTACGGGTTCAGTGACCACCCTCAAGGGTCCCTTAGTGGAATCATGGCATCTTGCATTGTGCGAGGGTGTGAGGAGATTACGGTGGCCCTAGTGGCTTTTTGGGGAGCATTGTGCCTCCACACCTTTCCGAACGGAGATTAGCATCCGCAAGGATGTGAACTTTGGGATACATCGTCGTCTCCGCGTGCCTCGGTTATCTCTTACCGAGCCCCTTTACTTATGCACTTTACTTTGTGATAGCCATATTGTTTCTTGCTATATATCTTGCTATCACTTAGTTTTTTATCTTGCTTAGCATAAGTTGTTGGTGCACATAGGTGCCTAGTCGTTTTATGTTTTGTGCTTGACTTATTAAACGTTAGTTTTATTCCGCTTTGTTCAATCCTAAACCGTAATTATTTTAAAGTGCCTATTCACCCCTCCTCTCTAGGCGACATTCACGTCCTTTCAATCGTGCAATTGTTTAAATGTAGGTGGCAAGGATATAAAAGCCAGTCAATTTTAAGTTAAATATATAGGTTGGGTTAGTCTCGGTCATTACCTTAGTCCTTAAAGTTTAAGTAGTTATTGATTTAAAAGAGCATTTAAAACATTATAGGACATGGGATTGGCTAGAGTTGACATAAGATATGAAGATACAAAGCCTTCATAGAACATGTGGATTAGAGCTCGGTCTCCATGAAGATCAAAATTGAAATGAACTTTTTATGTTTAATTTTTGAAAAAAATACACATATACTTAGATATAACGCACAAGTGTGTAAATTTTCAGGATGAAATACAATAAAATAAGTGCTACAAAAAATATGTGTCTTTTTAGTAGATGCACTACTCACCTCAAAGTCCAGGATTTCTTTTGCACAACTTGCATTTCAAGATTTTTCATGCTGAAATTTTATACACATATAAGTCACATCCTTCTATACTTGTACAATTTTTCCTATTTTATTAAATCGAAAGGCTTAATTTTTTTTCCAAACATTTCAGTCTCCATAACGATCGAGCTCCAAAATGCCCTATTCACCTTCATGTCCCACAAAAGCAAAGTTGACACGCGTGCCAGGGTCGGCATGGTATCAGATAGGCACGTCACGACATGGGCTAAACAGACCATGTCCCGCACGTTACATACCAGAAGCCATGCCTATTAATTATTATTATTTTGAATATATATATAATATACTCCTTTCGTCTGGAAATACTTGTCACAGGACAAGTATTTCGGACGGAGGAAGTATGACTTAAAAATAACCTAGTAGGCCTAAAACACAGCCTATAATAGGCTACACATCACGCGGCCCACCGTGATAAAAGCGTCACGGGCCGGACCTAGGCACAGCACGCGGGCCGACACGTGATTACGGCGTGCCCAGACGCCGTTTGCCCAGCTCTCTGCTCAGCGTCTTAAAAGAAAAGAAACTCTGCTCAGCAGGGTCGTGGACGCCAGAATCTACCACTGAATACACAAACGTGATCTTACCCGTCGCTTTGTGATCGGACGGCTCGAAATGCACCCTGATCTAAATCTCAGAATCTACCACTCCCACTGCTCAGCATCGATCCTCACCCACCGTCTTCCCACGCACGCACCGCACCGCAGCATGTCGTGGCTCACGCGCACCATCGCGGCCACGCTCTCCGGCGAGCCCGACCCCGACTCCGACGCCTCCGAATCCGAGGCATCCTCCGCCGAAAGGCCGGCCGCGGAGGGTTCCTCGCCGCGCGATCCCGAGGACGAGGACCCCGAGCAGCCCATCACCCCGAGTCGCGGCGTCAAGGACGACATCTCCGAGCTCACCGAGACCCTCAGCCGCCGCCTCTGGGGCGTGGCGTCCTTCCTCGCCCCACCACCGCCCCCGCCAGAATCCTCGTCCCCGCGCGCCTCGCCCGCAGAGGCGGACGGAGAGGGGGCCGATGTGGACGGGGACGGGATCGCGGGGATCCGGAGCGATCTGGCGGAGATCGGGGGCAGGGTGAGGAGCGGCATCTCCATGCTGCAGAGCAACCTGGCCGTGGCGGAGATCTCCAAGATCGCGTCCTCGCTCCTGCCGTTCGGGGAGGAGGAGCCGGACGAAGGGGAGCCCGTCGCCGGCGGAACCGAGGAGGTGTTGGTCTTCGTGAAGCACATCTCGACGCGGCCTGAGACGTGGCTCGATTTCCCCCTCTTCATCAGCGAGCGTTATGCAGATGGTAAGATGCAGCGGCTGCTCCAGATAATGCGTAACTTAATTTGGTGCACTGGGGTGAAATGGGTGGACGTTGTGGTCTCAGTTTGAGCGTGTTGATTAATGAAGAAAGTACAAGTAGGTGTTGGAGGTAGTGTTAGAACTTTCCTGCAAAGATCTCAAGCATGCTCATCCTGAATTACTAGTTGATATGTGCATCTTCGAGTCCACAAACTCCTTTCTCGATTGGTTTAGTCCTATTTAGTTACTTTGAAAGCTACCTACATCGGTTATCACTAATCAGTTCATTGATGCTAGCATATATTTTTCTACTTTGCTTGTACACCAGCTTGGTATCAACTATACTTTTGGAATTTTGATGTTGTGATTCTGTCCATCTAGCAATGTGTTTTGTCATATTATGATTTTCCCATTGTCATGCTATTAACTTGATTGGCCGAATCAGGTTAATGTCATAAGCACGATAACTTGCTTGATATGAATGTAATACCATGCTCCGTCGGTTGTATAGCTTTCAACAGCAGTTATGAACGCTTCGTATCTTTTTAGATGTTGGCATGTTGCACATTATATTGTTATGCATAGGGAATCATGTAAATATCACAGAATTGATTTCAAGCAGTGCCCCCCTATTGCTGCAGAATGCATCACTCATGGGTAATAGGTTGCTCCATTTCCGCTGGACGAGATATTGAGCTTACATTTAGTTCTGGAATAAATTGTTCACCCTATTTATGCATACCCTCTCTACGTCTTTTAGTCCTGAAATGGTTTCTGATGCTTTGTTGACATCTAGTTGCATCATATTAACCGTGCTTGTCTCTCTCAAATAGAATCATGTTATGTGTAGTAGACCTCACTGATTACCTTATAAATCTCTTACATAGTTTCTCCTAATCTTTAGATTTTGAGCTGTCGAATGCTCAGTACGTGCATGCATTATCTATGGAACGCCTTGTGCCAAGCTTATCCGATTTAAAGGTTCAGATTTGCTCAACTGATATGAGTGAAGCATGTTTCTGGAAGATATATTTTGTGCTTCTGCACTCAAAACTCAACAAACAAGATGCCGAACTTCTTTCAACACCACAGGTAGTTTCCTGCATCCTTCAGAGCATTCATCATGTTTTTGGCACACTGTTTTTAATTATTATGGCTTTTGTGCTATTTATGTTGCAATGAATGAGTGCTTCTTACAGAATTAACGGGACATTTAGCAACTCCAGGCTATAGCACCACAAGCTGTTTCTAGTCATGAAATTTATTATCTCGAGAATTGTTTGGTCCCTTTACAGGTGACACATGTTTTGATATGCTATATTATTATTTAGTACACACATGTAAAGAACTGAATCTCCAATCCTGGAACTGGGTGATCTGTGGTAGAAATGTGACCCTTTGGGTGTGTTTGGTTTGGGAACAAAAGGGAATGGTTCCATTCCACTGGAACGGGTTTGTTCCGTTCCTGTGTTTGGTTGGGATAATTAGGTGGAATGGAATTGTTACATTCAGTGTTTGGTTGGGGAGGTGAAATGGAGTGAATTTGGTTCAGGTCATCTTTTGTATGGAAATGGTGAGATTACCACCAGCTGCAATATAAACGATTATAAATCGTTGCACTTATACTAACAAATTATTCAAACTCTCAGCAAATTTTTAATTGTATTGCAGTATAGAACCATCAGTTGCAGCAAATAGCGAGGTCAAACCATCTGACTAAGTAGGATCACACCACAATCACACAACATCAGTAGCTGCATCCATAAATAAATGACATTGCATCACACACTTCGGAGTTCAGTGTTCAGACTCCCGCATGCACCAACACTGAGTTCAAACGACAAGTCAACATTACCATACACGCACTTGCTAATTGCAGTTTACAACCAGTAGCAATGTGTTATATCTTGCTTGCATTTCCACACTATGTCTCGAGAAAAAGCTAGCTAGCTAGCCAAAAAAGAGTTCAAAAAGAAAAGGCTTAGTCATGAAGATGAAGCTCTTAAGCGAGAAAGAAAAAGTTTAGCGTGAGTAGATCGATCCGGCTCAATCCTAGAGAACCTGGGGTGCCTGTGGTAGAAGAACACTGTACTGAGCACAGCATCAGCGCGGTCAGCACGCCAACCATGGCAAACACCGCCATGGTGCACAGGTCTGCGTCGGCTTCCTTGCCGGCTCACTCTCGGCCAAATTGGCTGCCGCCCAGCAGCAGCCGGTTACCTCTTCTGCCGCCCTGCCTCTCTTCTGCAGCAGCTGCTGACGCTGATTTCCCATGGCTGCTAGCCTGATGCCGCTAGCTGCGTCCTCGCTGGGAAACCTGCTTCTCTTTTGATCTCCCCTGCCACCATATACGAGAGAGAGGTGAGGGGATAGGACTGGGTGGGGTAGGAGGGGCGTGGGTGGCGAGGTGAGAGCAGTGGAACAGTATAACTCCACCGATTCGGAGGAATGAGTGGGTTCCTGATCTAAGGGGTATATTCTGTTTTGAGGTTCCAGTTCCTTTCCAAACCAAATACAATGATACTTGCTAGCTGTAGGATGAACCCATTACATGCTACGCTATGCCTCAAACCAAGTACACCCTTAATGCACAGCTTATATTGACACTTAACAGTTTTAGACTGTAAGTAGAATGAATACTGTTGGCTTAAAATGATAAAATCATTTCGCTTCAAGTAACATATGATCAAGAGAAATAAACTGGGAGGTATGCTAAGATGCACTTCAAGTTGTGACAGCATAAAATCAAGAAAGGGCGACATTCCCTTAATTGTTGCTTCAAACTTGATACACACTAACATAGTGCACTAGCATAGTGATTTTCTCCTTAGGTCTCATTTATTTTCTATTCCAAATTATTTCCACCTTACCATTTCCCCTTTTCCATACAGATCCTAGAAGCAAGGGAGGAGCTGCTGCAAAGCTTACAGGCTAAGAATAAGCGAGTATCTGAAACTAGCGGAGAATCATCAGAGAAGGTGATAGAACCTTCAATCATCCAAGATAAAGAAGTCTCCATATCGGAGGTCCGTTCCTTTGAAGAACCCACCTCTGACATCACGCCAGAAATTGAGGCCGAGAAATTCCCAGTTTCGACCACCGAAGTGGAAATCGTTGACAAGTCAGTGATCGAAGAAGAGCTCTTGTCAGTGAAAGATAAAATCAAGACCTCAGTCGTCGAGCCCAGACTTCACGCCGACACCGACGAGGATGAAGTTGACGAATGGCCTGATGATGACTCAGCCGAGGAGCCTGAGGCGGCAGCGGCAGCAAGCAACAGGGCTTCGCTAGGACGGGAGGAGGACGTATCGTTCAGCGACTTGGAAGACGAAGACGACGACAATGATGACGGCAATAAAGGGGTGCGCAAGTAGCTAAGCTAATTTGAAGGTCCGGCCCTGGCGCAATCATCTGAGCGTCCATTGGAGCAGCCCCACAAGCACACGCTCGCTGGCTTCACTCAAGGGACTACAGAAGGCAGCGGTGGATGGGTGGATGATTACGCGGTCATTGCTAGTCTCTCTCTGTCTTGAAGGGCGATGATGATGGATCCTGGAAGCTGGCTGGCTGGGCCTCCCTCGACTGCCTGGATTAGAAGAGAAGCACAAACAAAATAATAATGTGCAGCTGGTGTTAGTGTTGATGGCGAGTACGTAAGTACATCTGTATCGTTTGGCCTGTTTCTGTACATAGAGCCCCCCTGGGGCGGGGCTGCCTCCTGTATGAACCAACCTGGCAACGTACCACTCTGTCCGTCCATCTGGGTGGGCACTCGCACTGAATAAATCGCTCGATTAGCTGCGATCACTTCAGTTTGGGTTCGTCGTACTTGAGATCCACCAAATATCTTTGCTTCGGCATCCTGGTAAGAGTTCGGCCTGCTGTCATGGAGAGAGCATGAGGGGGAAATGATGAGCAGCTAAGTGGTGTGAATCGTGCATCCAGCTTGTTCGAGCTAGTGAGGTTGCTGGTGCACGCATGATGACACCAACACCCAACCATAGCAATTTTTGCGTAGAGGGCCGGAATACTCCGCCCAGGTGATCACCGGCGTGCCTAGATGTACCCCCGAAGCGAGCGAGCAGTGCGCACCGACGGCGACGGTGCCAGTCAGTCAACCGGCCGGGTAAAGGCAGGCGAGAGGCTCGTACTACGCTGCGCCGGCGGCACCAAGCTGAGGCGGGCAAGTGTAACCGTGGGAGTGATGATGTGGTTGGCTTGTCCCTGTCTCGCGGAAACATGTGCAGGGAACTGGAGAAGCGGAGCGATGTTTTATCCGCCGATGCCGACCTTGCCTGCACCCGTCCTGGTGGACTCGCCGCTCGCTAGATCGATCACGGATCCAGGAGAGCGACCGACGGCGAGAGGCGGGCGCGGGGAGGCCTCTCTCTCCTCTCCCCTCCTCTCCTCGCCTCGTAACGTGCGCTGTCTGCTGCACCGGGCACCCACGACCACGACCGCCACCCGTATCACCATCCCCTACAGTCCAAGCACAGACCAGAACCGATTCCAACCAAAACATGCGCTCACGAACACTCCACCGGCGGCTGGACGCCCTGATTGCTCGATCCTGGATCACTACACGCAGCAAAGAGCTTGTGCCGAAACAGAGAGAGAAAAAATGGCCGCAACTTCCATGCCATTCGCACGAGGACCAAGGTAAAGACAGCAGCAGGAGGAGGACTTGACGACAAGGCAACTGACCAACTGACTGACTGACTGACTGAGAAGCGGTTAGTTAGTTTCTGATCCCAGTTCGCCAGTTGGAGGATGAGCCAGGCAAGAGCATGCAACATCAGGGCAACAGTCCAAGGAAACCTACTAGCACTGTGAGGCCCTGTTGGCCTCCACATGGACTGCTCTCCCAAGCCAACTCAAGGGACAAGCCCGGGGGTACACGTCCTTCTCCCCGATGGCGACACAAATCAAATAAAGCAAACAAACAAGCAACGAATGCGTCCCATGCCAGTGCACATGACAGAGCCAAACAAAGACAGCATGGAACCAGGTCCCCCATTCACCCATTTCACTCATTCATTCAACAGCCAGCCTCCATTTGTGAAGCTGCCAGTTAATCTTCCACAGTTTCCCCCATACAAGCTACTATCATCAAGAAGATGCAATCAATCATATGTAGAAGAAGAAAAACGAGACAGAGATCAAGAACTGAACATGTAGCTCTGGTAATCAATTTGATGCAATCATATGTAGAAGAAGAAAAACGAGACAGAGATGAAGAACTGAACATGCATCTCTGGTAATCAATTGATCGTGGCAAAAAGTACAAGGCGAAAACAAGTATTATCTTCATTTGAAGGTAAAGTCTGTCAACAAGGAACAAAGGACCACCCCTCATCTAGGCACCCACCCACCCAAAAGGTTTTGATTTTTTGTTTCTTACAAAAGAATTTCGACGAACCCGAAAGAATAAAAGCGTCTCCCAGGCTTTTTGATGATGATGATGATCCAAAGCTATATCTATCTACATTCTCCACAGTTCAGTTGTATGCCTCGGACCCCCTAGAGCAGCAGGGGCCAGAGAGAGCGAGCTTCCTCCTGTAAGCATCAAGCATCAAACGTTGCCTCCCTTTACAGAGGGCTCTTTTGATGCTTGCAAAGTAGTAGTATCTTCAGACGAAAAATAAAACCCCCGTTACGATCCTTGGTTGCTGCTGTAAAAACATCACTCCACTTGCTCGCCGATTAGGTCGAGGCCCATGACCAGGAACGAGACGCCCTGGAACAGGAGGAAGTAGAAGTGGATGCCCTGGGCCGACAGCACGCTGCGAGCAGCCGCCGTCAGCAAGAGGAACGACAGCGCCAGCTCCTTCCGGTAGATCCTGTTGTGCTTCTGCTTCTTCTTGGCATCCTTTTTCGGAAGCGACGAGTCCTTGGCCAGCCCGGCAAGGTCCGGTGCCGACCCGACTCTCTGCTGCTGCTGCACGGTGTGCTTCTCGACGAGGGCCACGAGGTCGCCCTCGGAGGAACGGCCCGACTTCTTGGTGACCACCCACTCGTAGGCGCTCCCGAGCTGGAACAGGCCGGAGATCATGGCGTTGAACTTGGTCACGGACATGGTGTTTTCGAAGAGGAGGTACGGGACAATGAACGGGAAGGACTTGGGGGATGGCAGGATGCTCATGATGGACATTGTCGCTGGAATGTAGCATACGACCCATGCGGGAAGCTCGGCCTCGGGAACGAACATTGTCATGGGGAGGATGACGCAGAAGAGGGTGAATGAGTAGAAGGGCAGGATGAGCTTGCGGAGGAGGAAGAATAGGAATATCAGGTTGCACTTCTTCCAGAATCCAATCTGCAGCAGAAATCAAGCAGCATCGTTAGGCCAATTACCCATAAACACACTACAAAACGGCGCTAGAATATGAACAAGGGAACAAAGATTAAAAAAAAAGATGTTCTGCCATGAATTATGGTAGGATATGTCAATAGTCATACTTCAAGTGCACTGAAAAAGATTTACGTGTGCAAATTGATGGCTGCTTGAGTATAAGAGAGAGAATGTAAATTAACTAAAATTTGTCAAACAAATATATACAAAAGAATTCTACTTGATGCCTCTTGACAATTACTATATGTAGTACATTATCCTATAAATCCAAAAGTGTTGCCAAGGACTGTTGGCTTCTTGCAGAAAACTACATTTTACTGAACATACATACATGGTTGGACATTTTAACTTTCACAGTGCGTCATCAGAAAACGGCTCATACCTTGGATTTTACAATGTCCACAAAGCAGAGTCTAAACAGCTGCATGGGACCTGAGTGCCACCTGTGCTGCTGCTTTCTATATGCTTCATATGATTCTGGCAACTCACATTGACACTGAAAGGGAAGTTACACACAAGTTAAATTTTATGACTCTTGAATCTCTATGCAAAGGTAGACTCTACATAAGCCATAGGGAAATTTGTGCCAGTACCTCAACATCATTCAGGTAGAGGAACTTCCATCCCTTGAGATGTGCTCGGACAGCAATGTCCATGTCCTCCACTGTTGTCCTCTCCATCCAGCCACCGGAGTCCTCAAGAGCCTTGATTCTCCACACTCCGGCAGTCCCATTGAACCCAAAGAAGTTGAGAAATGTTCCATTCACTTGCTGTTCCACCTCAAAGTGGAAGCACAGGTTTATGTTCTGTAATCTGGTCAACAGGTTCTCATCGTTGTTTACGAAAGACCATCTCGCCTGAACCAACCCAACATCATCCTTCCCCTGGAGGTTGCACATTGAATTTGTCAGAAAACATAACTGATATAACTGATTGTCAGATAAATTAAGCAGCAATACAGCTACAGCAACAAGAATTGGTCAGTCGAGTCGAACCTTGAAATGGGGCATGGCGCGCTTCAGGAAATCCGCCTGTGGCTGGAAATCGGCATCGAAGATGACAACGTATTCATAGTCTTTCACATAGCTGCAGTTCATTGCTGATTTAAGGTTTCCAGCCTTGTATCCGTCCCTGATCACCCGGTGCCTGTACACTATGCGCACACCCTCCCGCTGCCATTTCTCAACCTCCTCCTTGATGAGCGCAGAGGTGGTAGCATCATCGGAATCGTCCAGCACCTGCACCAGGAAGTTTGACCTTGGCCAGTCCAGGTTGCAGATTGCGCCAATGGATTGCTGGTAGACCTGCAGACATCCAAATGAAATCACTTAATTGAACCGGACTAGTTCAACTTTTTACAATAACAAATTACACCATAAGATTTTCCTGAAAGCAGCAGTTGATTGAATTTTTAGTATCTTTTCTTAGCCACTTCCCAAATCAAGTAGGAGTAGTACGCTATAGCTTGACACTTTCATCTCCAATCACATGCCTCCTCAATTATTATCTGGTGACCGGTGACGACAAACTTCTAGTCCGAGATTTGGATTAATAAGTGTGCCTTAAAGAAAGCATGCTATGAATCCCAACCGCAAACCAAATTCGGCCTTTTGTAAAGCAAATCACGGAGTTTGTTGTTGGTATGAGATTCATATGAAGTACGAACACATCAACGTCAGAGAGCATCAGAGGTGTGACCGGCGAACTCAGGACAAAGATCCGAACAAATGCAGCCTACTGCTATTCGCATGCGGCCGAATCTTCCCCTACTCTACCAGGGACTGGAATTTAGGCTGCCCTACTCGCATCATGGAGCTGGAGCTCCAATTGCAGGTCAAGATCGATTGGGAAGCAAGAAGGAGATGGTGATTGGAGTGTGAGCTTGAGCTTACCTCTCGCTCGTTGCACATGGGCATCTGCACGAGGACCATGGGGAAGTCCTCGTCGCCGGCCTCGACGTCGTCCTTGTCGGCGGCGATGGGCACGGGCTTGATGCCCCTGAGCTTGATCCAGAGGCAGCCGAGGCAGAGGACGAGGCGGTCGACGCTCTGGATCATGAAGAGCACGACGCAGGAGTTGATGAGGAACTGCAGCGGCGGCGCGATGTACTGGAGGCGGACGCGCATCCAGCCCGCGTAGGCGGAGGCGGCTAGCCCGTCGATGGCGAGGAGGCCGTCCATTGCGAGCTGGCTTGGCATCTCCGGCATCTCGGGCATCTGGAGGTGCCAGCCCTGCAGGTAGGCGGCGACCTCGACGGCGAGCAGCAGCATGGAGAGCACGACGAAGAGCCTGAGGCAGCCGTAGAAGCGCGCCCGCAGGGCCGTGCTCTCCCCGGGCGCGGCGTCGCCGTCCGTCCGGCCCGCCGCCACCCGCCTGCGCGCGGCGGCGGCGACGGCGAGCGCCGCGGAGGCCGCCCCCGTGAGGCGCCCCGCGGCGCGGTGCGCCTTGAGGAGCAGCACCCAGGTGATCTGGCGCGCGTTCTTGCCGCGTCCGGCCTTGCCGGCGGCCAGCCCGGCCGGCGACCCCGGCACCGCCTCCTGCTCGACCTCGGAGATGGACCAGTTGGGGTTCTCCATCTTGACCACCACGGGCGTCCCGCCGCCCCCGTCGCTGAGCCTCGCCTCCCTCCCCCAGAACGACGGCGCCATTGCCACCCGACCTCGACCTCCGACAGACAACAGCAGCAGCCAAGAACTCCCAGTCAACGGAGAATGGCTCTTCTGCTCCTCCTCGGCGCCGCTTTACCCGCTCATAGAGGACAGCAGCTGGACACCCTTAATAGCCCCCTGGAATGGAGGAGGCACCCGCCAGAGCACGCACCGCGCGCAGAGCAGCAGGCCACGAAGAGGGGAGGGGGGAAGAACAGCTCACCACGTTGCTCGCTCCAGGATACGATACGAGTAGGAGCTCCTCCTCCCCCGCTTTGTTTATTTGTAGCCTCGGTCCATCTCCGCTCGCCACCGCCGCGGTCGACTCTTCCTCCTACCGTCCCGAATAAAAAAGTCTTCTTTCGGCGCCCCGAGACACAGGCGCACACACGACCGACCCGCCCGGCCGCGTTTAACCGAAACGAGCTGCGAAGCCGGTGCGCCTGGGTTTGGACGGACGCTTCGGCGCTGCTTCGGGCCGTGTTTTTCCTCCCCCCTGACTGGCGAGATGAGATCGACGTGCGTGGGCGCGGTGGTAGTACGTAGCGGCGAGGCGCGGTTCGGGCGGAGGAGTTCGTCGCACGTCGGTCCATTCGTTGCGTGCGGTTGGGCTGCAGCCTGTCGGTGCCATGGCAGCCGGCGCGCGCGCACGCACTCTGGCTGGCCGGCAGCTTGCTACGTGCTGCATGCTGCCGGTCAAAACGGCCGAGCGGTCAGGCTCTGCTGACGAACACCATGTGGGAAATTCGGGGTGCATGGGGTGCGGATTATGGGCCAAAAATATGTTGGGGAAAAGGGCAAAAGGGCTGAGATTAGTATCTGCGTACGGTGCTCCACTTGGCTTGAGATGGGGACAAAGCCATGCTTCCATTTTTTTCCATTAACAAACGTAATCCGTGGTAAACAACAAAAGGGAAGTGATCGGCCGAATCTCTGAATACGCGGGACAGGATTAGTATCTGCAACTAACCAGACAAGTAGACACACAAACGTGGAAGAGATTCACATTGTTTGTCTGCAGCAATTTTACGCGCGGAGTGCTCGAGGTACGTGCCTGGGGCTGCAAACTGGCAGGTGACGATGGGTTAGAGCATCTACACCCGCAATCCGTAGATGTGATCCTTTAGGACACGTTTGTATAAAGTTCAATCAATCACGCGCGAAAAGTATTCTGACTGTTTGCTTGGCCTACATACACTGTTCAGCCCGCACGGCATGAATTTTAAAGTATTTCTAGCTACGTCCAGATTTGTACGTAGGCCCGTGACCTACGTCCAGGTCGGCAGTATCTTCAGAGCCTGGCTCGTGCGAGGTAGAGGAGGCGAACACGACGCTGAGTTCGTGCGACCAGGAAGATGGCGCGAGCTCACGTGTGTCTTTGAAAAATCAGCGGGAGGATTTCGGCTCACTTCCCGTCGATTCGATCTCCCTATTTAGCCTCCTTTCTCTCACCGCCCAAAGCCCTGCCACCCTTCTCTCCCCTTTCGAGCTTTTCCGCCGACATGCATCGGCACCGACTACGAGGTAAGTGGAGCTCCTTCATCGACCGGCGGTCCACATCGGCGGCGAATCCTCTCCTCAGCTTCCCAGACCCCCTCCCCTGCGTCCCCTCGAGCTTCAGCCATGGCCTCTGTGAGTTAGACAACTATTTTCTCATTGTCCATTATAGCTAGATCTGAGAGGATGTGCTCATAGGGTTAGATGTGCAAGCATGTGGTAGGATTGATTCGTGCATTGATACGTGAGCAGATGCTAGATTTTGATGTTGTGGTAGCTATTTGTGCTGGATCTGTGTAGCTAGAGTAGCGTGATAGTGATGAACACTATGGATGAACACTATGGATTTGTAGCATGCTAGAGTAGCTAGTTCTGATGTTGAGGTAGCTATTGGTGATGGATTCATATCTAGTTGTCATGTATGCTCCTATTTTCATCGATCATCCGGCTGTGATATTGTGATATTGTGTGTGTTATGCTTACTGTCTATGCGTGATACGATTGTAGGACATGACCATACAGACGCAAAATCTTAGTCATGCCCTTGTCCTCGCGGACAGCCAGTTCGTGGCCTCCTATGTCGAGGACTCGCAACCCCTCCTCGAGCAAAACATGCCTGCTGATTCAGAGGTGTTTGAGGTGTCACCTGGTGCTTTTATCTTTGTGCCAGTTATGCTCGTTGAGCCAACTGCCACTTCTGATGCCGCTACTCTGAAGGCCAAGAAGGATGGTAGGGAAAACAATATGAAGTGGCGATCGTTCATGTCCACGTTCGTGTTGAAGAAGATGTGCGAGATCATCTGTAGTGTGGTTAGGACTAACAAGGGTTTTAAATAGGTGCACTTGAACACCGTTGCCAAGCAGGTGTTCGAGTTCTAGCCCAGAGGTGAGCGCTACCCAGGTATACAACCACCTGAGGAAGTGGGCAACTCGATGGATCCAAGTGTCCAAGCTCAGAGACCTTAGCGTCGCCTCCTAGGATCAGAGCACTTGCTCCATCTTTTTGAAGGCAGAGCACTAGGGCATGTCGCCGTTAGCTCGTTGTTCCCTTGTTTTTCACACTGTCAACCATTGAGTTCTAGCAACTAACAACACTTGTGCTTCTATATTAGGACCACCCCAAGGACACTGAGTTCATTAACACACCCATCCAGAACTACAACGAGATGCAACACATCTTCTCCTTCGGCCTGGCAACCGGCAAGCATACCATGGGCTCCTGTGAGGCTCTCGATTCTCCCATGCGGCTGGAGTTCCCAGGCACCCCGGACGCATAGGCAGTGCTTGATGGCCCTAAGAAGCCATTTGAGTCTGTCCCTATGCTCGATAGGAAGAGGAAGAAGGGTGGCCCGATGGAGGAGGAGATCAATGTCTTCACCAGCATGACTGAGGCGGTGAAGGAGGTGGCAACCACCATTAGGGAGAGCAAGACCCTCGACGACCACCTTGACCTGTACATCGCCATCATGGAGCAAGGTGGCTTCGGCAATGATGCTCTTATGACAGCTTTGAGACACCTGTTGGAAATATGCCCTAGAGGCAATAATAAATTAGTTATTATCATATTTCCTTGTTCTGATAATCGTTTATTATCCATGCTATAATTGTATTGATCGGAGACTTAAATGCATGTGTGGATACATAGACAAAACCATGTCCCTAGTATGCCTCTAATAGACTAGCTTGTTGATCAAAGGATGGTTAAGGTTTCCTAGCCATGGACATGAGATGTCATTTGATAATGGGATCACATCATTGGGAGAATGATGTGATGGACAAGACCCAAATTACAAACGTAGCATATGACCGTGTCAGTTTATTGCTGTTGTTTTCCGCATGTCAAGTATATGTTCCTATGACCATGAGATCATGCAACTCACTGACACCGGAGGGATACTTTGTGTGTATCAAACGTCGCAACGTAACTGGATGACTATAAAGGTGCACTACAGGTATCTCCGAAGGTGTCTGTTGAGTTGGCATGGATCAAGACTGGGATTTGTTACTCCGTGTGATGGAGAGGTATCTCAGGGCCCACTCGGTAATGCAACATCACAACAAGCCTTGCAAGCAATGTGACTAATATGTTAGCCACGGGATCTTGCATTATAGAACGAGTAAAGAGACTTGCCAGTAACGAGGTTGAACTAGGTATGGAGATACCGACGATCGAATCTCGGGCAAGTAACATACCGAAGAACAAAGGGAACGTTATACGGGATTGATTGAATCCTTGACATAGAGGTTCGACCGATGAAGATCTTCGTAGAATATGTAGGAACCAATGTGTACGTCCAGGTCCCGCCATTGGTTATTGGCCTTAGAGGTGTCTCGGTCATGTCTACATAGTTCTCGAACCCGCAGGGTCTGCACACTTAAGGTTCGGTGACGTTTCGGTAGTGTAGAGTTATGTATGGTGGTGACCGAAGGTTGTTCGGAGTCCCGGATGAGATCCCGGATGTCACGAGGAGCTCCGGAATGGTCCGGAGGTAAAGATTCATATATAGGAAGTCCCAGTTTGGTCGCCGGAAAAGTTCCGGGCTCATCGGTAGGGTACCGGGAGTGCCGGTAGTGTACCGGGAGACCACCGGGAGGGGTATTTCGACCCAAGAGGCTTTATGGGCTGTAGGAGGATGAATACCAGCCCTTAGTGGGCTGGTGGAAGTCCTACACAAAGCCCATGAGGCTGGGAAGAAAATACCAAAAGGAAAAAGGTGGAAAAAGGCAAAAAGGGCCAAATAAGGAAGGAGTCCTAATCCTACTAGGAGTGGAGGAGGAGGACTCCTCCCTCCTTGGTTTGGCCGACCCAAGGGCTGCCTTTTTGGCAGCCAAGACTCCTCCTCCTCTCCTCCTATATATACTAGAGGATTTTAGGGTTTTGGCACAAGATTTTCAGCCACGTGCCACCCGTTCCTCTAGTGCATAGTTTCTCCTCTAGATCGGTTTTCTGCGGTGCTTAGGCGAAGCCCTGCTGGAATAACTCCACCACCATCACCGGAGTGCCGTCATGCTACCGGTGAACTCTTCCTCCTCTCCGCCTCCTCTTGCTGGATCAAGACGGTGGAGATCGTCATCAAGCTGCACGTGTGCTGAACGCAGAGGTGTCGTCCGTTCGGTACTAGATCGGAAGGATCGTGATCAAGGCCATGGGACGTTCGTGATCAGATCGCGGGACGGATCGTGACGAGATCACGGGACGGTTCATGATTGGTTCGCGGGACGGTTCGTGATTAGATCGCGGGACGCTCGGCGATTTGGATCGCGAAGAAGTACGACTACACCAACCGCGTTTCTCAACGCTTCCCACTTAGCAATCTACAAGGGTACGTAGATCCACTCTCCCTCTCGTAGATGCTCATCACCATGGATAGGTTTGCGTGTGCATAGGAAATTTTTTGTTTCCCATGCGACGTTCCCCAACAGTGGCATCATGAGCTAGGTTGATGGTTCGATGAGATCTCGAGTAGAACACAAAAGGTTTGTGGGCGTTGATGCTTAGATTGCTTCCTCCCTTGGTCGTGTTTTGGTTCAGCGTATTGTGGGATGAAGCGGCCCGGACCAATCTTACTCGTACGCTTACGAGAGACCGGTTCCCTCAACTGCACTTGTTGCAACAGATGGCTAGCGGGTGTCAGTTTCTCCTACTTTAGTTGAATCGGATTCGACAAAGGCGGTCCTTGGGAAGGTTGAAAAGCAAACCAGTGTATCACCGTTGTGGTTTATGCGTAGGTGAGAATCTTTCTTGCTAGATACCCGTAGCAGCCACGTAAAACATGCAACAACAATTAGAGGACGTCTAACTTGTTTTTGCAGGGTATGTTGTGATGTGATATGGCCAATTACATGATGTGATATATGTGATGTATGAGATGATCATGTGATGTATAGAATTTCACGAC
The DNA here is from genome assembly GCA_022496015.1 of Hordeum marinum. Taxonomy (NCBI): domain Eukaryota; kingdom Viridiplantae; phylum Streptophyta; class Magnoliopsida; order Poales; family Poaceae; genus Hordeum; species Hordeum marinum. The sequence continues at coordinate 406,661,391 of CM039672.1, read as the reverse complement.
TTGCACGTCGATGAGTACGACAACTGGCAGGAGCCATAGGGTTGTCTTTAATTATTGTATGACCTGCGTGTCAATCATTAAGCGCTATGTAATGCTTTACTTTATCGCTAAGCGGTAGCAATAGAAGTAGAAGCAGGGCTGGCGCCACAACCCCAATGGCAGCACATTGATGGAGATCAAGATGATGGAGATCATGGTGTTGTGCCGGTGATGATGGAGATCATGCCGGTGTTTTGAAGATGGAGATCTTAAACACAAGTTCATGGCCATATCATGTCACTTATGATTTGCATGTGATGTTAATCCTTTTTATGCACCTTGTTTTGCTTAGGACGACGGTAGCATTATAAGGTGATCCCTCGCTTAATTTCAAGATAAATTGTGTTCTCCCCGAGTGTGCACCGTTGTGAAAGTTCGTCGTGTTGAGACACCACGTGATGATCGGGTGTGATAGACTCTACGTTCACATACAACGGGTGCAAGCCAGATTTGCACGTGCAGAACACTCAGGTTAAACTTGACGAGCCTAGCATGTACAGACATGGCCTCGGAACACAAGAGACCGAAAGGTCGAACATGAGTCATATAGTAGATATGATCAACATAATGATGTTCACCATTGCAGCCACCTCAACTCACGTGATGATCGGACTTGAGTTGGTGAATTTGGATCATGTATCACTCGAATGATCGGAGGGATGTCAATTTGAGTGGGAGTTCGTAAGTAATATGATTAATTGAACTCATTATCATGAACATAGTCAATAGTGTCTTTGCAAATTATGTTGTAGATTACTAGCTCGCGCTGTAGCTCCCTTAAATTTTTATATGTTCCTAGAGAAATAGAGTTGAAAGATGTTGGTAGCAATATTGCGGACTGGGTCCGTGATCTGAGGATTGTCCTCATTGCTGCACAGAAGGCTTATGTCCTTAATGCACCGCTCGGTGCGCCACCCCCTCTAGCGTCGTCTGTAGATGTTGTGAACATCTGACATGCATGTTTTGATGACTACTTGATAGTTTAGTGCGTCATGCATTACGGCTTAGAATTGAGGCTCCGAAACGTTTTGAACGTCACGGAACATATGAGATGTTCTAGGAGCAGAGATTGTGATCTCAGGCTCGTGCCTGTGTTGCGAGATATGAGATCTCCAACAAGATTCTTTGCCTGTAAGATGAAGGAGAATAGCTCAATCGTTGAGCATGTACTCAGATTGTCTGGGTACTACAATCGCTTGAATCAAGTGGGAGTTGATCTTCCAGATAAGATAGTGATTGATATAGTTCTCCAAGTCACTGTCACTAAAGCTACTAGAACTTAGTGATGAACTATAATACACCAGGGATAGAAGTATTGATCCCTGAGCTGTTCGCAATGTTTGACACCGCGAAGGTAGAAATCAAGAAGGAGCGTCAAGTGTTGATGGTTAATCAAACCACTAGTTCCGAAAAGGGCAAGAGCAAGGAGGGAAACTTCATGGATAGCAAGTCAGTTGCTGATCCAGTGAAGCAACCCAAAGTTGAACTCAAACCCGAAACTAAGTGCTTCTATTATGAGGTGAGAGGTCGCTGAAGCGGAACAACCCTAGATACTTGGTAGATAAGAAGGCTGGCAACATCGACAGAAGTATATTTGATATATGAGTTATTGATGTGTACCTTGCTAGTACTCCTAGTAGCACCTGGGTATTGGACACCGGTTCGGTTGCTAAATGTTAGTAACTCGAAATAAAAGCTACGGAATAAATGGAGAACTAGCTAAGAGTGAGGTGACGATGTGTGTTGGAAATGTTTCCAAGGTTGATGTGATCAACATAGCACGCTCTCTCTACCTTCAGGATTAGTGACAAACCTAAATAAATGTTATTTGGTGTTTTGCGTTGAGCATGAACATGATTAGATCATGTTTGTTGCAATACGGTTATTCATTTAAGTCAGAGAATAATGGTTATTCTGTTTACATGAATAATACCTTTAATGGTCATGCACCCAGTGAGAATGGTTTGTTGAAATCTTGATCATAGTAATACACATGTTCATAACATTGATGTCAAAAGATACAAAGTTAAATATTGATAGTACCACATACTTGTGGCACTGCCGCAAAATGTCATATTGGTATAAAGCGCATGAAGAAACTCCATGCTGATGGATATTTGGACTCATTCGATTTCGAATCTGTTGAGACATGCGAACCATGCCTCTTGGGCAAGATGACTAAAGGACCCCGTTGGATGGAGCGGGCAAGTGATTCATTGGAAATGATACATGTTGATGTATGCAATCTAGTGAGTCTTGTAGCGTGCAGTGGATATCATTATTTTCTTACCTTCACAGATGATTTGAGTAGATATAGTATATATTTACTTAATGAAACACAAGTCTGAATCGTTTGAAAGGTTCAAGCAAATTCAGAGTGAAGTTTAAAGATCATCGTGACAAGAAGATAAAAATGACTGCGATATGATCGTGGAGGTGAATATCTGAGTCACGAGTTTGGCATACAACTTAAGACAATGTGAAAGTTGTTTCACAACTAAACGCCACCTGGAACACCATAGTGTGATGGTGTGTCCGAACATCATAGTTATGCTCTATTGAACATGGTGCATGCTATGATGTCTCTTATCGTTTTACTACTATAATTTTGGGGTTATGCATTAGAGACAACTACATTCACTTTAAATAGGGCACCATCTAAATCCGTTGAGATGACACCATGTGAATTATGGTTTGATAGAAACCTAAGCTGTCATTTCTTAATATTTGGGGCTGCGACACTTGTGTGGAAAATGTTTTCACCTAATGAGGTCGAACCCAAGGCGGACAAATGCATCTTCATAGAATACCCTAAGATCAGTTGGGTGAACCTTCTATCTCAGATCCAAGTGCAAAGTGTTTGTTACTAAAACGGATCCTTTCTCGAGGAAAAGTTTCTCTCGAAAGAATTGAGTGGGAGGAAGATACAAGTTGATGAGGTTGTTAAACCTTTGTTCAACCAGAGAGTAGCGCAGCGCAGGATGTTGTTTCTGTAAAGCCTACGTTAGTTGAAGAGGAAGTTAATGATGATGATCATGAAGCTTCAGGATCAAGTTAATATCGAACTTCGTAGGTCGACAAGGATGTGTACTGCTCTTAAGCGGTACGACAACCCTGTCTTGGAGGTCATGTTGTTGGACAACGATGAACCTACAAACTATGGAGAAGCGATGATGGGCCCGGATTCCGACAAATGGTTGGAGGCCATGAAATCCGAGATAGAATCCATGTATGAAAACCAAGTATAGACTTTGGTAGACTTGCTCGTTGGACGGCAGGTCGTTGAGTACAAATGGATCTTTAAAATGAAGACAGACGTTGATGGTAATTATCACCATTTGTAAAGCTCGACTTGTTGCAAAGTTGTTTGTGACAAGCTCAAGGAGTTGACTGCAATGAGACTTTCTCACTCGTAGCGATGCTAAAGTCTGTTGGAAATATGTTAGCAGTTGCTGCATTTTTCAATTATGAAATCTGGCAGATGGATGTCAAAACATCGTTTCCTTAACGGTTTTACTTGAGGAAAGGTTGTATGTGATACAACCAGAAGGTTTTATCAGTCCTAAGGATGCTAAAAGGTGTACAAGCTTCAGTGATCCTTCTATGGACTGAAGCAAGCATCTCAGAGTTGGAATATGCACTTTGATGAGGTGATAAAAGTTTTGAGTCTATGCAAAGTTTATGAGAAACTTGTATTTACAATAAAGTGAGTGGGAGCACTATAGAATTTCTGATAAGTATATGTGGATGACATATCGTTGATCGGAAATAATGTAGGATTTCTAGAAAGCATAAATGGTTGTTTGAAAAGTGATTTTCAAAGGAAGACCTAGATAAAGCTACCTAATTGTTGAGCATCAAAATATATAGAGATAGATCAAGATGCTTTATGAGAATTTCAATAAATACATACCTTGACAAGATTTTGAAAGAGTTCAAAATGGACCAGTCAGATAAAGAATTTCTCGCCTGATTTATAAAGGTGTGAAGTTGAGTAAGACTCAAAGCTTGACAACGACAGAAGAAAGAGAAAAGACGAACGTCGTCCCCTATGCCTTAGCCATAGGCTCTGTGTAGTATGCCATGCTGTGTACCGCACCTGTGTGTGCCTTGCCATGAGTCTGTCAAGGGGTACTAGAGTGGTCCAGGAGTGGATCACTGGACAACGGTCGAAATTATTCTAAGTAACCAGAGGACTAAGGAGATGTTTCTCGATTATGGAGGTAATAGAGAGTTTGTCGTAAAGAGTTACGTCGATGCAAGCTTTAAACACCAATCCGGATGGCTCGTAGTAGCAATCTGGATACGTATAGTGGAGCAGCCATTTGGTAAAGTACCAACTGGAGTGTGGTAGCAGTGTTTACGGTTTGACATAGATTTGCAAAGTACACACGGATCTGAATGTTACAGACCCGTTGACTATAAGACCTCTCTCACATGCAAAGCATGATCGAGCCCCAGAACTTATTGGGTGTTAGATTCATAACAATGCGAATCACATGGTGATGTGAACTAGATTATTGACTCTAGTGCAAGTGGGAGACTGTTGGAAATATGCCCTAGAGGCAATAATAAATTAGTTATTATCATATTTCCTTGTTCTGATAATCGTTTATTATCCATGCTATAATTGTATTGATCGGAGACTTAAATGCATGTGTGGATACATAGACAAAACCATGTCCCTAGTATGCCTCTAATAGACTAGCTCGTTGATCAAAGGATGGTTAAGGTTTCCTAGCCATGGACATGAGATGTCATTTGATAATGGGATCACATCATTGGGAGAATGATGTGATGGACAAGACCCAAATTACAAACCTAGCATATGATCGTGTCAGTTTATTGCTGCTATTTTCCGCATGTCAAGTATATGTTCCTATGACCATGAGATCATGCAAATCACTGACACCGGAGGGATGCTTTGTGTGTATCAAACGTCGCAACGTAACTGGGTGACTATAAATGTGCACTACAGGTATCTCCGAAGGTGTCTGTTGAGTTGGCATGGATCAAGACTGGGATTTGTTACTCCGTGTGACGGAGAGGTATCTCAGGGCCCACTCGGTAATGCAACATCACAACAAGCCTTGCAAGCAATGTGACTAATATGTTAGCCACAGGATCTTGCATTACAGAACGAGTAAAGAGGCTTGCCGGTAACGAGGTTGAACTAGGTATGGAGATACCGACGATCGAATCTCGGGCAAGTAACATACCGAAGAACAAAGGGAACGTTATACGGGATTGATTGAATCCTTGACATAGAGGTTCGACCGATGAAGATCTTCGTAGAATATGTAGGAACCAATGTGGACGTCCAGGTCCCGCCATTGGTTATTGGCCGTAGAGGTGTCTCGGTCATGTCTACATAGTTCTCGAACCCGCAGGGTCTGCACACTTAAGGTTCGGTGACGTTTCGGTAGTGTAGAGTTATGTATGGTGGTGACCGAAGGTTGTTCGGAGTCCTGGATGAGATCCCGGATGTCACAAGGAGCTCCAGACTGGTCCGGAGGTAAAGATTCATATATAGGAAGTCCCAGTTTGGTCGCCGGAAAAGTTCCGGGCTCATCGGTAGTGTACCGGGAGTGCCGGTAGTGTACCGGGAGACCACCGGGAGGGGTATTTCGACCCAAGAGGCTTTATGGGCTGTAGGAGGATGAATACCAGCCCTTAGTGGGCTTGTGGAAGTCCTACACAAAGCCCATGAGGCTGGGAAGAAAATACCAAAAGGAAAAAGGTGGAAAAAGGCAAAAAGGGCCAAATAAGGAAGGAGTCCTAATCCTACTAGGAGTGGAGGAGGAGGACTCCTCCCTCCTTGGTTTGGCCGACCCAAGGGCTGCCTTTTTGGCAGCCAAGCCTCCTCCTCCTCTCCTCCTATATATACTAGAGGATTTTAGGGTTTTGGCACAAGATTTTCAGCCACGTGCCACCCGTTCCTCTAGTGCATAGTTTCTCCTCTAGATCGGTTTTCTGCGGTGCTTAGGCGAAGCCCTGCTGGAATAACTCCACCACCATCACCGGAGCGCCGTCACGCTACCGGTGAACTCTTTCTCCTCTCCGCCTCCTCTTGCTGGATCAAGATGGTGGAGATCGTCATCAAGCTGCACGTGTGCTGAACGCGGAGGTGTCGTGCGTTCGGTACTAGATCGGAAGGATCGTGATCAAGGCCACGGGACGTTCGTGATCAGATCGCAGGACGGATCGTGACGAGATCGCGGGACGGTTCATGATTGGTTCGCGTGACGGTTCGTGATTAGATCGCGGGACGCTCGGCGATTTGGATCGCGAAGAAGTACGACTACACCAACCGCGTTTCTCAACGCTTCCCGCTTAGCAATCTACAAGGGTACATAGATCCACTCTCCCTCTCGTAGATGCTCATCACCATGGATAGGTTTGCGTGTGCATAGGAAATTTTTTGTTTCCCATGCGACGTTCCCCAACAACACCTGCTAGACAACAAGGCCCAGGGTGTTGGGTTTGTTGCCATGGCAGACACCCACATGGTGCTCTCGCTGAGGAGCTGGCTAGACAAGCACTACTACTAGAGCTTGCTCCCGGTTACCGCGAGCATGATCCTGGATGGCGACGGCATTGACGATGGTGACAACAATGATGACGATGATGAAGACATATATTTTCCGTAGAACTGTTTAATGGTCTGTATATTTTCTTGAGGTGGTATATACTAACCCCTCATGATGATCCTGAACTTGCAGTGGTAGGATGACACTCTCATTTGGATGTGGTGGTAGGATGACACCGGAGTAGTGCTTGGTTAGAACTTGTCATTCCATATGATCATGCATGCTTACTACTTCTACTATATTGCTTGCTTCTTGATTGTTCTTTTGCTTGCTGCTTCAACTGCTGCTGTTGTGCACGGCTAGGACAAATGGTATGCGGTGTTCGTCGGGAAGGTACCTGGGGGTTTACTGTTCGTGGGAAGCTTGAAGCTTGAAGTTGCCTCTTACAACAATAGCAGCCATAGATGGTTTAAGACTAAGCAGGCGGCAGAAGAAGCTTACGCCAACTATGTGTGAAAGCACACAGTTGGCATGGTTGAAGTTGGCAACACTATAGTTGGCAAGGCGGCGTCACACCTTCCGCTGAAGAACTACATAATCATCGTGCAGTTCGTCGCCATTGTTCTACTATGGCGTTTGCGTGCTAGGTGTGATCATGTGTAACGTAACCTTACCACATAGGGTACAAGGTTAGCACATCTCACACCGTGTATGCAACCAAACAACATGCCTATGTGTAAGTTCGGACAATGCGAGCAACCAAACACCATGCGCTAAGATATCCCCTAATGCGTGAGAACTAAATGTGGGCAACCAAACATGTTGCAAATGTTGGTTTAGAGGCTATATTTGCTCAACCAGCCTCATGTGAACCAGCCTTGAGCTAGCCAGTCCGGGCTGCTATGGCTGCCAAACACGTCCTTATACGTTCCCAGAAAGAGACCATTCACCCTTCATTTGTTCGTGTCCGCGGTTGACCCGCTCTAATCCATGCTATCCATGATCAACGTGATCAATATTTGGGTAGATTCAACTTGAACATAACAATAACAGACATATATATTGGGGATTGAAAGTTTCATCATCACCTAGATACAACCGAACACGAAATGGTCATCACGAACTAGATACAACAAGCCTAGAAGATAGATAAATTAGATAGATAGATTCTTGTGGAGGAGGAGGGCATCACACTTTGCTAGTTTCTTGGTCCCTGCCACCCGGGGTCACCGGAGCGCCGGTAGTACTCCTCCGCGTAGACGTTGTTCGTCATCGTTCCGCCGTCAGATGAATATGAGGAGGAGATGATGCCCAACCAGACACTTGGCGGAGCGGTCATGCTCCTTGGCAAGCCGGGAAATTGTCCTCTCCTTAGCAAGGCGTTGAGACTCCTCGATGCCGAGCATGAGCTCTTTGCGTTTTTGCAACGGTGATGGCAAGCGTCGCTCTCCCCATGGTCAGTGGCCAATGGATGCATCGTGGAACTACATGACCTATAACATTTCCGAGAGAAAGAGGCCTTCTGGGCCCACTGCCTCGCGTGGTGTGCAACGTCTACCTCCGATTCAAGCATCTTTCTCGGTAGGATCGGTGGTGCGGCAACGAGTACCTAATGTCGTCCTGGAGGAGCAGGGGGTGGAGGGGCACGTAGGACGACAAATTTGTACCATCACAAAACTTGATGGGTTGGAGCGAGCGATTGCATTGCCTCCTCGAGTGAGGGTGGCACGGATCTCATTCCCTCTCCTCTATCCATCAGCGGCCGATTGAGCGCGTCGGGCAAGGTCCTCTTGGTTTGAATCCTCTTGCAACAAGGCATCCCAGTCAATGGGATTTGCCTCGCCGCTGTAGGATCGAAGTATGTCTAGAGGGGGGGTGTTTAGACTACTTGACCAATTTAAAACTCATCCTTTCCCTCAGTTTAGTTGTAGGCAAGTTTTAGCAATTTTACCAAGTCAAGCAACACCACACACATGCAAGTCTACGAGTTGAGCAGTGGAAAATAGAGACATTGCATTTGAATGTAAATGAGGGATCAGAGAAATCAAATGCAATGAAGACACAATGTTTATGGCATGGTTCCGATAGGTGGTGCGATCACACGTCCACGTTGATGGAGACTTCAACCCACATAGTTTAACAGTTGCGCGAGTCCATGGAGAGCTCCACCCACGAAGGGTTCACGAATGAGCAACCTTGTGTATGTCATCATGGCTTAAGTCCACGAAGGACTAACCTCACTTGGGTAGATCTTCACAAAGCAAGCGATCTCCCTGCCCTTCCAAACTTCTTGGTTCAACTCCACATGATTTGGAGCCTCCCAAGCGACACCTAACAAATCTAGGAGACAACACTCTCCAAGTAATAGATGTTGTGTTGATGATGAGCTCCTTGCTCTTGTGCTTCAAAAGATAGTCTCCTCAATGCTCAGTCACTCTCTCAAAGAATTTGGCTTGGTATAAGAGAAGGATTGAGTGGAAAGCAAGTTGAGGAGGCTAGAAATCAAGGATCATATGGTAGGAATGGAATCTCCTTGATCTCAACACATGAGTAGGTGGTTCTCTCTTAGAAAAATAAGTTGTGGAAGTGTAGTCTCGTTCTGATTGCTCTCCCTAAGGGTGAGTGGTGGTGGAGGGGTATTTATAGCCTCCACCAAAAATCCAACCGTTACAATTGTAGTGCACAACTCGATGACACCGAAATAAAATCTCGGTGGGACTGGCTAGTGCAAAAGGTTCCAACTTTTGGATTTTCGGTGGGACTGAATGGAACAACTCAGTGAGACCGATTCAACATGACTTAGGAAGATCCAACTTCTTCGAGATTCCGATCATTCCATCTCGGAGGTTTCAAGATTACTTTGATTGGCAACAAAAAGTTGGTCATTGCTTTTTGGTCCTACCGAATGCAGTCCCGGTGGCGGCGAGATGCTAGGGTTTGGCTTATGGCTCTATCTTGGGGAAACATGGTGGGTCTAGATGAATGTGTTCGATGGGACTGGGTTGAATATTTAAATGTTGGACATATTGATATGAGAGTGTGGTTGACGGTATTGGTGGAAAATCTCCAAGCACTTGAGCAACTGAGTCATCAAGAATACATCACCCCCTTATAATAGTATTGGCTTTTCCCATGGACTCAATGTGATCAATACTCACTTAACCAAACATGCAGAGTCTTGAAGCTTTAGCCAATCCACGTCCTTAGCATTTTGAGGGCTCCACAATCACCTATCCAATCAATGCCATAATTGAACTTCTCTGAAATATACTCAAGGAAATCATTAGTTCAATGAGCTATATGTCATGATGAATTACCAAAAATACCAAGGGATTGGATGCACTTCCGATTGTCAGGACTATCTTTGGAATCACTGTCAGAGCCCATCATGGTTGCGTGAGGAGGGGAGCGGACAGTAGTGGAGTGGAAGGGGAGCATATGGGAGTGGAGAGGGGAGCGAAGAGGGCTAGGTATGCGACTGAGTGGGGATGGGGTGGGATTTTGTGGAACATGGTGGGCTAGCATGGTCCGGTCTGACATGGCGGCCATGTCTGGGCGTGTGTGGTCCACCTCCCAGATATAGGCTAGGATTAGGGGTGTTGGTCAAATCGGACGTTTGGGTTGGCTATCTGGGGTCTAGTGGGGTGGAAATTTGCGATACAACCATTAATTGAGCTATTTGTCGGGACATTTCAGGATGATATGAGGGCTCCAGTTGAAGATGCTCTTAGTAATACTTGTGCGTCTCACAAAAAGTAGGAGTTATACCACGATTGTTTCTTTGTGGTGGATGTGTGCCCTTTGACTTTTGTCACCAACAATAATCACTCTTTGTAATCACAACCCTCTTTTCATCTTCAAATGTAAATGCACAAATCTTTGAGGGTTCTAGGAAAACAACCACCAACAATGTTGGAAACATTGCCAACATGGTTGGTAGTAATATTGGCGAGATGCATTGGTCTCACATGTCTGGCCTACACTTTACAATCCTAGTCACCTCTCTCACACCCCTGCCCATCCCTCTGCTATCGTTAGAGCATGCGGTGACCAAAGGCCTGGAGTTAGGGGAGGGGGGATCTTGTTGATATCCCATCTCGAAGGATCACACATGTCCTTCTTCGCTGGAAGAGAATGACATATTATGGGCCTCATAATAGATGGTAGCGACAAAGCTCACGTCGTTGTCTCATTGTGTTTTTTCATAGGAGGCAAAACTGGGTTGACGGGTGTGAGAGAAGCGTGACTCATGATAGTCCAAGATTATGCATGGTTGACTCTATTATAATAATAGCATTTACCTTAGGCCGTGGTCGATAGAGTGTGGTTCTTCGACGAGGGGGTCCGAACCGAGACCTTATCCCACTCTTGGGTATCTGTCCCAACGACAATCGACTAGGTCGGGACATCGTGGTGCCCTAGCAGCAGGAGGTCGTCTTCTCTAGGTCGAGCTTTCCTGAGGGAGCGGATCGTAGGCCCACACACAAGACCAAGGGCAAAGCTCTGTCTTGACTGACTGACTGACCGAAAGGATACAAGTGCGGCACTAGGCTTCCTTGATCTTAGCGTGGAGTAGTTGACCTTGATCTCTCTGGACCACATTGGTGGCAATCCCTCGCATGTTGTTCCTCCTAGTGATGAGGATCCTAGAGTTGACAATAGGAGGTCCCGGGAACTCGACAATTGGGACTCTAGAAGTTCTAGAATAACACAGTTTGAGCTTGCCTATGGCAAGAGCTGTGATTTAGAACCACCATGTAGATTCATCCCGAGTGCAAATATACCTGACGCATGTAACCCTAACTTGTTCAAGTATACAAGCCAAGTTAGGGGCCTTCCGAAGAGGGGAGATTAGAGAAAAACCCTAGAGCTAGGTCCTCCCGAATCCTTTCCCTATCCGCGGCCAGGCCAAGATACATGTAACCTAAGAAACATAACACTTTGGTGCCAGATCTCTGGCAAGTCCGCAAGCAATAGAGCACCAAAAGCAGGAGTAGGTTCTACCTCCACCTAGAGGGCCCGAGCCTGGGTAAATACCCTATTTTCTGCCTAACCATCTCAATCACCCACCTCTCCTAACAAATCGGTCGTCCCTGGATGACACTGCCTGTATGAAACACCGATACCTAGCAGGATGAGACTCCATGTATGGAGGTTCCCGACAAAGATTTGTTTAATGCTTTTCTAATCTAATTGTAGAGAGATGGGTGGTGACATAGTTATTTTACCCAGTTTCTGACCCTAGGGTGGTCAAAATCCCTACGTACGAACTACCTATCTTCAGTGACATTAGAGAGAATTACAATGGAGTTTTCCTATCTATTGAGCTAGGTTATGGATATTTGCCCCCGCATAGACCCTCCTTCAATGGAAACATGTTCGCCTTTATCTAAGCCACTGATGGCCAGTTGTTTGGTAGCTATTTTTAGTGTCACAACATGATCAGGTGATTTTGCAGTTATAGGGAACAAATCTCCTGCAACTATAGAATCCACTGAGAGAGAAACTTGTTTCTATTCCTTACGAGTCTCTACTCGAGCACATCGCAATGATACGTCCATTTTGCGTCATGATTTCTTATTGCTGCCTACTTCATTCTTGTCTATTATTCCACACCAGTATACAATTTTTATGCCTTTTCTCTCCGAATTAGCAAGGAACATCACAAGGAGGGAAATATCTGGAAACTGGAATTCTAGACTGGAAACCCGAGAAAAAGGCAAGAAAAATAACTAGACTCCAAATGACCTGAAACTTCACGGAGAATATTTTTCGAATATTTAGGACTTTCTGGGACAAAAATATACCAGAGGGGTCCACCAGCCGGCCACAAGCCAACAGGGCGCCCCCCTAGGGCGTGCCCTGATGGCTTGTGGGGCCCCTTGTGGCTCTCCGATGCCCCTCTTATCCTATATGGTGTGTTTTACCCTAGAAAAATCATAAGCAACATTTCAAGACGAAGCGTCGTGGTCTCAAGGTGAAAACTTGGGCAAAGGACCTTCTGCATTTCGGTAGTCAGATTCTGTCGAGGAAATTCCTCTCTAGGAGGGGGAGATTGAAGCCATCACCATCACCAACGCTTCCTCCTTCGTGGGAGGACCAATATTCATCAACATCTTCACCAGCACCATCTTATCTCCAACCCTAGTTCATCTCTTGTATTCAATCTTTGTCCCGAAAGCTCAGATTGGTACCTGTGGGTTACTAGTTGTGTTGATTACATCTTGTAGTTGATGCTTGTTGTATTACTTGGTGGAAGAAATTGTGTTTAGATCCTTAATAGTCATTATTATATGTATGATATTGGACATGTTGATGATGTGTCTCTAACATATCTATAATTTTTGTTTGTTCCATGTTAATATATTATCATTCTAGGATAGTTTTTGAATATTTATTTACCAATTTATAATATTTTTAGCACTCACCTATTGACCCAGTGCCCAGTGCTAGTTAGTGTTTTCTGCTTGTTTTTGCCTTTTCAAAGTTACAATACCAAACGAAGTCCAATTGCCACGAAACTTTTTGACAATTTTGTCTAGACAAATAGAAGACCTAGAAGCTTTGGAGGAAGGTCGGGAGATGCACCAGGGCCCCACCACACAACAGGCCGTGCCACCAGGGGGCGGCCTGATATGTGGTGGTCCCGTGTCACCCCTCCCGACGTTGTTCTCTAGCCTATAAATTCATATATATACCCTAAAAACTCTGAGAGCACTCCCTAAACACTTTTCCACCGCCGCAAGTCTCTGTTTTGATGGGAGGCCATCTACACCTTCGTTCTGGCACCCTACCGGAGGGGAGATCAATCATGGAGGGCCACTTCATCAACCTTGCTGCCCTCACCATGATGTGTGAGTGGTTCACCACTGAGCTACGGGTCCGTAGGTTGTACCTAGATGGCAATCTCTCTCTCTCTCTCTCTCTCTCTCGATCTTCAATACAATGTTCATCGAATCTTTGCCTTGATCTATCTTATGTAATCCCTTTGTATGGTGTGTTTGTTGGGATCCGATGAATTGTGACTTTATGTTCAGATTATTCATGAAAAGCATTTGAGCAAATCTGAATACTATGATTCATATTTGCATGATCATCATAGCTTCGTAATGATCTCCGATCTATTGAGATAGTTTGGCCAACTAGATAGATATTTCTTTGGTGGGAGTGGTGCGTTATAGTAGGTTCAATCTGGTGAGTTTCTATATCCCAGTGATAGAAGGGGACAAATTGCGTCTTTGTGTTGCTGCTACTAAGGATAAAACAATGGGGTTAATGTTGGAAATATGCCCTAGAGGCAATAATAAAGTTCTTATTATTATATGTCCTTGTTCATGATAATCATTTATTATCCATGCTATAATTGTATTGATCGAAAACTCAAATACATGTGTGGATATATAGACAAACACTATGTCCCTAGTGAGCCTCTAGTAAACTAGCTCGTTGATTAAAGATGGTTATTGTTTCCTGAATATAGACATGAGTTTTCAATTGATAATGGGATCACATCATTAGGAGAATGATGTGATGTACAAGACCCAAACGTAAGCATGACATATGATCGTGTTAGTTTATTGCTACTACTTTATCCATGTCAAGTATCTGTTCCTACGCCCATGAGATCACGCAACTCCCTGACACCGTAGGAATTCCTTGTGTGTATCAAACGTCACAACGTAACTGGGTGACTATAAAGGTGCTCTACAGGTATCTCCGAGGGTGTCTGCTGGGTTGGCGTGGATCGAGCCTGGGATTTGTCACTCCGTATGACGGAGAGGTATCTCTGGGCCCACTCGGTAACACAACATCACAAGAAGCTTGCAAGCAATGTGACTAAGAAGTTAGTCATGGGATCTTGTGTTACCGAACAAGTAAAGAGACTTGCCGGTAACGAGATTGAACTAGGTATGGAGATACCGATGATCGAATCTCAGGCAAGTAACATATCGATGGACAAATGGAACTGCATACGGGATTATCTGAATCCTTGACATCGTGGTTCGACCGATAACGATCTTCATACAATATGTAGGAACCAATATGGGCATTGATACATCTCCAATGTATCTACAATTTATGAAGTATTCATGTCATGTTTACAATAATTCTATATGATTTTGGTATGATTTTATTAGAACTAACCCGGACTGACACTGTTTTCAGCAGAACTACCATGGTGTCATTTTTTGTGCAGAAATAAAAGTTCTCAGAATGGGCTGAAAATTTACGAGAATATTTTTGGAAAATATAAAAAATACTGGAGCAAAAACATACTGGAGAGGAGTCCCGAGGCAGCCACAAGCCACCAGGGCGCCCCCTAGGGCGCGCCCCATGGCTTGTGGGTCCCTCAGGAGACCCCCTGACTTGATTCCAACGCGAAGTACTCCTATAAATCCCGTAACCCCCAGAAAGAAACCTAGATCGGGAGTTCCGCCGCCGCAAGCCTCTGTAGCCACGAAAAACCAATCGAGAGCCCATTCCGGTACCCTGTCGGAGGGGGAAACCATCACCGGAGGCCATCTTCATCATCCCGACGGTCTCCATGACGAGGAGGGAGTAGTTCACCCTCAGGGCTGAGGGTATGTACCAGTAGCTATGTGTTTGATCTCTCTCTCTCTCTCTCTCTCGTGTTCTTGAGATGGCACCATCTTCATGTATCACGAGGTTTATTGATATAGATGAATCATATGGAGTTTTCTCCCTCTCTATCTTCTTGTGATGAATTGAGTTTTCCCTTTGAAGTTTTCTTATCGGATTGAGTCTTTAAGGATTTGAGAACACTTGATGTATGTCTTGCGATGGGATATCCGTGGTGACAATGGGATGTTCTATTGATCCACTTGATGTATGTTTTGGTGATCAACTTGCGGGTTCCGTGACCTTGGGAATCTATGCATAGGGGTTGGCACACGTTTTCCTCTTGACTCTCCAGTAGAAACCTTGGGGCACTCTTTGAAGTTCTTTGTGTTGGATTGAACATGATGAATATGAAATTGTGTGATGCATATCGTATAATAAAGCCCGTGGGTACTCGTGGTGACATTGGAGTATGTAGGTGACATTAGGGTTTTGGTTGATGTGTATCTTAAGGTGTTATTTTAGTACGAACACTAGGGCTGTTCGTGACACTTATAGGGATAGATCATAAGATTGATCAAAAAAGATAACTTTGAGGTGGTTTCATACCCTACAATAATTTCTTCATTTGTTCTCCACTATTTGTGACTTTGGAGTGAGCTCTTTGTCGCACGTGAGGGATTTACATATGATTTAACTATGTTAGTATTGTTGAGAGAACTTGCACTAGTGAAAGTATGAACCCTAGGCCTTGTTTCTAAGCATTGAAATGTCGTTTGTGCTCACTTTTATCATTAGTTACCTTGATGTTTTTATATTTTCAGATTACAAAAACCTATATCTACCATCCATATTACACTTGTATCACCATCTCTTCGCCAAACTAGTGCACCTATACAATTTACCATTGTATTGGGCTTGTTGGGGACACAATAGACTCTTTGTTATTTGGTTGCGGGGTTGTTTTAGAGAGACCATCTTCATCCTACGCGTCCCACAAATTGATAAACCTTAGGTCATCCACTTGAGGGAGATTTGTTACCGTCCTACAAAACTCTGTGCTTGGAGGCCCAACATGAGTCTACAAGAAGAAGGTTGTGTAGTAGACATTAAGCATCAAGGTCCCACTATTGGTTATTGACCGTAGAGTTTTCTCGGTCATGTCTACATAGTTCTTGAACCCGTAGGGTCTGCACACTTAACGTTCAATGACGATTTGGTATTGTTGAGTTATGTATGTTGGTGACCGAAGGTTGTTAGGAGTCCTGAATGAGATCCTGGATGTGAGGAGTTTCGGAATGGTCCGTAGGTAAAGATTTATATATGGGGAGTCATATTTTGGCGCCGGAAAAGTTTTGGGGTTTTCCGATATCATACCAGAAAACTTCTAGAAGGTTCTGGAAACTTCCGGAGGAGTTCGGAAGTCCACCAAGGGTTCCACCATGTCCCACGGGTTTGCACGGGCTAAGGGGAGGCGCCCTGGCCTTATTGGGCCAGGCTCACAAGTCCCTCAAGGCCCATGTGGCTTGAGAGAGGTGGAAATTCCGCCTGTTTATGGAAAGGGAGGGAATTGGACTAGGAGTCCAACTCCTCCCCCTTGGCTGCGCCCTTGGGCTTGCAGTGGCTGATCTCTATGCCCTTCCACCTATATATAGAGGGGAGGGGCGCCCCAAGAGTATACACGAAGCCCTTGGCGCCTCTCTCTCTCTTCCTAGATCATTTTCTCCTTTGTTCGCGATTTCGCCAGCGCTAGGCGTAGCCCTGTCGGGATAGATCCACCACCGCCGCCACCACGCCATCGTGTTGCCAGAGAACTCATATACTACTATAACCTCGCTCGCTAGATCGAGGAGGTGGAGACATGATCGGGACAAACGTGCACTGAACGCAGAGGTGTCGTCCGTTCGGCGCTAGATCGGGACTGATCGTGATTGGATCGCGGGACGGATTGCGATTTGGATCGCAAGACGTTCGACTACATCAACTGCATTTCTTAACGCTTCTCGCTTAGAAATATACAAGGGTATGTAGATCCCCTCTCCTTCTCATAGTTGTTGATCTCCATAGATAGATCTTGAGTGTTTGTAGGATTTTTTTGTTTCCCATGCAACGTTCCCCAACAGTGGCATCATGACCTAAGTCTATGCGTAGATGATATGCACGAGTAGAACACAAACAGTTTGTGGGTGTTGATGTTCAGATTGCTTACCTCCTTAGTGTTATTTTGATTCCACGGTATTGTGGGATGAAGCAGCTTGGACCAACCTTACTCGTCCACGTACAAGAGACCAGTTCTATCGACTGGCATGCAACTTGTTGCATAAAGATGGATGGCGGGTGTTTGTCTCTCTCACTTTAGTTGAATCGGATGCGATAGAGGTAGTCCTTTTGGAAGGTTAAATAGCAACTTGAATATCACTATTGTGGCTTTGTGTAGGTAAGAACGGTTCTTACTAGTTTCCCATAGGAACCACGTAAAACTTGCAACAAAAAAGTAGAGGACGTATAACTTGTTTTTGCATGGCATGTTGCGATGTGATATGGCCAAAGACATGATGTGGTATATGTGATGTATGAGATGATCATGTTTTGTATAGATTATCATGACTTGCATGTCGATGAGTACGGCAACCGACAAGAACCATAGGGTTGTCTTTAATTTATTGTATGACCCGCGTGTCAATCACTAAACGCCATGTAATTGCTTTTACTTTATCGCTATGCATTAGCAATACTTGTAGAAGCAATAGCTGGCGCGACAACCACATGAGGACACGATGATGGAGACCATGTGTCATGCCGGTGACGATAGATATCATCCCGGTGCTTTGGAGATGGAGATCAAAAGCATAATATGATGGCCATATCATGTCACTTATATGATTTGCATGTGAAGTTAATCCTTTTATGCATCTTATTTTGCTTAGGACGACGGTAGCATTATAAGATGATCTCTCACTAAAATTTGAAGATAAAATTGTGTTCTCCCCAAGTGTGCACCGTTGAGAAGGATCATCGTTTCGAAGCACCACGTGATGATCACGTGTGATAGACTCTACGTTCGCATACAACGGGTGTAAGCCAGTTTTGCGCATGCAGAACACTTGGGTTAAACTTGACGAGCCTAGCATGTGGAGACATGGCCTCGGAACACAGGAGACTGAAAGGTCGAACATGAGTCATATAGTAGATATGATCAACATGGAGATGTTCACCATTGAAGCCACCTCGTCACACGTGATGATCAAACTTGGGTTGGTGGATTTGGATTATGTCACACTTAGACAACCTGAGGGATGTTGATTTGAGCGGGAGTTCTTAAGTAATATGATTAATTGAACTCATTATCATGAACATAGTCTAAGTTGTCTTTGCAAATTATGTTGTAGATCAATAGCTCTCGCTATAGCTCCCCTATATTATGATACATTCCTAGAGAAAAACTAAATTGAAATATGGTAGTAGTGATTATGTGGACGGGGTCCGTAAACTGAGGATTGTCCACATTGCTGCACGGAAGGCTTATGTCCTTGATGCACCACTCGGTGCGCCAACCCCTCAAGCGTCCTCTGTTGGTATTGAGAACATCAGACAAGCACGTTTTTTATGACTACTCGATAGTTCAGTGCATCATCCTTTACAGCTTAGAATTGAGGCTTCAAAGATGCTTTGAACGTCACAGAGCATATGAGATGTTCCAAGAGCTGAAATTGGGATTTCAGGATCGTGCCCGTGTTGAGAGGTATGAGACCTCCAACAAGATTCTTTGCCTACAAGATGAAGGAGAATAGCTCAATCGGTGAGTGTGTGCTCAGATAGTCTGGGTGCTACAATCGCTTGAATCAAGTAGGAGTTGATCTTCCATATAAGATAGTGATTGATATAGTTCTCCAAGTCACTACCACAAAGCTACTAAAGCTTCGTGATGAACTATAATCATGACAGGGATGGAAAAGACGATCCGTGAGCTATTCGCGATGTTTGACACCGCGAAGGTAGAAATCAAGAAGGAGCATCAAATGTTGATGGTTAGTAAAACCACTAGTTTCGAGAAGGGCAAGAAGGGAAACTTCATGAATGGCAATCCAATTGCTGCTCCAATGAAGAAACCCTAGGTTGAACCCAAACCTGAGACTAAGTGCTTCTATTATGAGGATAATGGTCACTGAAGTGGAACAACCCTAGATACTTGGTAGATAAGAAGGCTGGGAACATCAGGAGAAGTATATTTGATATACGTGTTATTGATGTGTACATTACTTGTACTCCTAGCAGCACATGGGTATTAGATATCGGTTCGGTTGTAATGTTAGTAACTCGAAATAAAAGCTACGGAATAAATGGAGAATAGCCAAGCGCGAGGTGACAATGTGTGTTGGAAGTGTTTCCAAGGTTGATGTGATCACCATCGCATGCTCCCTCTACCTTTGAGATTAGTGTTGCACCTAAATAAATGTTATTTTGTGTTTGCATTGATCATGAACATGAATAGATTATGTTTATTGTAGTACAGTTATTCATCTAAGTCAGAGAATAATGATTATTCTATTTACAAGAATAATACCTTCAATGGTCATGCACCCAATGTGAATGGTTTATTGAGTCTCGATCGTAGTGATACACATGTTCATAATATTGATACCAAAAGATGCAAAGTTAATAATGATAGTACCACATACTAGTGGCCCTGCCACCAAGATCATATTGGTATAAAGCATGAAGAAACTCCGTGTTGATGGATCTTTGGACTCACTCGATTTCGAATCGGTTGACACATGCAGACCATGCGTCATTGGAAAGATGACTTAAACCCTATTTTCTATATGATGGAGTGGGCAAGTGACTTATTGGAAATGATACATGTTGATGTATGCGGTCCAATGAGTGTTGAAGTGTGCGCTGGATATCATTATTTTCATACCTTTACCGATGATTTGAGTAGGTATGGGTATATTTAATTAATGAAACACAAGTTTGAAACGTTCGAAAAGTTCAAGCAAATTCAGAATGAAGTTTATCATCATGACCGGAAGGTAAAATGTCTATGATATGATCGTGGAGGTGAATATCTAAGTTAGGAGTTTGGTATGTAGCTTAAGACAATGTGAAAATTATTTCACATCTCACGCCACCTGGAACACCATAGTGTAATGGTGTGTCCGAACGTCATAGTAGTGCTCTATTGGATATAGTTTCAAACT
The DNA here is from genome assembly GCA_022496015.1 of Hordeum marinum. NCBI lineage: Eukaryota > Viridiplantae > Streptophyta > Magnoliopsida > Poales > Poaceae > Hordeum > Hordeum marinum. Next base: position 406,641,041 of record CM039672.1, on the reverse strand, counting down.
ATGATGTCTCTTATCATTTTGCCACTATAGTTTTGGGGTTATGCATTAGAGACAACTACACTCACTTTAAATAGGGCACCATCTAAATCCGTTGAGATGACATCGTAGGAATTATGGTTTGGCAGAAACCTAAGTTGCCATCTCTTAGAGTTTGGAGTGCGGCACTTATGTCTAATAAACTCGAACCCAAAGCGAAAAAGTGCATCTTCGTAGGATACCCTAAGGAAACAATTGGGTATGCCTTCTATCTCAGATCTGAGGGCAAAGTATTTGTTGCTAAAAACGGGTCCTTTCTCAATAAGGAGTTTCTCTCGAAAGAATTGAGCGAGAGGAATGTAGAACTTGATGAGTTTGTTGAACCATCACTACAGTTGGAGAGTAGCACGACGCAGAAAGATGTTTCCGCGACGCCTACACCAAGTGAAGAGGAAGCAAATGATGATGACCATGAAGCTTCAGATCAAGTTACTACCAAGCCATGTAGGTCGACAAGGAGTCGTGCCGCCCCTAAGTGGCACGACAATCCTGTCTTGGAGGTCATGTTGTTGGATAACAGTGAGCCTATGCGCTATGAAGAAGCAATGGTGGGCCCAGATTCCAACAAATGGCTAGGAGCCTTGAAATGTAAGGAAGGATCCATGTATGAAAACCAAGTATGGACTGTAGTAGACTTGCCCGAAGAACCGCAGGCTATTAAGTACAAATGGACCTTTAAGAAGAAGACAGATGCCGATGGTAAATGACACGATTTATAAAGCTCGACTTGTCCCAAAGAAGTTTCCGACAAGTTCAAGGAGTTGACTACGATGAAACTTTCTCACCCGTAGCGATGCTAAAGTATGTTGGAATTATGTTAGCAATTACTACATTATTCAATTATGAAACCTGGCAGATGGATGTCAAAACATCAGTTCCTCAATGCTTTGCTTGAGGAAAGGTTGTATGTGATATAAACAGAAGGTTTTGTCGATCCTAAGGATGCTAAAAGGTATGCACGCTCCAGCAATCCTTCTATGGACTGGGCAAGCATCTTGGAGTTGGAACATACGCTTTGATGAGGTGATCAAAGCTTTTGGGTTTATACAAAGTTTGCAAGTAACTTGTATATACCAGAAAGTGAGTGGGGGCACTATAGAATTTCTGATAAGTATATGTGGATGACATATTGTTGATCGGAAATGATGTAGAATTTCTGGAAAGCATAAAGGGTTTTTTGAAAGGAGTTTTTCAAAGGAAGACCTGGAATGAAGCTACATAAATATTGGGCATCAAGATCTATAGAGATAGATCAAGACGCTTGATAAAACTTTTAATGATTACATACCTTGATAAGATTTTGAAGGAGTTCAAAATAGATTAGTCAAAGAAGGAGTTCTTGGCTATGTTTTAAGGTATGAATTTGGTTAAGACTCAAAGCTCGACCACGACAGAAGAAAGAGAAAAGATGAATGTCGTCCCCTATGCCTTAGCTATGTTCTCTATATAGTATGCCATGATGTGTACTGCACCTGGTGTGTGCCTTGCCATGAGTCTGTCAAGGGGTACAAGAGTGATCCAGGATTGGATCATTGGACAGTGGCCAAAATTATCCTTAGTAACTAGAGGACTAAGGAAACATTTCTCGGTTATGGAGGTGATAAAGAGTTCATCGTAAAGGGTTACGTCGATGCAAGCTTTGGCACCAAATCGGATGACTTTGAGTAACAATCCGGATACATATAGTGGAGCAGTCATTTGGAATAGCTCCAAGTGGAGCGTGGTAGCAGTATCTATAGTATGACATAGAGATTTGCAAAGTACACACGGATCTGAAGTGTGCAGCCCCGTTGACTAAGCCTCTTCCACAAGGAAAACATGATCAAACCGAGAACTCATTGGGTGTAAATCACATGGTGATGTGAACTAGATTGTTGACTCTAGTGCAAGTGGGAGACTGTTGGAAATATGACCTAGAGGAAATAATAAAGTTGTTATTATTATATTTCCTTGTTCATGATAATCGTTTATTATTCATGCTATAATTGTATTGATCAGAAACTCATATACATGTGTGGATATATAGACAAACATTATATCCCTTGTGAGCCTCTAGTAAACTAGCTCGTTGATCAAACATGGTTAAGGTTTCGTGAAAATGGACATGAGTTGTCATTTGATAACGGGATCACAAAATTAGGAGAATGATGTGATGGACAATACCCAACCGTAAGCATAGCATATGATCGTGTTAGTTTATTGCTACTGTTTTATCCATGTCAAGTATCTCTTCCTACGACCATGAGATCACGCAACTCCCTGACACCATAGGAATGCCTTGTGTGTATCAAATGTCACAACATAAGTGGGTGACTATAAAGGTGCTCTACAGGTATCTCCGAGGGTTTATGTTGGGTTAGCGTGGATTGAGACTAGGGTTTGTCACTCCGTATGACAGAGAGATATCGCTGGGCCCACTTGATAACACAACATCACAAGAAGATTGCAAGCAATGTGACTAAGGAGTTAGTCATGGGATCTTGTGTTACGTAACGAGTAAAGATACTTGCAGGTAATGAGATTGAACTAGGTATGGATATACCGACGATCAAATCTTGGGCAAGTAACATGCCGATGGACAAAGTGAACTGCATACGGGATTGACTGAATCCTTGACATCGTGATTCGACCGATAAAGATTGTCGTAGAATATGTAGGAACCAATATGGGCATCCAGGTCCCGCTATTGGTTATTGACCGTAGAGTTGTCTCGGTCATGTCTACATAGTTCTTGAACCCGCAGGGTCTGCACACTTAATGTTCGGTGACGATTTGGTATTGTTAAGTAATGTATGTTGGTGACCGAAGGTTGTTCAGAGTCCCGGATGAGATGTCGGACGTCACGAGGAGTTCCAGAATGGTCTGGAGGTAAATATTTATATATGGGAAGTCATATTTTGGCTACCGGAAAAGAGTCGGGTTTTTCCGATATTGTACCGGGAAGCTTCTAGAATGTTCTGGAAACTTCCCGAGGAGTCCATAAGTCCACCAAGGTTTCCACCACCTCCCAAGGGTTTGCATGGGATAAGGAGAGGTGCCTTGGCCTTATTGGGCCAGCCGAACAAGTCCCTCAAGGCCCATGTTGATACGGGGCAAACCCGTGGGTGTCGATCTTTCACGAATTGGAGGGGGATTCCACGAAGAACACGAAGAACACGGAGAAGAACGAGGGGAAAACATGAAGAAGTCAAAGGGAAAACACTCTACTGGACAAGATCCACACTAAGTACTGCTCCAATCACAAGCAATACATGAAGTGCATCAAGATCCAAGAACAACAATGGAAATAAGGATACATGGGTACTTAATACCAAATCTCTAGGAGAGATGGGGCCTTGAATCCGCTAGGGATCTTCCCTCGCAAGGGGACTTGACATCCTCTATGGATCTTCTCCGGTGGAGGTGTCGATCTCCATGTGAGAGGTGGAGGAAGGAGCAAAGCTCAACTAACTAAGAGGTAAACCATTGCTAACCCTAGAATGGTGGTGGGAGATGAGTATATATAGTCTAGGGAGAAGTGGGGGTGAGAAAGGGGTACATGGGCCTTGGGCCCGAGTGGATGCACACACGCAGGCCGAAAGTTCCGGGTTGGGCCAGAAGTTCCTGGCGCCGGAAGTTCTGGGGAAGGTCCGGGCAGGCTCCGGGGTTTCCAGAGAGTATGCATGCTTGGAGTCGCCTGTGGTCGAGGTGGCTGGAAGTTCCGGGAAGGACGGAAGGTCCGGGACTTTCAGAGTCTTGTCCTTGCTTCTTCTTCCTTCGTTTCCAAGCTTCCCTCGCGAATAGTGTAGTCATACGTAGGTGCTGGCACTCCTCCTCGTCCTCTGTGAAGCTCCGACAGTACCTATGCATGCACATGAGAGGAGTGTCAAGTAGTATGCCATCCTCGAAGGGGTCAAGTGAACATGTGTAAAGGAGATGATTCACCTTTATGTATGTGAAGCAGATGTCGCACGTGTCACTTGCCGAAGGGACTCTTGCCATGGTGATGTCCGTAGGATGCTTCGCATCATCCCCTCCCCCTTGGGAAAGATCCATCCTCGGATCAAGATCCAAATTATCATGGGAAAGAGATGGTGACATCATGTAGAGGTGGACGATCACCGAGCGCTCATCATCATCAAGCTCTAAAGGGGCACTCTCCAATGTCTCACCATCTAGGAATTCCTTCAAAAGGAACAAATATGACAAACACTTGGAAAAACAAATGTGGTTAGCGTTAGTGCATAACCAATCATTCAAGCGGCAATCCAAATAAGTGTTGTCATCATGCATATCTTCTGGTGTGACAAGGGATTGTGACATGGCATGTAAGCATACAAATTGAGCACAAGCAATGTAATCATGGGAGCAATTATGCCATGGTGAGGTAGGGATGCAAATATGTGTGACAATGTAACAAGCATCTACCTTATGGTCATAGCAATCATGCACGAAGCAATCAATGAAAGGTCTATGATAGGCATAGGAATCATTCACAACACCAAGTAGAATGAAGGGTTTAAACACATGGTGCAACCCAAAGTGCAAGATAATCCAAGCATAATGTGCACATAGTGTAGTGAAGATAGTGAGGCACTGAACACAATAGAAAGAGCAAGTGTTCAACATGTGTGGGGCAATCAAGTCAAGCAAGTAGCAATCAATGTGCAAAGCATGGCAATGGTTGTCATCAACCACATAAAAGGAGCACATCGGTGATGCAACATAAGCAAGCATAGTGATCATGTCGTGCAAGCTAGTAGTGCGAAGATGCAACATACTAGAGAAAATCATGACAATCATGTCATATAAACAAATAGTAGTCATAGACAATGCACATGACATAACGCAAGCACAGGAACAAAACATGATCAATATATCGTCATAGGCATGTGTTGCAAAGCAAACATGGCAATAATAAGGAATATCTCCACCAAGCTTGCAAACACACATACAAGTCATACAATCAAGTGTCGTGTGAGATGCAAAGCATGGGTCACAAATGCATGGCAAGGTCATATAAATGTGCATATCATGCAAAGTGAACATGGAAATATGGGCAAAGGATATATAATGGATAATAAGCCACAACCATGTGAGAGCCATATAGAAGAGGTGCGTGTAGTCCTTGCGCGAGGGGAATGGTTGGAGACACATTCCGGTGAATCCCAAAGCATCGGTGCTCTCAAGAGCTCTTTTCATCAACTCATGGGATTGTGAGGTTGACGAGTGTTCATGAGTACCTACACACAACAAAGACAAAGGAAAAATGGTGTGTGTGTGGTACATGTATACATCATCTGCCATGTGCTTGTGTTCGTTAGTACAAAATTTCCAATGCTCAAATAAATGAGATGCATGGTACAAGAATATGCCATCCATCATGCAATTATAGTTATTATGCTCAGCATGATTGGGACACAATTTATAGCAAGTATGTGGCACAAGCATTTTATGCATATCAATGGTAAGCATATTGTGCACACAAATATGGGGATCATGCAAAGTGTAGAATGGAACACAATCTCCTAATATATATGAGGAAACTATTGGGGTCTCCTCATGTGCAATAGCAGGAGCATAATATGGAGAATATGGACAACATCCCAAACAGTGCATATGCGAAGCTAGGTGGCCATGGTATGTCATATGAGAACAATTGCGCAAATGATGCAAAGGGAGCATGTCAATGTCATCACAAGAAAAGCAAATGCCAACGACCATGGGCTTGTCATCTATGCCATATGTGCAAATTGGATTTATTTTAATGGCATATGCATAGTTACTACGATGAGATTGCAAAGATGCAATATGGGTGATCTCATGCATAGCATATGACAAGTCAAGCGGATTGTCAAACATGATGTGACGTATAGAGTTGTCACAAGAAATCATATGCAATATGTCATCATAAGTAATAGAATCCACATGAGAATCATCAAACACATCATAAATGGGCAATTCATCACATGAGGAAGTCGCATAATCATGAAGCATGGCAATAGGTTGATCGACATCATGCAAGCAATCGATGTCCACTAGTGGGACAAGAGCATCACCTTCACTTATGTTACCTTTGTCATTCCACCCATGTTGTGTAGGTGAGGTGGCATAGACCAACTCGTGGTCATCTTCATTGTGATGGAACCATGTGGGGGGGTGCATCATATTCCACCATGGCCATCGTCTTGTCCAAAGGAAGGACGAAGTCGTCGAGGATCGGTGCGTCATCGTGTATGGGACCTAGCACTAAATGAGAAGACACAATCGAGGCAGAGGTTAAGTTGTTAGAAATCGAAGTGGCCTCACATGCCCTATCAACTACCTCACTCTATCTCTATGTGGTGGTGGCTCACACACTCCCTCGAAGAAGGTGTGCTCAAACTCACATATGATGGAGTCACTCATCTCACTCAAGTGGTGGGGGTTGTGGCTGTCCTCACATGGGATTGGGGCAAATCAATATGTATGGGGCTACTGGTGAAGGCACTCTCACTCTCCATATGGTGGCAAAAGTCTCTCAACTCACCTCCAAACACCGCCGTGGTCGAAGGGAAACTCCCATGCTCAACCATCTCGTCACCGTCGCCATGGATGAAGGCCGAAGATGGCACATCATCACTCTCCTTCATGACCAAAGGGAAAATCCCATGCTCGATCATCTCACTCTCGCCTCCAAAGATGGAAGCGTCCTCTTTGCTCGCCACCTTGTCGCTCGCCTCCAAATCATGTTCCTTGAGTGGCTCCGTAGTCATGGTTGTCGCCACGCTATCGTCATAAAGAGTCATGGTAGACTCGTCATAGTCAACACCAAAAAGAGGGATGGCTGTGAAGTCAGACTTGGGAGTGTTGTCTTGGAGCTCGTCGGGCTTGGACATCTTGGTGGTATCGTCCTCATGCTCGTCATCTTGGAGCTTGGTCGTCGTGAAGCATGCGCGGTGTCGAGTAGGCTTGGCCTTGAGGTCTTGTGCCGCAGTGAGAGAATGAATGTAGAGTTCATCGAGAGACTCATAGTTGTTGTCGAAGATAGGCTTGGCGATGTCGTTGTTCAATCCCATCATGAAGTAGAAGTTCATCCATATGAGGTCGGTCACGCCGGCTTGTCGCAAGGCTTTCTTCATCATCATGAAGTACTCATCGATGGACTTGGATCCTTGTATGGTGTTCTCCAATTAGCATTAAAGATGTTCTGTGTAGGTGGAAGGCACAAACTCTCACCACATCGCTTTCTTCATCTTGTACCAACTCATGTTGAAGATCTTCGAAGATGTATGAAGCCACCATGTCGACGGGTCGCCGTGGAAGTTTCTTGTGGCGCACTTCACTTGATCTTTGGAAGGGACTTGAAGTAACTTGAGGTAGTTATCCATCTTGCGCTCCCAATCGATGTACTCCTCGGGGTATTGACTCCCATAGAATGGAATGTCATGGTCAAAGTCGAGGTCATAGTAGATCATGGAGGTCACGGATTTGAGCTTGGGGAGCTTCTCTTGAAGTGCTTGTTGGCGAAGATTCCTCATGTCCAAAGGCGAAGATGCCTTGAGGTTGCTTGGCAAAGATGCCAAGGTAGGTGGTGAAGTCACCGAGTAGTGGTTGGTGTCGAGCTCGTGACCTTCTCACTTGTTCTTTGTTGGACGCCTTGATGTCGACGTCGTTATTCCTTCATATCATTGATGGTGTCGATGTCGGTGTGATCTTGCCGGAGATGGTTGCTCGGGAGCACATGCACTTGAGCGTATTCTCGAAGATGATGAAGACCTCTTGCGGTTCTTGATGAGGACCTTGAGCTCCTCCATTTGAGCGTACATCTTGGCGTCAATGATGTTCTTCATGGCATTGAACTCGTCATTGTTTTTGTAGACCGGAGTAAATGTGTCATCCCTATCCATGGAAGCACTCGAGAAGTTGTGAGAATTAGATGGAATGAACATACCAAAGTTACTTCTTTCCGAAGTTGCAGATGGATCTCAAAAGACCACAATGTATGCAAGGAAAGGGTGCACTTGGTGAAAAACCTTGTCCAATTCTCACAACCTACACAAATGGCTTATAGTTGAACACGGTGGGGTTAGTGCACAAAAATCAAGCAAAATGAAGTCCAAGATATTGTAAATGTTGAAATAAATCTAATGGACTTAAAATGCAAAGCAAGTGATCACAAATATAGAGGAGGGCAATAGAGAAGCACACGAGGTGGGATATGTTGGAAATATGGCCTAGAGGCAATAATAAATTAGTTATTCTCATATTTCCTTGTTCATGATAATCGTTTATTATCCATGCTATAATTGTATTGATCGTAGAGTCAAATACATGTGTGGATACATAGACAAACACCATGTCCCTAGTATGACTCTAGTAGACTAGCTCATGGATCAAAAGATGGTTAAGGTTTCCTAGCCATGGACATGAGATGTCATTTGATAACGGGATCACATCATTAGGAGAATGATGTGATGGACAAGACCCAAACTACAAACGTAGCATATGATCGTGTCAGTTTATTACTACTGTTTTCTGCATGTCAAGTATATGTTCCTATGACCATGAGATCATGCAACTCACAGACATCGGAGGAGTGTCGTGTGTGTATGAAACGTCGCAACGTAACTGGGTGACTATAAAGGTGCTCTATAGGTATCTCCGAGGATGTCTGTTGGGTTGGCATGGATCAAGACTGGGATTTGTTACTCCGTGTGACGGAGAGGTATCTCAGGGCCCACTCGGTAATACAACATCACAACAAAGCCTTGCAAGCAATGTGACTAAGAGTTAGCCACGGGATCTTGTATTACAGAACAAGTAAAGAGACTTGCCACTAACGAGGTTGAACTAGGTATGGAGATAAGGACGATCAAATCTCGGGCAAGTAACATACCGAAGAACAAAGGGAACGTTATACGGGATTGACTGAATCCTTGACATAGAGGTTCGACCGATAAAGATCTTTGTAGAATATGTAGGAACCAATATGGTCATCCAGGGCCCGCTATTCGTTATTGACCGTAGAGGTGTCTCGGTCATGTCTACATAGTTCTCGAACCCGCACGGTCTGCACACTTAAGGTTTGGTGACGTTTCGGTGGTATAGAGTTATGTATGGTGGTGACCAAAGGTTGTTCGGAGTCCTAGATGATATCCTGGACATCACGAGGAGCTCCGGAATGGTCCGTAGGTAAAGATTCATATATAGGAAGTCCTATTTTGGTCGCCGAAAAAGTTTCGGGCTCATCGGTAGTGTACCGGGAGTGCCGGTAGTGTACCGGGGGACCATCGGGAGAGGTATTTCGACCCAAGAGGCTACATGGGCTGTGGGAGGGTGGAAACCAGCCCTTAGTGGGCTGGTGGAAGTCCTCTAAGAGGCCCATGCGTCTGGACTTGAGCAAGAGAGAAAAAAGGCAAGGTGGAAATAAATTCAAAGTAGGAAAGGAGGAATCCTAGTCCTACTAGGATTGGAGGAGGATTCCTCCAATCCTCCTTGCGCAAGGGCAGCCTTGGCACCAGCCCTCCTCCTCCCTCCCTCTTATATATACTGGTGGTATTGGGTGTTTTGCACTTGATTTTATGGCCACGTGCTACCCGTTCCACCGGTGCTCCTCTAGATCAAATTTCCGAGTGCTTAGGCGAACCCTTGCCGGAATTGCTCCACCACCATCGTTGGAGCGCCATCACGCTGCCGGTGAACTCTTCTCCCTCTCCACTTCCTCTTGCTGGATCAAGACGGTGGAGATCGTCATCAAGCTGCACGTGTGCTGAACGCGGAGGTCCTGTCCGTTTGGCGCTAGATTGGAAGGACCGTGATCAAGATCGCGAGACGGATCGTGATGAGTTCACGGGACGGATCGTGATGAGTTCGCGGGATGGATCATGATGAGTTCACGGGACGGATCATGATGAGATCGTGGGATGGATTGTGATGAGATCGCGTGACGGATCGTGATGAGTTCGCGGGACGGATCGTGATGGGATCAGACGAATCGTGATGTGATCGCGGGACGCTCGGCGATTTGGATCGCGAAGATGTTCGACTACACCAACCGCGTTTCTTAACGCTTCCCGCTTAGCGATCTACAAGGGTATGTAGATCCACTCTCCCTCTCGTAGATGCTCATCACCATGGATAGATCTACGTGTGCGTAGGAAATTTTTTGTTTCCCATGCAACGTTCCCCAACAGTGGTATCAGAGCTAGGTCTATGTGTTGATGAGATCTCGAGTAGAACACAAAAGGTTTGTGGGTGTTGATACTTAGATTGCTTCCTCCCTTGGTCGGATTTTGGTTCAGCGGTATTGTGAGATGAAGCGGCCTGGACCAACATTACTCGTACGCTTACGAGAGACCGGTTCCCTCGATGCAACTTGTTGCCTAGATGGCTTGCGGGTGGCAGTTTCTCTCACTTTAGTTGGATCGAATTTGACAAAGGCGGTCCTTGAGAAGGTTGAAAAGCAAATTATGTATCACCGTTGTGGTTTATGCATAGGTGAGAATCGTTCTTGCTAGAAACCCATAGCAGCCACGTAGAACATGCAACAACAATTAGAGGACGTCTAACTTGTTTTTGCAGGGTATGTTGTGATGTGATATGGCCAATTACATGATGTGATATATGTGATGTATGAGATGATCATGTGATGTATAGAATTTCGCGACTTGCATGTTGATGAGTATGGCAACCGGCAGGAGCCATAGGGTTGTCTTTATTATTGTATGACCTGCGTGTCAATCATTAAGCGCTATGTAATGTTTTACTTTATCGCTAAACGGTAGAAATAGTAGTAGAAGCATGTTGGGCGCGACAACCCCGATGGCGACACGTTGGTGGAGATCAAGATGATGAAGATCATGATGTCATGCCAGTGACGATGGAGATCATGCCGTTGCTTTCAAGATGGAGATCAAAAGCACAAGTTCATGGCCATATCATGTCACTTATGATTTGAATGTGATGTTAATCCTTTTATGCACCTTGTTTTGCTTAGGATGACGGTAGCATTATAAGGTGATCCCTCACTTAAATTTCAAGATGAATTGTGTTCTCCCCGAGTGTGCACCGTTGCGAAAGTTCGTCGTGTTGAGACACCATGTGATGATCAGGTGTGATAGATTCTATGTTCACATACAATGGGTGCAAGCCAGTGTTGCACATGCAGAACACTTGGGTTAAACTTGACGAGCCTAGCATGTACAGACATGGCCTCGGAACACAAGAGACCGAAAGGTCGAACATGAGTCATATAGTAGATATGATCAACATGATGATGTTCACCATTGTAACCACCTCAACTCACATGATGATCGGACTTGAGTTGGTGAATTTGGATCATGTATCACTCGAATGACCAGAGGGATGTCAATTTGAGTGGGAGTTCTTAAGTAATATGATTAATTGAACTCATTATCATGAACATAGTCAGTAGTGTCTTTGCAAATTATGTTGTAGATTGCTTGCTCGCGCTGTAGCTCCCTTGATTTTTTATATGTTCCTAGAGAAATAGAGTTGAAAGATGATGGTAGCAATATTGCGGACTGGCTCCGTGATCTGAGGATTGTCCTCGTTGCTGCACAGAAGGCTTATGTCCTTAATGCACCGCTCGGTGCGCCAACCCCTCTAGCGTCGTCTGTAGATGTTGTGAACATATGACAGGCACGTTTTGATGACTACTTGATAGTTTAGTGTGTCATGCATTACGGCTTAGAATTGAGTCTCCGAAACGTTTTGAACGTCACGAAACATATGAGATGTTCTAAGAGCTGAAATTAGGATCTCAGGCTCGTGCCCGTGTTGTGAGATATCAGATCTCCAACAAGATTCTTTGCCGGTAATATGAAAGAGAATAGCTCAATCGTTGAGCATGTGCTCAAATTGTTTGGGTGCTACAATCACTTGAATCGAGTGGGAGTTGATCTTCCTGATAAGATAGTGATTGATATAGTTCTCCAAGTCACTGTCACTAAGCTACTAGAACTTGGTGATGAACTATAAGATGTCAGGGATAGAAATAATGATCCCTGAGCTATTCGCGATGTTTGACACCGTGAAGGTAGAAATCAAGAAGGAGCGTCAAGTGTTGATGGTTAGTCAAACCACTAGTTTCGAGAAGGGCAGGAGCAAGGAGGGAAAACTTCATGGATAGCAAGTCAGTTGCTGCTCCAGTGAAGCAACCCAAAGTTGAACCCAAACCCGAGACTAAGAACTTAGATTATGAGGAGAGCGGTCGCTGAAGCGGAACAACCCTGGATACTTGGTAGATAAGAAGGCTGGCAACATCGACAGAAGTATATTTGATATACGTGTTATTTATGTGTACCTTGATAGTACTCCTAGTAGCACCTGGGTATTGGATACCGGTTCAGTTGCTAAATGTTCGTAACTCGAAATAAAAGCTACGGAATAAACGGAGCACTAGCTAAGGGTGAGGTGACGATGTGTGTTGGAAATGTTTGCAAGGTTGATGTGATCAACATCGCATGCTCTCTCTACCTTCGAGATTAGTGACGAACCTAAATAAAATGTTATTTGGTGTTTTTGCGTTGAGCATGAACGTGATTAGATCATGTTCATTGCAACACGGTTATTCATTTAAGTTAGAGAATAATGGTTATTCTATTTACATGAATAATACCTTCAATGGTCATGCACCCAGTAAGAATGGTTTGTTGAAACTTGATCGTAGTAATACAGTTTGACATAGAGATTTGTAAAGTACATACGGATCTGAATGTCACAGACCCGTTGACTATAAGACCTCTCTCACATGCAGAGGATGATCGAGCCCCAGAACTCATTGGGTGTTAGATTCATAAACAATGCGAATCACATAGTGATGTGAACTAGATTATTGACTCTAGTGCAAGTGGGAGACTGTTGGAAATATGCCCTAGAGGCAATAACTTGGATCGCGAAGACGTTCGACTACATCAATGTTGGAAATATGCCCTACAGGCAATAATAAATTAGTTATTATCATATTTCCTTGTTCATGATAATCGTTTATTATCCATGCTATAATTGTATTAATCGGAGACTCAGATACATGTGTGGATACATAGACAAACACCATGTCCCTAGTATGCCTCTAGTAGACTAGCTCGTTGATCAAAAGATGGTTAAGGTTTCCTAGCCATGGACATGAGATGTCATTTGATAACGGGATCACATCATTAGGAGAATGATGTGATGGACAAGACCCAAACTACAAACGTAGCATATGATCGTGTCAGTTTATTGCTACTGTTTTCTACATGTCAAGTATATGTTCCTATGACCATGAGATCATGCAACTCACAGATATTGGAGGAGTGCCTTGTGTGTATCAAATGTCGCAACGTAACTGGGTGACTATAAAGGTGCTCTACAGGTATCTCCGAGGGTGTCTGTTGGGTTGGCATGGATCAAGACTGGATTTGTTACTCCGTGTGACGGAGAGGTATCTCAGGGCCCACTCGGTAATACAACATCACAACAAAGCCTTGCAAGCAATGTGACTAAGTGTTAGCCAGGGGATCTTGTATTACGGAACGAGTAAAGAGACTTGCCAGTAACGAGGTTGAACTAGGTATGGAGATACCGACGATCGAATCTCGGGCAAGTAACATACCGAAGAACAAAGGGAACGTTATACGGGATTGACTGAATCCTTGACATAGAGGTTCGACCGATAAAGATCTTCGTAGAATATGTAGGACCCAATATGGTCATCCAAGGCCCGCTATTGGTTATTGACCATAGAGGTGTCTCGGTCATGTCTACATAGTTCTCGAACCCCTAGGTTCTGCACACTTAAGGTTTGGTGACGTTTCGGTAGTATAGAGTTATGTATGGTGGTGACCAAAGATTGTTTGGAGTCCCGAATGAGATCCCGGACGTCACGAGGAGCTCCAAAATGGTCCGGAGGTAAAGATTCATATATAGGAAGTCCTATTTTGGTCGCCGGAAAAGTTTCGGGCTCATCGGTAGTGTACCGGGAGTGCCGGTAGTGTACCGGGGGACCATCGGGAGAGGTATTTCGACCCAAGAGGCTACATGGGCTGTGAGAGGGTGGAAACCAGCCCTTAGTGGGCTGGCGGAATTCCTCTAAGAGGCCCATGCGGCTGGACTTGAGGAAGAGAGAAAAAAAGCCAAGGTGGAAATTAATTCAAAGTAGGAAAGGAGGAATCCTAATCCTACTAGGATTGGAGGAGGATTCCTCCAATCCTACTTGCGCAAGGGAAGGCTTGGCGCCAGCCCTCCTCCCTCCCTCTTATATATACTGGTGGTATTGGGTGTTTTGCACTTGATTTTACGGCCACGTGCCACCCGTTCCACCAGTGCTCCTCTAGATCAGATTTCCGCAGTGCTTAGGCGAAGCCCTGCCGGAATTGCTCCACCACCATCGCTGGAGCGCCGTCACGCTGCCGGTGAACTCTTCTCCCTCTCCACTTCCTCGTGCTGGATCAAGACAGTGGAGATCGTCATCAAGCTGCACGTGTGCTGAACACGGAGGTGTAATCCGTTCGGCGCTAGATCGGAAGGACCGTGACAAAGATCGCGAGACGGATCGTGATGAGTTCACGGGACGGATCGTGATGAGTTCGTGGGACGGATCATGATGAGTTCAAGGGACGGATTCTAATGAGATCGCGGGACGGATCATGATGAGATCGCTGGACAGATCGTGATGAGTTCGCGGGACGGATCGTGATTGGATCGCGGGATGGATCGTGATTGGATCGCGGGACGGATCGTGATGTGATCGCGGGATGCTCGGTGATTTGGATCGCGAAGATGTTCGACTACACCAATCGCGTTTCTTAACGCTTCCTGCTTAGCGATCTACAAGGGTATGTAGATCCACTCTCCCTCTCGTAGATGGTCATCACCATGGATAGATCTGCGTGTGCGTAGGAAATTTTTTGTTTCCCATGCAACGTTCCCCAACAGGATAATGAGGCTTGTTCAACTATAGGGGTGAGCAAAACTCGTGTTGCACAAACACAAGGAGAGACACTAGCTTATTGCACGTTTGGGCACGATTCACCACTTGGCACCAATCCTATTTATGCAAATAAAACGTTTCCTATTCCAATTATTCTCATGCACAAGTATATCCTTTCATGCTCAACTCTTTTTCCTTATAAGCTTTGGTCTTTCATTCTTGCTTAAAAGCTTTTTTTCTCTTCCTTTCCACTATTCTTATTGAGCCTCAACCAACTATATGAGATAAATATAACAAGATATGCATGGGAGCAAGCAATTTCACTATATGACATTTCCAATGATGCAACAATATGATATCGTATCACTAAGGTGCACAAGTTTTCGCGAAGCCCGACAATACTCAGATAGCTAGTCTCAATAGGTATGAAGGTAATCGCAAAGATGGTGGGCTAACAAGATGCAAGTGCAAGGAAGGTAAAGTGTATGACAGAATGTATACCTTTGTCACACTTAACCTTTCACGAAGTTGGGATGAACCGGCCTTGCTTCCGGTTGAAGATGGTCTCAAAGGATGGATGGTCGTCGTCGATGTCGAACGTCGGTGGTCGATGTAGATGATGGACCGATACAAGTCACGAGTGGTTGATGAATAAGTAACCGTTTCTAAGTAGCCGAAACACCTTAGGAGACTCAAATCACAATTCAAGCAACCACAAAGGAAACGATAATCAAAATGGGTTAGGTTTCGAAAGTCTTTGGTGGTAAAGCGGATGATATGGTGGAGGGCCAAGGCAAACTTGCCAAAATTTGAAAAATATTATGGAGTCAAATGATTGTGGAAGTATTTTTGTGGGATGGGGGTGTCAATAGCTATCCAACGAGCTAAGAACATCAAAATCGGAGTACGAATGAATTAGTTATGACAAAAATGGTGAAATGGCTGAAGCTGAAATCTGGGTAAGACTGTGGTTAGGCCGACAGTTCCGGGCCGGGCAAAAGTTTCGGGGTGGGGGGGGGGGGAATGTGGGGAAACTTTGTGTTGAGGCCGGAAGTTTCGGGGGGGGGGGGGGGGCGGAAGTTCCACGCGATGCCGGAAGTTTCGGGGGACACGGGAAGAACTCCGTGTAACATCCCAAATTTTGGAATGTTATATTAATTATTAGAATGATTGCTTGGTTGCTTGAGGGATTGAAATTGAGTGAAAATTTGAAACTTTTTAAAACTTTTGAATGAGAGGGAATAAAATGACTTTCCCATGTGATTTGAATTTCCATTTTGAAAATATTTCAAATTCAGAAACTTTATGCAACTCAATGATTTTCATGAGAGAGGATAAAAGGACTTCTTCAAATTATATGAAATATGAGTTGGAAGTTTATATGAAATATCAGAGCACATGTTGACTGTAGGACGTGACCCTAGAAACTGGAAAGCCTTAGGAAAACGATTTCTCGAAAAACCTTGTTTTCAAAAGACCCTTTACTTCTCATCTTATTTGAGGCTCAAATGATCTCTCCTACCGCAAAAAGTTAGAAAATACCCTTTCCCCTTGACCCCACTAAGGATCAACTGAGACCACTTCGAGAAGGACAAGATATCGAAACAACTGATGGTCACTTCAACGTAAAGAAGATTTCACCATGCATTAGAAGAGTTGAAGCTACACGAGTTGAATACTATGAAGAACCAAAGAAATTGAAGACCACGAAGAATTTTCAAGATATTATGCCCTAGAAGACCAAACCCCTGTTGTATACTTACGTTTGATACGATGATTTGTGAGCTGTCATTTGTGTGTAAATTTTCGACAGCCACAACAAAAATCTATTTTCAAAACCATTGTTTGTATTGTGTGTATCCCCTCCTTTCTCTCTCTTACCCATCTCATCCCCAAAATCCTTGGACCCAATAGATGATGAATGAAGATGGACTCGTGTATTCTGGATCGATGACTCGGTTAGAGACAGAAGAATGGATTCAGAACATGGAGGATCACCTAAGGAGTAACCTTGTTACAAGGAACAAGAAGGTCCAATATGCTCTTCGTTACTTTGCAGAAGGTGCTGCAAATTGGTGGAACGTGCATGAAGCTATCCATGATAGGCAAGCATCAATCACTTGGGAAGAATTCAAGATAACTCTACAAGAATCTCATGTTGTTACCAACACCTAGAAGCCCCGTGGCAAAGATGTGAAGAAGATTTGTGCATGCAAGATATGTGGAGAGATAGGACACATCCAAGAAGAACACAAGGAAGGATGCCCTCATTGTGAAGAAAATCACCGAGCTGAGGAATGCCCAACTGGGCAGGTGATATGTTTCTTGTGTGAAGGAACTACGCATTACCGGGCTCAATGCCAAATGTACCCCAAGGTACAAGAAGTCATCAAGCAGCAGAAGGAAGCCATGAAGGAAGCCTTCAGAGAAAATTTAGGAGAACTTGTGATGAAGGAAGATCTTGAAGACCCTAATGGAGAAGGCCTAACCATACTTTACTCCAATGCCTGCTATTCATGTGGAGAAGGACATTTCTCACAGGACTGTACGAAGGAAAGAAAAGTGTATCTGGGAAACTTCCCGACAGAAGAAGTGGAGTTTGATCCACAGGAAATTGAAATTTTGATCGGAACAAAGGAGCCCAAGAAGAGAAACCGAAGACGTCCTCAGAACAACCCAATTTCTGCAAAGAAGGATCTGAGTCAAATCATGTGTTACCGGTGCAAGAAGACAGGACATTACTCCTATACCTGCCCGGAGAAGAAGGCTAAACATGAGTAGTTTGAGTTTTGGATTTTGGAAGTAATAAATGTAATAGGTAGCACTCTTATCATTTTGAAATGGAAGTTTTAGAGTTTGTAATAAATTCATGAGTCAATGGAAATTTATGGTGTCATGATTTATCTTATGTTGTATTACATGAGTTGTTACTCTATGACCCAAGATCTCCGACCATTTTCGAGGATATGAGAAAATATGGTCTATGCAGACATGAGTGCATTTCATTTTAAGTGTGGTAGTAACCACAGGTACCTTTCTGGATAAGGAATACATGTGAAGAGAATATGGAACCACCTCAAACTATCTGGATGATAACCTTTGAGACAAAGTGCTTTCAAAGCTGGAATGTTGAGAAAAAGGAATGATTGTGATGAAACCATACCCAAGGTTAAACAGACCAATGGAGAAGAAAATGAATTCCGCAGAGTGGAATCTAAACAAGAATAAGTCTATGAAGAGTATAATGTAGAGAACTGAAGGTAATGTTGGAATGTGGAACAATAGTAACCCCAAGAGTGAGTTAAGGTTGTTCAAGCATTTAAGTGAACCCACAAGTCACTAACCTCAGGATTGATAAGGATCAAGCCCCAGCTTGGTGAAGGAAGAAACTTGGAAGAAGCTACGCCTCATCAGCAATCGTTTTTCTTAGGAGTATACGAAAACCTGAGAGTTGTGAAGAAACGATAGATGTTTTTGTTCGGCTTGCAGAAATAAATGGATTTATCCGAACTTTGTTCATTGACAAGAGAAAATTTCTGCAACGCTTGTGAGGAAGCCCAAGTGTTAGAATACGAGATTCACTAAACCTTATACAAGGTAATGATTTCAGTGCGACATGGCTTGGCCACCATGACGACTTACTCTTATCATTTCTCTTGCTATTCGGAATGGTAAATCTGAGTGACTTACCCATAGTAAAGAGACGACGCTCTTTGAAGCTTTTTGTTTAAGCCTTAGAATGGTATGATGTAAACCTTTGTACATGACAGTTGCTGTCACACGTAGGAAATTTTACGGTGAGGAATGTAGCCAAGACCCATTTCACTGTAGGACAACCACTAATGGTAGACCACCATGAGATCATCGATAAGTTACTTAGAATGAACGCGAGACCTGTCAATTAAGAAGACCCAGTGTCAGAAGAAATGCATTTTGTTGTGAGAACACAGGATTTGGATATAACGGAAGATCGTCACCAAGAAGCTACCGTGAAGAACATGAACAGACAGATGCGCCCACAGGATTGCCATGATTTTGAGGGACCAGTAACTCTCATTTTAAGTGGGGTAGCCCCACACCTTCTTGGTCAGTGGATTTGTTAGAAGACCCCCAAACCTAACCTTTTCTTTCTAGCCTTTTCGAATCTCGAGGACGAGATTCATTTTAAGTGTGGTAGGTTTGTAACATCCCAAATTTTGGAATGTTATAATAATTATTAGAATGATTGCTTGTTTGCTTGAGGGATTGAAATTGAGTGAAAATTTGAAACTTTTGAAAACTTTTGAATTAGAGGGAATAAAATGACTTTCCCATGTGATTTGAATTTCCATTTTGAAAATATTTCAAATTCAGAAACTTTATGCAACTCAATGATTTTCATGAGAGAGGATAAAAGGACTTCTTCAAATTATATGAAATATGAGTTGGAAGTTTAAAGGAAGGATTTGAAAGTGCTTTTGAAAACCTCTGAATTATTCTTTTGGAATCCATGTCATATTTGGTTCCTATTCAAATTTTCAAAGCATTCAAAACTCTCGACAAATTTTTGAGAGGATTAATGTGACACTCCAAACCAGGGGGTAAATTGTGAAGTTTTTGAATCATAAAACCCAAGGGGTTATATGAAAAATAATTTGCAAAAATAAATAAAGCCATTTAGGCATTTTCTGAAAATGTTTTTTTAAGTATTTAATTTGGCCAGGGAAAAATGTCCATTAAATGGCATTAAATCCTCTGTTAATTTTGGTATAAAAGATTTTACTTTTTTGGCAAGGATTTATGGTCATTAAATGGTTTTTGATTTGCTGGTAAAATAAAATAGGAAAAAACTTAAAGGCTTTTAAAGCTGGCCGGCCCACTTACCTTATCAGCTCCCCAAAACCCCTCCCGACCGTCCGCCCGATGACAGAGCCCCTCTCTCCCTCTCGTTGACTAGTGGACCCCACCGACCGCTAGCGCCGTCACCGCGCGGTCGCCTTCATCCTCTCCCCCGATGACCTCACCGGCGAACTCTCGCCGTGATCTCCTCCCCTCCTTCCTTTCGAACGCCCTGAGCCCGCCTATAAAAGCCCCTGCCTCCCCTCGACCCATTCCCCCTCTTTGACCCAACTCCCGACGCCTCTCGTCGCCGGAATTTCTCGCCGGAAACCTCGGACGCAGCCGCACCATTGCCACACCACCACTCGTCTCCGACCTCCCCAACCACCACCGAGCCCACCATTCACCTTCCCTCTCCCGTGCGCACCTCCCAGCCCACTCGCGCAAGCTCCACACCCACGGGAGCACTCTCCCCGTCGTCCACCCGAAGACCACCCCGCCCCCGAGCTCGCCGTCGCCATCCCCGTCGTCCCCGAACTCACCTCCGACCACCACTGGACGCGCCATTCACCACCGCATAGAATGGAGTCGTCGCCATCGTCGGAGACCCGCCAGAGAGCTCGCCCGCTTCACGCCGAGCCATTGCCGTCGCCGGAGTCCACCATCGCCGGCAACCTCTCCCCCTGTGAGCTCTCCTTTCCTCCCATCCGTCCGATCTTAGATCAACGTGTCTGATTAGAAGAGTTAAACGCCCGGACCGGTATCTCTTATGTTTCGGTCGTCCGCTCACTAGCTCTCGCGTGTGCACCCCCTAGACCAATCAGAAAGTGCCACGTCACCCCCTGTCCGTTAGTTAGGATTTATATTTTCTGTTTTCTGTTTTTAAAAAACAGAATAGTTCTGATTTTGTTTCTATCATATCTTTTGTGTTTTTAGTTTTTTTTAATTGATTCTTTTTGCATTGTGTCACAATTTTCATCTAGTTTCTGTAGATGCCAAGTTTGACTATTTTTGAATATTTAAATTTGAATTTAAACAGATTTGATTTAAATCTTGTTTTCTGAATAACTTGAGTTTAAAAATATATTTTTGATTGATTCATTTTGCTACTGGTCACTAGTGACCTTAGTTATCATTAGGTAGAGCTTGAGAATTTTTAGGGTAAATTTGATTAGGATTCTTAACCAAAACAGAATCTGTTTAGTTTCCTATTAGTTTAATTAGTTTGATTTCCTTTGTTTTATTTTTTTGAAATCTGAATTTGATTTAACTTATATTTTAGTTTTCATTAGTTGTTGTTGTTCTAAACTTTAGGATTATACTTGCTGTTAGCAAAAAAAAATTGTTTAGTTTATTAAATTATTATTGTAGGAACCTATACTTTTTTTTAAATTAGGTGTAGTTTACTAAAAACAAATTAGTTAGTAATATTTATTTTAACAAAAGTTTTAAATAATTAGATTCTGTTTTCAAATAAAGTTTTAGTAATTCCTTTCTGTTAAGAAATATTTTGTTAATAAAAATAGTTTAATTTTACTCTAGTGTTGTAGGAAAACTATATTATTCTTCATTAGGTAATGTTTGATAAAACAACTTAGTTTTAGTAGAAATCCTTTTCACAAAAGTTTTGTATGATTTAATCCTAGTTTATAATAAAGTTTTTATTAATTATTTTCTGTTAACTATTAGTTTGGTTACAAAAAAATAGTTTTGTTTTAGTAGTAGTTTAGCCACTAAAACTTAGAGTCCATTGCTTTGCTTTGTTTTGATTTGTTATGTTGCTAGTTGGTTTCTTATTTGAAAAATTATTTAAAAGAATTGTTTTATAATTTTTACTTTCTGTTAAATTAGTTGTTTTATACATTGTTTTCTCTTATTTTAATATTTTATTGTTTTACTTAGCAAACACTTTTGTGTTAGGGTGTTGTTTTCATAGTTTTACTTGTTCTTCAAAAGTAATTCTTTTTTCTAGTAAAATATGTACTAAAATATTTTTGTTATATTTTACTTTGTTTTTATTTTGTTACTATTTGAAAATAGTTTTTGTAGAGGAGAACTACCTTAGTTGTGTGCATGAAAACTTTGTTGATTTTTGAGATTTGTCATAAGTATTTCCTTCATCAACCTTGTTACTTTTGGTTTTTGTGTTACTTCTTGATGGTTAGAATTGATTGCTAGTATGATTGCTTATGAATGCAATGTTTGATATTATAGATTTCAGCGGAGAGTGACGTATTGTTCTATCAAGTATTTTCTGAGAGCGATACTTATCTTCATCAACAGTACAGGCAAGTTCACTTTGACCATTTTGTTCATACCTATGTTTTATTGCATGTAGTGACATAATTCAACAAATCCCTCCCGTAGTGGTATTGAAACTCTTGTAGTTGAGTAGAATGCATGAGGTAGGAACCCACCACTTGTTACTAAAGCCCCGGGAATGCTAGTTAGTGCAATGCTATGCTAAAGTAGACGGGGCCTGGTATGAGTGTTCGTGAGTGGTGTGAGAAGGAGGACTCCACGTCAAAACGACGACTTCATGAAGGCTTCTTCAAGACCTGCATATTCAAGACCTCAAGACTTCGAGACTCGAGAAACAAGTTTTTTTTCAATACACACTACTGGGTGAGGGATGGTTGGAACGGCACCCTGGAGAAGCCAGTGGATTTGCCTAGGTGTTGCTGGAGATGGCCAGTATTCACGCGGAAAGCCTCACCCAGACTCAAAGGGAAGGATGAATACTTCATGCCCGGAAGCTTATCTGTGTAGCCACAAGTCATTATGGGCTCTGGCTTGGTTGATCTTTGTTGTGACTCTGTCTAGGCAGTGCTACGAGATATAGTCGACGTTAGGAATAGATGGGCACTGTCGGATAGTCAGGGAAGCACTCTGAAAGACCATGTTTCGTTCATCCTGTTCTCAAACACCATGCAGTGTGAGGACTTACAAGGAGGGAACGAATCTTGTGGGTAAAGTACACAACACTCTGCAGAGTTAAACCTAATCGATTAGTCGTGTCCCCGGTTACGGATAATTTGAGCCTCTGGACTTGGATCTATCTCTGAACTCTCAACACTGGACTGATAACTAATTGTGGGCAACTTATGATACTTATGGGCATTGAGACATTGGTTGGCGGAATCAT
Organism: Hordeum marinum; assembly: GCA_022496015.1. Lineage (NCBI taxonomy): Eukaryota > Viridiplantae > Streptophyta > Magnoliopsida > Poales > Poaceae > Hordeum > Hordeum marinum. The sequence continues at coordinate 406,618,149 of CM039672.1, read as the reverse complement.
GTCATGATAGGTAACTCCATAGTGAAATTCCTGATATTCCTTTGTTGTAGGAAAATAAAATCAGCTTTTACGCAAAAACTCAGACACAGAGCTACAACGCCTTTGCATATAGAATAGCCTTTATCCTTCTGTTCTAATATGGTGATCTTGCCAATACATTCCATGTACTGACCTACACGGCTGCAATGTCTTATGTTGCAGATACTCTTCTACGACGGGTAAGAGTACGATTCAGGGTTACGGTCCGCACTCAACTTGCCGTTGGTGTTATTGGGACTCCACTCCCATTGACTGTATCCGCTGCTATTTTAAGGTATATATTAGTTTTACGTTAATTACATGTGATTGCACTTTGATATATACATTGATGTACTGTGTGTGCCAGCATACTGATCCAGGGATGGCACAGAAAACACAGAGGCTTGACTCGTTTTGAGTCGGGTCGCTACACTCCGGGACAAAACCTAAATTCCGGATCTAAAAATGGGGGCTATAAAACTCGATTTAAGGGGGAAAAGGTTGAATTGGGGCTAGGGAACGCCAAGGGAGGTAGATCCACTTGCCAAACACTAGATCCACAGATCAAAATCAACAAAAACTCACAAGAACAACAAAATGCAAGATTTTTTTGGGGAGGGGGCTGTTTTTTGGGAATTTTTTCGAATTTGGGGGAGAAAACTTGAAATAATGGCTAGAACATGGGGTGTAGGGCTCCAAATTTGTGATCAACCTTGGCTCATGATACCAAATAATACGGGGCAAACCTGTAGGTGTCGATCTTTCACGAATTGGAGGGGGATTCCACGAAGAACACGAAGAAAACGGGGAAGAACGAGGGGAAAACATGGAGAAATTAAAGGGGAAAACACTCTATTGGACAAGTTCAACACCAAGTACTCCTCCAATCACAAGCAATAGGTGAAGTGCATCAAGATCCAAGAACAACAATGGAAATAAGGATAGATGGGTAGTTCATCCCAAATCTCTAGGAGAGATGGGGCCTTGAATCTGTTAGGGATGTTCCCTCGCAAGGGGTCTTGACATCCTCTATGGCTCTTCTTCGGTGGAGGTCTCGATCTCCATGGGAGATGTAGAGGAAGGAGCAAAGCTCAACTAACTAAGACGTAAACCATTTATAACCCTAGAATGAAGGTGGGAGATGAGTATATATAGTCTAGGGATAAGTGGGGGTGAGAACGGGGTACATGGGCCTTGGGCCTGAGTGGATGCATGCATGCAGGCCGGAAGTTCTGGGCTGGGCCGGAAGTTCCGGGGAAGGTCCGGGCAGGCTCCAGGGTTTCAGAGAGTATGCATGTGTGGAGTCGCCTGTGGTCGAGGTGGACGGAAGTTCCAGGCAGGCCGGAAGGTCCGGGACATTCAGAGTCCTGTCCTCGCTTCTTATTCCTTCTCTTCCAAGCTTCCCTCATGGATAGTGTAGTCGTACGTAGGTGCTCCACTCCTCCTCGTCCTCCGTAAAGCTCTTAGAATACCTATGCATGCACATGAGAGGAGTGTCAAGTAATATACCATCCTCGAAGGGGTCAAGTGAACATGTGTAAAGGAGATGATTCACCTTTATGTATGTGAAGCAGATGTCGCACGTGTCACTTGCCGAAGGGACTCTTGCCATGGTGATGTTCGTAGGATGCTCCGCATCACATGTGGCTTGGGAGAGGTGGAAGGTCCACCTTTTATGGAAAGGGAGGGAATTAGACTAGGAGTCCAAATCCTCCCCCTTGTCTGCGCCCTAGGGCTTGGAGGGGCTGATCTCCACGCCCCTCCACCTATATATAGAGGGGATGGGGGCCCCAAGAGTACACACGAACCCTTGGCGCCCCTCTCTCTCCCTAGATCGTTTTCTCCTCTATTCGCGGTTTCGGTAGCGCTAGGCGTAGCCCTGCCGGGATAGCACCACCACCGCCACAATGCCATCGTGTTGTGGAGAACTCATCTACTACCTCAACCTCGCTCGATGGATTGAAGAGGCGGAGACGTCATCGAGCCGCACGTGTGTTGAACACGGAGGTGTCGTCCGTTCGACGCTAGATCAGGACGGATCGTGATTGGATCGCGGGATGGATTGCGATTTGGATCACGGAGACGTTCTACTACATCAAACACATTTCTTAACGCTTCCCACTTAGCAATCTACAAGGGTATGTAGATCTGCTCTCCCTCTCATAGCTGTTGATCTCCATAGATAGATATTGGGTGTTCGTAGGATTATTTTCCCATTCAACGTTCCCCAATAGTTAATTCATAAATGATTGAGTTTACTTTGTCTACATCATGTCAATGTTCTCCAAGCATTACTATGTTTTACTTAATACTCTAAATGCATGTTGGATATGGGTCGATGGGTGGAGTAATAGTAATAGGTGCAGACAGGAGTCGGCCTATTTTCTTATCAACGTGATGCCTATATACACATGATCATTGTCATGAAAATTGCATAACTATTCGCTTTTCTATCAATTTCCCAACAGTAATTTGTTTACCCACCGTACGCTTTGCTTATGAGAGATACCACTAGAGAACTCTACGACCCTCCGGTATATTCACTTATATATTCGAAAACGCTATCATTACCTTGCTTTTATGTTATTTTGCACTTTACTATTATCTACAATTATCTACACAACCCACTTGCTTGCAAATAACAAGATCACGGGGATTGACAACCCTCTTGTCCGCGTTGGGTGCAAGTTGTTTGTTATTTTGTGTGCAGCCATTGAAGACGATTGAGGATTGGTATTCCTATTGGTTCAATAAACCTTGGTTTTATAACTGAGGGAAATAGTTGCCAACTTTGTGTTGCGATAACCCGTCCCTCTTCACAGAAAAACCAACGCAGATCACGACTATCAGTGAGTAGTCACTATTGTTCCTTTGGACATGGAGAAGTCTTGTTATAAGCAATCTTGTGAAGTTGGTATTCGTTCGATATTTTGATGATATGTATGTTGTTACTTCTCTTAGTGGTGTCATGTGAACGTCGACTACATGACACTTCACCATTCTACGAGCCTAAGGGAAGTCATTGTGGAGTAACAAGTATATTATGGGTTACGAGAGTGATAGAAGCTTAAACCCCAGTTTATGTGTTGCTTTATAAGGGGTTGATTTGGATCCACACATTTCATGCTATGGTTAGATTTATCTTAATTCTTCTTTCGTAGTTGCATATGCTTGTAAGAGGGGGTAATCATAAGTAGGTTGTTAGTTCAAGTAATAACAACAGCTTAGCACCGGTCCACCCACATATCAAATTATCAAAATAGCAAACGCGAACCAACTTAACATGATGAAGATGACTAGACAGAAATTCCCATGTGTCCTCGGGAGCACTTGCTTAATATAAGAGTACTTTCAGGCATGTCCTTTTCTACAAAAAGGATTGGGCTACCTTGCTGCACCTTTTTACTATTTTCACTTGTTACTTGTTACAAATTATCTTGCCACAAAACTATCTTTTATTGTTACTCACAACACTGGCGGAGAATATCTTACTGAAAATCGCTTGTCATTTCCTTCTGCTCCTCATTGGGTTCGACACTCTTATCAAAAGGACTAAGATTGATCCCCTATACCTGTGGGTTATCAAGAATCTTTTCTAGTGCCATTGTAGGGGAGTGAAGCGCCTTTGGTAGGTGGAAATTGGTAAGGAAACCTTTTCTATACATGCTGAAATTTGCTGTTGCTTGTCATGATGAACGGTCACCCATTGAGTGGCTTGTTCGGGGCATCTTCGCCCTGAACAGGAGATGAGGAAGTTTTTCCTCCACCTATTGAACCTACTGAAAGTATTTATTATGAGATTCCTTCGGGTATGCTTGAAAAACTATTATCTAATCCATACAATGGTACAACTCATCGTGATTACCATTTGATATTCGTCGATGAGGTTTGTGGATTATTTCAGCTTGTAGGTTTATCTAGGGACAAAGTTAAGAGTAAAAAATTTCGTTTAACTTTGGAGGGAAAAGCATTAATGTGGTATAGTCTATTGGATAATATTTAATCATGGAATAGGAATCGCTTGAAGCTGAATTTCATCAGAAGTTTTATCCAATTCATCTAGTCCATCGTGATCGGAAGTATATATATAATGTCTGGCCTCGTGAAGGAGAAAGCATCACTCAAACTTGGGGGAGGCTTCAATCTATGATGCACACCTGCCCCTAGCATGAGCTCTCAAGATAAATGATGATACAAAAATTTTATGCTCGACTTTCTCATGATGATCGATTACTATTGGATTCTTCTTTTGTTGGCTCATATATGAATAAAACTATTGAATAGAAATGGGATCTTCTAGAAAGAATTAAACGCAACTATGAATATTGGGAACACGATGAAGGTAAAGTGTCAGGTATAAAACTTAATTTTGATTGTGTTGAATCTTTTATGGAAACAGATGCCTTCCATGAGTTTAGAAATAAATACGGTCTTAACTCTGAAATGGTAGCTACTTTATGTGAATCATTTGCTACTTATGTTGATCTTCCCCAAAATAAGTGGTTTAAATATTATCCTCGCATTGACAAACCATTAGAGGAACCTATTAAAACTAAGAAGGAAGAAATAATTGTTACTCATGCCGACCTAATTGTTCCCACTCCTTATATTGAGAAACCTCCTTTTCCTGTTAGAATTAGGGAACATGCTAAGTCTACAACTATGGTTAATAAAAGTCATGTCAAGACGCCTTTACCTTTTGAAGAAATAAATGTTGAGCCTAAGGTTGCTATGGTTAAAGATCTGTTAGTTAATAACATTGGGGGTCAGATTATCTACTTTTGTGAGGAAGCTTGTAGGATTGTCAAACCCGCTAGAAACGAACATGATGAATTAGAAAAAATAAACCAGTGGTAAGCATGCCTGTTGTTTCGGTTAAAACTGGAGATCATTGTTATCATGGCTTGTGTGACCTTGGTGCTAGTGTTAATGCTATACCTTTAACCTTATATCAAGAATTATGAATGACATAGCACCCTCTACAATTGAAGATATTGGTGTCACTATTAAGCTTGCAAACAGAGATACTATTACGCCACTTGGGATCATTAGAGATGTTGAGGTTTTGTGTGGAAAAGTAAAGTACCCCACTGATTTCTTAGTACTTGGTTCTAAACAAGATAACTTTTGCCCCATTATATTCAGTAGACCTTTCTTGACCACTGTTAATGCTGAAATTAATTGTGTTACTGAGAAGGTTAGAGTAAGCTTTGGTGATGTGTCTCATGAATTTAATTTCTCCAAGTTTACTAATCAACCACATGATAAGGAGTTACCTAGTAAGGATGAAATAATTTCTCTTGCTTCTCTTGTCGTGCCTCCTACTAATCCTTTAGAACAATATTTGCTAGACCATGAGAATGATATGCATATGACTGAAAGGAATGAAATAGATGACATATTTCTTAAACAAACACCTATTCTTAAACACAACTTACACTCGATATTAGGGGATCCTCCTCCACCCAAGGGAGATCCTGTGTTTGAACTAAAGACTTTACCTGATACTTTCTAATATGCTTATCTTGATGAAAAGAAGATATATCCTGTTATTATCAATGCTAACCTTTCAGAGCATGAAGAAAGGAGATTACTTAAAAACTCTAAGGAAGCACAAGGCTGCTATTGGATATACTCTTGACTATCTAAAGGGCATAAGCCCTATTCTATGTCAGCACAATATTAATATGTAACCAGATGCTAAACCTGTTGGTGATCACCAACGCCGCTTAAATGTCAAGATGAAGAAAGTGGTAAGAACTGGAACACCAAAGCTCCTAGAGGCAGGTATAGTCTATCCTATTGCGGATAGTAGGTGGGTAGGTCCAGTTCATTGTGTTCCTAAGAAATTTGTATTACTGTCGTCCCTAATGATAAAAAATGAGCTTATTCTACAAATAATCATAACTGGCAATAGGATGGTGACTGATTTCAGGAAATTAAATAAAGCTACTAAGAAAGATCATTACCCCTTCCCTTTTCTTGATCAAATGCTAGAAATATTATCTAAGCACACACAATTTTGCTTTCTTGATGGATATTCTGGATTTTTTCAAATACCTGTGTCAAAAGAAGATCAAGAGAAAACTACCTTTACATGTACTTTCGACACTTATCCTTACAGGCGTATGCCTTTTGGTTTACGCAATGCACCTACTACATTTCAAACATGTATGATTTCTATATTCTTTGACTTTTGTGAAAAGATTGTTGAGGTGTCCATGGATGATTTTTACATTTATGGGACTTCTTTTGATGATTGCTTGAGCAACCTTGATTTAATTTTGCACAGATGCGAAGAAACTAGTCTTGTCTTGAATTGGGAGAAGTGTCACTTTATGGTAAATGAAGGTATAGTGCTTGGGCATAAAATTTCTAAACGAGGCATTGAGGTGGACAAATCTAAAGTTGATGCAATAGAGAAAATGACATGCCCAAGAGACATCAAAGGTATAAGAAGTTTCCTTTTTCATGTTGTTTTTATAGGCGTTTCATTGAAGATTTCTCAAAGATTTCTAGGTCGTTAACTAATCTTCTTCAAAAAGATGTTCCTTTTGTTTTTATGGTGATTCTGTAGAAGCTTTTGAAATACTTAGGAAGGCTTTAATTTTTGCACCCATTGTTCAACCACCTGATTGGAACCTACCATTTGAAATTATGTGTGATGCTAGTGATTATGTTGTTGGTAGTCAAGTTGAATTGAGTAATCGAGAAATAAAATTAACCTTGCAAAAGACCATTAATAGATCTAGGAAGAATTGGTCTAAGAAACTAGATAATGCGCTATGGGCTTATAGAACTGCTTATAAGAATCCTATGGGTATGTCCCTATACAAAATAGTCTATGGAAAGGCTTGCCATTTACTCCTAAAGCTAGAATATAAAGCTTATTAGGCAATTAGAGAACTTAACTATGACTTTAAACTTTCCAGTGAAAAGAGGTTATTTGACATTAGCTCATTAGATGAATGGAGAACACAAGCCTATGAAAATGCTAAGTTGTTTAAAGAAAAGGTTAAAAGATGGCATGACAAGAGGATTCGAAAACAAGAATTCAACGTAGGAGACTTAGTGCTTTTATACAACTCTTGTTTCAGATTTTTTGCAGGAAAACTTCTCTCCAAATGGGAGGGCCCATACGTTGTTGAGGAGGTTTATCGTTCCGATGCTATAAAAATCAATAACTTTGAAGGAAAGAACCCGAGAGTGGTGAATGGGCAAATAATCAAGCATTACATTTCAGGTGAACCCATTAATGAAGAAACTAATGTCATCCAAGTTATGACATCGGAAGAACAAATCAAGGAGGCCTTTCGGAACACTCCAAAAACCTGAAAAAGGGGTAGGTATGTGGCACGGTAAGTAAACCGACTCACAAAAATCCAAAAAATAATTTCTGTCGGTTTTCGTATTTTATAAAAATGACAAAAATAAAACGGAGTCAGGAGGACCCACGGTGGAGGCACAAGCCATCAGGGAATGCCCACCTCCAAGATCAACTCTATGAACTCCAACTCCAAAACTGTGAGTATGAATCTAGGTTTAAATGGACGAGCCTCGCTGCCAATTTCAGGATTTCGGAGACAAGAGCTTCTTTCTTTGATGAGAAACCCATGCCTTGGAAGATAGAGGATCACCGCACACCACCACCATCACCCAAGAACACTTGAGTACATGGGTATGGGCACCACCCTTGGCTTGTCCCAAGCTTGGGGGAGGTGCCCCAGTATCATATCACTATCACTTTTACCGCCATTATCTATCTTAGTCCGATCTTTAGTTTTTCGTGATTTAGAGATTTAGAATTTTAGATTTTCTTTGTTTAGATTTTTTGTTTTGAGTTCTACCTATCCTTGTAACTGAGTGTGAGAGTTATATAATAAAGTTAGTTGAGTTCGTGTGCCTTACCCTCACTTGCACCCATCATCTTAGTATGGCAATAAAAGGAATAGAAAAATATCATATGCTTATCTCATGAGAAGTAATTACTTCACAATAGAAAAGAGGTGTAAGCAATAAAAAATATTGAAAACCAACAAACATAATATTAGTGATTGGTATGATCTATGCAAAAGTATGGTAGAGAAGAGGAGATTTACATATAAATATACTATCTTGAACACCTTCTATGATTGTGAGCTCCCATCAAAATATTACATAATGAACAAGTGTTTAAGTTGGACATGGAAGACAACATAATGATCATGGTTGTTTACATTTGCATAGAAGTTGTATGGCATTGGATCCCTTAACATGTGATGCACTTATGCTTGCTTAGGATCTTTTGCTAGCCCAAAGATTCACACTAAGTAGATGTTCTTTTGCATTAAGAGATTGCACATATCAAACAAATAAAAGCTCATGACAACCTATGCTTCCCTCTACGAAGGGCCTATCTTTTACATTCTTACACAATTTTACGTTCATGCAAGAGTCAATAATATTTCTCCTTGTTCCTATTTATCAACTCTTTACTAGAAAGCATTGTGTGTTAAGGAAAGATCCAAACAAATATATCCAGTTGAATGTAGATGATCATGATCCATTGTTGAAATTATCCTTGAGGTAAATAAGTTGGATGGCAAGAATAATAAAGCCCCCGTCTTCCTATGTGTCCCACGGAATCATTGGTTCCAAAAACATGCAATGTGTGCCAACAATCATAGAAGGCTACATTATAGTTGAATAGAACTTGCTAGAAATACAAAGCTCTTACATAGACTCTTCTCTCTATTACGATAGCTATGATTGCCTCAAGGACTAATTGCATTGCTTGTCGGTTCTCAATAAAGATTATGCTTCATATTTCTTGAGTTGTGAGTAGATTGTTACTAATTTATGAGAAGTTATATGATGTAAAGCTTGCTGCTATGATGTTATTCATGATGCACTCATGCTCGTATTCTATTTTTATCGACACCTCTCTCTCCAATTATGTGGTCATTATTTTAGAGTTCAGCTTTCGCTTGAGGAAAAGCGAGGTCTAAGCTTGGGGGAGTTGAATCTCAATTTTGCATCATGATTTATTATTACTATCTACTTCATTCTTGTCCATTATCGCACACTATTATACAATTCTTATGCCTTTCTCTCTGAATTTGCAAGGAACATCACAAGGAGGGAAATATCTGAAAACTGGAATTCTGGACCCGAAACCCGAGAAAAAGGCAGAAAAATCATGAGACTCCAAATGACCTGAAACTTCATGAAGAATATTTTTGGAATATTTAGGAATTTCTAGGACAAAAATATACCAGAGGGGGGCCACCAGCTGTCACAAGCCAATAGGGAGCCCCCTAGGGCGGTCCCTGATGGCTTGTGGGGCCCTTGTTGGCCCTCCGATGCCCCTTTTCTCCTATATGGTTTGTTCTACCCTAGAAAATATCATAATAAACCTTTCGGGATGAAGTGCCACCGTCTCGAGGCGGAAACCTGGGCAAATGCCCTTTTGCACTCCGGCAGTCAGATTCTGCGGGGGAAATTCCTCTTCGGGAGGGGGAGATCGAAGCCATCGTCATCACCAACGCTTCCTCCTTCATGGGAGGACTAATATTCATCAACATATTCACTAGCACCATCTCATCTTCAACCCTAATTCATCTCTTGTATTCAATCTTTGTCCTAAAACCTAAGATTGGTACGTGTGGGTTACTAGTTGTGTTGATTACATCTTGTAGTTGATGCTTGTTGGATTACTCGGTGGAATAAATTATGTTTAGATCCTTAATCATCATTATTATACCTCTAATCTTGGACATGTTGATAATGTGTGAGTAGTCACTATTGTTCTCGAGGACATGGGAGAAGTCTTGTTATAAGTAATCTTGTGAAGTTGGTATTCGTTTAATATTTTGATGGTATGTATGTTGTTACTTCTCTTAGTGGTGTCATGTGAATACCGACTACATGACACTTCACCATGCCATGGGCCTAAGGGAAGTCATTGTGGAGTAACAAGTCGATGATGGGTTGCGAGAGGGACAGAAGCTTAAACCCCAGTTTATGCGTTGCTTCATAAGGGGCTGATTTAGATCCAGACGTTTCATGCTATGGTTAGATTTATCTTAATTCTTCTTTCGTAGTTGCGAATGCTTGCGAGATGAAGTAGGTTGTTAGTTCAAGTAAGAACAACACCTTAGCACCGATCCACCCACATATCAAATTACCAAAGTAGCAAACGCGAACCAACTTAAGATGATGAACATGACTAGACGTAAATTCCCATGTGTCCTCGGGAGCACTTGCTTAATACAAGAATACTTTAAGGACAGTCCTTTGCTACAAAAAGGATTGGGCTACCTTGCTACACCTTTCTTACTATTGTCACTTGTTACTTGTTACAAATTATCTGGCCACAAAACTATCTATTATTGTTACTCATAGCACTTGCAGAGAATACCTTACTGAAAACCGCTTGTCATTTTTTTCTGCTCCTCGTTAGGTTCGACACTCTTACGTATCGAAAGGACTACGATCGATCCCCTATACTTGTGGGTCATCTCGCAACATGGGACTCGGGAGTCCCTAAACACCTAGGGGCAGTGATACGACTTAGTCACACTGTAAAGATTCCCTCTCCAAGTAGGTACCCTTACTCAACGATATCCTCCAACCCTAGTTGTGTTCCATCCTCCACCCATCTGCTGCGGCGGAAGCATGTCGTGGCCAAAGCCCTCGTGGCGGGGGCTCTCGCTAATAACATTGGTCTGGTCGTTGGGAGCGTTATAGTTCCCATGAAGTTCTTCGCCAATCAGGACCACACTAACTATCAATTCGATGTATTCACACATTTACTAGGATGATGGAGAACTCATGTTGGATCTTGTGCATTGAGGCAAAAGCCTTGGTCTGATCGTCTTTGGTTGGGTTCAACAAGGATAACACTTGCACGTCGCCTCCTTTTCTAAAGGCGGTGTTGGGATATCTCGATTGTGAACTCTAGGGTAAAACATGTGTTATGTCATGCACTTGATGGTTCCAACAACGTTGTCATACGATACGAATGTACATCATTTTTGAAGGTGCTGCATTGGTGGTCAGCATACAATATGTGTAGTTTGTTGTGTGTTGATTTGTGTTTGATTGCAAGTGTTGTGGCTTATGGAGCTAGCGATGGCAGGGTTCGTCGATGCAATCTGTTCGGTCTCGATGTATTGAACATTTTTTTTCAAAAGGGGGAAGACCCCTGGCCTCTGCATCTGGACGATGCATGCAGCCACTTTATTATTTATTCACAATGACCTTACAAAGTAGTATATCAGTAAGTATGAAGCCACCGTCTTGACAACACCTGTCGCTACTTCTATCCACTTGATAAAGGGATGCCGATAGTTCGAACCTAGTACCAAACAAACCTCGCACCTAAGCCTAACATATAAAACCGGAGGCCCCAGCCAAACCATATACCTGGTCTGGGGCACAAACACACCAGTCCGACACACTCTTAGAGGCCGCCGCCGCCGTCTTTCACCGATCCATCTTCAGAGCAGATAATGACGTCAAGACCTTGCCAGGTCTGCCATCAACGCCACCACGACGCCAGACATCGCCATCCTCCTACGCGAGTCCGTCTACACACATCGAAGGTCGAGACTCCACTGCGCCACGCCGCCGAGATCCGTAGTTGTCGATGTGTAAGATGAAACACCGCTCCACCAAAGATGATGTCCCCTGGTCCCTCGATCTCATGCACACCTCCAAGACTGACACCCCCAAGGAAGGAACGACGCAAGAGTGCCACCGTCATCCAATCTATCGATCTAGGGTTCCCCCCCGGAGGTAACCGATAGAGGTCCGAAACTTCTCCACGGCGATGTCTTCAAAAAGAGAACGACACAGAAGAGTGTCGCCATCGCCGGCCTTGACATCTAGCCGAGCGCAAGGTTTTCACCCAAATCTGTTCGAAGAACCTCCATCAAGTATTGTGTATGGATCGCCGCCATCTCCATTGGGGACTGGAAGTAGGCTCCAGTCCGCCGCCGCCTGACCAGCCAGCAGCCGCGCCGCGCAAGTAGCAGCCCCCCCCCCCCCCCGGCAAGCCCTAGCCGCGCCGCCGACAAACCCTACACTAGACCCCGCCACTGACCCAGAAGAGGACGACGCTACATACGCCCAGCAGCCACCGTCACAAGCCCGTGCCATCGTGCCGCCATGCCCCATGGCCGCACCTCGCCCCATTAGAAAAAACAAATGTACCGTGCCGCCATCCTCGGACAGAAGGAATAGAAAGCCCTGCTGCCGCCTAGGCCGAATGGGCTTTGCACGTCGACCCACGCCAACGGCGACGAGGAGTGGCGAAGGAGGGGGGAGAGGCGAGGGGCGGCAGATCTAGGCTCCTCCGGCCGCCCGCGGGGACGACCCGAGGAGAGGAAAGGGGCGGCAAGGTCGATTTGATCTTTCCGCTGCTGTCCTACGCTAGCTACGCGCCTTGATTGTTGATCGACACTCCTCGCGTGCGAAAGTCCGACGAAGAGAGAGCTCCTAAATCTCGATGTATTGAACATGGCTTGAATAAATTATACTACATGTTGGAGACCAGGAGGGCGATCCTTCCACTGTCAAAAAGAAATTAAATAAAAGAAAAGGAAAGGTCTCACACGTCCATGACACGAGGTTCTGACAAAATTAGCATCATGTTTAATTAACAGTCACTGGGCTGTTTTACAAGTCACAAGTCAGAGACAGCATCATAGCTGCCACGCTTACTCTAGCATCGAGCTTTAGGCGATGGGGAAAGGCAGTTAATGGAGGAGGAGGAGGAGACAGGGTACGTGGAGATCCCAATCGTGCAGGAGCCCATGGCAGTATGGCACAGTAGCATCGCCAACCATGCAGTGGATATGCTCACGTTTAATGTCTGGTGCCTTGCTTGCCCCAGGGCCACAGCTCCTCCTATTTAACTAGTACACTGCTTAATCACTAGTCCTGTAGCGGTAGCTGCTGCCACTGCCGCCAGTTTTATTCCATTCTTGTTTCATCTATAGTAGAAGCGATCATCATCACAACAGTTGTTTTTAATCTTTGGTTCCTCTGATCCTTTTTTGGGTACTATTCTTTGGTTCCTTGCTAACTGTAACTGGTTGCTGATTCGGCTTCATCCGGAAATGCAGCAGGCTCCTTGATGCCTGTCTAAGCTAGACCCTAAAAAGTGGGACATTTGTGGAGGTGATCTGAGGAAAGATCACCGCACCGCATTGCGATCTCGTAGCTTTATAGAAAGTGATGAGAGAGTAGTACTTGTCTGAATTGTAAATGGCTTCTTCTTCATGGTACACTTGATCTCGTGATCTCACTGGTCCCAAGCTTGTTTATTTCTGTCATTGGCAAGCCCCGTTTTCTCTATTAATGTGACCCAACTTGGCAACCGTCGGTCGTCAAGTTCCACGTACAGTATCAATCAATCAATCAAAATTAGACTTACACCTCATTAACACTAATGGCAATGCGCGTATGACTCACTAAGACACTGGTTAATTACTTAGATCTGCAGACAAAACTTGGCATGATTCACACCCGGGGTTGACACAGGCGGAGCCGACGGTGGTGACAGAAGATCGAGATCTCTCCAGTTGACCTCGAATGCTGGGGGATGCAGATCTCGATGGTTATAGTAGCTTGGATTTCCCCGAAGTGAGAAGCTGGCAGCACCGTCAAACAAGAGATTCCCATCAACAAACGTGCAATGGAAACTTCCTTTGGGTCCTCACCTGTAGATTGTTCCATCCAAGGACAGTAAAATTGTTACTCTACTTTGTCATCAAGCCCAATGCCATTCGCGTGTGGACTCGCTGAAATGATGTTTAGTCTTCAGTGCAGGTGCTAATTAACTCTCCAGCATGTGGACTGGCTGCTCCATCCAAGTAGTAGTAACTCACCCGGACAGGGAATATTCGTAGGGAACCAAATGTAAGGTCTTACTTGGTGTGTTTTCTCTCTCCAAGCCTACTTTCAATACGTTGGTGATAAAATAAGGTGCTAAACATACTTAAAAGTTTAGCAACCAAAGCTCTCAATGTATAGGTGTTTAATTTGTTGTGGCTAAGCACACTCTGTCTAATGATTTAGGTACTAAAGTTCTTCATGCATTGGTGGGCTTCCTTTCATTTAAGTATTTTGTCTAGGTTCACGCGCTTGGCACCGTTTTTTTTCTGAGGTCATCACACTCATATCTCTCCTCTTAAATACCATGTCACATCAGATTTTTTGCCTATGTTGCAGCCTTAGCACCTGTACAAGGTGGAGCATTGGGAGGGGCCTAAATATCTTGACTTCCTGTTTCTTATGTGATGTCAAACTAACATTTTGAAGATTTAGTTCTTTGACATACCCACAATACATGACACCTTGTTCCTGCAAAATTTTAGTTTCTATTTTGAGTTCCTGCATTGTAAACGGGGTCAAAGTATGCTAAAAAAATTCCACAAAAATGAAAAACACCTAGGCAATTGGTATGGTGAGCCGCCTTTTAGTAAACGTACCTGAATTAATCAATCATCACAGTCGTACTTAATTGGATCACAACTATTCGACATTCATATATTACGTAAACAAATCACAACTGTCAAGATCATGGTAAGTCTAGACATAATGTTTTAGACACATAAATCATGTCGCTTGTGTGATACCCTATTACCATGCATCAAAGAACAACCACTCAGGTATTCATGTTGGCATCATATTGGTTTTAATTAAAAAACAGACACTGAGCCACAACCATGATATATGTGTGGACTTACCAAAATATAAAGGTGAATTCGAGATGTATGCAATACTTATTTATTTATTTATTAGGGTGCCCCTTTGTTAAGAGTAATTAATACCCAACCGAATTTACAGATTTGTTCCTAGAAATGCAAAACTTTTTTTTATCATGATGTAATAACTTCATCATCTAGTGCAAAAAATACTGTTGTCCTGATCAACCAGGAGTCAACCAATTTTCAATTGATTTACAAAATTGTTCACACGATAAATAAATGCACACAATGTTAAACAATGTGTTTTGTTCTTAGCGTTGAAACAAATGTGAAATCTTGCATGGTTCTCAGCACTCAACATTCCCGACGAAGGCTGAGAACGAAAAACTTCTCAAGTGGCTGGTAATTAGCATAACCATGTTTAGTATGGTCAATACATGAGTTTTATAAGTATGCAGATGATAATACTTTAGTCTATCCCCACCCCACAAAAAAGCACAACAAAGTACACGCATACAAATCTAACCCTTAATATAATATATTAATTAATCATAATGTATAAATCTTGCAATTTGTTTATCACGCGCATTCATAAAATCAAAATAAGATGAAAGAAACACAAATGCAGATGATAGTACTTGAGCCTAGCTGCACCCTCAAAAAAGATCAACAAAGTACACGAGATAAAAATCTAACCCTTAATCTAATATATTAATTAATCATGATGTATAAATCTTGCAATTTGCTTGTCATGCGCGTCCATAAAATCAAAATAAGATGAAAGAAACACAATGTTCATTTGGACAGTTGCACAATGAAATTTTGTAAAAGTGCATATTTCCAGGATTATCTACACTCATTTTTACCACTCAAATATTATTTATTTAATATAAATATGTGATACATTAGCTCCACAAATATCTAATCTATAGCTCAACATCTCCACGTCTTGTTTAGTTTGGGTCTACAATTGTGTCACTGAGATCTTCTCTGTATCATGTGATGACATTTCTTTAAGCCCATCGAACCGTTTCTTTTGACCAATAAATCATTACAATCTCACGTAACTATTTATCTACATAATCATTACTATAGTATCAAAAATTAATTTAGTATTCTAATCAACGTAGCATATAAACATCTTAAGATATTCGACAATCGTATAATTAAACATAGAAACATTCATTGTTTTGAATAGTAGACCATCTTCATACAATTCTAGTTACACAATGCATTAAATTTGAATATGTTATACATGATCCTAATATGAATATGTTATACCAACGTAGAAACCTTTTGCACAAAGATCGTACCATAATTATTATGAGTACTATCTCATGCTAATGTCAATACACAAAATCGTTCAATTTGTTAAGTTTGGATGGTACATCAGGTCTGGTCTTTTTGCAGAGTAAACAAACAATCATATGTTTAGAGCATCTCCAACAGCCGCGCGAAGCGCCGCACGCTAAAAACTGCTTTGCCGCGCGCGTTTTGTCAGGTTTTACGCGGCCGGCAGCGCTGGTTTCAGCAGCCGCGCTAAAATGCAGCGCGCGCCGCTCCAGCAGCGCTTAAAAAACTGCAGCGCGCGTGACTCTAGCACAAACAACATATGCATTCGAAACACAAGCAAAAAGATCAAATACAAACAAAATAAATTAACAATAAATAATTCAATATCATTATTACAACTTAAACAAATAGTTTATCGGTCAATACAACAAATAGTTCAATATAACACAACAAACAGTTCAACAATATAACATCAAACGCACAAATCATGATGATCTTTGTTGCCCATTCCATGCCCATCATTCCTCAATGAGATTTTTCTGAAGATCATTATGTGCTGCGGGACGTTGGATGGCATGATAGGAGGCAACAAAATGAGCCATCCTTTCAGCCATCCGTCGCACTCGCACGGGATGTCCCAAGAGCTCATACTGAGAGTAGTCTACATCTTGGCCACGCTCATTCTCGATAATCATGTTGTGCGTGATCACACAAGCGTGCATGATGTACCAAACGATTTTTTTGATCCCAAAATCTAGCCGGTCCTCTCACAATAGAAAATTAGGCTTGCAAAATCCCAAATCTCTTTCCACATCTTTTCTAGCCGCCGCATGAGCATTGTGGAAGTCAAGATTTTTCTTTCCTTACGTTTTTTTCAACGGCTTCCCAAACGTTTGCCACTTTGGGTAGATGCCATCCGCAAGATAATAGCCGAAGTTGTATGTACGGCCATTTGCTACAAAATGCACCGGTGGCAAATCACCATTTGCAATCTTATTAATGAGTGATGACCGGTTGACAACATTGATGTCATTCAAAGATCCAGGCATTACAAAGAAAGCATGCCAAATCCAAGTCTCTTGATTGGCCACCGCTTCAAGGATTATAGTGGAACCTTTTTTTGGCCGTAGAATTGCCCATGCCATGCCTTTGGGCAATTCTTCCAATTCCAATGCATGCAATCTATTGAGCCAAGCATATCTGGGAAGCCGCGAGCTTTGTTCATCTCCAATAACCTTGCGACGTCTTCAACATTGGGACATCTCAAATATTTCTGGCCAAACACTTGAACAATTCCGACTGCGAAGCGCTTGACACACATGTTGGCTTGGCTCTCACCCATAGCCAAGTGATCATCAACTAGATCAGCCGGCATACCGTATGCCAACATACGCAAAGTGGCTATCACCTTGTGAAAGGTGCTATGCCCGAGCTCTCCGGCGGCATTCCTCCTTTGCTGAAAAAACTGATCATGGCTCGCTAGTTTCTCTGCAATGCGTCTGAATAACTCGGTGCTCATCGTAAACCGGCGATGAAAGTACGACTCCGGGTATGTGGGATTCTCCATGAAATAGTTCCTCATCAATCTGTTATGGGCATCGATCCTATTCCTCCAAATTTTCTGCCGACCCATAACCGAACCACCATGCTTCGGTTTTTTATTGATGTGCATAGCTAGGATCATTGCAAGATCCTCCTCCTCTTCCATATCAAATTCTTCTTCGGAGGAATCATAGGACGTACTCATCTATAATGTTCAATACTAGGCTATAAACAACTACAATCAACATGCACCAAATTCATCTAGTTTGAGCGTTTTGTCGAACACCTTGCGGGCGCCGAGCGGCTGCGCGCTGTTCGTCGGAGGACTGGCGCGCGTGAGGGGCGGCGGTGACTACGGGGAGGAGGAGGAAGCCGCCGCGGCGCGGGGATAGGCCGGGGAAGCGCCAGAAAGGTCGCCGGGCGGCGCGGAAGGATGGGAGTGGTGGAGTTGCGTCGCGAGCGCTCGAGAGTCCACGGGAGCGGGTGCAGCAAATAAGCGGCACGCGATTGCGTTTCGTCCCGCATGCTGAATTCGATTTGCCGCGCGCACGTATTTTTACGTGTCCGCTGGAGCGCGCGGAGCGGTAGCGCGCGCGGAAAAGCAGCTCTTTTTTCAGCGCAGCGCTTGTTTAGCGCGGCTGTTGGAGATGGTCTTACCACACGGTAACATCCCAACCACTTGTAAATACTTCCTCAGTTCCTAAATATTTGTCTTTTAGAGATTTCACTACGAACCATATGCAGATGTATACGTAGTTAAATCTTTAAAAAGACAAATATGTAGAAACGGAAGGAGTACACGTTAATAGAATAGTCATTGATCAAAACCTTTGTCTTGAAGACAAAGGTTTTGATAAATGACTATTCCTTTGTCTTGATGAACCAACATACATCCTGTATTTTTAAATGAATGGGGTAATACTTTCTATTTATCGTGACAATTCTAGGCCATGCACGTTGATTTTTTTTATGTACAATGCTAGACCTAGGTAATCCTACGTGCTTCCTCTACGTAACCTTCCTAACAAACCTCTCCATCCCCCCTGATTTCAAGTGGGAGGGCGCCCCCTCCCTTACTTTCATCCAATAGAAAAACGCCAAGCAATTCATTACGTAAGTTACGTAAAACTGTTTACGTAGATGAGTCTATATATGTCACAACTATTATGTGATGAAAATATTATCACAACTAGCTAGAGGGTAGAGGTTGAAGAGTGCCCCATACTCGTACCGTCGTACGTACGTGGTGGAACCCATGTTTATGGGAAGAAGCTAGGCTAATCAATATCGCAATCCCAACCACATTAATCACCAGTATTCTACTCGCACGTCCATCCATCCACAGATTCCCCGGATCATGCTCTCTGGAGTCCATCATCATCAGCTAGCGCGACGGGATTAGCGACGATTAGACCTAAACAAGTCGCGAATTAATTGTGTGTGGACTTTGGCCACCGGCCGGGAACCAAAACCCTTCCCTACACTTGTTAATTTACGCGAGGACGACTGGTTAGTTAATGGCGGGAAACTGTATATCCAGGCTAATTAATCTCGTGGCCGACTGTGCTGAGTTTTTTGTTATTCCCAGGAGAGGCCGCGGGAGGCTCCACCTGGCGTGTGTGTGCGTCGGTGCTCCGTCGCCTTCCTCCGCCACCGGCCGCGCGCCTGCATGCAGGCCGGACTAGCTAGCAACATCATGCGTCGCACAACGAGGAGTAGCACGTACTGGCGCAGCACGAACTTGGCTTGTTTAATCGTCTTCAATAACTCACTGACCAGGAGAAAGTCGTCGTCTTTGGAGCTGGGAATTCTCTACTGTATTTGTCTGACGGGGAAGATTACTTGCCGCGCGCCGGTCGCCGTGTCAGAGCTCGGAAACCTTCCGTGCGTGCAAAGCGTGCGCGCATATGGCCGGCTTCTGACTTTAACATGCTGCACAGCATGAGGCGTCCCGTCGTTGGCTCAGTGATCCCGAGACGAGTGGCAATTGGCAACGCTTCTTGTGCTGGCCAAGACCAACATGGATCAAAATAACCAGGAGAGGTGATGGGGCAAAGCAGTGCTGCTTCTGCTGCTGCTGCTACTTTTTCCCGAGCATATGAACTTCTTAATGACCCTGCGCGCCAAAACTGGCCAAATAGATCTCTTCTCTCTTGTGTCCATGTAAAGACAGCAGTGTCAAAACAAGGTATTCATCGTCATGGGGGTGCGTTTTTTCCTTCTGAAAAAATGAGTGCTACATGTCAAGAGCACCACACATGGCTTATACTCCCTCCGTTTCAAAATAATTGTCTCGACTTTATACTATCTCTAGTATAAAGTTGTATTGAGCTTAATACATTTATTTTGGGACAGAGAAAATACTTACTAATATCGAAAAGAAAAGAAAAAATCCGAACGAATCTGTGGTTGGATGGTTAGGAGGACAATGGTATTCACTGCGCGCCAGAGTTCAAATTTCAGACTTGACATTGCTACTTGCATTTTTCTGGATTTATTTCAGGCCATCTTGCGACATACTTTCAGTGAAAAGAGATGTTCCTGTCAACTATGAAAATGTCTATGATGATGTCGTTATTCTCATGATGATGTGTCAAATCAATCTCATGAAGGTACTTACCTCGCCAGAGCCGAGAGGAACACGACCCGATCGACGTGCGCACAAGCCCAAGGCAGGCCGGGCTAAAAACAAGCAAATGTGTGGTTTTCTAAAAAAAGAAACTGTAGTTTTCTTCTTAAATCCTTCCTCATGGATCAATAAGGAAGCAACTAATTGACGAACGCTCGTTCAGGATCACTATCAGCAGTTACCATTTGGCACGTTCTCATTCGCTGCCACGTGTCGTGTTTTTTTTTTCTTTGGATTTTACTTGTTTTATTTTTCATACGCGTTTTTGGCTTCTTAAAATTATTATTTTTCAAAAATTTCAGCTTTTCACCGTTTTTTCTTAGCTTTTGGATGATTTTTTTTGTTTTACTTAAAAATATGTGTGGAAAAACATGTTTTTATTTTTTTTCCTATTTTAAGAGGTACGATTTTGCTTCCGCGAGAAAACAGATTTGCTTCCGCAAGAGGCACGTTCGTGCATCTCGAAAATGGAAAAATAAGAAGACTTTTTTCCTTTCGCGAGAAGCACGATTTTTTAGTAATTGTTTTTGTCAAAATCTATCAACATGTGATGTAGTTTTAAAGATCTCGACGCGAGAAAACCAACGATGAAAACGGTTAAAGATTTGGACGCGCGGTTTAAGAGATACTAGCAAATATGCATGTGCGTTGCAACGGAAGAGATAATTAATGTGTCCACTTCCTATCAGCACGGTCCAACAACATCCGAACTGTGCTCGGCCACGGTAGAGAGGCGCACACCAAGTTCTAGTAAAAAATTATATCAGTAGTATATTAAGAAGCAGGCATGCGATACTTTTGGTATGGTTTTTGTATAACTAATCTGATCTTGAAAAGTATAATTTTCAATTTTTTGTACCAAAACAGTACTTGCAAGTTGAAATAATGTTTGAAATTTGCACCAAATCATGAGAAAAATATCAATAAAAGGATTATATTAAATGTGTTTTAGGCAATATCTACATACACTTAAAGACTAATAAAAAATTATTTCACACCCTTTATTCTCTCCTTTTTTATTACTTCTATATGTCCATTAAAACTTATCTTTGATACTCCCACTGATCCATATATATATAAACCCTCCTAACATACTATATATATATATTCATCACCCAGGGTCTACAATAAGTTATTCTTCACCCGAGGTAATATTACGACCGTTTCATAAATAAATTACATTTCAAATGCAAATAATTACATTTATATTGATTCACTACGTAAAGTTTGACATAAAAAAATAAAAATATAAGTCATAAGACTAGAAAAATCATATTTTATGTATATTTTACACTATGTTTTTATGTTTGCAAATTTACATGACATAAATATTTTTTACGGTGACTATATATTTTCTTACGATCTCTTTTTACGTATGGAATACGATAAAATTTACGAAACGTAAAATTACGGTGCAATGATGTGAAAATAGAAGGGGGTAAAGAATAAATATTCCTCACCCAGGATGACGAATAGTAAATCCCTATATATATATATATATATAAATATAAAATATTCAATCCCTATATATATACCTAAAAACCACATGACCCAAATGAAGGAATAAGACGGACAATCTCTGAGTCGTCCGGACGATTCGCACATAATATATATATATATATATATATATATATATATATGTGTGTGTGTGTGTGTGTGTGTGTGTGTGTGTGTGTGTAAGAAAAAAGAGGGCCAGGACACCTCACCAAAATACAGAATGAATCAAGTATGCTGATCTCAGTCAGGTGCAGCAACATGACATGGCCAATTAATTAATTAAGAAAGCTCTGTTTTGCAAGGATTTCCTACTAGTCTCTGGTGCAAACCAATTCTCCTTGGTCGTATACAGCGGTGAACTAGCATAGCAGAGCGCAAGGAGCAATATAGCAGCACAGAGCTAAAGGGCATTCCACAGAGGAGAAATTACCAAACAGAGCAAAGCAAGAAGCATTGTAGCAGCAGAAAGCAAAACTGCATCCATTCAGATCAGATCATATCATATAATGGTTCAGCTACTAGATGAAGAGCAAAATAACCGATGTTCTCCTCGACCATATCGGCCAGGCTAGTGATCAATCACATGAACATACTCTACCACTACTACGCACGGCACAATACATAAATCCTGCAACAGGAAGCAAAATTTTGCTACTGGATCAACATCCACCGTCTTCTTCGGACTCAGACACAAGAACGAAACCGCCAAAAACATGAAACAAAACAAAGAGGAGTAGTACTGCAACTGAATCATAGTCTGACACCGTCGATGGTTGGTTGTCGTGAGGAGGGTGCATTGCTGCAGTTGCTGGTAGGATTTTGGTGTTGCTATGTTCTTGCCGCAGATGATGATATATGTAGATGGGTGAGGTTTTGGACTCGAGATATTCCTGGGAGATCACATTTGCCGTCGCATTCCAAACAATTCGTGAGCCGTTTAGCTGGTTTAGTGGACATTTGCCTTGCTGATCAACTGTTTGGTATACCCAGTTCTGTATAATTGTTTTGTGCCTGGAACTCCGATCGGTTCCTTATTCATTGTTGCCGACCCTTACATCATCTCCTTCCCAGGTTCTTATTGATGAATGGTCAATACCATTGGCCCCAAGGGAAGATCTTCAGACAGAGATGACATTTTTAATCTAAATTAAGTGAAAGTATCCGCAAAGCAGAAAATGGCTGCCATCATGTTATGTACTTGCAGCGGGGACCAATCCAAGTTTGAAGAGATGCCTCGATCGCCAGAATCTCTTGCAACACGGGATTTCTCAGCAAATGGTTCTTCGAGGACAAGAAATCGAGAAGCGACGCCTGATGATAGCCACGTAAATGAAGTGGAATCAGACCTTAGAGAGATAAATTATGAGGTTTGGGTTTGGCTGAACCCCTCACTCTTCAAAGAGAATAGTAGTAGTTTCTTTTGCTGATTTGCTCACTGGTAAGGTTTATTTGATTGTATATCAGGAGGCCCAATTTGCTGGGAAGACTGGAATATCAGAGGGGAAATTTTGATGCAGCATTGCAAGTTCTTCAGGGAATTGATATAAGAAACCTGAAACCGCGAATGACCAGTGCTATTACTGAAAGTGAAAGTGCCAACTAGAGTTTCAGTTTCTCTGCGCTCTTCAAGAAGGAAAGCCTCACAAGTGAATGGGATGGTAATGCATATGTCGATGCATTCAGTGAGTCTGCTTCTGGAAGAGTTGCACATCAAGTCTGAATTTTACTTTGACTTATTGTATCCTGAGATGACAGATGCTGCAGAAGAATGCAAAACCATCATAGACATTGTAGAGTGTGCATGGCTGAATGGTGTTCCATAAGGTACTTATGAAGAGTGTAAGCTGAGAGAGATGTTCCACTCGGCACTTCCTAAGCTATGGATGGCAAGTGGTTGTTTTGAGGAGGCCTTTATTGCATATAGGAGAGCTCTTGTAAGGCCATGGAATTTAGATTCCCAAAGGTCCGCCAACTTACAAAAAGAAAGGGCAGTGACTCTACTGTACTGTGGTGTTGAGGTGAAGTTTCCTCAAGAATTCAATCAGCAACAGAATCTGGTAACCCCGGGAAACAACATTGAGGAAGAAGAAATTTTGTTGCTGCT
This sequence comes from Hordeum marinum, assembly GCA_022496015.1. Taxonomy (NCBI): domain Eukaryota; kingdom Viridiplantae; phylum Streptophyta; class Magnoliopsida; order Poales; family Poaceae; genus Hordeum; species Hordeum marinum. The sequence goes on along the minus strand of CM039672.1, from coordinate 406,594,370 downwards.
CGTACTTATAAAAAATCTAGCCCTCCGAGAAATAAAGTGGGATCCTGACCTTGTGAATCATTTGATTTGATGTATGCACTGTCATTATCTGGGCAGTTGAAGTCTTGGCCAACCATCTAGAAACGTTGTTGCCTGGAACCTATAGCAGATCAGAAATGTGGTATATTCTCACACTTTGCTCCAGTGAAACTGGCATGGACGATAGTGCCTTGAACATTATAAGGAATGGTTTTCGTGTATTAGAAAGGAAGGGAAAACCTCATGTTCCATCTCTTCTTTTAGGGGCCAAACAAACTATGCTGTAAGAATCCAAAGCATGCTTCTGAAGGAATCAAATTGGCAAATAAAGCCATGAAGTCTTTCAGAAGTCATGATAAACATTTTATCAGCGTTGTAAACCATTTTCTTGGTGTATGTTATGGACCTTTTGCTAGGTCCTGCACTTCTCAGACAGAGAAGTTGAGATTACAGGACGAAGCACTAAGGCTTTTGCAGGAGGCTGCTGCAATGGCCAAGTGTAATCCTGAAATAATGTATAGCCTTGCTTGGGAAAATGCGATGCGGCGCAAACTCAATGCAGTTGTTGAAAATGCAACAAAATGTCTTGAAATTGTGATGGGTGGTTCAGTTAGTGCCTGGAAGTTATTAAATCTTGTATTATCTGCACAGCAGAATTTACAAGAAGCCGAAGCAGTAGCGGATATTGCAATAGATGAAGCTGAGAAAGATGATCAGTTGGATATTTTGAGGCTGAAAGCACAAATTAAGGCTTCCCGTGGACAATTCAAGCCTACAGTGGAATCTTTTCGGGTTTTGCTTGCGACCATTCAAGCAAAGAAGGAAGTTTGGAAATCAACCACTTGTAGTGAGGTACAACCCCTTCTCTTCTTTATTAGACTCCAATGAAAATATCATTGTTCTTCTTCGCTCATTATCTACTTGGTCTTGAAAGGTTAAATCCCTACAGAAGTTAGAGATGGACGCATGGTTAGATTTGGCGTCAATATACACAAAGCTTGAGGGATGGCATGACTCAAACATCTGCCTTGACAAAGCCAGATCCATCGATTTCTTTTATCCCAAGTATTGGCACGTCCGACTAAATATTCGCAACTATCTGACCTGATTCTGCTAATATATTCAGTTATGCTTTATTTTTACCAAACAAATAAGGAACTCAAAATAAATTAGTGTAATTTTTTGCCAAGTGTTGTGATTGGCTTTGGCTGCATTTACTTCAGTTTTCATGTCCTCTGGACATCAAGAAAATGGGGTTGTCCTTGAAACTTAATAATACAGTACTCCTATACCGGTGCTTCTAGATTGATATCTAAATGAATATCCAAGAGGTTGCTTCTGTTAGTTTTTGACTATTAAAGTTCGTTCGATGGTTCGACGTTTCAAACTGCTAATGCATTCAGCACCTTTGCAGGTCTTCAGTTGGAGGGTCAATCCTTGCACCAAGAAGCCCTTATGGCGTTTTCATTCGCCCTTTCGATCAATCCAGATTACGTCCCAAGCATGGTTTCTATGGCAGGAATTCTACGAAATCTAGGAGGGAACTCGTTATCAATCGCAAGAACTTTCTTGCGCAACGCCCTCCGTTTAGAGCCTACAAGCCATCGAGCCTGGCTGGATCTTGGACTTGTCCTGAAATCTGAAGGATCACTGCTCGAGGCTGCGGACTGCTTCCAGGCAGCATACGAGCTCAGAGAATTGTCACCGATTCAGGACTTCTCCGAGCAGCTTCCCATCATGCTGCATTAGGAACCCATACTAAAAGATCCGTTTTTCGTGTAGAAATTGCATCATCTTTTGTTGTTTTCAGTCTTTACCGCTTGCAAGGGTAGTAGGAAGCAGAAGCATGTGATTTTGTGAATGTATATTGGTTCGGTTTTGCTCGTGTTGCATCGTTGAGTGTACTTCGCTGGACATCCTTAACCATTTTGTTCGCTCTTGGAAATAGCAAATTATGTGCATCTCATGTGTTTGTACAGCAATTGGAGGTACAACTACAAAGTGCATGACCAGAGAGCTGGGAGAAATGCTTGATCCCCGAATCATGCTGAAAGTGCAAGTTCTCAGTGGACTCGCGTCTGGAACATGCAAAGCGCCAAATAGTATGTTTCAGATGTCCTTGTGGAGGTTAGCCCAGAATAGCTTACGGTTGAGATGCAATGTCCTTGATGCGATGTACTTCGGGAAAGCAAGTTTTCCTAGAGTGTTGAAGTAGATGAAAACACAACAGCCTCAGTTTTGATGTGTATCTGGTGGCTGGCAAGAAATTGAGTAAATGCTTGGGAGAATGCGGAGTAGAGAGATGTGCAAGTGTGAGGTCTTGGTGTTTTTTATCATATCTTATTCAATCATCATGCGTTCGCTCTTAAACCACATATTCATAATCAGTCATCTTTTTGTTAGATTCCCTACTTTTGGTGCAAGTGCAAAACCAACGCAAGGCACCAAACGTTCTGACGCGTGGTTTTTGATTCTCCACTTCTAATGACATCATGATCGCACGACACTGTACTTATTAATGACATATAATCCGAGGGAGAGGGAAAAGGAGGAGGTGGAAGTTAATAATTTCTATGTTAATCTTTACACTTCGCAAGGTAACCTTGATATAAATGCAGTTTTGGACTATGTTCCACAGAAGGTGACAGGGCTGATGAATCAAAGGTTGTGCAGACCGTTTGAAGCAATTGAAAGTTGAAAAAGCCCTGTTCGCTATGAAACCTTCTAAAGCGCCGGGTGTTGATGTAACTGCAGGATTCTATCAGAAGCACTGGCAGCTTATTAGAGAGGATGTGACGGAGGCAGTCCTGGGGTTTTTGAGGGGCGGCCATATGCCAGAGGTGATTAATAAGACGATTATTGTGCTTATACCGAAAGTGAAGAACCCCCAAGAAATATCACAGTATAGGCCGATATCTTTGTGCAATGTCATTTACAAGCTATGCTCCAAAGTCTTGGCAAATAGGCTGAGAGAAGTACTGGATGAGATCATTTCCGAGGACTTATTAAATAGGGGTGCTTTTGTGCCGGGTCACTTGATAAGCGAGGATTGCATTGGCAATCGTGGCAGAAATTGTCAGTAACAAAGAAAGTCCCGAAAGCCAAGCCGAAAGCGATGCACTCACCACATGACTAGTATGCAGTACAAGTGTACAACAGTAGAGCGAGTGTGGTCACCATGTGATGATGCATGCATGGATGGAACTGTCATTAAGTGAGGATTAGTAAGGTGATATAGACTACTTAACTACCTCTGCTCCCCGCTGCTGCTGCCACCTTTGGATTTGCTGCTGCTGCCGCCATATTGGGAACCCTGACGGCCTGCCGACTCAATGTGGTGCTTGCTGGTCTTGAAGCAGCTCGTCGTAGTGCCTCTTCACCTCCTCGGCCGTCTTTCCACCACCCACTGCCCGCGCCACGTTCTGCCAGCGGTCCGGCGTGTCTTTGTCGTATGTCGCCAGCGCCCTCTCGAACAGCTTGTTCTGCTTCGTCGTCCATGATGAACTCATGGTTAGATTTCTCTCAATATATGTTCAAGGAAAAGCTTAAGGTGTTCTGTAATGGCTGCAACTGCTACTACTTTAGCTATAAGGTCACTTCACTGGCTAGCTTGGCTTGTGTTTGTATGCAAGAAGAGCGAGGGACAATGCCCAAATGGGAAGCTTGACTGCACTCTGACCTTCAAATAAGGTGCTACTACTAATATTAGTAATCCTCATAGGCTAAATATACCTGAAAGACTACTTGAAGAATACAAAACAAGGCACTAGGCAGCCCTCCCGGCGAGCATTTCTTTGCCCTTCAGCCCATAGCCATGTCCTGAATGAGTGATATCACCAGCTTGCATTGAAGAATACTTTGCATAACAAAAAGCTGCGGGGCATTTTCACGTACACTGATTGAATGTCTGTTGGAGACATGGTGCACAATATGCACCATCAGCTGCAGCTCAATACCACGAATTATCTGTAACTTGTGCATGTCTGCTTCGTCTTTCTTGATCGGTTCCTCGTGTTGCATACAATGAAGTGGTGTCATGTGACGCTAGGCATAATCTCTAAAAACTCCTGACTGGTTCGGTGTGGTTTTGTTTATTCAACACCAATTGCCTTAGCTTTCTTTTTCTGAAGGAGACAGAGAAGAGAGTAGCTAGATTTGTTTTTCTATTTTGATTTACAAATGGTCCGGTTTTATTTCAAAATGGTCCGTACTTTTCGATCTTTGGGCTTATTAAGCTTAAGAATCTTACTTAATAGGAGAAAATAGCCTCCTAAACATATGGCTAGCAACTGGTTCACCAGGAGTACACAAGAAAGGCAAAAGCACTACGAATTATTGATTAGGAATGGGAATGGGCTAGACCCCTGGGTTCTTCCTTATATAATTAATGGTCTTTTCATTCTAATACTCTATCCGAGAGTTCTCAGTATTTAGCAAAGCTGTTCCTATCTAACGGATAAAAACTGGATCAAATGACAAAGACATTATTTGTGGAGAAAGAGGTGGCTTTTCCCGGATGAAATGAAACATTTGATTTGTGTAACAGGAGAAAGATTTCCCACTCCTTAGCCATAAAGATATGTGGCCATGAAAAAGGGAGGGGATTCAGTGGAACAGGATTGGCCGGGCGGTAGAGTCGTGGAAACACTTGTTGATTCCTATTTTGGACCCTAGCTCCATGGAACAATATGCTACTGCGGAAACATGGAAGAATTGCAATCTTAGATCAAAACACTATGTGTGGAAAGCTTGATAAGGGTCAGTTACTTGTACATTTGATTAGTATGAGCCACTCACATCGTTTTTTAAGGATAGGTGGGAGTAGGACCCTACAATAAAGAGCAGATAGCCCACATGAATCATGGGAATAACAATACGAGGCCTTTGACGAGTAAAGGAGAAATGCAAGATTTGGATCCGCGATTTCAACAAGTAGTTCGTGCTTCGTCGGCAGGGGAGACTATAGGCCATGAAAACCCACCCCTGGTATCTCCACCTGTGGATTGAGAGTCAAAAAGTGTGAATTTCGTATGTCCCGCTGGCACACGATTTCGATTACTTTTCTTGTTTCCCGTTTCGGAGATCCGATAATGGAATGCTAAATCGATATCTGGGGTCGAGCCAGGGTACTTATCCTCCCGTCTATAAATCAATGACCAATAAAAGACCAAAGCGGTGATAAATCAAGGGGCGGACAGGAGCAGCATCGTAGCTAGGAACAGGTGCTGCACCGTAGCTAGTAGGAAGAAGTACAGCATAGCTACATTCCCCATAGGGTTGGCGCCCCTCTTCTCCAATACAAATTGAATCATAGCAAGGGCTAAGCTATCTTAAAACCTACTATCAATCTGTTTATAGAACTCAATACTACTATCCATGAGATCATCATAACAAAAACTAGAATTGCCCAGCGAAATAGGAATAGAAAGAAATCCAGGGTAACTTGTATCATGAGATGGGTCCATTCCAATTGGAATTCCGTACGGCTACAACTCTTTTTAAACGAGTCGAAGTCCAGTCTTGTCACTTTCCCATCATCCCTTTTCAAAAGAAACTATGTGATAGAAGCCCACATGCCCACTCTTCTATCCCCCCTCTACCCTACAGGTATAGGGTATAGGGGGCCTAGAGATCTCCATGAACAGAGATCACTACACAAAAACTGCTTATGTTTCCAAAGTGAAGGGATTAGGCTTAGAAAGAAGCCCCGCTTTAGTTGAAAAAACAGCTAAAGCAATTGTTGTCCCCGTCCCCACACCTATCTCTATGAAACTTCCTTCATAGTTAGGAGAGGTTTTTTGTCTCTTTTACCGCAGGAAGTTCTCCAAAAGTATGAAAGGCGGGAGGGCTTTGTACCAACCATTCTAGTGTGGTTGGATTCTGTTCAAGAGCCCAAGGACTTTCCGCACATTTTTTGTTCTTTCCACTGCTTGAAGTGATTGCGACAACTACGAAGAAACGACGAATCCCAACTACGGATATATAAGAACCGAAACTGCTCAGAGCATTCCATCCGGCGTAAGCATCTGGATAATCTGGAATACGACGCGGCATACCCGAAAGCCCTAAGAAATGCATGGGAAAGAAGGTCAGATTAACCCCGAAAAAAGTGATCCAAAAATGGATTTGGCCTAAAGTTTCAGGATATGTCCGACCAAAGATTTTACCCACCCAATAGTAAAATCCAGCAAATAAAGCAAAAACGGCTCCCATAGAAAGTACATAATGGAAATGTGCAACCACATAATAAGTATCATGTAGAGCAATGTCTAGCCCAGAGTTTGCTAGAACTATTCCAGTGAGCCCTCCTATGGTGAACAAAAAGATGAACCCTACAGCAAATAACATGGGTGTTTTGTATTGTATCGAACCTCCCCACATGGTAGCGATCCAACTAAAGATTTTGATTCCTGTGGGCACAGCTATGATCATGGTAGCTGCGGTGAAGTAGGCACGCGTATCAACGTCTAAGCCCACAGTAAACATATGATGAGCCCAAACTAGAAATCCAAGAACACCTATACTTATCATGGCATAAACCATGCCTAGATACCCGAAGACCGGTTTTCTTGAAAAGGTCGATACGATATGACTAATAATACCAAATCCAGGCAGAATGAGAATATACACCTCTGGATGACCGAAGAACCAAAAGAGATGCTGGTATAATATTGGGTCTCCCCCTCCTGCAGGATCAAAAAAGGTTGTATTAAAGTTTCGATCGGTTAATAACATTGTAATTGCCCCCGCCAGTACCGGAAGTGATAATAAAAGTAGGAATGCTGTCACTAGAACGGACCACACAAAAAGTGGTAATCTATGCATAGTCATTCCAGGTCCACGCATGTTGAAGATAGTTGTTATAAAATTGATAGAACCTAAAATTGATGAAATACCTGATAGATGAAGACTAAAAATTGCTAAATCAACTGCTCCTCCAGAATGGCTGGTAATACCACTTAAGGGCGGATAGACTGTCCACCCAGTGCCGCTGCCCACTTCTACTAAGGCTGAGCTTAATAGGAGCAAGAGACTTGGTGGCAACAACCAGAATGATATATTATTTAATCGTGGAAATGCCATGTCAGGTGCACCTATCAGAATCGGAACAAACCAATTACCAAATCCACCTATCATCGCCGGCATAACCATAAAAAAGATCATTAAAAAAGCGTGAGCCGTTATTAAAACATTATAAAGTTGATGATTCCCACCAAGAATTTGATCGCCGGGTCGGGCTAATTCCATACGAATCAGTACGGAGAAGCATGTGCCCATCACTCCTGCAATGGCACCGAAGATGAAATAGAGAGTCCCAATATCCTTGTGGTTAGTAGAGAAGAGCCATCGAACCAGATTTGTCATTTGCTGTTTTTTAGAAATGAAAACTTTCCTTATCAAAGAGGGGCCCGGGGGCTGGAAGAGAAAAGAATCAGAATTACTGAGCTACCCCGCTCTTTTTTTTTCTAATTCCCTTCTAAGATCCTCCGACTTAAACAAGTCGAGAGCATGCTCGTGCTCAGCCCTTTCGAGACTTGCCTTGCTCTTGGGGATTTCTTCCCACCGGATCCGCTGTTCCACTTCCAGGCACCTCCTTGCGGAGCTTTCCGCCTCAAGGAAATCCCGGTTGTGGGAAACAGCATTTTCAAAGAAAACTGATCCTCCCTCATTCTCCCGCAGATCTTGATAAGACGCTTGGAGAACAGTGAAAGAATCAGTTGCGTGAATATGGTCCAGATAGGAACGAAGCGCTTCATCGACCAAGTAGGGCTCGATCGGTAGATAAGGCCCTACTCTTTGATAAAGCGCCACAAATTCCTGAATGACATCTTGTCGCATACTGGAGAGCTTTTCTTCCATTAGGAAGAGCTTAAGCCGTCCAGGTATGTCTTCCAGGGGGGTATTGTGATTAAGCTCGTTCTGAATGAACGTAACCCACCCCGGATCCTGCTCGTAAAGGCTCAGATAGAAGTTTAGTCCTGCTAAATGAGCTAGAGCCTGGGGGTTTTGAATCTCCGGCGGGAGAGTGATAAGAAAGGAGGAGCCGACGAAGCACGAACTAAAAAGATTAAAAATAGGTATTAGGCATAATATAAAACGACAAAGGAATATAAATATAAAAATAGAAAGTAATATCAAATTATATATTAAGGGAAACTTAATACATAAGAAAAAATATAAAGTACTAAAGTGGTTAGTAGAGAAGAGCCATCGAACCAGATTTGTCATTTGCTTTTCGTTTTGAAAACTTTACTTATCAGAGAGGGGCCCAGGGGGCTGGAAGAGAAGAACCTTAATACTAAACGCTGGAAGAGAAGAACCTTAATACTAAACCAAGTTTCGAGAACTTCTTGGTGACTTGATTGGTTCCCTTCCCCCAATTTGCAAAGGATGATTCCCGTGAAGGTGATCTCGATCACCATTCTATGATATTTCTGGATGCTTTTGAGAAGCTTTTCCTTTTACCTAATGCCGGCTACCGACAACTTACTTCATGCTATTACTAACACTTATGACTGAGCCGCACTTGCTTTCCAAAAGAAATTGAAACTATCATGCCTGAGACTAGCCAATAGAAGAAAGAGCCACAAGCAAGCCATAGCAGCATCCTTTTTCTTCGCTTTCTTCAACAATGCGAATCTACCTCACTCCTCATCATAACTCAAATACAAATTCGAGTTCCAAATTGATATTTCCTCACGTAAGCAATAAAATGTGAAACCAATATTCATCATGAAACTTCAGACACTGATGATTGTGAGGTTCTGGAAGAGAGACGACGTAGGCTGATTCAAAGTAAACAGAAAACCACCCCTTAAACTCATTTGCTCAACATTCTTTCCACAGCAACTAGAAAAGTGGAGAAAATCCAATAAGGGGAGGTCCCGGTGAATACAAATCAATTGGAAACCGAACCCCGCATTCATGTCTCTAACAAGGCTGTCTAAGCTAAGCGGCCATGGACCCATGGACCCGGGGAATCTGAACCATTAGGTAGAGTTTCAGCTGAAAGAAAACCAGGTCAATCTTCCGATCGCGAGTCTTTACAAGCTTGAAACAACTTAAGCACAGGCGGGAGTCGCCCCTTTTAAAGTAAGTATTTATGCGGCGCTGAACTAACGAGCGGATACCTAACCTTCGAAGGAGAAGAAAAGACGGATGTATCTTTCATTCATATCGATCAGATGTGCTTTGCTCAGGACTCCCATTTTACCATTGCTTAAGCCATATTACATAAAGCATAGTGAGTGATACGCAATGCTGGTACCACCATGTTTTTTTCCTCACTCTGTGTAGCCACACTCGTTTGTCCATTTCTACTTATTATTTATGTGAAATAGTATAGTATCCGTTGGTTGTAGAAGCACTGGCGTTCAGGGATTGCAAAATCCATAATATCAAGAAGCGGTAGGAACCTGGCTAACTTCGATGCGGATAACGCGCTGTAGAAGAAAGTGGATCAACCAAAGTAGACCTTGATCGAAAGGCACCACAAGGCGAACCAATAGAGTTTGGTGTAAGCGGTGAAGCAGAATAGGAATTGGAACTGCTTGAACTAGAAAGGGCTTCCGCTACCGCGCTACCTCGGGAGCTCCGGAAACGGTATACTCGCTTCACTCATCTGTAATGGTATCCTCGAAAGCTAGCTAAAGTGGGTTCTAGACAAAGTTCTCCTAAGCAGGGCGGAAGGAAAAACAAGAGCAGTATAGCTCTACATTACGCTTCGGGGGCCTCGTCTTACTCACTCACCTTCTACTAATCGGACCGTGACAAAACAACCAGCCCAGCAATAGGCAAGGACTGGCTGAAATCCCTTTCTGGATCCAGTCTATCCGTATCTGCTGTCCCTTCCGCTTTCTGTGTTGATGGAGCTCGGTCAGATAGTTCCGGTATTGCGAAGGAGGGCAACGCATTGGGATCGTCCAATCCCTTCTGATCGGTTGTCATATTGAATTGCAAATTCTCGTATAGTAAGAGTTCCTTCGGTTTCCTACCTAGCACATTCTCTGTTGTCTACGCCAATATTTGACCTGCGAGTAGAGTGTGGCTGGCTACATACGGGGGAACTCAACCTACCTTTCGAAGGGTAGACCTTTACAGATGAGTGAAACGAGGATTTAGGTATATAAGGAGACGACCCGCCAAGCGAGCCAGCCTGATACCGACTTTCATTGATAGGCCATGAAACATAGAGAATGGGAACTTGTTCGCACGTACCTCGACCGCAGGTCTGAGAATGACGAGTGTGCTTTCGCCCACAGCTTCTGTTGCTTAACCGGCTCGTGGTGTTTATGGTCCTGACCCGGTACAGCCGCTAAGCTCATTTTTCATTTCCAAGTGTTGTTACTAGCCTCGAGAGAGATGTTTCACAGGATTCACCTGCAACTGATAAACCAGGGGGATAATACCGAAACAGTCCTTTTTTTTTCTGATCATAGAGGAGCCGTATGAAGCTAAGGTTTCATGTACGGTTTTGCAATAGCGGTGGGAGCTTTGATGTTATTATCGACTATGATTATCTAACAGTTCAAGTACAGTTGATATAGTTGAAGCACAGCCAAAATATGGTTTTTTTTGATGGAATCTTTGGCGTCAGCCTATAGGCTTTCTAGTTTTTAGAATTTCTTCTTTGGCCGAATGTGAAAGATTACCCAGAGGGGGAATTAGTTGCAGGTTATCAAACCGAATATTCCGGTATCAAATATGGTTTCTTTTTTCTTGTTTCTTACTTATCCTTATTAGTTTCCTCTTTATTTGTAACAGTTCTTTACTTAGGCGGGTGGAATTTCTCTATTCCCTACATATCCACGATTCTCCCAGTGTAGGAATCACACTAGTTATCTTGACCTTGATTCGGTCAAGCAGTTTTTCCTTACTATACTCCAGTACGAACAGGAAAAGAATCTGTGTACTCAACGGTGCATTAGTAATTATCTGGGATTTCTTTTGCTCTTTAAAGCAAAACGGTGTCTTGACTCTCAAGAATAGTGCGTGTTAATATCCATGTAGATAAAGATAGAGATAGCAACGAACTGGATGCATAGTAAAACTCAAAACTTGTGACTTGTTCTCGTAGGCTAACTAACCAAATCATAGGATCTAACACGAGACCGGATAAACACCGCGCCCCCGCCGCGTCTATCTATATAAGCTAATCCCTCGACCTCAACCGACTCCCAAATCTCAATTGCTTTGGCTCTCTCTCTCCCTCCCTTTCGCCGCGTGCGCCGTCCAATCCAAACCAATCCCAAGTCCCCACCCGCTCGCGGCGAGCAAAGCAAGATGATTTCCCCGGACGCGGCCCGCAACGTCGTCGGCAATGTCATCTCCTTCGGCCTCTTCCTCTCCCCTGTGTAAGCCGCCGCCGCCACCCCCCTCGTCCGCTTGTCTAGTCTACTCTCTATGGAAGGTGGTTGGTAATTAGGGTTTGATTCTGATGAGGGGGCGCTTGCTTTTTGCTTGTACATGTGCAGGCCGACGTTCTGGCGGATCATCAAGAACAAGGACGTGGAGGAGTTCAAGTCAGACCCGTACCTAGCGACGCTGCTCAACTGCATGCTCTGGGTGTTGTACGGCATCCTCTGCGTCATATTCGGCTCGGCAATGTACGCCTCCCCGCTCACCATCATGGTACGTACCCATCGATCCCGCTCTTGATCCACGTGCATAGATGTCTTTTTAGATCTATATTGGTAGATGTTTGATATTGTTGGGGAATAGGCGTGCGTTCCCCTTCGGTTGGTGGCGGCGGTGATGTTGTTGGTGTTGTGTGGATGAGGGTTTCATAGGTTAAGTTGTCGTGCATGGTCACTTACTGCTGGGTCAGTCAAGGATTTTTTGGACCCAGCTGTCAGTGACATGTTGCCTTTGCAGTTCAGAATGGATTGGTGATTCAGGGGTTCTACTGTTTAAGATTAAAAAAGCCGATATTAATTCTTTTGGAACTTCTGTTTAAAAACAGATTAGCCATATTCATCTTCTCCAGTCTCCAGGTTCTTTTCTGATTACTGATTAATGATGGGTTGCCATCATCTTTCAAATCTGTTGCATGATCTAGACACAGTGATCTGTGAAGGATCTTGCAGCTTACTCAGGGCAAGTGACTCATCACGTTATAGTTGAGGCATTCATTATGTACCACTATTAGCATACCTTAGTTGTTGTTTGTTCTGGAAGCATGGATGCGGAAGCCAATTTTGGAACCAAATCCATCTCTAAAAGATGCATCAATGGTCCTGTTTTAACCATCGTGTCAAATCTCTTCTTTCCCCCTTTTTACCAGTAAAAACCAACGTGCTACCTTTTGGCTAAACTGTCATGGTGTTCGTGTGGCACATCCCAAGACATGTTGCTCTATGTTCCGTCAAAAGGCATATATATAGGGATTGACTGTTCGTCACCCTGGGTGAGGAATAGTTATTCTTTACCCCCTTCTATTTTCACATCATTGCACCGTAATTTTACGTTCCGTAAAATTTATCATATTCCATACGTAAAAAGAGACCGCAAGAAAATATATAGTCACCGTAATTTTTTTATGTCATGTAAATTTACAAACATAAAAACATAGTATAAAATATACATAAATATGATTTTTCTGGTCTTATGACTTATTTTTTTATTTTTTATGTCGAACTTTACGTAGTGAATAAATATAAATATAACTATTTGCATTTGAAATGTAATTTATTTATGAAACGATCGTAATATTAGCTTGGGTGAAAAATAACTTATTCTAGACCCTGGGTGATGAATATTCGCTCTCTCTCTCTCTCTCTCTCTCTCTATATATATATATATATATATAGGGATTGACTATTCGTCACCCTGTGTGAGGAATAATTATTCTTCACCCCCCCTCTATTTTCACATCAATGCACCGTAATTTTATGTTCCGTAAATTTTATCGTATTTCATATTTAAAAAGAGACCGTAAAAGAAATAGTCATCATAAAAAATATTTATGTCATGTAAATTTACAAACATAAAAACACAGTGCAAAATATACATAAAATATGATTTTTCGGGTGTTATGACTTATATTTTTATTTTTTTATGTCAAACTTTATGTAGTAAATCAATATAAATGTAACTATTTGCATTTTAAATGTAATTTATTTATGAAACAATCATAATATTACCTCGGGTGAAGAATAACTTATTCTAGACCCTGGGTGATGAATAGACTTTCTATATATATTGACTATTCCTCACCCAAAAAACAGGTTATTCTTCACCCGAGGTAATCTTACCATCTTTTCATAAATAAATTATATTTGAAATACAAATGGTTACATTTATATTGACCCACTATGTAAAATTTGACATAAGAAAATAAAAATACAGGCCGTAAGAAAAGAAAAATTATATTTTATGTATATTTTACATTTTCATTTTATGTTTGTAATTTTACGTAACAAAAATATTTTTTACGGTGATTATATATTTTCTTACGGTTTCTTATTACGTATGGAATAAGAAAAACAATACGTAACGTAAAATTACGGTGCATTGATGTCAATAGGGTGACAAATAGGGCGACCCTGATCTAAATAGTTACTCGAGGGTCTAAAAAAAGGTTTTCTTCACCAGAGGTAATATTACAATCATTTCATAAATAAATTACATTGCAAATGTAAATAGTTACATTTATATTAATTCACTACATAAAGTTTGACAATATATATAGACACACACGTTTTGCTTACCGGATGTTGGTAAAAATGAAGTAGTGACGGGGTACCCGCGGATCCACTATGCAATAGACCACTCGGGTAGTGTTGCGACACGCAGAGCCCGCACTGTCAGATGGGAGAGCGCCAACAGCCTTTGGACGATGTCAAGAACGGGGGACCTTGAAGGATCAGGAAGAGAAACATCTGAGCCACCGTCAGACTCATCACCGTCGGAGCCAGTGTTGTCAGGCGCCTGAATAGCATGGGATCAGTCCATCATCGCCCGCAGCTTCACTTCACTTCAGTTCAGCTCAGCATACTAGGAAATATATATATATATATATATATATATATATATATATATATATATATATATATTGTGTGCTAGCATTTTTGAAATATACCATAGTAATTAATTAGGATAATTAAGGTTATTCCCAGAAGGGAAATTTAAAGTGGTTCACAAGAGAAAGTAAAAGGATGATTGGAAACTATGCATTTTTCTAATCAAATTACTTATACAAATTATTTTAAACCGAGTTACGGTTGCAAAGTTATAGCATGATCAAGTTTAACATATTTTTTGTAAATAATAAAGATCAGAGACCTAAACAGGCTGAAAACAGGAAGAACTGGGCCTGCTGCACTATAGCTGAGCGGATTATACTAACTAGCACTCAAACGTGTAAGATAATGACTACCACAATTGGAGCGAAGCCCAAAGACACTTAGGCCCTGTTGGGAAGACCGCTGGCTTCCCAAGCTAGCCAGCTTCTAGAGGAGCCAGCGCTAGCCAGCTTCTCACTGAAGCGAGGATCGTTCGGCAACGCGTAGATGAGAAAACCATTCAGCTGTGGTCGGTCCCACCAATCTAGGCTTTGAGCGAAGAAGAGAAAACGTTTTGGCTGGTACTTCGGGATGGCATTGAGATGTAATTACGATGAACTTCTACTTCTGCTTTAAGTGAAGCTGGGTTTCGGCTGCTCCACCAAATTGCATTGCGACATCTTTTTCTCCGCGAAGCCCACTTCTAGGAGCAGAAGCGTTCGGCTGGTTTCACGTGGCGAGTTTAGGACATGACTCCGCTGCTAATTTTTTCATCAAGTGCGAGTTCATCTTAGAACGTCGCGAGAAGAATGTTGATGCTCATAATTTAGTTAAGTTTGCTTCAAGCTTAGAAGAAGGGTGCCACATGTGGCTGGGATTATCCTATGACCCTTTTGTAATTCCTGTAAACCGGATAGCAATGAATAAAGTACGGTTTACCTAAAAAAAAGCTACTGGAGAGCTTCCGAATGAGCCCTTAATGTTAAAATGCGGGTTATTTATTGAAAAAAAGTCAGTTTTCTTTTTATAAAATGTATGACAGACGGGTAGAAACGCTCCATATTTTATTAGTAGGTATATATATAGATATAGACTAGCAAATATGACTGTGTGTTGCAATGAGAAAAATAATTGACCTATCCACTTCCTGTCAACACAGTCCAACAACATTTAAAACTGTACTCAGCCATGGTAGAGAGGCGCACACAGAGTTTTAGTAGGAATTTATATCAGTAGTACATTAAAAAGTATGCATACAATATTTTTGGTAAATGTTTTGGTACGACTAATCTGATTATAAAGAGCATAATTTTCTATTTTTTCGTACCAAAGCATTAGTTGTAAGTTGAAATAATGTTTGAAATTTGCACCAAGTCATGAGAAAAATCTCAATAAAAGGATTCTATTAAATGTGTTCTAGGCCATCTCTGCATACACTTGAAGATTAATAAAAAAATGTCTCACACCCTTTATTCTCTCCTTTTTTTTATTACTTCTATATGTCCATTAAAACTTATCCTTGATACTCCCTGTGATCCATATATATAGACCCTCCTAACATACTCCATATATATAGATAATATATCGTGTGTTAGCATTTTTCAAAATATACCATATGAATCAATTAGGTTCATTAAGGTTATTCCCAAAATAGAATTTTAAAGTGGTTCACAAGGGCAAGTAATAGCATGATTGGAAACTACACATTTTTCTGATCAAATTACATATACAAATTATTTTAAACCGAGTTACGATTGTAAAATTATAGCACGATCATGTTTAATATATTCGTTGTAAATAATAAAAGCCAGAGGTCTAAACGGGCTGAAAACCGGACGAACTGGGCCTACTGCAGTGTAGCTGAGCGGAGTATAGTAACCAGCATCCAGATTGCAACATAACGGCTACCGAAGTTGGGCCGATGCCCAAAGACACTTAATGTTGGACTGCAGCTTATTTAAAGAAAAACTCAGGTGATTTTCGATAAAACATATGACGGATGGGCATAAAGGTTCCATACTTTATTGGTAAGGTATAGATAGAAAACGTTTTGAATAAGGTGATTGCTACGCGAGTCCGCCGGCTGGTCTTTTTAGAAGATCAGCCGGGTCGCGAGCCGTCAGATCGTGTGTCATCGAGCAGCCAACGACGTTTTTCACTTTTGCAACAGGGGTAATGTTGCAGGAACATTTTTATCGGAGGTCATGTTGCAAAAATCTTTGCAACAAAGGTCATGTTGCAAAATGTAGGAGATATGCCCTAGAGGCAGTAATATCAGTTACTTTTGTATCTCCAAGTTTGTAATGAATGTTTATGATCCATGCTATAACTGCAATGATTCTCGAGTCTGCAAATAAAACGAGGCTTGGAGGGAAACTCATGTGCACGTGTGGTATAATAAATGGTAAATTGTATTCCTAGTCTTGCCTCTAAGACTGGCTCAAGTATTGCATGATGATCCTGTTTTCCTGATCATGGGCATGGCCATGACGGCAATTTTGAGGGCACAATGTTGGTAGAACACTTGTGTTGAATCGATCCGAATTGATGTTATGCTATGAGATACATTCGTCATAAGTTTATGGTTAATAACACAGAGAAGTTAATGTTTGCATAATTCCTTAGACCATGCGAGTATCGAGTTTCTTCATGCTTGCTTCATGAACTTTGGGGTTTGTTAAACGTCATCCGTAAATGGGTGGCTATTACGGCGGCTTACGGGTTCATGGAAAAGTATGTCAAGTAACTTGATAGCTCAAGATTGGGATTTGCTCCTTCGGTGATGGAGAGATATCTCTGGGCCCTCTCGGTGTTACGGTATCCATCATCGTCTGGCCAGACACTTTGTGATTTGATCACGGGGATGCCAAAACATGGGAACGAGAAAAGAGAACAATACCGGCAACGAGGTAACTGGCATTGTGGACAAGTGTTGATCCACGAGGATGCCGATGTTTCTCACCTCGGGTAATTGTAACATATCGCGAAGCAACAGGAATAGCTCACGGCAACTGGAGGTTCACTCGAATATTTATTCGTGTGGGTATAGGGATCGATATGGGTGTCCACGGCTCCGATGCTGATCATTGATCGGAAGGTGTTCCGGGTCATGTCTATACTTCACCGAACCTATAGGGTCACACGCTTAAGGGTCATCTATCTGCTGAATACTAGACAGGGAGTCTGAGAGAAAATCACCAAAAAAGTTTCGGAGACAACGAAAGAGTTCCGGAGAGAGAACATTGGAATAGTTCCGGTAAAACCGAAAAGTTGTTTCGGAGTATACCATTAAGTCAAAATGGTTTCGGCACACGTCTGGAAATTCTTGGAGGGTGCCAGAATGATTCTGGGGACTTCTGGGATTTTTCGGAGGAAAAAACCGGAAGTGTTCCGGAGCCGCCGGAACCGCTATGGTAGCTTTTCGCTGAAGAAAAACATTGTTCCGGAATTGTTTCGGAACGCGTCCAAAATTGTTTTAGTGGGTACTGGAATTATTCTAGGCACACAGAAATAATTTGGGATTTAACAGACGCAGAAAAATGTCTTCGTGAATAGTGAAAACACTATTTTGAATAGTAGAAACACTATATATATAAATAGTGGAAACACTATATATGCATAGTGGAAACACTATTGTAAATAGTGGAAACACTATATATGTATAGTGGAAACACTATTGTAAATAGTGGAAACACTATTGTGAATAGTGGAAATACTATTAGGGGATGATGCAGGCATGGTGATGCAGGCATGGTGATGCAGGCATGATGATGCAGGCAACACTATTTGGAGGCTTTCCCTTTATGCCCTTGTGGTGTGCTCACCTCATGGGCATTTTGGGTATTTAAAGTGCCACCCTACCCCTTGGGTTTTCCTATAAATAGAGGTGGAGATGCACTCTCCACACTCATCCTTTGCTCTCATACACATGCTTTGCTTTGCAAGCTCTCTCTCTCCCTCCCACGAAAAGAGTTTTTCGTAGAGCCGAAAGGCTGTCTGGGTTCCTGCAGGAACTAGTTCTGGACGGCGAAGCCCTGCCGGATAGATGACACCGTATGTGTGCAACCCCGTAGAGAGTTCGTAGTTTCGATCTTTTGCCCGAGGGGCTGTTCGAGTGTCCTCCCGAAGGGCTGTCCGAGTCTCGGGTCGAGTTTCGAGAGTCCTCCCGAAGGGCCGTCCGAGTCTCCGTTCGAGTTTCGAGGGTCCTCCCGAAGGGCTGTCCGCGACATCGTCCGGGGGACTGTCCGACCGCCTCCCGAAGGGCTGTCCGACGAGGGAGTACATCCTCGCGGTTGGGAGGTTGTAAATCCTAGCTGCGGGGATCTGCACCAACGATCTCCACCGACTCTTCTTCCGCTGCGCTACGAGTCGGTACGGATCAGATCAAACCTTGTATGCATTCTCCATAGTGGTCCTGGGCGTGCTCGCTATACCGAAATTTTTTGTTTTCTGTCGCGTTCCCCTACACAAAAAACTTTTGCAACATAGGTTAGGTTGTAATTTTTTTTCTCGTTTTTTTGCAACATAGGTACTTTTGCGGATTTTTTTTTTAAATATTCGGCGGCTCGCGAACCATTGGATTTAATATGGGGTGACCGATAGATTAAGCTGATAGCTTTTGCAACAAGCATAATGTTGCTTTTGTATGTTTGCAACATGGTCCGTGTTACGAAACTTTTGCAACATATATATTGTTGCAGGAATTTTTTCTGCAACGAAGCTAATGTTGCGGATTCTTCTTTGTTTTCAACTTTATATAGGTGTTACGGAAAAATGTTTTGCTCATGACTTCACCAGATAGTGATTCTCTTCACGACCACCATTTCATTTATCTTCGCCCCCGGACTGAGGAACAACATCTTAGAACCTGTTTTATCCTTTGAACAACGAACAACAAACACTAGAATTAGAGTTATAAACCTTCCGAGATGGCTTCATCTATTGCTTCTTTGTTGTCTTTCTTATATGGCAGATGAAAACGGAAATCTTTTTCTAGATTGTGTGAGTGCTCAGTTGTGATGAATAACAAGGGATTCCCAATCCAAAAAAGACTGGCTTCTTTTCGAAAACTTCCATGCCAGCTATGTACCCAGACCTAGAAATTCTAGATTCTCCTAGTAAACTGCAGGGTTTTGGGTGCTAAAAAAGGAAACTTCCATGCCGGCTATGCACGGGAATATAACTAATGTTGGAGATTTTTTTCTTGCAATCAGGAGGATGTTGCAGGAAAAAACCTACTATCGTTCACCGCAAGCTCCATCAAACGATGCTGGGGAGGGGAGGCGCTATCCGCCACTGCCATCGTGCTGCCTCCGGCGAGCACTGGAGCTCCGACCTGGTTGCCTCGCTGCCATCCTCGGCTCCGACAAGGTGGACGCACCACATGTAGTGGAGGCGGGCGACAAAGACGATGACCGCATCCGACCCCGGATGGAATGGGACACCACGACGGCGACCTTACCCAACCCTGGGCTGCAATGGTGCTCCGCGTCGGCCGGCCATAGATCCTGGCTCACGGCAAGCCGGGGCCACCCCACTAAGTTGCTGCTGCAGAAGCACATGTGGTTGGTGTTGTTTCTATGGATGAAAGGATAAGGAAGAAGCATGTGTTGGCACGTGTCAGATGGACGAGGCGGCGGATCGTCCCTTAGGATCTGTAGGTTAAATCAAATCTTTTCCCTTTGAATAAATAGAATTATGAAAAAAGGACACACTTTCAGGTTGTGATAAGTGGTGCTCGTGCAACACGTCACTTGTCACAACCCGATGGGATGAAAGTGATTTTAAAAGAACTACTTCTTAATTATTCATTCGTCAATATTTTCCTAAACTAGATTATTTAAGGGGACTGCTACGCGTCCATCGACGGACGTGGGCTATACATCCACCACCTTGACGGTCGTTGGATCTACGCGCGGGCAGCCGCCCGATCGAGCTCCTGCCACGCCCCATGTGTCTTCTCTCCTACTCATTAATTTCCGCAACGACAGCTTTGTTGCAGAAACAACTGCTTTGTCCCAGCCTTTACAGATCCGCGCCCAGCAAAGATATATAGGAGAAACACTGTAGAATATTTTTTGCAACAAAGATCGTGTTGCGGAAACACCAATGGAATATTTTTGCAACAGAGTTTGTTATATAATATTTTCACAACAAAGGTCGTGTTGCAAAAACATCTGTAGATTTTTTTTTGCAACAAAATTTGTTATAGAATATTTTCTGCAACAAGAATCATGTTGCAAAAATGTTTGTAGATTTTTTTTACAATAGAAATCATGCAGAAACGTGTGTATTTTTTTAGACAAATGCCTTTTTGCAGAAAATTTATGCAACAAAGATAATGTTACGGAAACTGTACATCGATGACAGTGTACCTCGCGGCGGAGTTGGGTCGATGAGCGATGCAGTTCGTGCATCAGGACACGTGAAGACAAGGCGACGCACGATAGTGAGCGTCACAAAACATGTGGTTGACAGCGGAGGAGGCGGACGTTTGGGTGTTATCATCTGGACGAAAGTAAGCGTTTTCCATTATTTAAGCCTGCAATAATGCTAAACGTACAAAAGAATACAGGCAATTACAGGCTGAATAGGATCCTTTGACGCCTAACTAACCACTTTCCTCCTGATTTTTACAATAATGCTACACGTACAAAGGATTACAGGCTTTTACAGGCTGAGTAAGCAGTGATCCGACGTGGCTGCTAGCGCGGGCTTAAACGAGAAACGGAGACGTGCCGCTCTTTACGCAAGTTAATAACCAGTTTCTAGAGGAAAAATAAAAACCGTCGGCCCTTTTCTTTCTGTCCCAAGCGATGGCCGGCTCTCCCAGATCGGCCGAGCGAGCTGGTACTTGCCCCCAGCGGCCCGATGCGGCGAGTTCCGGCGCGGCGGCCCGATGCGGCGAGTTCCGGTACCGTGGCCCGACGCGGAGATTTCTTCAGGCAACACGGCGGGCTACTCTGAGGCAGCGAGGCGACCCCCTCCTTGTTGGATGTGCCATGTCTATCTCTTTCGATACGGCGCTGCAGCGTTGAACTTGGGTCTGCTTCCTTTTAATCTGAATTTTCTGTAAACTCTGAATATTGTTCTGTTTACAGGAAGAAGAGGACTGCACAACTCTGAATATTGTTCTGTTTACAGAAACATAACTGCATGCACTTCAGTCTAGGTGCTATTCTATGTGCATGCAACAAGAAGCAAGAAGTGTAGTTTCACAAAATGAAAAGAGGCCAAAGTCAATGATCACATAAGATTGCAGATTATACCCGTGTCTTTGTAAGAAAAGATATCTGGAATGTAGTTTGTGTTGACTGTAACATGTACTTCTGAGAAATGTTCATGTAGTTTCTTTTGATTGGATCATGTACTTGTCGTTATAAGATTTTGTGCGATTGTAAACTATGGCATTATCAATAAGAAATCAGTTTGCTGGATACATCCTTATGTATGACTCCATCATGAATAAGAAATCTGTTTGCTGTAGTACTATTTTGTCTTTGATTGTTGAGATTCTTGAGATGAGTATCAGGCTGGGGATAGTAGCATGGTGCTCTTCAATTTAGACAAGATTGACATGGAAGTCACAAGAAGCTCTCAAACATGGAGTTAGCTAGCAGCAATGTGCACACAGACATATCCATGGAGATTTCATAAGCAGTTATATCACTTTAGAGAGAAATCATATGATAAAACATAAACTTGTTTACTTTTCTAGTGCCCTGGTGCCTTCAGGCTAGTACATTAAAGCTGCCAAGTGCATAGAAAATACTGCATCCAACATCTTTAAATTACATAAATCATATCTAACTATGATCCGTCGTATTCTTTAGCCCTCCAATTCCATCAAAGTATAATTCTGCAGAAGTGGGCACTATAGTTGATCCTTGCTAAACTTGAAACAACATGCTTATATATTCTCCTAGAATTGGAGGCATAACCATTGTCGATGAACCTCCAAATGATCCTTGGGGTGGATTTATGTTGTCAGTGCTAATGCCCAAGCCAAATGATTCCTGCTCCAGAGAACATGATTAATGACATGCATGCTCAAGTGTTCACTAAAATAAAAAAGATGACAATTTTTTTTACCTCGGCTGTGCTACTACAAGCTTGACCATCCAAATAAACATCTTGCTGACTCTGTTTTAGATTGCAAGACTTTTAACTCAAACAAAACACAAAAAAGAATACTTTCAAACAACCGAGAAGAAGAATTAGATAAATACCGCATGATCCAGAATATTTTGTTCCAGAACATCATCATCTAAGGATTTTCTTTTGTTACTGGACCTTTTATTTTTCAAATTCATGGAGCGAGCCTGAATTAAAAAAAATAGTGAGTTCACAAGCATGAATTTGGGTCCTTTTTTCTTGCAACAGAAAAAGGTAATATAAGCAACAGTACCTTCTGTGCAGCTTCCTTCTTCTCCTTTTGTGCAGCCTTTTTCTTCTCCCTTTGTTCATTTTTCTTCCGTTTTTCGTTTGCTTGCCGAATAAGCTTATCAACCTTAGATTCTTTTCTCAACAAAGGAGGACGTCCAGCACATCTAACAGCGATTGGACTTAGTATAGTTTTACTTGTTGCCTTCCCATCAGAAGGTGCATCTTCCTTCAGTTGATCTTCCCGTGTACTAACCTGATCCTTATTACTTTCAGAACTTGAGTTGGCAGTGTACCGAATTTTCAAGCTACCGAGATCTTCAATCAAGGAATTGAATGAATCATCTGACATGGCACCTATCTCTGCAACTGGGTAGAAAGAATTGCACAAACTATCAAAACGTTTGGCAACAGGAGTGTCTTCCATACCGCCATATGTGCATCTGATAAAGTTATATTTCCTTTTCACAATTTTTTTCCACCGATCAAGGATGTATTGTGGAGGAACCTCCTTGATTTTCTTTTGAGTGAGCACACATAACACATGCCTACATAAAATACCTCTGAACTCAAATCGGCGACATGTACACTTAACTACGAACTCTTCCTCATTGAAATATACATGGTACCCAATATCTTTTCTCCATCCTTTTTCTTCGTCAATTAGCACATCCTCAGTTATTTCATACGTTTCTATTGCCCCTTCTTTTTGTATTAACTTTCTATCACAATAAATATAATATCGGTTAGCTCTTCTTGAAATTCTTTGAACTTTGAAGTTGTATAGATTGACTGAAATTGCTTCTCGATATCGAATCGTGTGATACATGGTATGGTTGAATTAAAAGAATTGAAATCAGCAATATTCTCCTTCTCAACCTTATCACGAAGAGCATTCTCGTATTGGCTAACAAAATGCTTCAATGTAGTTTTTGCATTAACATATCCATCAAAGAAGGCATTCATACTCTTACTACGCTACGTAGTAGACATACCTGCCCAAAAGGCATCTTTCACAAATGCTGGAACCCAACGGTGCCGGTAGTCATAAAGCCCTTTCAGCCATTCATTATCAGAAAGATCATACTTCTCAAGCATATGCATCCAAGCAACTTCAAATTCTGTAATTGTTAATGAATCATAAACTGCATTACCAACAGCAACCTTGATGTGATCATATTCATCATATTCACCCAACCTTGATGTAATCTGTATCGAGATTCCGTGAAAACTGTTTCCACACCATTCTGAATTGCTTTTGCTTGATCGGTTACAATAGCCTTTGGTTGACGATTTGACATACATGTGAGCCATGCTTGAAATAACCAAACAAATGTTGCAGTATCTTCATTTGATAATAAGGCACATCCTAGCAACACTGACTGGCCATGATGATTTACTCAGACAAAACAAGCAAATGGCATATCATATTTGTTCATCAAATATGTTGTGTCAAAAGTGATGACATCATGAAAAGACTCATACACTGCTCTACTTCTAGCATCAGCCCAAAATACATTCCTAAGTCGGGATTCATCATCCACATCCATGACACTAAAAAAGTTTGGGTTGTCGGATTGCATTTTGATGAAATAGTCACGAACAGCTTCAACATCACCACTGCCAAGTTTCAACCTTCTTATTTTCTCTAGATAATTGCGAGAATCTTTCTCACCAAAAGTTAGGTTCTGGTGACCATTTGCTGCCACAACAAAAGAATTGAAATTCTTGTTTACTCGAATTCCAGCTCGGTCATTCAACTCAAGCTTTCGCTTCACATGGAAATCTAACCTTTTGTTGCATCTGAATAACCGAGATTTCTGTGGACTTAATGTATGATTATGATCCAAAATGATCTTTGAAATATACAACTTCCCTTGAGGATCACGAGCAATATTAATTTTAGCTTCGCACCCTAACCCGGCTGTTGGTTTTGGCTTCAACATATTTTTTGATTTTGACTGAGTTTTTCCATGACGACTGCAGGAAAGTGTAAGGTACCTTAGTTGTCCATTATCATCTCTGTTTGAGCTTCTTCTCGTCACACCAAAGCCTTTTGCTTTAGCATATTTGATGTAGTACTCTCGCACGTCATTCTCATTATCAAAGATCATCCCCAATTCAGGTTCTCCAAGTAACGCATGTGGCGGAGCTTCAACATGGTCATATTCAAGCTCCACATTGTCCTTTCGTTGCTTAACGCCATCATCATCGCTCGAAATAGACATGTCACTTGAATCTTGAACACCACAAGTTTCATCATCCATTCCTATAAATCATGAGAAGGTAGTATAATTAAACTGAATGGTGGTAACAAATTGACCTAAAGATTTGCATGTTAAAAATGAACTTGGAAACTCCATGTTAAACTTTACAAGATATATACACTCAGAAACAAGCATAAGAATCATTGATGTGCTGATGTAATGTGCTACAGTAATGTACATGCAAATAGATGAAGATAAAACAAGGAACTTCAGGGCTCCACCAAGACTGACAACTCACGTACACTCGCACATGGCTTTGATCTACGGATGATAAATCAATTATACGATGCAAAAACATCAAGTAGACTATCCAAGCACTAATATCGTGGCCTTGGGTATACGTAAAATTACCTGCGAATGGCGATGCGCAGGAACAGCCGACGACGCCGGCTCGAACAGATCGGCAGGACAAGCAGCAACGCAGCAGCACACGCCGAGGTCGTTCGCGGCGGCGCGATCTGAAATCTGGAACGAGGGCAAACCGAACTGCTCTGTTTTTTTCTCTTAATGCGTTCTGGTTATTAACTTGCGTAAAGAGTGGCACGTCTCCGTTTCTCGTTTAAGCCCGCGCTAGCAGCCACGTCGGATCACTGCTTACTCAGCCTGTAAAAGTCTGTAATCCTTTGTTCGTGTAGCATTATTGTGATTTTTATGGGGATGGACCCCTCCTCCCCTCAATCTCCAATCAAAATTAACCAACCTGTAAATCCACCTAGCTTGCTGACTTGTCAAGAATCTCCACAAACCTTTCCGCACAGCGCCACCGTTCCGGCTCTGCTCCCCGCCCTCCTTCCTCCATCGATGCCCCTCCACGCCCTGTCTACAAGGGAATCGAGTTGCCGCCCGTCGGAATCGAGCGCCGGTCAACCGAATCACCCGGTCTGATGGATGCAATGAAGCTACCGCCCCGTAGTCCTCGAGAATCCAGAGGTCCACACACAGGTGGCCTAGCTCGGACGCCCCGAGCGACCCGTCCGCGACGAGCAGGTGCAACCGTGCAAGTGCTCCTTGCAGGTGATGGCTGGAGGACGGGAGGAGGGCATCCGCCGGAAGGTCTCGGCCGCCGTGTCGAACGCCACCACCTGACTTGTGAGACCGGCCTTCATGTGCTCTAGCAAGTACGGGTGCCCTTGAGGAGCGGCCGGCGTGATCAGGTTTTAGAGTCTGACCTTTAGATCACCCATGTCACAACTTTGCAGGAGAAATAAAACTACAACGGAGGACAAGAATTAAACCGAAGAATTTCACTCGAATCAATCGCCTCTTGTCGCCGCCCTCGGATGTTTGAGCACATGCTCGGTACTATTGGTTAATGCACACAGCTGAAACTCTGCTCCGGTATCTTTATCCTTCATGGCCACAGAGCTCATCAACGATCTGGACGTCCATCTCTGGGTTGTACTGGAACCAGATCTCGGGGTCGCTGGAAGAGGCAGCGGTGCGACCGGCGCTGCGTCTAAAAGAAAAAGGTTTTGAACATAAGACGTTAGAATTCAGAAGCATGGGCGTGACGTGAGTGGACTGAAGGTCGGATGCTTACTCTTCAGCATTGGTAGATTGTTGCTGTTGTGGCTGGCGTCGTCAAGTGGATGAGCACAGTGGCGGGCTCGGCCTCCTAGGTTCCCCGGCTGCTCGAACGCTTCCACCTACAGTTGCTGCACGTACGTTCTCTGCGCCCTGGTCAGCTGCTGCGGCGCGCAAACATCGGCGAACTCGATCTTGACCAGCTGGTAGATGGAGTCAACGTCCACGGTGGCGCCGTGCTGCCCGGTGTAGACGTACACCTTGTTGTACACATGGAGGAAGGAGGGTGGACAGGGGAGCCGGCACGGCGGCGCTGAGCTAAATTTGCGAGGACTTTTTTCACTCACTGCATCTACCTCTCCCTCTACTACGCTGGCTCCTTCGTCCCAGCCCACCATAGCATATTTCAACTTGAACCAATCTCCTTCGATCCCGTCCAATCAGATATCATCGCGCCGCCTTTTAAAGGTGGAACAAGAGCATGGAATACGGGATGGCTAGAGCGGTACTTTATGGCGGTAAGGGACGCGGTGACGAAAGACTACGCTGATGCTGTCGTTCCGGAGAGGAACATTGAAGATGGTAGGGCGCACCGGGGAGTGCATGTTGCAATTCTGGTGATTAATCGTTAGTTCCTGATGCCTCATATGCCTATGTATACCAAATCCATATCCATGGTGTGTAGAGACACAAAACAAACAACATATGAAATGAGACTACGTGGTTCCAACTTCCAAGACGGAGAAGTGGGTTGAATGAAAAACAAACTATTTCACCTTTGCTTAGGGAAGGCTTACTCCTTATAAAAGGTCTCAATTGAATGGTATGGAGTGACATAAAGCCATCGGTCCCCCGGTAGGCCAGTAGCGAAATATCTCTTGGTAATGAGTTTAGTCCTCGGGTAGGTAAGTGGATATAGGGGCTTCATGAATTATTTAAATAAATGCTGAATTTGTTGCGGGGTTTTAAGAGGAAGATTCGTATTGCACTTTCAGTTCTGTACCAAGTTCAACATGCTTCACCTAACCAACGCAGTTCATGGCAATATAGCCTAATGATTGTAACTCCATCCTCATGGACAAAATGGAAGCTTGTACAGCCAACCTTACCATGTCTAGTAACATGCATGCATGGCTGCCTACATCCATGGTTAGCTCGCATGGTCGATCTGCATGGCCAATTAAACATCATTAAAAACAACTAAGAAGTGAGCAGCTTCCTCCAAAAGAAGTCCATTGCGTGTACTATGAAGAATGTACTGTAGAAAAGTAGAGCACTCCAACAGTCGCGTAAAAGTTTCGCGTCCAATAAAAGTTTTAACGCGTCACTGTAGCATTTTTATTGCGCCCAGACCAACATTGGTTTACCAGATGCCAAAAAATGCACGCCCAAAAAACACGCAGTGCAAATTGTGAACCGTCCGCAATCCGATGCGCAAAATATGCTGCGCGCGATAGCGTTTTTGAGCGCGTGTCCAAAACTTTTTCAACGCGCGCACTATTTTATAGTTTCTGTTGGAGCTGACCAACGCCTAAAGAACAAAAATTTTAACGCGTGGAGCAGTTTTTCGACGCCTGTTGAAGATGCTCGCTACACGACACCACTTATCATCTTGGTTTACATAATAGACCTAGGAGTATGGCATCTTTGGCAAGCTTTAGCGCCATTTTCTAGAAACCCTACAGCTGAGTCGTTAGCTAATTTCGAAGGAAATGAGCTTGTGGTAGACAATACATAGATGTGGAAAATGTGTAGCACAATTTTCTCTTCGATAAAAAAGACGTTCATCTCTGAATTCTTTAGTGGAACCATCCAATGATGCAACATCCAACTACACATTTAGTTGAAGAAAGTGAACATCATCCTAACAACTCCCAAACTGAGCAACAAAAAGATAAACATACTTTCCGCTAAGGCGGCTACTACAAATCATCCGACTGATGAAAGTAGTCACGCCACAAGCCGTCTGATCCGTCCGTTGTAACCGCTTGATGGGTCCTCTGATCACGTCAATCTGATTTCCTGCTTCGTCATTAGTAGAAAACAAATCTTTTGTCCATAGCATTAGTCCCGGTTAGGTTTTGAACCGACACTAATGACATCATTAGTCCCGGTTCGGGACGGTCATCATTAGTCCCGGTTCGTGCCACGAACCGGGACTAAAGGGGTTGAGACTTTAGTCCCGGTTGGTGTCTCCAACCGGGACTAAAGGTTAGACCTTTAGTTCCGGTTGGAGACACCAATCCGGACTAAAGGGGTTCTGAAAGTTTCTGTTTTAAATTGCTTATATCTTTTAGGATATTTAATGTTTTTGAGTGATTCTTTTTGCATTACATTTAAAATTTTGTCTAGTTTCTTTTTGTGCCATTA
The DNA here is from genome assembly GCA_022496015.1 of Hordeum marinum. Lineage (NCBI taxonomy): Eukaryota > Viridiplantae > Streptophyta > Magnoliopsida > Poales > Poaceae > Hordeum > Hordeum marinum. The sequence continues at coordinate 406,565,806 of CM039672.1, read as the reverse complement.
GTTATCAAATTTGAATGGTTCAAATTTGAATTCATTCAAATTTTCTTCAAATCCTAGATTGTCAATAACTTGAGTTTAAAAATAGTTCGTCCAGTTTGAAGGACGAAGTGCATCCAATTTTTACCGTAACCCTCTCAAATTTTTAGCACAAGCTATGTGGGTGAAATGATGATACCATGCCAAGTTTCAACCTTTTCATAGTTCATTTGTAGTGTTTTTCAATTTCAAGGTCATTTAGCTCAAATAAATCATTGAATGCATGAAAATTAGCAAATGAAGTTAGAAATGGTTGAACTTTGAGGATGTGGCTTTGAATGGTGCATATTGAATGCACAAAAATTCTATAGTTGAAATAAGTTAACAAAAATGAAATGCCTTTGTAACAGATGGGTTTTCGTCCGAAACCTTGATACTACGAAGGAGGTGGTCCAGTTTGTACACGAAGTGCATCCAGTTTTTGTCGTAACCCTCTCAACTTTTTAGCACAAGCTATATGGGTGAAATAATGATACCATGCCATTTTCAAAGTTCATTTGTAGTGCTTTTCAATTTCAGGGTCATTTAGCTCAAAAAAAAAATCATTGAATGCATGAAAATTAGCAAATGGAGTTAGAAACGATTGAACTTTGAGGATGTGGCTTTGAATGGTGCATATTGAATGGACAAAAAGTCTGAAGTTGAAATAAGTTAAAAAAAAAATTGAAATGTCTTTGTAACAGATGGGTTTTCGTCCGAAACCTTGATACTTCAAAGGAGATGGTCCAATTTGTACACGAAGTGCATCCAGTTTTTGCCGTAACCCTCTCAACTTTTTAGCACAAGCTATGTGGGTGAAATGATGATACCATGCCAAGTTTCAACCTTTTTAGATTTCATTTGTAGCGCTTTTCAATTTTAGGGTCATTTAGCTCAAAAAATCATTGAATGCATAAAAATTAGCAAATGAAGTTAGAAACGGTTGAACTTTGAGGATGTGGCTTTTGAATGGTGCATATTGAATGCACAAAAAGTCTAGAGTTGAAATAAGTTAACAAAAATGAAATGCCTTTGTAACAGATGGGTTTTCGTCTAAAACCTTGATACTTTGAAGGAGATGGTCCAGTTTGTACACGAAGTGCATCTAGTTTTTGCCGTAACCCTCTCAACTTTTTAGCACAAGCTATGTGGTGAAGTGATGATACCATGCCAAGTTTCAACCTTTTTAGAGTTCATTTCTGGTGCTTTTCAATTTCAGGGTCATTTAGCTCAAAAAAATCATTGAATGCATGAAAATTAGTAAATGAAGTTAGAAAGGGTTGAACTTTGAGGATGTGGCTTTGAATGGTGCATATTGAATGCACAAAAAGTCTAGAGTTGAAATAAGTTAACAGAAATGAAATGCCTTTGTAACAGATGGGTTTTCGTCCGAAACCTTGATACTTCGAAGGAGATGGTCTAGTTTGTACACGAAGTGTATCCAGTTTTTGCCATAACCCTCTCAATTTTTGAGCACAAGCTATGTGCGTGAAATGATGATACCATGCCAAGTTTCAACCTTTTAAAAGTTCATTTATGGTGCTTTTCAATTTCAGGGTCATTTAGCTAAAAAAAAATCATTGAATGCATTGAGAATTAGCAAATGAAGTTAGAAAGGGTTGAACTTTGAGGATGTGTCTTTGAATGTTGCATATTGAATGAACAAAAAGTCTGGAGTTGAAATAAGTTAAAAAAATTGAAATGCCTTTGTAACAGATGTGTTTTCATCCGAAACCTTGATACTTCAAAGGAGATGGTCCAGTTTGTACACGAAGTGCATCCAGTTTTTGCCCTAACCCTATCAACTTTTTAGCACAAGCTATGTGGGTGAAATGATGATACCGTGCCAAGTTTCAACCTTTTCAAAGTTCATTGTAGTGCTTTTCAAGTTCAGGGTCATTTAGCTCAAAAAAATCATTGAATGCATGAAAATTAGCAAATGAAGTTATAAAGGGTTGAACTTTGAAGATGTGGCTTTGAATGGTGCATATTGAATGCACAAAAAGTCTAGAGTTGAAATAAGTTAAAAAATGAAATGCCTTTGTAACAGATGGGTTTTTGTCCGAAACCTTGATACTTCGAAGGAGATGGTCCAGTTTGTACATGAAGTGCATCCAGTTTTTGCCGTAACCATCTCAACTCTTTAGCACAAGCTATGTGGGTGAAATGATGATACGATGCCAAGTTTCAACCTTTTCAGAGTTCATTTGTAGTGCTTTTCAATTTCAGGGTCATTTAGCTAAAAAAATCATTAAATGCATGAAAAAAAGCAAATGAAGTTAGAAAGGGTTAACTCTCGCTTGGTTAACCTTAGTTGTGACTTTGGTTGGTAGGTGCTAGCAGATGTAGTCGACGGTATAATTGAATGGACACCAACCTGGACTAAAGGGGTTATGAAATTTTCTTATATTTAGGAACAAAGGGAGTTGTTAGGTTTTAGTGTCTAGTTGGTATAGAAATTTTGAAATATGAATTTTCACCGTTTTTGCAAAAAAAAACGAAAAAAATGTAAAACGGCCATAACTTTTGCATACGACGTCGAAAAAACTTTAATATATAAATAAAAACTAGAGAAAAATTGGGACTCGATTTCACCCAGGTTTACCCGGTGAAGATTCTCAGATTCTCGAAATTCCAAAAGTAAAAAAAGTTATTTCAAAAAGTAATTTTTTCCAGAAAAATGAAAAATATATATTTTTAGAAAATATTTTTATTTAAAAATAAGTAAATGATATCATATTTGGATTCCTCACATTTTCTGATAATAACAGATATATTATTTGTCAAATTTCGATTTACAGATTTAAAGATATTAATTATGCCATATTAAATGAATAAATGGCAAAAAATGAATAAAATCGTTTTATTACTTATTTTTATTTTCATTGAAATTCAATATTATTATTACTTACTTTGCTTATTTTAATAATTTTTTGGAATTCAAAAAATCAAATCATGTGACATCAAGACTTAAGGTTTAATAGGATTGATAGCTTACTATTATAAGGAAAACAATAAGTGCTGACTTGGAAACTAGGGGCGATAGAACCTAAAAGTTAAGCGTGCTGGGGCTAGAGCAGTGAGAGGATGGGTGACCGACCGATAAGTTAGATGATTTGGAAAGATGATTAGAGATTAAATTTTCAAATAATTCAAAGATTTAAAAAAATAAAAAATAAATCTTTAGTCCAGGTTGGTAACATCAATCGGGACTAAAGGTCCTGCAGCCCCAGCATGCCAAGTGGAGGGCCTTTAGTCCCGGTCCGTGTTGAACCGTGACTAAGGGGGAGGGGGCTTTAGGCCCATACGAACTGGGATTAAAAGCCCGTTTTCTACTAGTGCGTTCTCCTATGGCCATCAAGGGCAGCAACCCAACACGGATTCTCGCTGTCGCCTAATTGTCATCGTTTCGCCACACAACTTCGCGGGAAGCCATTGCAGCGTCTCCGTTCTCAACTTGTCATGTCGCCGGCGGCAACACCCGCTTCATGGCAACATTGCCGACAACAAAGGGCCGCTTCATGGGAGCATCGTCATCCTCGACTGGTCGCCCCTCGGCAGCAGCATCCGCTTCATTGCATCGTCACCGGCAGTAGCGTCTGCTTCATGGAAGCGTTGCCGTCCTCGCCTTGTCGCATCATCGACAACGGCACCCCACTTCATTGCAGCATTGGCAGCAGCAGGGCACGCTTAATGGCAGTGTCGTTGTCCTTGCCTTGTCGCGCCATCGGTAACGGCGCCCACGCTTCATTGCAGCATCGCTTGAGATAGCATATGATTAATGCTAGTGTTTCCAACGACAGCAACAAGGAGACGTAGATGCTACATCGGTGAGCTCTGCCAAACACCGGGCACTCCCTCGCAACACCCCCAATGCTGCACCGCTGCGCTCACAAACACCGGCGATAGCGAGGCCGACGCGGGGAGCTGCAGATCGCCGACCAGGGAGCTGCAGGTCGATGCGGCCATGCGACAGATTGTTGACCGCTAGAGTGTTGCATCGTCGCCTGGTGCTGCATGCCGTCCCACCGGATGCTTCGAGGATGGTCAAATAGCTAAGCGAAAGATGGTGGTTGCATGATCTCGCTGCTAGAAAAAAGGAACGAGTGGTTTGCCTTGATGCTAGGGATAAGGTAGCGGCGTGGTGGGCCACGAGGACGCATGGCACGCGAGCGAGACGACTTATTTCTTATAGAAATCATCCAATAGGTTTTAAATGTTTTGCTTCCGCTAAACACAAGGAATAATGAGAAAGTGCCCAACAATATTATATCAGATTTCACAAACATCTTGATCATTGGCATCATGTACCCTTAAAGAGGCCATCAGTCTTTTTGACCCTCCTAGAAGGCAGACCATTATGAAAAATATGGAAAGGAAGATGACACTAGCCGGATCAAGCGGTATGTAAGCAGTGTTATTTCAAGTGTCCACATAGTTGGTATGTAACTCCCACATAAATAATTTTTCCTAAGATGATCTTGAGTTGGGTGTTAACATATTACTAGACGTTTGCTAGAGTTTGACATAATCCCATAAATAAATAATAAAGAAAATTAACATGAAGAGAAAAAAACTGGTTGAGGCGATGTCCGCAAATCATGCTCCCACCCCATCAGAGGCGATTCCATGGCGATCCGACCTCGACACCCTAGATCCACCGTTGCTGCTCGATGCTACCGGCCCAATCCAGATTGAGGTGACACATACTACATCATGCAACCACACGCTCGTTGAGGAGAACCAATTGGGTCTTCACAAGATCCGAAGGAAGATGACAGGGGCGATCCGCTCACTGATGGTCACGAATGATGCAACGAAGGGCGTGAAAGACATGGGAGGGGACATGAGAGGATCACAACCAGATGCGGGCTTGGGTCGGATCCGGGAAGGTATGGATCGATTCCGAATTTCTTTATAGGGCAGCAGTTCACAGGAAGGGATCTCAAAGTACGAATGGAATTGGAAAACCAGATCGGTTGCGAATCCGACACATAAGAGGCCGCATCCAAGGGCGGGCGCCCACACAGCTATTCCTAGCAAGAATCAGGAGTGTGTGCCTATGATTACATGTAAAACTCTGGCGGAGGCAATGGAAACCAAGGCTTAGAGGATTTAGCTGTCGGGATTTTTTCCAGAGCCAATACCCAGCGATAATTGCGAGGATTGTGGACTATGGGACCGTGTCGACCAGAAATTGCAAAGCAAAATGGTGAGTCAAGCACGCAAGAAATAATCAAGGGGATTGTTGGAAAGGGGATTCTGCCGAACATCGAAACGGAAACGGATCAGGCCCTGATAAAATTCTCACAAACAGGGGATCTGCCGGATAACATAATTCCGGATACATCAAATGGATATGATTTGCTGCCTGTGGTGAGGGTATGTTGTTGGGGTATAAAATCGATGGAGATGGCAAAGGCCCCTCCTGCATAAACCTATGAGCCAACACGTGAGTCACACACCTGCATCATGGAAAACAATGGAGACCGCTAGATAAAGAAGCGAATGACAGAGAGCAAGCTGGAAGTGGTAGCCTCAAATGGAAACGAACTTATGGGTAGGCGGCTAGAAAGGGGGTCCTCATTGCATGGTGGCCAAGGGGAGGCCTCCTTGCAGTCCGTCCAGCCCGCCCGCAGGCGACACCGATGGTGCACTCCCGCATACCGGTGGAGGAGATGGACCTGAGCAGGGCCAGGGCGGCCATGCGCACACACTCGCTCGTGGTGGAATACTTCTTCTTCATCCTTCCGTTCAGCACGATAGGCCTGTTCAGTGAACTGAAAAGCAAGTGGAGCCTACGCGGCCGCCTCAACTACATCCCCTCCGCAACAACCGCTTCATGCTTGAGTTCGAGCGAGAGGGCAATCGCCGCCATGTCCTTGAGAATGGCCCATGGACACACCGTAAGGGCGCCTTCCTCATAGTTCCCTTTGATGGACAGGGCAAGCCGGCCGATATGGTGGTGAATGTTATGCCTATTTGGGCTCGCATTTACAACGTCGCATCGCTCATGCTCACGTAGGAGATCAGATGGGATTTAGGGAGCCTCTTGGGTAAGTTTTTGAGAGTAGATGCTGATAGGGAGGGGAACATCTTCCCTAAATTTGTACGGAAACATGTAGAGCATGATGTAAACACACATCTCCTATGTGAGATCAGTATTAGGGAACTGGGTGAGGATGGCCCGATGGAACTAGAGGTTAAGTATGAGCGTGCCCCCGCTTATGTATGTATTGTGACCACATAGGGCACATGAAGAGAGAATGTAGGATACCGATGGACGACAAGACCCTACGGTATACAACTACAATGAGAGCTTCTCCTTTCAAGCCGAGCAAGAGCAAAGGTGGATTTGTGGATCCAGACGCTGGCAGTGCCAGGCGCTTCCTGCACTTTGGCCCTGAGGTGTACAAAGAAGCATGGACTGCCCCGGCGAAGCTCGCATGGGAGACACTAGGGAGAGCCCAGAATGAAGGGAACTCTGCCCACACGCAGGAGATGGTAAGATAAATGCAAATCCTAGATAATATCCTATAGGATCCGGGTGTCTAGGCTGTGATTTTAGCGGTGAGCAGGCTAAAAGTCAGCGAGGATCCTCCACAAGAAAGGGGGAAAAAGAAACATGTCGATGCTGATCAAATACGACCATCTTCGCCAACGAACCCTGGGGAAGACAGTGGCTCTGAACCCATCAGAACCGTGGAGACCGTGGCCACTGCTACAACACCCCTGGTCGAGTTTAGATCTATGGAGGCGATGTGGGAAGACATCGACAAAACCCGTCCCCTCCACACCATCCCAGATGCGACAACACCCCCATACGCACCAGGGTTCAGGTCGGCAGCGCTCCTCAAGGCCACCCCCATCACTGCCTCTACCCCAACTCCGGTGGTGGCAGAAGTGATGACATGAGAGGTCTCTATCCAGGCTATAGGGGGCGATGCTGGTGGCAGTGCGAGTCTTGACACAGTCACCACAAACAAGATGACGGCTACTACAGTCCTCAAGGGAGCAAAGGACAAAAACAAGAACATGGCAAGGTATAGTAGGCCGAGCAAGGGAGGGAGGCCTAATGAAACGGGACTAGTGGTGGAATTAGTCCCGGTTTGAAAGCTAACCGGGACTACTGCTTCGGTCCAAAGTCCTATTTTCTACTAGTGGTGACTTGAGAGGTAGAATTAGTGCGAGGAAAGAGAGGGGCAGGCATTGATCCTGCTCTGAGTGATGTATTAATCCGTAATAGTGGTGAGGGTAGAGAGTGGCACAAGAAACAGAAATGGAAAGAGGATAAAGAGGGTGGGAGTGACAAAGGGGAGACTGGTTGGAAGGAGGCAACCGGCAAAGGGGCCACCAGGGAACTGACGGGTGCCGAGGACGGTGCCCATGAGGAGGAATGACAGTGCTATGGTGGAACTGCCGGGGTCAGGGCCACCCCGGGACAGTTCAAGAGCTAGTGTGCCTAGTGCGCACTCATCGCCCCACTGTCGTGTTCATCTCAGTGAGCAGTGTAAGGCAGCCATTATTTTCACAAATCATGTTGCGAATAAAAGTTAGTAGATAAAGAGCTGACGGTAGAGAACTTTGATGCAGTCTAACACATAACTTCATTGTTTCTATGTGCCATTTCATTATACTCATAGTTATATGAGTGTGATAATCTTTTCTATACAAAAGCAGTCCGAGCAAAAAAAGAGAAGAAAAAAGGGGGAGTCAAGCTTGTAGTGCCTAGTGTTGTTGTCAAATTAGATTGGCCAATCCATACTAGCTCCTGATGTAGAAAAGTAAAACAAGTAGAAAAGGAGTCAAAGGATATGGGAAAATAAGTACTATATATAATTTTTGCATGATTCAACATAGAACTTATCAGTTTATTGGACGTGTCTAGGGAGCCATGAGCGCTTGTTCGTCTGATTGAGCATACCTTCCTTTTTAGCAAACAGACCACCTGGTCCAGAAATAGTATCAGAACAGGAAGGGCATGTGGTCCCCCTTCCACCACCGTACTTTGCCCACGTACGCTATGATACAATCAGTCAAGTTCGTTGTCCCACGAGCATTTATTTGTGGTTTCATTTAAAAAAAAGCCACACTTTTGATTTGAGAGTCAAAATTCAATTCTGTTTTCACCACTCGGTTTCTCACGATGAGTTCTTAAGAACTAGATCCCATATGGATAGGTTTCATCGAACTTTTTTTCGTGGGCAACTTGGGCTCAATGGAGACAATATTAATGCTATGGGGAGACAACTTTTTATTTTTGACCTCGCAGGACTTCCTATTAGGTTGGTTTGCGTAGAAATGAGTAAATCCGCAGAAAACATGAGGCACCTTTAGTGCTACATACAAGCAACTTCAATGCACTATGTGTACTATTGGAAATATGCCCTAGAGGCAATAATAAATTAGTTATTATCATATTTCCTTGTTCATGATAATCGTTTATTATCCATGCTAGAATTGTATTGATTGGAAACTTAGATACATGTGTGGATACATAGACAACACCATGTCCCTAGTATGCCTCTAATGGACTACCTCGTTGATCAAAGGTGGTTAAGGTTTCCTAGCCATGGACATGAGATGTCATTTGATAACGGGATCACATCATTAGGAGAATGATGTGATGGACAAGACCCAAACTATAAACGTAGCATATGATCATGTCAGTTTATTGCTAAAGTTTTCTGCATGTCAAGTATCTGTTCCTATGACCATGAGATCATGCAACTCACTGACATCGGAGGAGTACCTTGTGTGTATCAAACATTGCAACATAACTGGGTGACTATAAAGGTGCTCTACAGGTATCTCCAAGGGTGTCTGTTGGGTTGACATGGATCAAGACTGGGATTTGTTACTCTGTGTGACCGAGAGGTATCTTAGGGCCCACTCGGTAATACAACATCACAACAAGCATTGCAAGCAATGTGACTAAGTGTTAGCCACAGGATCTTGTATTACGGAACGAGTAAAGAGACTTGCCGGTAACGAGATTGAACTAGGTATAGAGATACCGACAATCGAATCTCGGGCAAGTAACATACCGAAGAACAAAGGGAACAACATACGGGATTAACTGAATCCTTGACATACATGTTCAACCGATAAATATCTTCATAGAATATGTAGGAACCAATATGGGCATCTAGGTCCCGCTATTGGTTATTGACTGTAGAGGTGTCTCAGTCATTTCTACATAGTTCTCGAACCCGCAGGGTCTACACACTTAAGGTTCGATGACGTTTCAATAGTATTGAGTTATGTATGCTGGTGACCGAAGGTTGTTCGGAGCTCCGGATGAGATCCCGGACGTCACAAGGAGCTCCGAAATGGTTCGGAGGTAAAAATTGATATATAGGAAAGTGGTGTTTGAACTCCGGAAAAGTTTTTGGCATTTCCGGTAGTGTACCGGGAGTGATGAATGGGTTCCGGGGGCCAGCCCAAAAGGCCCTATGCGCAAGGGGAAAGGAGGAGGAGTAGGGGCCAAGTAGGAAAGGAGTCCTACTAGGAGTCCACCTCCCTTGTGGGAGGTGGACTCCTCCCCTCTTGCCTTCAGCCGAAGCTCTCCTTGTAGGAGGGGAAAGGCTGCCTCCTCTCCTCTCCCTCCTATATATACTAAGGGTTTTTGAGGGCATCCCCCAACCCTAATAGCCACGTGCTGCCCTTTTCTTCCTCTAGATCTGTTTCTCCTCTAGATTAGTTCTGCGGTGCTTAGGCGAAACCATGCAGGATTAGTTCACCACCACCGCCACCACACCGTTGTGCTGCCGGAGAACTCATCTACCTCTCCGCTCCCTCTTGCTGGATCAAGAAGGTGGAGATTGTCATCGAGCTGTACGTGTGCTGAACGCGGAGGTGTCATCTGTTCGACGCTAGATCGGAAGGACCATGATGGGATCGAGAGATGGACCGTGATGGGATCGAGACGATTCATGATTGGATTGTAGGACGGATCGTGATGCGATCATGGGAAAGATCGTGACTGGATCGCGAGATGGACCGTGATGGGATCGCATGACGCTCGGCGATTTGGATCTCGAAGACGTTCGACTACATCAACCACATTTCTTAACGCTTCCCGCTTAGCGATCTACAAGGGTATGTAGATCCACTCTCCCTCTCATAGATGCTCATCACCATGGATAGATCTTGCGTGTGCGTAGGAATTTTTTTGTTTCCCATGCAACTTTCCCCAATAGTGGCATCATGAGCTAGGTCTATGTGTAGATGAGATCTCGAGTAGAACACAAAGGAGTTCCTGGGCGTTGATGCTTAGATTGCTTCCTCCCTTGGTCAAGTTTTGGTTCAGCTGTATTGTGGGATGAAGCAGCCCGGGCCAACCTTTCTCGTATGCTTACGAGAGACCAGTTCCATCGACTGACGTGTAACTTCGTTGCACAAAGATGGCTGGCAGGTGTCTGTTTCTCCTACTTTAGTTGGATCGGATTCGACAAAGGCGGTCCTTGAGAAGGTTCAAAAGCAACTTATGTATCACCGTTGTGGTTTTTGCCTAGGTGAGAATTGTTATTGCTAGATACCCGTAGCAGCCACATAAAACATGCAACAACAATTGGAAGACGTCTAACTTGTTTTTGCAGGGTATGTTGTGATGTGATATGGCCAATTACATGGTGAGATATATGTGATGTATGAGATGATCATGTATTGTATAGAATATCACGACTTGCATGTCGATGAGTACGGCAACCAGCAGGAGCCATAGGGTTGTCTTTAATTATTGTATGACATGCGTGTCAATCGTTAAGCGCTATGTAATGCTTTACTTTATCACTAAGCGGTAGCAATACTAGTAGAAGCATGGTGGGCGTGACAACCCCGATGGCGACACGTTGATAGAGATCAGGATGATGGAGATCATGGTGTCATGCCGGTGATGATGGAGATCATGTCGGTGCTTTCAAGATGGAGATCAGAAGCACAAGTTCATGGCCATATCATGTCACTTATGATTTGCATGTTATGTTAATCCTTTTATGCACCTTGTTTTGCATAGGACGACAGTAGCATTATAAGGTGACCCCTCACTTAAATTTCAAGATAAACTGTGTTCTCCCCGAGTGTGCACCGTTGTGAAAGTTCGTCGTGTCGAGACACCATGTGATGATCGGATATGATAGACTCTACGTTCACATACAACGGGTGCAAGCCAGTGTTGCACGTGCAGAACACTCGGGTTAGACTTGACGAGCCTAGCATGTACATACATGGCCTTGGAACACAACAGGCCGAAAGGTCGAACATGAGTCATATAGTAGATATGATCAAGATGATGATGTTCACCATTGAAACCACTTCAACTCACATGATGATTGGACTTGAGTTTGTGAATTTGGATAATGTATCACTCGAATGACCGGAGGGATGTCAATTTGAGTGGGAGTTCTTAGGTAATATGATTAATTGAACTCATTATCATGAACATAGTCAAAGTGTCTTTGCAAATTATGTTGTAGATAGCTCGCGCCGTAGCTCTCCTGTTTCATTGATACGATCCTAGAGAAAAGTAAGTTGAAACATAAAGGTAGCAATTATGCGGACTAGGTCCGTGGTCAGAGGATTGTCCTCAGTTGCTGCACAGAAGGCTTATGTCCTTGATGCACCGCTCGGTGCGCCACCCCCTCAAACGGCGACTATGGATGTTGTGAACATCTGACAGTCACATTCTGAAATTGGGATCTCAGGCTCGTACCCATGTTGAGAGGTATGAGACCTCCAACAAGATTCTTTGCCTGCAAGATGAAGGAGAATAGCTCAATCGGTGAGCATGTGTTCATATTGTCTAGGGTATTACAATCGCTTGAATCGGGTGGGAGTTGATCTTCCAGATAAGATAGTGATTGATATAGTTCTCCAAGTCACTGCCACTAAGCTACTAGAGCTTCATGATGAACTATAAAATGCCAGGGATGGAAATAATGATCCCTGAGCGATTCGCAATGTTTGACCCCGCGAAGGTAGAAATCAAGAAGGAGCATCAAGTGTTGATGGTTAGTGAAACCACTAGTTTCGAGAAGGGCAAGGGTTAAGAGGGAAACTTCATGGATGGCAAGTCAGTTGCTGCTCCAATGAAGAAACCAAAGGTTGAACCCAAACCCAAGACTAAGTGCTTCTTTTATGAGGAGAGCAGTCGCTGAAGTGGAACAACCCTAGATACTTGGTAGATAAGAAGGCTGGCAATATCATCATAAGTATATTTGTTATACGTGTTATTGATGTGTACCTTGATAGTACTCCTAGTAGCACCTGGGTATTGGATACCAGTTCGGTTGCTAAAGTTTAGTAACTCGAAATGAAAGCTACGGAATAAACGGAGGCTAGCTAAAGTTGAGGTGACGATGTGTGTTGGAAGTGTTTCCAAGGTTGATGTGATCACCATCGCACACTCTCTCTACCTTCGTGATTAGTGATAACCTAAATAAATGTTATTTGGTGTTTGTGTTGAGCATGAACGTGATTAGATCGTGTTTATTGCAATACAATTATTCATTTAAGTTAAAGAATAATGGTTATTCCGTTTACATGAATAATACCTTCAATGGTCATACATCCAATGAGAATGGTTTATTGAATCTTGATCATAGTAATACACATGTTCATAACATTGATGCCAAAAGATACAAAGCTAATAATGATAGTACCACATACTTGTGGCGCTGCCGCTAAATGTCATATTGGTATAAATCGCATGAAGAAACTCCATGCTGATGGATCTTTGGATTCACTCGAGTTTGAATCGGTTGAGACATGTGGAACATGCCTCTTGGGCAAGATGACTAAAATCCCGTTTTCTGACTTGATGGAACGGCCAAGTGACTTATTGGAAATGATATATGTTGATGTATACAGTCCAATGAGTGTTGTAGCGTGTGGTGGATAACGTTATTTTCTTACCTTCACTGATGATTTGAGTAGATATAGAATATATTTATTTAATGAAACACAAGTCTGGAATGTTTGAAAAGTTCAAGAAAATTCAGAGTGAAGTTTAAGATCATCGCGTCAAGAATATATAAATGTTTATGATATGATCGTGGAGGTGAATATCTGAGTTACGCGTTTGTTATACAACTTAAGATAATTTGAAAGTTGTTTCACAACTCACGCCACCTGGAACACCATAGTGTGATGGTGTGTCCAAACGTCGTAGTCGTTCTTTATTGATATGGCGCGTACTGTGATGTCTCTTATCGTTTTTGCCACTTTCGTTTTGAGGTTATGCATTAGAGACAACTACATTCACTTTAAATAGGGCACCATCTAAATCCGTTGAGATGACACTGTATGATTTGGCAGAAACCTAAGTTGTCATTTCTTAGAGTTTGGGAATACGCCGCTTATGTCTGATAAGCTTGAACCCAAAGCGGAAAGGTGCATCTTCATAGAATACCCTAAGGAAACATTTGGGTATGCCTTCTATGTCAGATCCGAGGGCAAAGTGTTTGTTGCTAAAAACGGATCCTTTCTCGAGAAAAAGGTTTCTCTCGAAAGAATTGAGTGGGAGGAAGATAGAACTTGATCAGGTTGTTGGACCTTTGTTTCAACCCGAGAGTAGCGCATCACAGCAAGATGTTTCTGTGAAACCTACGTCAGTTGAAGAGGAAGTTAATGATGATGATCATGAAGCTTCGGATCGAGTTACTATCAAACCTCGTAGGTCGACAAGGACGCATACTGCTCCTGAGTGGTATGGCAACCCTGTCTTGGAAGTCATGTTGTTCGGCAACGATGAACCGATGAACTATGGAGAAGCGATGATGGGCCCAGATTCTAACAAATGGTTAGAGGCCATGAAATCCGAGAAAGGATCCATGTATGAAAACCAAGTATGGACTTTGGTAGACTTGCCCCTTGAACGACAGGTCGTTGAGTACAAATGGACCTTTAAGATGAAGACATATGCTGATGGTGAATGTCACCATTTATAAAGCTTGACTTGTCGCAAAGAAGTTTTCACCAAGTTCAAGGAATTGACTACGATGAGACTTTCTTACCATTAGCGATCCTAAAGTCTGTTGGAATTATGTTAGCAGTTGCTGCATTTTTCAATTATGAAATCTGGCAGATGGATGTCAAAACATAGTTTCCTTAATGGTTTGCTTGAGGGAAGGTTGTATGTGATACAAGCAGAAGGTTTTGTCAGTCCTAAGGACGCTAAAAGGTGTGTAAGCTCCAGCAATCCTTCTATAGGCTAGAGAAAGCATCTCGGAGTTGGAATATACACTTTGATGAGGTGATCAAAGTTTTGGGTTTATACAAAGTTTATGAGAAACTTGTATTTACAAGAAAGTGAGTGAGAGCACTATAGAATTTCTGATAAGTATATGTGGTTGACATATTGTTGATCGGAAATAATGTAGAATTTCTGGAAAGCATAAACGGTTGTTTGAAAAGAGTTTTTCAACGGAAGACCTGGATAAAGCTACCTAATTGTTGGGCATCAAGATTTATAGAGATAGATCAAGATGCTTGATGAGAATTTCAATGAGTACATACCTAGAAAAGATTTTCAAAGAGTTCAAAACGGATCAGTCAAAGAAAGAGTTCTGGCCTGATTTGTAAGGTGTGGATTTGAGTGAGACTCAAAGCTCGACCACGACAGAAGAAGGAGAAAGGACGAAGGTCGTCCCCTATGCCTTATTCATAGGCTCTATATAGTATGCCATGTTGTGTACCGCACCTGTGTGTGCCTTGCCATGAGTCTTTCAAGGGGTACAAGAGTGATCCTGGAGTGGATCACTGGACAACGGTCAAGATTATCCTTAGTAACTAGAGGAATGAGGAAATATTTCTCAATTACGGAGGTGATAAAGAGTTCGTCGTAAAGGGTTACGTCGATGCAAGTTTTAACACCAATCTAGATGACTCTTAGTAGCAATCCGAATACGTATAGTGGAGCAACCATTTGCAAAAGGTCCAAGTGTAGTGTGGTAGCAGTGTTTACAATATGACAGAGATTTGCAAAGCACACACGGATCTGAATGTCGCAGACCCGTTGAGTAAAAGACCTCTCTCACATGCAAAGCATGATCGAGCCCCAGAACTCAATGGGTGTTAGATTCATAACAATGTGAATCACATGGTGATGTGATCTAGATTATTAACTCTAGTTCAAGTGGGAGACTGTTGGAATTATGCCCTAGAGGCAATAATAAATTAGTTATTATCTTATTTCCTTGTTCGTGATAATCGTTTATTATCCATGCTAGAATTGTATTGATCAGAAACTCAGATACATGTCTGGATACATAGAGAACACAGTGTTGCTAGTTCACCACCACCGCCACCACGCTGTTGTGCTACCGGACAACTCATCTACCTTCTTGATCCAACGACACTGTGTTCTCTATGTATCCAGACATGTATCTGAGTTTCTGATCAATACAATTCTAGCATGGATAATAAACGATTATCATGAACAAGGAAACATGATAATAACTAATTTATTATTGCCTCTAGGGCATATTTCCAATAGTCTCCCACTTGCACTAGATTCAATAATCTAGCTCACACCGCTATGTGATTTACATTGTTATGAATCTCACACCCAATGAATTCTAGGGTTCGGTCATGTTTTGCATGTGAGAAAGGTTTTAGTCAACGGTCTGCAACATTCACATTCGTGTATACTTTGAAAATCTCCATGTCATATTGTAGATGCTGCTACCACGCTCCACTTGGACTATTCCAAATGACTGCTCCACTATACGTATCTGGATTGCTACTTAGTGTCATCCGGATTGGTGTTAAAGCTTGCATCGATGTAACCCTTTATGACGAACTCTTTATCACCTCCATAATTGAGAAATATTTCCTTAGTCCTCTAGTTACTAAGGATAATTTGACCACTGTCCAGTGCTCCACTCCTGGATCACTCTTGTACCCTTTGACAGACTCATGACAAGGCACACACATGTGCGGTACACAACATTTCATACTATATAGAGCCTATGGCTAAGGCATAGGGGACGACCTTCGTCCTTTCTCTTTCTTCTACTGTGGTCGAGCTTTGAGTCTTACTCAACTTCACACGTTACAAATAAGGTAAGAACTCCTTCTTTGACTGATCCATTTTGAACTCTTTCAAAATCTTGTCAAGGTATGTACGCATTGATAGTATCATCAAGCATCTTGATCTATCTCTATAGATCTTGATGCCCAACATTTAAGTAGCTTTATCCAGGTATTCCTTTGAAAAACTCTTTTCAAACAACCATTTATGCTTTACAGAAATTATACATCATTCCAATGAACAATATGTCAACCACATATACTTATCAGAAATTCTATAGTGCTCCCACTCACTTTCTTGTAAATACAAGTTTCTCATAAACTTTGTGTAAACTCAAAAACTTTGATCACCAAATTAAATTGTATATTCCAACTCCGAGATGCTTGCTCCATCCCATAGAAGGATTGCTGGAGCTTGCACACCTTTTAGCATCCTTAGGACTCACAAAACCTTCTGGTTGTATCACATACAACCTTTCCTCAAGGAAATCGTTATGGAAACGATGTTTTGACATCCATCTGCCAGATTTCATAATTGAAAAATGCAGCAACTGCTAACATAATTCCAACAGACTTTAGCATCGCTACGGATGAGAAAGTCTCATCGTAGTCAAGTCCTTGAACTTGTCGGAAACTTCTTTGCGACAAGTTGAGCTTCATAAATGGTGACATTCACCATCAGTGTTTGTCTTCTTCTTAAAGGTCCATCTGTACTCAATGACCTGCCGTTCAACGAGCAAGTCTACCAAAGTCCATACTTGGTTTTCATTCATGGATCCTTTCTTGGATTTCATGGCTCCTAGCCATTTGTTGGAATCCGGTCCCACCATCGCTTCTTCATAGCTCGTAGGTTCACTGTTGTCTAACAACATGACCTCCAAGATAGGATTAACGCACCACTCAGGGGTGGTACGAGTCCTTGTCGACCGACGAGGTTCGATAGTAACTTGATCCGAAGCTTCATGATCATCATGAGTTCCTTCCTCTTCACTTGGTGTAGGCGTTACAAAAACATCTTTCTGCGTCATGCTACTATCCAACTGAAGTGACGGTTCGACTACCTCATCAAGTTCTACTTTCCTCCCACTCAATTCATTCGAGCGAAACTCTTTCTCGAGAAAGGACCCATTTTTAGCAACAAACACTTTGCCCTCGGATCTGAGATAGAAGGTATACCCAACTGTTTTCTTAGGGTATCCTAGGAGGATGCACTTTTCCGCTTTGGGTTCGAGCTTATCATACATAAGCCTCGCATTCCCAAACTCTGAGAAATGACAGCTTAGGTTTCTGCCAAACCAAAATTCATATGGTGTCATCTCAACGGATTTTAGATGGTGCCCTATCTAAAGTGAATGCAGTCATCTCTAATGCATAACCCAAAATGATAGTGGCAAAACGAAAAGAGGTAGCATAGTACGCACCATATCCAATAGAGCACGACTACAACGTTCGGACACACCATGACACTATGGTGTTCCAGGTGGCGTGAGTTGTGAAACAACTTCCACATTGTCTTAAGTTGCATACCAAACTCGTAACTAAGATATTCACCTCCACGATCATATCATAGACATTTTATCTTCTTGCCACGATGATCTCAAACCTCACTCTGAATTTGCTTGAACTTTTCAAATATTTCAGACTTGTGTTTCATCAAGTAAATACGCCTATATCTACTCAAATCATCAGTGATGGTAAGAAAATAACGATATCCACCCCACACTACAATACTCATTGGACCGCATACATCCACATGTATCATTTCCAATAAGTCACTTGCCCGCTCCATCATACCGGAAAACGGGGTCTTAGTCATCTTGCCGAAGAGGCATTGTCCGCATGTCTCAACTGATTCAAAATCGAATGAGTCCAAAGATCCATCAGCATGGAGTTTCTTCATGCGCTTTACACCAATATGAAATTTAGCGGCAGTGACACAAGTATGTGGTACTATCATTATTAACTTTGCAGCTTTTGGCATCAATATTATGAACATGTGTATCACTACGATCAAGATTCAATAAACCATTCTCATTGGGTGCATGACCACTACTAGGATAAAGACTAGTAGTAGTGCTTGTTTTCCCCTTAGTAGTAGCACTGGTGGCAGCGCTACTGCTAAGGCGCTACAGCTAAGTGTTTAGAAGTAGCGCTGAAAAACCAGCACTACTGGTAAGTACTGTTAGCAGTAGCGCTGTTGTACAAGAAGCGCTGCTGCTAAACCAGCGCTACTGCTACAACTCACCAACGCTACTGCTAAACCAGCACTGCTAAGATTTAATTCCCCTCTACTTATTTGTGCATGTTCTATACGGTAGTTTCGTCATATCATAATAAACATACATTATTCTCATCATATCATACACATACAGGAGACTCGTCATACCACCACCATCATAATCCAACACAAATATCATCACATCTCGAAAATAGCAATACACAAGTCATGTCAGGTCTCGAATAAATGCAACTGCATAGTCATGGCACACACACAAGTTTCATCAGCTCTATCTAAACCATGATGTAGAAGAGAAGAGCGATCAGGATGAGGAAGAGCGCGACGAAGTAGTACTTCTTGAGGCACCGGTTTTGCTCCCTCTCTTGCCGGAGTGTCCACCTCAAGTAACTATTTTCCGCTTTGGCTTTGTTGTCGAACCCTCAAGGGCTAGCGCCCAAGTACCTGTCCACTTGGGCGTGA
This sequence comes from Hordeum marinum, assembly GCA_022496015.1. Taxonomy (NCBI): domain Eukaryota; kingdom Viridiplantae; phylum Streptophyta; class Magnoliopsida; order Poales; family Poaceae; genus Hordeum; species Hordeum marinum. The sequence goes on along the minus strand of CM039672.1, from coordinate 406,547,061 downwards.
GCGTCTAGCCATCTCCGATGAATACGGCATAGCAGTCCTTCGCCATCTCCGATCTATGTACCTACATTGTAAGTTGATGAATTCAACGATAATATGCAACATAATGTACTTGAGAAACACAAAGAGGCATAGTTAGAAAAATACAAGCAACCTATAGTAAACATAAATAATTAAGGAAGTTCCTCATACTCAAACTAATTAACTAGAGCGATCTACGCTAGTTCATAGAAAGACAGTAGTACTAATTAAACATACACATTGTCATCGTTAATCACTCCTCCATGTCGGTGCTCCAATCTTGATAGTCAGGGAGGAAGCACCCGAGCTTTGTGAAAGGCTTCAGGTCCAGACTCTGAGCGCATAGCAGTGTTCGGACATCCTCCCGACTCATTGGCCCATAGTAGCACATCCCTGATTTTTCGAGGACCTCCTTCATGATCAGTTGGGCAAGTTCACACTGTACATGATAAAACTTAGCTCAGATTCGATGATCTGGTGTCCTTCCTATGCTTCTGGCCCAGTTGACAATCTCGGTATCACTGGAATTAGCTGACATGCGAAGGCATTGATTATCCCTTCTGTACTCGATCCTGTGATGCATAAGGTAGAATCCACCAGCCTTACTATCGTTCGGTTGCTGGATGCAGCAGAAGTCAGTCTTATGGCCGAAAGCCAACCCTCTATTCCTCTACTTTTTCATCTGGATATATCCACCACTAAGGTTGAAGGTTAAAAGGGCAGTACCGAGAACACTCTTTATGTGCGTGTAATCCCTCTTCTTGATGATCTTCGCTGAGTCCAAGTACAGAGCATGGGAGTATTGTGGGTACAGACAGATGAGGATGCCCCCCGCTGCACAAAATAAGTACACCTCAAATTAGCCTCCATGCTTGCAAAGGAATGATTAAAACTTATGACATGATATCCGCGGATGACTTACATGGGATGATAAGGCAGGAGAATTGTTTCCTTGTCCTTATTAGCGACCATGAACTCACCAATGTACTTGCTCGCATAGTAACGATGCTCTTTGCAGACTGCCAAGAAGCTCTCATGCATATAGTACGGGTCCGTGACGAACATATATTTTATGTTCTCGCGCCTGATGATGTAGTTGAGATGCAGTGCATACATGCGGATGAACTGAAAATCCATCTTGGTCATGTGGAACATGTTGTAGATGTAGTCAAATCACAGGATGAACTTATCCGCGGGACATCTATCGACGTATAACCTCCCACCCGTAATCCGAGCCACGTAAAGCGAGTATCCTGGTTTTTCCGAGATAAGAAGGCTTTTCTCGTTGACCAGGACATCATCATGAAGTCTCCTTAGATCATTGTTCAGTATGTCCTCCAGTGCTTTCTGAGGTAGGATCGGGTGGCCGGCGACATGGAAATGCTCCGCACCTACGACGGGTATTCTGTCTACCTGTCGAGGCTTTAGAGGCGGTTGGCTGCTTGAAGCGCCTTTAGAGCCTTTCCTAACCGGTCTCTTCCTTTGCTTCTTGACGGGTGGCGCCGGTAGTGAGCCGACCGCCATAGCTTCCCTAACCACCACCCCCAATGTCGTCGGGCTAAGCAGTGGACGGCCCTCGTGTTGTTCTTCCTAGGTAGAGGCGACATCTGGAGGCGTTTCCTGCGAGGATCGCATGAAGAGAGACTTATTGCAATCAGCCTTAGGACATTTCGGCTCCGGCAAATCAGGCAGCATCAAAATCATCATCTCTATGCTCATAGCCTGAGTCAGAGTCCCAAGCATCGTCATAGGCAGTATTGATATACTGGTTAGGGTCATCCTCCTCCTCCTCCTCTATGACATCATCAGCATTTGCTTCTTCGATGGGGAGACGTCATCTGGCACTAATGGAGGCTCTCCCTCGCATCGTCCGCTATCACTCGCCATGACAGGTGCAGGTAATTGGGTAGGTGGGGTGGTGTCCATACCTTGTTGAGGAGTTGTCATAGGTGTGCTACCGGGATCCTCGACATGAAGAAGAGTCTTTGGCAAGGAAATAACCAGCCCTTGCATGCACCAATCCTTTTAGGGGTCTCGTCATCATCGACTTGTACCGGTGGAGGCAAATCCTTGAAGAACGCTTTGACACTGGCCACACAAACTTTGAAGACGCTATGGGGCATCTGTCGGTTGTGTAATATGCGTTCCTTTGGCTTCACGATCGTTGCCTCTCCGTCATCCACCTTCTGGCCTTTGATGTCATACAGTAGGGTGCACGGAGTTTCGTTGGCCTGCGAAGACATGTCTGCAACGTCAAAGATCCGAAATGCAACTGAAACAGAAGACTATAGATATGTTGGTCAAGAGGGTATGACGCGTAATTACTGTGAGGGCGTCGAGTTCAACCAAAGACGAAGCCCCACTGAGCACGCCAGAGACGGAGGACGGGTTGCTATGAACAGGAGCGGGACTAGGTACGGGAGCATGTGTGGTGGCGTGAGAAAGTGCTGGTGGTGCGATGTTCACTGAATTGATCCCGACGTAGCTTGTAAGGTGAAAGTCCGCTGGCGCTTTACCTGGATTATACTTCGTTCATTTGAAAAATGCCGAAAGCAAGCTGGAAATAATGGAAGATTTGAAGTCAGCCATGATGCCAGCTACCGCTGCACTGACCCTTGCATCGACCATCTGTTCCAACTCTTCTTTGGTCTCAGCTTTGGTCTTATTAACCACAAGCGGGACCTTCTGGTCGATGGTCTATTGAGTAAGCAACCCTATCTGCCTTCTTTCCTTTGGCTTCTTGTGGTAGCACGTCTTCCACGAGGCACCATCTCTGACACCATGCACTCATCCATACGACGACGCTTTATCCTCCGACACCTTTTTTAGTATGTTGAGGGATAGGCTGAAAGGGGTGTCCCACTTTGGCTCGCCGATGACTAAAAAGACTCGTCGCTTTTGGCTGCCTTTTGGTGCTACTCTTTCTGTAAAAGGAACATGGATGGTTTAAAAATGTGACAAAACTTGCTATCGAATTGATTGGAAGCTAATACAAGGTGGTAATATAAAATTACTAGTAGTCTCATGAACTCCCTCGTGTTCGGGTCCGTGTAAAAGATTTTCTTGACGGGGTCCCACTTGTACCAGGCCCTGATCCGGTCATGCTCCTGCGGGTCGGTGAACTCCACCCAGGGGTCTGGAATTTCATGACTTTCATGTTCTATTGGAAATATGCCCTAGAGACAATAATAAATTGGTTATTATCATATTTCCTTGCTCATGATGGTCGTTTATTATCCATGCTATAATTGTATTGATCGGAAACTTAGATACATGTGTGGATACATAGACAACACCGTGTCCCTAGTATGCCTCTAATAGACTAGCTCTGTAACATCCCAAATTATGAAATTATGGAATGATTGTTTGTTTGATTGAGTGATTGAAATTGAGTGAAATTAGAAACTTTTAAAAACTTTTGAATGAGAGGGAATGACATGACTTTCCTCTTTTGTGATTTGATTTCAAATTCAATTCCATTTCAAATCAGTGAGAGAAGATAACATGACTTCTTCATAAACAAGGAATTTGAAAAGTGGATTTGAAAATCTCTGCATTATTCTTTTTGGATATCATTTCATATTTGGTTCCTTTTTAATTTTTGAAAGAATTCAAATAACCTTGACAAGTTTTGAGAGGAGTACCATGACACTCCACACCAGGGTTATTTTCATGAAATATACGAACCCTAAAACCCAGGGGGTTATTTGAAAATTTATTGCAAAAGAATTTAAAATCAAATTAGGCATTTTTTGAAAATAATTTTGTTAGTATTTATTTTGGCCGTGGAAAAATGTTCATTAAATAGCATTTATTCCCCTGATCAAATTGATATATATATATCCTATTGTTGGAAATGTTTTGAATGCCTTAAAGAGTTTTAAATGCCCTGGAAAATAGAAAAGGAAACGAATTTAAACGTTTTAATAGAAAACCGGCCGGCCCACAGCCCTTAAACCCCGAGATCCCTCCGGATCGGTCACCGACGCTACTGATCCTGCCCCCACTCTCACTGACACGCGGGACCCACTGTCCGACCGCGCCATCCCCGCGCTCATCCCCTTCCCCTCGCCCCCAACCTCGCCAGAGATCCCATCTCCCCGGATCTCGCTCCTCTCTCCCTCTCCCGACCCCGCACCACGCCTATAAGTAGCCCCGCCTCTCCGCACTCCGTTCCACCCCCGACCGCCCTGCCCTCGCCCGCAAATGCCACCGCTCCACCTCACCGGAGTTCGGCCATCGACCGAAGCCCTCCAAGCACGAGGTCGTCGCCTCCATCGTTCCCAGCCCCGTCCGACGCCACCATTTGACGCCGGAGCTTCACCGCCGTCGCCTGAGCACTTCAGACGCCGCCCCCGACCATCGCACCACCATCTTCGACCACCTCCGACCTCTGGCCGACGTTGACTTCGCCGGAAACCTCGACCTCCACCTCTATAAGCCCCGCGCCCTCCCGTAGCCGTCGGATCTAGAGTCAACGGTTTAGATTAGAAGGATTAAAGGCCGAACCATTTTCTTTTAAGCTTCGGTCGTCCGCCCACAAACACCCGCACGCGCGCTCTTTCGACCAATAGGAAGCCGCCACGTAGCCCCTGTCCGTTAGCTAAATATTTTCTTTTTCTGTTTCTGTTTTAGAAAACAGAATGATTTTTATTTTTATTTTTATATATCTTTTAAAATGTTTAGAGTTTTTGCATGATTATTTTTGCAACATGTCACAAATTACTTGTTGTTCCTGTCTGTAGTCTTAGTTTTCAAATTTGAACTTTTAAATTTGAATTTTATTAAATTTGATTAAATCACTAAAACTTGAATAACTGGAGTTTAGAAACTTATTTTTGAGTGATTCTTTTTGCCACTGTTTTGTATTAGTTAGGTTTATCATCCTGATTTATTTTAGAATTTTTATAATATTTTAAGTTAGTCTTTTCAAGCAAAACAGATTCTGTTTAGATCTTTTAGGATTATTACTATTTCTTTTGTTTTAAATTGTTTTAATTTATTTTCTTTTATATTAGTTGGAAATTACTACTTTGTTTTATGTTAGTTAGCAGAAGTACTTCCACCAAATTTATTTTTATGTTACTTATTATATAGTTTTTAGCATGAAATCAATTCTAGTTTCATAATAACTTGCAAATTGATTTCATTGCTAGTTGGATTTCCTCATTTGAAAGTATTTTCATAAATTGTTTTATAAGTTTCACTTTCTATTAACTTAGTGTTATATATTTTGTTTCCTGTTATTTTAATATTTCATTTGTTTTCTTATTGTTAAGTTTATTAGGTAAAAGCCTATGTTGTTTAGAATGTTGTTTTTAAATTTTTTACTTGTTCTCCAAAAGTAATTCTTTTTGCTAGTAAAATATTTATTAAAATAATTTTGTTATATTTTACTTTGTTTTTGTGTTTTACTTTCGAAAATAGGATTTACTTATAGAGAAAACCAACCTTAGTTGTATTGCTGAAATTTTGTTGTTTTGAGTTTTGTCTTAAGAATTTCCTTCATCACAACCTTGTTGCTTTTGGTTTGGTGTTTACTCTTGTGTTATTTTTGTGTGATAGAATTGATTGCAAGTATGATTGCTTATATGAATGCAATGTTTGACTATATAGATTTTCTTCAGAGAGTGACGAATAGTTCTATCAAGTTATTTCCGAGAGCGATATTATTCTTCATCAACAGTATAGGCAAGTTCACTTTGACCATTTTGTTCATACCTATGTTTTATTGCATGTAGTGACATCATTTAACAAATCCCTCCCGTAGTGTTATTGAAATTCTTGTAGGTTAGTAGAATGCATGAGGTAGGAACCCACAACTTGTTACTAAAGCCCCGGGAACGTTAGTTATTTCAATGCTATGCAAAAGTAGATGGGGTTTGGTATGAGTGTTCGTGAGTGGTGTGAGAAGGAGGAGTCTACGTCAAGATGACAACTTCATGAAGGCATCATCCAGTCCTGCATCGTCAAGACCTCAAGACTTCGAGACTCGAGAAACAAGTTTTCAATACACACTACTGGGTGAAGGATGCTTGATTGGGCATCCTTGGAGTTACTAGTGGATGGCCGGGATGCATGGAGAAGCGCCATGACATCTTGCGGAAAACTTCACCCAGACTCAAAGAGACGGATGAATACTTCATGCCCGGAAGCTTACCTATGTAGCCACAAGTCATTATGGGCTCTGGCTTGGTTGATCTTTGTTGTGACTCTTGCTGGGCAGTGCTACGAGATGTAGTCGACGTTAGGAATGGATGGGCACTGATAGTAGTCTGGGAAACACTCTGAAAGACCATGTTTCGTTCGTCCTGTTCTCAAACACCCGACAGTGTGAGGAATTACCAGGAGGGAACGAATCTTGTGGGTAAAGTACACAACACTCTGCAGAGTTAAACCTAATCGATTAGCCGTGTCCCCGGTTACGGACAATTTGAGCTTCTAGACTTGGATCTATCTCTGAACTCTCAACACTGGACTGATAATTAATTGTGGGCAACTTATGATACTTGTGGGCATTAAGACATCGGTTTACGGAACCATGTCATGTTAGGTAACTCTGTAGTGAAAATTCCTGATATTCCTTTGTTGTAGGAAAATAAAATAAAATCAGCCTTTATGCAAAAAACTCAGACACAGAGGCACAAAGGCTTACTGCATATAGAATAGTTTTTATCTTCTGCTCTACTATGGTGATCTTGCCGGTACATTCAATGTACTCACCTACACGGCTGCAACGTCTCATGTTGCAGATACTCTTCTTCGACGAGTAAGAGTACGATTCAGGGTTACGGTCTACACTCAACCTGCCGTTGGTGTTATTTGGGACTCCACTCCCGTTGACTGTTTCCGCTGAGATTTTAAGGTATATATCAGTTTTACGTTAATTACATGTGATTGCACTTTGATATATATATTGATGTACCGTGTGTGCCAGCATACTGATCCAGGGATGGCACAGAACACACAGAGGCTTGACTCGTTTTGAGTCGGGTCGCTAAAGAGATGGTATCAGAGCACATGTTGATTGTAAGACGTGACCCTAGGAAATGGATAAGAAATAGGAAGACCTTGATAGGAATAACTTCTGTTTCACTACTCTCATAACTTCTAAATCCTTTTACCGAACCCTCCCTGTTTCAAACTATAGATGGAGAGCTACACCCTGAACAAAAGAGAGGACTATGAAGATGTTCGCGGAGGCTCATTCCTCATGGAGCTAGTGCAGATGGTGAAGCTGCCGATACCTGAGATTAAGGCGACTAAGAGGAAGTCTGGATTCTGGGGCCTCAAAACTAAGGTTTTTGGACGTGAAGAAGACCCCAAGACTGAAGACATCAACTATGGCGCATTGATCCATGAATGTGAGATGGGCATGAACACCGCTGTCCATGATGCCATCGCACGTTTGAGCTATCGTCATCGTGCTGAGTTGTGCAACCACTACTTTGGAAGGCTTGGATGGCAGAAGCCTGATGGAGCACTCATCGACCTGACTGACGAACAAAAGATGAAATTTTCACCCATACTTGTGTACAATCAAGAACTGGAGCGCTACATCAAGAACCTTCAAATGGACCATCTCTCAGAGTTATTTGAGAATGAAGCACTTCATGAGAGCCTCAAGGCTGAGAAGCTGAAGGTAGTCAGTCTGAAGAAACATGATCCCGAGATTCAGAAGCTTCATCAAGACTTGAAGAATAGTCAGGCCATGGCTCATGCTAGAGACATTGAAATTCAAAAGCTCAAGGACCAACTCTTGGAACTACAGGGACGACACCGGGAACTCCGCATCAACAGGGAAAATCTGGTAGAAGAACTTGAGAATATCAAGCATGACCAGAAGAAGCACACTAAAGACGAAGACATGATATAGACTAGCTTAGTAGTATCCCACCATGAGCGAATAAAGATAAACGATTTTACGATTTGAGTGATCGACCACACCAACCTTATGTGGGTGGCGATACTATAGTTTGATTGAACTTTATGAATGTGTGGACTTGAGTTTGATGTTTTGTCTTTGAGTTGTTTGTATCCCTTCTCTCTGTCTCTCTCTTTTACCCATCCCATCCCCAAAAACCCTTGAACCCAATCGACGGTGAATGAAGCTGGACTTGAATTCTCTGGACCAATGGCCCATCTGGAGGTAGAAGTATGGATTCGAAACATGGATGAAAAGGAGTTGTGGATGCATAAACTGGGATTTTGCTAAAGTACAAGGAATATAATAGAATATGGTAAATGGATAACCCAATTTGTTTTATGGATGACAATACTCTCTAAACTGTTGGGAAGTGAATTAGAAGCTTGGTTTGGATGATATGGATGCTTACCCAAGAAGGAACATATGTTAATTTTGAGTACCCTTTTCTGACACCTGCAGATGACCGCCCTTTATGAGTCTTTCCTCAAGGGCCCGGAGACGACCATGACCCTGACTAGTGATCATGATTACCCAAGGATCCTGAAGGATATGATGACGAACATCCATCTTGAAGGAGATGCAGTCTACAAAGGCTACCCATTCATGGAAAATGGAGTGGAACTCTGGTATGTGGAGGTACACCTCCACCGTGTGAAAGGAGTTTGCCCAAAGACTATGGGACAATACTTTTACATATCTCGTGTACCACGAGCAACTTTCTTTGACGCTGTTCGTGATGCTGCCATGGAAGCCATATGTCGGATTGGAGAAATACTTGAAGCAAGACTCCGTCATACTTAGGGATACCTGCATGAGGTGCATACGGAGATGATGGAGATGAAGCTCATGTCCACCCTGATCAAGCAAAATATGGATGATTTCAAGGAGCACATCGCAAAGTTCCAGTGGTACTAAAATATCTTCAAGGAGGGATAAATGAATAAAGTTGGGAGTGATGCTGGACCATGCCAAACTATGTGGATGGCAGCATTTGTAATAAAGTACTTTTAGGAGTTTTAAGAAGTGATTGAGGATGTAACAAAGGATTGAATACGAGAAGAAAGCTAGAATGGAGTAGTTAAGATGGCAATAAATATATCCTGAAGCAGTCTTGTTTTCATGAGATTATTTTGTAACGGAATTCTCAGAGTTTGTAATAAATTCATGAGTCAATGGAATTTATGATGTCATGTTGAATTATATGAGTTGTACTCTATGAACAAAGATCTCTGACCATTTTCGAGGATATGAGAAAACATGGTCTATGAAGGCATATGTGCATTTCATTTTAAGTGTGGTAGTAACCACAGGGACGAATGAATAAAGAAAGTACCATTCTTGTTAAGGAGTTTGGATAAGTGAATACAGGTGAAGAGAATGTGGGAAAGTATCCAGCTATGTGGATGACAACACCTGAAATAGTATACCTTGGATTTTGAATATGATGAACCAAAACTGTTATTGGTAAACAGACCAATGGAATGGAAAAAGATATTCAAGGGATAGAACCTATATCAAGGATGGATCTCACGGTTTCATGAAGGTTGCCCCAAGATCATGAAGCAAGAAGTTGTGATTGGATCAGCAAACATTTTCTTAGGAGTATACGACAACCTGAGAGTTTTGAAGGAATGCTAGATCTTTTGTTTAGCTTGCAGAATCAATGGATTTATCTGAACTTCGTTCGTTGACAAGAGGAATTTATGCAATGCTTGTGAGGAAGCCCTAGTGTTAGAATACGAGATTCACTAAACCTTATACAAGGTAATGATTTCAGTGCGGCATGGATTGATCACCATGATGACTTGCTATTATCATTTCTCTTGCTATTCGAAATGGTAAATCTGAGTGACTTACCCATAGTAAAGAAACAACATTCTTTGAAGCTTTTTGTTTAAGACTTAGAATGGTATGAAGAAAATCCCTTGTACATGGCAGTTGTTGCCATACGTAGGAATTTTATGGAGAGGAATAAAGCCATGCCCCATTTCACTGCAGGATAATCACTAATGGTAGACCCCCATGAGATCATTGATAAGTTATTTAGAATGATCACGAGACTTGTCAGTTAAGAAGACCCAGTATCGGAGAAAGTGCATTTTGTTATGAGAACACAAGATTTTGATATAACGAAAGAGCCTCATCGAAAGAGCTATCATAAAGAATGTGAAGAGACAGATGCACCCAGAGGACTGTCATGACTTTTGAGGGACCGGTAACTCTCAGTTTAAGTGTGGTAGACCCCACACCCTTTGGTCAATGGAATTGTTAGAAGACCCCAAACCCTAACCTTTTCTTTCTAGCCCTTTCGAATCTCGAGGATGAGATTCATTTTATGTGTGATAGGTTTTTAACATCCCAAATTTTGGAATGTTATAATAAATATTAGAATGGTTGTTTGTTTGATTGAGTGATTGAAATTGAGTGACATTTAAAACTTTTGAAAACTTTTGAATGAGAGGGAATGAGATGACTTTCCTCTTTTGTGATTTGATTTCAAATTAAATTCCATTTCAAATCAGTGAGAGAAGATAACATGACTTTTTCATAAACAAGGAATTTGAAAAGTGGATTTGAAAATCTCTGAATTATTCTTTTTGGAATTCATTTCATATCTGGTTCCATTTTATTTTTTGAAAGAATTCAAATAACCTTGACAAGTTTTGAGAGGAGTACCATGACACTCCACACCAGGGTTATTTTCATGAAATATTTGAACCCTAAAACCTAGGGGGTTATTTGAAAATTTATTGCAAAAGAATTTAAAATCAAATTAGGCATTTTCTAAAAATAATTTTTTAAGTATTTATTTTGGCCGTGGAAAAATGTTCATTAAATAGCATTTATTCCCCTAATAAAATTGATATATATATATATATCCTATTGTTGGAAATGTTTTGAATGCCTTAAAGAGTTTTAAATGCCCTGGAAAATAGAAAAGGAAACAAATTTAAACATTTTAATAGAAAACCGGCCGGCCCACAGCCTTTAAACCCCGAGATCCCTCCGGATCGATCACCGACACCGTTGATCCCGCCCCCACTCTCACTGACACGCGGGACCCACCGTCCGACCGCGCCATCCCCGCGCTCATCCCCTTCCCCTCGCCCCCGACCTCGCCGGAGATCCCACCTCCCCGGATCTCGCTCCTCTCTCCCTCTCCCGACCCCGCACCACGCCTATAAGTAGCCCCGCCTCTCCGCGCTTCGTTCCACCCCCGAACGCCCCTGCCCTCGCCCGCAAACACCACAGCTCAACCTCGCCGGAGTTCGGCCATCGACCGAAGCCCTCCAAGCACGAGGTCGTCTACTCCATCGTTCCCAGCCCCGTCCGACGCCACCATTTGACGCCGGAGCTTCACCGCCGTCGCCTGAGCACTTCAGACGCCGCCCCCGACCATCGCACCACCATCTCCGACCACCTCCGACCTCTGGCCGATGTCGACCTCGCCGGAAACCTCGACCTCCACCTCTATAAGCCCCGCGCCCTCCCGTAGCCGTCGGATCTAGAGTCAACGGTTTAGATTAGAAGGATTAAAGGCCGAACCATTTTCTTTTAAGCTTCGGTCGTCCGCCCACAAACACCCGCACGCGCGCTCTTTCGACCAATAGGAAGCCGCCACGTAGCCCCTGTCCGTTAGCTAAATATTTTCTTTTTCTGTTTCTGTTTTAGAAAACAGAATGATTTTTATTTTTATTTTTGTTATATCTTTTAAAATATTTAGAGTTTTTGCATGATTCTTTTTGCAACATGTCACAAATTACTTGTAGTTTCTGTCTGTAGTCTTAGTTTTCAAATTTGAACTTTTAAATTTGAATTTTGTTAAATTTGATTAAATCACTAAAACTTGAATAACTTGAGTTTAGAAACTTATTTTTGAGTGATTCTTTTTACCACTGTTTTGTATTAGTTAGGTTTATCATCCTGATTTATTTTAGAATTTTTATAATATTTTAAGTTAGTCTTTTCAAGCAAAACAGATTCTGTTTAGATCTTTTAGGATTATTACTATTTCTTTTGTTTTAAATTGTTTTAATTTATTTTATTTTATATTAGTTGGAAATTACTACTTTGTTTTATGTTAGTTAGCAGAAGTACTTCCACCAAATTTATTTTTATGTTACTTATTATATAGTTTTTAGCATGAAATCAATTCTAGTTTCATAATAACTTGCAAATTGATTTCATTGCTAGTTGGATTTCCTCATTTGAAAGTATTTTCATAAATTGTTTTATAAGTTTCACTTTCTATTAACTTAGTGTTATATATTTTGTTTCCTGTTATTTTAATATTTCATTTGTTTTCTTATTGTTAAGTTTATTAGGTAAAAGCCTATGTTGTTTAGAATGTTGTTTTTAAATTTTTTACTTGTTCTCCAAAAGTAATTCTTTTTGCTAGTAAAATATTTATTAAAATAATTTTGTTATATTTTACTTTGTTTTTGTGTTTTACTTTCGAAAATAGGATTTACTTGTAGAGAAAACCAACCTTAGTTGTATTACTGAAATTTTGTTGTTTTGAGTTTTGTCTTAAGAATTTCCTTCATCACAACCTTGTTGCTTTTGGTTTGGTGTTTACTCTTGTGTTATTTTTGTGTGATAGAATTGATTTCTAGTATGATTGCTTATATGAATGCAATGTTTGACTATATAGATTTTCATCGGAGAGTGACGAATAGTTCTATCAAGTTATTTCCGAGAGCGATATTATTCTTCATCAACAGTACAGGCAAGTTCACTTTGACCATTTTGTTCATACCTATGTTTTATTGCATGTAGTGACATCATTCAACAAATCCCTCCCGTAGTGTTATTGAAATTCTTGTAGTTGAGTAGAATGCATGAGGTAGGAACCCACCACTTGTTACTAAAGCCCCGGGAACGTTAGTTATTTCAATGCTATGCAAAAGTAGACAGGGTTTGGTATGAGTGTTCGTGAGTGGTGTGAGAAGGAGGACTCTACGTCAGGATGACAACTTCATGAAGGAATCATCAAGTCCTGCATCGTCAAGACCTCAAGACTTCGAGACTCGAGAAACAAGTTTTCAGTACACACTACTGGGTGAAGGATGGTTGATTGGGCATCCTTGGAGTAACTAGTGGATGGCCGGGATGCATGGAGAAGCGCCATGACATCTTGCGGAAAGCTTCACCCAGACTCAAAGAGTTTGTAACATCCCAAAATTCCATTTTGGAATGTTATGAATATAGCTATGCATCTATCATCACCATTGCTTGATTGTATGTGTTAGTTGAAATGCCATTTCTGATTTTTCTGAAAGTCCTTTCTACTTTTCCCTATGTTGCTTCCCCTATTTGAAATTTTGGTTAAATGTTCAAAATAAGAGAGGAGTAACATGACACTCCACACCAGGGTATAATTGGTGAATTATTTGAACAAAATAACCAGGGGTTATTTTGAAAATATTTGCAAAAAAGGATCTAAAAACAATTAGGCAATTTCTGAAAATAATATTTTTTTCAAAGTGTTCAAATGACAGAATAGAAATGTTCATTAAATAGCATTTATTATTCTGTTAATTTTGATATATAATACCCCTATATTTAGAGACGATTTGAATGCTTTAAGAGCTTTTGAATGTCTCTGGAAATTATTAAAAAGAAACGGTAACCGTTTCCGGTATTAAACGGGCCGGCCCACCGGCTTTAAAAGCCGAAACCGTTACCGGTCGGCCGACCGAGCGCATTCACTCCCCTCTCTCTCATTGACACCGGGCCCCACCCCCGACCGACCGTTGCCCGAAACGGTCATCGTCTTCTCTCCCCCGCGCTCACCGGATCCGACGCCGGCAGTTTCCCCCTCGCCGGATCTCTCTCTCCCCTCTTAACTCCCGCACCCCCCCGAGCCTCTATAAGAACCGGACCACTCCCCGCATCCATTCACCCCGAGCCCCCCCTCTCCCCCTCGCCGGAACGCTGCCAATTGCTCGCCGGAGCTACCCCAAGCCGAAGCTCGCCGTCGACCGTAGCCACCACCTCCGACCATCATTCGCCTCGCCGTCGCCACCAATCGCCTCCGGAGGACCGTCCCCGTCGCCCGGACCACTTCCCCTTCTTCCCCGACCACCGGAATACCTCGCCGACGCCGGCGCCGCTACCGGACTCGCCGGAGTACCCCGACGCCGGCAACCTCCTCCCTGTAAGCCCCCTCGACCGTCGGATCCCGAATCAACGTCCCAGATTAGAACAAACTTAAACCGAACCGGTATCTTCTATCGATCGGTCGTCCGCTCTAATTCACCTACCGCACGCCCCCCCTTAGCCAATGGGATCACGCCACGTAGCCCCCTGACCGACGCAATTTTTTTTTTCTGTTTTGTTTTAATTAACAAAAAGTTTTCCAATTTTGTTTTGCTTATATCTTTTAATCTATTTAGTGTTTTGAGTTGATTCTTTTTGCAATAGCTCACATTTTTCATGTAGTTTCACCCTGTACTTTTAAATTTCAAATTTGACCTATAAAATTTGAATGTAATCAAATTTGCTCAAAATCTTCAAATCTGAATAACTAGAGTTTGAAAATAGATTTTGACATGATTCTTTTTGCTACTGTTTGGTATTAGTTAGGACTATCTTCATGTATAGTTTGAAGATTTTCATGATCTATTTAATTACTGTTTTAACCAAAAAACAGAATCTGCTTATTATTATAATATAGTTTTATAAACTTAATTTTAATTAGTTTGATTTAGATGTTGGTTTCATTTGTTTATTAGATTCTGTTAGTAAACATTTAGTGTTTTTACTCACTGTTAATAAAAATATAAATTTGCCTAATTTAATTTCATTTAACATAGGAATCACAACTTCTTTTCAAATAGGCATCATTTGATTAAAACAACTAACTAATGGTTTTGCTTCAAACAAAGTTTTATAATATTTAATTCTGTTTTCTAAGACAGATTTAATAGTAAATTCTTTTCTGTTAAGAACATGTTTTGCTAATAAATAACAAGTTTAGTTTTCATTCTTTTGTTAGTACAACTATAGTTGATTCATATAGTGTTTATCAAAACTTTTATAAACTTTACTAAAGTTTTCCCAACAAACTTAAATTGATTTTCTTTGTTTAATAATAAAATATTCTATTGTTTCCCTTGCTGTCAACAATTGTTTTGCTATTTCAAAATAGTTTTATTATGTAGTAGTGTTTTCATCATCCCCTTTGGAAAAACAAAACTTTGTGTGTTTTACTTGCTAGAGACTTTTGTGCATTGTTTGCATTGTTTGTTTAGTACTTCTTTGCTGAATGTTATGAGTACTTATTATGGTTGTATGCTTATTTGAGTGCATTGTTTGTTTCGCTAGATTATCCGGAGTGCGAAGCTTGTTACTTAGAGTCACTCACGTACGAAGATCATCAATCAGGCAAGTCACTTTGACCATGTTTTACCCATGTTTTATATGCATTAGTTCTACCATCTCCCCAGTTGCATGCAAGATAGGTTAGTTGGAAACTTGGTTACATTGTAGTAGTATCATGTGGTAGATACCTCTCTCAACCCCCTTTGACAACATTGGCCCCGGGAAACGTTGTTTTACCTTTTGCTATGCTATTAGTAGACGGGGTTGGTTGTGTGATTCATGAGAGTTGAGAGAGTTAATAATTTCAAGACCTACATAATGATCAAGATTTCAATACTCCAAGTTTTCAACATACCTCTGGGTGGATGATGGTTGAACGGCGCCCTGGAGAAACCAGTGGTTAGCCTAGGTGATGCTGGAGATGGCCAGTATTCACGCGGAAAGGTCCACCCAGGCACAAAGGGATGGATGGGTGCTTCAAGACCCAAGGCTTACCTGCACAGCCACAAGTCATTATGGGCTCTGGCTTGGTTGGATATCGTGGTGACTCTGGACAGGCGGTGCTACGAGAGGTAGAAGAACGGTAGGAAAGGATGGGCACCGTCAGAGTCGCAGGGAAACCCTTTGGAAGACCATGTTTTGGTCATCCGTTTCTCAAACACCCTGAAGTGCGAGAAAATCAAACGGAGGCGACCAAATCTTGTGGGGAACGTGTGCAAAACTCTGCAGAGTACTTAAACCTAATCGATTAGCCGTGTCCACGGTTATGGACGACTTGAGCCAAAGGAATTGGAACTTCCGGAACTCTCAACACAAATAATATGATGATGTGGGTATTTAATAATTTTGGGTATGAGAATTGGTTGGTGGAACCATCTCATTAATCAACCAACTTAGTAATATTTTGCTTAACCCCCCTTCGATGTAGGAAAAACTTGGCTTTACGCAAAACTTACACCACCACTTGCCATATAAGCATATAGACTAGCTGATTATTTTCACCCCTCTCTTGTGACTTTGCCGGCATATTCCATATGCTGACCTACACGGCTGCAACGTATCATGTTGCAGAGTATTTTTCCGACCAGGAGTGAGGACGCGTTCTATGCTCAGTGAGATGCCCTTGGAGTCAGATGGACTCATCTACCTTCGACGCTTCCGCAAGATTTAGATATTCTCATGAGTTGGCTTTTAGCCACTTTATTGTAATTTTTTATTGTAATAAAGGACTCGATATGAGATTTCGATTAATATAATGCTGTGTGATTTACCTTTGATATATACATTGATGTACCGTGTGTGTACCAGCATGATCTTGGGATGGTACGGAAACACCGAAGACTTGACCTTCCAGGTCGGGTCGCTACAGAAATGGTATCAGAGCACACGCTGACCGTAGGACGTAACCTCTAGGATTGGAAAGCCTTAGGATTGTTTCTCTTTGTCTTTAAATATCTTATACTCTCATCTATTCGTTTCTGACTCCTCTCCGATTATTTCAAAATTTATAGATGGCCACCTTCATCCCAGTGTTGATCACAGAGTTTTGCCAGCCTGACGCAACGATGCCCTTTGGTAAGGAGCTGATGAGGATCGTCAAGGACGTAAGGATTGCTTTGCCGAGCATCACCGGGATTCCTATCATGTCATTTCCCCAAGATGGACGCTACAGGATCGAGGTGCATATTCCAGGGAAGACCTTTGGGAATCGGAAGGAACCCATAGATCTCAAGTTCGTGGCACCCAGTTGGATACTTGGAAGAGACATGGCCATTCATCGTGCCCTTGGACGTATTCAGGAGGAATACAGAGGTGGAACCATTTCACCAGGACTCAGCATGGTTTGCCGCAGAGATGCCCATGGCAACATCATCACCAATCCCACTGCAGACACCACTATCTCCTATATCCAGACCCTGGAGACTCACATCAGGACTCTGGAGCTTCGAGTTCGTGCTGACACGAAGACTATCAAGAATCTGATGAATCGCGAGCTGGACCTTGAAGCTGATCTGCGAGAGGCCAACTATGAACACGAGCATGAAGTGAAGGACTTCCTAGAGAGGATTGATGAGCAGAATGCACGCATCGCAACTCTGGAGGAGCAGCTAGACATGGGGGAAAACCTTCACCCCGAAAGAGACATGGCACCCTTCATCAGCGACGATGAAGACTATGAGGAAAGCACCACCGGAGGACCTACGACTATGCACTTTTGAGGAGAACATTAGTTATGCCCTCCATGTATCTTTTATTCGTTAAAGCGTAGGTCGATGCTTAGTTGTCTGAGATTTGTATTTCCATTGTTTGACATTGATTGAATAAATGAATGAGTGTTTGGTGTGATATGTTTGTTGCATTGCATATGGGTAGTGAATTTCTTCTAGACCCTTGTTCTATTCTAATTCTCATCCCTCTGAAAACAGCAAGATGCCTCCACGACGTGAGACCGATTTCACTTTTCCGCCGGAACTCACTCAACTCCTTCAGCAGCAGAATGCACTGATGCAACTATTGATTCAGAATCAGACCAACAACCAGAACAACAACAACAACCACCATCCACCCCAGACTGACAATCTCACCCGTTTTCTGAGGTTGAACCCTCCAACTTTCTCCACCAGCACTGAGCCCATTGTGGCAGATGACTGGCTCCGCAAGATGGAGAGAGAACTTGTCACCGCTGGATGCACTGACGCTGAGAAAGTGCGATTTGCCGCACATCAACTGGAAGGACCAGCAGCATCATGGTGGGAGAATTACACCACCACTTATCCTATTGCAGATGTGACTTGGGAGCAATTCAAGCTTGCTTTCCGCACAGCTCATGTTTCAGCTGGAGCCATGAGTCTGAAGAAGCGTGAGTTTCGCAACTTGCGCCAGGGTAATCGCTCTGTGGCCCAATATGTGGACGACTTCAACACATTGTCACGTTATGCCCCAGGAGATGTGGCCGATGATGCGGCCAAGCAAGAAAAGTTTCTGGAAGGACTCAATGATGAGTTGAGCATACAGCTGGTAGTGGCTAATTTCAACAACTACCAAGAGCTGGTGGATAAGGCACTTATTCTGGAAGGTAAACAGCAGCAGATTGAGAACCGCAAGCGGAAGTACACTCAGGGGAAGTTCAACTCTGGAGCTCATCAGAAGCCTCGTTACTCCCCGTACTCCGGGAATACCGGATCAGGAAACAGTAAGTTTGGAAAGCACACTCATACTGTGCATAACCATGGAGGCCACCATCATGGAGGAAATGGGAACAACCGTCTCAACCATGGTAACTTCAAGACTGACAATGGGAATGGGAACAACAACCAGCACCGTCAAGTTCCTGCTCAGAAGGATCTGAGTCACATTACCTGTTTCAAGTGCCAGAAGACAGGGCACTATGCTACTGAGTGTCCCCAGAGCAAGCAAGGCAATGGAAACGGCACTAACAACGGCAACTCCGCAGCCAAGAAGCCCAATCCGTTTCCCCGTGCTCAAGTGAATCACATCGATGTGGAAGAAGTCTATGATCAGCCCGAGACTGTGGTTGGTAAGTTTTTATTGCATTCACGTCCTGTTACAGTACTTTTTGATTCGGGTGCAACTCATTCATTCATATCAAGGGTAGTTGTGGATAAGTATGGTTTGCCCACCAAAACCCTTAGTCAGCCCATTAAGGTTAGTTCTCCAGGAGGTATGATGATGGCAGGGATAGGATGCCATGCCTTGAAACTCAATATAGGGAACCATGTTTTTCCCACCGACCTCATCGTCTTAGAGTCACAAGGATTGGATGTAATCCTAGGCATGGATTGGATGACCAAGTATGAAGGAAATCTTGATTGCCCTAGCAAGTCTGTTTCACTCATCACCCCGGAGAACAAGAGGATTAAGTATGTATCCCGACGCACACGTATGAGTGCTCGGTTAAATTCTCTCACAGGAGTTGTTCAGGAGGAAGTACCTGTGGTAAAAGATTTTCCAAATGTATTTCCGGAAGAATTACCAGGAATGCCACCAGATAGGGAAATTGAGTTCCTAATAGAGCTACAGCCAGGGACAGCTCCAATTTCCAAGAGACCCTATCGGATGCCCGCAAATGATCTGTTGGAAATCAAGAAGCAAATCAAGGAGTTATTGGACAAGGGGTATATTCGCCCAAGTTCTTCACCTTGGGGAGCCCCAGTACTTTTGGTGGAGAAGAAGGATAAATCTTTGAGAATGGTAGTGGACTATCGTGCCTTGAACGAGGTGACTATCAAGAACAAGTACCCTCTACCGATGATTAATGATTTGTTTGATCAGCTCGTAGGAGCCAAAGTATTCTCCAAGATCGATCTTCGATCAGGGTATCACCAGTTGAAAATTCGTGAACAGGATATACCCAAAACAGCTTTCACCACGAGGTATGGCTTGTATGAGTATACGGTCATGTCTTTTGGATTGACTAATGCTCCTGCCTACTTCATGAATTTGATGAACAAAGTATTCATGGAATACCTAGACAAGTTTGTTGTGGTGTTCATCGATGACATTCTGATATTCTCCAAGAACGAGGAAGAGCATAAGGAACATTTGCGTTTAGTTCTGGAGAAGCTAAGAGAGCATCAGTTATATGCCAAGTTCAGCAAATGTGAATTTTGGTTGACGGAAGTCGGATTCCTTGGACATGTTATTTCCGGAGAAGGAATAGCCGTAGACCCCGCTAAGGTTGAAGCCGTCACAGAGTGGAAGTCACCCACCTCAGTTAAGGAGATCCGCAGTTTCCTTGGACTTGCCGGATATTACCGGAGATTCATTGAGAATTTCTCCAAGGTTGCCAAGCCCATGACAGAGTTGTTGAAGAAAGAATCCAAGTATGTTTGGACTGTGGAATGTGAAGCCAGTTTCCAGGAGTTAAAGGAACGTTTGGTCACAGCCCCAGTGTTGATCTTGCCCGATATTCGGAAGGATTTCCAGGTTTATTGTGATGCTTCACGTCAAGGACTTGGAGGAGTACTTATGCAGGATGGAAAAGTTGTAGCCTATGCTTCCAGACAGCTACGACCTCATGAGTTGAATTATGCCACTCATGATTTGGAACTAGCAGCCGTAGTGCACGCACTCAAGACCTGGAGACATTTCCTTATCGGAAATAGTTGTGATGTTTACACCGACCATAAGAGCCTGAAGTATATCTTCACGCAGAAAGAGTTGAACCTCAGACAGAGGAGATGGTTAGAGTTAATCAAGGACTATGACATGAGATTACACTACCATCCAGGTAAGGCTAATGTTGTAGCCGATGCCTTGAGTCGGAAAACTTATGTGAACACACTCACAGCTGGAGGATTACCTCAAGAGTTAGTCGATGATCTCAGAGAGCTCAAGCTAGAGATAGTTCCAAGAGGATATGTTGCTACACTGGAAATTCAGTCCACCTTGATCGAAAGAATTCGAGAAGCCCAGAAATCGGACAAGGAGATAGCTGAGATTAAACAGAGAATGAAAGATGGCAAAGCTAAAGGTTTTCGTGAGGATGAACACGGAACTTTGTGGTTTGAGAACCGAATCTATGTGCCTAATGAACCAGAGCTCAGGAAGTTGATACTTCAGGAAGCCCACGATTCACCTTACTCGATACACCCAGGCAACACCAAGATGTATCTGGATTTAAAGGAAAGTTATTGGTGGACAAGTATGAAGAAAGATATTGCAGAGCATGTTGCGATATGTGATGTTTGTCAGCGAGTAAAGGCAGAACATCAGAAACAAGCAGGGTTACTCCAACCTTTGCCGATACCCGAGTGGAAATGGGAAAAGCTTGGTATGGATTTCATCACAGGATTGCCCAGGACCCGTTCAGGTTATGATTCCATCTGGGTAGTGGTAGATCGCTTGACCAAGGTAGCTCATTTCATTCCAGTGAAAACCACCTATACCAGTGCTAAGCTAGCCAAGATATATATGACCAGGATCGTATGTCTGCATGAAGTTCCGAGGAGTATCGTGTCAGATAGAGGAACACAGTTTACCTCAAAGTTTTGGCATCAGTTACATGAAACTTTGGGTACAAGGCTAGAGTTTAGTACAGCTTTTCATCCGCAGACAGATGGACAGACTGAGAGAGTCAACCAGATTCTGGAAGACATGTTGAGAGCTTGTACGCTAGATTATGGATCTAGTTGGGATGATAACTTGCCTTACGCAGAATTCTCATACAACAATAGTTATCAAACCAGTCTAAAGATGGCCCCTTTCGAAGCTTTATACGGAAGGAGGTGCAGAACACCACTGACGTGGGATGGTGTTGGAGACCGACAACTTTTTGGTCCCGACCTTATTCAAGATTCGGAAGAGAAAGTCAGGTTGATTCGTGACAGACTCAAGATAGCTCAATCTCGACAGAAGAGTTATGCTGACAGCAAGCGCAAAGAAGTGACATATGAAGTGGGAGACAGAGCATATCTTCGTGTATCCCCGCTTCGAGGAACCAAGAGATTTGGTGTTAAAGGAAAATTAGCACCCAGATTCATAGGCCCCTACAAAATTCTTGAACGTAGAGGTGAAGTTGCATACAAACTGGAATTGCCAGAAGGATTATCCGAAGTTCATAATGTGTTCCATGTGTCCCAGCTGAAGAAATGTCATGCTGAGATGGCCGACATCCCTTTGAGAGATACAGTGCCCCTAGAGGCCATACAGCTTGAAAGTGATCTGACTTATGAGGAGAAGCCTGTCAGAATCCTCGAGATATCCAACAGAGTTACCCGCAGCAAGATTATCAAGTTCTGCAAAGTTTTGTGGAGTCACCATACTGAGGAAGAAGCCACCTGGGAACGCGAAGAAGATCTTCGTAGAGACCATCCGCACCTATTTTCTAGCCAACCCGAATCTCGAGGGCGAGATTCATCTTAAGGTGGGTAGGTTTGTAACATCCCAAAATTCCATTTTGGAATGTTATGAATATAGCTATGCATCTATCATCACCATTGCTTGATTGTATGTGTTAGTTGAAATGCCATTTCTGATTTTTCTGGAAGTCCTTTCTACTTTTCCCTATGTTGCTTCCCCTATTTGAAATTTTGGTTAAATGTTCAAAATAAGAGAGGAGTAACATGACACTCCACACCAGGGTCTAATTGGTGAATTATTTTAACAAAATAACCAGGGGTTATTTTGAAAATATTTGCAAAAAAGGATCTAAAAACAATTAGGCAATTTCTGAAAATTATATTTTTTTCAAAGTGTTCAAATGACAGAATAGAAATGTTCATTAAATAGCATTTATTATTCTGTTAATTTTGATATATAATACCCCTATATTTAGAGACGATTTGAATGCTTTAAAAGCTTTTGAATGTCTCTGGAAATTATTAAAAAGAAACGGTAACCGTTTCCGGTATTAAATGGGCCGGCCCACCGGCTTTAAAAGCCGAAACCGTTACCGGTCGGCCGACCGAGCGCATTCACTCCCCTCTCTCTCATTGACACCGGGCCCCACCCCCGACCGACCGTTGCCCGAAACGGTCATCGTCTTCTCTCCCCCGCGCTCACCGGATCCGACGCCGGCAGTTTCCCCCTCGCCGGATCTCTCTCTCCCCTCTTAACTCCCGCACCCCCCCAAGCCTCTATAAGAACCGGACCACTCCCCGCATCCATTCACCCCAAGCCCCCCCTCTCCCCCTCGCCGGAACGCTGCCAATTGCTCGCCGGAGCTACCCCAAGCCGAAGCTCGCCGTCGACCGTAGCCACCACCTCCGACCATCATTCGCCTCGCCGTCGCCACCAATCGCCTCCGTAGGACCGTCCCCGTCGCCCGGACCACTTCCCCTTCTTCCCCGACCACCGGAATACCTCGCCGACGCCGTCGCCGCTACCGGACTCGCCGGAGTACCCCGACGCCGGCAACCTCCTCCCTGTAAGCCCCCTCGACCGTCGGATCCCGAATCAACGTCCCAGATTAGAACAAACTTAAACCGAACCGGTATCTTCTATCGATCGGTCGTCCGCTCTAATTCACCTACTGCACGCCCCCCCTTAGCCAATCGGATCACGCCACGTAGCCCCCTGACCGACGCAATTTTTTTTCTGTTTTGTTTTAATTAACAGAATGTTTTCCAATTTTGTTTTGCTTATATCTTTTAATCTATTTAGTGTTTTGAGTTGATTCTTTTTGCAATAGCTCACATTTTTCATGTAGTTTCACCCTGTACTTTTAAATTTCAAATTTGAATTATAAAATTTGAATGTAATCAAATTTGCTCAAAATCTTCAAATCTGAATAACTAGAGTTTGAAAATAGATTTTGACATGATTCTTTTTGCTACTGTTTGGTATTAGTTAGGACTATCTTCATGCATAGTTTGAGGATTTTCATGATCTATTTAATTACTGTTTTAACCAAAAAACAGAATCTGCTTATTATTATAATATAGTTTTATAAACTTAATTTTAATTAGTTTGATTTAGATGTTGGTTTCATTTGTTTATTAGATTCTGTTAGTAAACATTTAGTGTTTTTACTCACTGTTAATAAAAATATAAATTTGCCTAATTTAATTTCATTTAACATAGGAATCACAACTTCTTTTCAAATAGGCATCATTTGATTAAAACAACTAACTAATGGTTTTGCTTCAAACAAAGTTTTATAATATTTAATTCTGTTTTCTAAGACAGATTTAATAGTAAATTCTTTTCTGTTAAGAACATGTTTTGCTAATAAATAACAAGTTTAGTTTTCATTCTTTTGTTAGTACAACTATAGTTGATTCATATAGTGTTTATCAAAACTTTTATAAACTTTACTAAAGTTTTCCCAACAAACTTAAATTGATTTTCTTTGTTTAATAATAAAATATTCTATTGTTTCCCTTTCTGTCAACAATTGTTTTGCTATTTCAAAATAGTTTTATTATGTAGTAGTGTTTTCATCATCCCCTTTGGAAAAACAAAACTTTGTGTGTTTTACTTGCTAGAGACTTTTGTGCATTGTTTGCATTGTTTGTTTAGTACTTCTTTGCTGAATGTTATGAGTACTTATTATGGTTGTATGCTTATTTGAGTGCATTGTTTGTTTCGTTAGATTATCCGGAGTGCGAAGCTTGTTACTTAGAGTCACTCACGTACGAAGATCATCAATCAGGCAAGTCACTTTGATCATGTTTTACCCATGTTTTATATGCATTAGTTC
The DNA here is from genome assembly GCA_022496015.1 of Hordeum marinum. Classification (NCBI taxonomy): domain Eukaryota; kingdom Viridiplantae; phylum Streptophyta; class Magnoliopsida; order Poales; family Poaceae; genus Hordeum; species Hordeum marinum. The sequence goes on along the minus strand of CM039672.1, from coordinate 406,522,627 downwards.
TACCATCTCCCCAGTTGCATGCAAGATAGGTTAGTTGGAAACTTGGTTACATTGTAGTAGTATCATGTGGTAGATACCTCTCTCAACCCCCTTTGACAACATTGGCCCCGGGAAACGTTGTTTTACCTTTTGCTATGCTATTAGTAGACGGGGTTGGTTGTGTGATTCATGAGAGTTGAGAGAGTTAATAATTTCAAGACCTACATAATGATCAAGATTTCAATACTCCAAGTTTTCAACATACCTCTGGGTGGATGATGGTTGAACGGCGCCCTGGAGAAACCAGTGGTTAGCCTAGGTGATGCTGGAGATGGCCAGTATTCACGCGGAAAGGTCCACCCAGGCACAAAGGGATGGATGGGTGCTTCAAGACCCAAGGCTTACCTGCACATCCACAAGTCATTATGGGCTCTGGCTTGGTTGGATATCGTGGTGACTCTGGACAGGCGGTGCTACGAGAGGTAGAAGAACGGTAGGAAAGGATGGGCACCGTCAGAGTCGCAGGGAAACCCTTTGGAAGACCATGTTTTGGTCATCCGTTTCTCAAACACCCTGAAGTGCGAGAAAATCAAACGGAGGCGACCAAATCTTGTGGGGAACGTGTGCAAAACTCTGCAGAGTACTTAAACCTAATCGATTAGCCGTGTCCACGGTTATGGACGACTTGAGCCAAAGGAATTGGAACTTCTGGAACTCTCAACACAAATAATATGATGATGTGGGTATTTAATAATTTTGGGTATGAGAATTGGTTGGTGGAACCATCTGATTAATCAACCAACTTAGTAATATTTTGCTTAACCCCCCTTCGATGTAGGAAAAACTTGGCTTTACGCAAAACTTACACCACCACTTGCCATATAAGCATATAGACTAGCTGATTATTTTCACCCCTCTCTTGTGACTTTGCCGGCATATTCCATATGCTGACCTACACGGCTGCAACGTATCATGTTGCAGAGTATTTTTCCGACCAGGAGTGAGGACGCGTTCTATGCTCAGTGAGATGCCCTTGGAGTCAGATGGACTCATCTACCTTCGACGCTTCCGCAAGATTTAGATATTCTCATGAGTTGGCTTTTAGCCACTTTATTGTAATTTTTTATTGTAATAAAGGACTCGATATGAGATTTCGATTAATATAATGCTGTGTGATTTACCTTTGATATATACATTGATGTACCGTGTGTGTACCAGCATGATCTTGGGATGGTACGGAAACACCGGAGACTTGACCTTCCAGGTCGGGTCGCTACAGAGATGGATGAATACTTCATGCCCGGAACCTTACCTGTGTAGCCACAAGTAATTATGGGCTCTGGCTTGGTTGATCTTTGTTGTGACTCTGGCTGGGTAGTGCTACAAGATGTAGTCGACGTTAGGAATGGATGGGCACTGATAGTAGTCAGGGAAACACTCTGAAAGACCATGTTTCGTTCGTCCTGTTCTCAAACACCCGACAGTGCGAGGAATTACCAGGAGGGAACGAATCTTGTGGGTAAAGTACACAACACTCTGCAGAGTTAAACCTAATCGATTAGCCGTGTCCCCGGTTACGGACAATTTGAGCTTCTAGACTTGGATCTATCTCTGAACTCTCAACACTGGACTGATAATTAATTGTGGGCAACTTATGATACTTGTGGGCATTAAGACATCGGTTTGCGGAACCATGTCATGTTAGGTAACTCTGTAGTGAAAATTCCTGATATTCCTTTGTTGTAGGAAAATAAAATAAAATCAGCGTTTATGCAAAAAACTCAGACACAGAGCCACAAAGCCTTACTGCATATAGAATAGTTTTTTTATCTTCTGCTCTACTATGGTGATCTTGCTGGTACATTCAATGTACTGACCTACACGGCTGCAACGTCTCATGTTGCAGATACTCTTCTTCGACGAGTAAGAGTACGATTCAAGGTTACGGGCTACACACAACCTGCCGTTGGTCTTATTTGGGACTCCACTCCCGTTGACTGTTTCCGATGAGATTTTAAGGTATATATCAGTTTTACGTTAATTACATGTGATTGCACTTTGATATATACATTGATGTACTGTGTGTGCCAGCATACTGATCCAAGGATGGCATAGAACACACAGAGGCTTGACTCGTTTTGAGTCAGGTCGCTACAAGCTCGTTGATCAAAGATGGTCAAGGTTTCCTAGCCATGGACATGAGATGTCATTTGATAACGATATCACATCATTAGGTGACTGATGTGATGGACAAGACCCAAACTACAAACGTAGCATATGATCGTGTCAGTTTATTGCTACTGTTTTTTGCATGTCAAGTATTTGTTCCTATAAACATGAGATCATGCAACTCACTGACACCGGAGGAGTGCCTTGTGTGTATCAAATGTCACAACATAACTGGGTGACTATAAAGGTACTCTACAGGTATCTCCAAGGGTGTCTGTTGGGTTGCAATGGATCAACACTGGGATTTGTTACTCCGTGTGACGGAGAGGTATCTCAGGGCCCACTCGGTAATACAACATCACAACAAGCCTTTCAAGCAATGTGACTAAGTGTTAGTCATGGGATATTCTATTATGGAATGAGTAAAGAGACTTCCCGGTAACGAGGTTGAACTAGGTATGGAGATACCGACGATCGAATCTCGGGCAAGTAACATACCGAATCCTTGACATAGAAGTTCGACCGATAAAGATCTTCATAGAATATATAGGAACCAATATGGGCATCCAGGTCCCGCTATTGGTTATTGACCGTAGAGGTGTCTCGGTCATGTCTACATAGTTCTCGAACCCATCAGGGTCTGCACACTTAAGGTTTGGTGACGTTTCGGTAGTATAGAGTTGTGCATGGTTGTGACCGAAGGTTGTTCGGAGTCCCGGATGAGATCCCAGACGTCACGAGAAGCTCCAGAGTGGTCTGGAGGTAAATATTGATATATAGGAAGTCCTGTTTTGGTTGTCGGAAAAGTTTTGGGCTCATCGGTAGTGTACCGGGAGTGCCAGTAGTGTACCGGGGGACCATCGGGAGGGGTACTTCGACCCAAGCGGCTACATGGGCTGTGGGAGGATGAATACCAGACCTTAGTGGGCTAGTGGAAGTCCCACAAAGGCCCATGCGACTGGGAAAGAAAAGCCCAAAGAGAAAAGGTGGAAAAAGGCAAAAAGGCAAAAAAGGAAGGTCCTAGTCCTACTAGGATTGGAGGAGGATTCCTCCTCTCCTATCCGCTTCGACCAAAGCCTCCTAGGGATGGCCCTTTGGCCAAGCCTCCTCCTCTTTTCCTCTTATATATACTAGAGGTTTTAGTGTTTTTGCACTAGATTTTCAGCCACGTGCTACCCTCTCCTCTAGTGCATAGTTTCTCCTCTAGATTGGTTTTCTGCAGTGCTTAGGCGAAGCCCTGCCGGAATAGCACCACCACCATCGCCGCAACGCCATCATGCTGCCGGAGAACTCGTATAACTCTCCGATCCCTCTTGCTAGATCAAGAAGGCAGAGATCGTCTTCGAGCAGCACATGTGCTGAGCGCGGAGGTGCCGTCCGTTCGACGCTAGATCGGAAGGACCGTGATCAAGATGGATCGTGATGAGATCGCGGGACGGATCGTGATGAGTTCACGGGACGGATCATGATTGGATCACAAGATTGATCATGATGAGATCGCAGGACGCTCGGCGATTTGGATCGCGAAGACGTTCGACTACACCAACCGCGTTTCTTAACGCTTCCTGCTTCGCGATCTACAAGGGTATGTAGATCCACTCTCCCTCTCGTAGATGCTCATCACCATGGATAAATCTTGCGTGTGCATAGGAATTTTTTTGTTTCCCATGCAATGTTCCCAACAGTGGCATCATGAGCTAGGTCTATGTGTAGATGAGATCTCGAGTAGAACACAAAGAGTTTGTGGGTGTTAATGCTTAGATTGCTTCCTCCCTTGGTCGTGTTTTGGTTCAGCGGTATTGTCGGATGAAGCGGCCCGGATCAACCTTACTCGTACGCTTACGAGAGACCGGTTCCATCGACTGACGTGTAACTTCGTTGCACAAAGATGGATGGTGGGTCCTTGAGAAGGTTGAAAAGCAATTTATGTATCACCGTTGTATTTTTGCGTAGGTGAGAATTGTTCCTGCTAGATACCGGTAGCAGCCACGTAAAACATGCAACAAAAATTAGAGGACGTCTAACTTGTTTTTGCAGGGTATGTTGTGATGTGATATGGCCAATTACATGATGAGATATATGTGATGTATGAGATGATCATGTATTGTATAGAATATCACGACTTGCATGTTGATGAATACGGCAACCGGCAGGAGCCATAGGGTTGTCTTTAATTATTGTATGCTTTGCGTGTCAATCATTAAGCGCTACGTAATGCTTTACTTTATTGCTAAACGGTATCAATAGTAGTAGAAGCATGGTGGGCACGACAACCCCGATGGCGACACGTTGATGTTGATCAAGATGATGGAGAACATGGTGTCATGCCGGTGACGATGGAGATCATGCCAGTGCTTTCAAGATGGAGATCAAAAGCACAAGTTCATGGCCATATCATGTCACTTATGGTTTGCATGTGATGTTAATCCTTTTATGCACCTTGTTTTGCTTAGGACGACGGTAGCATTATAAGGTGATCCCTCACTTAATTTCAAGATAAATTGTGTTCTCCCCGAGTGTGCACCGTTGCGAAAGTTTGTCGTGTTGAGACACCACGTGATGATCGGGTGTGATAGACTCTATGTTCACATACAACAAGTGCAAGCCAGTGTTGCACATGCAGAACACTCGGGTTAAACGTGACGAGCCTAGCATGTACAGACAGGGCCTCGGAACACAAGAAACCGAAAGGTCGAACATGAGTCATATAGTAGATATGATCAACATGATGATGTTCACCATTAAAACCACCTCAACTCACATGATGATCAGACTTGAGTTGGTGAATTTGGATCATGTATCACTCGAATGACCGGAGGGATGTCAATTTGAGTGGGAATTCTTCACTAATATGATTAATTGAACTCATTATCATGAACATAGTCAGTTGTGTCTTTGCAAATTATGTTGTAGATTACTTGCTGGCGCTGTAGCTCCCTTGATTTTTTAAATGTTCCTAGAGAAATAGAGTTGAAAGGTGATGGTAGCAATATTGTGTACTGGGTCCGTGATATGAGGATTGTACTCATTGCTGCACAAAAGGCTTATGTCCTTAATGCACCGCTCGGTGCGCCAAGCCCTATATCTTCGTCTATACATGTTGTGAACATCCGACAGGCATGTTCTGATGACTACTTGATAGTTTAGTGTGTCATGCATTACGGCTTAGAATTGAGGCTCCGGAAAATTTTGAATGTCACGAAACATATGAGATGTTCTAAGAGCAGAAATTATGATCTTAGGCTCATGCCCATGTTGCGAGATATGAGATCTCCAACAAGATTCTTTGCCTGCAAGATGAAAGAGAATAGCTCAATCGTTGAGCATGTGCTCAGATTGTCTGGGTGCTACAATCGCTTGAATCGAGTGGGAGTTGATCTTCCAGATAAGATAGTGATTGATATAGTTCTCCAAGTCACTGTCACTAAGCTACTAGAACTTGGTGATGAACTATAAAATGCCAGGGATAGAAATAATGATCCCTGAGCCGTTCGTGATGTTTGACACCGCGAAGGTAGAAATCAAGAAGGAGCGTCAAGTGTCGAACCACTAGTTTTGAGAAGGGCAAGAGCAAGGAGGGAAAATTCATGGATAGCAAGTTAGTTGCTTCTCCAGTAAAGCAACCCAAAGTTGAACCCAAACCCGAGACTAAGTGCTTCTATTATGAGGAGACCGGTCGCTGAAGCAGAACAACCCTAGATACTTGGTAGATAAGAAGGCCGACAATGTCGACAGAAGTATATTTTATATATGTGTTATTGATGTGTACCTTGCTAGTACTCCTAGTAGCACCTGGGTATTGGATATCGGTTCGGTTGCTAAATGTTAGTAAATCGAAATAAAAGCTACGGTATAAACGGGGAACTAGCTAAGGGTGAGGTGACAATGTGTGTAGGAAATGTTTCCAAGGTTGATGTGATCAACATCGCATGCTCTCCCTACCTTCGGGATTAGCGACGAACCTAAATAAATGTTATTTGGTGTTTTGCGTTGAGCATGAACGTGATTAGATCGTGTTTATTGCAACACGGTTATTCATTTAAGTTAGAGAATAATGGTTATTCTGTTTACATGAATAATACCTTCAATGGTCATGCACCCAGTGAGAATGGTTTGTTGAATCTTGATCGTAGTAATACACATGTTCATAACATTGATGCCAAAAGATACAAAGTTAATAATAATAGTACCACATACTTGTGGCACTGCCGCAAAATGTCATATTGGTATAAAGCGCATGAAGAAACTCCATGGTAATGGATATTTGGACTCATTCGATTTCGAATCGGTTGAGACATGCGAACCATGCCTCTTGGGCAAGATGACTAAGGACCCCGTTTTCCGGATTGATGGAGCGGGCAAGTGGTTTATTGGAAATGATACATATCGATGTATGCAATCCAATGAGTCTTGTAGCATGCGGTGGATATCGTTATTTTCTTACCTTCACTGATGATTTGAGTAGATATAGTGTATATTTACTAAATGAAACACAAGTCTGAATCATTTGAAAGGTTCAAGCAAATTTAGAGTGAAGTTTTAAAATCATCGTGACAAGAAGATAAAAATGTAGGCTATATGATCGTGGAGGTGAATATCTGAGTTACGAGTTTGGCATACAACTTTAGACAATGTGAAAGTTGTTTCACAACACACGCCACCTGGAACACCATAGCGTGATGGTGTGTCCGAACGTCATAGTCGTGCTCTATTGGATATGGTGCGTGCTATGATGTCTCTTATCATTTTGCTACTATAATTTTGGGGTTATGCATTTGAGACAACTACATTCACTTTAAATAGGGCACCATCTAAATCCGTTGAGATGACACCGTGTGAATTATGGTTTGATAGAAACCTAAGCTGTCATTTCTTAATGTTTGGGGCTGCGATGCTTGTGTGGAAAAATGTTTTCACCTAATGAGCTCGAACCCAAAGCGGACAAATGAATCTACATAGATTACCCTAAGAACAGTTGGGTAAACCTTCTATCTTAGATCCAAGCATAAAGTGTTTGTTGCTAAAACGGGTCCTTTCCCAAGAAAATGTTTCTCTTGAATGAATTGAGTGGGAGGAAGATAGAACTTGATGAGGTTTTTGAACCTTTGTTTCAACCAAAGAGTAGCCCAGCTCAGAAAGATGTTTCTGTGGAACCTACGTCAGTTGAAGAGGAAGTAAATGATGATGATCATGAAGCTTCGGATCAAGTTACTATCGAACCTCGTAGGTCGACAAGGATGTGTAATGCTCCTGAGCGGTACGACAACCATGTCTTGGAGGACATGTTGTTGGACAACGATGAACCGGCGAGCTGTGGAGAAGCGATGATGGGCCCGGATTCCGACAAATGGTAAGAGGCCATGAAATCCGAGAAAGGATCCATGTATGAAAACTAAGTATAGACTTTGGTAGACTTGCTCATTGGACGGCAGGTCGTTTAGTACAAATGGACCTTTAAGATGAAGACAGACGCTAATGGTGAATGTCACCATTTATAAAGCTTGACTTGTCCCAAAGAAGTTTCCGCCAAGTTCAAGGAGTTGACTGCGATGAGACTTTCTCACTCGTAGCGATGCTAAAGTCTGTTGGAATTATGTTAGCAGTTGCTGCATTTTTCAATTATGAAATCTGGCAGATGGATGCCAAAACATCGTTTCCTTCCTTAAGGAAAGGTTGTATGAGATACAACCAGAAGGTTTTGTCAGTCCTAAGGATGCTAAAAGGTGTGCAAGCTTCAGTGATCCTTCGATGAACTGAAGCAAGCATCTCGGAGTTGGAATATACACTTTGATGAGGTGATCAAAGGTTTTGAGTCTATACAAAGTTTATGAGAAACTTGTATTTGAAATAAAGCGAGTGGGAGTACTATAGAGTTTCTGGTAAGCATGTGTTGTTGACATATTGTTGATCAGGAAATGATGTAGAATTTCTGGAAAGCATAAATGCTTGTTTGAAAAGTGGTTTTCAAAGGAAGAGCTGGATAAAGCTACCTAATTGTTGAGCATCAAGATCTGAAGAGATAGATCAAGATGCTTGATGAGACTTTCAATGAGTACATACCTTGACAAGATTTTGAAAGAGTTCAAAATGGATCAGTGAGAGAAAGAGTTCTCGCCTGATTTGTAACGTGTGAAGTTGAGTAAGACTCAATGCCCAGTGACTGCAAAAGATAGAGAAGATGAGTGTCATCCCCTATGCTTTAGCCATAGGCTCTATCATGTATGCAATGCTATGCACAAGACCCGATGTCAGCCTTGCCATAAGTATGGCCGGAAGGTTTCAAAGTGATCCTGGAATGGAGCATTGGACAACGGTCAAGATTATCCTTAGTAACTAAAAGACTAAGGAGATGTTTCTCGATTATGGAGGTGATAAAGAGTTCATCGTAAAGAGTTACATCGATGCAAGCTTTAACACCAATCTGGATGACTCGTAGTAGCAATCTGGATACGTATAGTGGAGCAGCCATTTGGAATAGTACCAAGTGGAGTGTGGTAGCAGTGTTTACAGTTTGACATGGAGATTTGCAAAGTACACTCAGATCTGAATGTCGCAGACCCGTTGAATATAAGACCTCTCTCACATGCAAAGCATGATCGAGCCCCAGAACTCATTGGGTGTTAGATTCATAACAATGTGTATCACATGGTGATGTGAACTAGATTATTGACTCTAGTGCGAGTGGGAGACTGTTGGAAATATGCCCTAGAGGCAATAATAAATTAGTTATTATCATATTTCCTTGTTCATGATAATCGTTTATTATACATGCTATAATTGTGTTGATCAGAAACTCAGATACATGTGTGGATACATAGACAACACCAAATCCCTAGTATGGCTCTAATAGACTAGCTCGTTGATCAAACATGGCTATGGTCTCCTAGTCATGGACATGATATGTCATTTGGTAATGGGATCACATCATTAGGAGAATGATGTGATGGACAAGACCCAAACTACAAACATAGCATATGCTCGTGTCAGTTTATTGCTACTGTTTTCCACATGTCAAGTATACGTTCCTATGACCATGAGATCATGCAACTCACTGACACCGGAGGATTACCTTGTGTGTATCAAACATCGCAATGTAACTGGGTGACTATAAAGGTGCTCTATAGGTATCTCTGAGGGTGTCTGTTGGGTTGGCATGGATCAAGACTGGGATTTGTTACTCCGTGTGATGGATATGTATCTCAGGGCCCACTCGGTAATACAACATCACTATAAGCCTTGCAAGCAATGTGACTAAGTGTTAGTCACGGGATCTTGTATTACAGAACGAGTAAAGAGACTTGCCAGTAACGAGGTTGAACTAGGTACGGAGATACCGACGATCGAATCTCGGGCAAGTAACATACCGAAGAACAAAGGGACCATCATACGAGATTAACTGAATCCTTGACATAGAGGTTCGACCGATAAAGATCTTCATAGAATATGCAGGAACCAATATGGGCATCCAGGTCCCGCTATTGGTTATTGACCGTAGAGGTGTCTCGGTCATGTCTACATAGTTCTCAAACCCACAGGGTCTGCACACTTAAGGTTCGGTAATGTTTCGGTAGTATAGAGTTATGTATGGTGGTGACCGAAGGTTGTTCGGAGTCCCAGATGAGATCTCGGACCTCATGAGGAGCTCCGGAATGGTCTGGAGGTAAATATTGATATATAGGAAGTCCTATTTTGGTCACCGGAAAAGTTTTGGGCTCATCGGTAGTGTACCGGGAGTGCCGGTAGTGTACCGGGAGACCAACGGGAGGGGTATTTCGACCCGAGAGGCTACATGGGATGTGGGAGGATGAATACCAGACCTTTGTGGGCTGGTGGAAGTCGCACACAAGGCCCATGTGCCTGGGAAGAAAAGCCCAAAGAGAAAAAGGTGGAAAAAGGCAAAAAGGCAAAAATAAGGAGGAGTCCTAGTCCTACGAGGATTGGAGGAGCAATCCTCCAATCCTCCTTGGTTCGGCCGACCCAAGGGCTGGATCCTTGGGAGCCAAGCCTCCTCCTCCTATCCTACTATATATACTAGAGGGTTTTAGGGTTTTGGCACAAGATTTTTAGCCACGTGCTACCCATTCCTCTAGTGCATAGTTTCTCCTCTAGATCGGATTTCTGCAGTGCTTAGCCGAAGCCCTATTGGAATAGCTCCACCACCATCGACGGAGCGCCGTCATGTTTCTGGAGAACTCGTCTACCTCTCCGCTCCCTCTTGCTGGATCAAGAAGGCGGAGATCGTCATCGATCTGTACGTGTGCTGAACGCGGAGGTGCCGTCCGTTCGACGCTAGATCGGAAGGACCGTGATCAAGTTTGCGGGACAGATCGTGATGAGTTTGCGGGATGTATCGTGATTGGATCGTGGGAAATATCGTGATGAGTTCACGGGACGGATCGTGATTGGATCGCGGGACGCTCGGTGATTTGGATCGCGAAGACGTTCGACTACACCAACCGTGTTTCTTAAAGCTTCCTGCTTAGCGATCTAGAAGGGTACATAGATCCACTCTCCCTCTCGTAGATGCTCATCACCATGGGTAGATCAGCATGTGTGTAGGATTTTTTTTGTTTCCCATGCAACGTTCCCCAACAAAGCTATCATTCCAACTCCGACTATAGTCAAGATGAAGGTGTTTCCGGACTTGCACTAGTGACTACCAACTCCTATGATCTATTTGATTCACCAAACGAAGGGAGTGGAACTTGCTTCATGGCTAAAGGCCCCAAGGTATCACACCCCTAGTATCTTGATTTCAATAGTGATGAAGATGACTTGTTAATTGAAGATGACTTGCTATTTGACAAATCTAGTAATGATAGTCAAAATGAACTTGATAATTCTCATGCTAGTCAAGATAAGTCAATTGACGATGATAAGATGAAAATAGAAGAACTAACTAAAGAACTAAACACTGTTAAGTTAGCTCATGAATCTACTCTCGAAGATCATACAGTTCTTGTGAGAACTCATGAGAAGCTACGCTTCGAGAAGCTCAACTTGGAGCAAGAGCATGAGTTTCTTAAAGCTATCAATGACGATCTCCGAAAGAAGACTTCATATTATCTAGCCAAACGACTACTCTTGTCTACATTCATGCCTCAAGTTAAAACTAAGCAATCTAGTAACAAATGCAAGAAATGTTCTTCATCTAGTAGCAACAATAAAAATGCTAAACCCAATGATGTTGCTTCTAGTAGTTCTATTGATTCCACTCATGATGATCCTCTTAGCCAAGTAACACTTGAGCAAGAAAATGCTTTATTGAAAGGAATTATAGAAAAAGGTATCTACAAGAGTCTTGTCGGGTGCAAGAAATTTGAGGAAATTTTATGCAAGCACGAAGGATACCGGAAGAATCATGGTTTTGGCTACTTCAACACGATGGAGTTGAATGGGAAGAAGGTCAATACCCCGAAGCCAAGTTTGTAACTCAAAAGGAGAAGTATGAAAATACTCTTCCCAAGGTGACAAACACTCAAGATGACCTTCAACCACAAAACCACAAGCTCAAGGGCAAGAAAAAGCTTCAAGAGGACATTGACTCATATGAAGACGAATCCCTAGCTTTGGGGGAGTGGGTTACCAAGGCTACTTCAAGCTCAACTTCTACAAAGGCTACTACAACACCAAGGATCCCCATCAACTTGATCTGGGTCCCCAAGAAGAAGAACTAGAGAGTTCTTGAGGGGTCACTCTGCCAATGAAATTCAATCATATTCATTATTGGCAAGAACTATTTGCAAACAACATGAACTCTATGCAATAGTTCAAGGAGTCACACATTCCCTCAAAGGTAAGCATGTGACAAGGTAATCAACAAATCAATGGACATCATAACATATGGTTTGCACTCCATGTCCATAGATATCCTTGTATTTGTCTCTTGTATGTTGGGACTAACCATGTAGGTGAGTAGAGTATGGAAACAACAACGATGCTCCCAACTCTTGGTGATCTTCATCAACCTTGAGCATCCACAACTACCTCACCAACATGAAGTCTTCATTGACAAAACCCAAGGTTAGTTTATCCCTCTTATGGGGGGATGTCACATTAAGGGGGAGCTTTACTCTAAAGCTTGAGTCAAAGCATCTCTTAGCATGTGAGAACAATGAACGCTTTATGTAAAAGTGGAAACCCCACTTGTGCTTAAACGATGAGTATGACCTATGATCAAGTATTCTTACTTGGCTCCTAAGTCAAATACTCATATATAGATGACTTCGTCATCGCCCAAGTGCTTGTCAGATGCTAGTGTGTATGTGCATGTTTGTCATGATTTCATTTGACATCTTATCGTGTGAGGATGTTGGTCTGCATTTATTTTCTCATCCGAGGACATCCAGTTGTTGCTATTTGGCTCTTGATTTTCTCTTTTGCCAATTGGATGGACAAGAATGCCTGGGACCACTCTTTAGCTATCTATGCTTTCTCACCTCATACTTTATTCATGTTGCATCACAAAATTTGAACAAGTTCTTTTCGATCCCTTTGTGTGTGGAGCACTCGAAGTTCCGTACCGACAAGGACTGACCATTAAAACCTCCCAAGTGCATCTCGGTGGAACCAACCCCAAAATCTCGGTCTCACCATATTCCTAGGGTTGATCTGGTTTTCTATCTCGGTACTACCGATTCTATATTCTCGGTTACACCGAGTTTTCCTGTCAGCTGACAGTTGAGAAACTTGGTAACACTGAAAATTTAGAATCGGTATCACCGATAGTGAAGGGTATAAAGATGTGGTCCCGACGGATCGAAATTTCAATCTTCAATTGTCGCGCCCCAAACCCTAAGCTGCCACAGAAGGACCTCCTGGTCATCACCTTGCCTCACCGTGCGTCTCCGCCACTGGGAATCTCACCGTCGACGGGCATCTTCGCCTCCGTAGCAGATCCATCACCGAGGTAGGGTATGGATTCAATCTTTCTTGCGCTCCCCATGTGATTCTTGCGCAATAAAGTTGATTTTCTCTATAACCATAGTTTCCACAACTTTCTATCCACGAGAAAACTCTGTAGATTAGAGAACCATCAATTTTCTAGGGTTTACGTTCTGCCCGGTGGAACTTGGTAGAACTGAAGTGTTCAAATCAGTATCACCGATTTGCCTGTCTGTGTTGCTGAGAACTGTCTCGGTGAAACCGAGTACTTGTTTTCGATCTCACCGAAAAGAGTGCCAAGTTTCTGTTAATGGGATAGTCAGTCTCGATAGCACCGAAATTTTTGCTTTGGATGTACCGATTTTCATGTGACAGAATGTAAAATCTTGAAAATCTTTTCTTCAAACTTTCAAAAATCAGACTCATTTTGTGATGACTCATCTTCTTCTGCTCCTCTACACTCTATTCATAGGGTCAGAGATGTCTGCTTCAGATGATAGTGAGAACAACTTCAGAGAACCAAGCATTGAGATGGATTCGGGCACTAGTCATGAGCCTTGTTCATTTTCAGATCCAGGCACCGCTAGTTCTCATGGGTTGCCTAAAGCTGCTACAAGGACCAGGAAGAGACTGAATTCAGATGAAGAAGATTCAGACTGTGTGCTAGATGAGGTTCTTGCCAAGAAGCAAGAGAAGGCTGCCTAGAAGTCAGCCAATAAGGCCACCTCTTCCAGGAGGGTGGTTGGCAAAACATATGCACCTCCTGAATCTATGAGAGCACCCGAGAGTGCCAGAGCTACAATGATCGTTGAGCTCCCAAAGAAGTCTATGCCTAAGAAGGCAGGGGAGAAGAAGAAGGCGAGAAAGAGGATAATCCATGTTATTGGCAGGCCTACATCTATGTTTGAAGATCCAGAGGAGGTAGCTGATGCCGAAGAGGAGGTAGAGCCAGCTACTAAGGCCCCTCCCAAGAAGAAGTCAAAGCTTATGGTAGATGCTATGCCTAAGGCTGCAACCACCAAGAGCACCAAATCCATGAAAACTGTTGTTGTTGCTGCTGAGAAATCCAAGAGGTCATCCAGACAGATTCCTGCTTCAGAGAAGAACAAGGGGTCTACCATTAGAGAAGAAGAGGATGATAACTTGACTGCCTTAATGAAGCTTAGGCCACACCTTCCAGTACATAATGCCAACTATCCACTTGCTAAAGATATGAAGAAGAGGAAGGAATCTGGCTTGAGGGCATGGAGAGCTGCTGATCCATATGCCCAAAGGAAGAAGGCAACTGTGGACTACAGATTCTATACCAAAGAGCAACATGATTTCTATGAGGCTGTACTTTTTGACAAGAGTCCAGCTGTGAGTGATATGAGGTATGTGTACTGGAAATTCATCAAGGAGAATGAGGACTACTTTCCAAGTGTCCAAGATAATTTTCACTGCATTGGATTAGATGAGTTTGTTGGCAGAGAGTTTACTACTTGGAATAATGAGATGACCATGCAATTCTACTCCACTACATATTTCTATGGAGATGGTAGAATTTTATGGATGACGGAAGGTGCAAGATATGAGTCCAATGTTGATGAATGGTTGCTATCTTAGGAGTCCCAGAAGCTCAAGATGGAGATTTGGATGTCTACTCAGAATCCAAGGAGAGCCACAATGTTATGGCTAACATGTACAAGGAGATCCCTGCTGCTAACGTGAAGTCTCACAACCTAGGATCTATTTACTTTCTCTAGGTTGGCCTCCGTACCATGAACACCATTCTGAGACATACTTTGATGCCCAAGTCCGGAGATGACAAGATGATCCGAGGCTACTCCATCAACATGTTGATCCACCTTGACAAACACACCAGGATCAGAGTCATGGACTTGATTGTTGAGACAGTCAAGAGGGTTGCTGCTGATCAGAAGTGCTCTTGCTGCTATGCACCTTATATCCAGATGCTCATCAACTCCAAGTTGGAAAAGCACATATTTGCTCTAGATCGTCCCCATTTGCCCCTACAGCCAAATCTCGAGGACAATGTTGTGGTGATGGATGCTGAACATCCCACATCTGCTAAAGTGGACATATGGAACGCCTGAAATTTACCGGAACGCAAATGAATCAACATTCTGGCAAAACATAGGCCACTTGGAGCATATGACATCAATGGCATAGGGTTCATATTTGTGACGTCCCCAATTTGACCGTACGCTAAACATACACACAATGCATACGACCAAGATTAGGGACTCACTAATCAATATCACAACACAACTCTAGACACAAATTAAAGTCATACAGCTTCGTATTACAAGCTAGGGGCCTCGAGGGCTTGAATACAAAGCTTGACAAGGACGAGTCAGCGGAAGCAAAAATATCTGAGTATAGACATAACTTAAACAAGTTTTGCCTTAAGAAGGCTAGGACAAACATGACAGAGGACCGAACGAGGCGAGGCCTCCTGCCTAGGAACCTCCTATCTACTCCTGAGCATCGGCACTCTCCACGTAGTAGTAGGCTCCTGCGGTGGTGTAGTAGTCATCTCCGGCATACTCCATGTCCTAGGCTCCATCGTTTGAACGCAACAATCGCATCGAGGGGGAAAGAGGAAGCAAAGCAGTGGTGAGTACTCATCCAAAGTACTCGCAAGACTGACATCAGAACTATGCTAAGTATGCATCATTATCAAGGGGTGGGGTTATATATGGGCTGACTGCAGAAAACAAGAAAAGGAGGAAGGCCTAGTCCTATCGAAGGCTAGCAACTTCAACATCTTGCAACATTAGAAGAGAGTAGATCGATAGCTCATATACAAACATATTATTGTAGCAAATTTATTAAGTAAGCACACCGAGAGATTCTTCCTCAACTCCCCGTGAGGAAGCAGTCCCGGAGCCAACATTCATTTCAATTTAAGTCACAATTTTAGTTGTAGTAGGTCAAGGTACAACTCCAAGTTGTCCTGTTACCATGGACACGGCTATTCGAATAGATGAATTCATCCCTGCAGGGGTGCATCGCATTTCCAACCTGCTTCATCACCTCTGGCTAGACACACTTCCTGGGTAATGCCCAGCCTCGGGATCCAAAACGCCGTCGCCCCACCTAGGCTCAATAGAGAGGCCAGCCCGCCGATCTAAATCCTAAGCACAAAGGGGTCATGGGCCCACTTGCCCTCTACACTCCTGTAGATGCGTGGGTGGCCGAGGTCAATCCTAGCACCCTTTATAACAAGCGCAATGCCATTGCGGACCACTCGAGAAGAGCTTTGGCTGAAGAGCTTTGACTGATACAACGATGCTGAGTTCCCATAACTTCTCCCACGTGAAGGTTTGGTGCGTAAAAGGTCAAACGACCAACTCAAATCAAATACCCAACCAATTCACATTTTATTAACGCGGGGTAAGCACGACCCATCAAGTGTGGTCCCGTCGCCCTGTCTCGAGGATGTGTGGCAAGGGCCTCACCTACCCGTCCATGCCTCATCATCATCACACCGTGGGTACCCCTCAGGGGCGACCCATCACCAATATGTTTCTATAACCAGGTTGTAGTAACTGTGTGTATAAAACATCAAGGCGGGAACTGAGGAATCACCATCAATGGTCCCCGCTCGATGTAACCGTCAAGGTGGACTTTAGAGGAATCACCCTCGAGGGTCCCACACTTGAGGGGGTGCACGACAGAGACATCGTTGGGAATGATGAAGGAGGAATCACCCTCGATAACCACAACCGACTAGCTGCACTATAGGGATAGCATCATGAGTACTTCATGAGGTGTCACCCTCGGTACTCGATAGTAGCACTGCAGTGTCATACAACTAAGGGGGAGTGTTGTGATGTGAGGGGCCTGGCTTGTCGGTCGGTTGACTGAGTCTTCGAGTCGTCGAGTCGTCGGGTTGTCGATGAAGAAGCAAGGGCAACTAGGACTAAGGGGGGTCACATGTGATTCATTGATCAACCTACAATAAGCAACTCGTCTGATTGCAGATATGGTAGCATTTTATCAAAAAATAAGTTATGCACCAGAATAGGAGCTAACTAATACATCAGCAAAATCTAATGCAAGAATGAGTGGGGAAGAAATGGGCGATATCGGAATGCTCAAGGGGGGTTGCTTGCCTTGCTGCTCTTTGGCAAAAGGATGATTGTGAATGGCGTAGTCGCACCCGATAGCAACGTCAGTCTTGGGGTCTACCGATAAGAAGAGGGGGAAGAAACAATAAATATAAAGCAGACAAATGCATCACGATGCATGACATGGCAATATTCAGAGCTAGGCATGCACTAACGGAGTATTAGACGTCGCAGACGGGTCGGAAGAATATCTAACGATATTCCCCGGGTCTCGGGCTTCTACCGGACAGATTAAAACAATGGAAATGTTCCACGTCCGTTATGATAGGAACACGTGACAAACGAACGGACTGCGTATTAGGATTCATAGGATTTTTCTGATCAACTTTCATGTATAAAATATTTTCATCTGACTTGCAATTTATTTTATATTATTATTTTAAATATTTATTAATATTCAGAAATTAAAATAGATTATTTTAATTCAATAATTCAATTTATGACATAAGCATGATGTCATGATGACATCAACAGTCAATAGTGGCTTGACTGGTCAAACTGACCAGTGGGGCCCCTCTGTCATAGACACATGTTTAATTAAGTTTAATTAACTTTTAATCGGGTTAGTTAATAGGTGGGGGTCCACATGTCATAGATTGATTAGGCTAATCTACTTAACTTAATTACATAACCGTTTTAATTAGGTTTAAATAACAGGGGTCCCACCTATCATACATTGTTCAGTTAAATAATTAACATAGTACTTAACTTATCTAATTAATACTTAATTAATTAACTAATTTACTAGTTAACAAATTTGTTGATTTATATATTATTTTTATTATTATTTAAAAAACTTTCTAGGGGTGGCCCCCCACTGTCATTGAGTGGAGGGGTTGTGGGCCCCTATTGTCAAGTGGGGTAGTGGGGCGGTGAAACCCCACTACCCAGGAGGCATCGGCGATAGCTTAAGGTCCCTGGCCAGGGCGCCGGCCAAGGGGCAGATACGACGGCCAACGGCGGTGGGGGGGCTTGCGGCGGCGATGGCCAGCAAGCGGGGGCCATGATGGCAAGGCAGGGCAACGCGGGTGTGCGTTGCGGTGTGCGCGGGCGGCACACGACGTGGTGGCGAGACGGGGCGTGGTCACAAGCGCATGTGGGCGCGGCCGATGGGGGCAAGAACGCGCGTGGGGCGGGCGTGGGGCATGGTGACGGCAGGGGGACGGGGCATACGCGGGGCGGGGGCATGGTGGCCGAGCTAGGGCAGCGGCGAGCGCGACCGACCGGTGTAGGGGGAGAGGGAGAGGAAGGAGCCCTAGGGGGCTCATCGACGAGGAGAGAAGGGGGGGGGTCGGTGAGTCTCGGTGTAGCCGGGGTGGGAGGAGGTCGGGAAGGTCCGGGGCGAGGCAGATGGCAGCGGTGCACGATGGCGGCAGGGTCCGGCGGCAGCGAGGAGCACCGGCGAAGAGGCGCAGGGGCGCCGGGTGTGCCCGGTGGCGTCGGCGCTGCGGGGTTCTCCCCCGATCCGATATAGATCGGGGAGGGGAGGGAGTGAGGGGGAGTGGGGCGAGTGAGGGGGAAGTGGGGTGGCGGCTAGGGTTCGGTGGGGGAGTGGGGGTTTTCATCCGAGGGGGTTGGGGTCGGCCAGCCGGTTGGGCCAAGGCCCAATAGGGGGGGTTCTTTGTTTTTATTTTTAGGTTTGTTTTTGTTTTATTTTTTCTTTTAATTGTTTTATGTTTTATTTTCATTTCAATTTAGTTTATTTAATTATTTTCATAATTTGTATGTTTTTATGCCACAATTACCCAAGGATTGATTAGAATAGCATGAACATTTTTGTCTCAAGGTTTGAAGGATAAAAACTTGACGTTAGATTTGAATTTGACTTTGACTTGGGTTTTTATTAAGAGGAAATGAAGCTTAGAAAAATATGATGACATGGCATCATTAGCATGGGATTACTATAGCTTAATTACACGGTTTACTGTAGCTGCAAATCCAGGGCGTCACAACTCTCCCCTACTAAAAAGAATTCTCGTCCCGAGAATTAAGAAGTAGAAGGAAAGAGCCAGGGGTATTCTGCACGAAGATGATCTTCGCGTTCCCAAGTGGCCTCATCTTAAGAATGATTTGCCCGCTGCACCTTGAAGAATTTGGTAACCTTTTGAGGAGTCCGACGTTCAGTTTCACCAAGAACGTGGACTGGTTGCTCTTTGCAAGAAAGGTCTTGTTGCAGCTCAAGCATATCATGATCCACTGGTCGGATAGGATCCTTCACGCAGCGACAAAGCCGTGACACATGGAACACATCATGAACCTGAGATAGGTTTGGTAGCTCCAGTTGATATGCCACTTTACCACACCTTTCAAGAACAATGAAATGACCAATGTATCGAGGAGCCATCTTGCCCTTGATCCCGAAATGGTGTGCACCTCTCATTGGCGTGACTCGAAGATAAGCCTTTTCGCTAGGTTGATAGACCATATCCTTGTCATGATGGTCATACTGGCTCTTCTAGCGAGACTGAGCAGCCTTCAGATTTGCATGAATAATGAGGACTTGATCTTCGGCATGTTGGATAATATCCGGACCGATAAGTGAACGTTCCCAAGTTGTTGACCAATTCAGAGGAGTCCGACACTTTCGTCCATATAACACTTCAAAGGGAGCCATCTTCAGACTAGCTTGATATCTATTGTTGTAGGAGCACTCAGCATAGGGAAGAGATTCCTCCATTTCTTGCCAAAAGAAATGACACAAGCTCAAAGCATGTCTTCAAGAATCTTATTGACTCTTTCAACTTGTCCCTGGGATTGAGGGTCAAAGGCGGTGCTGAATGACAAATGAGTTCCCATAGCTTCCTAGAAACTTGACCAGAACCTTGAAGTGAATAAACTGCCACGGTCTGAACTAATCACCAACGGAATACCATGGAGTGAAACAACTCTGGACATGTAAAGATCTGCTAGCTAACTAACAATAATAGTTTCCTTGACAGCCAGAAAATGTGCAACTTTGGACAGCCGGTCAATGACGACAAGAATAGAATCATTACCTTTCTGCGACCTAGGAAAACCAGTGACGAAGTCCATTTCAACATGATCCCATTTCCATTCAGGAATAGAAATAGGTTGCAGAGTTCCAACAGGCTTTTGATGTTCTGCCTTGATCCGACGGCAAATATCACATTCTGAAACATAGCGTCCAATGTCTTGTTTCATATTTGACCACCAGAACCTTTGACGGATGTCTCGGTACATCTTGATGCTACCCGTACGAATAGACAATAGAGTATCATGAGCTTCTTTCAGTATTCTATCAGTCATATTCAGGTTTTCCCTTTTTGTTGGAACGAATAAGCGACCCTTGAAGTATACAACACCATCATCAGCAACGGTGAAACATGAGGGTTTACCTTCCGCCAGATAGTATTTAATCTTATCGACTTCGTTGTCATAGCCTTGCATTCTTTTGATACAACCACGAGATCTTGTTCAACAATCAGGTCACTCAAAGAACCCTAGTTAACAACACAAAGGTTCATCTTGTGGTTCTCTTCAGGAGGGGGAATGAGATAACCCTATGGAACAATATGGAGGTTCAACTTGCGGAATTCTTCTTGAAGAATGGGACGAACCTCATGAACCTGGAGGTAGTTGCAGTATGACTCGCGGCTCAAAGCATCAGCCATTACATTAGCCTTGCTAGGTGTATAAGAAATTCCCACGTTGTAATCTGCTATGCGCTCCATCCATCTCTGTTGACAGAGGTTCGGATCTGGTTGAGTAAACAGGTACTTCAGACTTTGGTGATCGGTGTAGATCTCGCAATGATTACCAACAAGGTATTTTCGCCACTCCTTCAGTGCATGTATTACTTCAGCAAGTTCAAGGTCATGAACTAGGTAGTTCTCTTCATGAGGACGCAATTGACGAGATGCATAAGCAACCACTCTACGCTCTTGCATTAGGACACGGCCTATTCCCTGACGCGAAGCGTCACAATAAATGACAAAGTCCTTACGAGTATCTAGAGGAGCAAGCACTAGAGCAGATGTCAGTTTGTCTTTAAGTGTCTGAAAGCTCTCCTGACATTTCTTACCACTCATATTTGACACATTTGTGAAGAAGATTGGTTAAGGGCTTGACAATCTTGGATAAGTTCTCGACGAATAGACGGCAATAGCTGGCGAGGCCGAGAAAACTTCCGACTTGCTTGACATTCTTCGGGGGAGTCCAATCAAGAATAGCCTGAACTCGTTCAGGGTTGACCGCAATACCATCCTTGGAGATCACATGACCAACGTAGGTTACTTCGTCCATCCAGAACTCACACTTGGAATACTTGGCATATAGCTGATGTTCCCGAAGTCTTTCCAGTACAAGACGAAGATCTTGAGCATGCTCTTCTTTATTCTTGGAAAATACCAAAATATCATCCAGATAAACCACGAGGAATTTGTCGAGGTAGTCCATGAAGATATAATTCATTAAACGAGACAAGGTTGCTGGAGCATTGCTTAGACCGAAGGACATGACGGTGTACTCGTATGAACCATAGCGAGTAACAAATGCGGTCTTCGGAATATCCTCTGCACGAACATAGATCTGATGGTAACCTAACCTCGAGTCGATCTTAGAGACAATTGAGGCACCAACAAGTTGATCATACAAATCATTGATCCGAAGAAGTGGATATTTGTTCTGAATTTTAGCTTGGTTGATTGGTCGATAATCCTGGACCTGACGGTTTGTCCCATCCTTCTTCTTAAGAAAGAGAGAAGGTGCTCCCCAAGTAGAGGAACTTGGACGAACGAAATCCAGACGAAGCGAATTGTAAATTTCTTGCTTAAGTTCAAGGAGTTCATGTGGTGGAATCTTATACAGACGCTTGGCTATAGGAGTGGTACCAGGTACCAAGTCGATGACAAACTTGACAGCTCTAGCAGGGGGAATCACTGGAAGTTCTTCTAGAAAAACATCCTGGAAATCCCGGACAACTAGAATGTTTTCAATCCCCTCAAGAGGTGACTCATTTAATGCTTTCATGGCATATAGCCAGGATTCGGCATCTCGAACAAGATGAGCATGGTAGCTTACTATCTCATTCGAAGGATGCAGGAGGTGGACAATTTTGGTGGCACAAATGACCGAAGTAGTATGCGCTTTGAACCAATCCATTCCAAGAATGAGATCGATACTGGAAGACTTCAGCATTTTGGGGGAGGCATGGAACTCCAAACCTTCAATTTTAATGGGGACATTGTGACTAATAATGGAGGTCCGACATTGGCGCGCGGGAGTGTTTACCACTATTGGGACATTCATCTCTTCACACTTAATTTCATGCATGTATGCAAAATCTTCAGACATAAAGGACTGCAATGCTCATGTATCAAACAATACAGAAGCTGGTACTGAGTTGACGAGAAGAGTACCCATCACGATAGCAGGCTGGTCTTGAACTTCACTCAGATCAACATTGTTAGCTTGAACACGTCCCTGAGCAGACCTGGCGTTGTTGTTGCAGGGTGGGTTGGAAGACAGTGGAAGTTGATTTTGATTCTGACTAAAGTCTCTGGCACGGTGTCCTAGACAACCACACTTGAAACATAGCCCATCCTCAGGGCGAGAAGGGGGAACAGGATCCTGTGGTGGCGGAGTTGGGAGCCGTGGCTTCCTAGTTGGTGGAGGAGGCAGACGAGGTGCAGCATAGGATGGCCTCGGAGCAGGAGGCGGTGCATGGTACATGTTGTGGGGAATCCAGATCTTGTGCTTCTGACTTCCTGAGCCCGAAGATAGGCCCAAGTCACGGCTGCGTTTGTTGTTGTTCTTGTAGTCCTGCAGACCTGTTTCCACCAGAATGGACTTGTTCACCAAGGTGGCAAAGTTATCAAAGTCCTGAACAAGGAGTGCTAGATTGATATCAGGGTGGAGGCCTTCATGGGACTTCTCTTGCCTACGAGCATCAGTTGCAACGTCTTCTTCAGCATAGTGAGATAAGTCCAGAAATTCCCGCTGATAAGCATCCACAGTCTTGTTGCCCTGGACGAGATTGCGGAACGCATGCTTCTTCTTGTCCACCAGTCCCTGAGGAATGTGACGACAACGGAACGCAGCTTGGAACTCCGTCCAAGTGATGATTGTTCCAACAGGCTGTGAGCATCTATGATTGTCCCACCATTGAGCAACACGACCCTAAAGAAAGTACGAGGCAAAGGTGACATAGCTAGCCACTAGTGCGCGGGAATATTCTAGGTCATAAGTGATGTCACGAAGCCAGTCATCTGCGTCAAGCGGCTGAGTTGAGCTACGGTAGATCATAGGGTTGAGGTGCATGAAGTCTTGCAGAGTCATTGGGGCTGGTTGTTGATTCATGTTCGGCCTCGGGAACTAGTCCATAAGCCCTTGCATAAACTGGCGATTCAATTCAAACCACTGCATCATATCAGCCATGTATTCCGGTGGCGGTGGTGGTTCAGGCGCACCACGACCATGACCAACTGGCCTAACCATTCTGTCAAATTTTAACAGTGCTAGTTTAGCATTAATCATTCATGAAGTAAATTGCACAAAGAAGGAAGTGCAATAGATACGAGATAGTAGTTCGAATTCAACATACAGATCCATACATAGGTCTATTACAAACCATAAGTCCGTTACGAAATAGATGATAGGTCCGGCATGAAATTAACCTAGACAACTAGGCGGCTCGTAGGCATGCAGTAGAGGGATACAACAACGGACATAGCGAAAAGCTACATCAACGTTGGGACAATGAAAGAACCCATGGAACTACACGTGGCCCTGGCTGCCGAACCTGGGCTCGGGATTCTGCATCCCGTGCACACTCTGATGTAGAAACTGGTGCCCAAGCGGGAGCGCAGGTCCACTTGCTGGAGTATGACCTCCAACCACAGGCCAATCAAGACCTAGAGGAAACTTAGTCCGAGGCGGGTAAAGAATGTACTCCAGATGTATCCCCACGGTGACTGCGGGCAACAATTGCTCCATAGCCTCATAAAGACGAGCACGGGTGGCGTACACCTAGATGTTAAGAGCCCTCACAGTGCGATCCAATGCCTCAGTGTACAGAACCAGAACCTATGGGTCATAACGACGACTCACGTAGGGGGTGCAGACAGCAGTGTAGGACTGGTCGTTGCGCTGCCACGCGAAAGGGGTCAAGACATACGGGATGCAGTATCAACTCCCACAAGAACATACAAGATGTATTTGAATGCCGTCTCCTCCAAACAGGGGTTCGCTGCACGGAGATGAACAATAAGAGCATAGGCAACATCCTGTACTGCCATCTCAATGATCACTCCAATGCCACGAAAGGTGTGCAGCTTAGTGATGGAGAGGTCCCACCGATCCTAGATAACCATCTCAGCTTCATACTATTCCTGGTTGAACTCGTGATAGTCCTCGTAAACAGTGTACTCGGGGTACCAGCGATATCCCAGCCTAATCAAAAGTTGACCAAAATGGCCGGGAACCCAGTCGTATCGTGAGCCAAAGTCAGGCAAACGATCTGCCTAGTGGGACGCATCTGTAACAAGAAGATTTAGGATGTCAAATGACACTATGTGCATTATAACTTCAAAGGAAACAATTGTTGACGAAACAAATCTCTGGTGGATGTGATCACGAGAACCTAATGTTAGAATTAGCAAAATCTTTAATCCGAAAGAGGAGAGAGATCAGAACCCAGAGTATAGAGGAGGAATAAAAGATCCTAATACCACCCGATTGAGATGTGGGCCCATAAGCCACACAAAAATGTTTGTAAATGTTTTTCAAGTACTAGACTCAACTTCGTCCAAGGAGTTGGAAAGGGGGCTACCTACACACAGTCAGCTCTGATACCAACTTGTGACGCCCCCAATTTGACCGTATGCTAAACATACACGCAATGCGTACGACCAAGATTAGGGACTCACTAATCAATTTCACAACACAACTCTAGACACAAAGTAAAGTCATACAACTTCATATTACAAGTCGGGGGCCTCGAGGGCTCGAATACAAAGCTCGACAACACGAGTCAATGGAAGCAAAAATATCTGAGTACAGACATAAGCTAAACAAGTTTTGCCTTAAGAAGGCTAGCACAAACATGACAGCGGATCGAACGAGGCGAGTCCTCCTGCCTGGGAACCTCCTAACCACTCCTGAGCGCCGACACTCTCCACGTAGTAGTAGGCTCCTGCGGTGGTGTAGTAGTCTTCTTCGAGGTACTCCATCTCCTGGGCTCCATCGTTCGGACGCAGCAATCGCATTGAGGAGGAAAGAGGAAGCAAAGCAGAGGTGAGTACTCATCTAAAGTACTCGCAAGACTGACATAAGAACTATGCTAAGTATGCATGATTATCAAGGGGTGGCGTTATATCTAGGCTGAATGCAGAAAGCAAGAAAAGGAGGAAGGCCTAGTCCTATCGAAGGCTAGCATCTTCAGCATCTTGCAGCATTAGAAGAGAGTAGATCAGTAGCTCATATACAAACATCTTATTGTAGCAAATTTATTAATC
Organism: Hordeum marinum; assembly: GCA_022496015.1. Lineage (NCBI taxonomy): Eukaryota > Viridiplantae > Streptophyta > Magnoliopsida > Poales > Poaceae > Hordeum > Hordeum marinum. The sequence continues at coordinate 406,496,985 of CM039672.1, read as the reverse complement.
AACCATGCCCAGAGATTCTTCCTCGACTCCCTATGAGGAAGCAATCTCGGAGCCAACATTCATTTCAATTTAAGTCACAATTTTAGTTGTAGTAGGTCAAGGTACAACTCCAAGTCGTCCTGTTACCATGGACACGACTATTCAAATAGATGAATTCATCCCTACAGGGGTGCACCGCATTTCCAACACGCTTGATCACCTCCGGCCGGACACACTTTCCTAGGTAATGCTTGGCCTCGGGATCCAAAATGTCGTCGCCCCACCTAGGCTCAACAGAGATGCCAGCCCGCCGGTGTAAATCCTAAGCACAGAGGGGGCGTGGGCCTACTTGCCCTCTACACTCCTGCACGATGCGTGGGCGGCCGAGGTCAGTACTAGCACCCCTTATAACAAACATAGTGTCGTTACGGACCACTCGGGCGTGCGCCGCTCCATTGCTGACGTCCGAAGAGCTTCGCTTGATACAACGACGCTGAGTACCCATAACTTCTCCCACGTGAAGGTTTGGTGTGTAAAAGGTCAAACAACCAACTCATATCAAATACCCAACCAATTAGCATTTTATTAATATGGGGCAAGCGCGACCCATCAAGTGCGGTCCCAACGCCCCGTCTCGAGGGTGTGTGGCAAGGACCTCACCTGCCCATCCACGCCTCATCATCATCACACTATGGGTACCCCTCAGGGCCAACCCATCACCAACATGTTTCTGTAACCAGGCCATAGTAACTGTGTGTATAAAACATTAAGGCGGGAACTAAGGAATCACCCTCAAGGATCCCCGCTCATAGTAACCATCAAGGTGGACTTTAGAGGAATCACCCTCGAGGGTCCCACACTTGAGGGGTTGCACGACAGAGACATCATCGGGAATGGTGAAGGAGGAATCACCCTCGATAACCACGACCGACTAGCTGCACTACAGGGCTAGCATCATGAGTACTTCACGAGGTGTCACCCTTGGTACTTGATAGTAACACTGCAGAGTCATACAACCAAGGGGGAGTGCGGTGATGTGAGGGGCCTGGCTTGTCGATCGATTGACCGAGTCATCGAGTCGTCGGGTCATTGATGAAGAAGCAGGGGCAATTTAGACTAAGTGGGGTCACATGGTATTCATTGATCAATCTATACTAAGCAGTTGGTATGCTTGCAGGTTTGGTAGCAGTTTATCAAAAATAGGTTATGCATCAGAATGGGAGCTAACTAATATAGTAGAAAAATCTAATGCAAGAATGCGAGGGGAAGAAATGGGCGATATCGGAATGCTCAAGGGGGGTTGCTTGCATTGCTGCTCTGCGACAAAATGCTGGTCGTCAACGGCGTAGTCGTACCCGGTAGCAGCATCAGTCTCGAAGTCTACCGATAAGAAGAGGGGGAAGAAACAATAAATATAAAGCAGACAAATGCATCATGATGCATGACATGGCAATATTCAGAGCTAGGCATGCACTAACGGAGTATTAGACGTCGCAGACGGGTCGGAAGAATATCTAACGATATTCCCCGGGTCTCGGGCTTCTACCGGACAAATTAAAACAATGGAAATGTTCCACGTTCATTAGAAATGTTCCACATTCATTATGATAGGAAGACATCACACGTGAACGGACTGTGTATTCAGATTCGAAGGATTTTTCTAATCAACTTTCATGTATAAAATATTTTCATGCGACTTACGGTTTATTTTATATTAACTTTTAAAGATATTAATATTCAGAAATTAAAATAGATTATTTTAATTCAATAATTCAATTTATGACATCAGCATGATGTCATGCTGACATCAACATTCAACATTGGCTTGACTCGTCAAACTGACCAATGGGGGCCCTCTGTCATAGACACATGATTAATTAAGTTTAATTAACTTTTGATCCGGTTAATTCATAGGAGGGGGTCCACATGTCATAGAGTTATTAGGCTAATCTAATTAATTTAATTACATAATAGTTTTAATTAGGTTTAAATAACAGGGGTCCCATGTGTCATACATTGTTTAGTTAAATAATTAACAGAGTACTTAACTTATCTAAGTAATCCTTAATTAACTAATTAATTAATTTACTAATTAACAAATTTATTGATTTATATATTATTTTTATTTTTATTACTTTTATTATTATTTAAAAAACGTTCTGGGGTGGGCCCCCACTGTCATTGAGTGGAGGGGTTGTGGGCCCCTATTGTCAGCTAGGGTAGTGGGGGGCCACTACCCAGGAGGCATCGGTGACGGTCGAAGGCCCCTGGCTAGGGCGCCGGCGGCCAGGGCATCGACCAAGGGGCATATACGATGGCCAGCAGCGGTGGGGGGCTAGCGGCGGCGATGGCCGACAAGCGAGGGTCGTGAGGGCGTGGTAGGGCGGCGCGGGCGTGCGTTGCGGTGTGCATGGGCGGCGCACGGCGTGGGGGCGAGCCGGGGCGTGGCCACAGGCGCGTGTGGGCATGGTCGATGGGGGCGAGTGCGTGCATGGGGCGGGCGCGGGGCGTGGCGATGGCAGGGGGATGGGGCCGACGCGGGGCAGGGACGTGAAGGCCGAGATGGGGACACGGCAAGCGCGGCCGGCCGGTGTAGGGGGGAGAGGGAGAGGGAGGATCCCTAAGGGGCTCATCGACGAGGAGAAAAGGAGGGTCGACGAGGCTCGGTGTATCTAGGGTGGGGAGGAGGCCGGGGAGGTCTGGGGCGAGGCGGATGGCAATGGTGCGCGGTGACGGCAGGGTTCGGCGCCGACGAAGAGGCGCAGGGACGCCGGGTGCATCGGGTGGTGTCAGCGCTGCAAGATTCTCCCCCGATCAGATCTGGATCGGGGAGGGGGAGTGTCGTGGTTTTGTCACGGCAGATGTCCGGGTTACCAGACTTGAGTTCGGGGCGAGACGCAACTACGTGGCGGCTTGAAGGGGTTGATCGGAATCGAGAAGACACAGATTTTTACCCAGGTTCGGCCCCGCAAGTCGCGGTAAAAACCTACGTCCTGCTTGTCTGGTATTGATGATGATGAAGATCTCTCGGTTACAAGGGTGCTAATCGCTACCTCTAACCTTGTGTTGTCTAAACTTGTGGACTTGTGTCTCTTCTAAACTTGTCCCTCTAGGGGTGCTCTACCTCTCTTTATATAAGTGGAGAGGGTAGGCTTACAAATAGAGTCCTACTAGGAGTAGGATTAGGACTCGTCTCTCATGAATCCTACTCCGGATCTTATTTCCTTTAATGGAATCCTTCTCTCTTCGGGTCTTCTCTTGTGGGCCTTCTCTTGTGAGCCGCCTGGCGTCGGCTCACCCGCCGGGTCTTGGGCTTTGTCGTCCTGCGACTCGCCTGCCGGGTCTCGGGCTTGGTCATCCTGTGACTCGCCTGCCGGGTCTTTAATAGAATGTCATGTCTTCGGCCGGGTCTCCTATGAGTCGCCAAGGCGGGTCATACCGCGGGGTATATCCCCGAGATTAGCCCCCAGGTTAGCTTGAATTTATTCATGGTAACCTCCTGAAATAGGAATAGCAAATATGTTAAGTGGCCGGCTTGCTCCTTTGGCCGGCTTATAAAATGGCTTCTCAGGAATCCGGGTCTTCTCTATATAAGAATGAACCGTCTTGATAATCTTGATTGTCAATGTCCTTATGAAAAATATTGAGAATAGAATACCCATATGCCATTGAGCTGGCTTCCAATGCTCTTTGGCGGGTGATCTCCGCCGGGTTATAATCATTGATGATACCGGGTCATTATCATTGGTGACTCTAGATCAAATAAATAGAATCCAGCTGACTTGATAAAAAAATTGAGATGAAAATCCATCTGATGTAAAGCCAGACTTCCATTGTTGTAAAACAAGGCGGCTTATAAAATCTGGCGGGTTATGATCTTTTGATAATATCGGGTCATAAATGTTGAAGACACCGGGTCTAACAGCTCAACTCCATAATTCATATCTTAAAAACTGTCCTCAAAAGTTTTGATATGTCCATATTACCTGTAGCCCCCAATCTCCAAGATTATCCATGATAACTTGGTGCTTTGCAAATAACATTTTGGACTGTGTAGCCCCCAAGTGCTGGGTTGTCCTGCCTGCAGCAATCTGGGACTTATAACTGTCTTATACCTTATGAAACTTCAGCGGGTATAGCCCCCAAGGGCCGACTTATCAGAATGCTTCGGCGGGTGTAGCCCACAAGGGCCGGCTCATAAGAAAGCTTCAACGGGTGTAGCCCCCAAGGGCCGGCTCATCAGAATGTGATGTGCCGGGTCTTCAATTTAGAACCTTATAATCTGTTTAAACGGCTGAATACTGTAGCCCCCAAGTGCCGGGTCGGATGCCTGTGGCGACTTGGGACTTTAGAAAATTTTGATCTGAGCGGTGTAGCCCCCAAGTGCCGGGTCAGTAAGAATTTACTGGGCTGGGACTTATAAAAATATGGAAAGGTCGACTCATATTCTTGAGAAAATATAGAAGGACCGGGTCATCTCTTTGAGATAATAGGGTCTTGCTTGACAATGTAATAATTTTGAAAGCCGGCTTGCATTATCCCCCAAGTGCCGTGGTGCATGCTTGCAGCAACATGGGACTTGCATAATTGATATAAACTGGACTTTGAATAGTGTAGCCCCCAAGTGCCGGGTCGTCTGCCTGCGGCGACTCGGGACTATGTGAGAGTAATATGACTCACCATATTTTGTTGAATGAATCTTTGACCGCGGTTGTAATATAACCCGGAATGAATATCCTGAAATAATTCCTTTGTCTCTCATATGAAATTCCTGCTCGTGGTTGCGGTGCAACCCGGCAAATATAAGTTTGAGAAATCCATGAGTGTTGTAGATTACTACAGAGCACATTTGAAAAAATCCGAGAGCCGGTCAATTAGATAACACGGCATTATATCTGATAGGGCGACTCTTGAAAAATAATAAACTTCTCTGAGCTGGTTTAAAAACCCCAATCATTTAACACTGGTTATGATAACCATGAAGATCCAGCCATGTTGGCTATTAAAAGATCCATTTGGTCTTGCCAAATATTTAATAGAGGCTCATATTAAGAGATAATACCTGCAAACAATAAACAAGACAGAATATATTCTGCATTGTTGTAAGGGCGGCTTGAAGAAGCTCAACCCGGAGATGTTTATACCTTTCATAACATTGCTCCTTTCTCATAATCTTGCTTTGATCCGGCTTTTATAAGCCGGCATGTTTATCTGGAGGTGGGAAGCCCTCCTGAATAATCCACCTGTGAGATGTCAACCGGAGTAGCATGACTCCGAGTCTTATGAGCTTTGTTGATGACCGGTTGTCGTAGGGTAATATGAGTTGTACTCCAATGTAAGAAGCCTTCATTGACAACCGTGGCAAATGAAGAGCCGGAAACGGCGTAAAGCCAGCAACTTTTCAGGATAATATGAGTCGCCCTTGCAAATAATTTCTTTTAAGAGTCGGTTGTCTTAGGATATATGTAAGCTATACCTGACGGTAGGAAGCCTCTATTGACAACGGCGACTATTGATGAACTCGAAGCGGCCTACAACCGGCTGCATGAAGGGTGACGTAAGTTGTACCATGATGGTAAGAAGCCTCCTTTTAACAGCAAATATTTATCCATTGTATTCCAACACCGGTTGTCAATAGGTTTATGTAAGCTATACCAAAGGTAAGAAGCCTCTACTGACAACCGCAGCTCAAAAAGCCTACTGTTGGAGGGTGATGTAAGCTATACCCGAAGGTAAGAAGCCTCCTCCAATCAGCCAATGTTGTATAGGGCCGGCTGCCGATGGTTTTATGTAAGCTATACCTTATGGCAAGAAGCATCCATTCGACAACCGCGACTAGTAAGTGTACTAGCCGGCTGCGTGAAGGGTTTATGTAAGCTATACCCAAGGGCAAGAAGCCTCCTTCCACAACTATTTTTGGCGTAAATCCCGGTTGTTAGGGTGAGATAAGCGAACCCGTCGGTAAGAAGCCCCCTTCGACAACCGCGGTTAATAAGTAACCAGAAGTGGCATAAAGCCGACCATTAGGGTGAGATAAGCGATACCCGTCGGTAAGAAGCCCCCTTCAATGGCCGCGGCTGATAAGCAACTGGAATTTGAAGTACACGCTGTTGCCTGAGGGGAATTTTTTAAGCTATACCAAAGGTAAGAAGCCTCCATCAACAACAACACTTAATGTACTCAAATTAGACATAAAGCCAACTGCTCATCATACCAGTTCAGGGTCTCTAAAGCGAGATTGGCCGTCAACTCTGTGAACCGGCTGAGGGTCTCTAAAGCGAGATTGACTGATAAGAGCTTAACTGTTTAACTTACAACAGTTCAGGGTCTGTAAAGCGAGATTGGCCGTCAACTTTGTGAACCGGCTCAGGGTCTCTAAAGCGAGATTGACTGGTAAGATTTTATTGTATTGACATCAGTTCAGGGTCTCTAAAGCGAGATTGGCCGTCAACCTTGTGAATCGGCTCAGGGCCTCTAAAGCGAGATTGACTGGTAAGAGCTTTCGGCGGGTCACAAACCACTTTGACTTAAACTTGTTGAGCCGGAAAATTTCATCTTGGCAAAAGACTCGGACTTCTCATTGAAAATGACCAAATGTGTCTTGCCATGTCTGTAGCCCCGAGTCTCAAGTTGATTCGAAGAGGCGGCTTGAGAATCTTTCATCGAAAGTTGAGGTTGGCCGTGGCGGGTGATAAATGGTCCTGTATGAATTGTTTCAATGATCCGGTTGATGGTTCGTTCCGGATGTTTTGCTTGAAGTGAACCAAACTGTAGTGGCAGCGGCGTATGCGCTTGTACGTTGGGCGGCTCATATTGATGAGCACTGCATCCATATATTGATGTAGATCAAATTGTGGGTGGTGTCTTGCACGCATCCGTTGGGCGGCTCGTACAAGCGAGCACTGCACCGATATGTTGATGTAGACATAGAAATCAGTTGTGGCGTTGTCAGCCGGTTCTGTTGTGAAAGACGGCCGCGGTATTGTAAGCCGGTGCCGATGGATGAGTCGGCCACGGGTGTTATAACCAGCACGAACGGTTGGTTCATCCGCGGTCGTTGTAAGCCGGTGCAGATGGATGAGAGACGGCCATAGTATTGAGAACCGGCGCGGGTGGCGAGAGTCGGCCACGGCGTTGTAAACCGGCGCAGTGGAGAGAGACGGTCATAGCATTGCAAGCCGATGAAGTTGCGAGAGACAACCGTAGCGTTTGTTGGTGAAGACCATACCGCGGTTCTGGCAGCTTGCCGCACTTATTAGGCGGCTCATACTGGCGGGTGAGCACGCACGTTACCGGTGTGTTGATGTAGACCGGGCCACGGGTGCAGCGACTCACGAGCGTCCATTCATCAACGCAACACGGATGAACCCGAATGCGCTCTACCCCGTGGTATAATGCCATGCAAATATATTTCCTGCATAAAAATATTACAAAAAAATGAAGTAATTGTTCTTTTAACAATTTAATATGTATTGAAAACAACAAAGGGCAAATACACCTAATTTAGGATGACGGATGGCCCCTGTGTCAGTGAACTCTCCGGCAGCTTGAAGCGATGGAGGTGAAGAGCGAGGCGAGACGGGGCGACTCGACCACTGCGGCCGAAGGCGAGGCGAGAGACGGCGCGTTGATGTAGACCTGACCGTATGAATGGTGGTCTGTATGCGTCCGTCCAGTAGATCATCATGGCGATATGCTGGGCCAAAAATTTATCCACCACGGAGTTGATGATCATCGTGGTGAAGCTTAAGTTTTACCACGGGCGAGTCGCCGACGCCCGCAATCCTCATATATCAAACGGGCCTGAGAGGGGCGTTGAGCCAATAGGTGCAGAGACGGCAGCAGGCCAGACGGAGGCAGCGTATGGGGGCGATTCGGAGCGGTCGGACGGACCGAATGGTCGGGCGGCTCAACGGCGTTGGATGTGCCGCCTCCACACGCGGGTGAGTCGATGGTGGAACCAAGGGTGGCTCGGCAAAGGCAGAGCCGGCGAGGGCGATTCGGCGACTCGACGATGCAAGGCGGCTCGCCGACCGGCGGCTCGAGCAGTGAGCGGGCGAGGCTGGCTCCACGGCGGCTTGCGAAAGTGGAATCGGCGCAGCGGCGGCTCGCGGTGTGGCGCGGTGCAGCTGCGGCTGCCGGGTCAGGAGGCATGCGGCTCTGTGGTGAGAATTGGCCGCATCGGAGTGATGAGGAGGTGAGAGGAGCCCACGGCGGCGCAGTCTGCGGAGGCGGCGAGAGGGCATGGCCGGTTTGGCCAGAAGCGGGAGAGCCGGACGTGGCGATGGCTGGCGCAGCTCGACAGAGTGTGAGTCCCGACGATGGTGCGCGCAAGACGCGGCATCGGCCCGGTGATGGCGCGCGCGAGACGAGGAGCAAAGCCGGCCGCAGGGGCTGGTGAGCAGTCGTGAGGTCTGGTGAAAAACGGGGCTGACAAAGGCAACGCGGGGGTGGCTCAATGGATGGGCGGGGAAGGTGTGTGGTAAAGCCGGCCAACGGTTGCGGTGGAGGCGGCTCGACAAACTGGCAGACCTTACCAGCGACTGTGGGAACGGTTGACGGCAACGACTGGCCGCCCAAGCACGGCCGGGGCAGAGACCGGTAGAGCAAATCTGTTGAGGCGGGGCGGCTGAGACCGGTAGATTCTTTCCGAACCGGCCCTTCTCATCCGGCTCATAATGAGCTTCTCGATTCCTGAGGAGAGATCCCTCCAAGAACACAAAACCATCATGCGCGGCCCCACGATGGGCGCCAACTATCGTGGTTTTGTCACGGCAGATGTCCGGGTTACCAGACTTGAGTTCGGGGCGAGACGCACCTACGTGGCGGCTTGAAGGGGTTGATCGGAATCGAGAAGACACGGATTTTTACCCAAGTTCGGCCCCTCAAGTCGAGGTAAAAACCTACGTCCTGCTTGTCTGGTATTGATGATGATGAAGATCTCTCGGTTACAAGGGTGCTAATCGCTACCTCTAACCTTGTGTTGTCTAAACTTGTGGACTTGTGTCTCTTCTAAACTTGTCCCTCTAGGGGTGCTCTACCTCTCTTTATATAAGTGGAGAGGGTAGGCTTACAAATAGAGTCCTACTAGGAGTAGGATTAGGACTCGTCTCTCACGAATCCTACTCCGGGTCTTATTTCCTTTAATGGAATCCTTCTCTCTTCGGGTCTTCTCTTGTGGGCCTTCTCTTGTGAGCCGCCTGGCATCGGCTCACCCGCCGGGTCTTGGGCTTTGTCGTCCTGCGACTCGCCTGACGGGTCTCGGGCTTGGTCATCCTGTGACTCGCCTGCCGGGTCTTTAATAGAATGTCATGTCTTTGGCCGGGTCTCCTGTGAGTCGCCAGGGCGGGTCATACCGCGGGGTATATCCCCGACAGGGAGGGAGCAAGGGGGAGCGAGGGAGAGTGGGGGGGACTGGGGTGGTGGCTAGGATTCGGTGGGGAGTGAGGGTTTTGACCCTAGGGGGCTGGGGTGGGCATGCCGGTTGGGCCAGTGGGCAGGACGGTTGGGCCAAGGCCCAATAGGGGGGTGTTTGTTTTTATTTTTAGGTTTTTTTGTTTTCTTTTTATTTTAATTGTTTTCTGTTTTAGTTATATTTCAATTTAGTGTATTTAATTATTTTCATATTTTGTTCGTTTTTATGCCACAATTGTCCAAGGATTAATTACAATAGATGAACATTTTTGTCTCAAGGTTTGAAGGATAAAAACTTGACGTTAGATTTGAATTTGACTTTGACTTGGGTTTTTATTAAGAGGAAATCAAGCTTAGAAAAATACACTGACATGGCATCATTAGCATGGGATTACTGTAGCTTAATTATACGGTTTACTGTAGGTACAAATCCAGGGCATCACAATATTCCAAAATGACCTCAGTAAACATTTGCAAAATATAAAACAAGAACACATTGGGTTCATATTCCAAAATGACCTCACTAAACATTTGCTACTGTTTTTTATTTATAGATACAAATTCTAGGAAGGGAGCTACTGTTTTTCATTTATAGCTATTTTATATACCTAGAAAAATTGCCCTAGCTAATTTCCTAAAAAAAATTGCGCTAGCTAGTTTCCTTTTTCCTCTTCTCCTTCTCCGCCTCTCCTCTTTCTTCTTCTCTTCTTCTTCTTCTTCTTCTTCTTCTTATTTTCTTCTTCTTGTTGTTGTTATTGTTGTTGTTGTTGTTGTTGTTGTTGTTGTTGTTGTTGTTGTTGTTGTTTTTGTTGTTGTTCTTGTTCTTCTTATTATTTTTCTTGTACTTTTCCATTTTCCTGTTCTCCTTCTCCTCCGCTCTTTTCCTTCCTCTCCTCTTTCTTCTTCTTCTTCTTCTTCTTTTACTTTTTCCTCTTCTCCTCCTCCTCTCCTCTTTCTTCTTATCCTCCTCCTCCTCCTCCTCTTCTTCTTCTTCTTCTTCTTCTTCTTCTTCTGCTTATTCTTTTCCTTTTTCCTCTTCTTCTTATCCTCCCCTCTTTTCCTTCCTCCCCTCTTTCTTCTTCTTCTTCTTCTTCTCTTCTTTTTCTTCTTCTTTTCCTTTTTCCTCTTCTCCTTCTCCTCCTCTCCTCTTTCTTGTTCTTCTTCCTCTTCTCCTCCTCCTCCTCCTCATCATCATCATCTTATTATTATTATTATTATTATTTTCCTTTTTTCTCTTCTCCTACAAAAATTTCCCTATATACTTTCCTAAAAAAATCCTACATTCCTAAACACACCTAGCTAGGGTTCATATGAAGGGGAGAACAGAGGGAGAGGGAGAGGAGAGGGAGCAGGGGAGAAGAGAAGGAGAGGGAGAGGAGAGGGGGCAAGGGAGAAGAGATGGAGAGGGAGAGGAGAGGGGGTAGGGGAGAAGAGAGGGAGAGGGAGGGGAGAGGGGGCAGGGGAGAAGAGAGGGAGAGAGAGGACGATAGGGTAGGGTAGAGGAGGACAGGACAGAGGAGAGGAGGCGGCAGTGGGGAGAGGAGGGCAGGGAGATAGAGAGGAAAGGGAGGCATACGACGCGGCGGCGGGCAGGGAAGACGACATCGATGGCGGCTCGGGCGGCGGCGGGTAGCTCGGGCAGCAGCGGGTAGGGGAGACGGCGGCAGCGGTGATGGAGGGACAGGAGGCTGGCAACGGAGGAGAGGATCAAGAGGGGTGTGGGGGGAGCTAGGAAAATTTGAGCCCGCGCGGGATTATCTCAAACTGGGAGTAGCGCTGGTTAGAAACCATCGCTATAGCAGTAGCGCTAGACTAGAAACTAGCGCTTCTGCTAATTTTTTATTTATTATTATTATTATTATTTTCCTTTTCTAGTTTTTAGTTTTCTTTTTGATTACTTTTCTGTTTACTTTTCTATTTACTTTTCTATTTACTTTTCTGTTTACTTTTGCTTTTCTAGTTTATTATTATTATTTTCCTTTTCTAGTTTTTTATTATTATTTTACTTTTCTAGTTTTCATTTTTCTATTTACTTTTCCTTAACTGTTTATTTTCCTTTCTTTTTTGTTTACTTTTCTTTTTATTTTTATTACTTTGTCTCTTTTGTATTTTCCTTTTTTTCTATACATCATTTGACCAATAACAGTTACTTAAGTGCGTACACCAAATAGATACATATATATAGATGATGGTTTCTCAGCTGTGTCGATGATGTTTACATTGAGCTTGTTCTTCCCTTTCTTGTTCGTTGTCCGACACCATGGAGTATGATTTTTCTTACGTAATGTAGTCTTGATTCTTCTTTTCACGTATGCTTCATCGACATCGTCATCTTCCCTCATCGGGTTGTCGTAATGGTCGTAGTCTTCCTCGTTGGTGACTTCAACCATTCTGACGATGCTCCTTTTGCCTCTCCTCATGACAACACAAACGGGATTGGTTTGGTCAGTTATGAAGAAGCATTGTGTCACGTGCTTAGCGTGTACCCATGGCTCAGTTTTGGCGATGACGTTAACCTTCACGGTAGCGCTATTCACGTCTGGTATAGACATGGTACTGAAATACTTGTTTTCTCTTATGATGTCCTTAGCCGATCTGTCATGGAACATCTTTGCATCGTGCATTCCAGCGTACTCAAGCTCCAAGATCTCTTTGACCCTTCCGTAGAATCTTTCAGTTGTGTCGTTGGCGTCGGTCACGCATTCAATCGTCACCCCTGAGTTCTGGTAATCACTATCCATGTCTTTGTCCTCCGTGTAGAACATGTACCCGGTGATATCGTTTGCCTGATAGGACGCAAGTTTGGGCGCAGGGCCATGTTCTAAGGCGTGTATGAGCAATCCATCCAAACTGCCCTCTTCCGGGGGATTAGCAAAAATATGCTCTTCGAACCAACGCAAGAAAGTGGCATTGTGCTCTACAGTAACTTCGTCGTCCATCTTGCGCATCCCCCGATCATGATACTTCTTTGCGATGGTTTATTTGTGTAGTGTCACATAATCATCTACCTCATCTAGGTGTTGTAGCACTTCTATGTTAGCCCTGTCAAAGTCGTCCCGTCGATTCGAGTAGTTCACGTGCAATTCCCTCCGGCCGTTGTTGTGACCTTCTCCTCCGATCCTACCATGGTGCTTCTTGATATGCAAACCAACAACAGGGTCTCCGCCGCCTATGTAATTCTTGCAAAAGGAGATGCACTCTTGGGTCAAATAACCCTGGACGATGCTCCCATCAGGACGGGACATGTTACGAACGAATCCTTTGATGACCCCATTCATCCTCTCGAACGACATCATGCTGTGAAGGAATGTCGGTCCGAGGTCAATGATGTCGTCCACGATGTGGACATACAGATGCACCATGATGTCAAAGAACATGGTGTAACATCCCAAATTTTGGAATGTTCTAATAAATATTAGAATGATTGTTTGTTCGATTGAGTGATTGAAATTGAGTGAAATTTGAAACTTTTGAAAACTTTTGAATGAGAGGGAATAAAATGACTTTCCCCTTTGTGTTTGATTTCAAATTAATACTTTTCAAACCAGTGAGAGAAGATAACATGACTTCTTCATAAACAAGGAATTTGAAAAGTGGATTTGAAAATCTCTGAATTATTCTTTTTTGAATTCATTTCATATTTGGTTCCATTTTAAATTTTGAAAGAATTCAAATACCCTTGACAAGATTTTTGAGAGGCGTAACATGACACTCCACCCCAGTGTTATTTTTGTGAAGTTTTTAACCATAAAATCCCAGGGGGTTATTTGAAAGTTTATTGCTAAAAGCATTAAATCAAATTAGTCATTTTTTTGAAAAATATTTTTTTGAAGTATTTATTTTGGCCGTGGAAAAATGTTCATCAAATTGGATTAATTCCCCTGGTCATTCTGATACATATGTCTTAATTTTCGGAAATGATTTGATTGCCATAAAGATAGTTTCCATTCTCTGTTATTTTATAAAAGGAAATGTTAAACGTATTAGGAAAGTCCACCGCGGACCACCTCCTTCGAATCGGCCACCGACGCCGCGCCCTCTCCCTCTCTCTCTCTTTGACGTGCTGGTCCCACCGACCGACCGAAAATCTCGCCGCGGTCATCTCCTCCCTCCCTCCTTCCTTTCCAACGCCGGTGACCACCGGATCGGTGATCTCCTCTCCCTTTTCCTTTCTGACCGAGCCGCCCCCTATAAAGCCCGAGGCCCCCTCTACCCATTCCCCTCCGAAAACCCGTTCCTCATGGCCTCTCACCGTAATAATCACTCGTCGGAGCTCCGGCCACCACCGAAGCTCCTCGAGCACGTGCCGCTCCACCCCGACACCCCTGCCGCCTCCCGAGCCCACCAACCGCTTCCCCACTCTCGTGCGCACCTCCCCATCCAATCGCACGAGCCACGCACACACCGGAGACGCCCCTCCGTCCAGACCCATGCCGCTGTCCACCATTACCGACGTCGTGCTCCAACCGGTCATCCTCGAGCCTCGCCGACGCCTCCTACCTCGTCGTCATCCTCACCCGCATCGACCGGTGCCATCAGACACGTCGGACGACCACTGGAGCACCATCCGCATCAACCTCGCCGCCTTGGACATCGTCGGACCTCGCCAGAGTTGACCCCCACCTCGGTGAGCCCTCCCCTCCATCCAATCTCGTTGAACGGCCACGATTAGAAGAGGATACCCCTTCGATTTATTTTAGAAGAAGCGGCCGGTTTTTTGTTAAGTTATTATTAACCGAAACGTTTTTTTATGGTTCGGCCGTCCGCTTGAATCATTAGAACGCGCACCCCCTTTAGCCAATCTGAGAACGCCACGTAGCACCCTGTCCGTTAGTTAGATTTTTTCTTTTTCTGTTTTCTATTTTAAAAAACAGAATAGTTCTGTTTTTTTTACTCATATCTTTTATGTTTTTAAATTTTTTAATTTGATTCTTTTTGCATTGTGCCACAAATTTGTTCTAGCTTCTGTAGATATAAAGTTTGACCATATTCGAAAAATTTAAAATTGAATTCAAACAGATTTGATTCAAATTTTATTTTCTAAATATCTTGAGTTTAAAAATTTATTTTGAGTTGATTCTTTTCGCTACTTGTCACTAGTGACTTTAGTTAACAGTAGGTATAAATTGAGAGTTTTTAGAATATTTTAAAGTAGTATTTTCATGCAAAACAGATTTTGTTTAGTTCTTTTAGGTTTACATCTATTTCTTTTGTTTTATATTGTTTTAATTTATTTTCTTTTATATTAGTTGAAAAAAATTCTAATTTGTTTTCTATTAGTTAGAAATATTATTTCAACCAAGTTATTTTAGGTCATCTTATTATTATTTGGTTGCATGAAATCAATTCATGTTAAATCATAACTTGCAAATTGATTTCATTGCTAGTTTGATTTGCTAGTTGAAAATATCTTTAATAAAATTGTTTTATAAAATATACTTTATGTTAACTTAGTGTTATATATTTTGTTTTCTGTTATTTTAATATTTCATTTGTTTTCTTATTGTTAGGTTTACTAGGCAAAAACCTATGTTGTTTACAGTATTACTTTCTTAAGTTCTTAGTTGTTCTTCAAAAGTAATTCTTTTTGCTAAAATACTTTTGTTATATTTTAGTTTGTTTTTGTTTTGTGTTTTTACTTTTGAAAATAGGATTTACTTGTAGAGAAAATCAACCTTAGTTGTGTGGCTGAAACTTTGTTGTTTTGAGTTTTGTCTTAAGTATTTCCTTCATCACAACCTTGTTGCCTTTGGTTTTGTGTTACTTTTTGATTGTTAGAATTTATTGCTAGTATCATTGCTTATATGAATGCAATGTTTGATTATATAGATTTTTATCAGAGAGTGACGAATAGTCTATCAAGTATTTCTGAGAGCGACATTTTTCTTCATCAACAGTACATGCAAGTTCACTTTGACCATCTATTTCATACCTATGTTTTATTGCATGTAGTGATATCATTCAACAAATCCCTCCAGTAGTGTTATTGAAAATTCTTGTAGTCAAGTAGAATGCATGAGGTAGGAACCCACCACTTGGCACTAAAGCTTCGGGAACGTTAGTTATTTTAATGCTATGCTAAAGTAGACAGGGTTTGGTATGAGTGTTCGTGAGTGGAGTGAGAAGGAGGACTCTACGTCAAGACGACAACTTCATGAAGGCATCTTCAAGTCCTGCATCTTCAAGACCTCAAGACTTCGAGACTCGAGAAACAAGTTTCCAATACACACTACTGGGTGAAGGATGGTTGATTGGGCATCCCTGGAGTAACCAGTGGATGGCCGGGATGCACGAAGAAGCGCCATGACATCTTGCGGAAAGCTTCACCCAGACTCAAAGAGACGGATGGATACTTCATGCCCGAAAGCTTACCTATGTAGCCATAAGTCATTATGGGCTCTGGCTTGGTTGATCTTTGTTGTGACTCTGGCTGGGCAGTGCTACGAGATGTAGTCAATGTTAGGATTGGATGGGCACTGACAGTAGTCACGGAAACACTCTGAAAGACCATATTTCGTTCGTCCTGTTCTCAAACACCCGGCAGTGCGAGGACTTACCAGGAGGGAACGAATCTTGTGGGTAAAGTACACAACACTCTGCAGAGTTAAACCTAATCGATTAGCCGTGTCCCCGGTTACGGACAATTTGAGCCTCTGGACTTGGATCTATCTCTGAACTCTCAACACTGGACTGACTGATAATTAATTGTGGGCAACTTATGATACTTGTGGGCATTAAGACATCGGTTGGCGGAACCATGTCATGTTAGGTAACTCTGTAGTGAAAACTCCTGATATTCCTTTGTTGTAGGGAAAGAAAATAAAATCAGCTTTTATGCAAAAAACTCAGACACAGAGCCACAAAGCCTTACTGCATATAGAATAGTTTTTATCTTCTGTTCTACTATGGTGATCTTGCCGGTACATTCAATGTACTGACCTACACAGCTGCAACATCTTATGTTGTAGATAAGCTCTACGCCGGGTAAGAGTACGATTCAGGGTTACGGTCTGCACTGAACCTGCCATTGGTGTTATTGGGACTCCACTTCCGTTGACTGTTTCCGCTGAGATTTTTAAGGTATATATCAGTTTTACGTTAATTACATGTGATTGCACTTTGATATATACATTGATGTACTGTGTGTGCCAACATACTGATCCAGGTATGGCACAGAACACACAGAGGCTTGACCTTTCCAGGTCGGGTCGCTACACGTGGGCAAGAAGTACATCTCAAGCTCACATCGTATGACAATGATCACCTCCTATAGCCTTCAAAGCTTCTTCACACTGATGGACTTTCGTGAGATAACGTCGAAGGAGTTGCAGAGACTAGTAAGCGTGTCACGGACGTGATTCTCCATTATCCCTCTAATGGCAACCGGGAGTATCTGCGTCATCATCACGTGATAGTTATGAGACTTCATCCCGCTGAGCCTTTTTCTTATTGGTGTCTAGAAATTTGCTTATCTTCCCACAGTAGCCAAAACTGACTTTGATTCCCATAAGGCACTTGATGAATTGATCGATATCTTTCGCACTTAAGGTGAAGCAAGAAGGGGGCAATTCTCCACCTTCTTGTTGACTTTCCCGCCCCTTGGCACCGCCTCCGCCTCCGTCTCCTTCTCCTCCCTTGACTTTTTATGAGGCATGTGGAGATCTCTCCTCATCTCCTCATCTTCCAAGTCTTTTTTTGCCTTCGGCCCATCCTTGGTCTTCTCAGGCATGTTCATCAGTGTGCCAAGCAAGCTCTCGAGGACATTCTTCGTGATATGCATTTGATCAAGTCAATGAGGTGTGTCGTGATTGTGCCAGTACTCCAAGTCCCAGAAAACACACCTCGTTTTCCATACATTTAGCAGCGGCTCTGGTGCCTTTTACATCTTTCCCAGCGTGGGGCACTGTTCCGAGTTATTCAATAGCTCTTTGATTTCGGCGCTGCTCCTCTTAAGTGGAGGTCCTCGATGCTCAGCCAAACCATTGAATAAATCTCTACGTTTTTCCATGAGCCATCCTTCTCGAGCCATCTACGATGCCCCATGTACACAATTTTCCCAGACCCACCATTTTCATTGACGTAAGCTATTGAGACGTTGTATCATCCATGCACCTCATGCATCCGCAGTATCCATGGCACACCTTTCCTGAGGTGTACCAGTAACTGTGATAGTCGTGTACCGTCGTCATCAGCATGGCTCTTATATACAAATAATCTCCTGTGTTGGCATCCCATGTCTTGACCGGTGATTTCCATAACGTGTCTAGCTCCTCTTTCAGAAGCCCCATATACAGGTTAATATTATTTCCCGGTTGTTTCGGCCCTTGAATCAACATGCTCATGTGTATGTACTTTGTCTTCATGCACTTCCATGAGGGGATGTCATACATCCATACAAAGACATGCCATGTGTCGTGGTTGGTGTTCTCCAAACGGATTCATGCCATCGGTACTCGCACCAAGGACGATGCTCCTTGCATCTTCTCTGAAAAATGGATATTTGGCGTTGAATGCTCTCCACAGGCTAGCATCTGTGAGGTGTCTTAGCTTGGGATCATCTCCACCATCGGGCTTCTTACTCTCCGTGTGCCAGCACATGAGTTTTTCTTCCTTAGGATCTACGAAATATTGCTGCTGATGGGGAGTGATCAGAAAGTACCATACAACTTTGTGGGGAGTTTTATTTCCTGCCTTCTTGTATCGAGAAGCATTGCACATTGAACATGTAGTTATTTCCGCGTGTTCCCCCAGATAAATGATGCAATCATTGGTGCATGTGTGGTATCTAATGTGCGGCAGATCAAGAGGGCAAACAATATTCTTGGCCTCCTCGAAACTAGTAGGACACAAGTTCCCCGCGGGAAGACCTTTACTATGTAGAAACTTAAAATTCTCATCGAGGATTTTGTCTGTCCATTTGTTTTTGGCCTTCGTCTTTACAAGTTTGAGCGTGAATCTCAAGCGGGTCACCTCGGGATCGCACCCGTCACTCAATGGAGTCTTTGAGTCTACTTCAAGTTGCACCAGCTTGGCCTCCTCTCTAGAAGCAGCTCTGTCGCTAGTCATACTCTTGCTAAGGAGGTCTCGAACATGACAGTCTTGCACGACTGAACTTAGTAGCGTCTAAGACTGTGGCGTGCCCGTCGCCTCTTCTAAGCCATGTCTGGACTCTTCTTTGCCGTGTTCGCAATCTTCTCCGCCGCCATATCCAGACACTTCTTCACCATGTATAGAATCTTCTCTGCCGCCATGTTCAGACTCTTCCCCGCCACCTTGTCCGGCACCAGCGTCTTCGTGTCGATCGGTCATCTCTTCGTCTAGCTCCCTGTCGTTATTCCCTGCCATGTGGACGTCCTCATCATCATCTTCACTTATCCACCGAGTATAGCCATCCATGAAACCATTCATCAGCATGTGCGCCTTCAAATTGCCACGATCAAAAGGATCCAAAACGACTCATTCTTTGCATCTTGTACATGGACATCTAATCCTAGTCAAATTATTTGCATACATGTCCATCACCGCGGATTGCAAGTTCGCTCCACCTTCCTTCCACTCACCTTCATGACTGCACGGTATAACAAGCAAAAGGGTTATAAACAAAATGCATGCATGCATCAAAGTCATATACAAATTTAGTATGACCTTGCCTAAAAAGAGGACATATCGAGTTTGCTCAAAATTCGCCGAAACAGAAATAAATCGACATTTCTGCAAAACATAAGAAACTCATTGGGCATGTCACTCACACAAATCCCTTCATATCTAAAACACACATATTCCCATTCTTGAAATGCGCAACTTTTTACTCACCTATACCTCGAGAGAGATTGTGCACAGTTAATTAGATCATTAATTAGGCCTTCACTACCTATAGGGATCGAATTGGATGGCTAAATAGCTAGCTAGATCTAGTTGTTGGGAGGAGAGATGACACTCTAGTTATGAAGAGGAAAATAGATGCTCTAGCTAGATCTATATGTATGGAATGAGGGAGAGTCAAATAAATGTGGAAGATAGAGCTATAAGAGGCCATTTATATGGAGGAGAATTATGGTGGAGGGGCATTAATGGGGAGAGAAGAGAGGTAGAAGGAAGAGAGAAGAAGGATAATAATGGTGGAGAAGAAACTTAGAGAGGGGAGAGGGCAAAGGGGGGGGAAGAAGGGGGAGAGAGGGTGTGGGTGAAAAGGTGATGTGCCACGATTAGTAGTAGCGTTGCATTCCACGCCGCGATACTGCTATGAGGCCTAGTAGTAGCGCTTTCTAGGAGCAGCACTACTACTAAGTGGGGCTCCATAGCAGTAGCGGTTTCCTCACAGCAACCACTACTACTATGAGGCTCAGCAGTAGCACTTTATTGTGGGTAGCGTTGCTACTACCAATAGTGTTGGTGAGCTCGTCGAGTCCCGCTTAGCAGTAGCGCCCTTTATGTTTCCACCGCTACTGCTAAGTCTTTACTTGTAGCACTGTCGAAATCCAGTGCCACTGGTAATTACCAGCAACGCCTGTTAATTTCCAACGCTACTAATAGTGTCCTGCCTATAAGGTTTCTCCTACTAGTGGACCATTGAAGGTATTATTCATGTAAACAGAATAGCCGTTATTATCTAACTTAAATGAATAACCCTATTGCAATAAACACGATCTAATCACATTCATGCTCAACACAAACACCAAATAACATTTATTTAGGTTCATCACTAATCCTGAAGGTAGAGAGAGCGTGCGATGGTGATCACATCAACCTTGGAAACACTTCCAACACACATCGTCACCTCGCCCTTAGCTAGTCTCCGTTTATTTCGTAGCTTTTATTTTGAGTTACCAAAATTTAGCAACTAAACCGGTATCTAATTCCCAGGTGCTACTATGAGTACTAGTAAGGTGCACATGAATAAAACGTATATCAAATATACTTCTGTTGACGTTGCCAGCCTTCTTATCCACCAAGTATCTAGGGCAGTTTCGCTTCAGTGACCGTTCTCCTCATAACAGAAGCACTCAGTCTTGGGTTTGGGTTAAACACGGTTTCTTTACTAGAGCGGCAACTAGCCATTCTTGAAGTTTTCCCTTCTTGCCCTTGCCCTTCTTGAAACTAGTAGTTTTAATAACCATCAACACTTGATGCTCCTTCTTGATTTCTACTTTCGTGTTGTCAAACATCGTGAACAACTCAGGGACCATCTTATCTATCCTTGGTATGTTATAGTTCGTCACGAAGCTCCAGTAGCTTGGTGGCAGTGACTTGGAGAACTATATCAATCACTATATTATCTCGAAGATCAACTCCCACTCGATTCAAGCGATTGTAGCACCTAGACAATCTGAGCACATGCTCACTGATTGAGCTATTCTCCTTCATCTTGCAAGCAAAGAATCTTGCTGGAGGTCTCATACCTCTCAACACGGGCATGAACCTGGAATCTCAATTCGAGCTCTTGGAACATCTCATATGCTCCATGACGTTCAAAACATCTTTGGAGCCTCAATTCTAAGTCATAATGCATGACGCACTGAACTATCAAGTAGTCATCACAACGTGCCTACCAGATGTTCACAATCTCCGCAGACTACGCTAGAGGGGGTGGCGCACCGAGCGGTGCATTAAGGACATAAGCATTCTGTGCAGCAATGAGGACAATCCTTAGTTTACTGACCCAGTACGCATAATTACTACTACCATCTTTCAACTTACCTTTTCTCTAGGAACGTATTAAAAACAAAGGGGAGCTATAGCGTGAGCTATTGATCTACAACATAATTTTGTAAAGACAACTTTAGACTATGTTCATGATAAGGAGTTTAGTTAATCATATTACTTAAAAAAACTCCCACTCAAATTGACATCCCTCCGGTCATCCGAGTGTTACATGATCCAAATTCACCAACTCAAGTCCGATCATCATGTGAGATGAGGTGGTTACAATGGTGAACATCTCTATGTTTATCATATCTACTATATGACTCATGTTCGACATTTCGGTCTCTTGTGTTCCGAGGCCATGTCTGTACATGCTAGGCTCGTCAAGTTTAACCCGAGTGTTCTGCATGTGCAACTCTGGCTTGCACCCATTGTATGTGAACGTGTAGTCTATCACATGCGATCATCACGTGGTGCTTCGAAACGACGAACTTTTGCAATGGTGCACACTCTGGGAGAACATAATTTTATCTTCAAATTTTAGTGAGGGATCACCTTATAATGCTACCATCGACCTAAGCAAAATAAGATGCACAAATGGATTAACATCACATGCAAATCATAAGTGACATGATATGGCCATGAACGTGTGCTTTTGATCTCCATCTCTAAAGCACCAACATGATATCCATCGTCACCGTCATGACACCATGATCTCCATCATCTTGATCTCCATCAACGTGTCGCCATCGGGGTTGTCACGCCCACCATGCTTTGACTACTATTGCTACCACTTAGTGATAAAGTAAAGCATTACATAGCGATTAATGATTGACACACAGTCATAGAGCAATTAAAGACAACCCTATGGCTCCTACCAGTTGTCGTACTCATCGACATGCAAGTCATGATATTCTATACAATACATGATCATATCATACATCACATATATCTCATCATGTAATTGGCCATATCATATCACAACATACCCTACAGGAACAAGTTAGACGTCCTCTAATTGTTGTTGCATGTTTTACGTGGCTGGTACGGATATCTGGCAAGAACGATTCTTACCTACGCAAAACCACGATGGTGATACACAAATTGCTTTTCAACTTTCTCAAGGACCACCTTTGTCAAATCCGATCCAACTAAAGTGGGAGAGACTAACACCCGCCAGCCATCTTTATGCAACAAAGTCACATGTCAGTCGATGGAACCGGTCTCTCGTACATGGATGAGTAAGGTTGGTCCGGGCCGCTTCATCCCACAATACCGCTGAATCAAGAAAAGACCAAGGGAGGAAGCAATCAGAATATAAATGCCCACAAACTCCTTTGTGTTCTACTCGTGATCTCATCTACGCATAGACCTAGCTCATGATGCCATTGTCGGGGAACGTTGCATGGGATACAAAAATTTTCCTACGCACACACAAGATCCATCCATGGTGATGAGCATCTACGAGAGGAAGAGTGGATCTACATACCCTTGTAGATCGGTAAACAGGAAGCGTTAAGAAACACGGTTGATGTAGCCGAACATCTTCGCGATGCAAATCACTAGCCGTCCTGTGATCCTGTCACGATCCGTCCCGCGATCCAATCATGAACCGTCCCACGATCCAATCACGGTCCTTCCGATCTAGCGCCAAATGGACAACACCTCTACGTTCAACACATGTACAGCTCGATGACGATCTCCGCCTTCTTGATCCAGGAAAAAGGAGCAGAGAGGTAGATGAGTTCTCTGACAGCACAACAACATGGTGGCGGTGGTGGTGAACTAATCCGGCATGGCTTCACCGAGCTCCGCCGAACTAATCTAGAGGAGAAACAATCTAGAGGAAGAAGTGGGCAGCACGTGGCTATTAGGGTTAGGGCTGCCCTCAAATCCTCTAGTATATATAGGAGGAAGGGAGGGGAGGAGGCAGCCTCAAACCCTATACAAGGCGGATTCGGCCAAACCTTGGGGGAGGAGTCCTCCCCCAACTAGGATTCCTCCTCCCACAAGGGAGGTGGAGTCCTGGGAGGACTCCTCACTTGGCCCTCCTCTCTCCTCTTCGCATGGGCCCTTAGGGTATGGCTTTCCCAGCCGACTAAGGGCTGGTGTGCCATCCCTAAGGCCCATGTGCCCCCCCGGAGTGGGTGGCCCCTCCCGATAGCCCCCCGGAACCCTCTCGTCACCCCCGGTACACTACCGGTGATGCCCAAACTTTTTCCAGTGACCAAACTTGGAATTTTTATATATCAATCTTTACCTCCGGAGCTCCTCATAACGTCTGGGATCTCATCTGGGACTCCGAACAACCTTCGGTCACCAACATACATAACTCAATACTACCCAAACGTTACCGAACCTTAAGTGTGTAGACCCTGTGGGTTCGAGAACTATGCGGACATGATCGAGACACCTCTACGGTCAATAACCAATAGCGGGACCTGGATGCCCATACTGGTTCCTACATATTCTACGAAGATCTTTATCGGTTGACCATCTATGTCAAGGATTCAGTTAATCTTGTATGTTGTTCCCTTTGTTCTTCGGTATGTTACTTGCCCGAGATTCGATCGTCGGTATCTCCATACCTTGTTCAATCCCATTAACGACAAGTCTCTTCACTCGTCCCGTAATACAAGATCCCGTGGCTAACTCTTTAGTCACTTTTCTTGCAAGGCTCATTAGTATGTTGTATTACCGAGTGGGCCCTGAGATACCTCTCCGTCACACGGAGTAACAAATCCCGGGCTTGATCCATGCCAACCCAACAGACACCCTCGGAGATACCTGTAGAGCACCTTTATAGTCGCCCAGTTACGTTGTGATGTTTGATACACACAAGGTACTCCTCCGGTGTTAGTGAGTTGCATGATCTCATGGTCATAGGAACAGATACTTGACATGCAGAAAACTATAGCAATAAACTGACACAATCATATGCTACGTTTATAGTTTGGGTCCTGTCCATCTCATTATTCTCTTAATAATCTGATCCCATTATCAAATGACATCTCATGTCTATGGCTAGGAAACCTTGACCATCTTTGATCAACGAGCTAGTCTATTATGGGCATACTAGGGACATTGTGTTGTCTATGTATCCACACATGTATCTGAGTTTCCGATCATTAAAATTCTAGCATGGATAATAAACGATTATCATGAACAAGGAAATATGATAATAGCTAATTTATTATTGCCTCTAGGGCATATTTCCAACACTAGCATACAAGTTGCTACTCTTTAGCACAAAAGTTGCTATCGAAAAATCTTTGTGAAAACATATTTTTATGGGATCTAGTTTTGAAGAGCCCGTCACGAGGAACCCAATGATGAAAACGGATCATAATTCTAACACACAATTTGAAAGTTGTGGCGTTTTGAGTTTTCTAGTACAAAAATTAATGCATGTTACATCATTATTGGGTACACATTATTGGTCACATGAGCTGGAGAAAGAATTTTTTCATATATATAAAAGGGATTTTTATTTTTGTGCCCCTGGTCCCTTAGCTCTACTCATTCATCCCCACGCTCTTAACTTTTGCTCACTTTTCCCCACTCCCTTGCCCGAAATCCTCAGAACAGGTTACAACGGACGTTGCCATCGGGTTAATGCCTCTGACCGTTAACTCTGACGAGTGGGGCCGCTCCCGTGCATGCAGCTGACCATGGTCATGGGGTAGCACGTGTCCATGGGACTTGCCCGAAATGTCCCATCGTATAAAGAGGGGGAATCACCTCCCGACGCATCGCCCCTACCATTTTCCCCAAATCCCCTCCCTACTGCATCGTCTTCCTCTCTCCCACCACGTCGTCTCGCTTTCCTCCACAGCCTCCACCACACCGTCTCGCTCTTCCCCACCACAACCTCTTCCTCACTTTCATCGCCTCCATCTGTCAAATGGCAGACGCTCGTGGTGACTCCGGAGCAGCGGCCGAAGATCTAGTAGTGGAGCTGCAGGGTGCGTTGACCACGGATGAAGGAAGGACATTGGCGGCTTCCATGTCGGTGCGGGGAAACTCGCAACCGTTGTGGATGTGGAGAAGGAGGTGGCGGGCTCCGCCTCAGCATTGCCGGAGCTGAAGGTGACGACATCGAGCGACGCACTCCATCCCGATGCGCAGCCTGGCGAGGAGCAGGAGGTATTTGCACTTGCTTGTTAGCTCCAATACTTAGCTTGTAGAGTTAGTTGCATTGGTTAGATTGTGATTCGTACGGTACTACATATGGTTAGAGTAGTTGGTTTGACGAATGGGTCGGGGTTTTCTGTATGGGGGGGATTGGGGGTTTTGTACTAGGGTATTTTGGATTACATTCTTTGCAAAAATGCTAGAAAGATCTGTGTGAGAGATAGGGATCTCTATGCTTCAATGCTACACAGATGTATGCTTATTAGATTTTGTTTTTAATGCTCACAAATTGGTTTTTTAATGCTACAGACATGTATGCTTATTAGATTGGGTCTCTATTAGATTTGTTTTTTAATGCTACTCATATTGGGGTGTTGAATGTCATATGCCCAAATGGAATCCATTGATTAAGAAGTTATTTGATTCATTAGTATATAGATTTGTGCACAATATGTACTTATATTAGCTCTGTTGTTCAATGTGTGTGCATGACAATGGAAGTTGCAAATAGGATCATAGTATATTAGCCCTATGATCAATGTAAAATGCATATCTAAATTTTCAATGGGATGTAATTGTATATTCAGGAGGAGGATGGTTGGGGAAAAAAGAGGAAGTTGGACCTTACTGACTTCAAGGACTCGTACGATCCAGGGTATTGGAACGACGAACAGTGTGAGGTAAGCCTGCTTGAAATTTAGATTGTTCATTTACCCTAGTTCCTTTGACATGGTGTATATGAAACTATAATGTATATATCTAAATTCATTCGTGTGTGCAATACATCTCTAGAGAAGATGTGGATGTGGACGAGGGCAACTTCGCGTCCTTAAAAAAAGAAAGAGGAGAAGTTCAGGGCCAAGGGAGATGATTACTACTACAAGAGCAGGACCAAAATTTGATAATGCCCCTACTGCACCACCAAGGCAAAGCCAAAGTCAGGCCGCTTCGTTCACCTTCTAGCTCATGCAAAAGATGTAGCCATCCACGGCAAGGACTACAAGATCAGGGGCCAGCATGCTGCCCTCGCGAAAGTCCTGACTCCATTCCCAACTAATTGATGATGTGATGATGTGTTTTAATGTGAACTTTGTGTGTTTGGTTGTTTGGGAACTTTGTTCGTGAACTGGATGTGTTCTATGGATGGTATGGTACTATGTGGTCTTCTATATATGCATGTGGCTATCTATATTGCTTATTTGTGTGTTTTTTAAATTTGTCTGCTATGATTTGTTTCAATGTTTAATTTCAAAGTTTAGATGCTGCAATGATCACACCTGTTGTTTCAGTATTGCTTCACTGATCACACATGCTACGAAGAATAAGAAAAAATAGAAAATAGTCCATCATTTATCAAATATTCCTATAACAGAGCAAAAACAACATTTGAATGAAGATGTAATGATTTTTGTAATAAAGGAGTACAAAAATTATTTGTTTCGTGTTTTATAATCAAATGCATGCTTTTCCCACCAGCATGTCTCATTATCTGATGTTTTGAACTGACATTCGATAGGACAGTATAAATTCAAGAAAATGCAAAAAAAAAACCTTGGCAAACTATCTATGTTTGTGTAGGAGATCATGTGTGCAAAATTTGAGGTGATTTAGAGTAGGTCAAAGAAATTTGAATTTGAGAAATGTGCTCCAAATGAGCTCCCAGGCTAGGGTAAACAACCCATTTGTAATCAAGTTTTTTTGGACCTACTCTAAATGAGCCAAATGTTTCTTATTAACACTTATTCAATCTATATAGTATAGATTTGAAGTCTCACTATTTTTTGAATTAATCTTCATATTTTTACATTTTATTTTGAAAATATATGCTTTAATATAAAAACTATTAAAAACACGTTTAAAATATGAAAATGGAAAACTAAGTTCAGATCCTTCTTATTCACTTTGAAATAAAGCTTTAGTGATTTTTTTGATTTTTTAAATTTTTTCAGACCCTCTAGTTAACCCTACCTCCTCTCCTTGAACTCTATGAAATATTGTACGTGATAGCTCATATGTGTGAAGGTTTTCTCATGAAAATGACCATAGACCAAGTTTAAGATTTTTGCTTGGTAACATGTCACAACAGACAACATTGTGCGCAGGTTTTATATTTTTTTCATTTTTTTAAATTAATGGTACTCATTTGACCTCGATTGTGCCAGGTAGGGTTTTTCATGAAAATGACCATAGACCAAGTTTAGTATTTTTCCTCATTGGTGTGTCTTATAAAACGACAAACGGTGAAGGTTTCATATTTTTTCGATTTTTTTAAATTAGTTATGCTCAATCAAAGCCTTCGAAACCCCGTTGACCAGCTCAAAACCCCTCTAAACCCCGCGGGGTTTCGCCTAACCCTAGCTCTGAACGTCAGGCATCCGATCATACCCTAGCACCAAGCGACAACCCTTAGATGTGGTCTTCTAGAAGGAATTCGGTGGGCAGGCTGCGTGCAGGCTCCACGCTGTTGGATCACAAGGACGGCTCCGCATCGTTGGATCGTGGGGCAATCCGCGAGAGGAGATCCTATTGGTTGTGCTCGGCTGTTCGCCCACCACTGACTCCGCGAAAAAAATGAAGCCTGTCCATCGAATTGTTATTGGGCCCAAAAGCAAACCAAGCTCTGGTTGGGCAGTCGAATTGCGTTATTTTTTTGCATCGTGTGCTCTATTTTTTGTGAACGTGCTCACTCTGTTTCTTGGTTGCATCATTTTACATTACACAACAATTGACATTGCATAGAAAATTTAGTTCTTTTTGTTCTATACAAATGCAAAATGACCAAATTTATAAGGGCCAAATTTATTTTTATCATGCAAAATGGCCACAAACTATTCAAAAATTGTCTATTTTTGTTCATATAGTATATTTTTTAGGGATTTTTTGACGTATTTGTTCATATAATATATATGACCACGGATTCCCACGCGTGTAATTAGCTTCTTTTTCTTCTTCTTTTCAAACCACCATTTCCCACGCGTGTACACTCCGGATGCGGTGGTCGGTTTGAAAACGGGCTACTTCACATTTGATCCCGTTACTGCCATGGCCAAATAACACATATCACTACAGCTATTTAAGCCATCCTCTCCCTCTGCCATCCCTCATCCATTTCCCATCCTCTGCCATCTGCCCTTCTTGCTCTTCGCGCCCTTCTCCTTCTTCTGCACATCACTTAGCCATGCAGTACACCGGACCAACCTACCGCTTCCCACCCACCGTGCCGGAGAGGCTCCACCCTACCGGCGTGTACGTTGAGCGCACACTACGTGTGTGGGCGATATCAAGGTGGAGGACCGCAAGGAAGTTCACCGAGTTCTTCCTCGGGGCCGGCTACAGACACCTCCCGCGGGGATCTCCAATGATGTTCCGCGTCGAGGAGGTCATCCAAAACGGGATGATGGTTGCTCTCCTTGCCCACTTTACCAACACAATCGACGCCTTCTACCTCCTCGGCCGGGTGTTTTGGTGTGGCTGCGAGTTCATCGCTTTCACCACCCATAACAGGTTCACGGATTACACCAACATCTTCCCCACCGCGACGCGCATGCACACTCTTCCGTACCCAATCGACAACGCTGGAGGAGCAGTGAAAAGGGCGCCCGGAGGAGGAGCGAGGTTGAGAAGGCGGCGGCTAGGGTTCTAAACTCTCTATCTTTTTTTAGTCTATGTTATGTTAAGTTGTAATTGAACTATGTTGGAGTTGTTATGGGCTTGTTGGCCCTTTTCTTAAGTTCTATTATTAAGTTTTCTATCTATTCTATTATTAAGTTCTTCGTAGTTTGAACTATGTGATCGTGCTATGGGCTTGTTGGTCCTATCTACATATTGAGACTACATATTTGTTGATTGTTTGCTTAGAGAGCTCGCTTTGTTAGTAGGGTTCCCTTGTTAGTAACCACCTAATGCATGCAGCCACAACGAACACTTCTCTTTTTTTTACACAAGCCACAAATATGTAGCCACCTAGCTAGAAGAGAGGAACCAGCGGCAGAGACCATCACTGCATCTGTGGAGGTTGGCGTGCAAGAAAGCTACTCGGTCAGTGCATCGTGGCGGACGCATCGGCGCATGCAGGCTCGGTCGTCACATCGTGGCATCATGGCATCGGCGCATGCAGGCTCGATCGACACATGCAGGCAAACTTTGCTGGGTGCATGCATAGCAGGCTTCTGTCCTGACGGCGCGCAGGCGTTTAATGCAAGGGACGACCCAACGAAACCATGGCCCAACGGTCGAACAGTGACACCACCCAACGCGGCCCCACTTGTCAGGTCCAACGGACGACACAGTCCAGCACGGCCCCACTCGTTAGAGTTAACGGTCAAGCCTTTGACCCGACGGCAACGTCCGTTGTAACCAGTTCTGAGGGTTTCTGACAAGAAAGTGAGGAAAATTGAGCAAAAGTTAAGAGCGCGGGGATAAATGAGTAGAGTAAAGAACCAGGGGCACAGATGTAAAAAATCCTATAAAAAAGGTGGATCGGCAGTTTACCATATGACACTTGGGATCAATCTGTCCAGATCATGTGGTCCACGAGCGTGTGAGCGTGCTTTCGGGACACTCGAATCCTGCAGCTGCATTATCTAGCATTTGGACAGTTTATTTGGTGAATTTTTTTAAACACTTATATGATTTTTTTTTGTTTGCTGGGTAACACTCATAGGATTCTGATGGAAGAGGTTGGGGTGGACGACTGGGCCCAACAGTTGTGGGCAGTACCACAGAACATTCTGCATGCTTTTTTTGTATAACATTCTGCATGTCGGTACATGCAGAACTTTGTATCATATTGTATGTCCAGAGATTCACGGTCAAATTAATTACTAATTATGAATGCATTTATTCACTCGTTCCCTTTTAAGAGGGCCAAATTTTCAAAACTCCCGTGCCAAGGCGATAACATGTAATTTGTAGTAGTAATTTTTAGGGAGTAAATTTGGCCAACATGATCTCAACAAATAGCTGGCTAGCCGCCACTAAAATCTCTGCATGTCCTCTCGCGTCCACTCTGCATGCGGTTGCGGATTAATCTTCTCGCCTCCTCTCTTCATTATTATCTGGTCAGTACCATTACCAGCAGGGATAGTCCGTGTCTCCGTGAGCGTATCAGGAGGCATAATCTTCATATATATTCTTCGCATATATTTTATTGCACCATCCTCTGGAATCAAACCTCCCCCCTCTTGCAGATGACCAGCTTCTTGCAGCTGTCGACAAATGCGCTGCATGAATGACAATGGAAAATCAGACCAACAACAATCACTAGTCTAGCGCATCTCAAAATCAGAGCAACAACAATCACTTGTTAATTAGTTAGACTACTCTAGTCTAGCTCACGTGAGATGGGGGCTTACTCCCACGGGACGTCGCCGGCGAGCTTGACGTTGCCGGAGTCGTCCTCGAACGCCACGACTAGGTCCAATTGCTCGCCAATCATGCCGAAGATCGCGGCCTTCAAATCCGCGTGCCCTCGGTGCGCCTTCAAGTTCAGTTTCCGCACCAACGCAACTCCTGGGACGGTCACCTTGACGTACTTCGTCGACGCCGGCTCACCGAGCCGCAGTCGGGCGTCGACCTGCATGCATAACATGTGAATGATCGTTGAGCAGAGGGAATCAACGCAGAAACAAGTCGAATCACTAGATCCAACTCATGCAACCAAAGCTGGCAAGCACGAGCTAGAGAGAGATGGATGGGAAGGTGGTAGGTAGTGGGGAAGCTCTCACCATGCCTGCGGCCATCTTGCCGTTCTCGCAGGTCACCTCCATCACGTCGCGCTCACTCGCTCACACCAGAACAGAGTAGCAGGGAGAGAGGGGCAAGAAGAAGCATATATAGCTCCTGCGGTCCTGACCTCCCTCTCCCCGGAATACTTGCTGCAGGGGCGACGCCGTGTCGTGGCTCATATCTACTTGCCGAGAATGGTAGCCTTGTCATGCCGATATGTGCTTGGTGAGCCGAGAATGGCATTGGCATGCAGCTGGTGGTGTCGTGTCCTTCCCTCCTCCCCCCCCCCCCCCCCCCCCCTCTTATACATGCGTCTAGAAGAAGAAGAAGAAGAAGAAGAAGAAGAAGAAGAAGAAGAAGAAGAAAGAGATGGACAATGACTGTCATGATGATATCTGTTGCTCAGCGGAATATGGCAGCTAATTCACGGACAACGTTCTCCTCCTCCCCGTTCCTCACTTTTTTAGATGCCCGACTTTATACCGCCAAAGTAATAAGGCAACAGCACCAGAGAGTCCACCGGCCACGACACTCCTTCCTACTACAAACAGAATAAATAAAGAAGGGTCTACGCCGTTCGTTCTCGAATAATCGTCAACAAGATAGGTACGTTCGTTCTTCGCCAACTTGATAGCTACTTTGGTTCTCCTTTCCGCACACCCGCCAGGTGCAGCCAGACCCATATCCATATGAAATGACTGAATAATATTTAGATAACTATGATGTGTCTCAATTTGGATGGGCCCCTGACCAAAGGGTTATAAGCATTTCAATGTTATATATTGGTCAGATTAGTATAGCTGAGTACAATTGTAAGGCCTCTTGTTTGGGACAAAGAATAGACATTTGATATATCACAGAGAAAATGCAGCATGATAGCATAGGTCTACGAATACATTATATAGGTCGAAGGATTCATAATAACTATGAGCAGGTTATTTGTACATAAAAGAGGGAGAGCACAAAAGTATCAAAGCAAGGCATCTTACAAAAGATCATTGACAACTACGTAGCAACCCACACAAAAACGAAACGAAAGGCAGTGGCATAAGCTAATCACACACAATGTTCTCGCTGGAAAAATACGGTTTCCAAAATCAATCGGCAATCAGCAACAAGTTATTTGTGGAACAAGCATAAACAATATGAGTGAACAATAGGCGTAGGGATGGATGCAGCGGTTTCACAACTGAACAAGTTTCCGCGTATATACTCGAGCAGTCAAGCACAAAATCTGAGAAGAATGGATGCACGAGATGCTTAGAATAAGATAATGCTGACTAATTCAAACTGTCAATCTTTCATGCCATTTTCAATCTAATTTCTGTTGTGAACTAAGCATCAATCAACACAACAATAGCAGTCGATAAAAAATCCGTTTGACAACGAATCTGTTCATGGTACCCTCAAGTTCAGAGTTAAGCCGACCGGCCTCTCTGTTGCCGCACAAGCGGCGCCGCCACCACATGGAATCGCCTCTGCATCGCCTGGACGTGGCTCCTCTGCCGCCTGGACTCCCCGCAAGTCGCCCGTCCGCGAGAGGTAATTTCCCCAGCCAGCTCTACTTCTACTGTAAGTTCTTGCTGCTTACGATGTTGCTGTTGCTCTGGCTCATTGGCTCTTAAAGTTACTGATTGACAGTGTTGTGTCGCTGTATACAGTGTTTGGAAGATGTAGTGTCTGTCTATTGAGAAGTGCTGTCTATTATGTACGCGAGCATTCCAAAATGTAGTACCCAATTGAATATGTTTGCCATTCCCTCAGATAATGTAACTTTGAAATTTATTATGAGCTGATTATACAGAAAATTTTCTTTTAAAAACAGGAAAGCAGTATTATCGAAGGAAATAGTAAAGCAGAAGGTTTGTACTCAGGCTATGCTTCCTACTCCTGCTGGTCCGGTGTATAGGGCTCGTTAGAAATCGCAGCGCGACCAAGGTGGATTTCTACTGGCTAGGATCGATCACCTCTTCTCGTACGTCTTCCGCAATCAACGATTAGTTAGAAGCTTTATTCGATGAAAAAGATGTATAGGAATCAGTGATGAAAATCAATGGGTAGACAAATTAATTGGAAACTTATGGGGTGGTGGGGAGATGCTCAAGAAAGACTGGTGAGAGAGAGTCCCTCTTCTCGTACGTCTTCACCAATCAAGGATTAGTTAGGAGCTTTATTCGATGCATAAGACGAATATAGGAATCGGTGATGGAAATCAATGGGTAGAAAAATTGATTGGAAAATTACTGGACGGTGGGGAGATGCCCAAAAAGGACTGGTGAGAGAGTCCTTCTCCTCGTACGTCTTCACCAATCAATGATTAGTTAGGAGCTTTATTCGATGGAGAAGATGAATAGGAATTGGTGATGGAAATTAATGGGTAGAAAAGTTAATTGGAAAATAATTGGGCCGTGGGGAGATTCCTAAGAAGGATTGGTGAGAGAGAGTCAGGTGGAGATTCTTTGTTATCGGTTGTCACATGTAACGTAACAGAAGTAGTGACATGACAATGCTGAGGTGAACTATCTGAATGTTAAAAAAATGCTTTATAGTGGGGATGAACTTCTTAAAAATGTAGGATATAAGATAGGATTCATCGAACTTGACACTCCTCCCACCTTCCTCTTGTTAACTTGTAGAATGCCCATGGATTGCTATGGACCCGGGTTTTTTTATATGCATATACTGACACTTTTGTTGTATATTTATTTGGAGTTTTTTGTTCCTTCCGATGACATCGCTGCAAGACCCTTGTCCATGGTTTCTTTTGAACGCATAATTCGTCTTCATCTCTCTCAAATCTTGTAAAAGTAAATATATATAAAAATACATCTGTTATATTGTCATGTGCAACATATATACAAAGAAGAACATTTATTTGTATGTATCGCCCCTCATGTACAGGTTGGTCTCCTGTGTCTCCGTGGGCAACAGATGCACTACCACGTTTTGGCTGGAATATATGCTCCCCGGCAGCCCGTTGTACTTTGGGAATGAGCTTGCTCTTCTCCCACGTCACGGTTCCGGAAGTCTTGGTCGCCCACGTGGTCCAGCATGGGCTCGAGGGGGTGCTCGTCCCTTGCCTAAACCAGGTCGAGGCTCGTGGCTCGCCAGCGACAGGTCCTTATGCCGATCGTGTCCGCGGTGACCCTCCGAGCAATTTTAACGGTCATCCATTTTCGTCCATCGTCGTTCGTTTAGGTCCACGCAGACATAAAAAACGACTCAACGCGTCGATTCAAACGGATGCGTGTCCGTTTTGCGTCCGCATGGCGACCCATTTCTGGTCTAATTTTGAGCCGGATTTGTGTCGACGCGGACACGAGACGGACACATGCGCGCGCCTACTCCTCTCCTCGGGCCTGCCACCCCCATTTCCATCAAAAACCCTCCCGCCCGCGCGCTCCCGACGCACACCTGCCATGGACGACGTCGTCGCCGGCCTCGCCTCCCTCGCCTCGTCCAGGAAAGGCAAGCCTCGTGCCCCGCGCAAGACCGCCTTCGCGACCAAGACAAAGAAGGCGCTGTCGCCCGAACAGCGGGCAATGGATTCGGCCAAGAGGAAGGATCGGAGGCACGCCGCGGACGCGAGGGCTGAGGTCGCCGCGTAGGCCGCCGTCGTTGCCGCCGCGCAGCAGGAGGTCACCAACGCCCGCGTCGCCGCGGCAACGAGGGAGGCGCTCTACATGCTAGAGTTAAACCCTAGCCAGCACGGCCTCGTCCAAGCCGCCGTCGCCACGGCCAGCACTGGCTCGTCGGCGTTTCCTCAGATGGTGCTGCCCGACTCGCCCCGCGCGTCGGCTTGCAACCCGATCCCCGGCTTTCACGTCTACCCGCAGGCCTCCCGCCTCTTCGGGGAGTGCTCGCCAGACGTGAGCATGGTCGCGCCTTCCACGCCTGCCCCCGCGTCCATCGACCTCAACGCCACTCCGGTGGCAGGTGGCTCGTCATCCGGCGGCACGAGGAAACGCGCGAGGCAGACGCCGGTCGACGAGCTCCCGGACGCCCGCAACCTGTTCGAGGGAATGCCGTTCGTCGTCGATGAGGGCTACATGCAGAACCTCATCTTCGAGGGCGGTGCGCTGGCCGCTGGCTACGATCCCGACGAGATACAAAGCCAGGACGGCCGCAGGGCATTCACGTCGGCCGCTGGCTATGATCCCGATCAGGCGGCCTTCATGCATGATCAGGTCGGCTTCGACCTGGACGGCTTCCCACTCGACCACGAGTTCCCGGACGACTACGGGCTAGAGGACGAGGACGAGTGCGACACCGAAGCAGAGCCTTTGTTCGAGGACGAGCTCGCCAACCAAGCCACCGGTCCTAAGCCAAAGCGCAAGAGCAAGCGCACGAAGGCATACACGGCGGCCGAGGACAAGCTTCTTTGCGAGTGCTGGAGAGACATTGGACAACACCCCAAGACGGGCGCCGAGCAAAAGCATTCTACCTTTTGGATTCGTGTCCATCGAGAGTTTCATGAGCGCAAGAAGTTTCCGCCATACCAATTTATGAGCACGCGCGGGTGGGTCTCCATTTCCAAGCGATGGAGTGTGATCCAATAAGAGTGCAACAAGTTTTGCGCCACTCTTGAGAGCGTCAAGTCCCGCCCCATGAGCGGCATCGGCATTCAAGACATGGTATGATAGCAACCCGTCCTCTTTTGTGTCATCAAGTTCATCCTTTGCATGTTCATTTGCATATCATTTGCCCATATGCTTGCATGGAAACATTTGTAGGCATTTCAAGCTTTGGAGGCATTCAAGGTTCAACACAATGGCAAGTGCTTCAACCTCTCCCATTGCTTTCGGGTCATCAAGTGCGAGGAGAAGATCAAGGCGCAATATGCTGCACTCAAGTCGCGTGGGGGGAAGCAAGCCGTGAAGGATGTTGGGGAGGGCGATCCGGTACGGCCGCGGGGGAAGACCAATTTTGAGAAGGAGGACAAGTGGGATGCGGCCTCCAACGCCTTAATCGCAAGCGTGGAGTGCATGATGAATAAGAAGGACTCAAGGGAGGAGGAGCGGCGGTGTTTCAAGGCGGAGCAAATGGACGCTTTCATGGAGATCCAAAGGAGGAGGCTTGAGATGGAAGCCGAGAAGCAAGCCAAGATGTTCGAGCTAGAGGCGGAGAAGCAAGCCAAGATGCTAGAGATCAAGGCCGCCAATGCCAAGACCAAGGCAAAAGAGTGGCTCTCGCGAGCATGATGACCGGGGTGAAGATCATGAAGG
The DNA here is from genome assembly GCA_022496015.1 of Hordeum marinum. NCBI lineage: Eukaryota > Viridiplantae > Streptophyta > Magnoliopsida > Poales > Poaceae > Hordeum > Hordeum marinum. Next base: position 406,460,863 of record CM039672.1, on the reverse strand, counting down.
TGGATCTCAACACCGTGTCGCCAAGGAAGAGGTCGTGGTTCGAGAAGATGCCGGCCGACATGCTCAAGTTCGACGATGAGTGATCTATGGCGGTGAGCGCCATCTTTTTTGTATGCCGGCAAGTGTGCTGGCATGACCACGGGAGCCACGATGGCGTGGTCGAACTCAAGTCCCACCCTTTTTGTGTACTGACATGTGTGCCGGCCGACTCGCGAGTGCGCCAGCATGAACTGTCGTGATATTTTCTGAAGCCGGCATTGTATGCCGGCGCTGGCATGGTGCCGGCATGAGACATGGCCGCTGGCATGATTGTGTTGGGGAACGTTGCATGGGAAACAAAATTTTTCCTACGCACACGCAGATTTATCCATGGTGATGCACATCTACGAGAGGGAGAGTGGATCTACATACCCTTGTAGATCGTTAAGCGGGAAGCGTTAAGAAAGCGGTTGGTGTAGTCGAACATCTTCGCGATCCAAATCGTCGAGCGTCCCGCGATCACATCACGATCCGTCCCATGATCCAATCACGATCCGTCCTGCGAACTCATCACGATCCATCCTGCGATCTCATCACGATCCATCCCGTGAACTCATCACGATCCGTCCCGCGATCTTGATCACGGTCCTTCCAATCTAGCGCCGAACGGATGGCACCTCCGCGTTCAGCACACGTGCAGCTTGATGACGATCTCCACCGTCTTGATCCAGCAAGAGGAAGTGGAGAGGAAGAAGTGTTCACCGGCAGCGTGACGGCGCTCCGGCGATGGTGGTGGAGCAATTCCGGCAGGGCTCGCCTAAGCACTGCGGAAATCCGATCTAGAGGAGCACCGGTGGAACGGGTAGCACGTGGCCGTAAAATCTAGTGCAAAACACCCAATACCACCAGTATATATAGGAGGGAGGGAGGAGGAGGGCTGGCGCAAGGCCAAGGCCCCATAGGAGTCGGCCGAACCTATTAGGATTGGAGGACTCTCCTCCAATCCTAGCAGGACTAGGATTCCTCCTTTTTTTTTCCTTTTTCCACCTTTTCCTATTGGGTTTTCTTCTCAAGCCACGTGGGCCTTGTGTGGGAGTTTCCACTAGCCCACCAAGGGCTGATATTCACTCTTCCACAGCCCATGAAGCCTCTTGGGTCAAAATACCTCTCCCGATGGTCCCCCGGTACACTACTGGCACTCCCGGTACACTACCGATGAGCCCGAAACTTTTCCGATGACCAAAATAGGACTTCCTATATATGAATATTTACCTTCGGACCATTTCAGAGCTCCTCGTGACGTCCCAGATCTCATCCGGGACTCCGAACAACCTTTGGTCCCCACCGTACACAACTCTATACTACCGAAACGTCACCAAACCTTAAGTGTGCAGACCTTGCGGGTTTGAGAACTATGTAGACATGACCGAGACACCTCTACGGTCAATAACCAATAGCGAGACCTGGATGCCCATATTGGTTCCTACATATTCTACAAAGATCTTTATCGGTCGAACCTCTATGTCATGGATTCAGTTAATCCCGTATGATGTTCCCTTTGTTCTTCGGTATGTTACTTGCCCGAGATTCGATCGTCGGTATCTCCATACCTAGTTTAACCTCGTTACTGGCAAGTCTCTTTACTCATTCTGGAATACAAGATCCTGTGACTAACACTTAGTCACATTGCTTGCAAGGCTTATTGTGATGTTGTATTACCGAGTGGGCCCTGAGATACCTCTCCGTCACACGGAGTAACAAATCCCAGTCTTCATCCATGTCAACTCAACAGACACCCTTGAAGATATCTGTAGAGCACCTTTATAGTCACCTAGTTACGTTGCGATGTTTGATACACACAAGGCACTCCTCCGATGTCCGTGAGTTGCATGATCTCATGGTCATAGGAACATATACTTGACATGCAGAAAACAGTAGCAATAAACTGACACGATCATATGCTACGGTTGTAGTTTGGGTCTTGTCCATCACACCATTCTTCTAATGATGTGATCCTGTTTATCAAATGACATCTCATGTCCATGGCTAGGAAACCTTAACCATCTTTGATCAACGAGCTAGTCCATTAGAGGCATACTAGGGACATGGTTTTGTCTATGTATCCACACATGCATCTAAGTCTCCGATCAATACAATTATAGCATGGATAATAAACGATTATCATGAACAAGGAAATATGATAATAAGTAATTTATTATTGCCTCTAGGGCATATTTCCAACAGATCGGCCGCGCGACTTAAAAAAAAGTTGAGTGCGGACATGAAATGGGTCGGCGCATTGGGCGCACTGCCGACCCAAATGCAAAACTGGGCGGACGTCGGGCGGACGACCGACCCAAACGGACAAAAAGTGGACAAATGCACTATCCGTTTGGGTCATCCCGTTGGAGTTGCTCTTACGGGCTGCCCCGATGAGCGGACTCTCCACCATGCCGCGCCAAGGGTATGGTGCTCTTCTCGGCCAGGGTCTATAAGCTTGGCCACTTCGGTGGTGTGCTCGTGCCCTTCGTCGACTTTGTCTGGCACAATTATGCCCCCAGCCGGGTTCTTTTCTTCGACTGGCTCCTTGTCCAGATTTGGATCTACACGATGGATGTGCTCCTTCGGAAACACATGCTTCCCCTCGAGGATTTCGGGTGTTCCCTCCGCGCTGCCCCGCTCGAGATGACAGGTCACCTCATCCTTGAATGTGCTTTCGCATGCCGGTTTTGGACGTGGTTAGAGCATCACCAGTTGCGTCCCCAATAGGCCTTCCAGGAGTTTTTTTCGTGTCGGTGCCCAAAAATCAGCCCAGCCGCGTCCCTAGGAGACCATTTTTTGTCGTTTGGGCCGAAACTAGCGTCAGCGGACCCAGGCCGAACCAGGTGCGCTGAGGGGCGCCGGGGCAAGCGATTTTTGCGCAAAAGAGGATGGGCCCGCCGAGTCAGCGAGACGTCGCTTCGTCACCCTCATCGCATCGGTTCCCGCGGGAATCAATGCGAAGGCTGCCGTGCTGCCGCGCCGGTCACCTCCATTGATGCCTCACGGGCGGCTTAGTGAAGGCGCCGCACCGCACGTCCCGCCGTCACCCGCCACGCGTCGCCCGGCATGCAGCCTCTTGCCGCCCCCGCTGCGGCTATAAAAGGCGACGTCCCCGCTGGTGGACGGCACAGTCCTTATTTCCTCCCCACTCCGACGCACAAAGCTACACTCTCCCTGCCTTCCCGCCGACGAACAGATGGCCGAAAGTTTTCCAGGCGATGGCACGGCGGCGAACGACTTCGGCCGCCGCCATCTCCAAGAGCCCGAAGCGCGCCTCCTCTACGAGGCCGAGTACCCGGCGTCCCCAGACATGCGGGTGCCGGGGGCGTGGAGGCTGAGCGCCGGCGGCGTCTCGGTGCCGCCTGTGCCCGAAGGGGCGGCACGGCGGGCCGAGATCGTCCACATCCGCTCGTCCCTGACAGAGGAGCAGCGGAACGAGCAGCGGTACGCCGTCGACAGCCACACCATGTGGTCCATGTACTTCACGCGTCGTCGCAAGGAGCAGATCGCCTCCACCACCGGGGTCATCCCCCGCGCCCGCCTCAACGCCGACGGGCGGCGTGAGTGGTGGGGCGTGCCCGGCCGCACCCTTGAGGCCGTCCTCGACCACATCGAGACCGGCAACGTGCCGTGCCTCGAGTACCCGCCGCGACCATCCTTCTCTTGCCGTCGTGGCGGCTCCTGGACGCCGCGGCGGATGGAGCCGGGGTCGTCCTCGTCGTTGGGCTCCGGCTCGCCGGTGCTTCGCCCCGTCAAGCCCGAGCCGGAGGAGACGCCGCTCGGGCATCGCACTCGCAGCGGCACCCTCGCCATCACCGAGGGTGCCCGGCCCTCCCCGCGCTCCCTCTGCCTGGTACGACCGAAGCCCTCGCCATCACCGAGGCTGCTCCCTGTGAAGCCAGAGCACGCCGACATGGTGGCCCCCGACGACGAGTCCGCCCTCAAATGGGCGAAGGAGGACTACGTCCGCGAGCAGGTGCGCCGCCAGCGCCGCGCGTACCTGGAGCTCCAGGCCCATCGCCGCGATAAGGAGGGCGGCGTCATCATCCTCGACAGCGACGGGGAGGACGAGGCCGGGCCGTCCAGCGCCCCACTGCGTGTCGGCGACCCCGGACAGGGCTACAGCAGGGACGGCGGCGGCGCAGGCGAGGCGAGGCGCGCGATGACGACGACGACTACACCCGCTTCTACAGGCTTCTCGGCATGTAGACGACGGCGACGACGACGTAGTTTGCTTGCTTTTATGTTTTCTTATAAATATCAATGAATTATCATTGAATTCGTGAAAAAATCGCCAAGTTTGCAAAAATTTGAACGGAATATCGTCAAACCCGCGGCGACATGTGAGCCGACGACTGGGGACGGAGTCGCCTCAAAGGTCAATCTAACGTCGGTTCGCCCTCAAACCCGCAATCTAACAGTTCGCCCTCAAACCCGCTTTTTTCGATGCCCTGGGAAGGCCGAACGGCTAAAGATGCTCTTAGCCTGACCCCCAACATCGCCTCGGTCAAGTTGCTTCAGACGATCCAGCCCGGTCCCGACGAAGACGGACCGACCTTTCTACTTCTCTGTTGCTAACAGCTTTGGAAGCACTGCAATGCGGTGGTGTTCGAGCGACTGCCCGTGGCTCCTGCGGCTGCTTAAGCTCTGTAGAGGCGTGTGCGTCTCCTAGGCCCTAGCTGCCCTTAAGTCTGAAAAACCCCGCCCTTAAGTCTGCAAATGATGCTTGGCTGGCTTGCTTTGTTTGCTCTCTGCCCGCCTAGTCTGTTTTCCCTTCATTTCTTCTCGCTCCCTTGTAGCCCCGTTTGTGCATGCTACTCATTAGGGCTCCCGATATATGATAATTCAAGGTTGAAAATTCAAAAGAAAAATAGTTGCGCCAATGATTTTAACAATCAACATTTTCAAAGCATCATCTGAAGCCATCACTTTCTATCCCTGGTCTACAAAAGTGACCATATAAACATTTTTTAAACATTTTTTAAACTCATGTACGATATATATTCACTGGTCTGTTGCTAGAGGCGAGCCAGTTTTTTAATCGAGTGAGTGGTATCGTACTTTTTAATAGAACGAGTGCATCCCTATTTAAAGAAAACCGGGTTTCGAAAAATAATAATTAAAGAAAGTCGTAGGCTTCCTATAAATCACTTGTTGGTAATTATTCTGTAAAAAATAATGACTTGTTAGGAAAACGAGACAAAGGATCTACTTAAATTTATTGGTGCTTTGACTATTTACAGGTGAGGTTCTAAACACCATAGTCCATAGGCCATGCCGATAAGGGGCGTCCCGTGTGCGTGGACGGTGGAAGAATTCAAGAGGTAGCTGAAGCAGTTCGACGTGAACGGCGACGGCCGGATCAGCAAGGCCGAGCTCCGCCAGGCCATCCGCGGCCGGGGCTGCTGGTTCGCCACCGTTAGGCCCGCCGCGCCGTCCGCCACGCCGACAGGGACCACAACGGCTACGTCGACGAAGCCGAGCTCGAGAACCTCGTCGCTTTCGCGCGGGAAGACCGCGGCATGAATATATCTGCCCGTTAGCTAGCTCGGTAGAGCTTTACCTGCTCAGACTAATGCATGCCCAGCATGGAAATATACTCCCTCCGTTCCTAAATATTTGTCTTTTTAAAAAATCAACTACAGACTACATACAGAGCAAAATAAATGAATTTACACTCAAAATTATGTTTATATACATCCGTATGTAGTCCGTAGTGAAATCTTTAAAAAGACAAATATTTAGAAACGAAGGGAGTAGTACCGAAGCCTAGCATCTTGATCGTGTGATACGTTCAACTTGACATGGAAACTTCTTCTGAATAATATGTGTAAACTTCTCCTGAATAATCTAATACCTACTAATAAAAGACATATTGTTTCTTACTAAATTTTCTTCTGTTTCGTCCGTCAAATGTTTTTACCATTGTTCATGTTTTTCTTAGCATCATAAACTTTATTCATCAAATGATAGCCAGATCATTTACATAATGGTGAAGAATAAAGTGAGGGATGACAATTTCTCATGTTTCAGACTTGCCAGAACTAATACAATGTTTCGCTAAAGCATCCCGACCGAATTGGCCTTTCTACTACAGTGATCAAAAGTGATACTAGCAAACTCCAATACCAGGAGGGAACACTCGACTATGATTGGCACACCTGTTCCCATATATTTGTTTCGATCAGAGATGACCTCAAGTGCGTTGACATTGTCAGACTCAACTTTCAACTTTGTTCATCTCAGATTTCGTTCGTGTGGTAGCTTCGATAAGAGGCCACTAAGGACAGTTTCGGGATTTCATATGCTCTCCCTCGCGTGTCATCCTGTGGATGGCTGGGCGGAGGTTGGCTTCGCACGAGCAGTGAGCAAGGCTAGCGGCCACCTACTACGGGTAAGGGCATGTATAATGGTGGCATATGGATACATATGCCCTATAATAAAAAATAAGTTGAGGCATCTACATTGATTTGTTCTCTCCAATGCAAGCTACCACTAGTGACCTCATCAAGAAAAAGAAAATAAAGATTTTGGTACACATGCATCTCTGTTTTTCACTTCAACTTTTCAGCTTTTTGCATTAGACCACACTTTTTCTCCTCAAGCGCCCGCCTCCTACTGAGGATCTCGTTACCCCATCCGAACCTACATCCGAGCCTACGTGACACATGAAGCATCATCATGAGGCTATGCATTGGTCATGCCCCAAAGCGGATCCTGTGCTTTTAGTCTCACATCGCCAATTTGATAGGATTTTCACCGCAATATATGAACGTTCGCCTCGGGACTGGTCTCACTAAGTACCAGTAGAGTAGGTTAGGACTCGATTATGCCTATTCGCCTCGGGACTGGTCTCACTAAGTACCAGTAGAGTAGGTTAGGACTCGATTATGCCTATTCGCGTCGGGACTGGTCTCACTAAGTACCAGTAGAGTAGGTTAGGACTCGATTATGCCTACAGGGACAGTGTAGAGGGCTACCTGCAGTATCGACTATGTACAAGATTGATCAGTTTTTCCTAATTATTTAATTGATATTTGCATCACTGGTCATGAAACGATGCTGTTAGTAGTGGATTGGTAGGCAGATGCAAATCAAATCACCATTTTTGTTGTTTCGATAGAGCTGACAGTATTAAGATCCGCGTACCGCGCTTTTGTATCCAAATTCCATTAATGAATCATCAAGTAGAAGAAAACTTTTATTCAGGGGATGTACCAAAAAAATTGTGTTACAATTCAGTAAGAACAAGCACAATTATTTTCATTTTGGCTTTTGGTTCGAAGCAGGTCCAAATCCTTTAAGCTATTAAACACAGAGGAGTGATGTCTGAAGCATACAGTACCAGTTGTTAGCTATTCAGTTCATTGATGGTGGCCATCCGTTTAATCTGCAAATCTCGGAATTGCAGAGTCACATGATCTGCAGAATAATTGTGTTATTTTGGGGTGATTAGTTAACTTGGTTGCTGTACAATTTCTGATTTAAAGCTGAAGGTGTTTAGTATTGCTGACTTGTGCCCTCTTGTGATGACAGAAAAAACTCAATGGTCCAAAGGATCAGCTCCGGGGACTTGAGGCAGGTCTGGCAGAAGCTCTCTGTCTCATTTAAGCATTTCAAGTATTTCTTCACTTGTGCACCTTGCAGTAATATCATATAGATTATACTCCAGTTGTTTCTTTTCATTATCAATGGTTCAACACATGCGCTACTTAATCAATGTTTGATTTCATATTGGCCTCCTTGCCTTCTACTGCATTTCATGGAAGGGCTTAAATATTGCAAACTATCTCGTCAGCCCGACTAGATAAATGATCAGAAAGTAAGCTCACCAGCGAGTCAATTTCAAATGCCATTACAACGAACGAGCAGCTCAGGAGCTTGATCTTGGATCAGAGGTCTAGGACTAGGAGAGATGAGTTTGCAGGTGTAATATCACATCAGCTTTAAGGTAAAATATACATTCCACTCAGACCAAGTGCTTCTCAGATTTATTCAAAGTTTTAAATAGCGTGCTAAGCCAATGTGTATATTTAAGTCCTCTATTTCGGTGGAATAATCTACCAATAACTCGCATATGCTGTTAATGTACCAGGACTTTGTCAGCCAAATAACTCGATAGACTGTTGATCTTGGGGTAGATATTGCAAAAGGTAGTAGGATTTTTTGCCATGAGGGTAGATATTGCATTTGGCCATGAATTAATTGTGCTTGCTAGCTTTACTACTGGTTATTAATTAGAAACTAATTTTGTTCAAAATATGATCTTGAATTGCAGGTTCAAGGAATTTTTCTCAGCGTCACTCAATGGGGAAAGATTATGCAGAGGAGTTGGAAGTAATCGCAGTGTCGCTAATAGCACCAACTGCCATTTACGGACCCAAGGTAAATTTTTAGTGCCTGTTCAGCAATCCACCAGCTCCGAGAAATCTGAGGATCTACAGAGCATCTGTTTCTCAGCTTTGTGATTTTCAACTGCAGCTCCGCCTGCTCCGGGAGCGGAGGGACTCCAAGCACACCATTAAATGACCCGGAAACATCGTTGGCGTATGGTTGCCGGTGACTGGACGTTACCATCAGCCGATTACCGGACGCCACCACCGTCGACGATGCCGTCGTCTCCCTAGCTGCCGCCCACAGGACACTTCCGAGCAGGTCGGTAAGCCTCGCCCTTGCCACTACCAGACACCACAGTTTCCTGAGCACCCTTCAAAATCATTTGTTTCTTTATATTGTGCATCCTGGGTTTATAACTTTTCATCAACTTTTTTTGTCTGCTTAAAGATTATCGTAGTACATGCTGCAAGTGAAAAGTTTGTTGAGTTAATTCCTTTCCCTGAGTCAAACGGAAGTCTGTAAACTATCAAAGAGATGCTGACACGCATGGTAAAATGTGTTTTGGTAGGTTAGTGCTGAATGTGCCAATTTTTAAACCTGAAACATTCTTTGTATTGCCGGGTTCTATTATCCCATGTTCGTGATATCGATTACTTAATTTGATTGAGAGTACTTAGGTTCATGACTTCATGCACATTTTTATTTTTCAACATCATGTCTTGCCTGCTTGGACTCTCCATGTACACTAAATGTGCAAACTCATTGTGATTCAGAAGTACCTGGTAGCTTGCAACATAATTGATGTAGCTTATCAATCCTGCAGTTTTTTGTTAGCAACATGTACCAGATTTGGGTTATTTTCATTTCAATATTGTTTTTGTTTTCAGAAATTTTGGATCATGCTAAGATACTTGGGAGAGATATTCTGAACTAGGAGCTCATTTTTTTTCTAGGAGTTTAGATACCAGCAACTCCTATTTGTGGATGTTTAGCATGTTTTTGACGGCTGTGATTTCATCGTCTCTGCACCATCCCGAGGTGCTATGTATGCCACTCCTTCCTCCTTGACAGAAGATGATAGTTTCTCAGATATCGAGAGTGCCTATGTGTGGTTGTTCAGAAGAGTACCGACAACAACGATTTCACCATCTCTGCATCATCTCAAGGTATATTCGGGCTCCTAACTGCATCCATGATGTGATCCCTAAATTTATTGTTTCAAATTTCACTTATTTCTTTCAAAATTATGAGCTTGATACAATGTCCCACATTTTAGAAAGCTCAAATTTGAATTGCTCTGTTTCAGAATTTAAACCTTCTTGAGTTATGGAATCACAAATATGTCACAGAGAAGGGAACTTGGATATTCTTAATCACACAAATGTGTTTTTTACATGTAGGTGCCTTCTTTTAGTCTGTGCATGAGCCAGGTTACATGTAGTTAGGATATTTAGTTGATCTACAGTTTCAATTGTTGCACATGGGGTTAGGATATGGAGTTGATTTGCTCTTATGTTCCAAATACTCATGTTATGTCACTTGCTTCATGAATTCATGTATACCTTGGTTCGATTTCCAAATGACAAAATAAGCTCTCATTTTTTCTCCGTGTTCTTAACGGTACTTACCATATATTCTTATATTTTGATGTTCTTAATTGTTGCAAATACAGTAGTTGTGACTGGTTGTTGAGAAATACTTGAGCATTTCTTCCTGTCAAGTGCTACTGGTTTTTCTTATTACTCAAATTAATTTAACTTGTGTGTCTTCTTAGTTTATGCCCCGCCGGCCATTTGTAGAGTTGTACTATTACCAAATCCTGCTCATTTGTTGTCCAGTTTTTTAAAACATAGGTTTTAGGCTTCTGTTTTGATCTAATGACATTTTTTGTGTTCTTTTTATGTTGATGTTCAGGATTATTCTGTTTTATTGATCAAGTGTTTGGAACTATTATTTTGGTTGGTTCAGTTTAGTAATAGTACTTGAGGCAACCTTTTAAAAATAGGTGTAAGAAGACCTGAGTGCTCATTCAAAGTGTGTTTGTATTAACATGAAGGCATCGTAGTCATGTTCATACTACAGGAAAGGAAGAGCTTCTAATATTTTTTATGGCTCATGCCGTATGTGAGCTGCCAGCTCTTCCCGCAAATTCATGCTAATTATCAAGTAACCTCCGAATGAATTTTGATTGCGATTAGTATCTTTGGACACTGGTTAGTTTTAAATAGCGCGCTAAGCCTCTTAACGGCGGCTCATGCTGACAATGTATATATTTAAGTCCTCTACTTCGGTGACTTAATCTACCAATAACTCGCATAGGCTGTTAATGCATCAGGACTTTGTTAGCCAAATAACTCGATAGACTGTTGATCTTGGGGTAGATATTGCAAAAGGTAGTAGGATTTTTTTGCCATGGGTAACTAGATTGAACTAGGTATAGAGATACCGACGATCGCGCTGTTGGTTATTGACCGTAGAGGTGTCTCGGTCATGTCTACATAATTCACGAACCCGCAGGGTCTGCACACTTAAGGTTCGGTGACGTTTTTGTATAGATGAGTTATGTGTGTTGGTGACCGAAGGTTGTTCGGAGTCCCGGATGATATGCCGTACATGACGAGGAGCTCCGGAATGGTCCGGAGGTGAAGATTCATATATAGGATGTTCCGTGTTGGTTATCGGGAAAAGTTCGGGCGTCATCGGTAATGTACCGGGGGTGCCAGGAGGGTCCCGACGGTCCACCGGAAGGGGCCACCAGCCCCAAAGGGCTACATGGGCTGTGAGAGAGGGCACACCAGCCCCTGGTGGGCTGGCTGCCCCTCCCACAAAGGCCCATGCGGCTGGTGGGTTGGTGGGAGGGCCAACCCTAGGGTTGGCGCCACCTTGCTTGGGTGGCAAGCCACCCTAGGGCGCCTCCACCCTTGGCCGCCGCCCCAAGGGGGAAACCCTAGGGGTTGGGTGCACCACCCCTCTCGCCTATATATATGTGAAAGGGAGGAGGGCAGCCGCACCCTAAGCCATGGTGCAACCCTTCCTTCCTCTCCGATAGCCTCTCCTCTAAATTGATTCGAGGATGCTTAGCGAAGCTCTGCTGGATCAGCTCCACCATCGCCGCCACGCCGTCGTGCTGCCAGCGAACCCATCTACCTCTCCGCTCCCTCTTGCTGGATCAAGAAGACGGCGATCTTCATCGAGCTGCACGTGTGCTGAACGCGGAGGTGACGTCCATTCGACAGTTGATCGGGAGTTCGTGGGACGACTTGTGATTCGGATCATGGAGATGTATGACCACATCAACCGCATTCTTTAATGCTTCCGCTTAGCGATCCACAAGGATATGTGGATCCGATCTCTCCTCTCATAGATGCCCATCTCCTAGATTGATCTGGGTGAAGCATAGGAATTTTTTTTGTTTCTCATGCAACGTTCCCCAACAGTGGCATCATGAGCTAGGTCTATGCGTAGATGAGATCTTGAGTAGAACACAAATGAGTTTGTGGGCGTTGATATTCAGATTGCTTTGCCCCTTAGTCTTTTCTTGGTTCAGTGGTATTGTGGGATGAAGCGGCTCGGACCGACTTTACTCGTACGCTTACGAGAGACCGTGTTTCGTCGACTGACATGTGACTTTGTTGCATAAAGATGGCTGGCAGGTGTCTGTCTCTCCCACTTTAGTTGGACCGGATTTGATTAAGGCGGTCCTTGTAGAAGGTTGAAAAGCAATCTTCATATCACCGTTGTGTTTTTGCATAGGTAAGAATCGTTCTTGCTAGATACCCATAGCAGCCACGTAAAACATGCAACAATAATTAGAGGACGTCTAACTTATTTTTGCCGGGTATGTTGTGATGTGATATGACCAATTACATGATATGATATATGTGGTGTATGAGATGATCATGTTTTTTTATAGAATATCACGACTTGCATGTCGATGAGTACGGCAACCGGCATGAGCCATAGGGTTGTCTTTGATTATTGTATGAGGTGCGTGTCAATATTTAAGTGCTATGTAATGCTTTACTTTATCGCTAAGCGATAGGAATAGTAGTATGAGCATGGTGGGTGCGATAACCCCGATGACGACACAATGATGGAGATCATGGTGTTATGCCGGCGAAGATGGAGATCAAAAGCACAAGTTCATGGCCATATCATGTCACTTATGATTTGCATGTGATGTTAATCCTTTTATGCACCTTGTTTTGCTTAGAACGACGGTAGCATTATAAGGTGATCCCTCACTTAAATTTCAAGATGAATTGTGTGCTCCCGGAGTGTGCACCGTTGCAAAAGTTCATCGTGTCGATACACCAAGTGATGATCGGGTGTGATAGACTCTACGTTCGCATACAACGGGTGCAAACCAGTGTTGCACATGTGGAACACTCGGGTTAACTTGACAATCCTAGCATGTACAGACATGGCCTCGGAACACAAGAGACCGAAAGGTCGAGCATGAGTCATATAGTAGATATGATCAACATGATGATGTTCACCATTGAAACCACCTTAACTCACGTGATGATCGGACTTGAGTTGGTGAAGATGGATCATGTATCACTTAAATGATGTGAGGGATGTCAATTTGTGTGGGAGCTTTAGTAATTTGATTAACTAAACTCATTATCTTGAAAAATAGTCTTAGTAACCTTTGCTTATTTATGTTGTAGATCAATGGATCGCGCAGTAGCACCTCTGAATTTTAATGCATTCCTAGAGAAAGCTAACTTGAAAGATGATGGAAGTAACTTTGTGGACTGGGCCCGTAATCTGAGGATTATCCTCACGGCTTCCTAGAAGGCATATGTCCTTGATGCACCGCTTGGTAAGCAACCCGCAGACATGTCATCCTAAGACGTTAAGAACGCTTGGGAGACACGTTTTGGAGATTACTCAATAGTTCAATGTGCAATATTGTAAGGCTTAGAACCAGGAATTCAAGACGTTTTGAACGTCATGGAACATATGAGATGTTCCGGGAGTTGCAGTTTATCTTTAAGAAGAATTCCCGGATCGAGAGGTATGAGACCTCCAATAAGTTCTATGCTTGCAAAATGGAGGAGAACGGGTCTATCAGTGAACATATACTCAGAATGTCCGGGTATTCGACCTGTCTGGCGGAGTTAGGGATGCCCCTTCCACCGGAGGCGATCACTGACATAGTTCTTCAATCATTGCCACCTAGCTACAAGAGCTTCGTGATGAACTATAACATGCACGGGATGACCAAGTCAGTCGCCGAGCTGTTTGCGAGGCTGAAAGTCGCTGTGTCTGAAATCCAGAAAGAACATCAAGTGTTGATGGTCAATAAAACCATTAGTTTCAAGAACCATGGCAAGGGCAAGAAGGGTAACTCCAAGAAGGGTGGCAAAGCAGTTGCTCCTCCTGTGAAGAAACCTAAGGCTGGAACCAAGCCAGAAACTGAGTGCTTTCATTGCAAGGGAACTGGTCACTGGAAGCGGAACTGCCCCAAGTACCTGGCCGACAAGAAGACGGCCAACACCAAACAAGGTATATATGATATACATGTTATTGATGTGTACCTTACTAGCTCTCATTGTAGTGCCTGGGTATTTGATACCAGTTCGGTTGCTCACATTTGCAACTCAAAGCTGGACCTACGGAATAGAAGGAGGTTGGCTAAGGATGAAGTGACGATGCACGTGGGAAATGGTTCCAACGTTGATGTGACCGCCATCGGCACGCTCGCTCTTCGACTACCATCGGAATTAGTGATGAATCTGAATAATTGTTATTTAGTGCCTGCGTTAAGCATGAACATTATAATTGGATATTGTTTATTGCGAGACGGTTACTCATTTAAGTCAGAGAATAATGGTTGTTCTATTTATATGAGTAATATCTTTCATGGTCATGCACCCAATGTGAGGGGTTTATTCTTATTGAATCTCGATAGTAATGATACACATGTTCATAGCATTGATGCCAAAACATGTAGAGTTGATAATGATAGTACCACTTTCTTGTGGCACTGCCGTTTGGGTCATATTGGTGTAAAACGCATGAGGAAGCTCCATGCTGATGGAATTTTGGAGTCACTTGATTTTGAATCACTTGACACATATGAACCATGCCTCATGGGCAAGATGACTAAAACGCTGTTCTCTGGAACAATGGAACGGGCGAGTGATTTGTTGGAAATCATACATACTGATGTGTGCGGTCCGATGAACATTGAGGTGCGCGGTGGATATCGTTATTTTCTCACCTTCACTGATGACTTAAGTAGATATGGATATATTTACTTAATGAAACACAAGTCTGAAACGTTTGAAAATTTGAAGCAATTTTAGAGTGAAGTTGAGAATCATCATAACAAGAAGATTAAATTCCTGTGATCTGATTGAGGAGGAGAATATCTGAGTTATGAGTTTGGCAGTCACTTAAGACAGTGTGGAATTGTTTCACAATTGACACCGCCTGGAACACCATAGCGTAATGGTGTGTCTGAATGTCGTAATCGAACCTTACTAGATATGGTGCGTTCTATGATGTCTCTTGCTGATTTGCCACTATCGTTTTGGGGTTATGCATTAGAGACAGCTGCATTCACTTTAAATAGGGCACCATCGAAATCCGTTGAGACGACACCATACGAACTGTGGTTTGGCAAGAAGCCAAAGTTGTTGTTTCTTAAAGTTTGGGGATGTGATGCTTATGTCAAAAAGCTTCAGCCTGAAAAGCTAGAACCCAAAGCGGAGAAATGCATCTTCATAGGATACCCAAAAGAGACAGTTGGGTATACCTTCTATCTCAGATCGAAGGCAAAGTGTTTGTCTCTAAGAACGGAACATTTCTTGAGAAAGAGTTTCTCTCGAAAGAATTAAGTGGGAGGAAAGTAGAACTTGATGAGGTTATTGAACCTTCACTTCAACCAGAGAGCAGCACAGTGCAGAAAGATGTTTCTATGGAGCCAACAACGATTGAGAGGAAGTTAATGATGATGATCATGAAACTTCGGATCAAGTTTCTATTGAACCTCGTAGGTCGACAAGGGCACTTACTTCTCCTGAGTGGTACGGCAACCCTGTCTTGGAGGTCATCTTGTTAGACAACAATGAACCTATGAGCTATGGAGGAGCGATGATGGGCTGGTATTCCAAGAAATGGTTAGAGGCCATGAAATCTGAGATGGGATCCATGTATGAAAACAAAGTATGGACTGTGGAAGTATTACCTCAAGGGCGAAAGGCCATTTAGAATAAATGGATCTTTAAGAAGAAGACGGACGTGGATGGTAATGTCACCGTCTATAAAGCTTGACTTGTGGCAAAGGGTTTTTCACAAGTTCAATGAGTTGACTACGATGAGACCTTCTCACCCGTAGCGATGCTTAAGTCCGTCAGAATCATGTTAGCAATAGCTGCATATTTCAACTATGAAATTTGGCAGATGGATGTCAAAACAACGTTCCTTAACGGTTTCCTTGAGGAATAGTTGTATATGATGCAACCGGAAGGTTTTGTCGATCCAGAGAATGCTGACAAAGTATGCAAACTCCAGCGATCCATTTATGGACTGGTGCAAGCATCTCGGAGTTGGAATAAGCACTTTGATGAGGTGATCAAGGCGTTTGGGTTTATACAAGTTTATGGAGAAGCTTGTATTTACAAGAAAGTGAGTGGGAGCTCTGTAGTGTTTCTAATATTATTGTGGATGACATATTGCTGATTGGAAACAATATAGAAATGCTGGAAAGCTTGAAGGAATATTTTAACAAGCGTTTTTTAATGAAGGATCTGGGAGAAGCTGCTTTCATATTAGGCATTAAGATCTATAGAGATAGATTGAGACGCTTGCTAGCACTTTCACAAAGCACATACCTTGATAAAGTTTTGAAGAAGTTCAAAATGGATCAGTCCAAGAAGAGGTTCTTGCCTGTGTTACAAGGTGTGAAGTTAAGTAAGACTCAATGCCCAGTGACTACAGAAGATAGAGAGAAGATGAGTGTCATCCCCTATGCTTCAACCATAGGCTCTATCATGTATGCGATGCTGTGCACAAGACCTGATGTTAGCCTTGCCATAAGTATGGATGAAAGGTTTCAAAGTGATCCTAGAATGGAGCATTGGACGGCAGTCAAGAATATCCTTAAGTACCTGAAAAGGACAAAGCAAATGTTTCTCGTTTATGAGGTGATCAAGAGCTCGTCGTAAAGGGTTACGTCGATGCAAGCTTTGACACTGATCCGGATGACTCTAAGTCGCAAAGTGGATACATGTTTATTCTCAATGGGGGAGCGATAAGCTGGTGCAATTCCAAGCAAAGCGTGGTAGCCGATTCTACATGCGAAGCGGAGTACATCGCAACCTCGGAGGTAGCGAAGGAAGGTGTCTGGATGAAGCAGTTCATGATAGATCTTGGAGTAGTGCCCAGTGCATTGAATCCAATGGCTCTGTTCTGTGACAACACTGGTGCCATTTCTCTGGCCAAGGAACCAAGGTTTCACAAGAGGACCAGACACATAAAGCGACACTTCAATTCCATCCGCAATTACGTCGAAGAGAAGGACATAAATATTTGCACAGTGCACACAGATCTGAATGTTGCAGACCTGTTGACTAAACCTCTTACAAGGGCTAAACATGATCAACACCAGAATTGCATGGGTGTTCGATTCATTACAATGTAAAACACATAGTGATGTGAACTAGATTATTGACTCTAGTGCAAGTGGGAGACTGTTGAAATATGCCCTAGAGGCAATAAATAAAGTGTTTATTATTATATTTCCTTGTTCATGATAATCGTTTATTGTCCATGATATAATTGTGTTGATTGGAAACTAAATACATGTGTGGACATATAGACAAATATTGTGTCCCTAGTATGCCTATAGCAGGCTAGCTCGTTGATCAAAAATGGTTGAGGTTTCCTGGCCATGGACATGAGATGTCATTTGATATCGGTACCACATCATTAAGAGAATGATGTGATGGACAAGACCCAAACTATGAATGTAGCAGATGATCGTGTCAGTTTATTGCTACTGCTTTCTGCATGTCAAGTATCTGTTCCTATGACCATGAGATCATCCAACTCACTAACACTGGAGGAGTGCCTTGTGTTTATCAAACGTCGGAACGTAACTGAGTGACTATAAAGGTGATCTACAGGTATCTCCGACGATGTATGTTGGGTTGGCATGGATCAATACTGGGATTTGTTGCTCCGTGTGACAGAGAGGTATCTCTGGGCCCACTCGGTAATACAACATCACAACAAGCCTTGCAAGCAATGTGACTAAGTGTTGGTCGCGGGATCTTGTATTACGGAACGAGTAAAGAGACTTGCTGGTAACGAGATTGAACTAGGTATAGAGATACTGACGATCGAATATCGGGCAAGTAACATACCGAAGAACAAAGGGAACGACATACGGGATTGTCTGAATCCTTGACATAGAGATTCGACCGATAAAGATCTTCGTAGAACATATAGGAACCAACATGGGCATCCAGGTCCCGCTGTTGGTTATCGACCGTAGAGGTCTCTCGGTCATGTCTACATAGTTCACGAACCCGTAGGGTCTGCACACTTAAGGTTCAGTGACGTTTTGGTATAGATGAGTTATGTGTGTTGGTGACCGAAGGTTGTTCCGAGTCCTGGATGATATCTCAAACATGACAAGGAGCTCCGGAATGGTCTGGAGGTGAAGATTCATATGTAGGATGTTCCGTGTTGGTTACCGAGAAAAGTTCGGGCGTCATGGGTAACGTATTGGGGGTGCCGGGAGGGTCCCGGGGGTCCATCAGAAGGGGCCACCAGCCCCAAAGGGCAACATGGGCTGTGAGAAAGGGCACACCAGCCCCAGGTGGGATGGCTTCCCCTCCCACAATGGCCCATGCGGCTGGGGGGGGGGGGGTTGGTGGGAGGGCCAACCCTAGGGTTGGCGCCACCTTGCTTGGGTGGCAAGCCACCCTAGGCCGCCTCCACCCTTGGCCGCCGCCCCAAGGGGGAAACCATAGGGGTTGGGCGCACCACACCTCCCCCTATATATAAGTGAGAGGGAGGAGGGCAGTCGCACCCTAAGCCATGGGGCAACCCTTCCTCCCTTACCGATAGCCTCTCCTCTAGTTTGATTCAGCGACGCTTAGCGAAGCTCTGCCGGATCAGCTCCACCACCACCGCCCCCATGCCATCGTGCTGCCGGCAAACCCATCTACCTATCCGCTCCCTCTTGCTGGATCAAGAAGGCGGAGATCTTCATCGAGCTGCACGTGTGCCGAACGCGGAGGTGCCGTCCGTTCGGCACTTGATCGGGAGTTTGTGGGACGGCTTGCAATTCGGATCGCGAAGACGTACGACCACATCAACCGCATTCTTTAACACTTCTGCTTAGAGATCTACATGGGTATGTGGATCCAATCTCTCCTCTCATAGATGCTCATCTCCTAGATTGATCTTGGTGAAGCATAGGATTTTTTTGTTTCCCATGCAACGTTCCCCAATAGTCATCTCCCTAGCCGCCGCCCACGGGACACTTCTGAGCAGGTCCGTACGCCTCGCCGTCGCCACTGCCAGACACCACAGTTTCCTGAGCACCCTTCAAAATTATTTGTTTCTATATATTGTGCATCCTGGGTTTATAACTTTTCATCAATTTTTTTTGTCTACCTTAAAGATTGTGGTAGTACATGCTGCAAGTGAAAAGTTTGTTGAGTTCATTCCTTTCCCTGAGTCAAACGGAAGTCTGTAAACTATCAAAGAGAGGCTGAATGATGAATATCTTCACATGTCGACATGCATGGTAAAACGTGTTTTGGTAGGTTAGTGCTGAATGTGCCTATTTTTAAACCTGAAACATTCTTTGTATTGACAGGTTCTATTATCCCATGTTCATGATATCGATTACTTAATTTGATCGAGTGTACTTAGGTTCATGCACATTTTTATTTTTCAACATCATGTCTTGCCTTCTTGGACTCTCCTTGTACTCTAAATGTGCAAACTCATTGTGATTCAGAGTACCTGGTAGCTTGCAACATAATTGATGTAGGTTATCAATCCTACAGTTTGTTGTTAGCAACATGTACCAGATTTGGGTTATTTTCATTTCAATATTGTTTTTGTTTTCAGATATTTTGGATCATGCTAAGATACTTGGGAGAGATATTCTGAACTAGGAGCTCATTATAATTTTTTTTCTAGGAGTTCAGATACCGGCAACTCCTATTTGTGGATGTTTAGCATGTTTTTGACGGCTGTGTTTTCACCGTTTCTGCACCATCCCGAGGTGCTATGCCTTCCACTCCTTCCTCCTCAGCATAAGATGATAGTTTCTCAGATATCAAGAGTACCCATGTGTCATTGTTCAGCAGAGTACCGACAACAACGATTTCACCATCTCTGCATCATCTCAAGGTATATTCAGGCTCCCAACTGCATCCCTGATGTGATCCCTAAATTTATTGTTTCGAATTTCACTAATCTCTTTCAAAATTATGAGCTTGATCCAGTGTCCCGCATTTTAGAAATCTCAAACTTTAATTGGTCTGTTTCAGAATTTAAACCTTCTTGAGTTATGCAATCACAAATATGTCACAGAGAAGGGAACTTGGATATTCTTAGTCACACAAATGTGTTTTTTATATGTAGGTGCCTTGTTTTAGTCTGTGCATGAGCCAGGTTACATGTAGTTAGGATATTTAGTTGATCTACGGTTTCAATTGTTGCACATGGGGTTAGGACATGGAGTTGATTTGCTCTTATCTTCCAAATACTCATGTTATGTCACTTGCTTCATGAATTCATGCATACCTTGGTTCGATTTCCAAATGACAAAATAAGCTCTCATTTTTTCTCCGTGTTCTTACCGGTACTTACCATATGTTCTTATATTTTGATGTTCTTAATTGTTGCAAATACAGTAGTTGTGACTGATTGTTGATAAATACTTGAGCATTTCTTCCTGTCAAGTGCTACTGGTTTTTCTTATTACTCAAATTAATTTAAATTTTGTGTCTTATTAGCTTATGCCCCGCCGGCCATTTGTAGAGTTGTACTATTACCAAATCCTGCTCATTTGTTGTCCAGTTTTTTATAACATAGACTTTAGGCTTCTGTTTTGATCTAATGACATTTTTTGTGCTCTTTTTATGTTGATGTTCAGGACTATTCTGTTTAATTGATCAAGTGTTTGGAACTATTATTTTGGTTGGTTTAGTTTAGTAATAGTACTTGAGTCGGTCTTTTAAAAATAGGTGTAAGAGGACCTGAGTGCTCATTCAAAGTGTGTTTGTATTAACATGAAGGCAACGTAGTCATGTTCATACCACGTGAAAGGAAGAGCTTCTAATATTTTTTATGGTCCATGCCATATGTGAGCTGCCAGCTCTTTCCGTGAGTTCGTGCTAATTATCAAGTAACCTCCGGAATGAAATTTGATTGCGATTAGTATCTTTAGACATTGGTCATTGGCTATATTTGTCAGTACTATTCATCTACTCACTTATGTAGCCACTAATGTGGTTCCTTGTTGCTTCTTTTCAGGTATTGGATTAAGTCAAAGGCAACAGGAAGGCACGACGGCAATCAAGGTCCTTATGTACGGCGAGTACTATGTTTTGTCTATCATACCCTATGAGAATAGAACAGGATGAGCCAACTAAGTCATGTACTATGTATATACTGGCGGTGTCTATAAGGAGAGAATATCCGGTATATATATGAATCTATGAACTATTATATCGATGATGTCGAGTTATGCCTACATAGCCTACCTTTGTGTGCTTATATGAACTCAATGTATCCTTTGTACTATTCTTCTTCTTTGACTTAGCACATCTGCTCATTTTCGGATAAATTTTTATGTGTCTACCAATGTTATAAACCAGAATTCTCTTTCCGAGGATGCTTATGTTTGAACTGTTCATCAACTTTGTTAATATATTCTATCCAATATGTTGTTCACATATAAAACCCATCTTAAATTTCATATCTTATTCATAGATAATGATTTGGTGTATGGCACTGTACTGAACCAGTATCATTGCTATTTTTTATATTTGCAATGCTCCTATGACTATTATCGAATTGGATATGAATTTACCCGACAGAGCGGTGCTGTCGGGTGCGGCAAGCCGTATTTCCTACCTAGTCCGTCCATATATGCGCTACTGCATATTAGCATTTAAGGACGAAAAATAGAAATAAGGAAGGAGGAAACGAGAGGCTAATCATATATGCGCTGCTCTCATTTAAGGGATAAAATATGGGAGGAAAAATAGGAAACATATAAGTGGACCAGAATAATTCAAACAGCATGTTGCCGCATGCCTGCATGTGTTTTTGCTGCAAGTTTGGTGTTTGTTTGTGTCCTTCGCGGACTGGTACTACTACGACGTAAGAGCAGGAAAGAAACAAACACCAGTCCAATTAGCATTAGCACTACCAAGAGATAATTTACATGACGTTCACCATGGTTTCACATGTTCATATGAAAGGTGTTGCACTTGGTATACAGTGGTTATGTCAAAGTTTAGTCACTATGATGAACTCAAAGTTTAGCTAGACAATATGTTTTAATTTGATGGTGAAGTAATGTCTTTGAAGAGATAGGCAGATTGTGTATACTGAAAATTAGGGTGACGATCCATGGGAGTAAGCCATCTACCTTAGTGCTTTCTTTGATATACATACAGCAAAAATCCTCTTCCTATTACTTATACATTATATTTTGAGCAGAGAATTCTATAGCATGCTGCGCAAGATATATTTTTTTACACCAAGAAAAATATCCAGAAGTTGAATTCGAAATCATCATCTACCTCGAGAAGGAACGAATGTTCCATGGATGGTCATGACGTGTGATCAGTGATGAAAGCATTTAAGCAGAATAACCATTAATTATTTTGCTGACATGAAAACAAGAGTAATTGTTTAGTCTTTTGTCTAATTCAAGAATCTAATAGTGATTTATCATAATGGAAACAAGGATTTTACTTACTCATATGATATTGCTCTACTTCGGTATATGGGATCGCATTGTAGTTGGCCACACTAAGCACCAAAATGAGTGCCAATATTAACATCTAAGGCCCTGTTTGATAGCAACGTATTTTTGAAGTATTTAGAGAATACTA
Source organism: Hordeum marinum (assembly GCA_022496015.1). Classification (NCBI taxonomy): domain Eukaryota; kingdom Viridiplantae; phylum Streptophyta; class Magnoliopsida; order Poales; family Poaceae; genus Hordeum; species Hordeum marinum. The sequence goes on along the minus strand of CM039672.1, from coordinate 406,438,397 downwards.
CAGTTTTTAACATTACCTTAGATTTATTTACAATGACCTGTTTGGTTGCCCCTAACAACTGTGGTTTTAATATTGTAGTATTGGCAAAACTCTAGAGGTCATGCGTCGGGCCAGTTTGGCGGAGCGCGACCGGTTGAAGCGGCTTCAACGATCACTCGACGAGCGCGCTGCAAGAGAGATTCCCAGCTCCTGTCGGAGCCATCATCAGCTGTTCACCAAAGAGCGGTCGTACACTATTTCGGTGATGCGCACGCCTTTGTTGAACGTGGCAGCGGCCACTCAGATTGCCGACTCGCTCCAGACGTCCGATTCGGCGGTAGGTGAGGGCATTCGGCAGATCCAAGCCCTTCTAAAGACGGCTTTGGAGCAGAACTCTGAAGTGTCATAGTCTCATCAGTGTATTCACAGCAAATCTACTCGGGCAAAAACGGTTCAGTCGACTCATAGCCCACTCAGACCAAGGAAAGACCAACAAACTCCTCCTCATTCGAGAGGTCCGTACGGAGGACGTTGACACGATGATCGCGACTCTAGAGACCTCCGAGGGGCGGATCATATGGCGCGCATCAATACGATGGTGATCGTCCTCACGCCAGAGACCAAGAGCGGAGCCCCATCTGGCAGAGAGGTTATGGGGACAATGGTCATAGGCCCCCTCAGTTCAACGCCAGGTCCATCATCACCTAGCATGTGGTTGATCGAAACAGACACCAAAGATTCCGAGTGAATGGATGGGGTGCCTCTGGAGTCGGATGTTTCGGCAGATACATTCGGGAAGCAGAAATTCCCCCCAACTACCGTCTCGAGATGGGGATTGGCAAATTCAACAACGAGTGGAAGCCAGAGACTTGTCTCAAGGATTACCAAGTGGCCGTTCAGATCGGTGGAGGCAATGACTTCATCGCTATGAAGCATCTGAGCTCATGTTGGAAGGATCAGTGCGCGCGTGGCTGAACCAGTTGCCACCGAGCTCCATTTATTGCTGGGAAGATTTAGCCCGAGTGTTCGTCAAGAACTTTGAGGGAACCTACAAGTGCCCGAGTGGGCTGACAGAACTGCAACATTGCGTCTAGAAGAGCAATGATACTCTCCAAGAGTACATCCAACGTTGGACAACGTTGCATAACACCGTGGAGAATGTAACTAAGCATCAGGCCGTGTGCACATTCAAGGCAGGCACTCGGTACCGAGAGCTGATTCTCAAGTTTGGATGAGTTGGGGATCTATCCCTCAGTCAAGCCTTGGAAATAGCAAACAAGTACGCCAATGGCAAAGAAGAAGACCGCCTTCGCAGCGGCAAAGGACGTACCAGTGACGCCCCTCAATCGGGGGGCAACGTAGGGAAAAAACAGCAGCAGAAGCGAAAGGCTGATGCTCCAATGAAGGCAGAGGTTGCGGCCATCTCCGGAAAGGGCCACGGAAAACTGAAGCCGAAAAAGAAGAAAGAGTGGATTGCCAGGAAGAATTCCGACTCCAAGCCTCACGAACTCGATCAGCCTTGCCAAGTTCATACCAAGACAGATGAAGACGACAACGTTGTGCTCCCGAAGCACACCACTTGGGAATGTCACCTGCTCAAGCAGGCTATGGGCAAGGAGTTGCAGAAGACAAAGACGATGCTAACGATGAGGAAGAACAAACCCCAGGTTTCCCACCAGTCGACAAGGTGTTGAACATGATTTTTGCGGACGTCGATAGTAAAAGACGGTTGAAGGTTGTCAATCGGGAAGTTAACATGGCAGTTCTGACTGCTTCCAAACACCTCAACTGGATGAAGACTCCGATCAGTTTTGACCATTCCGACCATCCGCCCCACATAGCCACCCCAGGAGGCAGGCGTTGGTCATCGATTCGGTCGTGAACGGTGTCCAACTGCGCAAGGTTCTTATGGACTGAGGCAGCGGACTCAGCATAATTTATGTCGACAGGCTCAAAGCCATGGGCATCCCGATGTCTCGACTGAGCAAGAGCAACATGCATTTCCTTGGGATAGTCCCTGCAAAGAAGGCGGAATCACTCGGCTAGGTCTCTCTGGACATGGTATTCGAAAAAATGAGAAAAACTACTGGAAGGATCGGTTGACCTTTGAGGTTGTGGATTTTCGCAGTGCCTATCATGCAATCTTGGGCAGGCCTGCTTATGCTTGTTTCATGGCCAGAACATGTTACGTTTAGCTCAAGTTGTAGATGCCAGGGCCAAATGGCGTGATCACTGTGACTGGCGACTGAGTCGTGGCTGAGGAATGCCTCTACCAGGGTTCCAAGATTGCTAATGAACAAGTGTTGGCAGCAGAACTCGAAGGATACAAGAAGGAGGTGGACACAGTTGACTTCTTAGTCGAAACGGCTCGCTTCCGAGTAGGCTTTTCAATCAGTTGGCGAGAAAAGGCAAGTCCATGTTCATCTGACTGATCCAAGTGCTGCACCAACAAACATATCCACCTCACTCGATGAGAAATAGGAAGCCGAGCTCCTCCAATTCCTCCATGAGAATTGGGACATCTTTGCATGGAAGCCGTCTGACATGCCCGGTGTTCCCAGGGAGATGGCTGAGCACCGACTACGAATTGATCCCAAAGTTAAGCCAGTCAAAGAGTACTTGTGCCGATCCTCGATAGAGAAGCACAAGGCGATTGGCGAAGAAATAGCTCGGCTCCTAGGAGCTGAGTTCATTCGTGAGGTATACCACTCCGATTGGCTCGCGAATGTCGTCTTGGTTCCCAAGAAGGATAATCACTCCGAATGTGTATTGACTTCAAACACCTCAATCGGGCATGTCTGAAGGATCATTTCCCTTTACCTCACCGTCTGTGTCAAAATTGGTCGATCTCAGGTAGGGGGTCCCGAACTGTGAGACTAGGATTGACGTTAACAGGAGACGAAGGGGACATGAGTTTACCCAGGTTCGGGCCCTCCTATGGAGGTAATACCCTACGTCCTGCTTGATTGTATTGATGGTGTAAGGGGTTACATAGTTGATCTACCTCGAGATTGTATGTCTAACCCTAGATGAGTTGTTCTATCTCTATACCCAAAATCTACAATGGTTCGAGGCCGATCCATCCACACGTAGATCGTGTCCTATTTTATACGGGATGTAGTTAATCATACGTCCACAATGGCTCGCGCATCTCGGGAAGTGGAGGGAATCACTGCGCAGCAAGGGGAGACCGAATCGACACACCTCATAAAAGGAGAAAGAAAACCCCAGAGGCCCCTCACGCTCTCCATTCGATGTCTCTGCCTCCTATTCCCCTGAGCCTCCAGATCACAGATCTAGGTTTCTTCCACCCTCGCCTCTGAGCTCAACAATGGTGGGCTCCAATAGCCAGTGGGGGGTTTCCACGATCAGCAACTAAGACATCCTCGACCTTAAGAAGGCCAACTACCAACCTGACGATATTCCTCATCGCGCGGCGGAGAAGGGACAAGTAGTCCCCACCCCTAGGCCAGGCGAGCGGGTGGTGTTCATTTTCCACTTCATTAGGGGGTTGAGCTTTCCGCTCCACCCCTTCATTAGGGGTTTAATGTTCTTCTACGGCCTCGAATTCCACGACCTTCCGCCGAACTCCATCATGCACCTCTCTGCCTTCATCCTCCTCTACGAGGCATTCTTGAACGTCGAGCCGCACTTCGTGCTCTGGCTGCAGGTTTTCAACATCAAGCCGAAGTGTGTCAGTGTCGGCAAACTCACGCGCATCGACTAGTCGGTAGGCACCCTCATCGACACCATCAAGGGGTGGCATAAGGAGTGCTTCTACATCACCGAACCACTGGAACAAGGTCTGCACCCCGCCACCGCATTCAGATCCGGTCCTCCGACCAGACTAGCTTCATGGATTGAAAAGGGTCTTGTTTGGGGATTGAGCAAGGAGGTGGACGATCTACAAAAGCGGATCCGCTCCTTGGTTGAGAACAACACCAAACTGGCCGATGTGGTCCAAGTAATGTTGTGAAGATGCATCCTCTCCTGCCAGCGCCGGGACACTCCCATGTGGGCTCGGAAACTTGATGCCGAGCCCACAGTCCGGAAACTCTTCCGTGTTGGGTTCTACCGTAGGTGCATCACATGCAAATTAAAATTTACCTACGCGCAGAACATCCAAGAACATGCTATGGAGATGAATCACAGATTTTTACCACTAGACGTGCAGTGCCATGCAGCGGAAGTAGAGTTAGGGCAGCGCGTTCATGTGGTCCGTCTCCTCCTCGTTCGATCTCCCTCAAATAGCCGTTCCGATCTCCCTTGAACAGCCAGTCGCCGGATCCCACGTATAGGTTCGCCGGAGCGGTGCAAGTGCACCGCCTCTAATTGTATCCGCGCATGCAGGAGGAACACCCGTGCGACGAACTGCTAGGTTCGATCACACGGTCGGCGGCGGCAAGTGGAGGTGGCTACTTGCAACTCATGCAAAGCCCTAATGACGGCACCGAAGTGATCAACCGGATGGGTGTGCCGCACCTCCACTATATATAGGCATCCGGCTCGGGCTCAACTCTTTGGCCTCGCACGGATCCTAAAACCCATGTGTTCCTTCCCTTAAGCGCGCGACCCTTTAGGTTCTCGTCCACTTGGTCGCGAGTTAGATGACATCCGACTCGTCTGGTCGATAGCGGCCTCTAGCAAGACGTGCCGACTCCAAGTGTCTGATGAAGCTAGTTAGGCGAACCTGTACTTCACACTTCTATTCCCTTTGCCACACGATATATGTTGTCGTGCACAAGGTGACGTGGTCATCCTTGTTGCAGCACGACCAATTTCTCGTTCTGGTGAATCCGACGAACACTTCGGATTATCTCATAATCCTCGTCGCACGACCATGCTTATCTAGGTCGGATCACCCGAGGGGGCCTAGAGTATATCTCCCCTGGTAGGAGGGGAAAATCCCATCTTGCTCGACCATGTATTGCAGCATGGGTCTGGACAAGCCCGAAACCTACCTTTGTAACTACCCAGTCACGGAGTAGCGTTTGGTCGGCCCAAAGCAAGTCTGTCACCATCCCGAGTACATGCGCCAGCTCAGGTATTAGGACATAGAATGTATGTTGTACTAGGGACTCACAGATGACCTATCACTGCATCTCATAGTTGGGCCTGTCCAACTCAGACCTTATCTCGACTCGGATCCGACTATGTCGAATCCGACCAGACCTTTCTGAGTCCATATTATCTGGCTGGCATCCAATGCTACATGGTCAGTGAGACCGGACCATCCATCGTGTCATATGCTAGTCTAACTAGCTGCGCGTCCGCACAACCCTTTCAACTAGGGACCATTTAGGATAGTCATCATACAATGCATAGTCTCACAAACAAGTCACATACTTGTTAATACACATCAATGATAATGTCCAAGGACTATCTTGATTCATAGACCCATAGGAAATATCATCATACATGATTGCCTATAGGACATATCTCCAACAGTCTCCCACTTGCACTAGAGTCAATCAAATAGACATCAAATGCCCATAGCTCTAACGTACCCCTCATGCTTGGGTTGTGGAAGCGGCTTAGTTAACGGATCTGCAACATTTGCATCCGTATGAATCTTGCACAAATTGGTATCACCTTTATCTATGAGCTTTCGTATCAAGTGATACTTTCGGTCTATGTGGCTGGTCTTGTGGTGTTGTCTCGGCTCCTTGGCATGTGCGATGGCACCTGAATTATCGCAATAAAGGTCCAACGGTTTTGACCAGCCCGGGAACACACCAACATCTTCCAGGAACTTCCGAATCCAAACACCTTCCTTTGAGGCTTCACAAGCCGCAATGTATTCGGCCTCTGTTGTGGAGTCGGCCATCGTATCTTGCTTGGAACTCGTCTAGCTCACTGCGCCTCCATTCATGACATACACGAATCCAGTTTGCGATTGTCAATCATCCCTGTTGGTTTGGAAACTAGCATCAACATAACCCTTTACACAGAGCTCCTCCTCACCTCCATAAACTAGGAACATCTGTTTAGTCCTTTTCAGGTACTTCAAGATAGTTTTCACCGCTGCCCAGTGACTCTCACCTGGGTCGGCCTGGTACCTACTTGTTAAGCTTATTGCATAGGTAACATCAGGCCGTGTACATAGCATGGCATACATGATGGATCCAATTGCTGAGGCATATGGAATCCTACTCATCCGTTTTTTCTCATCAGAAGTCGTAGGACTCTGAGTCTTGCTTACCTTATACCATGTGAGACAGGCAAGAACCCTTTCTTGGCCTCACTCATGTTGAACCTCTTCAACACTTCGTCTATGTACATGCGCTGGCTCAACCCAAGCAGCCTCCTCGATCTATCTCTATAGATCTTGATGCCTAAAACGTACACTGGCTCTCCAAGGTCTTTCATCGAAAACTTGCCATTCAGTGATCCCTTGACTGAGTTCAGCATCGAAACATCATTTTCGATCAGTAGTATGTCATCCACATACAAGATCAAAAATATTACCGAGCTCCCACTAGACTTCTTGTATAAGCAATAGTCCTGTTCGTTCTTGATGAAACCAAGGTCAATGATGACTTCATCAAAACGAATGTTCGAACTCCGAGCTGCATGCCTCAATCCATAAATGGATCTCTTGAGCTTGCATATTTTACCAGTGTTAGTTGGATCGACAAAACCTTCGGGTTGTATCATGTATACATCCTCTTTTAAATTTCCATGAAGGAAAGCCGTTTTGACATCCATCTGCCATATCTCATAATCGAAATATGCAGCTATAGCTAGTATGATCCTCACCAACTTTAGCATCGCTACCGGCGAGTAGGTCTCATCGTAGTCAATTCCTTGAACTTGTCCATAACCTTTAGCGACAAGCCGAGCTTTGTGGATCAGAACATTTCCATCCACATCGGTTTTCTTCTTAAAGACCCATTTGCAACCAATGGCAACTACGCCAGGTGGTGGATCAACCAAGTCCCAGACTTGATTCTCATCCATTGACTTTAACTCGGATCTCATGGCCTCTAGCCATGCCTCAGAATCTTGGATCACCATTGCTTCCGCATACGTGGCCGGCTTGTCACTTTCTAGCAACAAAACGTTGCACACTCTACGCAATCTTTTCGACCTCCGTGGCTCCAGTGCCAACCCCACTACGGGTTCTATGACCAACTCTGGTGTGATCTCATCACCAACTGAGTTGTCCCCGAGTGGCTCTTGAATTTCTTCGAGTCACACCGTTCTCCCGCTGGCCTCCCGAGTGAGAAACTCTTTCTCTAGGAAAACCCCATTCTGAGCAACAAATACTTTGTTCTCTTCTCGGTTGTAGAAGCTGTATCCCAAGGTTTCCCTCAGATATCCCACGAATATGCATTTATCCGACTTGGGTGTAAGCTTGTCCAACATGAGTTGCTTGACAAATGCTTCACAACCCCAAATCTTTAGAAAAGACAAACTAGGACTCTTCGCAGTCCACATCTCATGTTGTGTCTTGTCTACGGATTTTGATGGTACCCTATCAAGTGTGAAAGCTGCAGTTTCTAGAGCGTATCCCCAGAATGACAAGGGTAAATCCGATTTGCTCCTCATCGATTGAACCATGTCCAACAAGGTTCGATTTCTCCGTTCTGACACACCATTTCTCTGTGGCGTACCCGGAGGTGTGAGCTGAGGTACTATACCTCGGCTTTTCAGATGATTATCAAACTCTTGGCTCATGTACTCACCTCCATGATCTGATCATAGAAGTTTTATCGTCTTGCCGAGCTGATTTTCAACCTCGTTCTGAAACTCTTTGAACTTTTCAAAAGTTTCCGACTTGTGCCTCATCAAATAGATATATCCATATCTACTCAAGTCATCGGTAAAAGTCATGAAGTACTGATAGTCACCTCTAGCCGTTGTGCTCATTGGACCACACACATCACTGTGTATAAGCTCCAACAGCTCGGACGCCCGCTCACAACTCTTTGCAAAAGGAGACTTAGTCATCTTGTCTAGCAAGCATGATTCACATGTCTCGAACGACCCAAAGTCGGACGAAGTTAGGAGTCCATCATCATGGAGCTTCTTCATGCGTTTCAGACTAATGTGTCCATGCCGGCAATGCCAGAAGTATGTTGGATTGATCTCATTAGGCTTATGCCTCTTGACATTCACGTTATAGACTGGTTCTGTTTCTAGATTTAAAATAAATAGCCCATCTACCATGGGTGCATAGCCATGGAACATTCCATTCAAATAAAATGAACAACCATTGTCCTATATATTGAATTCATAACCTTGACACATCAAACATGAGGCAGAAATAATGTTCCGACTAAGTGCGGGAATGTAATAACAATTATTCAATTCCAAAATAAATCCAGAAGGAAGCTTGAGCTGCATCATGCCGACCTCCAATGCAGCAACTCTTGCTTTGTTGCCGACCCTGATGTCAATCTCCCCTTGTGCCACACGCCTAGTTCTTACCGGCCCCTACATCGAGTTGCAAATATGAACAACCGATCCGGTATCAAATACCCAAGAGCTACTAGGTATGCCAGCAAGGTAAATGTCTATAACATATGTAACAAGTGTACCTTTGCCTGAAGAAGCATCTCCGGCCTTCTTGCCGTGCTCAGCAAGCCACTTGCTACAATTGCTCTTCCAGTGACCATCTTCCTTGCAATGAAAGCAAATGGTCTTTGAGTTCGGTCCAGACTTTGGCTCAGCGGCGGAGACAGCCTTCTCCGTGCCCTTTGCCTTAACCTTTTTCTTGGACCAACTCTTCTTGAACTTAGCCGAGTTCTGCACCATCAACACTTGATGCGTGCCTTTCTTAATATCTTGCTCTGCCACCTTGAGCATCCCATGTAATTCAGTGAGCTTCTTATCCATGCCGTGCATATGATAGTTCGAGACGAACGTCCCATAGCTAGGTGGAAGAGAACCCAAAATTGCATCCGTGGACAGCTCGTCCCCAAGTGGGAAGCCTAACCGATCCAAAGCTTGCACATACCCGATCATCTTGATCACATATGGGCTCAGTGGATCACCCTCCTTCAGCTTACAATCCGTCAAGGACTGCCAGACGTTGAACCTTTTGGTCCTAGCCTGTACCTGAAACATGCTCTTCAAACTCTCGATCATATAGAAAGCTTGAATGTTTTCGAAATGTTGTTGCAAATTGGGCTCCATACAAGCTAGCATGAGGCAGCTGATCTCGTTTGATTCATCAACGAGTTTCTGGTGGGCATTCTTGGTTGTGGCATTAGCATTCTCGGTAGGTTCCTCTGGAAGTGGATCCTCTAGAACATGTTCCTTTTTATCGTGATTGAGAACAATTCTCAGATTTCTATACCAGGTGGTAAAGTTTGTTCCATTCAGTTTATCCTTTTCCAGAATTGATTTCAATGCAAAGTTGGGTTGAGCAGGTGGTGCCATTGATCTACAAAAAAAATATGCAATCACTAAGCAATGTGTTTATGTAGAGTAATTCAAGCCTTAAATAGAACTCACTACAGGAATCGGCTACTTTGCCGTCAGCCATCCCTGACGGCAAAGGCATGCATGGCGGATGACAAAGGCTTTGCCGTAGGCCAGCAGATGGCCAATAGTCCGGCTGAATAAGCTATGGTAAAGGGCGCTTTGTCGTTCGCTTGCAGACGGCAAAGATCCTTAGGTCTTTGCCGTCCACCAGCTGACGACAAAGACCATGGACGGCACACATGGAAACTTATGACCGTTAAGGGGTTAACGGTGTGCTTTGCCGTCCGCTGGCAGATGGCAAAGACCTAAGGTTCTTTGCCATCTGCTAGCAGATGGCAAAGCACCTGTTTCTTTGTCGGCCTATGTGGTTTCTTTGCCGTCCGGTGGCAGACGACAAAGAAACCACATATGCCAGCCTATTGCTACCCCAGGTTGCACAGGTAGCTTCCACGTGGCAGCTTTGCCGTGTGCTGGCTGATGGCAAAGCTCTTTGCCGTCCGCCAGCAGATGGCAAAGAGCCTGCACATCCCCTGTTTTTTCTGTTTTTTATTAAATTCATTCAATTTCACATAATTTCACACACACACATATATATATACACACCCATTTGAAAATACTTTCAACAAGCATAACAACACATATACATACCAAATCATATCCCTGCCATATGGATATGATCATCCAACACATATATATACATGGCAAATGAAAAGTCCATATGCAACATATATAACTAGCCAACATATCCCACAACAAGCATACAATGGTTTCATCCATACATATATATATAGGTAGCAAGTTTCACATTGTTCATCCTACAAAATGAAAAAAAGGAAGCACCAGAAGAAGAGTAGACTCCATCAACGCAAGCTTCCTCATCGAAAGCAAATCTGCAAATTGGGAAAGAAGAAAGTTAGAAGAAGAAGAAGAAGAAGAAGAAGAAGACTAGAAGAAGAAGACTAGCTAGAAGAAGAAGATTAGAAGAAGAAGACTAGCTAGAAGAAGAAGAAGAATTTTTCTTCTCTTTCTTTTTCTCCTCTCCTCTTCTTTATCTCTTGTTCTTCTAACTAAGGTAGGTAAAAATGCCATTTTTAGCTAAGCTAGGTAAAAATGCTAAGTGTAGGTCATTTTAGAGCTAAGCTAGGTAAATAGGTCATTTTGGAGGTTAGTAAGGTTGTTATGTCATTTTAACTAAGTAAGCTAATTGTGTCATTTTTGAGCTATCCTAGTTATAATCGGTCATTTTGGAGCTAGGTAAGGTTATTTTGTCATTTTGGAGGAAAATGAACTAATGATATGATAGTTTGGAGCTAAACCAAGGTTATTATGCCATTTTTTACCTAAGTAAGCTAATTATGTCATAAATGAACTAGCTAAGCTAAGTATAGATCATTATTGAGCTATCCTATGCAGTCAGGCCATTTTTGAGCTAACTAAGCATATTTACTCATTTTGGAGGACAAAATGGCAAGTGTAGGTCATTTTTGAGCTATCCTAGTTATAATCGGTCATTTTGGAGCTAAGTAAGGTTATTTTGTCATTTGGAGGAAAATAAACCAATGATATGATAGTTTGGAGCTAAGCCAAGGTTATTATGCCATTCTTAACCTAAGTAAGCTAATTATGTCATAAATGAACTAGCTAAGCTAAGTATAGATCATTATTGAGCTATCCTAGGTAGTTAGGCCATTTTTGAGCTAACTAAGGATATTTACTCATTTTGGAGGACAAAATGTCAAGGGTAGGTCATTTTTGAGCTATCCTAGTTATAATCGGTCATTTTGGAGGTAGGTAAGGTTATTTTGTCATTTTGGAGGAAAATAAGCTAAGTCTATGTCAGTTTGGAGCTAAACCAAGGTTATCATGCCATTTTTTACCTAACTATGCTTAGTATGTCATAAATGAACTAAAGAAGCGAAGTATAGGTCATTTTGGAGCTAAATTGGTCATTTCTTAAGATAAGTATGCATTTTTTAAGCAAAACACTTGGGAAAACTTACCATCATCACGGAGGTGAAGGACCGATCGGGTTTGCGCCAGGGTGAGACAGAGAAGGACCAGTCGGGGTTGCGGCAGACGCAGAAGGATCGGTTAATGCTTGTCGGGAGGCACGCTGCACCAAAGATCATTTGCAATGTCTCCTTAGCATGATGCAACTCAAATGTGATACTAGTAACTAATGACCATTGAAATGAAATTCACCGTGGGTGCTATACCAATCTGGGGCATCGACGGAGGGGTCTGACCATTGTTCTGGCACATGGTTTGCACATTTTGTTTTCACGAGTCATATTAGTTAGTGATGAAACAAACATTACGTGCATGATTTGGCTAATATGCAGGAGAAACTTACCATGAGGAGCTCGTATAGGGCCCGGCGAGACGCGTCGTTCTGGTTCCTCTCCTCCTCCAACAGCCTAGCCGTCCTCTCCTCCATGTCCCTCTCCCTCTGTGTTGCCTGCCTGTTTGCCTTCGCTAGAAGCTCCTGGGCCCTAGCCTCGATGGCGAGATCCATTGGCCGTGGACGAGGCCTTATCTCAGGATCAGAGCTCGTCTGGCGCTTCTTGATCTCCGGGAGAGTTCTACGACAACATATCAGTCCATCCCCAATGACTATTGAGCCATGGGGCCTCCCGCCACCAGATATCATCACGAGCTCTAGATCAAAAGGACTCTGGCTCGGGTTGAAGTCCTCCCCTTTCCTCGCCTTCCCATCATCTCTGTACCTCACGAGCTTGTTGTGGGAGGAGATGTTGCTGAAGCTCTCTTGATGATCGTGGTCATCCTCAGAGAATGCCTTGGCCTTCTTGTACGAGGCAGTATGGGCCATGGCATAGAGGTCGAATAGAGGTGGCACCTCCGTCTTGTTTTCTCGCGCCTAAAAGAGAGGAACAAAATATTAGTTAAGGGCTCAAGCTAGCATGAAGAATGAAATTGCATGAATCATTAAGCAAACCACATACCCAATGATCCCCGTACTCAAACAGGTTGGAGCTCCCTTGATGGTGTGGCACACCATTCATTTGGGCACGCTTATCCTTGGCCTTGTTGTGTTCGGCTAGCCATTCGGGAGAGCACCACTCATCCACCAATGCCTCCCAATAGTCCATCCTATCCGCACACCATCTCGGGGGCACCTAAGTTAGACAAGAGAAATTTCAACGCTACGCCTACGAATCAAATCGAGGAAACTAAGTACAAGGCCTTAATAATAGATAATTACCTTCGTTAACTTCTCCTTACTCAGATAATTTTTGCGGCACTTCTTCTTGGCCCTCTTAATGTTAGTCGAGGCGTAGTAGTCTCGAATAGCCTGCACCTGAGCCTCGTGCCATAAGTTCTGAAGTAGGCGCTTGCACTCGGCTATGAGAACAACAGCTGCTTTCGCCTCGTGTTCCTCAAGACACCTATAGAAGGTCTACAATCAAACAACAAAACACTGATTAGTACAATCACTAGGTGATGTTGATTTTTAATTCTGTAAAGGAGAAATTACCCAAAACCGACAGATCACAATGTCAGCCACCGTTAGTGCTACCTGTGGAACCTCACCCTCACCGGGCAACTGGACCTTCTCGGGGAAGTGGTGCCGGAGAAGCACACCAAGGACCTGGTTGGGCCTGCGGACACCACGCTCGTGTTTCCAACCCCTGCAGTATGACAAGGCAAACAAATTAGATATTCATTTGAAGAAACATGAAGGCAAAAGGTTAAAAAAGATTAAATGCACTTACTTCTCCGCATTAGGCTCAATCAACCACCTCTGATCGCGAGTCGTCGGCATGGGCGGAAGCTTTGTACAACCATGCTGGTAGACCTTCTTGCCCTCCTCAACCAGCTCGCCCTTGCTATAGGTGTCCTTAGACAAGCTGTCCTCGTCACCATCAACATGGCCACTAGTCTCTGGAGTCACGTGGGATGAAGACTCTGGGACCCGAGTCTCCTGGGACGAAGACTCTAGGACTAGAGTCTCCTGGGATGAAGGCTCGGTGACCCGAGGCTCATCGACCGGAGTCCGAGATGGGTCCAAGTCAGACGGGTCCATCTGAGACAGAGCACTCCTGTGGTCGAGAGAATCAGCTGGGGGTGGCGGCGAGGAAGGCGCAGCAGTCTTCCTACTTCTAGCACCTCTCTTCGTCTTCCCCCAACCTCTCCCGGTCGAAGAAGAAGTGCCCGCAGGTGTCTGCATACTGTGTACCAGCGCTCTACGGAGTTGCTGGGGTGGAATAATAGCACCCCTCCCAGCACGCGCCGAGGAAGGAGGCTCAGAGCGCTCTCGACCCGCGCCCACCATCTGTCAACACCTGCAATGACAAAGAGTGAACAAAATTAGTTCAACATAAAAAAATGAGTACCTAATAACATGAACTAATTAATAATATATATTTACATAATAATAATTGAATACCTCACATTACTAATATTTATCTTCATCGTCTATATATGCTCCGGGATCAATAAATGCATAATCATCATCACTATCAGTAATGACGTGCTCATCAGCATCATCAATAAATGCATCAACATGTGGAAGGCCTCTATGTAATCGGTCAAGCATTGACAGGTCATCCGCAACAGTAACCTCTTCTTCTTCCGGCTCTTCTTGTTCTGACTCAGGGGTGAAGTCGGGTTCACTGTCGCTGTCGACCTTAATGTTCTGGGGTGAAGTAGAGTGGTTCTTGAAACGTTTCTTGGAAGAATTCTCCTTCATATGTGTATGGGTTAATGTGAGGTTCATAATCATGTTCATTGAGAGGAGGTGGTCTAAAATGTGGCGGCACATCATAAACAACATCCCAACCTTTCAAATTTGGATCCGTTTGTCAGGCCCACGGTAGATAGAAAACTTGGGTCGCCTGTTGAGCCGTAATATAGACATCGGGGACATCTAAATGGGTGCTTTGTTTGATTTTGACTAGCCTTGTATGTTCAGTAGTCCTTCTAGTCTCCTTCGGCTGGAACCAATAACATTTGAAGACTAGGACGTTTGGTGGGTTTTCACCAAAGAATGTAAGTTCATAAATTGCTTCAACTCTTCCATAATACTTGACCCCTCCTTCGCCGACAGCGGAGACACAACAATTTGTAGACTTTCGGTCGGCCATAGATAGCTCTTTGCCAAAAGTACGAAAGCGATACCCGTTGAAGTCGTATTTGTCAAATGAACGGACCTTATAGTCAAAACCATTAGCGACTTGTCTCAGTTCGGAGTCCATAGACTCTGCATTAGCCTACAAGTTTAATACGAAAGGATTGTTGCATTAGCCGAAAACTAGGCGAAGAAATGAAATCGTCTAATTAATGGAAATTACCGTTTGCTTGAACCAAGAGATGAAATCGGGATAGCCGCCTCCATGCTTTGCCAGAAGCTGATACTCTTCGATGGAATCCTTTTGGATCACTGCTCCATCCGAGAATTTGGCGGCGTATCGACTATATCACATATCCGGGAATAAGAGCATTTCACAGGAATTAGAAGTTGCGAAACAATGTACCGAGAACTTACTCGATGTACGGCCGCACTTCTGTTAGGTTGTTGAAGATATACAACGAAATGGTCTGCCATTCTTCGACATCCAACACTACTGATTTCGAAGCACCGGCTGGTGACAGCTTCCCTTTGAATAGGCTGAGGTTGGATCGACCTTTTTCACGGTCGCCATCATTGTATCGAGGCTTCGGATTATGCAAATGACAATTCTTGGCTTTGTAGTGTGCTGTCATGAAGTTTGCCGCCTCCTCAATAATGAATGCCTCATCTATCGATGCCTCAACTCTACGTTTATTTTTACATTTTGCTGGAAGCGTCTTCTACATCCTCTCAGCTGTGAAGCACCAACGATTTTGCATGCCCTCCCAATCTTGCCTCGTTCGGGAGATGCAAAATCAAATGCCGCATTGGATTAAAGAAGCCCGGTGGAAAGATCTTTTTTAACTTGCAGATCAACTCCGGCGCCAACTCTTCTAGTTCGTGTAGCACGTCAGGCGATAGTTCTTTCGCACAAAGAGCATGGAAGAAATAGCTCAGCTCTGCCAGTACTAGCCATTCATCCTTAGGAATAAAGCCATGCAACATCACCGGCATTACTCGCTCAAGCCATATGTGCCAATCATGACTCTTGAGACCAAATATTTTCGATTTGTGAAGACTCGCTCCCCTCTTTAGATTCGCTGCATACACATCGGGGAACATCAATTGCATTTTCACCCAGAAGATCATTTCCCTCATAGCTGGCCTTCCAAGATTGAACCATGCCTTTGGCTTCCTCCAGTTCTTCTTTCCTGTCGGTTGTCGAATGTTTTGTAACGGTCTATCACATAGAGCCTCCTGGTCGACTCTAGCCTTAGGATTATCCTTCGACTTCCCCTCTATGCTGAACAATGTACCAAAAAGGGCCTCCGCGATATTCTTTTTAGTGTGCATCACATCGATGTTGTGTGGGCAAAGGAGGTCTTTAAAGTAAGGCAGATCCCACAAACATATCTTGTGAGTCCAGGCTTGTTCCATATTATACCCTTCGAAATACCCTGGACGATCTGGATCCGGCTCGAGAGTGTTTCTCTGATCCAGGATCTGTTGGCCTGTCAACGCAGGTGGTGCAGTGTTTTTAACAACTCTACCTTTGATGAAATTCTTCTTGTCTTTTCTGAACTTATGGTCAGGATCCAGGAACTGTCTATGCATATCGAAGCAAGAAAACTTGCGACCCACCTCCCGCAAACAAAACTGAAGAGCTGCCTTGGATGTGGGGCACGAAAACCTTCCATGCACACACCAGCCAACGAATAGCGCATACGCCGGCAAGTCCTGCATCGAGTACATGTACCACACATGCATTTTGAAGTTCTTTTTTGTAGCGGCGTCGTATCTCTTGATCCCATTATCGCAGGCTTCTTGCAATTCATCCTTAAGCGGTTGCATGTACACATTCATATTCTTCCCTGGATATTTGGGCCCTGGAATTATCAACCTCAGGAAAATTTTCTTTCTTTTCATAATCTCTCCCGGGGGGAGATTGAGTGGAATGACAAATACAGGCCAACAACTGTATTATGCTGCCATCATACCATACACATTTAACCCATCCTTGCTGATGGCAACTCGAGGATGCCTTGGATCTGCTGCTTTATCCTTATGTAATGCATCAAAGTGCTTCCACGCAAAAGCATCTGAAGTGTGTCCCAACATCGGATTCCCATCTGCATCTAGTTTTGTTCTTTTTCCCAATTTATGCCACGTCATCTGTTTGGCCGTCTCTTCGACCATGAAAAGACGTTGAAGTCTTGGTATGATTGGCAGATACCAAAGAACATTAATGGGGATTTTGGTCTGACTCTTCTCACCCATACCGTTGTCTACCAGAACATACCTGGAAGCATTGCAAATGGGGCAATAGTTCAAGCCCGCATACTCAAGCCTAAATAAGGCACATCCATTCTCACAGGCATCTATCTTCTCATAGGGCATCTTAAGCGCATGTAGGATTTTGTCCGACCGGTACAAGTTTGGTGGCAATACATGGCCTTTGGGTAGAAAGCGTCCAAATATCGTCATCATCGCGTCGTAGCATTCTCTGCCGAGGTTGAACTGAGCCTTCAGAGCCATTACTTGCGTGATGGCATCTAGCTGACAAAGCTCAATGTGTCCGTGAAGAGGACGTTTTGAAGACTCCAACATTTCATAAAAGGCCTTTGCAGATTCCTCCATCTCATTGTCTGAATCCCGAGCATCATCAAAGTCTTGCACCATGTCTTTGATCCTGGTACCATGCTCGTCGGTGCAACGTCGAACCACCTCAGCTCTGACATGTTGGGCACACTCACCATGAAATGTCCAAACCGTAGGCGTAAAACCCCACTTCTGCAGGTATTTGATCGTTTCAAACTCTAACTTCTTCTTATAGTTGTCGCAATCGACGAAAGGGCACCGGGTTGTTTTCTGTCCATTTGCAAATGCGAATCTCACAAACTCCTTGTTTTTTGTTATCCATTCACGGGTCATGTCTTTCTGACTAGTGTGACTCGTGTACATCCACCCACGATCACTCATCTTGCCTAGCTACTAGACACACAAAAAATATATACATAATTCAGCAAACCATATTAATCAGTTAATAGAGTTTGTCAGTTTTATTATGTTGATGCAACCTAGACGCTAGTAGGTAAAGATATGTCCTAATCCCACCCGAGTATGTGTAGATTGGGTTCGTTTTCCCATGCTCAGCTCTGGATCTGACGCACAATTTTGGAAGCACCTCCCCGCTGTTCTCCTGATACACGTCTCGGTAATAAGGAGAGAGGATGTGTACCCGGAGAACAATAGGGAGGCACTGACGAAATTCTGCATCAGATCCAGAGCAGAGCATATGGGAAAACGAACCCAATCTACATATACTCGGGCTGTCCATGGATAACGTTGGACAATTCGAAAGAATCACGGTTATAAATATGCTAATGAATGCATATTTATAGATTCAACCCTTTCGAATTGGAGACACATAGTGGTCACGCATACTGATGATTCAAGACACCTATAGCTAGCAAGTTTCATTGGCACGAAGACCGGAACAGAGGAAATGAAGGGGGCAAGACGAGATATCATTTGTGCTCACCCACGAATGCATGGGCGGAGCTCGTCAAATGCACGGGGAGGTCGCTGAACACCAGACCCTCACAACAATGAAACAACTGCACATTTAAATCGACCCGATCAACATAAATATGATGTTTTGTATAACAAAATCGAAAAATATATGACCTAACTCATAATTCACAAATATATGACCCATGTCGTGTCGGCGTCCGGGTGTCGGGGGTGTCATGTCGGGCTTGGGGTGTCGGGGGTGTCGTGACGGGGTCGGGGTGTCGGGGGTGTCGTGTCAGGGTCGGGGTGTCAGGGGTGTCGTGTCGGGGTCGGGGTGTCAAGGGTGTCGTGTCGGGGTAGGGGTGTCGGGGGTGTCGTGTTGGGGTCGGGGTGTCAGGGGTGTCATGTCGGGGTAGGGGGGCTGTGTCGTGGTCGGGGGTGCCGTGTAGGCGTGTCGGGGTGTTGTGTTTGGGTTGGGGTGTTGGGGGTGTCTTGTTGGGGTAGGGGTGTTGGGGGTGCCGTGTCGGGGTCGGGGTGTCTGGGGTGCCGTGTCGGGGTTAGGGTGTCGAGGTGTTGTGTCGGGGTCGGGGTGTCGGGGGTGTCGTGTCGGGGTAGGGGTGCTATGTCGTGGTCGAGGGTGCCGTGTCGGGGTGTTGGGGTTTTGTGTCGGGGTCGAGGTGTTGGGGTGTCGTGTTAGGGTCGGGGTGTTAGGGGTGCCGTGTCGGGGTGTCGTGTTGGGGGTCGAGGTCTCGGTCGTGTCATGTCGGGGTCGATCCTCGACTCCTTTTCCCCTCGATCCTCGACTCCCGACAATCTAAATAAACCTAAACTAAATCTAGGGGTGTCGGGGTCTCGGGGGTTTCGGCGGTGTCGGGGGTGTCGTGTCAGGGTTGGGGTGTCGTGTCGGGGTAGGGGTGTTCTATCATGGGCGGGGGTGCCATGTCGGGGTGTCGGGATGTCATGTCGGGGGTCGGGGTGTTGTGTCGGGGTCGGCATGTCGGGGGTGTCGTGTCGGGGTCGGGGTGTCTGGGGTGTCATGTCGGGGTCGGGGGTGCCGTGTCAGGGTGTCGTGTCGGGGGTCGGGGTGTCAGTGGTGTCGTGTCGGGGTCGACCCTCGACTCCTTTCCCCCTCGATCCTCGACCTAGCTAAACTAAATCTAAACCTAGCTAAACTAAATCTAAATAAACAGAAAACAGAAAAAAATCACCTTAGGGTTTGACGGTGCGGCTCCGACGACAGGGCGAGGCTAGGCGGCACGGCACCGGTGGTGGGGTGGGGCGGCGCGGCGCGGCTCCGGCGGTGGGGCGGGGCAACACGGTGGCCATGGCCTGCGTCCGCTGGGAGGGGCGGCCGGGGCGAGGCGGGTGGCTGGCCGGCGACGAGCCGGGCACCGGTGGGTGGGGCTGGCCGATGGCAGCAGGGGCTCCGAGGGGTGGCGGAGGGGCTCGGGGTTGGGCGACGGGGCGGGCGGCAAGGGGCGGGACTGGTGAGGTGAGGGAAGAGAGAGAGGGGTGGGGCGATGGGGCGGGCAGGGAGGGGCGGGGCTGGCCGGTGGCGGTGGCTGCTCCGGGGGGTAGCGTGGGGGTGGCGGCGGCTCGGGCAATGGGGGACGGCGCGGGTGAGGTGAGTAAAAGAGAGAGGGGTGGGCGCGGGGGTTAGGTAGGTTAATCTCTTTGCCATCTGCTAGCAGACGACAAAGAGACTAGCTAGTGGGGTGGGGCCAAAGGGACGAACATTACTTCTTTGCCATCTACTAGCAGACGACAAAGAAAATGTCCGTTAGCTTATACCTGTTAGTGGGCCACCCTTCCTCTTTGCCGTCTGCTAGTTGACGACAAAACTAGTTTGCCGTTCGCTAGCAGACGACAAAGAACTAGCTGATGGCAAAAAGCTTCTTTGCCGTCAGCTAGTTCTTTGCCGTCTGTTTACTGAAAACTGATGGCAAATAGCTGCTTTGCCGTCTGCCAGCTAACGACAAAGAAATGGCAGACTGCAAATTTGTTGTTTCCAGTAGTGGGGCACTATTTGAAGTTATTTGTGTTGGATTGAACATGATGAATTTAAAATTGTTTGATGCATATTGTATAATCAAGCTCATGGGTACTTGTGGTGACATTGGAGTATCTAGGTGACATTAGGGTTTTGGTTGATGTGTATCTTAAGGTGTTATTTTAGTACGAATTCTAGGGCTGTTCGTGACACTTATAGGGATAGCTCATAAGATTGATCAGAAAAGATAACTTTGAGGTTGTTTCATACCCTACAATAATTTCTTCGTTAGTTCTCCACTATTTGTGACTTTGGAGTGAACTCTTTATCGCATGAGAGGTATTTACATATGATTCAACTATGTCAATATTGTTGAGAGAAAGTGCACTAGTGAAAGTATGGACCCTAGGCCTTGTTTCCAAGCATTTATACAATGTTTCGCTCACCGTTTACTATTTGTTACCTTGCTGTTTTTATATTTTCGTATTACAAAAAACTATATCTACCATCCATATTGCACTTGTATCACCATCTCTTCGCCGAACTAGTGCACCTATACAATTTACCATTGTATTGGGTGTGTTGGTGACACAAGGGACTCTTTGCTATTTGATTGCAGGGTTGTTTGAGAGAGACCATCTTCATCCTACACCTCTTGTAGATTGATAAACCTTAGGTCATCCACTTGAGGGAACATTGCCATTGTCCTACAAAACTATTTGCTAGGAGGCCCAACATGAGTCTACAAGAAGAAAGTTGTGTAGTAGACATCAAGCTCTTTTCTAGCACCGTTGCCGGGGAGGTGAGTGCTTGAAGGTATATCTTTAGATCTTGTAATCAAATCTTTTAGTTTCTTGTTTTCACTAGTTTGGTTTTATAAAAGAAAACTACAAAAAATGGAATTGAGGTTGCCTCATATGCTTCATCTTTATAATGTCTTGCGTGAAAATGATGGAAAGGAAAATTGTGCTCAAGTGTTACAAGAAGAAGTTATTAAAATGTTTGGCACTAAATCTTTGAACGATGAGCATGATTGCAATGTTGTTAGTATGAATTCTTTGAATATCCATAGTAATAATGATGATTGCACTAGTCATGATAAAAGATTTCTTATTAGCATGGCAATTTTTGTGGAGTGCATAGAGTTTGTGGGGACATGCCTAAAAGGGAAGATAGATTTTGTAAGAGGCATAAGTATTTAGAAACTAAATGGTTGCAAGAGAGGCTAGATGTTTGTGCTGAAAGGTTTAATTTTTCTTGGCGTCCTTGTGAAATTTGCAATGAATGTGGTCATTTAAATCTCCAATGCAAATTGTTTCATGATCGAATCATGTCCAAAAATTTTGATAACTTGATTTCCCTTGCGCATCATAATGAACTTAGTTTGCTTCTGGGATATGAAGAAATTAAACTTATAACTAGGGGTATCCCTGAATATAATCTTAAGAGATTTCTTGATTTTGATCTAAAGGAAATTGATATGTATTGTGCGGCAAATTGCATTGGGAATCCTTATATTGCCAATTACATAAAGACAAGAAAACAAATAGAAGATGAAGATAATACTAATGAAGGGGAATATGTTTCCTAATATCCTCCTATTTGTTCTTATGATGAATTTGGTAACGAGGAGGAGCTTTTTATTCAACCAACCACTTCAAAACGAAGCTTGGAGGAATTTAATAAACCCACATATGATGTGGTGAAGAAGAAGAAAAGAAGGAAAAGTAAAGGCAAAGAGGTATCTCCCCCAAATAATGTTGCTCCCATTATTAATAGGCCTCATGAGAATGAATCAAAAATAGTTGTGGAAGATGATACACTTGAGGATGATTTTGTTATGCCTATTGCTTGTTGTGATAATTATGACTAGGAAGATAATGATACTTCCTATAATGTTGAAAATATTTATGGCACCAACTTGGAGGATGATGATAATAATTGCTATACTATTGGTGCTATTCATACCATTAATGATGAGAGTGATTATGTTTATGATACACAAAGCTACAAGCTTGGAGATGCTATGTTTGATGAAAATGACATGTTTGAGAATTTATTTAATGCAAATAATATTTGTCCCAAGCTTGGGGATGTTGTGCTTAATGAAGATGATCTTTTTATTCCCCCTACTTTGAATGATCAAATTTGTTATAATGATTGCATGCCTCCTACTTATGATGATTATTGTGATGATACTTATGCAATGAAAAAGAGTGATAATTACTATTATAATCACTAGTAGAAAACAGGGCATTGGTTCGGGCGAGGCCAGCCCATTAGTCCCGGTTCAATCACGAACTGGGGCCAATGGGGGCAACGATCCCGGTTCGTGAGGCCAGGGGGCCGGGCGGGGCACGTGGGGCATTGGTCTCGGTTCGTTTGGAACATTTGGTCCCGGTTCCAGACACGAACCGGGACCAATGTGCCTCACTCCTGGCCCATAACCATTGGTCCCGGTTCTTGGCTTGATCCGGGACCAAAGGGGGTCCTTTAGTCCCGGTTCCAGCCACAAACCGGGACCAATGAAATGCCTATATATACCCCCTCGTCAGCAAGCAGAGCACTCCACACTGCTCTGTTTTTTTGGCCGGCGAGGGGAGAGCTTTGTGGTGCTCTAGGTCACCTCCTATGCACATGAGGTGTTTGATTAAATGCCTAAGCCAAACTTAAGCTTTCTCCTCTTGAAGCTCCTTGTCCAAACACCATTTTTGTCAAGATTTGTCTAGGTTTGGTGGTCCGTCCTGTTTTGTCCCCGTCCTGAAACCGCCGTCGATCGCTCGCGCGTGGTGAGCCTCTTGATCTTATTTTCTTGCTAAAAGAAAATATACTTACTCGTATGATTTTCTTACTTTTATTATTGTTCACTTCTCTATTCATGATATGTTGTAATGGTTTTTAATACACTTTATTATATAACGCACGAAGATGAACCGGCAATGGATGTACGATGACCGATGCACCTCCGAGTATATTAAGGGCCTGCATAATTTTCTCGAAGTGGCTGAGGCAAACAAGCAGAATGGTTTTATGCCTTGTCCATGTACTGTCTGTGAGAATACGAAGTCTTTCTCCAACTCTAAAACCCTTCACTTCCACCTGCTTCAGAAGGGTTTTATGCCACACTATAATGTTTGGACCAAGCACGGAGAAAGAGGGGTTATGATGGAAGACAACAAAGAAGAAGAGGATGATGACAACTACCCTGCCCCTGAATACGATGATGCTACAATGGGGGAAGCTGAAGATCAAGAGGAACCAGATGATGTGCCCGATGATAATCTTCACTGGGTCATTGTTGATGCACAGACAGAATGCGAAAGTGAAAGGGAGAAGTTGAAGTTCGATCGCATGTTAGAGGATCACAAAAAAGGGTTGTACGCAAATTGCGAAGATGACAACAAAAAGCTCGGTACCACACTGGAATTGCTGCAATGGAAGGCAAACAATGGTGTATCTGACAATAGATTTAGTTCGCTACTGAAAATAATGAACAAGAAGCTTCCAAAGGATAACGAATTGCCCGACAGTACGTACGCAACAAAGAAGGTTGTATGCCCTCTAGGATTGGAGGTGTAGAAGATACATGCATGCCCTAATGATTACATCCTCTACCACGGTGAGTACGAGGAATAGAACGCATGCCCGATATGCGGTGCATTGCGGTATAAGATCAGAAGAGATGACCCTGGTGATGTTGACGGCCAACGCACCGGGAAGAGGGTTCCTGCCAAGGTGATGTCGTATGCTCCTATAATACCACGGTTGAAACATCTGTTCAGAAACAAAAAGCATGCCGAGTTGATGCAATGGCACAAAAGAGACCGTAAGAAAGACGGGAAGTTGAGAGCAGCCGCTAACGGGGCGCAATGGAGAAAGAGTGAGAGAAAGTGGAGCGACTTTACAGGTGACCCGATGAACATATGGTTTGGTTTAAGTGCAGATGGCGTTAATCCTTGTGGGGAGCAGAGCAGCCAACATAACACATGGCCTATGACTGTATGTATGTATAACCTTCCTCCTTGGTTGTGCATGAAGCGAAAGTTCATTATGATGCCAGTTCTCATCCAAGGCCCTAAGCAACCCGACAATGACATTGATGTGTACCTAAGGCCATTTGTTGATGAACTTTTATAGCGATGGAATGAAGAGGTGTATGTGTGTGGGATGAGAACGAACAGGAGGAATTTGCCCTACATGTGTTGCTGTTTGTAACCATCAATGATTGGCCTGCTCTTAGTAACCTTTCAGGATAGACAAACAAGGGATACCATGCATGCACACACTATTTAGATGACACCGACATTATATATTTGGATAAATGCAAGAAGAATGTGTACCTGGGGCATCGTTGATTTCTTCCGAACAACCATCAATGTCTAAAGAAAGGAAAGCATTTCAAAGGTGAGGCAGATCACCGGAAGAAGCCCGCCCTCCGTACTGGTGATCACATACTTGATATGTTCAATGATTTACAAGTAATATTTGGAAAGGGTCCTGGCAGACTATCTGTTCCGAACGACGTTGACATATCAAGCTGCGTGCCGGTCGGGAAGTACTTCCAGTCATGCAAGGTTAGCAAAACAATGAAGTGGCAAAAAAATTCCCCAGCTCGGCGAACAGGCGAACCAATCATGCCCCCTGCTCAAGGTGTCTAGCGATATCGTCGCTAATCATCCGGGGATGGTGTGTGGTACCAAACCTGGTGATTACCCGAGCGATGATGTACAGTTTAAGCCGTTGGAGGTGGATGAATTCCGTTACCGGCACAGGCGGCCTCTCGTCAAACCTGATCATCCTCCTCTAACAACGATGATGCGAAAATTCCATGAATGGTACATGAAAACCTGTCGCGAGTCTGGGACGGATTCTTTGATACTGTTAGTTAAAGAGCAGCATGACCTCGTTGGAATGGAATAGTTGAATATTGATTTTGAGGAGATATTCCAGTTATACAATCAAAAGGCCCTCGACAAAACAATCGTGACTTGTTACTATCTGTAAGTACTACTTCTGTAATTAAGTCTCTCTATGTATATAGCTCAGCTCTTTCATTGGATGTATATATAATTATCCTCACTACTATATTATGCAGATTGAAGATTGTCGAATGCAGAAAAGCACAAATCTATGACATTGGGTGCATTAACCCAAATGTCATACATGAGTATAATTTCCAAAAGTATCCCACACAAACCGAGGAAAACTTTCTACAATCGTTGCTTCAAAATCAAAACAAAGGGACAATACTCTTTCCTTACAACTTCAAGTGAGTGTTACTGTCTTGTGCATATTCGGTTTCCCTTATTACTTGAGGTTTATAGTAATGTAATTGATGAGTTATGCATGCGTGCGTAGTTTCCACTATATTCTGCTAGAGATTCAACTTGAGCGGGGAGTAGTAACCGTCTTAGACTCGAAACGAAAAGATCCTCAGGAATATGCAGACATGACTAAAATTCTCCAGAAGTAAGTTCAATCGATCATTATCGCATCATATTGGCAACTTTGTTCGTCCTGATATCAAGTAATTATTTTCTTTGTCTGGCAGGGTTTGGAAAGAGTTCATAGCAATTGTTCCGGCACTGCCGGGGGAGCTACGATTTACACACCCGAAAGTAAGTACTACTAGCTAGTTCCGCGCATCTCCCATTGATTGTAGTTTCATCAATACCATTTATCATGCTTGATTATTAGTTTGATTGAACTCTATTTCTCGTAAAGTGCTTGTGGCAGGGAACCTGGAATAATTTATGTGGATACTATGTTTGCGAGTTCATCTACAACGCGACGACCCCTAAGCGGGGCTACTCTGAAAAACAATTTCAAGTGCGTAAGCAATAATATTCACAATTTTATTTTATTACCATATATATGTATTGACCCCTTCTTCAAATTAGATGTGGTAGATGCGGGATGAACTCCTACCACATGATCGCATACAAGCAATTCAAGAAGAATTGGCGGGATTCTTTTTTGACCACGTCATAAATAAAACCGGAGAATACCATCTGGAAGTTGACATTAGATGTTAAGGATTGTAAGAGATCTTATATTGTATATATGTAGCTAGTAGTGTCGGATATATATATGAAAACTTGTTATACGACCAATCTCTCGGAGAAAGAGATGTCGATCACTTCTATCTCTATATGTTCATGACGATCTTCTGTACTTAATGGTTCCTTCATTTGCTTACTAGCTAGCGTGTCGAGTTCTCTCTATAGTAGCTAGCGTCGACCAAGCATGGAGAAAGAGAGGACACTTCTCTCTATTAATTAGCTATCTAAAAAAATATAAAACCCATAAATTAACCGTCCAAAACCCCTTAAACCCCCTCCCTTTCAAAAAATACCCAACAACTGCTAGATGCTGACGCATGGATGCCTTTTGGTCCCGGTTGGTATTACCAACCGGGACTAAAGGTCCTCCTGCCTGGGCTCCCCACAGAGGCCACGTGGATCCCCTTTTGTCCCGGTTTGTAAGAGAACCGGGACTAAAGGTTTTGGGCTTTAGTCCCGACTCTTTAGTCCCGGTTCCAGAACCGGGACAAATGGGCCTTACGAACCGGGACAAATGGGCCTTTTTCTACTAGTGAATACTTGTCATAATTATGAATATCCTCTTACTTAATATTACTCTTTTAGTGTGGAACCAATTTGTAGTATTCAACTCTTTTATGATACTCCCGCTACTAGTCATGAGAAGAAATTTTGTTGTGTGGAGAGTAGTAAAATTTCTATGCTTGTAGATCATGAAAAGAATGCTTTATGTGCTAGTTATATTGTGGAGTTCCTTCATGATGTTACTGAAAAATATTATGAGGGAGTAACATATACGTGTAGGAATTGCAATAATATCAAGTTTCCTCTCTATGTGTTCAAGGTTTTGAAGTTATGCTTGCTTTGCCTTCCTATGCAAGTCGATTCTTGTTCCCGTAAATTGTTTGGTCACAAAATCCCTATGCATAGTAAGTGGGTTAGACTTAAAAAATTGCTTTTCATGAGATTCATGATGCTCTTTTGCATGTTTCAATTCCTATTCCTATGTGAGCATCATTGAAATGATCATGCCTAGCTAAAAGGCATTAAAGAAAAGCGTTTGTTGGGAGACAACACAACACTTTTGCCTTCTGTTTTTGTGTGTTCACATGATTAAGGTACTGTATTAATCATGTTTTGTGTCTTTTATTTCAATAAAGTGCCAAGTAAATCCTTTGGGATAGTGTGGATGCTTGCTTGTTTGATTTTGTGCAAAAACAAAAAGTTTTACGTCCAGTATATAAATTATCTGATTTTACTGGAGTGTCAAAAAATGCTGAAATTTTGAAACAAACATTATATGAACATTACTCGAGTATTCCTAATTGTTCAGAATTTTTAGAGCCAGTGAAGTTTGGTGATCATTCAGATCTTCACAGACTCTTCAGTGGTATAAATTTTTAGAGCCAAGGAATTTTTTGACAGATTTTGTTTTGCATGCATAGTTTGCTTGTTTTAGTGTTTCGATAGCTTATATTCAGTGGTATAAATTATGGGAATGGTAGAATACAGTAGGTATCATGTGGGAATAACTATTAATCTTGTCTTGACAGTAACTAACTGAATGATCTATATTTACTACACTAACCCATCTCACGAAGTTCCGTTAAGTTTTGTGTGATTCAAGTTTTCAAGTTTTGGGTGAGACACCGATATGAGGAGAATAAGGAGTGAAAAGAACCTAAGATTGGGGATTACAAAGGCACCCCAATGTAATATTAAAGGAATACTCAAGCTTATAAGCTTGGGGATGCCCCGGAAGGCATCCCCTCTTTCGTCTTCAACACTATCGGTATATCTTACTTGGAGCTATATTTTTATTCGTCACATAATATGTGTTTTGCTTGGACAGTCCTTATATTTTTTTATTTTCTGTTAGGTGTTATTTATAATCTAGTTTTTCGATAAAATGTTCCAAGAATTGCCTTAGGATGCCTGCATTGCATGTTTTCATATGTGTTGGGTAAAAACAAAAACTTCTGTTGTAGTGTTTGAATTTTCATATTTTACTGGAATGGGGAAAGTTTCTGAAATTTTTACACAGTGTTTTCACATAAATGTTATGGCATGTACTAAATTTTCATAATTGTTTGAGTTACCTAAGTACACTGTTTTCGTAAATTACTACAAACTGTTCTGCTTAGACAGATTGCTGTCATAGTTTCGTTATCTACTTATCCTATAGTTTCCATAGCCTATATTGGTAGATATAAATTGTGGAAATGATAGTATACAGTAATATTTGAAAATTAGTATGCAACTTGTCTTGGTAATACATAAATAGTTGATTTATTATTATGTGTACTAAACTATCTCACGAGTTCTTTTTGAGTTTTGTGTGGATGATGTTTTTGAGAATAGCTGAAACCGGGATATGAGAGGATTGAAGGAGATACAAAATCTCAAGCTTCGGGATTCCCAAGGCACGCAAAGTAAATATTTCAAGAAGTCTCAAGAATCTATGCTTGGGTATGCTACGCATCCCACCTCTCTTCATCAACAATTATCGGTTAGCCTATGTTGAGCCTAAATTTTTATTCGTCCAAATGATGCATGCTATTCTTGGAGTGCTATTTTTCTTTTGCTTGCTGTTTGAATAAAGTACTCAGATATTAAATTATTTATTGAGGGAGAGATAGTCTTCACATAGCTACTTAATTGTTTGACTACTCATTAATCTTCACTTATATGTTTTGAGAGTAGCTTGTCATTTGCTCATGTGCTTTACCTAAATTTGTTTGAGATTGTCAAAAATAATAATGGGAATACATGAAACTAGTCCCAAAGTGATAGATATACAAGGAGGATATAATAAAAACTTTCATAAATATCATGGGACAAATTAAAATTGATTCTTTGTAATAGTTTTGAAACATGATGATAGTAATATGTGAGTCATGTTAGTGAGTAATTATGATTAGTAAGAATATTGGTGTTAAAGTTTGTGATTCCCTATGCGTGCTCGAAAGTAAATAGTTATGCAATGAAGCTGCATCCTACTTGTGGTGCATTATTCGGTGTTAGTTATGACTCAATGCTCACTTATGTGATTTTTCATTCCTTGGTTTGGTTGCATCCCAATCTATTTGCTAGCCTTCATTTGTATTAAGTAGAAATACTACTTGTGCATCTAAAATGCTTAAACCAAGTTTTGTCGTATGAGTCCACCATACCTACCTATATGTGATATTTCCATGCCGTTCAAATAAAATTTGTATGTGCCATCTCTAAATCTTCAAAATAAATTTTCTCTCTTGTGTGCCCGTACCGCTCATGAAACGGTGGGGAGTATCCAATATTTTTCCATGCTAGGTGTGTTATTCTCATGATATGTGTTGATTCACTATCATTCCCGAGAAAGTGCCTGGTATTTGGGATGTCCAGTCCCATGCTCAAAAATCAAATCAAAATATAATGAAACAAAACTCCCCCAAGAATGTTGTTGATATGGACGGTACTTGTGGATTCGGCTCGCCGTGGAGTGTGATTGATTGGTGGAGGGGGAGTAAAGACTTTACTATTCTGTTTGGGAACCGCCTATAATGTATATAGCATGGGAAGTATTGTGAGCTACTTCGTCGTTTTCGTTGACAGGAAAAGCATGCCACTCATTTTTCTCTCTCTCAATATAAACCTTGAGCTCTGGCACCTCTACAAATCCCTACTTACCTCTGCGAAGGGCCTATCTATTTACTTTATGCAATTTTTATTTTTGCTTTGAGTCTCCATCTTCTCTTATAAGCACCAACTAGGGGGCACTATGATCTTACTTGAGCATTGGGCATGCCTAATATTTGAGTGTGTTTCATGAATGGATCAATGATTAAGAATGATGGGCTAGGGATAACTTTCTTTAGTGTTGATATTTTGAAAGACATGGTTGCTTGTTGACATGCTTGAGTATTGAAGTCATTATGTTAAAACTAGACTATTGCTTTGAATCATTTACAAGTCCAACTGTCCATGCTATACAAAGAATAAAAGAATATGATGAACATGTTAGGCAGCATTCCACATCACAAATTCTGTTTTTATCATTTACCTACTCGAGGACGAGTGGGAATTAAGGTTGGGGATGCTGATACGTCTCCAACGTATCTATAATTTTTGCTTCTTCCATGTTGCTATATTATCATTCTTGGATGTTTTGCAATAATTTTACCACAACTTTATATTATTTTGGGACTAACCTATTAACCCAGAGCCAGTGTCAGCTTCTGTTTTTTCCTTGTTTTTGAGTTTTACAGAAAAGGAATATCAAACGGAGTCCAAACGGAATAAAATTTACGGTTATTTTTTATGGACCAGAAGAGACCCACAGAGCATCAGAGTTGGGCCAGAAGACCCACAAGGCAGTCAAAAGCCTCAGGGGCGCGGCCACCCCACTGGGTGTGCCCACCAGGCTTATGACTCCCTCGTGGCTCATCCTAACTTGTTTCCACTGCCATAAATTCCTATAAATTCCAAAAAACCCAACGGAGAACCTAGATCGGGAGTTCCGCTGCTGCAAAGCTTCAGAGCCACGGAAAACCAATCGGGAGCCCGTTCCGGCACCCTGCCGGAGGGGGAAACCATCACCGAAGGCCATCTTCATCGTCCCAATGCTCTCCATGACGAGGAGGGAGTAGTTCACCCTCGGGGCTGAGGGTATGTACCAGTAGCTATGTGTTTGATCTCTCTCTCTCTCTCTCTTATTCTTGAGATGGCATGATCTTGATGTACCCCGAGCTTTATTGATATAGATTGAATCATATGGAGTTTTCCCCTCTCTATCTTCTTGTGATGAATTGAGTTTTCCCTTAAAGTTTTCTTATCGGATTGAGTCTTTAAGGATTTGAGAACACTTGATTCATGTCTTGCGATGCAATATCCGTGGTGACAATGGGATGTTCTATTGATCCACTTGATGTATGTTTTGGTGATCAACTTGCGGGTTTCGTGACCTTGGGAATCTATGCATAGAGGTTGGAACACGTTTTTGTCTTGACTTTCTGGTAGAAACTTTGGGGCACTCCTTGAAGTTATTTGTGTTGGGTTGAACATGATGAATCTGAAATTGTGTGATGCATATTGTATAATCAAGCCCATGGGTACTTGTGGTGACATTGGAGTATCTTGGTGAGATTAGGGTTTTTGTTGATGTGTATCTTAAGGTGTTATTTTAGTATGAACTCTAGGGATGTTCGTGACACTTATAGGGATAGCTCATAAGGTTGATCGGAAAAGATAACTTTGAGGTGGTTTCATACCCTATAGTAATTTCTTTGTTAGTTCTCCATCATTTGTGACTTTGGAGTGAACTCTTTGTCGCACGAGAGGTAAATACATATGATTCAACTATGTCAATATTGTTGAGAGAAAGTACACTAGTGAAAGTATGGACCCTATGATCATTGTAATTAAGCACAGTGATGATCATGATAAGTTCCTAATCGTTTTGCTAAACAAGATATGATCAAGTTGAAAATTCATATCTCATTCAAATTCCATTTACGAGGATGGGACTTTATTGCGATAAAATAAATTCTCAAACAACATAAGAAAAATGTTGCACATTTGCTAAAATTCACAAAATAACTATTATTAAGGAAAACAACATCACCTTGATGTTGGTCTGGACCCCACCATCCAAAACAGAAGCTAAAAGCATTCAAAGGTGCTATTAAATTCAATAGAAGATTAAAAAAGATTCCAAAAATGCCCACACTTGGGGTGTCCATGCAAAATATTGCAAGATATTAATTGGACCTGGTCACACATTTTTGGTATTAAGGATTAATGCAAAATGGAATAAAATAGAAAACTAAAACAAAAACAAAAAAGAAAAGGAATATAAACCCCCCACCCACAAGACCGGCCCTAGCCGGCCCACCAGTCCCCCTAGGCCTTGGCCCACTCTAGCCCCACTATACGTCCCGTTGGAGGCAAACCCTAGCCCCCATCACCCCACTCACCCCCACCCCGACTCCATCACCCTCCCCTACCGATCCGGCTTGGATCGGAGCAACCGCCGCCTGCCCACGCCTCGCCGGCGCCCGATGCCACCCACTGGCGCCACCACCGCCGCTGCCTCGCCTCCCCTCCCATCGGACCTCGATGCCGCCAGCACCGCTCGCCAACCTTCCCCAACGGCACCACCTCGTCGGTCCTCCCCGCCTTCCTCCTCGCGCCCACTGCCTTCCCGTCGCCCTCCCCTCGGTGAGCCACCGTAGGCCGCCCGCTTGCCCGCCTCGCTACCCTGCGGCCACTGCCGCACCCCTCGCCGGCACCCGCGCCCCTGCTCTCCCCTCCGCCTTGCACCCCCTGCTAGCCCCACGCGCGCTCGCCGCACCTTCCCCCGCTGCGAGCCCTTGCCGCGCCCATTGCCGCCAGCCACCACCCCTACCGTCGCGTACCGCCCTAGCCGCTGGCGCTGGCCTCGCCGGCGACTGGCTACCGAGCCCCTGGCCACCGGCATCATGCGCCCGGCGAGCCCTCGGCCTTGCCCCGGCCCGATCTGGTTAGTGGGGGCTAACCACCCCATTAACACCACCCCTTATGACAATGACAGAGGGGGGCCATTGCCCCCTAAACTAATTAAAACTAGATAAACAAGTAAATAAATAAATAAATAAATAGTTAAATTAATGAATTAATCAATTAGTAAATTAATTAATTAGGTAATTGATTAGTTAATTAACCTGTTAATTACTCATCAGAGTATGACATGTGGGGTCCAGCCCCAGTCACACTAATTAAATTGATTATTTAATTTTGTTAATTAATTAACCTAAACAGAGAATGATAGGTGGGTCCCACCCCTATTTAAACATGTTTAACATGAATTAAACTAAATTAAACTGTGTGTATGACATGTGGGACCCACTGGTCAGGTTTGACCAGTCAAACCCTATTGACTGCTCATGTCACTATGACATCTTGCTGATGTCATAATTCGGATTATTGAATTAAAATAATCTATTTTAATTTCTGCATATTAGTAAAACTTTAAAAATTAATATAAAATAAACCGTAACTCAGATGAAAAAGTTTTGAACATGAAAGTTGTTCAGAAGAATACCACGAATTTGAATACGCAGTCCGTTAGTCTGTCACGTGCTCCTAGCATGGCAAACATAGAACTTTTCCTTCTGTTTCCTTTGTCTGGTAGAATCCCGAGACCCAGGAAATTGTTGGGGAACATCGCATGGGAATGAGCATCTACGAGAGGGAGAGTGGATCTATGTACCCTAGTAGATCGCGAAGCGGGAAGCGTTAAGAAACGCGGTTGGTGTAGTCGAACTTCTTTGCGATCCAAATCGCCGAGCGTCCCGCGATCCAATCACGAACCATCCCGCGAACACATGATGATCCGTCCCGCGAACTCATCACGATCCGTCTCACGATCTTGATCACGATCTGTCCCGCGAACTCATCATGATCCGTTCCGTGATCACATCACGAGCCGTCTCGCGATCTCGATCACGGTCCTTCCGATCTAGCGCCGAACGGACGACACCTCCGCGTTCAGTACACGTGCAGCTTGATGACGATCTCCACCGTCTCGATCCAGCAAGAGGAGGTGGAGAGGAGAGAGAGTTCACCGGCAGCGTGATGGCGCTCCGGTGATGGTGGAGAGGAGAGGCAGCCAAGGCCTTTGGGTCGGCCGAAATAGGAGGTGGGAAGCAATCCTACTTCACCTCCAATCCTAGTTGGAGTAGGATTGCCTCCTATTGGCTGATTTTCCACTTTTTGCTTTAGGACTATCTCTCCTGCGCCATGGGCCTTTGTGTCTGTTTTCCCAGCCCGATAACGGCTGGTTACTATTCTCCCACAGCTCATGGACCTCTTGGGGTCGAAATACCCCTCCCGGAGGCCTCCCGGTACACTACCGGCACTCCCGGTACACTACCGATGAGCCCGAAACTTTTTCGGAAACCAAACTGGGACTTCCTATATATGAATCTTTACCTCCGGACCATTCCGGAGCTCCTCGTGACGTCCGAGATCTCATCCGAGACTCCGAACAAACTTCGGTCACCACCATACATAACTCTACACTACTGAAACGTCACCGAACCTTAAGTGTGCAGACCCTGCGGGTTCGAGAACTATGTAGACATGACCGAGACACCTCTACGGCCAATAACCAATGTCGGGACCTAGACGTCCACATTGGTTCCTACATATTCTACGAACATCTTTATCGGTCGAACCTCTATGTCAAGGATTTAGTTAATCCCGTATAACGTTCCCTTTGTTCTTCGGTATGTTACTTGCCCGAGATTCGATCGTTGGTATCTCCATACCTAGTTCAACCTCGTTACCGGAAAGTCTCTTTACCCGTTCTGTAATACAAGATCCCGCAACTAACAATTAGTCACATTGCTTGCAAGGCTTATTGTGATGTTGCATTACCGAGTGGGCCCCGAGATACCTCTCCGTCACACGGAGTAACAAATCCCAGTCTCGATCCATGCCAACTCAACAGACACCATTGGAGATACCTGTAGAGCACCTTTATAGTCACCCAGTTACGTTGCGACGTTTGATACACACAAGGCACTCCTCCGATATTTGTGAGTTGCATGATCTCATGGTCATAGGAACACATACTTGACATGCGGAAAAACATAGCAATAAACTGACACGATCATATGCTACGTTTGCAGTTTGGGTCTTGTCCATCACATCATTCTCCTAATGATGTGACCCCATTATCGAATGACATCTCATGTCCATGGCTAGGAAACCTTAACCATCTTTTGATCAATGAGCTAGTCTATTAGAGGCATACTAGGGACATGGTTTTGTCTATGTATCCACACATGCATCTAAGTCTCCGATCAATACAATTATAGCATGGATAATAAACGATTATCATGAACAAGGAAATATGATAATAACTAATTTATTATTGCCTCTAGGGCATATTTCCAGCAGTCTCCCACTTGCACTAGAGTCAATAATCTAGTTCACATCACCATGTGATTCGCATTGTTATGAATCTAACACCCAATGAGTTCTGGGGCTCGATCATGCTTTGCATGTGAGAGAGGTCTTATAGTCAATGGGTCTGTAACATTCAGAGCCGTGTGTACTTTGCAAATCTATGTCAAACCGTAAACACTGCTACCACACTCCACTTGGTACTTTACCAAATGGCTGCTCCACTATACATATCCAGATTGCTACTACGAGTCATCCGGATTAGTGTTAAAGCTTGTATCGACGTAACTCCTTACGACGAACTCTTTATCACCTCCATAATCGAGAAACATCTCCTCAGTCTCTTAGTTACTGAGGATAATCTTGACCGCTGTCCAGTGATCCACTCCTGGTTCACTCTTGTACCCCCTGACGGACTCATGGCAAGGCACACACAGGTGCAGTACATAGCATGGCATAATATAGAGCCTATGGCTAAGGCATAGGGGACGACGTTCGTCCTTTCTCTTTCTTCTGCCGTTGTCGAGCTTTGAGTCTCACTCAACTTTCACACCTTACAAATCAGGCAAGAACTCTTTCTCTGACTGATCCATTTTGAACTCTTTCAAAATCTTGTCAAGGTATGCACTCATTGAAAGTCTCATCGAGCATCTTGATCTATCTCTATAGATTTTGATGCTCAACAATTAGGTAGCTTTATCTAGGTCTTCCTTTGAAAAATCACTTTTCAAACAACCTTTTATGCCTTCCAGAAATTCTACATTATTTCCGATCAACAATATGTCAACCACATATACTTATCAGAAACTCTATAGTGCTCCCACTCACTTTATTACAAATACAAGTTTCTCATAAACTTTGTATAAACATCAAAACTTTGATCACCTCATCAAAGCGTGTATTCCAACTCCGAGATGCTTGCTTCAGTCCATGGAAGGATCACCGAAGCTTGCACATCTTTTAGCAACCTTAGGACTGACAAAACCTTCTGGTTGTATCACATACAACCTTTCCTCAAGTAAACCGTTAAGGAAACGATGTTTTGACATCCATCTGCCAGATTTCATAATTGAAAACACAGCAACTGCTAACATAATTCCAACAGACTTTAGCACCACTACGAGTGAGAAAGTCTCATCGTAGTCAACTCCTTGAACTTGTCACAAACATCTTTGCAACAAGTCGAGCTTTACAAATAGTGGCATTCACCATCAGTGTCTGTCTTCGTTTTAAAAATCCATTTGTACTCAATGACCTGCCGTCCAACGAGCAAGTCTACCAAAGTCTACACTTGGTTTTCATACATGGATCCTATCTAGGATTTCATGGCCTCCAACCATTTGTCGGAATCCGGGCCCATCATCGCTTCTCCATAGCTCGTAGGTTCATCGTTGTCCAACAACATGACCTCCAAGATAGGGTTGTCGTACCGCTTAGGAGCAGTACACATCCTTGTCGACCTACGAAGTTCGATAGTAACTTGATCCTGAAGCTTCATGATCATCATCATTAACTTCCTCTTCAACTAACGTAGGCTTCACAGAAACAACTTCTTGTGGTGCGCTACTCTCTCGTTGAACAAAGGTTTAACAACCTCATCAAGTTCTATCTTCCTCCCACTCAATTCTTTCGAGAGAAACTTTTCCTCGAGAAAGGATCCGTTTTAGTAACAAACACTTTGCACTTGGATATGAGATAGAAGGTTCACCCAACTGATCTTAGGGTATTCTATGAAGATGCATTTGTCCGCCTTGGGTTCGACCTCATTAGGTGAAAACATTTTCCACACAAGTGTCGCAGCCCCAAGTATTAAGAAATGACAGCTTAGGTTTCTATCAAACCATAATTCACATGGTGTCATCTCAACGGATTTAGATGGAGCCCTATTTAAAGTGAATGTAGTTGTCTCTAATGCATAACCCCAAAATTATAGTAGTAAAACGATAAGAGACATCATAGCACGCACCATGTCCAATAGAGCATAACTATGATGTTCGGACACACCATCACACTATGGTGTTCCATGTGGCGTTTAGTTGTGAAACAACTTTCACATTGTCTTAAGTTGTATGCCAAACTCGTGACTCAGATATTCACCTCCACGATCATATCGCAGTCATTTTTATCTTCTTGTCACGATGATCTTTAAACTTCACTCTGAATTTTCTTGAACCTTTCAAACGATTCAGACTTGTGTTTCATTAAGTAAATATACACTATATCTACTCAAATCATCAGTGAAGGTAAGAAAATAACGATATCCACTGCACGCTACAAGGCTCACTAGATTGCATACATCAACATGTATCATTTCCAATGAATCACTTGCCCGCTCCATCCAACGGGATCCTCTAGTCATCTTGCCCAAGAGGCATGGTTCGCATGTCTCAAACGATTCGAAATCGAATGAGTCCAAATATCCATTACCATGGAGTTTCTTCATGCGCTTTATACCAATATGACATTTTGCGGCAGTGCCACAAGTATGTGGTACTATCATTATTTACCTTTGTATCTTTTGACATCAATGTTATGAACATGTGTATTACTACGATCAAGATTTCAACAAACCATTCTCACTGGGTGCATGAGCATTGAAGGTATTATTCATGTAAACAGAATAACCATTATTCTCTGACTTAAATGAATAACCGTATTGCAACAAACATGATCTAATCATGTTCATGCTCAACGCAAAACACCAAATAACATTTATTCAGGTTCGTCACTAATCCTGAAGGTAGAGAGAGCGTGCGATGTTGA
This sequence comes from Hordeum marinum, assembly GCA_022496015.1. NCBI lineage: Eukaryota > Viridiplantae > Streptophyta > Magnoliopsida > Poales > Poaceae > Hordeum > Hordeum marinum. The sequence continues at coordinate 406,400,680 of CM039672.1, read as the reverse complement.
TCACATCAACCTTGGAAACATTTCCAACACACATCGTCACCTCACCCTTAGCTAGTTCTTCGTTTATTTCGTAGCTTTTATTTCGAGTTACTAACATTAGCAACCGAACCAGTATCTAATACCCAGGTGCTACTAGGAGTACTGATAAGGTACACATCAATAACTCATATATCAAATATACTTCTGTCGATGTTGCCAGCCTTCTTATCTACCAAGTATCTAGGGTTGTTCCGCTTCAACGACCTCTCACCTCATAATAGAAGCACTTAGTCTCGGGTTTGAGTTCAAGTTTGGGTTGCTTCACTGGAGCAACAACAGACTTGCTATCCATGAAGTTTCCTTCCTTGCTCTTGCCCTTTTCGAAACTAGTGGTTTGATTAACCATCAACACTTGATGCTCCTTCTTGATTTGTACCTTCGCGGTGTCAAACATCGCGAATAGCTCAGGGATCAATACTTCTATCCCTGGTGTATTATCGTTCATCACTAAGTTCTAGTAGCTTTAGTGACAATGACTTGGAGAACTATATCAATCACTATCTTATCTGGAAGATCAACTCCCACTTGATTCAAGCGATTGTAGTACCCAGACAATCTGAGTAGATGCTCAACGATTGAGGTATTCTCCTTCATCTTACAGGCAAAGAATCTTGTTGGAGATCTCATATCTTGCAACACAGGCACGAGCCTGAGATCACAATCTCTGCTCCTAGAACATCTCATATGTTCCGTGATGTTCAAAACGTTTTGGAGCCTCAATTCTAAGCCGTAATGCATGACGCACTAAACTATCAAGTAGTCATCGAAACGTGCCTGTCAGATGTTCACTACATCTATAGACGACACTAGAGGGGGTGGCGCACCGAGCGGTGCATTAAGGACATAAGCCTTCTGTGCAGCAATGAGGACAATCCTCAGATCACGGACCCAGTCCGCAATATTGCTACCAACATCTTTCAACTCTATTTCTCTAGGAACATATAAAAATTTAAGGGAGCTACACCGCGAGCTAGTAATCTACAACATAATTTGCAAAGACACTTTGACTATGTTCATGATAATGAGTTCAATTAATCATATTACTTAAGAACTCCCACTCAAATTGACATCCCTCGGGTCATTCGAGTGATACATGATCCAAATTCACCAACTCAAGTCCGATCATCACGTGAGTTAAGGTGGCTTCAATGGTGAACATCTTATGTTGATCATATCCACTATATGACTCATGCTCGACCTTTCGGTCTCTTGTGTTCCGAGGCCATGTCTGTACATGCTAGGCTCATCAAGTTTAACCTGAGTGTTCTGCGTGTGCAAATCTGGCTTGCACCTGTTGTATGTGAACGTAGAGTCTATCACACCCGATCATCACGTGGTATCTCAACACGACGAACTTTCGCAACGGTGCACACTCGGGGAGAACACAGTTCATCTTGAAATTCAAGTGAGGGATCACCTTATAATGCTACCGCCGTACTAACCAAAACAAGGTGCATAAAAGGATTAACATCACATGCAATTCTTAAGTGACATGATATGGCCATGAACTTGTGTTTAAGATCTCCATCTTCGAAACACCGGCATGATCTCCATCATCACCGGCACAACACCATGATCTCCATCATCTTGATCTCCATCAATGTGTTGCCATTGGGGTTGTGACGCCAGCCCTGCTTCTACTTCTATTGCTACCGCTTAGCGATAAAGTAAAGCATTACATAGCGCTTAATGATTGACACGCAGGTCATACAATAATTAAAGACAACCCTATGGCTCCTGCCGGTTGCCGTACTCAACGACATGCAAGTTGTGAAATTCTATACATCACATGATCATCTCATACATCACATATATCTCATCATGTAATTGGCCATATCACATCACAACATACCCTGCAAAAACAAGTTAGACGTCCTCTAATTGTTGTTGCATGTTTTACGTGGCTGCTACGGGTATCTAGCAAGAACGATTCTCACCTACGCATAAACTACAATGGTGATACATAGATTGATTTTCAACCTTCTCAAGGACCGCCTTTGTCGGATCCGATCAAACTAAAGTGAGAGAAACTGTCACCCGCAAGCCATCTAAGCAACAAGTTGCATCGAGGGAACCGGTCTCTTGTAAGCGTACGAGTAATGTTGGTCCGGGCCGCTTCATCTCACAATCCCGCTGAACCAAAATCCGACCAAGGGAGTAAGCAATCTAAGCATCAACGCCCACAAACCTTTTGTGTTCTACTCGAGATCTCATCGAACCATCAACCTAGCTCATGATGCCACTGTTGGGGAACATCGCATGGGAAACAAAAAATTTCCTACGCACACGCAAACCTATCCATGGTGATGAGCATCTACGAGAGGGAGAGTGGATCTATGTACCCTTGTAGATCGCTAAGCGGGAAGCGTTAAGAAACGCGGTTGGTGTAGTCGAACTTCTGCGCGATCCAAATCGCCGAGCGTCCCGCGATCCAATCACGAACTGTCCCGCGAACACTCATGATCCGTCCCGCGAACTCATCACGATCCGTATCACGATATTGATCATGATCTGTCTCGTGAACTCATCACGATCCGTTCCGTGATCACATCACGAACCGTCTCGCGATCTCGATCGCGGTCCTTCCGATCTAGCGCCGAACGGACGGCACCTTCGCATTCAGCACACGTGCAACTTGATGACGATCTCCACCGTCTCGATCCAGCAAGAGGAGGTGGAGAGGAGAGAGAGTTCACTGGCAGCGTGACGGCGCTCCGGTGATGGTGGTGGAGCAATTCCGGCAGGGCTTCGCCTAAGCGCTGCAGAAAACCGATCTAGAGGAGAAACTATGCACCGGTGGAACGGGTAGCACGTGGCCGGAAATTCTGTCCAAAAACCACCCAATCCACTAGTATATATAGGAGGAGAGGAGAGGAGAGGCAGACAAGGCCTTTGGGTCGGCCGAAATAGGAGGTGGGAAGCAATCCTACTTCACCTCCAATCCTAGTTGGAGTAGGATTGCCTCCTATTGGCTGATTTTCCACTTTTTGCTTTAGGACTTTCTCTCCTGCGCCATGGGCCTTTGTGGCTGTTTTCCCAGCCCACTAAGGGCTGGTTATTATTCTCCCACAGCCCATGGACCTCTTGGGTTCTAAATACCCCTCCCGGAGGCCTCCCGGTACACTACCGGCACTCCCGGTACACTACCGATGAGCCCGAAACTTTTCCGGAAACCAAACTGGGACTTCCTATATATGAGTCCTTACCTCCGGACCATTCCGGAGCTCCTCGTGACATCCGGGATCTCATCCGGGACTCTGAACAAACTTCGGTCACCACCATACATAACTCTACACTACCGAAACATCACCGAACCTTAAGTGTGTAGACCCTGCGGGTTCGAGAATTATGTAGACATGACCGAGACACCTCTACGACCAATAACCAATGGAGGGACCTGGACGTCCACATTGGTTCCTACATATTCTACGAAGATCTTTATCGGTCGAGCCTCTATGTCAAGGATTCAGTTAATCCCGTATAACATTCCCTTTGTTCTTCGGTATGTTACTTGCCCGAGATTCGATCGTCGGTATCTCCATACCTAGTTCAAACTCGTTACCGGCAAGTCTCTTTACTCGTTCCGTAATACAAGATCCTGCAACTAACAATTAGTCACATTGCTTGCAAGGCTTATTGTGATGTTGCATTACCGAGTGGGCCCCGAGATACCTCTCCGTCACACGGAGTAACAAATCGCAGTCTCGATCCATGCCAACTCAATAGACACCATCGGAGATACCTGTAGAGAAACTTTATGGTCACCCAGTTACGTTGCGATGTTTGATACACACAAGGAACTCCTCCGATATCTGTGAGTTGCATGATCTCATGGTCATAGGAACACATACTTGACATGCGGAAAACAGTAGCAATAAACTGACATGATCATATGCTACGTTTGCAGTTTGGGTCTTTTCCATCACATCATTCTCCTAATGATGTGACCCCATTATCAAATGACATCTCATGTCCATGGCTAGGAAACCTTAACCATCTTTTGATCAACGAGCTAGTCTATTAGAGGCATACTAGGGACATGGTTTTGTCTATGTATCCACACATGCATCTAAGTCTCCGATCAATACAATTATAGCATGGATAATAAAAGATTATCATGAACAAGGAAATATGATAATAAATAATTTATTATTGCCTGTAGGGCATATTTCCAACAGAAATGTCGTCAGATATTATCTCGCTCCGTGTGCAACGTGTAGTACTACGTTAGTCCATGCCTAGCTCTACATATTGTCATGTCATGCATGTGATGCATCTGTTTGCTTTTCTATTTATTGTGGCTTCCCCCTCTTCTTACCGTTAGACCCCAAGAATAACATTGCCGTCGGGTACGACTACAACGTTGACGACCAGACCTTTGTCATAGAGCAGCAAGCCAAGAACCCCCCCCCCCTTGAGCATTCCGATATCGCCCATTCTTCCCTCCCATTCTTGCATTAGATTTTGCTACTTCACTAGCTAGCTCCTATTTTTGATGCATAGGCTGTTTTTGATAAACTGCTACTATACCTGCAATCATATCAACTGTTTAGTATAGGTTGATCAATGAATCCCCAAAGACCCCCTTTGTCCCAGTTGCCCCTGCTTCTTCATGGACGACTCAACGACTCGTAGACCCGAAGACTCGATCAACCGACCGACGAGCCAGGCCCCTCACATCACCACACACTCCTTTAGTATGGCACTACAGAGGTACTACCAAGTGCCGAGGGTGATACCTCACTTAGCACTCCTGGTGTTAATTCTGTAGCGTAGCTAATCGATCGTGGGTATCGAGGGTGATTCCTCCTTCCCATTTATCGATAGCGACTCTTGTCATACACATACCTCGAATGGGATCCATCGAGGGTGAATCCTTGGATATCCACTTGGTGTATAAGCACACTGGAGGGACATGCGTTACCACCTTGGTTGAGGTGGACTTGAGTTCCCGACAGTCTTGAGATGGGTCGGCCCCAAGGGTACCCGTGTGTCAGATGTGGTGGGATGCGCCGGTAAGGCATTCAAAAGGGTGATGATGAGGCGTGGACTGGCGAGAGAGGCCATTCCCACACATCCTCGAGACGAGGCGATGGGACCGCACTTTATGGGTCGTGCTTGCCCCGCATTAATAAAATGCTAATGGGTTGGGTATTTGATCTGAGTTGGTCGTTTGACCTTTTACGCACCAAACCTTCGCGTGGGAGAAGTTATGGGTACTCAGCATAGTTGTATCAGCCGAAGCTCTTCGAACGTCAGCAATGGAGTGGCGTGCGCTAGATTGGGCTGGAAGGTACAACAATCAGACTGGAGTATGCTAGGTCTACTTCCGGCCGCGTGCGCATCATGCAGGAGTGCAAGGGCAAGTGGGCCCACAAACCTACGCGCTTAGGATTTAGATTGGCGGGCTGGCCTCTTCGCTGAGTCTAGGTGGGACGATGACATTTTGGATCCCGAGGCCAGGCATTACCTGGGAAACTGTGTCCGGCCGGAGGTGATCAAGCATGTTGGAAATGTGGTGCACCCCTGCAGGGTTGAATTTATCTATTCAAATAGCCATGTCCACGGTAACAGGACGACTTGGAGTTGTACCTTGACCTACTATAATTATAATTGTGACTCTAAATTGAAATGAATGTTTGGCTCCAGGATTGCTTCCTCGCAGGGAGTCGAGGAAGAATCTCTGGGCGTGGTTACTTAATAAAATTTCTACAATAAAATGACTATATGTGAGATATTAGTCTACTCTCTTCTATTGCTGCAAGGTGCTGAAGATGCTAATCTTCGACAGGACTAGGCCTTCCCCCTATTCTTGCTTTTTGCAGTCAGCCCAGATATACCCCCCCTTGATAATGATGCATACTTAGCATAGTTCTGATGTTAGTCTTGCGAGTACTTTTGATGAGTACTTACCGCTTCTTTGCTTCCTATTTCCCCTTTGATTCGATTTTTGCGTTCAGATGATGGAGCCCAGGAGATGGAGTACGCAGGAGACGACCACTACATCACCGTAGGAGCCTACTACTACATGGAGGCGGTCCCTAACCAGCAGTAGGATAGAAGGTTCCTACGCAAGAGACCTCGCCTCTTTCGATCTGTTGTTATGTTTGTGCTAGCCTTCTTAAGGCAAAACTTGTTTAACTTATGTTTGTACTCAGATATTTTCTTCCACTGACTCGTGCTTGTCGAGCTTTGTATTCGAGCCCTCGAGGCCCCTAGCTTGTAATATGAAGTTGTATGACATTAATTTGTGTCTAGAGTTGTATTGTGATAGTGATTAATGAGTCCCTAATCTTGGTCATACGCATTGCGTGTATGTTAGCGTACGGTCAAAATTGGGGGCGTCACAAGTTGGTATCAGAGCCAACTTCCTTTAGGTATCCCCATTTACAACTCCTTGGCTGAAGTTGAGTCTAGTCATTTAAATTTTTTTACTAACATTGTTGTGTGGCTTACGGGCCCACTTCTCAATAGGGTGGTATTAGGATCTTTTATTCCTCGTCTTTACTCGGGGTTCTGATCTCTCTCCTCTTTCAGGTTAAAGATTTTGCTAACTCTAACTCTAGGTTCTCGTAACTACTTTCTCCTAGAGAGTCCCTCATTCCAGACGATGACTTGATTCGTCAAAAGACTCCGAGGACACTCTCTGATATTCCCCCGAGAACGTATGCTCATCGCGCTTGTGATTCCCTTCCACCGTGAGCCCTTCTGGATAACTACATACAACTATCGTTCATACTCATTTCTAGTTGCTCTTGTTATTATAAGGGACATCATATTTTCTTACCGAGGATTCATTCATCCTCGGTTATCATGGGTTTTGCAGGTCATTCGAATTGCTATTCAATGTTTTGAAATCTGGAGTAGCGTATTGCTCTTGACCTTTCTCACCTGCTTGCATTAAGGTTATATCCATATGGCTAGCAAAATTCTCTAAATCCTTTGTGTTTGTCATTTGATTTTATTGATTCCACTTGTGTGTGAACGCACGCAGTCATCAGTTGCTTATCATAAATTATCTGTCCGGCTCAGATGTTTTTCTAAACATGGGTTGGTTCTTGACAAATCAACCTTGATTGATTGGCCATCTAAGTCCTTTCATCTTAGTTCTATTTGATCGGAGCATCGATTTCTGATACACCAATTTGGAAATCTTATGTCCTTGGGTTATTTAACCATCAAATGATTTGGATGTTCTATGACCCGATGCCTTGCATTCTTTCTCCCTCTGATTTGGTACCGATACTCACATCAGGTCCTTTGTGGATCGCCAGACCCATTGTTGGGTTATTATCCGATAGCATCCTTCATTTTCTAATTATTGTGATGTTCTTCTCGGGGTACATGATGCCATTAGTAAATTGTGCCTTCTCCCTCTAGTAAGTTGTATCCTATGCTTTTGTCAGCCATGCTCTGTTGTCAAGCATGTGTTAATTGCTCTTGAAATTTGTGGTATATGTTCCTAAGATGCCTCGATGGGTTGAACCTATGCCTTCCTTAATCCATGTGGACCCGACAGTTTTCACTAGTCATACTTTTCTGGTGTTTTGCCAGATAATCTTTCAAAACTATAATTTCACCAAAGGCGAGGTGTAAATGGAAGGTGATGTATTGATGAAGTGGGAGTCGCCTTGAACTTTGTGCTCATGCCCATGGAAGCAATGTTGATCTTATCATAGAAGCTTATCATAACAATGAATTTTTCTTAGTATAATTTGATCTGGTACCTGTGATCTTGTCCTTTACCATCGTGGTTCCTACCATGTTGTTCTAATTTCATTTCATTATCAGAAAAGTTAAAGTACTTGTCTTTTACAAATCAATACTCCATCCCATCCTTTATTTTTGTTCTACCTCCGGGTATTATCCCTAGTATCTCGAGAATATCGTGGAGCTATATAATTTATTATGAGCTCCTCATCAACTATGATATTTCACTAATTCCAGTTTCCTTGTGTTTTGAGTTGTTGGACAATCAAGGATACTGATATCTAAATCGAGTATCCATTGCGATTCAACAACTGTTAGTAAGCTTTTATGATTATGAGTTGTACTCGAGCATGTCATTCCAAGATGTTAGATGATGAAGCCCGACTAATGCCTTGAATGCATTAAATGAGTCACCTCTTGAAGGGATTGAAAACATTCCAGTTGTCTGGGATTTCCAAGATGTCCTTCCGGAAGAACTTCCACGATCCCCCCTACTAGACCTGTCGACTTTGTCATCGACTTAGTGCCAGGCACCACCCCTGTTGTTAAGCGGCCATATAAAATGCCTCCACGTAAACTCCTTGAACTGAAAGAAGAAATCGATGGTTCACTTAATCAAGGGTTCATTCGACCAAGTTCCTCTGCTTGGGGAGAAACTTCTCTATTTGTCAAGAAGAAAGATAGTACAAATCGATTGGTCCAAGATTACCGTCCCATCAACCAAGCCACGATTCAAAACAAATATCCGCTTCCTCGGATCAACGATCTGTATGATCAACTTTCTGGTTCATCAGTGTTTCCTAAACTCAACTTGGGTTTGGATTACCATTAGATCTGAGTTCATGAAGAGGATATTCCCAAGAGTGCATTTGTTACTCGTTATTGTTCATACAAGTACACCGTCATGTCCTTTGGCTTAACCAATGCTCCTACAACTTTCTCTCGCCCGATGAATTATATATTCATGGAATTACCTTGATAAATTTGTCATGGTTTATCTGGATGATTTCCTAGTTTACTCCAAGAATAAAGAAGGGCATGCTGAACATCTTCGTCTTATACTAGAAAGACTTCGAGAACATCAGCTATATGCCAAGTATTCCAAGTGTGAGTTCTCGACGGATGAAGTAACCTACCTTGGTCATGTGATCTCTAAGGATGGTTTTGTAGTCAACCTTGAACGAGTTCATGCTATTCTTGACTGGACTCCCCCGAAGAATGTCAAGCAAGTCAGAAGTTTTCTCGGACTCGCCAGCTATTGCCGTCAATTTGTCGAGAACTTCTCCATGATTGCCAAGGCCTTAACCAATCTGCTTCACGAAGGTGTCAAATATGAGTGGACAAAAAAATGTCAGGAGAGCTTTCAGGAACTTAAAGACAAACTGATGTCTACTCGAGTGCTTGTTCCTCCGGATATTTGTAAGGACTTCGTCATTTATTGTGATGCCGCACGTCAAGGAATGGGTTGTGTCCTAATGAAAGAACGTAGAGTGGTTGCTTATGCCTCTCGTCAATTGCGTCCTTATGAAAAGAACTACCCAGTTCATGACCTTGACCGTGCTGCAGTAATTCACGCACTGAAAGAGTGGCAGCAGTACCATATTGGTAATCATTGCGATATCTACACCACTCACCAAAGTCTGAAGTATCCTGACACCAACCATATCTGAATCTCGGACAGATATGATGGATGGAACATTATCAAGAATTATAGCTTTGGTCTTTATGACTCGGTCAGGTGATGTTTTAGCTAGAACATCTGCACGGATGACCTGTTAATATAAGGCTTTGTTCAGCAAGGATTGCCAATCTTCCATGGGGAAATTATAAGACTTATTTTATAAATTGTTCCTACTGGATCATTTGTGTATCCAAACTCCATCCTTTACTCGAAACACCATATCATTACTATCCCGAAGCATGGATGTGCTATATCGATTATCAGAAGGAATAATGTAAGATCAATGATAATTGTTTCTTGAGCAATCATTCAAACCCCATTGTATGGGCATGTCATGGATTTTCCTCGCCCCTTTTACCTAAATGGTTACCTACTTGCTATTTTGTCATGTATATCGTGCTCTGTTTGTCTTTGGGAAAGGTATACTCTAATACTTGGGTATAAACACATTTCCTATCGTCGTTTTATCACGACAGATGCCATGGGTAGGCTTATCGAAGGTGGTTGGGGCCAGAGGACACCGACGGGCTCCGTGTGCGGGATTAGGCACAAGCGGTGGAGACACATGATGTACCCAGGTTCGGGGCCCTCCATCAGAGGTAACACCCCTAATCCTGCTTGGTTTAGTTGATGGATGGGTATGTTTACAAGGTCTCTCCTGGAGCTGAGTCTAGGGGAGGAAGAAGGAGCAGCCGGCTCGTCTTCCTCTATTACGAAGGGTGAATGTATGGGAAGCGTCCCGTGGATGTGTATGTGTGAGAGAGGTCGTCCCCATTGCATGGGGGGTTCGGGGGGTTTTATAGGCCAACCCCCCGGCTTTACAATACTCTAAGGTACATAAATGAGGGGCTCGACTGGCAGCCTCTCTGGTTGACCAGGGGGTCCTGCCCCTCGAGCCATGTTGTTTCCCGTAGGGTCCACCGGGTGAGCGGTCCCATCGCCTACTGGGGCCCGCTAGCCGGCTCCACGATTTGCCCCCGTCCATCTGCTACGGCATGGGTCGCTCGGGTGGTGTCGTCTAGTGCCAGCTGGCCAAAGTATCCGGTATGGCCGGCTGCACTGTAGCCACGCCGGAGTAGGTAATCGAGTGGGCGGGGGTGTGTCGGCATTGCTCCCCCGCCCGGTTGTGGTCGCCAAGGTCGGCGGCCCGGACGGCCGAACTGTAGCCACGTGCGCCCGTGCGTCAGTGGCCACTGTGGCTACATTGGCGCCCATCGTGGCAGTCACGTCGTGTCTCCGTACCGGCGCGGAGAGGGACGGGACGGGTGCTTGTCCTCCCAGGGGTCAACAGCGGAGGCATCTCGTAGGCAGCCGGTCATGTCCGGACGGTTGGGGTCCGAGCCAGCTCCTTGACCGGCCGTCCCCGAGCCAATCAGCATTGCTCCCACCGGTTGTGTGCCAGCCGGGTGGGGAGGCAGCCGGCCACATGCTTTTCCTTCGAAGAGCGGTGGGGGAGGAGAACCCCGTTGCTTTGGCCTACCTAGGGGTAATAACCCCGTCAGTAGTCCCTAAAGCCAGTGGGGTCCCACGTCCGGTAGACAGAGGGGAGCCGGTGACTTCCCCCTAGCGGTACCCGCCTCCGGAGTGAAGCCGAAAGGCCAGCCGGGTCGGCAACCAAACCCGACATCTCGGGTCCCGCCGCGATGCCCTGGGACCCGGGCTGGACCGCCATGCGCCACGCGGCGAGTAATGATGTCATGGGTCCCGTGCACACGGGCAGACAGGACGTCGCCCTGGGCCTAGCCCGCTTAGCCTCGGGTGTAGCCCAGTAGGCCTCGAGGTGCAGGCGAGGATCTTTTATGCCCCGATGCGGTGGTTACGACACGGGACGCCCACGCGCGCGCGGAGGTTCTGGGGGAGTGGGCGCAGTTAATCCCCCCGTCCCCCGGTCATGGCCTCCACATGTAAAAGGGGAGGGAGGGCAGAGGGCGGAAGCACCCGCACCCCATTTGCTCCCTCGTTTCCTCTTCTCTCATCTTCTCCGCTCCCTTGCACGTCGCTGCTCCTCTCACACGTGACCACGCTCGCACGCAGCCCTGCCGTCGCGATGGCTGAAGGGCGCGCATGAAGCTGGGCCGGATCCGTGGTCACGGAGGTCACCATTGCGGAGCTCCGCCGCACGCGCATGCTGTCGCCGGTGGAGCGTGTGACCTCTCCTGCACCGGGTGATGAGCTAGTGCCCGAGCCTCGGGAAGGACAGTTTGTCGTCTTCATCTACCATTTCTCCCGCGGCTTTGGGCTCCCGATGAGCCATTTCTTCCGTCTGATGATGGATACTTTCGACATCCAACCGCATCACCTTGGCCCCAATGCCATCCTCTACATCGCGGGCTTCATGATGTTGTGCGAGGGGTACTTAGGGATTCTCCCCTTCATCGACTTCTTCAACACGTTGTTCTACCTCAAGGCGCTGAAGAGCAATGCCTGCGGGGGCGAGGCGGTGTGTTGCCGCGGCACATGCTTCCCGCACTTCAACCTCATTGACTCAGTCAAGTTCTGGCATCGGACATTCTTCTACGTGAAGAACGCCGACCCGCAACAGGATTACATCTGGCTGCCGGTGTAACATCCCAAAATTTCATTTTGGAATGTTATGAATATAGCTATGCATCTATCATCACCATTGCTTGATTGTATGTGTTAGTTGAAATGCCTTTTCTGATTTTCTGAAAGTCCTTTCTACTTTTCCCTATGTTGCTTTTCCCTATTGAAAATTTTGGTTAAATGTAAAAAATAAGAGAGGAGTAACATGACACTCCACACCAGGGTCAAACTGGTGAATAATTTGAACAAAAATAACCAGGGGTTATTTTGAAAATATTTGCAAAAAGGATTCAAAAACAATTAGGCAAATTCTGAAAATATACTTTTTTTTCAAAGTCTTCAAATGACAGAATAAAAATGTTCATTAAATAGCATTTAATATTCTGTTAATTTTGATATATAATACCCCTATATTTAGAGAGGATTTGAATGCTTTAAAAGCTTTTGAATATCTCTGGAAAATTATTAAAGAAAAACGGTAACGGTTTGCATTTAAACGGGCCGGCCCACCGGCTTTAAAAGCCGAGACCGTTACCGGTCGGCCGACCGAGCGCATTAACGCACGCTCTCTCTCGCTGACGCTGGGTCCCACCCGACCGACCGTTGCCCCGAAACGGTCGTCTTCCCCGCACCCGCGAGCGCCGGACCCGACTCGCCGGCCGTTTCTCCCCTCGCCGGATCTCTCTCCCCTCTTAACTCCCCGCACTCCCAACGCCCCTATATAAACCGGACACTCCCCGCATCCATTCCCCCCCCCCCGAGCCCCCTTTCTCTCTCACCGAGACGCTGTCAATTGCTCGCCGGAGTAGCCACCACCACCGGACCTCCCGTCGAGCGTAGCCACCGACTCCGTCCACCGTTCGCCCCACCGTTGCCACCAATCGACTCCGGAGAACCGTCGCCGTCGCCCGGACCACTTCCCCGTCTTCCCCGACCACCGGAATGCCTCGCCGTCGTCCTCGCTGCCTTCGGATCACCGGAGAAACCCCGACACCGGCAACCTCCCCCCCGTAAGCTCCCTCGACCATCGGATCCCGAATCAACGACCGTGATTAGATCGGATTTATTCCGAACCGTTTTCTTCTTCTGATCGGTCGCCCGCCCGTAGCTCTCGCACGCACACCCCCCCTTAGCCAATAAGACAGCGCCACGTAGCCCCCTGACCGTCGCAAATCATTTTTCTTTTTCTGTTTTTGTTTTAATTAACAGAATGTTTTCAAAATTTGTTTTGCTTATATCTTTTAATCTATTTAGTGTTTTGAGTTGATTCTTTTTGCAATATCTCACAATTTTCATGTAGTTTCACCCTGTACTTTTAAATTTTAAATTTGAACTATAATTTGAATTGAATCAAATTTGCTTAAAATCTTCAAATCTGTATAACTAGAGTTTGAAAATAGATTTTGACATGAATCTTTTTGCTACTGTTTGGTATTGGTTAGGACTAACTCCATGTTTAGTTTGAGGATTTTTAGGATGATTTTGAATAGTGTTTTAGCTATAAACAGAATCTTCCTAGTATTATAATATAGTTTTATATATTTAATTTTAATTAGTTTGATTTAGAATTGGTTTTATTTGTTTACTAGTTGTTGGTTGATGTTTGTGAGTTACAATATTTTTGTTGTATGCTTATTGAGTGCTTGTTTGCTTCGTTAGATTATCCGGAGTGCGAAGCTTGTTACTTAGAGTCACTCACGTACGAAGATCATCAATCAGGCAAGTCACTTTGATCATGTTTAGCCATGTTTTATATGCATTAGTTCTACCATCTCCCCAATTGCATGCAAGATAGGTTAGTTGGAAACTTGGTTACATTGTAGTAGTATCATGTGGTAGGTACCCCCTCAAACTCTTTGACACATTGGCCCCGGGAAACGTTGTTTTACTTTTTGCTATGCTATTAGTAGACGGGGTTGGTTGTGTGATTCACGAGAGTTGAGAGAGTTATAATTTCAAGACCTACATAATGATCAAGATTTAAGACTCCGAGTTTTCAACATACCTCTGGGTGGATGATGGTTGAACGGCACCCTGGAGAAACCAGTGGATTTGCCTAGGTGATGCTGGAGATGGCCGGTATTCACGCGGAAAGGTCCACCCAGGCACAAAGAGATGGATGGATGCTTTAAAACCCAAGGCTTACCTGCACAGCCACAAGTCATTATGGGCTCTGGCTTGGTTGGATATCGTGGTGACCCTGGACAGGCGGTGCTACGAGAGGTAGAAGAACGGTAGGAAAGGATGGGCACCGACAGAGTCGCAGGGAAACCCTTTGGAAGACCATGTTTTGGTCATCCGTTTCTCAAACACCCTGAAGTGCGAGAAATCAAACAGAGGCGGCCAAATCTTGTGGGGAACGTGCGCAAAACTCTGCAGAGTATTCCAAACCTAATCGATTAGCCGTGTCCACGGTCATGGACGACTTGAGCCAAAGGAATTGAAACTTCCGGAACTCTCAACACAATTAATATGATGATGTGGGTATTAACAATTTTGGGTATGAGAATTGGTTGGTGGAACCATCTCATTAATCAACCAACTTAGTAATATTTTGCTTAGCCTCTCTCTTGATGTAGGAAAAACTTGGCTTTACGCAAAAACTTACACCACCACCTGCCATATAAGCATATAGACTAGCTGATTATTTTCACCCCTCTCTTGTGACTTTGCCGGCATATTCCATATGCTGACCTACACGGCTGCAACGTATCATGTTGCAGAGTATTTTTCCGACCAGGAGTGAGGAAGCGTTCTATGCTCAGTGAGATGCCCTTGGAGTCGGATGGACTCATCTACCGTCGACGCTTCCGCAAGATTTAGATATTCTCATGAGTTGGCCTTTGGCCACTTTATTGTAATATTTATTGTAATAAAGGACTCGATATGAGATTTGGATTAATATAATGCTGTGTGATTTCCCTTTGACATATACATTGATGTACCGTGTGTGTACCAGCATGATCTTGGGATGGTACGGAAACACCGGAGGCTTGACCTTTCAGGTCGGGTCGCTACAGCCGGTGTATGTCGATGCGCAGTCCTCCGGGATAAACTGGTTGGGAGACACCCCGCGTGGAGTGGCTCTTGAGGAGCTCGGTCGGCTCGTGCAGTTGAGGAGCGGGGAGGAGCTAGTCGCCTCCGATCTAGTGACGGCCTTCATCATGCGCTGGGTGTTGCCTCTCCAGATGAGGCCGCATTGGATCTGCGACATGTCCGACCGCCGAGAGGCCTGCCGGTTGACGACCGTCAACCTAACGTCGGCTCAGGCAGCGAGGCGGGTGAACGCCATCACAACATTCAAGTTGGCTCTGGCGTGATGGACCTCCGGCAAGGAGTTGTACGACTGCCTCAACCGAGCTTCCCTGGTATGTTTCGTCGAGGCGGCCCTTTTGTTCGAATCCTCCCAGCCGGCACCCGTCGTTACTTCTCCATGCTGACCACAGTTGTTCGTGTGATAAAACACGCCGGATGGCCTGCACCCCCAGATCTTAGAGGCGAAGTGCGACCACTCCGACTCTGAGGATTACAAGCAGGGAGGTCCGCCCGAAGAGGGGTCCGACTCCTCAGGGGAGGTCGAGGAGGCACCCGACCCGGGAGCCGGTGGGCCCAGCGGAGCTAGAGGGTCCGGCGCGGCCGGAGAGCCCAGCGGAGCCGGTGAGTATCCTACTGGTCCCATGATCAGGGACTGGACCGATGACGATGATGACAATGATGATGATGTGATGATCCTGAACACGCCTCCCCCTCAGTTTAGCAGGGCCGGCGCGGGCGGAGCGAGGAGTGGCTAGCTCGTGCCCCGATGGTCGGAGCCTTCAGCCGGGGGAAGAGGCTGGCTCAGGAGGAGCCGATGACCCCGCCTCTTGCCAGTAACCGGGTGAAATTGGCTGCACAGAAGCCACCGGCGCACGCTAGGCGGGTTCTGCCCATCGTTACTGGGTAAGTGCCTTCCTTCTTGCGTGGGTTCCTTTCCTAGTTGTGGGTCGGCGGGTGCTTGACCCTTATGTGCTTCAGGGACACCATCGAACTCCATGATGTGGATTCGATGGTCGACCTGATGGAAGCCACGAGCCTGCCGGCCAACGAGCATGCAGCCACCCAGCACGAGGAGAAGAGGAGGCTCGTGGAGCTGCGAGCCTCAACGTCCGGAGCCCAAGGCGGGGCCTCGCACTCCGGGACCTCGAGTGGTGGGAGGCGGAGGAGGTCTGCGGACCTTGCGTGGGCGTCCGATTCGGCGACGGAATCAACCCGTCTGTCGAGTGAGCCACGAGGGGCGGCTATGGAGCCGGCCGCGACCCCGCCTGCGGAGGAGGCGGCCCGATCGGGGGAGGTGGCTATGGAGCCGGCCCTCGAGGATGCCCGGCCGATGGTGCCGGACGTGACGCCACCTACGGCCGAGCCGTCCCGGGTCGACGTGCCAGAGGTTCCGATGGCCCCGGAGGTGGCACCGGAGGCGCCGGCCATGGAGACGGAGGCACTGTCCATCGCGGTTGCCGCGTCGGGCCGGCAGGAGGAGGAGACAGCGCCAGCACCGAGCGAGGGGCAACTGGGGACCGATTCCCGTGCGGCCGGCACCGTGGCGAACGTCGAGACGGGTAGTGACGATAGCCGGACCCGGAGGTCCATGGTCAACATGATCCGGGACTAGGAGGAGCTAGCGCGCGTGCCTACCCTTTCGGCTCCCCCGGCCGGCAGGCCGGTCCCCGTGTTCGGGGAGTTGGGGAGCATCCTGGAGCGGTGTCGCAAGGAGCTTTCCTGGTTCGCGGAGGCAGCCAACACCACCCTACGGCACGAGGAGGTAAGTGTCGTTATCCATGTTGAAAGTTTTAGTGGGGGCACGCAAGCGCACCCACTGGGTGTAGCCCCCGATATGCAGGCCAGCTAACCGGCTACGGGGCAGCCGGGCCGGATCTCCTTGGCGCCTTCAGATTTTGACTTCCTGTGGCAGGTAAGGAATGCCCGGTGGCAGGAGCTATTTGATGAGGCGGTCTCCACCCACAACCGTGGCAAGAATGGCTTCCACCGGCTGGAAGAGGAGCTGGCGCGTGTGCGAGGTACCTTTGGTCTTGTGGGGGCGTAGCCCCCGCGAGCCGCCAGCCAGCTGCTTGGCAGCTGGGAAGGGTCTGGAGTGTCCGGATGATGCCAGTTTTACTACGCAGGGGAGCTGGCCACCCTTTGGGAGTACAAGATCGGGGCGGTCTCCGAGCGGGACCAGCGGGGGTAGAGCGTCCAGGCGGTCACCCAGGAGAAGGACCGGCTGGACGCCCTACTGGTGGACGGATAGGCGGCCCAAGACCGCCTGCGAGCTGACGTGGCACGGGAGGTGACGGCCAAGGAGAAAGCCATCAAGAAGGCGGCTGCCGCCACTCAATGGATTGCCGTCCTCCAGAACGAGGAGACCCACCTCGAGAGGATGCTCGAGGAGCGCAAGGTTTCCCATGCTGAGGCGGAGGCGGCGTTTGAGTCAGAGCGGGATTCATCGCTCCACTTCTCCATCGAGTTGGACAATTCCATCGAGCATGAGTGCCCATTTTTCTTTTTTCAGCCGGTTGCTTTCTTCTTGTCTTTGAGTCGCTCTCTTCTCGATCTTCCCTTTCTTCTTTAGGGCGCTTCCCGAAAACCTAGCGCCGCGCTGAGTGTGCCGTCGAGGAGCACCGAGAATATCTCTGGGCGCGCGGGCGCACCATCGAGGATGATGCCGCGTGGAGTATGGCGGATCATGGGCTCGCCATAGAACACCGGCTGATCCACCTCGAGCGGAGCATGGAGTGGATGAAGACGCCCGTCATGGAGGTTATCGTCGCCTTGTGGCGGGGTCGAGGTTCTCCGGAGAGCCACGTGGCCTTGTGGCCGGAGCATGCTGTGGCCCGGCTCGAGGTCTCGAAAGCGTCAGCGGCTCGAGCCAGCGCGCAGATGGCACTCTGGTTCGTCACCTCGTGGTACTGCGGTGTTGACTTGGACTCGCTGGCCACTATGCAGGACGAGCCGACCGAGGAGAGGGCGGCCCACGAGCCTATCATCGTCCATCGGGCCAACGAGCTCGCATTGTATGTCGATCCGGACGAGCTCCTGCCGGCCCTTGGCGAGGACGGCGAGCCGGTTGTCGAAGACTCCTTCGACATCCCCCAAGGTCCGGAGGATGAGGAGGTCGCCGATGAGAGCACCGACTCCAGCATCGAGACAGCTAGGACCATGGAGGCTGCCCTAAAGGCCAAGGAAGCGAACCCGAACTTTGCGACCACCTCCGGGACAAGAGTCGAGCCGTCCGGCGATGCGCCGGCTAGAGACGCGCCAGTGGCCTGAGCCCCCGGGCGTCTTATCTTTTCTTTTGTTATTTCTCCTGCATGTTAGACTCAAGTCCACCCACTGGGTGGGTAATGTAATGAATCGTAATGGCCATGTGCCTCTTTTACTTTATATTTGTGCTTTGAATGCTTAATGTGTTTGCCTATCATGCGTGCCTGCTCGTCCTTACTCCCTTTTTGCCCCTTTGGTTCTGTTTGCTCGACCCCTTTCCCCTTTGGTTTCGTCCCTGCCAGCCTGCCAGCCGGGAGCGGGTCTGTAGCTGGGTCCGGGTGTCCGCCTCGAGGGAGCCGGTTCTAAACATAGGAACCGCGAGAGTTTTTGGGTAAGTTGAGTGGCAGAGGAGAGGCGGTAGTCTGGCTAGACTTAGCTGGCAACCCCCTTGCAACCGATATTTCGTGTGCGCTAAGTTTCGCCACCCCGAGGCCCCATCACTTGGAGAGCCGAGAGCCGGTCTGTAGGTGGGAGGGGTGGGAGGGCTTGCATACTTCACACTACTTGGTCAATTTCAGGAGAGGTGACCTAGGACTAGCCGGAGAGCCCCCGTGCACCGGAGCCAGGTCGGGTAGCCGGTGAGTGAGAAAACCTTGGAGGGAAACGAAAAGAGCGTGCCCCAAGAGTCGGCCTGGGGCACCCATTGCATTCATAAGCCCAAAAGGGGAGGGATACATACATACACTGGGTTTTTCAGTAGTAAAACGGACGGAGGAGCGCCACGTTCCATGGGTGCTCGGTCTCCTCGCTGGAGGCGTCTCTCTTGCGCTTCTACAGCTTCTAGGCGTCTATTAGGTAGTACACATTGTTGTGCAGCACCTTGCTGATTTTGAACGGGCCCTCCCATGGGGAGGACAGCTTGTGCTGGCCGGCTGTCCGCTGGATCTGCCTAGGCACCAGATCCCCTTCGCCGAAGGAGAGCGGCCAGATCCGCTTGCTATGATAGTGTCGGAGCTTCTGCTGATAGATGGCCGTCCGGCTCAAGGCTAGTTCGCGGGCTTCTTCGAGTAGGTCAATGTCGTCTTCTCTTGCCTCCTTTGCCTCCTTCTCCATGTATAGGGTGACCAAGGCGAGTCAAACGCAATATCGGTGGGACTGATCGCCGGACAAGGAAGATGGGTGTGTAGCCGGTCGATCGATTGGGAGTGGTCCCGAGGCTCCAAAGGACGGGCGGCACCTCGTCGACCCACTAGCCGAACGACCTCACCAACGACGTTGCGAGTCGGGGCTTGATGCCGGACAAGATTAGGCCATTCGCCCTCTCAACCTGGTCGTTTGACTTTGGGTGAGCGACGGACACCAGGTCGAGCGGATGCCCTTCTTGGAGCAGAAACGCACAAGCGCGCCGTTGGTGAAGTTTATGCCATTGTCGGTGATGATGCGGTGGGGGAGGTCATAGCGTACCGTGATGTCGTCGATGAACCGGACGACCGTGGGGCCATCCGGCTTCTTGATCGGCCTGGCCTCGACCCACTTGGTGAATTTGTCGACGACCACTAGCAGATGCGTCATGCCGCCTCGTGCGGTCCTGAAGGGACCCACCATGTCCAACCCCCAGACGGCGAAGGGCCATGAGAGGGGGATGGTCTGGAAGGACAAGGCCGGCAGGTGGATCTACGTGCTGAAACGCTGGCAGCCCTCGCATTCTTGGACCAACTTCTTGGCCACCTCCAAAGCGGTTGGCCAGTAGAAACAGTGGCGGAAGGCCTTGGCCACTAGGGTCCTGGAGGCGGTATGGTGCCCGCACTCACCCTGGTGGATGTCGAGGAGGATCTCCTGACCCTTTTCCGGCTCGACAAACCATTGGAAGACGCCGGTGGTGCTGCGGTGGACGAGCTCGCAATTGATGATGCTATGGGCCGAGGCCTGATGCTGTATTTGTCTTGCCGTGGCCTCGTTCGGGGGGAGCTCGCCGCACATAAGGAACGTCGGGATGGGCTGGTCCCATGAGGGAGCCGAGACGGGAGCCGGCTCGGGAGCCCTCGGGCCTAGGTGGTCAGTCCCCGGGACCGGCTCGCCAGCCCCTGAGACCGGCTCGCCAGCCCTCGGGCCGGCGACAGCCGGAGGAGCATTAACTGCCATCATGACAGCCGCGGCACTGGGGCTGGCTGCCTCGGATGCAACCGGCTCATCTGGTGCCGGCAAGGCAGCCGAACTTGATGGAGCCGGTGGCGAGGTCGCTAGGGGAGAAACCGGAGCCGCCGACGAGCCGGTAGCGTCAGACGGCATGAAGATGGACTCTAATTCCGGGGAAGGCTTGATCGATGGTTTGAGCAGCCACTCGAGGGAGACGCCGTCCGGGATGTCCTACTGAGTGGAGCCAATTTTTGCTAGTGCGTCGGCCGCCTCGTTGTCCGCCCGAGGGATGTGGTGGAACTCACAACCCTCAAAGGAGCCGATGAGTTGTTGTACGAGGAAGCGATAACTGGCCATGTTGGCGTCCCTGGCGTCCCATTCGCCAAAGACCTGTTGCACCACGACGTCAGAGTCGCCGAAGCATAGGATATGCCTGATGCCAATCTCCTTGGCCAGCCGAAGGTCGTGGACGATGGCCTCGTATTCGCCTACGTTGTTGGAGGTGACGAAGTAGATCTAGAGGGCGTACTTGTGCTGGTCACCTTTTGGAGAGGAGAGGACTATGCCGGCACCCAGGCCGGTCCTCATTTTTGAGTCGTCGAAATGCATCTGCCAATGCATGGAGTCTGGGGGAGGCGACACAAACTTGGTCTCCGCCTAGTTGACGAGGAAGTCGGCCAACGCTTGCGACTTGATGGTGGTACGCGTCTCGTACCGGATCGCGTGGTCGGCAAGGGTGATGACCCACTTGGCGATACGGCTAGTGGAGTCCCGGTCGCTCATGATCTCGCCTAGCAGGGCCGTGCTCACCACGGTGATGGTGTGCTCCTGGAAGTACTGCTTGACCTTCCTATCAGCGAAGTATATGCCATAGCACATCTTCTGGTAGTGGGGGTAGGTTTGCTTGGAGGCGGAGAGGACCTCGCTAAGGTAATAGACGGGGCGCTGGATCGGCAGGGATTTGCCCTCCTCCGGCCGCTCGACCACCAAGACGACGCTAATGACGTGAGTGGTCTCCGTGATGTAGGTGAGCAAGGGCTCCTTCTCAGCCGGCGTGGCCAGGATGGGTGTGCGGGTGAGAGCCCGCTTGAGGCCACGGAAGGCCTCGTTCGCCTCGTCAGGCCAGTCGAACATGCCCAACTTCTTTGTGTGACCCGGCTCAACCAGAGCCGTCCTGCAAAGAAGCCTGTAGAGGGGCAGGGCCTTCTCCCCTTGTCGTCTGATGAACCGGGTGAGCGAGGCGAGGCAGCCGGTGAGCTTTTGGATGTCGTCGAGCCGGGTCGGCTTGGGCATGCGCTCGGTAGCGCAGATATTCTCTGGGTTAGCTTCGATGTCGCGGACGGACACGAAGAAACCCAAGAGCTTGCTGACTGGGATGCCGAAGACGAACTTCTACGGGTTGAGCTTGATCTTGTACTCGCGCAGGTTCACGAAGGTCTCCCGGAGATCGTCGAGAAGGCTGAAGTGCTTCTTGGTTTTGATGACAATGTCGTCGACGTAGACGTGGACATTCCTACCTATCTGAGGCAGGAGGCACTTCTGCATGCACCGCTGGAAGGTGGCGCCTGCGTTCTTCAGGACGAAGGACATGGTGATATAGCAGTAGGCCCCAAAGGGCGTGATGAAGGAGGTCTTGAGCCAGTCCTCCAGATCCAACTTGATCTGGTGGTTGCCGGAGTAGGCTTCCAGGAAGGAGAACAAGTCGCAGCCGGCCGTGGAGTCGATGACTTGATTGATCCGCAGCAGGGCGAAAGGGTCCTTGGGGCATGCCTTGTTCAGGCTGGGGTAGTCGATGCACATGCGCCAGGTCTTGTTCTTCTTCAGCACCAGGACTGGGTTGGCCAGCCAGTCAGGGTGGAAAACTTCCATGATGAAGTCGGCTGCGAGGAGGTGGGCGATCTCTTATCCTATAGTGCACCGCTTCTCCTCAGAGAAACGATGTAGGCTCTGCTTGACCGGTTTAACGTCCGGTCGGACGTGTAATTTGTGATCGGCGAACTTCCTCGGAACCCCCGGCATGTCACTGGGTGACCACGCAAAGATGTCCCGATTCTCACGGAGGAAGTCGACGAGCTCGCCTTCCTATTTGCTGTCGAGGCAGGTGACGATGGTGATGCACTGAGCGGGGTTGGCCGGGTCAAGCGGGATCTGCTTGGTGTCCTTGGACGGCTGGAAGGAAGCCTCGCCAACCGATTGCGAGGGAGGAGCCTGCACGGCCTGCTGGCTGGCGGCGAGGGCCACGAGCCAGTTGAGCTGCCGCTTTTCCTCGGCTATCTCCAGGGCCTCGGATAGCCGGCTGCCGTCTCGAGCGCACTCGAGCGACATCTTGTAGTCACCTACGATAGTGATGATTCCTTTGGGGCCTGGCATCTTGAGCTGAGGTAGGCGTAATGGGGGACCGTCGTGAACTTGACGAGGCGGCCGGCCCAGCAGCGTGTGGTAGGGATTCACGAGGTCCAGTACCTCGAACAGCACCGGCTCGCGGCGGAAGTGGCCGGGGCCGCCGAAGAGGACGTCAAGCTAGATTTTGCCGACAAGGGAGCAGGACTTTCTAGGCACGATGCCATGGAAAACCGTCTGGCTCGCCTGTAGGTCTTCTATTTTTAGCCCCAGCTTGCGCATCGTGTCGTGGTAGAGGATATTGATTCTGCTGCCACCATCAATCTGCACCCGCGAGAAGCTGCAGGTGAGCTTCTTGGTGGCGATGGTGGGGTCGAGGACCAGGGCGTAGCTGCCAGACTCAACATCATAGCCGGGTGATCTACCTGGCTCGAGGTGACCGGCTTCTCCGACCAGTGCATGAACCAGGGAGTTGCTGGCATGGTGGTGCTCACCTCATGATGGAGCTGGCGCTGAGCATGTTTGCTCGTCTCTTCACTGGTGAAGACGGCGTAGCAGCCGTCCTGGTTGGGGAACTGGTCGTGCAGGCGGCCGTCGTTCTGGGCCGAGGCCGGAGCCGACACACGGGCATGTGGCGCGGGAGGAGCCAGAAGGTCGCCCCCCGGGCCAGTCGCTGTGAGAAGCTGCACTGCCAGAGCGTGTGCGTGGAGGGCTTGGCCCCGGAGTGGTTCTTGCAGGGGAGGTCGAGCATCTACTCGAACGTGAGCTTGGGCTGCCAGACAGCCTTGCCAGTGCACCGACGCTAGCTGGAAGATTGGGCAACTGGCTCCTGCTCCTTGATGGTGGCAACCTGCCGGCTCCCATAGCGGGAGTCGGGCTGGTCATTCTTGCACTTATTGTTCTGTGGCTGTCAGTTGTCGCCAGCCGGTCCGGATGCCGCCCGTGTCGGTGTTTCCTTGGCAGGTGGGGTCATCTTGACCCAAATGGCGGAGTCGGCCATGGCGTACTTGTCCGCCTTCGTCATGAGCTCGGCGAGCGTCGTCGGCTCGGAGCACAGGAGCTTGTGCTTGAGGGGGTTGCCATCACGACAGCATTCAATGAAGTACTGTATGCTTGCACCTCGTGCACCCCCTCATAGGAGTTGCAGAGCTCGGTCCACCAGGTGAGGTAGTCACGGAGGGACTCGTCTAGCCCCTGAACGCACATGGCTAGTTCACGGGGGCGGCCAGGCCGCTTCTGGGTGCCGGTGAAGTTGCGGACGAAGGCCTCCTCGAAGTCCGTCTAGGTGTTGATGCTGCCGGCTGCCGGGCTGTTGAGCCAGGTGCGGGCCGAGCCGATCAGCATGAGGGGAGCATAGTGGATGGCTACGCACTTGTTGCCCCTGGCGATGTCGACTGCAGTGGTGTAGTCGATCAGCCAGTCTTCGGGTTTGGCAACCCTGTTGTACTTCGGGGTGTCTTGGGGGGAGCGTGAAGCCGGTCAGGAACGGCTCGTTGCAGATCCGAAGGCCGAAACATGCCGGGCCAATCGAGCCCTCCTCCTCGAGGAGAGCCGGCTTCGCAAGCTGGTCGATGCGGAGACAGGCGTCGTTCTCGCTGCGGGGGACACGTGGTCCGAGCCGGGCCGAGAGCTCATGGCGGATGACAGGAGGGAGGGATCGTTCTGGCTCGCGCCGTGGGGTTGGCGTGTGCCCACGGCTGCGTCGGCTGCCGACAGCCGGTGCCTCGTGGTGGCGGCTGCTGCGAGGCGGGTCGTTGGTGCGCCGGCTGTTTATAGCCGGCTACTCGTTCCCTGATAGCTGAGGGTGCTGGGGGTTGCCCGCCTCGACCCGGCAGCTGGAGGCGCGAGGGGAGCAGGAGTGCTGAGCCGGCTGACGGCCAGCAGTCCCCGTGCCCTCGCGCTCGAGCCGGGGGCCTTCAGAGTCGGCGCCTCCTCCCGCTAGAAGATGTTGCTGCGCGTCGGCGGCGGCGATGAGGTCCTTGATGTGACGCTCGCGGGCAGCATGTTCTTCGCCCTCCAAGGTAGCCAAATCCTCGTAGACTAGCTTGCAGGACCGCAAGTTGGCTGCGGGGGTGTCATAGACGGGCATGTTGCCTCCCAAGATTTCGACAACCATGCTACCGCAGTCGCGCACAACCCCACGCCGTCTGGGCTCGATGCCAGTCGGGGTGAGACCATAGGCGGAGGCGTACTTCCGCTGAGCAGCCTCCATGCGGCGCCGCGTGGCCATGAGGGCGCTAGTGTCTTCGAACAGGAGGCGGCGAGCTGCCTCTAGCTCGGCCATGGCGACGTTAGGGTTTGCCGTCAGGACAATGGGGGTGCTCAGGCCTCGGAGGGCCACAGCGAGCGGGTCGGAGGTGCCGACGCGGGCCGCGGCAGTGTCGGCCTGGGCCCGCACACGATCAGAGGAGGTGGAGGAGATGATGGCCATCGCTCCCACACGATCGTGAGAGCTCCCGGACTAGGTCGCAGCGAGTGCACTCACAGCCGTGGGCGGATCGACGCAGACGAGCACCTGGCTAGGGTACTCATCGGCGACCGGTGCTTCCACAAGGCTTAGCCTACCGAAGCGCTCGGTGAGCGCATCGATGTCGAGCGCGAGGTCAACGGAGAGGCCCGTAGGGCCTGCCGGAGCAAGCCCCATGATCCCGTGGTTTTGCCTAGACGTGCGGCGATGGCGGGGAATGGCGTGGGGTCCCGCCCGGAGCATGAATCCCACCGGCGCCGCGTACGGCCCCATGGTGGGTGCCAACTATCATCGTTTTCTCATGACAGATGCCATCGGTAGGCTTATCGAAGGTGGTTGGGGCCGAAGGATGCCGACGGGCTCCGGGTGCGGCATTAGGCACAAGAGGTGGAGACACATGATGTACCCAGGTTTGGGGCCCTCCATGGGAGGTAAGACCCCTAATCCCGCTTTGTTTAGTTGATGGATGGGTATGTTTAAATGGTTGCTCCTGGAGGTGAGTCTAGAGGAGGAAGAAGGAGCGGCCGGCTCGTCTTCCTCTATTACGAAGGGTGAGTGTATGGGAAGCGTCCCGTGGATGTGTATGTGCGAGAGAGGTCATCCTTATTGCATGGGGGGTTCGGGGGGTTTTATAGGACAACTCCGCAGCTTTACAATACTCCTAAGGTACATAAATGAGGGGCCCGACTGGAAGCCTCTCCGGCTGACTAGGGGGTTCCGCCCCTCAAGCCGTCTCGTCGCCCGTAGGGTCCACCGGCTGAGCGGTCTCATCGCCCGCTAGGGCCCGCCAACCGGCTCCGCGATTGGGCCCCGCCCACCTGCTACGACATGGGTCGCCCGCGTGGCGTCGTCTAGTGCCAACCAGCCAAAGTCTCCGGTACGGCCGGCTGCATTGTAGCCCCGCCGGAGAAGGTAATCGAGTGGGCGGGGGCGTGTCGGCACTGTTCCCCCGCCCGGTCGCGGTCGCCAAGGTAAGCGGCTCAGACGGCCGAACTGTAGCCACACGCGCCCGTGCGTCAGCGGCCACTATGGCTACATTGGCGTCCGTCGTCACGGTCACGTCGTGTCGTCATACCCGCGCGCAGAGGGACGGGACTGGTGTGTTGGAATATGCTCTATAGGCAATCATGCGCTCGCCGCACCTCCCCCCTACCATGAGGCCTTGTCGCGCCCATCGCAGCCAGCCACCACCCCCGCTGTCGCCTACTGCCCTGGCCGCTAGCGCTGGCCTCGTCGGCCGCTGGCCACCGAGCCCCTGGCCGCCGGCGTCATGTGCCCGATGAGCCCTCGGCCTCGCTCCGGCCCGATCTGGTTAGTGGGGGCTAACCACCCCACTAACCCCACCCCGTGTGACAATTACAGAGGGTGCACATTGCCCGCTTAACTAATTATAGATAAAACAATTAAAAAGTAAATAAATAAATGAATATATAAATTAATTAATTATCAAATTAATTAAATTAATTAAGTAGGTAATTAATTAGTTAATTAACTTGTTAATTAGTCATCACAATATGACATGTGGGGTCCATCCCCATTTACACTAATTAAATTTGATTAATTAATTCCGTTAATTAATTAACCTAAATAGAGAATGACAGGTGGGTCCCATCCCCCTAATTAAACATGTTTAAGACTAATTAAACTAAATAAAAGTGTGTGTATGACATGTGGGACCCACTGGTCAGGTTTGACCAGTCAAACCCTGTTGACTGCTCATGTCAGCATGACATCATGCTGATGTCATAATTCTGATTATTGAATTAAAATAATCTATTTTAATTTCTGAATATTACTAAAACTTTAAAATTAATATAAAATAAATCGTAAGTCAGATGAAAAAGGTTTGAACATGAAAGTTGTTCAGAAGAATCCCACGAATCCGAATACGTAGTGAGTTAGTCTGTCACGTGCTCCTAGATAGAAAACATGAAACTTTTCCTTTCGTTTCCTCTGTCTGGTAGAAGCCTGAGGCCCGGGAAATATCGTTAGATATTCTCCCGCTTCGTTTGCAACGTGTAGTACTACGTTAGTGCATGCCTAGCTCTGCATATTGTCATGTCATGCATGCGATGCATCTGTTTGCTTTATATTTATTGTTTCTTCCCCCTCTTCTTACCGGTAGACCCCGAGACTAACGCTACCTCCGGGTACGACTACACCGTTGACGATCAGACCTTTGCCACAGAGAAGAAAGGCAAGCAACCTCTCCCCCGTGAGCATTCCGATATCGCCCATTCTTCCCTCTCATTCTTGCATTAGATTTGACTACTACATTAGCTAGCTCCTATTTCTGATGTATAGCCTGTTTTTGATAAACTGCTACTATACCTGCAATCATATCAACTATTTAGTATATGTTGCTCAATGAATCCCTAGTGACCCCCTTAGTCCCAGTTGCCCCTACTTCTTCATCATTGACTCGACGACTCGAAGACCCGAAGACTCGGTCAACCGACCAACGAGCCAGGCCCCTCACATCACCGCACACCCCTTTAGTATGGCACTGCAAAGCTACTACTGAGTGTCAAGGGTGATACCTCACTTAGCACTCCCAATGTTAATTCTGTAGCGTAGCTAATCGATCGTGGGTATCGAGGGTGATTCCTCCTTCCCATTTATCTATAGCGACTCTTGTCATACACATACCTCGAGTGGGATCCATAGAGGGTGATTCCTCGGATATCCACTTGGTGTATAAACACACAGTTACTTCAACTTGACATTGTTTACATGTGAAATACGGGACTGGAGGGACATGCGGTACCACCCTGGTTGAGGTGGACCTGAGTTCCTAACATTCTTGAGATGGGTCGGCCCCAAGGGTACCCGTGTGTAAGATGTGGTGGGATGTGCCGGTAAGGCATCCAAAAGGGTGATGATGAGGCATGGACTGGCGAGAGAGGCCTTTGCCACACACACTCGAGACGGGGCGACGGAACTGCGCTTTATGGGTCGCGCTTGCCCCGCATTAATGAAATGCTAATTGGTTGGGTATTTGATCTGAGTTGGTCGTTTGAACTTCTACGCACCAAACCTTCACGTGGGAGAAGTTATGGGTACTCAGCGTCTTTGTATCAGCCGAACCTCTTCGGACGTTAGCAATGGAGCGTCGCACGCCAGATTGGGATGGAAGGTACAACTCTCGGACTGAAGTGTGCTAGGTCTGCTTCCGGCGGCGTGCGCATCGTGCAGGATTGCAAGGGCAAGTGGGCCCATGAACCTGCACGCTTAGGATTTAGACCAGCGGGCTGGCCTCTTCGTTGAGCCTACATGGGGCAACGACATTTTGGATCCTGAGGCCGGGCATTACCCAGGAAAGTGTGTCCGGCCGGAGTGATCAAGCGTGTTGGACATGCGGTGCACCCCTGCAGGGATGAATTCATCTAGTCGAATAGCCGTGTCCACGGTAACAGGATGACTTGGAGTTGTACCTTGACCTACTATAACTATAATTGTGACTCTAAATTGAAATGAATGTTTGACTCCAGGATTGCTTCCTCGAAGGGAGTCGAGGAAGAACCTCTGGGCATGGTTACTTAATAAAATTGCTACAATAAAATGACTATATGTGAGATATCAGTCTACTCTCTTCTATTGCTGCAAGGTGCTGAAGATGCTAGTCTTCGATATGACTAGGCCTTCCCCCTATTCTTGCTTTCTGCAGTCAGCCGAGATATAACCCCTCCCATTGATAATGATGCATACTTAGCATAGTTCTGATGGCAGTCTTGCGAGTACTTTGGATGAGTACTCACCGCTACTTTGCTTCCTCTTTCCCCTTCAATTCGGTTTTTCCATTCAGATGATGGAGCCCGGGCTCTCTCTTACGCCAGAGATGACGACTACACAACCACAGGAGCCTGCTACTACATGGAGGCGGCCCCCGACCAGCAGTAGGATAGGCGGTTCCCAGGCAGGAGGCCTCGCCTCTTTTGATCCGTTGTTATGTTTGTGCTAGCCTTCTTAAGGAAAAACTTGTTTAACTTATGTCTGTACTCATATATTATTTGCTTTCGCTAACTCGTGCTTGTCGAGCTTTGTATTCGAGCCCTCGAGGCCCCTGGCTTGTAATATGAAGTTGTATGACTTTAATTTGTGTCTAGAGTTGTGTTGTGATATTGATTAGTGAGTCCCAAATCTTGGTCGTATGCATTGCGTGTATATTTAGCATACAGTCAAAATTGGGGGCGTCACATCCTACAAAACTCTGTGCTTGGAGGCCCAACACAAGTCTACAAGAAGAAGGTTGTGTAGTAGACATCACTGATGAGGGGTTATACTTTGGAGCTACAAGCTCCACAACATAGACCTCTCGAAGGGCCCGCTTCCTCTCTTTCTTAGGTATGTGGGTGGCGTATATCATATTCACCGTTTTGACTTCGGGGGGGAATTTCTTATGACCACCGCCCATTGGACCCCGAGGCTCATCTTCGTCCTTGCTACGTGAACTTTTGCCCTGGTCTTCGGGTTGTATCTGGCCGGACTGTTTAAACACCCAGTAGTTGCGGACTTCAGGAGGGAATTTCTTTTGACCACCGCCCATTGGACCCCGAGGCTCATCTTCGTCCTTGCTACGCGAACTTTTTCCCTGGTCTTTGGGTTGTATCTTGCCGGCCTATTTAAACACCCAGTTGTTGCGATGTGTGTGATTAGCTGGCTTTTCTGAAGTTCCATGGATTTGGCAAGTCATGTCCATGATCTTCTCGAGTTGAGTGGGTCCATCATGATTGCCTTTGGGGGGCTTCTTCCGCTGCCCAGGTCGAGAGTTGCGGAATCCGGCTTTGACCGTCATGTCATCGGCATCGTTACTATTGTGTCGGCGTTTGTTCTTATTGCGCTTCGGCTTTGAGTTGCCATCCTGGGCTTCAGGTGCCATAGGATCTTCAGAATTGTGGTTGCGTCTTGCCAGCAGTTATCTTTGCCTGTGCAAAAGCGGGTCCGGAGGGAGGTGAGGGCGAATATAGTCCGAGGTTTGTCCTGGCCGAGCTAGCGGGCCAGCCACTCGTCCCGAATGTTGTGCCATAAGGAGGCTATGACCTCCTCATCTGGACAGTCGACTATTTGGTTCTTTTTAGTCAAGATCCAATTCTAGAACTGTCGGGCAGACTCGCCGGGCTTCTGGACATAGGTTCCCTAGAAGTTAGAGCGAAACGCGTCTTCCAAGTCTTCCCAACATCCTATGGAGTTTTCGGGGAGGTTGTTTAACCAGTGCCTGGCTGGCCCCTTAAGCTTAAGAGGTAAGTATTTGATGGCATGGAGATCATCTCCTCGTGCCATATGGATATGGAGGACGAAGTCCTCGATCCATATAGTTGGGTCAGTTGTCCAACTGTTCTATATTTAGGGGTTTAAACCCTCCGGGGAACTGATACTGCATTACTTCATCTGTGAATCACAGTGGGTGAGCGGTGCCTCTGACCCGAGCTATGTCCCATGTGTATTCGGCGTTTGTATGGGACCGGTTGCGTTCTCGGCGTCTATGATTTTGGTTGAACCTTGGTCTATATTCTCCCCTTCTATCCGACGAGTAATTTCTGGATCCGTAGATGGATCTTGTATGGCCTGCTCTATGATTTAAGTCGTCGCGCAGGTTGAATCGGTCATTGGGCTCAAATGGCTCCTTACCTTGTCTTTGAGGCATCGCCGGTATATAACCGGTGTCTTTAGACGCTCTGTCATGCCCACGAGGAGGGTGGTCTGGCTTATCATATGCGGTACAATGTGGAGACGGAGTGTCAATGTGCTCATCTTCGAATTGTGGCAGCAGCTGCCTCCGAGGGTAGCTTTTGGGCTGGTTTGACAAACTAGTGTCGTATGCTTCGGTTGAGAGGACTTTCGTCCATCGATCAGTGAGGTCAGCATGTTCGGCTTTGAGTTGCCGCTCTTTGGCCATCAGGCTACGAGCCATTGCTATGAGTCGTTGCTTGATTTCTTCCTGATCCTCGAGGTTGTCAAGGATGTACAAGTCATCGGCTTCTGGTAGGTCTTCCTCCTCGACGGGGGGAAGGTAATCGTCACCTTTGGGGTCCTTGACTGTATCGGGGTCGTTTTGGTCCGCGGGTTCGTCCGGACACTCGAACGGGTGCTCTGGCACATCGGGATGATCATGATCGGCAGGGGCGTTACCATTTCTGCTGCTGATAATAGTTCGTCTTCCCTTTTTGCTTTTGGACTGCTTATGCGATTTCCGGCGCCTTGATGGCACGTCACCCGATTTCTCACCATCGTTGTGAGGCATGTTGTCGCTGCTGGTGGCAGGAGTATCCAGCATGTAAACGTCATATGTAGAAGTGGCGGTCCAACTCTTGGTGTTAACGGGGGTGGGAGCACGGTCCTCTTCATCCATGTATTTTGCCTCCTCGAAGGCATAGTCTAGCACGTCGGTTAAGTCTTCGACGGTGGCTATCAAGTGGGTGGTGGGTGGGTCTAACACCCTCCGGCTCATATAAATGCCGAGGAGGCCTAGGGTTTACACATGGTCGGTTACATGCCGAAGAGATAAACATGCCTATTTACTGTCTGGCTTATATAATTGCTGAGGAGGCCTAGGGTTTACACATGGTCGGTTACATGCCAAAGAGATAAACATGCCTATTTGCTACATCAAACATGGAACACAAGCCATGCTCCTAGAAGCTTCCATCCAAGTAACTGGGCCTTCAGATCATCCAATATTCGGCAAGTGGCCCATACTGTCCGGCCTGTACACAACAGGTCAGCTATCCGAGGACCCCCTAATACAGGAATCCCTCACTCGCACAGACCAAATAGTGGACTCTACTGCCGGATGTGAACGCCTATTGTTCCGGGATGCGTACTCCGGGTACCATTAGATCCTAATGTACGGCCCTGATGAAATAAAAACGGCCTTCATCACCCCATTTGGGTGTTTATGCTACGTCACAATGCCTTTCGGTTTGCAGAATGCTGGTTCTTTTTTCTAGTGAATGATTTAGAAATGCTTGCAGAAACAGATCAGTCGGAACGTGGAGGCCTACATGGACGATATTGTGGTCAAGTCTAGGAAAGGTTCCGACCTCTTCACGGACCTTGCTGAAACCTTCGCTAATTTACGGCACTTTGGAATAAAGTTGAATCTAGCTAAGTGCACATTCTCAATACCTACAGGAAAGCTACTCGGTTTTCTTGTTTCCGAATGAGGGATCAATGCTAACCCGGGCAAGATTGGCGTAATAGTTCGAATGAAGCAGCCAGAGCGCTTACATGATGCGCAAAGGTTGCCAGGTTGCCTTGCAGCCCTAAGCCAATTCATCTCAAGACTCCATGAAAAAGCTCTCCCACTTTATAGATTGAGGGAATCTTGGATTAGGGGGTCGTCGGATAGCCGAACTATAGTTTATGGGCTGGACTGTGTGGGCCTCAAAGGGAGCATTAGACGATCAAAGACAACCTATGCCAGATGGAAGTTTCGAGAAGCCCTGGCGTATTCTCCAAGTTATTAGCTGTAGTTAGACATGTTTATATCTTCGGCATGTAATCAACCATGTTTAAACCCGGAGCACCCTTGGTGTCTATATAAGCCAGAGGGTTTAGGGGTATAGGAGGACAACTCATCTAGGGTTAGCTATTAGATCTCGAGGTAGATCAACTCTGTAACCCCCCAGTTCATCAATACAACCAAGCAGGACGTAGGGTATTACCTCCATAGGAGGGCCCGGACCTGGGTAAATCCGTGTCCCCTTCGTCTCCTGTTACCGTTGATTCTAGTCTCATAGTTCGGGACCCCCTAGCCGAGATCCATCGGTTTTGACACCGATATTGGTGCTTTAATTGAGAGTTCCTCTGTGAGCGCCAAAGGAATCGATGGCCCACCTCCGTTCAGCCGTCATGGCCAGTCCGGAAGCTTTCCCCCCAATCAAAGTATCTAGTTCGAAAGCTTAGAGTTCGTGGCTGATTCACGCGGAACACTTGTCCTAATGGAGCCCTAAACCTTCGAAGAAAAACCTGTGAGCCCGGACGCTTTGACGCCCAAGACATCAGGTCCCATGGTGTAACGCCCCAAACACACCCACCGGTGGTCGTTACTCCTGGCGGGATCTAGACTGGTCTCACAGATCAATACTAGTCTTTTCTGCGCACTTTGTCCTCACTCATGCGCACCCGGGACCAACTTCCCGGTCGGTCACCCATCCTAGAACTACTCCAAGCCAAGCATGCTTAACCTGGGAGTTCTGTTTGAATGGGCTCCCGGAAAAGAAGGAATTCCTTATTCATATGAGTAGTTTATCATCCCTAATAAGCCAGGCTATCACATACACCACCACTCAGAGGAACCGACGTCCTCGTCGGGTCATCCCTCTTGGCACAAACGTCTGTGCTTCAAGTCCGATACATGTGTCATTCCTTGTGCCACGACGGGTTAAAAACTTCATGAACAATATGACCATGCACCTGTCGGCAAACATTCGTGTAACTGTGAGGGTCGGCTCTAATACCAATTTCTAACGCCCCAGACACACCCGCCGGTGGTCGTTACTCCTGGAGGGATCTAGACTAGCCTCACAGATCAATACTAGTCTTTTCTGCGCACTTTGTCCTCACTCATGCGCACCCGGGACCAACTTCCCGGTCGGTCACCCATCCTAGAACTACTCCAAGCCAAGAACGCTTAACCTGGGAGTTCTGTTTGAATGGGCTCCCGGAAAAAAAGTAATTCCTTATTGATATGAGTAGTCTATCATCCCTAATAAACCAGGCTATCA
The DNA here is from genome assembly GCA_022496015.1 of Hordeum marinum. Taxonomy (NCBI): domain Eukaryota; kingdom Viridiplantae; phylum Streptophyta; class Magnoliopsida; order Poales; family Poaceae; genus Hordeum; species Hordeum marinum. The sequence continues at coordinate 406,366,800 of CM039672.1, read as the reverse complement.
CACATGGTGGGACGGAACACAGATCTGCTTCTGCGTAACTCTGGAACCGTCACGCCACCCAATGAATCCACTCGTATCACTGACACACACCCTACCATCGCCTCGTTCATAAACGAGTTGTTCGATTGGATCGAAGCTATGCGTATCTCGGATGACCAGGTACCGATCTATGATCGGCTCGGGATCTGACCCGATGACAAGGAGATTCATGTCCCTCCGGTCACCCACCTTGTCACTACCATCGAGTATCCGGTTGCGGATTCTGCCCGACAGCCCGAATTAATAACCGTCTATACTTCAGTCCTGGATTAGCAAGACTCTATCGATGAACCAGAGGCGGGGAATCATTCTAAAGCCGGACCATCACCGGTCCGGAATCCTTCGCACAATTTGGAAATTGTAGTTCCAAATACTCGTTGCGGCATGGAATCGAATTTTTTCCCACCCACCGCCCAAGACGACCATCCAAGTATCGCACCAAAGCTCGTATCCTCGGACTACGGGATATCAAGCAACTAAAGGGAGAATCAGTCCACCACTTTCGGGCCAGACTCCTACTCGCTAGGAGCAGAGTAAAATGTCTTAGTGACCAAGATATAACGGCAATTTTCCTTCGCAACTGCTATGATGATGGGATTCTCAATGCCCTGGCCTGCCGACGCATAAGTGACTTTTCAGAGTTATCCGAATTGGTACAAAAGTATTGTGCCATAGAGAGCGTTTGGCAATCCGAACAGTTGTTCTCGGAACCAATTTTCCCCAAACACCCTAGAGGAGCTCGGAAAAACAGGATAGCTCCAAATCGCCCAGCCAGGTATGAACCCGTCGAAAAAAGAAACAAGCCCTTTCAGGGACTGGCACTGTCCTCGATGGACTATTGGACAAACCTTGCCCCATACATTCCATGTTGTTAAACATGAACCCAACTCACAGCCTTATAGCTTGCTAGGTCGTCAAGCAAGTCGCAAAAAGCAGCGAGGCTATCCTTGAAACACCTCCGTTGAGTAGGTGCTCTCCTTCGCCGCCCGGATTCAATGCCGAAGTACTAACGGTCTATGAGACCTTCCCCTCGAGGAATGGGCGTAAAAGATCTCTTAGGGAGCTCGAACAAGTCTACCATGTGGCAGCCACTAGCCCAAGTGCAGACATACCAATTACTTTTGGGGACACTGACCAGCCGCCCATTCCTCCCGGTCACTCACCGACCGCACTAGTCTTGAACCCCATCATTGATGGATACAGGATACACAAAGTGCTAATGGATGGCGGTAGTGGTCTTAACCTTATATACGAGGCAACCCTGGAAAAAATGAAGTTCGACTGATCCCGCATCAAACATAGTAACACAACCTTCTGGGGAATTATCCCAGGAAAAGACGCATGTTCTTCCGGATGTATCACCCTGGACGTGGTGTTCGGCACGCCCAAAAACTACCGATCCGAAGAACTTCTATTCCACATTGTCCCCTTGCCAAGTCCCTATTGAGACGCAATGCTTCTACAAAGTTCCAGGCTATACCCCATTATGGGTACATGAAAATCAAAATGCCAGGACCAAATGGAGTGATCACGACCACCAGTGATCCAAACATAGCCCTTCAGGCCGAAAACAAAACTGCAGCGCTCGCCCTCAAGGCATTAGTGGAAACTTTCATTGCAGAAGAGTTGACCGACTCATGGTCGACAGTTAATAAGGATGATGTGACCCAAGTCCACGTACTTTATACCCATATAGGAAATCGTTAAAGTTTAGCTACATCCAATGGAACCCAATAAGACAACGTCCATCGGAGCCCAGCTCGATCCCCTTGTGGATGAACCACTGCAGAATTTCCTCCGCAAGAATTGGGACAGTTTTGCCTGGCATCCTTCTGATATGCCTAGAACTCTACATCGACTTGTTGGGGAACGTCGCATGGGAAACAAAAAATTTCCTACGCTCACGCAAGACCTATACATGGTGATGAGCATCTGCGAGAGGGAGAGTGGATCTACATACCCTTGTAGATCACTAACCGGGAAGCGTTAAGAAACTTGGTTGGTGTAGTCGAACGTCTTCGCGATCCAAATCATCGAGCGTCCCGCGATCCAATCACGATCCGTCCCGATCAAGCACCGAACGGACGGCACCTCCGCATTCAGCACACGTACAGCTTGATGACGATCTCCGCCTTCTTGATCCAGCAAGAGGGAGCGGAGAGGTAGACGAGTTCTCTAGCAGCGTGACGGCGCCGCGGCGATGGTGGTGGAGCAATACCGGTAGGGCTTCGCCTAAGCACTACAGATAACCCATCTAGAGGAGAAACTATGCACTAGAGGAATGGGTAGCACGTGGCTGAAAAACTAGTGCAAAAACCCTAAAACCTCTAGTATATATAAGAGGAAGAGAGGAGAAGGCTTAGCCCAAGGGCCAAGCCACCTAGGCTTCGGCCGAACCAAGAGGAGAGGAGGATTCCTTCTCCAATCCTAGTAGGACTAGGACTCCTTATTTTTGCCTTTTTGCCTTTTTCCACCTTTTTCTCTTTGGGGTTTTCTTCCCAGCCGCATGGGCCTTATGTGGGACTTCCACCAGCCCACAAAGGACTGGTATTCACTCTCCCACATCCCATGTAGCCTCTTGGGTCGAAATACCCCTCCTGATGGTCTCCCGGTACACTACCGGCACTCCCGGTACACTACCGATGAGCCCGAAACTTTTCCGATGACCAAAATAGAACTTCCTATATATGTCAAATTTTACCTCCGGACCATTCCGAAGCTCCTCGTGACATCAAGGATCTCATCCGGGACTCCGAACAACCTTCGGTCACCACCATGCATAACTCTATACTACCGAAACGTCACCAAACCTTAAGTGTGCAGACCCTGCGGGTTCGAGAACTAAGTAGACATGACCGAGACACCTCTACGGTTAATAACCAATAGTGGAACCTGGATGCCCATATTGGTTCCTACATATTCTACGAAGATCTTTATCAGTCCAACCGCTATGTCAAGGATTCAGTTAATCACGTATGATGTTCCCTTTGTTCTTCGTTATGTTACTTGCCCGAGATTCGATCATCGGTACTCTATACCTAGTTCAACCTTGTTGCCGGCAAGTCTCTTTACTCATTCCGTAATACAAGATCCCATGACTAACACTTAGTGACATTGCTTGCAAGGCTTATTGTGATGTTGTATTACCGAGTGGGCCCTGAGATACCTCTCCATCACATGGAGTACGAAATCCCAGTCTTGATCCATGCCAACCCAACAGACACCCTCGGAGATACCTATAGATCACCTTTATAGTCACCCAGTTATGTTGCGACGTTTGATACACACAAGGCACTCTTCTGTTGTCCGTGAGTTGCATGATCTCATGGTCATAGAAACATATACTTGACATGCAGAAAACAGTAGCAATAAACTGACACGATCATATGCTACGTTTGTAGTTTGGGTCTTGTCCATCACATCATTCTCCTAATGATGTGATCCCGTTATTAAATGACATCACATGTCAATGGCTAGAAAACCTTGACCATCTTTGACCAACGAGCTAGTTCACTAGAGGCATACTAGGGACAAAGTGTTGTCTATTTACCCACCCATGTAATGTGTTTCCAATCAATACAATTATAGCATGGATAATAAACGATTATCATGAACAAGGAAATATAATAATAAACACTTTATTTATTGCCTCTAGGGCATATTTCCAACACGGCTCTCCGAACACACCTTAAACATTATCCTAGGCTTTAAACCTGTGAAATAGACTCTGTGAAGAATTTGCTAACCCAAACGGCAAGCCATGGGTGAAGAATTTGCTAACCTGCTCGAGGCCAGATTTTTTCGGGATATAAAACACCTTGAGTGGCTAGCAAACTTGGTGATGGTACCAAAGAAAGACCTCAAAATAGCCTTCCCCAAGGACCCTTTCCCCTTACCATGCATAGACCGGATCATTGATGCCACAGCCGGACATGATTTGTTGTGTTTCCTCGATGCTTACTCTAGATACCATCAAATTAAAATGAAGGAATCCAATATAGCGGCTACTGCATTCATTACCCCCTACGGGCCATTCTTCTTCAACACGATGCCTTTCGGGGTAAAAAAACACCGGGGCCACTTACTAGCGCATGATCCAATCCTGTCTCGCGACACAGGTCGGTAAGACTGTCGAGGCATACGTGTATGATGTGGTAATCAAAACCAAACATGTTGGCCGACGACTTATGGCAAACCTTCGCTAGTCTACGTGAATATGATATAAAGCTCAATCTAGAAAAATGTGTATTCGGAGTTCCCTCTGGTAAGATGCTTGGATTCATCATCTCCCATAGTGGAATAGAGGCAAATCTAGCTAAAATCTGTGCTCTATTAGAACTTGCAATTCTCACAGAGCTGAAGCATGTCCAGAGGCTAGCTGGGTGCATAGCGGCGTTAAGACGTTGTATCAACCGCCTCAGAGAAAAGGCTTTCCTGCTCTATAAGCTGCAAAAGCGGACCAACAAGTTCGAATGGACTGATGACGCAGCAGTTGCGTTAGAAGAAATCAAAACACTATTGGCAACCAATCCCATTCTCACGGCACCGGGCGCCGGTGAGCCCATGTTATTATACATATCATCCACCAACAAAGTTGTTAGTGCGCTGCTCGTCGTTGAACGAGATGAGGAGGGACATAAATTCCAGACTCAGAAACCGGTATATTATGTGTCAGAAGTGCTAATGCAGTGCAAGTCCAGATACACACATTACCATAAAATATCCTATACATTATTCATGGCGTCGAGGAAACTCAGACACTACCTCCAGGATTGTGTGGTAATAGTGGCATCGGAGGTCCCCCTGAATGATATAATCAACAACAGGGACACCACCGACCGCATAGCCAAATGGGCCATTGAGCTCCTTCCCTTTGAAATAACCTACAAGCCATGCCGTGCCATTAAATCTCAGGTATTAGCAGACTTCCTGGCTGAATGGATAGAGGTCGAGCTCCCCAACGAATACAGTGTATACTCCCATTGGACAATGTACTTTGATGGATCCAAGACCTTGGCCGGTTTGGGGGCTGGAGTTATCATCACATCCCCGACAGGCGACAACGTGTGATACGTGTTGCAAATCATGTATGCTGACTCCAACAATGCAGCCGAATATGAAGCTCTCCTTCATGGTCTTCGGATGTCGGTATCAATGGGCATACGATGACTAGAGGTACAGGGAGACTCAAACATGGCCATATCCCAAATTAACGGCTAGTTTGATGCCAAAAATCCGATGATTGCGGCATATAGAAATGCCGTCCTCAAGATATCTGCTCGGTTTGAAGGGTTGGAATTCCACCACGTAGCTCACGACAACAACCAAGCTGCCGACATACTGGCCCGTATGGGAGCCAAGCGCGATCCCGTCCCGAGAAACACCTTCCTCGAGCAGCTCAGCCCTCTCTAGTGTGGTTGGATGACAAAAATGGTGCTGGTCCGAATACGGCGGACGAAGTTGTTCCCCCCATAAACATGGCAAACAATGGCATTATTGGCGGCTCCAGGATGAATGAAACGCCCTCGGCTCACGAGGTAATGGCGATAATATCGCCATGGACAGAGCCCTTCCTCGCTTACCTTCTTCACAAGGAACTCCCCGGCGATCAAACCGAGGCACGGCGCATCGTTCGGCGATCCAAGGTCTAGAAAGTAAAAGAGGGTGACTTATACAAGAAAAGCACAACCGGAATCCATGGTGTATATCCGAGGAAGAAGGACGTGAGCTTCTCACCGAAATCCACGCAGGGATGGGCGGGCATCACGTCGTGACAAGATCCCTTGTCAGCAAGGCCTTCCGAGCTGGTTTCTTTTGGCCTACATCTCGAACGGACGCTCAGTCACTTGTTCAACATTGCGTAGGGTTTCAAATCTTCACAAATCAAAGTCACATGCCCCCAACAGCTTTTCAAACTATTCCGATCACCTGGCCTTTCGCGGTCTGGGGGCTAGACATGGTTGGACCCTGTCGTGGATTTGTCACGGCAGATGTCCGGGTCAACGGACATAGGTTCCGGGCGAGACGCAACTACGTGGCGGCTTGAAGGGGTTGATCAGAATCGAGAAGACATGGAGTTTTACCCAGGTTCGGCCCCTCCGATGGAGGTAAAATCCTACGTCCTACTTGTCTGGTATTGATGATGATGAAGATCTCTCGGTTACAAGGGTGCTAATCGCTACCTCTGATCACGAGAGCCTCTAATTTGTCTATCTTTAATCTCTTGTGTTGTCTAAACTTGTGGACTTGTGTCTCTTCTCCCCCTCTCCCTCTAGGGGTGCTCTACCCCTCCTTATATATGTGGAGAGGGTAGGTTTACAAATAGAGTCCTACTAGGAGTAGGATTAGGACTAATCTCTCGCGAATCCTACTCCGGGTCTTATTTCCTTTCAGGGAATCCTTCTCTCTTCGGGTCTTCTCTTGTGGGCCTTCTCTTTCAAGTCGCTTGGCACCGGCTCTCCCGTCGGGTCTTGGGCTTGGTCATCCTGTGACTCACATACCGGGTCTTTAATAAGAATGTCATGTCTTTGGCTGGGTCTCCTGTGAGTCGCCAAGCCAGGTCGTACCATGGGGTATATCCCCGTCATTATCCCCCAGGTTAGCTTGAATTTATTCTTGGTAAGCTCCTGAAATAGGAGTAACAAATATGTTAAGTGGTCGGCTTGCACCTTTGGCCGTCTTATAAAATGGCTCCTCAGAAATCAGGGTCTTTTATAGATGTGAATAAGTCGCCTTGATAATCATCTTGCTTGTCAATGTCCTTTGAAAAATATTGAGAATAAAACACCCATATGTAATTGAGTCGGCTTCCAATACTCTTGGCGGGTCATTTCCGCCGGGTTATAATTATTGATGACGCCGGGTCATTATCATTGGTGACTCCGGGTCAAGTAATTAGAATCCAACTGACTTGATAAAAATATTGAGATGAAAATCCATCTGATGTAAAGCCGTACTTCCATTGTTGTGAAGCAGGGCGGCTTATATAAAATCTGGCGGGTTATGATCTTTTGATAACACCAGGTCATAAGTGTTGGTGACGCCGGGTCTAACAACTGAACTCCATATTTAACATCTTGAAAATTCTCCTCAAAGTTTTTGATATGTCCATATTACCTGTAGCCCCCAAGCTCTGAGATTATCCATGATAACTTGGTGCTTTGCAATAATATTTTGGACTGTGTAGCCCCCAAGTGCCGGATTGTCTTGCTTGCAGCAACCTGGGACTTATAATTGCTTTATACCTTATAATGCTTCAGCGGGTGTAGCCCCCAAGGGCCGGCTCATCAGAAAGCTTCGGCGGGTGTAGCCCCTAAGGGTCGGCTCATCCGAAAGCTTCGGCGGGTGTAGCCCCCAAGGGCCGGCTCATCTTATTGAGAAAATATAGAAGGGTAGGGTCATCTCTTTGAGATAATAGGGTCTTGCTGACAATGTAATAATTTCATCGCCGGCTTGCATTAGCCCCCAAGTGTCGTGGTGCATGCTTGTAGCGACATGGGACTTGCATAATTCATATAAACTTGGACTTGAATAATGTAGCCCCCAAGTGTCGGGTCGTCTTCCTGCGGCGACTCGGGACTATGTGAGAATAATATGACTCACCACAATTTGTTTGAATGAATCTTTGACCGTGGTTGTAATTTAACCCGGAATGAATATCCTGAAATAATTCCTTTTTATTTCACATGAAATTCCTGCTCGTGGTCGCGGTGCAACCCGGCAAATATAAGTTTGAGAAATCCATGAGTGTTGTAGATTACTACAGAGCATAATTAAAGAAATCCGAGAACCGGTCAATTAGATGATACGGCATTATATCTGACAGGGCGGCTCTTTGCAAAATAATAATTTCTCCGAGCTGGTTTGAAAAACCCCAATCATTTATTACTCGTTATGATAAACCATGAAGATCCAACTATATTGGCTATTAAAAGATCCATTTGCTCTTGCAAAACACTTAACGGCGGCTCATCTTTTAAGAGATAGTACCTGCAAAAAATAAACAAGACAGGATATATTCTGCATTGTTGTAAGGGCGGCTTGAAGAAGCTCAACCCGGAGATGTTTATACCTTTCATAACATTGCTCCTTTTCTCATAATCTTGCTCTGACCCAGCTTGATAAGCCGGCATATTATCTGGAGGTGGGAAACCCCCTTGATAATGCACGGCTCCACCTTTTAGCTCCCATTTGAGAGCACCTTTGTAATAGCTTTAAGGATAATTCTGCCTTTCTTGAATGCAGCTCCGGAGGTATATATTTCCGTCTCTCCGTGTTTTTGTTTTACCGGCTCTTTATTGATTGATCCCCCTTTGTATAAATCCATCTTGAACTTTTAGAGCCGGCGCTTGTCTTTGAAGATGTCACGCCTTCTCCAGTAACTTAGAGCCGGCCGAGCACTTTGAAACTTGTCAACCACAGTAGTATGACTCCGGTTCTTGTAAGATGAACTTTGTCGAGAACCGGTTGTCGTAGGGTAATGTAAGCTGTACCTAAAGGTAAGAAGCCTCCATCGACAATCGCGGCTAATAATGAGCCGGAAGCGGCGTAAAGCCGGCTGTTTGCATGGCAATGTAAGTTGTACCTAAAGGTAAGAAGCCTCCTGTTAACGTTTGAATATTTTATGCGCGGACGCCAGCTATCGATGGGAGATGTAAGCTATACCCTAAGGCAAGAAGCCTCCATCGACAACCGCGACTAATGATTAGCCTGAAACGGCATAAAGCCGGCTGTTTGAAGGGAGATGTAAGCTATACCCGAAGGCAAGAAGCCTCCTTCAATAGCTACAGTGTATAAGCAACTGAGTTTTGGCATAAAACGCCGGTTGTTAGGGTGAGATAAGCGAACCCGTCGGTAAGAAGCCCCCTTGGACAACCGTGGTTAATAAGTAACCGGAAGTGGCATAAAGCCGGCCATTAGGGTGAGATAAGCGATACCCGTCGGTAAGAAGCCCTCTTCGATGGCCGCAGTTGATAAGCAACTGGAATTTGGTGTAGATGCTGTTGTCTTAGGGTCATGTAAGCTATACCAAAGGTAAGAATCCACCATCAACAACAGTGCTTAATGTAACCAAACTAGGCATAAAGCCAACTGTGCAAGGGAGATGTAAGCTATACCCGAAGGCAAGAAGCCTCCTTGCAACAGTTTAATAATAGCTGGTTGTGCAAAGGAGATGTCAGCTATACGCGAAGGCAAGAAGCCTCTTTGCAACAACGCTTAATTGGGCATAACGCCGACTGTGCAAGGGAGATGTAAGCTATACCCGAAGGCAAGAAGCCTTCTTGCAACAGCGTAAAAGCAGACTATGCAGGGGAGATGTAAGCTATACCCGAAGGCAAGAAGCCTCCTTGCAACAGCGCTTGATAGGGCATAAAGCCGGATGATAGATCAGCCGTTTTGATGGCGAACAAACCACTTCATCTCAAATTTCTGACCGGAAAATTTCATCTTGCAAAGACCCGGGATTCTCATTGAAAACGACCAAATGTATCTTGCCATGTCTGTAGCCCCTGATCCTCAAGTTGATTCGAAGAGGCAGCTTGAGAATCTTCATCTGCAAGCCGGCACAGGTGACAAGAGACGGCCACGGCGTTGTAAGCCGGTGCTGTCGCGAGAGACGGTCGCTGCATTGTAGACCAGCGCGGTCGCGAGAGACGGCCACGGCACGGTGTTGTAAACCGACACAGATGGAGCGTCGCCGGTGGCGCTGTAAGCTGGCATGGACGAAGAGTCGCTGGTGGAGTTGTAAGCCGCCGCGGACGAAGAGTCGTCAGTGGCGTTTATGTACCGGCACGGACGCGCGGGTCATTGGCGGCATGTTGATGTAGCCTGCACCAATACGGGCGGCAGCTCCGTACTCGCAATATGACGCTGCTTTTGTACTGAGTAATTGTCCTGCATACAAAAAATATCATAGGACAAAGTAGTTGTTCTCAACACAATTTAAAGTGTACTGATAAAACAAATAGGATAGATAACACCTATAGTCTCAGTACCCACGTCGCCTCCCTCCTCCTCTTTTTTTAGCTGGGCCTTTTTCTCTTTCCCCACAAATAATCAGCATACTGGAGCAAGGCGAGGCGGAATGGGGAGGGGCAGAGCTAGCCACTACGTAGCTGGTGAAGAGAGGCCGTGGCCGCAAGTCGGCTCAGGGCACAATGGTTCAAGGTGAGGATGATGTGGTACCTCAGCCAGGGCGTCTTGGAAGCACTGATCCACGGCAGAAGCAGAGGCGCGGCGGCGGCTCGGAGCTGGCGCGCAGGGCGGAGAAGAGACGGAGTCGCAGGGGTGGCCAGCGGCTGAGCAACGCAGCAGCAGGTGAGGGTGGAGCAGCAGCAAAAGCGATGGGGATGGCGGCTTGACGATGGACAGCAGCTTTGAGGCGGCAGCTGAGGCTGTGGTTATTGCTCAGAGGCGGCGCAATCGAACAATGAATTTTTTAGTTTCGCCTAAAGTTGTATCATGCCAGGTGATCCTGTTTGATTGATCCAGGCTCTTCTTCATCTGACTAATCAAGAATTTCTTGATCCCTAAAGATATCCCTTCAAAAACACAAACCACAGTGCGCTGCCCACGGTGGGCGCCAACTGTCGTGGATTTGTCACGGCAGATGTCCAGGTCAACGAACTTAGGTTCGGGGCGAGACGCAACTACGTGGCGGCTTGAAGGGGTTGATCGGAATCGAGAAGACACGGAGTTTTACCCAGGTTCAGCCCCTCTGATGGAGGTAAAAGCCTACGTCCTGCTTGTCTGGTATTGATGATGATGAAGATCTCTCAGTTACAAGGGTGCTAATCGCTACCTCTGATCACGAGAGCCTCTAATCTGTGTATCTTTAACCTCTTGTGTTGTCTAAACTTGTGGACTTGTGTCTGTTCTCCCCTCTCCCTCTAGGGGTGCTCTACCCCTCCTTATATAAGTGGAGAGGGTAGGTTTACAAATAGAGTCCTACTAGGAGTAGGAGTAGGACTAATCTCTCACGAATCCTACTCCGGGTCTTATTTCCTTTAAGGGAATCCTTCTCTCTTCGGGTCTTCTCTTGTGGGCCTTCTCTTGTAAGTCGCCTGGCGCCGGCTCACCTGCCGGGTCTGGGGCTTGGTCATCCTGTGACTCACCTGCTGGGTCTTTAATAAGAATGTCATGTCTTCGGCCGGGTCTCCTGTGAGTCGCCAGGCCGGGTCATACCATGGGGTATATCCCCGTCAGACCCCTTAAAGGGGGGGGACCAAGAAAAATAAATACCTACTGGTCATGGTTGACAAGTTCACCAAATGGATAGAAGCAAAGCCCGTCAAGTCGGCTAAATCCGGACCAGTGATCAACTTTATATGTAGCGTAGTACATTGTTACGGTGTCCCGCATAGTATAATAACGGATAATGGATCCAACTTCACGGCCCAAGAGGTCAAGGACTGGTGCACAAAAATGGGCATAAATCTTGATTATGCGTTAGTCTATCATCCGTAGACCAATGGACAGGTCGAGCCACGTTTCGTCCGATCTCTTCATGAGTCCGACTCTCGTTGGGTGGAGGAACTCGACTCCGTTCTATGGGTCCCGCATTCCACACTCCACAGATCAACAGGTTACACATTGTTCTTCAAGGTCTATGAGGCAGAGCCAGTCCTGCCTTGCGATATTATCCACGACGCACCAAGAGTGCGCATGTATGAGGCAAAGGAGGCCGAGTTGGATCCGCAGGACGACTTAGACACCTTGGAGGGAGAGCGTGACATAGCGCTGGCTCGTTCCACTCTTTACCAACAACAAGCTCGACGTTACCAAAGTAGGGAGGTCAGGGCAAAAGCATACAACATACGCGAACTCGTCCTATGGCTCCTGGAGAAACAGAAGCATAAACTCAACCCCAAATGGGAGGGTCCTTTCATCATTGATGAAGTACTCGCGGGAGGTGCCTATCGTCTATGGAGTCCATCCGATAACCGCCTTGAACCAAACCCAAGGAACACAACTCATCTTTGGCGCTTCTACGGATAAACCGGTGTTTTCTAAACTCCCCCACATTTTTTCCTTTTCCCCTTGTTTTTTTGCCTTTTTTTGTTATTCCCTTCCCATTTTGCTGTTTTACACGGCCAATTTCTTTTCTTACCCTATGTTTGGCTGAACCAATCTTGTACTAAAGATTACCAGCATACACCGTAAAGTGTTAAATCCGAACGCAACACGTGGAGGCTTTTTCTAGTAGCCAAACTTTTTTATTACAAGTATTTTCTCACACTTCCCATGTGCACATGTTTCTTTTGTCATGTTCTAGCCATCATATGCGTCAATTCAAACTAAGACTTTGCCAAGCTGGGTTGCCTCGCTCCTGTGATTACTCTCTACGTTCCCGATTGTTCGTCTAGAGAGTAAAGGTAGCACCTCTGCGGTTGTTACGACTGGGTCATCCGGACACGTATCTCAGATGGGTGAAGCTGAAATCTAGCTATCTTTTGTAGTGAAAGTGCGTTATATCGACTAGAGGGGGGGTGAAAAGGCGTTTTTGACAAATTCATCACTTGAGGAATTTCAACTTTGAGGAATTTGAAATGTGATGAATGACTGGCACCGGAATAAGTACTCAAGTGCATGAGGAACATAGTAACAGCATAGTCTTCATGATGAAATGAAACATGCACAAATAGAGAGTAGCGTGATACAGGATAAGCAGTGATGAACAAGGTAACTTGAAGAATTTGAGGTGAGGAATTTGTGAAAGTCTTCACTCAGATTCTTCAAACAGTAACAATCAATTTCATCAACAGGTATATGAGGAATAGAGGGGTTGAGGAAATAGAACCAGATAGCTTGATAAAGACAGTGGTTTGATGACCCAGTTCCAACTGCTGTGACAGTCGTACGTCTGTTTTGGAGCGGCCTGGTATTCAAACAAGAGGACTCACAGTCCCAGGACACACAGTCCTTACTGTATTCTCCTTGAGCTAAGGTCACACAGTCCTCGCCCAACACTCGTGGTAAGTCTTCAGGGTAGACATCCGAAACCCTCACAAACTGGTGACCCGGCGATCCACAATTTATTGCTGGATGCTCTAGACCAAGGTCACCTCATGGTCCCCAATTGATTGCAGGAGCACTAGACCATGACGCCTAACCATCTGGAGGATGCACAGTCCTCAAAGGTAACAAGCGTTAGTTCCACACAGGAATTTCTTCAGTGATGCTCAATCACTTTGGGTTTTTGTGGTTTGATTGTAGGTTTTTCCTCACTGATGATTTTCTCTCAAAAGTCCTCGGAGGATGGGTTGCTCTCAAATGACAAGTGTCAGTTCTCTCTCTCGGAGCAGCCAACCAGCTAGTGGTTGTGGGGGGTGGCTATTTATAGCCAGGATGCAACCTGACATGATAAGACATAAATGCCCCCAATGATATGACCGTTATGTGGATAAGAATGCTTGGGGACAGCTGGCGCTAAGCACAGCAATGATCGGAATTTCGTACTATGAAAGCCCTTAGCTTATGATGTTCCTCACTTGTAGGCAATTCGCACTAGCGAAATCCTAACTCCTCAGTCAGATCAATTTCCTAAGAGACCAGAAGAACTTCGTATCTGTCACTGAAGAACTTGTCTGAACCGTAAGAGATTTCCAAAGGCTTCACTCGAAGGATTGTATGGGTTGAGGATTTTGGAGTTGAGCATCAGTTGGAAATTTTCCTTAGTATTACCTCGGCCCTCTTTAACAGTACGGTGTTTCCTATGACTCAAATAAAGGAAACGAAACTACGAAAACAAAAGTCTTCACGCTTCATATTCCTCATTCATATCTTCAAGGTCACACCAACTTCTTCATTTCCAAAGTCTTCACAAAGTCTTCACCAAAGTCTTCAGAAAATCTTCAGCAAAGTCTTCACTTGAAGACATACATTTTTAGGGGTCGATAATCTCCGATTATATCAAACTCCTCATCGACTTATAGAGCCTGTGTACACTCACAAACGCATTAGTACCTTAACCTGTAAGTCTTCAATACACCAAAATCACTAAGGGGCACTAGATGCACTAACATGTAGACAATTGGTCGGCTATGACGGAAACACCTTATACGGCTCCGGTTGTTATCACCATTGTTTGGGTCTTTTCTTCCCAAAGAACAATTAGCCGCATACTGAAAGTATGCAGAATTTTATCTAATATCTTCGTAGAGCCCCGACGAAAGGTATCGATAGAGGTACTATTGTCTATACACACGCACATATAAATTACATGTGCGGCTGCTGATCGAGATTATCGATTATGGTGTCAAGGGGGCAATCCACTTGTGAAAGACGGGCGGCAAGCATCACCTGGTCATACACCAGGTGGAGTGGCACTCCTTTTCCATCCGATCCCACAGGACCAACCCGCGCCATATGCTCGGGGTTAAGTCCGGTGAAACAGGTCTTGATCATTGCCCACGCTTCTCGTGCTCCCTCACGGCAAGACGAAGTCTTCCACAGGTCGAACCTATTTCGAGCCCCCTTGAATCAATCCACGAGTGCGACCAGCCCTTGAGGTGGCTCTTCGGCAGGCCATAGTGCCTTCACCATTCCTTTCAATGCTTTCCACATGCGCCCATGGAGAGGGGTCAGGTCCTTCAGCAGGTCCCCCTGGTATGATTCGATATCCTCTTCAGGATGCCCGGACAGGAGGCATGTACATAAGGCAATAGCGTGCTTACCATTATTCCCTACATCATAAATATTTGCTAATAAAAGAATTGTATTTACCGAACACGGCCCTATGAAGCTTTCGGTTCTCTTCTTGAGCTTGGGCTAATTGAATCTTCAAACTCTTAATTTCTTCGGCCTGCTTTTGCACAACAAGGCAGCCAGCCTGGTGCTGGGACTCTACATATCTCTGAGAGTCTCGGGCTTCTTCCAACTGCCTTTCCATGTGCCCTATTGCTTTGGCTGCTACACAGTATCCGTGTGTTAGGCACGAAGATACATTAAGATTAGCAGTAAATGTACACTCACCATGGGCCTCCCGCGTGAAGCTCTTTACTTGTGCCAGTTCGGCCTTCACAGATTGTACTTTCTTGCGGCTCTCCTCGAGCTCCTAGGCCAATTGCTCAGGCTGTTGCTTAGAGGCCTTCATCAACAGTCAAACAATGCAAAGATCCTTAATTCGTTTGTTTCAAATGAAATTAAGGCTCGGGGGATACTAGGCTCACACAAATGTTCAGTTCTATAAAAACCGATAACTTACCTGTATGTTGGTTGTTATCAACTTCATAGCTTCGCCGAACCTAGCTCATGCGGCACCAAGGTGCGCATCCGCCGAGCGTAGGGCGCCAAACTCTTGTTTGGAGAAAATTGGGTGCCCCATGGCTTCCCATCATTGCCGATGATGCATGGCACTCTCCACTTCCAATTTGGTGACGGATCCACATTCACCAAAATCGGCGGGCGCCAGATTGGCCATGGGGGCTTCTATAGCACAAGCCGCATGGGTCGTGGCTCGGGAACTTCGGGCATCTTCAGACACCGGGTAACCCCTTCAGTAGGAGAGGATTGGGCATTTTGCCTAAGTATTTCAATTAAACAAACTATTGTAAGACTCTATTGATTGCAACAATAAGTGGATAACCAATAAATGTATCTTTGGGACGAGAGGGCAGGTGGACTCGTCCCCGGCTCCTTCGCAGGATCCCTGTTGGCCTCTGACTCGGCCGCAGCTTCGGCTGCCGGTGTATGGAGCATGGATCGGTGGTGTTTGGGAGTCGGGACCGGTACGTTCGGGGCGCTCTTGGTAGCTGGCCTCTTGCGGGAGGAACTTTTCTTCTTGCCCGCAGTAGGGATGGAGAATGACCCGTGGTAATCAACTATGATAGCCACCGGGGTTTTGATGATGTTGTCCTACAAATAAACTCCATTTTCAAAGTCAAGAAGAAGTTTCGGGTCCTCGTTGAAACCCAGATCATTGTGACGTGAATGGTTCTCGGGATGAGGAGCCGAACAGCTGACTGTCCCGATGAAACTCCTCCATTCCTGTTCACGCCAGGCTTCGGTTAAATAAAGTGCGGAACGGAAACCCTGAACTATTTTCATGTTTGAAAGAGAAAGTATTGTGGGCCTAATATCCTTCCTTGGTTGACTGCTGAACAAAGTTGTCTTGCTCTCCTTTTTACAGGTCGGCAAGTGCGGCGGGCAACACCGCCGGATTGGCAGGACCTTGCTTTTCGGAGCGCGTGGTGTCACTTGTCTTGTTGTATTTCCATAAGGGGTGTACCCTTTGTTGGAGGGGCTGCACATAACAGGAGATGGCGGCGGCCATGACGTCAATCATGGTCAGTTGGTGGTGGACGAGCATCCGCACCTGCGTGGCTAGGCGACACACTTCTACGCTTTCCTCTAGAGACGAGCTTCTTGGCCGCCAGTTGTACCTCTTCTTTGGGAGGACGTCAGAGTATTCGGGAAGACCTGTCCGAGTTGGCTCGAATAGGGGTACATCTTCAATATAAAACCATCTCGAGGTCCATTCTTCAGATTTCTTCGATGTGCCTGCCGGATAACCCGTCCCTGCTATGCGGCACACTTCGGCTCCGCCGATCTCCAAAATTGTCTTGTCCCGAGTTCGGGGGACGTGATAGAAGTATTTCCTCCACACATCAAAATGTGCTTCGCACCCCAAGAACATCTCGCCGAGAGCGACGAAGCCCGAGATGTGTAAAATGGACCCTAGAGTAAGGTGGTGGAGTTGGATCCCGTAGAACTCTAGCAAACCCCCTCAAGAACGGATGGATTGGAAACCCAACGCCCTAGAGGAGGAAGGGGACGAAGTATACGCGCTCGCCCTTGTTAGGATTGGGGAAACGCTCATCGAAAACTTCATCGCCGCAAGAGAGCAGACCTGCGCGGGTCTCCACCAGATATGATGAAGGAAGATACCCCTGGGTCTCTAGATTACGGAGCCGTAGGAGTCTAACGGAAAAGCTGGTCCAGTCCCCTGGGCGTGATCCGTAGTGTAACACCCTGTTACATCTGACGGGATCTAGACTGTCCCCATAGACTAACACTAGTCTTTCCGGCGCACTTTGTCCTCACTCATGCGCACCCAGGACCAACTTCCCGGTCGGCCACCCATCCTAGAATCGCTCCAAGACAAGCACGCTTAACTTTGGAGTTCTTTTCGAGTGGGCTCCCGGAAAAGAAGGAATTCCTTGTTGATATGAGTAGTCTATCATTCCTATTAAGCCAGGCTCTCACATACACCCCCACTCAAAGGAACCGACATCCTCGTCGACCCATCAGGAACGTTCCCTTTTAGCACATGTATGGGCGTCCAGTTCGGCACATGTGTCATGCTTTGTGCCACGACGGGCCACACAAGCCATGTGCCACATGCTCGTGCACCTGACCCACGCATGTCCGTGTACCTACAAGGGTCGGCTCTGATTCCAATTGTAACACCCCGTTATGCCTGGTGGGATCTAGACTGGCCCCACAGACCAACACTAGTCTTTCCTGCGCACTCCTCACTTGTGCGCACCCGAGACCAACTTCTCGGTCGGCCACCCATCCTAGAATCGCTCCAAGCCAAGCACGCTTAACTTTGGAGTTCGTTTCGAGTGGGCTCCCAGAAAAGAAGGAATCTCTTGTTGATATGAGTAGTCTATCATTCCTATTAAGCTAGGCTCTCACACGTAGGGACGTGCGGAGGAGCTAGGGATGTTAGCCATGTTTTTCGTGGAGCTTCCGCTAGGAGTTTTTTCGACGAGGAGGAAGAGAATGTGGTCTGAGCCACGATTTTGTTTGATTAAGTGGGTTGGTGCCCCTGTCACAGAGAGGTAAGATTGTAAAAGTCACTGACCACTCACCTTGTCGGGGGATGACCCTTGGGTACCCCAAAGACGACGATTCGGATGGGTGCCCGCCTGCCCGGGCCGTCTGCTCTGACTCACACCCGTGGCTAGCTGCTCTGACCAGCTGGCTACACCCGTCAGCCGGCAGCCCGGAGCCAACTACGACATCCCATCGGACATGCGTGGACCATACGGCCATATCCCGTGGTGGACCAGACGACAAGTAGTAGTGCACTGTATGCATGCCATGCAGTACTATCTGCGTGTAACCTGTCCCCTAGACACTGACTTATAAAGTGCACCACGGGACAGAAATAGCTTAGTCCACAAGCTACATATAGCTTGGCATGTAAGCTACCCACTATAGCTTACATCCCAAGCTGCTTGGTATGTAAGCTACCAACTCCAGCTTACATACCAAGCTACACATACCTGCCTATATAAAGGCCCCCTCTAACTCTCTCAAGGGGTCTAGCTTCCCTCACATTCTCTCATCCCCACTCTCACACTCACGTATGAGGCAAGAAGCCTCATGGCTCTCCTCCCCAAACAGCTCTAGGAGCAACCATGTACTTGATATACCACAGTTATACAGATATGCATGAGTAGGGGTATTATCTCTCGGAGAGCCCCGAACCTGGGTAAACCACCATGTGCCATTCGTATACCCGTCTCGGATCATCCACGACAGCCTTGCTCTTACCTCGATAAGCCACCCCATGGCATCTGCCATCCCGCGTGACCCCCCATGAGAAAACAACGAAACACCTCCCCCACGATGCATGAAAATCGAGGAACACATGTAGTTATTATAATGAACCTGCACCCGGGATGCCTGGGATCTTACCGAAGACTGGTCGGTTGCCGGACAAGGAGGGATGAAGGACTCGCCTCGCAAGCCGAAGATGACGACATGAGGAGATTGACCAGATATATATATCAGCGTTGAAGGCTAGTACGGGGGCTACTGAGGCAGTCCTGGATTAGGGGGTCCTCAGATAGCCGACCTGTTGTTCATGGGCCGGACTGTGTGGGCCTCAAAGGAAGCATTGGACAGTCAAAGACCACCTACGCCAGATGGAAGTTTCGAGAAGCCCTGACATATTCACCAAGTTATTAGCTATAGTTAGGCATGTTTATCTCTTCGGCATGTAACCGACCATGTGTAAACCTAGAGCACCCTCGACGTCTATATAAGCCGAAGGGTTTAGGGGTATAGGAGGACAACTCATCTAGGGTTAGCTTTTCGATCTCGAGGTAGATCAACTTTGTAACCCCCCACTTCATCAATACCACCAAGCAGGACGTAGGGTATACCTCCATAGGAGGGCCCGAACCTAGGTAAATCCGTGTCCCCTTTGTCTCCTATTACCGTAGATTCTAGTCTCATAGTTCGGGACCCGCTACCCGAGATCCGCCAATTTTGACTCCGACACCGATTGATGAAGAAATCTGATAAATTCGAGTGGACATCTCAAGCACAAGTCACGTTTGAATAACTCGAGATTTTGCTTTCCACCCAGCTGGTGTTAGCTTGTCCGGGCAGTTGGGAACCGCTACTCATGTATATTGCACCTACTAATGAAGTGGTGAGCACCGTCCTTGCAGTCGAATGCGAGGAGCAAGGCAAAACATTCAAAGTCCAAAGACCCATCTATTACATCTCAGAAGTTTTGACTCCTTCCAAGAAGAGATACCTACATTACCAGAAACTGGTTTATGGTATTTACTTGACTACGAAGAAGGTGGTTCATTATTTCCAAGACCACTCAGTTATGATCATCAGCAACGCTTCCCTGTCGAAGATCTTACATAACCAAGACGCAGTTGGCCGAGTGGCGAAATGGGCAATTGAGCTCCTTCCGCTGGAGATCAAGTTTGAGGCCAAGAAATCAATCAAGTCCCATGCATTGGTCGATTTTATGGCCATGTGTATTGAGCAAGAGCAACCGACCCCAAGTGTTTCCGAACACTGGACCATGTTCTTTGACAGGTCCAAGATGCTCAATGGTTCAGGGGCTGGCGTTGTCCTGATCTCTCCCAAAGGAGAACAGCTAAACTACGTCCTCCAAATCCATTTTGATTCATCAAACAATGAGGCCGAGTACGAAGCCCTCCTATATGGACTCTGAATGGCCATTTGACTCGTCGTTCGTCGTTTAATGGTCTACGGAGATTCAGACCTCATTTTCAATCAAGTGATGAAGGAATGGGACATTCGGAGTCCAGCTATGACCGGTTATTGAAACACAGTTAGAAAGTTGGAGAATAATTTTGAAGGTTAGGAACTGTAGCACATTCCTCACGCAAAGAATCAAGCAGCCGACGACCTGGCGAAGATCAGATCCACTCGGCGGACAGTTCCCAAGGATATATTCCTCGAACATATGCGTGCCCCTACAATTGCATAATTTGCTTTCATAGAGGAGACCTCGCAAGTAGTCGGCCTTCAAATCCGACTGAGGTTGATGTTCCAGTCATGGTCGACCTAATCCACGAAATGCGGGTAATCACTCCCAGTGGACTCAGCCATATTTAGCATATTTACTCCAGCAAGAACTTCCTGAAGACGAAGAAGAAGCCCGCCAGATCGTCCATCAATCTAAATCATTTGAGGTCTTGGGAGAGCAATTGTATGAGAAAAGCAGCATAGGGGTCACTCGGAAAGGCATCTCTTCGAAAGATGGACTCCAGATCCTACATGATATTCACTCGGGAACTTGTGGCCACCACATGTCCTCTTGAACAATGGTATCTAAGGCTTTCCGAGCAGGTTTTTACTGGCCCCGAGCCAATGAAGCTGCCAAAGAGTTGGTTGATAAGTATGTCAGATGTCAGTTCTACAAGAACAGGTCCCACAAACCCGCCTCCGCGTAGAAGACGATTCCATTCACCTGGCCATTTGCCGTGTGGGGCCTTGACATGGTTGGGACCTTGCGGACGGGGACGAGTGGATTCACCCACCTGCTCGTGGCTATTGATAAATTCACTAAGTGGGTTGAGGCTAAACCCATACAAAGTCTTGGTGTAGACACTACCGTCAGCTTCATTCGGCAGATTATTTACAGGTTCGGTGTGCCACATGACATCATTACAGGTAATGGGAAGAACTTTGACTAGGATGAATTCCGTGAGTTTTGCTTCTCCCAGGGCACTCGGGTTAATTATGCCTCTGTGTCTCACCTATAGTCAAACAGACAAGCAGAATGAGAAAACAGAATGATCCTTCAAGGATTGAAACCCCGATTAATGAGAGATCTAAAGCATGTTGCTGTCGTGTGATCTTCAATATAATTCCCCCCGAGTGTAACAATACGATGAAGCTGAGGTTGAAGCAGCACAACAAGACGTCCTCGACCTCCTGGAGGAAGAAAGAGAGTTGCCCCTCATAAGATCCATGCTCTACCAATAGGATTAGAGGCGTTATCACGAAAGACAGGTCAGAGGCCGATCCTTTCAGGAAGGAGATCTAGTTCTCCGATTGGATCAGAAAAGACCCCACAAGTTGGCTCCTCTGTGTCAAGGACCGTATGTTATCTCCAAAGTCCTGCACAATGGGTATAAAACAAAAAACACTGTACAACATCGAGGATGATCTAGAAGAACCCCGGACTTGGAACACGGACCTGCTCCGCAAGATCTACACTTCAAACGCGACGAATGTAAATTAAGACTTTCGTAATAAATCCGAGTGATCTCGATGAATAAAGCTTTGTTTCATTGTATCTTGTTCAAATTTGACTACCACCCCTAGTGGGTATAAAACAAAAAACACTTAACCCCAAACCTGGTTTTGCCTAAGTACAAAGGGACAATTGCATTTTTGCTCCTAGTTGGAACCTACCCACGGGTTTTGCCCTTACTTTTCGACTCTGCTCAGTTTCTCCCTTAGATTTTCCTCTGAGGTCGCCCAAATGTCCTTTGATCGTTTGACCAATAAATTGAAAATTCATAAAAATGCATACGAACTCAAAAATATGCAAACAAGATATCAAAATGTTCACAAAAACATTAACTTTATGTACATGTCATCTGTATTTGTGAAAAAAGTACCATGAAAATAAAAAGGTATAAACAATAGTGTTTTCATGAATAAAAATTACATGCAAATGTAGGTGATGTTCTCCGAACATCCTTATATCTTATTTGCATTTTTCTGAGTTCATATCAACTTCAACTTGATATGAAGTTTCAAAAGAATGGTCAAAGTCAACTGAAAGTTCAAAACAAGTTCATATGAACTTAGAAAAATGCAAATAAGATATCAACATGTTCAGAAAACATCACCTACATTTGCATGTAATTTTTATTCAACAAAAAGTATTGTTTATACCTTTTTATGAAAAAAATGTTAATAACATTAATAACCATGGGTAGTTTAAATGGTACTTTTTTCCTAAACGAAAATGACATGTACAAAAGGTAATGTTTTTTGGAAATTTTGATATGTTGTTTGCATTATTTTGAGTTCATATGAATTTGTTATGAATTTTCAAAGCATTGGTCAAATTATCGAAGGGTATTTGGGCAACCTCGGAGGCAAATTTAAGGGCAAAATTGAGCATTAAGGGCAAAACCCGTGGGTAGGTTCCAAGTAGGGGCAAAAATGTATTTGTCCCAAGTAAAAACTACTCTGAGTGAGGGTCTCGCCCGCGCTCCGGGGCTTAGTCGCGACTCCGTGTCGCCTCAGTTAGAAAACTTTTCGAGTGGGACATTCTCCACACTTGGTTGTCAAGATGAACAAGACCATCATTGTTCATCTAAACAACAATCTACTCCAAATGTGGGTCTGCCCCACACTCGAGGGCTTAGTCGCGACTCGTGTCACCTAAGTTAGAAAACTTTTCGAGTGGGACATTCTCCACACTCGATTATCAAGATGAACAGGACCATCATTGTTCATCTAAACAACAAACTACTCTGAGTGTGGGTCTCTCCCACACTTAGGGGCTTAGCCCTGACTCCATGTCGCCTAAGTTAGAAAACTTTTTGACTGGGATATTCTAGACACACGATTGTCAAGATGAACTGGACCATCATTGTTCATATAAACAACAAACTACTCCGAGTGTGGGTCTCGCCCACAGTCAGGGGCTTAGCCGCGACTCTGGGTCCCCTAAGTTAGAGAACTTTTCGAGTGGGACATTCTCCACACTCGATTGTCGAGATGAACAGGACCATCATTGTTCATCTAAATGACAAACTACTCCGACTATGGGTCTCACCCACAGTCGAGGGCTTAGCCGCGACTCCGCGTCGCCTAAGTTAGAAAACTTTTCGAGTGGCACATTCTCCGCACTCGATTGTCAAGATGAACAGGACCATCATTGTTCATCTAAACGACAAACTACTCCGATTGCGGGTCTCGCCCACACTCTGGGACTTAGCCACGACTCCACGTCGCCTAAGTTAGAAAACTTTTCGAGTGGGACATTCTCCACACTCGATTGTCAACATGAACATGACCATCATTGTTCATCTAAATGACAAAATACTCCAAGTGTGGGTCTTTCCCACACTCAGGGGCTTAGCCGTGACTCCGCGTCGCCTAAGTTAGAATTTTTTTTGAGTCGAACAGTCTCCACAGTCGATTGTCAAGATGAACATGACTATCATAGTTCATCTATAGGACAATCTACTCCCAGTGTGGGTCTCGCCCACACTCGGGGGCTTAGCCGTGACTCTGCATCGCCTAAGTTAGAAAACTTTTTGAGTGGGATTTTCTCCACACTCGATTGTCAAGATGAACAGGACCATCATTGTTCATCTAAACGACAAACTACTCTGAGTGTGGGTCTCCCCACACTCGAGGGCTTAGCCACGACTCTGCATCGCCTAAGTTAGAAAACTTCTAGAGTGGGACATTCTCCACACTCAATTGTCAAGATGAACAGGACCATCAGTGTTCGTCTAAACAACAAACTGCTTTGAGTGTGGGTCTCGCCCACACTCGGGGCTTAGCCGCGATTCCGCGTTGCCTAATTTAAAAACCTTCTCGAGTGGGACATTCTCCACACTCGATTGTCAAGATGAACAGGACCACCATTGTTCACTAAGGATAAATTTTTCCGAGTGAAGGTCTGACCTACACTCGGAAACTTAGCGGTGACCCCGTGTCACCTAAGTTAGAAAACTACTCCGATTGCGGGCCTTGATACGTATCCGTTGTATCTATAATTTTTGATTGTTTCATGCCAATATTCTACAACTTTCATATACTTTTTGCAACTTTTTATACAATTTTTCGGACTAACATATTGATCCAGT
Organism: Hordeum marinum; assembly: GCA_022496015.1. NCBI lineage: Eukaryota > Viridiplantae > Streptophyta > Magnoliopsida > Poales > Poaceae > Hordeum > Hordeum marinum. The sequence goes on along the minus strand of CM039672.1, from coordinate 406,342,693 downwards.
GCCCAGTGCGAGTTCCTGTTTGTTACATTTTTTTGGTTTCACAGAAAATCCATATCAAACGAAGTCTAAACGCGATAAAAACTTACGGACATTTTTTAGGAATATATGTGATTTTGGGGGAAAAGAATCAACGTGATACGATGCATGAGGAGGTCACAAGCCTGCCAGGCATGACCTACCCCCTGGCCGTGCCCTGGGCCCTTGTGACAAGCCCTTAGGTCGGTTGGAGATCTCCTTTTTCTGCAAGAAAGATAATATCCGGATAAAAATCCCCTCAAAATTTCATCCAGATCGGAGCTACGAATCGCCGGATATTTAAGAAATGCTAAAAGGCCAGAATCTGGGAGCGTAGAAATGGAAGGAAACAGAGAGAGACATCCAATATTGGAGGGGCTCTTGCCCCTCCCCTTCCATGCAGGCCATGGACGAGAGGGGAAACCCTTCTCCCATCTAAGGGGAAGGTCAAGGAAGAAGAAGAAGAAGAAGGAGGGGGCTGTATTCCCCTCTCTCCCGGTGGTGCCGGAACGCCGCCTAGGCCATCATTGTGACCGGGATCTACTCCGACAACTCCGTCATCTTCACCTATACCTCCATGACCTTCCCCCATCTATCTATAGAGGTCCAGTCCCCCGCAACCCACCATACCCTCTACTTGAACATGGTGCTTTATGCTTCATATTATTATCCAATGATGTGTTGGCATCGTATGATGTTTGAGTAGATATTTGTTGTCCTATGGGTTGCTTGATGATAATGACTGGTTTGAGTTGCATGTTTTATTATTGGTGTTGTCCTATGGTGCTCTCCGTGTCGCGCAAGCTTGAGGGATCCTTGTTGTACGGTGTTGCAATGTGTTCATGATTCGCATATGGTGGGTTGCTTGAGTGCCAGAAGCTTAAACCTGAGTAGGTGGGTTGTTGCATATGGGACTAAAGAGGACTTGATACCTTATAATACTATGGTTGGGTTTTACCTTAATGATCTTTAGTAGTTGCAGATGCTTGCTAGAGTTCTAATCATAAGTGCATATTATCCAAGTAGAGAAAGTATGTTAGCTTATGCCTCTCCCTCACATAAAATTGCAATAATGATTACCACTCCCTCATATTAAATTGCAATAATGATTACCAGCCCCTAGATTTTATTTGCATGCTCTTTATTATCTTCCAAACCTATCTCGTTACACCTACAAAGTACTTCTAGTTTCATACTTGTTGTAGGTAAAGCCAACATTAAGCTTGCGTAGAGTTGTATCGGTGGTCGATAGAAATTGAGGGAATATTTGTTATACCTTTAGCTCCTCATTGGATTGGAGAATCTTACTTACAGATAAAGGCTACAATTGATCCCCTATACTTGTGGGTTATCAAGACCTTTTTCTGGCGTCGTTGTTAGGGAGCAATAGCGTGGGGTGAATATTCTAGTGTGTGCTTGTTTGCTTTATCACTACGTAGATTTTATTTGCTGTTCTAAGTTGTTCTCTATCTTTAGTTATGGATATGGAATACGAAATACCAAAAAAATTAGGTGTACTTGCTACTCATGGAGATGGGGAACTTCCTAAAACCCTCGATGCTCGTTACGTGAAAGATATTGTGCACTACTTTAATAATCCTAAGAAAACCCCATTCAATTATATAATGGGACACACGTTGCATCAACATAAATACTTTAGAGATTATCGCTTGACTCAAAAAGGGAAACTCTTATGGTATCAAATTTATATGTTGAAATGGTATACTTGGAATCTATGCTTGAGATATGATATTACTTGTTGCTCTAAGATGAAGGCTAAACACCTTCCCTTTTCATGTAAATTTAATGATAATGAAACCTTGGATTCTTATTATAATGGTATTTATGATTACTATGATGTGGAACAAACAGAAGAGTTTTTGCTTTTAAGGGTGCTTATGAAATTGAAGCTTTGTTTGAGGAGTATGAAAATTATGATGACATTGTTTACAGATATAAAAATCTTTCTATACTGTGATATTTTATGAGAATTATAAATATAATACTGGTATTAATGCTTTTGTTGAGAAAGACTCCGCTGTCCAAGAAGAGACCAATATTTTGCAGGAATCTATGGAAGAAGGAATTCCTGACACTGTGAGCTCATTGGATGAAAAACATGAGGAGGAGAGCGAAGAACAAAAGGAGGAAGAGCAGATTAGCTACCCGTGCCCACCTTCTAATGAGAGTAACTCTTCAACTCATACATTGTTTAATTTCCCTTCGTGCTTACCGAAGGATGAATGCTCTGTTGATTGCTATTATCCCTTGGATTCTTTTGAAATATCTCTTTTTGATGGACTTGATGCTTGCTATTCTTGTGGCCATGATGCCAATATGAATTATGGTTATGAAGATGAAGTTGTTGTAGTTCCTTATGTTGATCATGAAATTGTTGCTATTGCACCCACACATGGTAGTCCTGTTATCTTTTTCAATTCTCCAAACTACACTGTATCGGAGAAGTTTTTTACTTATTAAGGATTATATTGATTGGTTGTGTTTTCCTATTGCACCTGATAATTTTGATGATTATAATATGCAAGTGCTTTCTGCTCCTACTTACAATTATTATGAGTGAGGAACTACATCTTCACTTCTATATGTTTCCGATACAATAAAATTGCAAGAAGCTACATATGTTATGCATTGGCTTTTACTTGGTATAAATGAATTGTTCTTGTATGACATGCAATTGCATAGGAAGAGAGTTAGACTTCGTTTTCATGTGATTTATATCAATTTTTGATCATTACTTAATTACAAATAATTGCTAATTAAAATTGGCTTTGATATACCTTGGGATCCGGGGGATCCATTACTTGAGCACTTTATGCCTAACTTAATGGATTTAAAGAAAGCGCTGCCAGGGAGACAACCTGGAAGTTTAGAGATTCATTTTATTCTGTTTTGTGATTTTATATAGTTTTAAAACAAAAAAATAAAGTGGGGAACTTAACACTTTTCAAAAAGAAAAGTGAAAGTGAGAAAGACGAGCATCGTTGAAGTGGGGGCTAGCCTTGAACTTTGTTCATGCCCGTGGAAACTTTGTGAACCTTGATTACAGAAACTTTTGAACAAAAATAATTATTCCCTTGTAAAAATCCATTGTATTATCAAAATAATGTGCCAAGATTTGCCTTTAGGATGATTAGATTGCTTGTTTGGTGTGTGCAATGCAAAAACAGAAACTTTGGCTCTAGTGCGTGAATTTACATTTTCACTGGAATATCAAAAGTTCCTGAAATTTTTACACGGTACTTCTATGCAATTCTTTTATTTTTTCCAATTTTTCCAAAATTTGTAGAGTTACAGAAGTGTGGTGAATGTTCATATTACTACAGACTGTCCTGTTTTTGACACATTCTGTTTTTGATGCATTGTTTTGCTCGTTTTGATGAAACTATCGATTGCATCAGTGGTATAAGCCATGGAAAAGTTATATTACAGTAGCTACAATGCAAAAACAAAATATGAATTGGTTGGCAAGAATAGTTAAAGTGGTAATTTTCTCTATTATACTAACGGATCTCACGAGGGTTTTGTTAAGTTTTGTGTGATTGAAGTTTTCAAGTTTTGGGTGAGATCACGATGGATCAAAGAATAAGGAGTGGAAAGAGACTAAGCTTGGGGATGCCCGAGGCACCCCAAAGTAATATTCAAGGACTCCCAAGAAACTAAGCTTGGGGATGCCCCAGAATGCATCCCATCTTTCTTGTAACAACCATCGGTAATTTTACTTGGAGCTATATTTTTATTCGTCACATGATATGCGTAAATCTTGGAGCGTCATGTGCTTTTTCTTTTTCTTTTAATAATGCACCATGCTGGTATGAGAAAGTCCTTGGTTGATTTATAGAAGGCTCTTTGAACCTCACTTATATCTTTTGAGAATGGCTTTATAGAATGCTTCATGTGCTTCACTTATATCATTTGATGTTTGGATTGCGTGTTTCTCTACACATAGAAAACTGCCATTTGTAGAATGTTGTTTTGCTTCACTTATATTTATTAGAGCATGGGCATATCTTTTGTAGAAAGAATTAAACTCTCATGCTTCACTTATATTTATTTAGAGAGTTAACAGGAGTTGGTCATTCACATGGTTAGTCATAAAATCCTACATAAAACTTGTAGATCACTGAATATGATGTGTTTGATTCCTTGCAATAGTTTTGCGATATAAAGATGGTGATATTAGATCATGCTAGTGAGTAATTTTGGATTGGTAGAAATACTTGTGTAAAGGTGTGTGATTCCCTTAGCATGCACGTATGGTGAGCCGTCATGTAAGGAAGTCGGAGCATAATTTGTTTATTGATTGTCAACCTTTATGTGAGGGTCAGGAGCATGCAATGGTTAAGTACTACCAACCTCTCCCCTAGGAGCATGCGTCTAATACTTTTCTTTGATGACTAATATACTTTTACAATAAGTATGTGAGTTCTTTATGACTAATGTGAGTCCATGGATTATACTCAGCCTTCCACCTTTGCTAGCCTTTCTAGTACCGCACAACTTTCACCGGTACATTAAAACCACCATATATCCTCCCTCAAAACAACCACCATATCTACATATTATGGCATTTCCATAGCCATTCCGAGATATATTGCCATGCAACTTCCACCGTTCCGGTTATTATGACATACGCCATCATTTTCATGTTGCTTTGCATGATCGTTAGATAGCTAGCGTGATGTTTTCACGGTTTGTCCGTTTTTATATCATTTTCTATGCTAGATCATTGCACATCCCGGTACACAATCGAAGGCATTCATATAGAGTCATATTTTGTATCAAGTTGTAATTCCTGAGTTGTAAGTAAACATTATTAGAGCATTGTCCCATGTGAGGAAAGGATGATGGAAGCTATGATTCCCTCACAAGTTGGGATGAGACTCCGGACTTTATGAAAAAGGAAAGAGACCAAGGAAGCCCAAATAAAAAAAGAGGCCTTAGATGCCCACCAAAAATTAAAAAAATTAAAAAAGAGAGAAAAAGAGAGAAGGGACAATGCTACTATCCTTTTTCCACACTTGTGCTTCGAAGTAGCACCATGATCTTCATGATAGAGAGTCTCCTATTTTGTCACTTTCATAAACTAGTGGGAATTTTCCATTATATAACTTGCCTTGTATATTCCAATGATGGGCTTCCTCAAATTTCCATAGGTCTTGATTAGAAAGCAAGTTGGATGCACACCCACTTAGTTTCTTTTTGAGCTTTCATACACTTATAGCTCTAGTGCATCCATTGCATGGCAATCCCTACTCACTCACATTAATATCTATTAATGGGCGTCTCCATAGCCCGTTGATACACCTGGTTGACGTGAGACTATCTTCTCCTTTTTCTTCACAAACTCCACCATATTCTATTCCACCTATAGTGCTATATCCATGGCTCACGCTAATGTATTGCGTGAAACAATTGCTTGACTTGTCATCGGGGTTGTGCATGCCATAAATACTTTGTGTGGGGAAGATGGAGCATAGCCAGACTACATGATATTGTAGGGAAAACTTTCTTTTGCCATTATATTTTGAAGAGAGACAATTGCTTCATTAGTATGCTTGAAGTATTATTGTCTTAATGTGAAATGATATACTATTGCTTTGAATCACTCGTGTCTTAATATTCATGCCATGATGAGATTATATGAACAAGATTATGCTAGGTAGCATTCCACATTAAAAATTATCTTTTTTATCATTTAGCTACTCGAGGACGAGCAGGAATTAATCTTGGGGATGTTGATATGTCTCCGTCGTATCTATAATTTTTGATAGTTTCATGCCAATATTCTACAACTTTCATATACTTTTGGCAACTTTTTATACTATTTTTGGCACTAACTTATTGACCCAGTGCCAGGTGCCAGTTCCTGTTTGTTACATGCTTTTTGTTTTGCAGAAAATCCATATCAAATGAAGTCCAAACACGATAAAAACTTACAGAGATTTTTTTGGAATATATGAGATTTTTGGGACAAACAATCAACGCGAGACGACGCCCGAGGAGGTCACAAGCCTGCTAGGCGCGGCCTACCCCCTGGCCGCGCCCTGGGCCCTTGTGGGCAACCCTTAGGTCGGTTTGAGCTCTCCTTTCGCTGCAAGAAAGCTGATATCCGGATAAAAATTCCCTCAAAATTTCAGCCTTATCGGAGTTACGGATCTCCGGATATTTTAGAAATGGTGAAAGGCCAGAATTTGCGAGCGTAGAAACAGAAGGAAACACACACACACAGAGAGAGAGAGAGAGATCCAATCTCGAAGGGGATGTTGCCCCTCCGCTGAGATGGAGGCCATGGACCAGAGGGGAAACCCTTCTCCCGTCTAGGGGGAGGTGAAGGAAGAATAATAAGGAGGGGGCTCTCTCTCCCCCTCTCTCTTGGTGGCACCAGAACGCCGTCGGGGCCATCATCTTGACGGCGATCTACTCCAACAACTCCGTCATTTTCACCAACACCTCCACCACCTTCCCCCATCTATCTACAGCGGTCCACTCTCCCGCAACCCGTTGTGCCCTATACTTGAACATGGTGCTTTATGCTTCATATTATTATCCAATGATGTGTTGCCATCCTATGTTGTCTGAGTAGATTTTTGTTGTCCTATGGGTTGATTGATGATCATGATTGGCTTGAGTTGCATGTTTTATTATTGGTTTTGTCCTATGGTGCTCTCTGTGTCACGCAAGCATGAGGGATCCTCGCTGTAGGGTGTTGCAATGTGTTCATGATTCGCCTATGGTGGGTTGCTTGAGTGACAGAATCATAAACCCAAGTAGGTGGGTTGTTGCATATAGGAGCAAAGAGGACTTGATACCTTATAATGCTATGGTTGGGTTTTACCTTAATGATATTTAGTAGTTACAGATGCTTGCTAGAGTTCCAATCATAAGTGCATATGATCCAAGTAGAGAAAGTATGTTAGCTTATGCCTCTCCCTCATATAAAATTGCAATAATGATTACCGGTCTAGTTATCAAATGCTTAGGGACAATTTCGCAACTCCTACCAGCACTTTTCCACACTCGTTAAACTAACTTAATTGTTACTTTATCTTAGCATCCCCTAGATTTTATTTACCTTCTCTTTATTATATTGCAAACCTATCCCGTTACACCTACAAAGTACTTTTAGTTTCATACTTGTTCTAGGTAAAGCGAACGTTAAGCATGCGTAGAGTTGTATCGGTGGTCGATAGAACTTGAGGGAATATTTGTTCTACCTTTATCTCCTCGTTGGGTTTGAAAATCTTACTTATCGAGGAAGGCTACAATTGATCCCCTAGACTTTTGGGTTATCAGCCTCGCCCACACTTGGGGGCTTAGCCGCGACTCCGCGCCCCTAAGTTAGAGAACTTCACGAGTGAGACATTCTCCACACTCGATTGTCAAGATGAACAGGGCCATAATTGTTCATCTAAGGACAAATTTCTCTGAGTGAAGGTCTTTCCTACACTCGGGTACTTAGCCGTGACCCCGCGTCACCTAAGTTAAAATTCATGCCAAGTACTGATACCATACACACTCAATACCCCATGCGCGATCTGGCAATCGCTCGAGTATAATGCACTCAAAATATCTACTAAAGATAAAGAAGATGAGATCTGCATTGCTCAAAGCGGAAGTACATACGATAGGAACCTCGGGCTCATTTAAAAGTCTTACAAATACTACTCGACATTCTGAGGCAAATGTTTAAAGAAGTTTTTTTAGCCCGGCGATCACTCGGGGCTAGGCACTGCTTCAATGAATGTGTCTAGGTTAAGGCTTTTTGCGATTCGGGTAGCCGCCTCCATGAACATCTACATGAAATCTTCAATTCTTGCGTGCTTCCGATTGGTGACCTCCAAGGACTTTAGTTTCTTCTTGTCCACTCCCTTGAAGTGGACCCAAACCAGTGAGAGAGCAATGTCAGATCCAGCTCGGGCCACTGACTTCTTCCAGATCTTTGTTCGGCTCGGGACGTCTCTCACTTGGGTGAGACTGGATTCTAGGTCCTTGGAGGGTTTCTTGTAAGAGAAGAGCTCCTTTTCAATGTCCATGATGCCGGTGTGGAGCCTCTTGATATATGAAACTGCTTCATCGACACGTTCTTCTAGACGGAGAAAGGCCATGGTAGCACTATCCTTGAGCAGTTCTCAGGACAGATCAGCTCTTTCTCGATCTTTTCAGTCTCCTCATCGATGTCGAAGCATAATTCTAAGTTCAACTGAGTAGAAAGAGGAATCAAAGTCAAGAAAACTTTATTCGGTTGTTCAAAAATACACACGGGTCATTCGGGAGAGCTTACCTTTGAGTTTTCCGCACACGGTGTCACCAAACTCGTCACTGAGTTGCTCCAACTCAGCCTTCTTGGCAGTGATACGTTCAAGCTTGGTCTTCCTTTCGACGAGCTCCACCTTGGACTTCTTCACAGCGGCCTCAAGGGTTTTCTTCTCTTCTTCCAGCTTCCCGACTAACTTCAGCTTCTCCTTGGCCTCCTTGGCCTTCCAACTGGCCTCCTTCTGAGCCACTACCAGGTCTGTATCCTTCTTCTCGAGGGCCGTCTTCACGGTTACTAAAGAAACAAAATTCTTCAGTCTCTCGACAAGGTTACAATTTTCTCCACGAAGATCTGATGAAGTGGACTCAGTCAGACAGGGAGAAAGAATAGTGACAGTAGTAGTCGGACAGGAAGGACAATACCTTCCAACGCATTCTTCTCTTGCTCCAGTCGGGCACTCTTGGCTTTCTAAGCTTCTAAGTCAAGGCGCAGGGTCAGCACCTAATACTTTAGAGCATTGTAGTGGCTTCCGAGCTCATAAACAGACTACTAACAACAAATGGAGAGAAAATTTAGTCACACAAGATATATGATTCGTAAATCAGATACAACATACAGATCATTCGGTCAGACTTCAAAACTCTAAGACTCCCGCCGACAACTTCAGTCGACGGTAGCCTCGGGGACTACACCCAGTGGGTGCGCTCAGTGTGCCCCCACTAGAAAATTTAAGTTCAACATTCCGACGCTACCAGACTACCGCCGACTGCTTCAGTCAATGGCAGTCTCGGGGACTACACCCAGTGGGTGCACTCAGCGCGCCCCCACAGGAAAATCAGCAATCAGTTGGTGTGCCCATATGCAAACCCACTCGGGATTTAAACTACAGACAGATAGACCAAGATGCCTAATGAGGAAGACTTATGAGAGTACTTATTCGGACATTCTTCTGCAGCACCGCACTAGCATCGTAAGCCGTCTTTAGTTTATCACACATCAGCTCTAGCTGGATCAGCGCCTCCTTGCTCGCTCCCATTTGGTCCCCTGGGGCATGGTGTAGCGAGAATATGTTGGTCTCACAAGGAATCAGCATAAGAATCGACATGACAGTTCTGAGTACGAATCCAGCGCCCGAGATGGTTCCTTGTGATGATGCCAAGGCATCGGTAAGTGATGGCTCTTGCATTGCACATTCTATGTTTGCAGCAGGATTTGGCAGATCATCTTTGTCAACCACATAAATGCGATCACATTAGTTAGAGTTTCAAGTGGTCAAAATCACTCCAAAATAAGTAATAAGCAAAATCACAGCATGTACAAGAAAAGTCTCGAAGTTTACCCTTCGAGGACGCTGCATCTACTTTGGCTCGCTCCTTCTCTAGAGTTTGAGGTTCAGGCAAAGTAGTTGAAGTATCAGCATTGTAAAGGAAACATTTGGATTTTCAAACTCACTCGGATGGGTTCAAACAATAATATTCGATTGAAAATTCTTACGCTGAAGCAACTGGGATGGTCATCTTGATCTTCGGAATGGGAACCGGCTTCCGGGGCTTGGCAGCAACAACCTTGGCTTGCTTCATGACCTTCTTGGGCAACGACACCAGTTCCGCAAGAAAAAGCTTCATAGAATGTGTCGAGGGAGCATTGGTAGTCGGCTTGACAACACTTGACGCCTTTGGACCATTGCCAGCAACCCCCGGATCATGGCGTGACTTGGAACGGGACTCGGGCACACGGCCTTACGAACACGAGGACTACACCTCGTAGCTCTCGCCCGAGTCCTCCTCATCGTCTTCATCTTCATTGTCGCCGTCTTCTTCACCTTTCCCCACTTCTGTGGAATCTTCCGCAATATCTGTATCGCTCGCCACATCAATCGGATTTCGGTTCACGATCGAAATCTCACCAATCAAGCCCACGAAAGCCTGCCGAGTGGAAAATGAATAAATCAAGCTAATACTCGAACAAGCACAACAATGTCATTCGGATAACAAGTCTCCTAAGAGTTACCTCATTCGGCGGATTTCTTGGAGAGAATGGAGGCACCAGCCTACTCTCCCTGGGATTATCTCGCGCCGCGGTGATCGCCTTAATCTTGGATTCAACCGTCTCTGCGTCAAGTTCTTCAGGTGCGTACGAGTGGTGTCATCTGCCCCAGTGTACTCCCACATAGGCTGGACTCTCGCTTGTAGTGGTTGAACTCTCCTCTGAAAGAAAACTTCGAGCTGGTCTAGGCCATTAACACCCTTCTGCACTAGGGCCACTAGAGCGATCACTAGGATGTCTATGTCTACTTTCTCTTCTTTGGTTACAGTCAGCTTGGGAAGTGACCGAATGTGTTCCGGCATGTACAGAGGAAGTTCTGGCTGGTTTTCTCCGACTGGAATATCCTAGCAATAAAACCAATTCTCCTGCCAACCTTTCACCGAGTCAGGAAAAGTGATCGCTCATAAACAACCCTTGCCTCGCAGCTAGATGCCCAACCCCCCACGCAGTTGGGTCACGTTGGTCTTATCCTTTGACCGAGTGGACTTCTTCACCATCATCACTTGGCAGGTGAATAGGTGCTTAAACAAGCCCCAATGAGGGTGGCAACCCAGGAAATTTTCACACAAAGAAATGAAAGCAGCTAGGTACACCATGTCAATGGGTGGAATGTGGTGGAGCTGAGCACCAAAGAAATCTAAGAAGCAATAGAAGAATGGATAGGGAGGAAGGGAAGAACCACGCTCGAGGTGAGTCGCCAAGAGCACGTACTCGTTTCCCTATGGCGAAGGATCGACCTCGCCCGCCTCTGCCAGCATCCAACCTCCTCTGGCCAGGAGGCCCTGGTCCTCCATCTTGAGCAATTGGGCCTTGGTGACCCTATTGGGGAACGTTGCATGGGAAACAAAAAATTCCCTACACACACGCAAGATCTATCCATGGTGATGAGCATCTACGAGAGGGGGAGTGGATCTACATACCCTTGTAGATCGCTAAGCAGAAGCGTTAAGAAACGCGGTTGATGTAGTCCAACGTCTTCGTGATCCAAATCGCCAAGCATCCCGTGATCCCATCATGATCCATCTCGCAATCCAATCACGATCTGTCCTACGATACCATCATGATTCGTCTCACGATCTTGATCACAGTCCTTCCGATCTAGCGTCGAATGGATGGCACCTCCACGTTCAATACACGTGCGGCTTGATGACGCCTTCACCTCCTCGATCCAGCAAGCAATGGTGAAGTAGTAGATGAGTTCCGGCAGCACAACGACATGGTGACGGTGGTGGTGAAGAAAAATCTCTGCAGGGCTTCGCCAAGCACAACGAAAACTATGACGGAGGATAAGATAGAGGGATGGGGTTGCTGGCACACGGATTGGGGAATTCTTGATGTGTTCCAGGTGCTAGCCCCGCCCCTTTATTTATATGCTGAGCCCTGGGGTCGTAACTTGGAGAAAAATCCTCCTCAAGGTCGGTTTGCCCGCAAGGCAAGAGTCCTCCTCGGACTCCAGGACCAGACGCCAAGGTCCTCGGCGTCTGGACCCTGGCCTCCGCAAAACACCTTTTACACCTTCCTAAAGGCTCATGGGATTTACCCCTTGGCCCAAATAAAGTGTTCTTGTAGCCCGAACAATTCACGAAACATCTGAAACTATTCCGGTGAATTCCGGAAGTCTTTCGAAGACCAAACACTGTTATCCCATATATAAATCTTTACCTCCGAACTATTCCGGAGCTCCTCGTCATGTCCGGGATCACATCCGGGATTCCGAACAACTTTTGGTCACCAACATAATAACTCAACTATACTTATATCGTCATCAAACGTTAAGTGTGTAGACCCTACGGGTTCGAGAACTATGCAGACATGACCGAGACACCTCTACGGTCAATAACCAATAGTGGGACCTGGATGTCCATATTGGTCCTACATATTCTACGAAGATATTTATCGGTTGTACCTCTATGTCAAGGATTCAGTTAATCCTGTATAATGTTCCCTTTGTTCTTTGGTATGTTACTTGCCCGAGATTCGATCGTCGGTATCTCTGTACCTAGTTCAATCTCTTTACCAGTAAGTCTATTCACTCTTTCCGTAATACAAGATCTTGTGGCTAACACATTAGTTACTTTCTTTGCAAGGGCTGTTGTGATGTTGTATTACCGAGTGGGCCCCGAGATACCTCCCCGTCACACGGACTAACAACTCCTAGTCTTGATCCATGCCAACCCAACAGACACCCTCGAAGATACCTGTAGAGCACCTTTATAGTCACCTAGTTATGTTGTGACATTTGATAAACACAAGGCACTCCTCCGGTGTCAGTGAGTTGCATGATTGCATGGTCATAGGAACAGATACTTGACATGCAGAAAACCGTAGCAATAAACTGACACAGTCATATGCTACATTTATAGATTGGGTCTTATCTATCACATCATTCTCCTAGTGATGTGACCCCGTTATAAAATTACATCTCATGTCCATGGCTAGGAAACCTTGACCATCTTTGATCAACAAGCTAGTCTACTAGAGGCATACTAGGGACATAATGTTGTCTATATACCCACACATGTATTTAGTTTCCAATCAATACATTTATAGCATGGATAATAACCGATTATCACGAACAAGGAAATATAATAATAACCAAATTATTATTGCCTCTAAAGCATATTTCCAACAGACCCAGACACCATCAAGTCGCCTTGGGTCCACCCCGTGCGAGCCCCTCTTCACCCGCTCAGCTTTTGCAGTCGCTCCGCAGTTCATCTCTGGCGAGGTTGGGTTCGGCTCACGGCAGGATGCTCTGTGGAGTGTGGTGGTTGGCGTCGGAGAAGTCGGCAGGAGGAAGAAAAAGAGAGATTTATTCCCCCCTGCACAATATCTCTACCTCTTATAGCAGAAATCAAGCGAAATCTCTGGCCGTCAATCCGCGGACAAAGCAAGATCCGCGAATCCCCAGTTCAGGCTCTCAGGTACACGTGGCAAAAATCATGGCACAGTTATCGCACCCTCCGCAAGTTCGAACATGCAGGAGCCCCTCCATGCCTTATAAAAGAAGAGCTCGGCGCTCCGAATCACCTGACGATTCGTTTGCAAACCGAATGGCCAGACTGGTATATTGAAGCATTCGGATGGAATAACAGAGCATTCGAATCATTCCTCCAGGGAAACACTATAGCTTCAAAGATAATGTCGTATATGTACACTCAGACATTCGGCCAAGGAATGTTAATCCTGAATCTATCGAGGCTTGGATCCGAGTGGGAATTGACACAAGTCATTTCTTGAAACACCTCTGAGGTGTCATCGACACTCCCGAGTGTCGATCACTCAACCATTCAAACCTCACAGATTCGGGGGCTAATGATGAGGTCGTCAGATATGGGTTGGGTCACAAGACTGACCTCTGGACCCACCTATAGACCCTCATTGGCACTAGAGCTCCAGAAGTAAAACGCACTCGGACGTGTCTCAAGAGGCACTCGGACGCACCTGCAAAGTCACTCGGATGGTTGTGACATACATTCGAGTGGCAGAAACTCAACGGCCCCGGAGGCGTGGTGTTAGAAGAACCCTAAGGGGCGTCCATTTCCGTAGTAATCATGCGTTATCAGTAACGCCCTAATTAGAGCGGAATTTTTTTCTGTAATGACGCCTTAACTAGCATTTATTATGCCGCTCAGCTGGTGGTGGCGCACGCTATATAAGCCACCACCGAGCGAGGTAACGACATTCTGACATCTGTAATCTTCTATTCCCCCATAAGCAAAGCAAACCAGCCTCTGGGCTCAAGACGTAGGGTCTTTACCACTCCCGAGTGGGGGGATGAAGTCGTACACATCTGAGTGAAACACCTCAGCCGTAGCTAGACTTTGCCCCTCCATTCGTACCCCTGGTAGTATTGTCAGGCTTATTCCCTCGATAGAAATTTTCCGAAAAAGCAACCAATTAGTGCTTTTCACTATTCATCAAAACATTTTTCTGCGTCCAGAAAATCCGAAAAAAAATTGTAGGCCTAGAACATTTCCAGTACCCACTAAAACAATTCTGAACGTGTTTCAAAACATTTTCAAATCAATGAGTTTCATTTGTGAAAAGCAACAAAAGCGGTTCTGGTAGTCCGGAACATTCCTGGTTTTTCTCTCCGGAAAAATCCCAGAAGTTCCTAGAACAATATTGTTACCCTCCAATAATTTCCACGCATGTGCCAAAACCAATTTGACTTAATGGTACACTCCGAAACAACTTTTCTGTTTTACCGAAACTCTTGTGGTGTTCTCTCTCCAAAACTCTTCTGGTGTCTCCAAAACTTTTTCGGTGAATTTCTCCCAGACTCCCTGTCAAGTATTCAGTAGATAGATGACCCTTAAGTGTGTGACCCTATAGGTTCGGTGAAGTATAGACATGACCCTTAACACCTTCCGATCAATGATCAACAACGGAGCCAGGGACACCCATATTAACCCCTATACCCACACGAATGAATATTTGAGTGAACCTCCAGTTGTTGTGTGCCATTCCTTTTACTTTGCAATATGTTACAAAACCCGAGGTGAGATTTATCGGCATCCCCATGGATCAACACTTGTCCACAATGCCAGTTACCATGTTGCCGCTCGTTTCCGTGTTCCGGCAGCCATGTCATCAAATCACATTATGTCTGGCCAGACGATGATGGATACTGCAACACCGAGAGGGCCCAAGAATATCTCTCCATCGTCGGAGGAGAAAATCCCAATCTTCAGCTACCAAGTTACTTCTCATACTTTTCTGTGAACCCGTAAGCAGCCGTAATAGCCACCCGGTTACACATGACGTTTAACAAACCCCAAAGTTCATGAAGCAAGTACGAAGGAACTCAATACTCTCATGGTCTAAGGAATTATGCAAACATTAACTATCTCTATGTTATTTACCATAAACTTGTGATGAATGTATCTCATAGCATAGCATCAATTTGGGTCGATTCAACACAAATGTTCTTCAAATATTTTGCCCTCAAAGTTGTCGGCATAGACAAGTCCATGATCAGGAAAATGAGATCATCATGCAACACTTGAGCTAGTCTTAGAGGCATGACTAGGAATACTTTTTTACCATTTATTATTCCACACGTGCATATGAGTTTTCCTCCGAGCCTCGTGGTTATTGTAGACTCGAGAACCATAGCAGTTATAGCATGGGATATAAACTTAATTAGGAACATGGAGATAAATAATAAAATTTATTATTGCCTCTTGGGAATATCTCCTACAAACTCCCACTTGCACTAGAGTCAATAATCTAGTCAATGCTAATGCACTTTACACCTATGGCACACTGGTGTGAAATATGCTTCGCTTGTGGTATAGCCTGATATCTAGTGGATCTAACAACTTCAGCTCCATGTGTCTCTTTGCATATCCTCACGTTTCCACGCTTTCACAAAATTCATATTTTGTGTGGACTTGGCTTTCTATATATGTGAATCACTGGTCGAACCTTGATTCCTTAGACTTACTTGTGGAGCAACTATCTACAATAGTGTCCCATTGACCAAAGCCATCTTGGAACAATACTAAGTTCATGAATGAACTATATGATTCAACATCTTCTTTATCTCTTCCAAAACGTCAATATACTTAGCCTTTGTTATAGAATTCTCCATAGTAACCTGTTTAGAACAATTTCAACTTACCGTGCCACCGTATTGTATATTACACAAAACCATAACTTAAATCGATAATCGCATGGAGCATTGATGAAGACTGTATCGACGTAATTACTTACAACGAGTACTTTATAATCTCTATTTGCGAGAAAACATGTCATCAGTGCTACTTTAGTACTCAATGACATTTTTCACTGTTGTCCAATGATCGGTACGTACTTTGATCACTTTGGTATCTATACTCGCAACAGTATGGGAGTATCGGACATATCTGGTTGTTTTACATACCATGGAATACATGATTAATCCAAACACAAGAGTGTGTGGAATCTCCATCATGTATTTTTCTCATCGGTGTTTTGGACACCGGGTCTTACAAAACTCTTTCCATGTGACTTCAGCAATAATCACTCCTTGTTGTTTTAATGCTAAACTGTTTTAGCATCTTGTCAATATGTATTTTGGCTTAGCCGTATTAGGCAATTCTATTTCGCAGATAAACATGCCTAATGTCAAGGCTACTTAGCCCAAGCACTTATGGGAGTATCGGACATATTTGGTTGTTTTACATACCATGGGATACATGATTAATCCAAACACAAGAGTGTGTGGAATCTCCATCATGTATTTTGCTCATCAGTGTTTTAGACACCGGGTCTTACAAAACTCTTTCGATGTGACTTCAGCAATAATCACTCCTTGTTGTTTTAATGCTAAACTGTTTTAGCATCTTGTCAATATGTATTTTGGCTTAGCCGTATTAGGCAATTCTATTTCGCAGATAAACATGCCTAATGTCAAGGCTACTTAGCCCAAGCACTTCATCTAAAAACTATTTTCAAATAAAGTCCTAATTCGTGTCAAGAAAATTATATTATTTCCAATTAACAATGTGTCAAACACACAAGGTTTTTAGAAATATTATTATGCTCCCACTTACTTTCTTGTAACCACAAGCATCTTCGTTATCCATTGATGAAAACAAACTCTTTTGACCATTTCATCAAAAAACGAAGATTCCAACTCCTTTTTGCTCTCTTTTGTCCATCGCTGGAACTTTGAAGTTTGCATACTCACTAGCATCCTTTGGATCGACAAAATACTTTGGGATGTATCACATACAAGTCCTAGTTTGCATTCCCATTTCATGGAAATTCTTTTGTAATCCATGTTTCATATCTCATGATTGTAATATGTATTAATTGTCAGTTTAACCCGAACCAACTTTTAGCATCACTACGATGAGACAACCTCATCATAGTCAACTCCTTGAACTTCTTATTGAAACAACTCGAGCTTTATGGATAAAACATATTTTCCACGTCAGTTTATAGTTCCATAAAAAAATTGATAGACTTCAAATCTTCCGAAGGGTTTATCAAGATATAATCGTGAATCATTCATAAGGAAACTATCTTGGATTATATTGGCATTTAACCAATTTCGGAGTCAGGGCCCATCATTGCTTCCTTGATTATTGTAGGCATATAGTTGTCTAACAAAAATATCTCATTTGCGCACCTGAGAGGTTTGCACGATTTTTACCTATGTGGTTCAGCTGCAAGTTCGACTGAAGTCCACATCTCATGTAGAGGCTTCTGTATCAGTCATAGTAGGAAACTCTGGAATCACTTCCAAGGTTCCTTTCCTTTGATCTGATGACGAAGATATTGTTATCTCATCAAGTTGTGTTGTCCTCCCACTCACCTTTTTGCAAGAAACATTCTTTTTAAAAGCATATTGTTCTTTGTGGCAAAACCCTTTGCCTTGATATAGTAGTGGGGGAATACCCAGTAACTTGGGATAACCAACAAATTAGCACTTTTCTGATTTGGAATAGGTTTGTAAGCATTTTACATAAGCCCCATATTCTGAATGTTAAGTAAAAATGTAACATGGATGGGTGTACCATACCATGGCGCTATTTCAACATACCTGATGGCGCTCTTTTCAGTGTAAAAGTCATAGTCTCTAAATAATTACCTTTAAAAGGGATAATAGCAAATTGATTTATGTAATATTTGATCTCACCATGTCATAAATGGTTTGATTACATCTTCACGGACATTCCACTTACTGTGGTGTTCTAGGAGGTGTAAGTTATGAAACTCTTTTCACAACTCATTAGATATTCGCTAAACTTGTAACTCAAAATATTCCTTTCCGCAATCTAATTATAGAAACATAATTTTCTTGTTATAATAATTTCTACTTCATTTTCGAAAAACCTCTTGAATGATTTGAAAAGATCCAGACTCACGTCTCATCAAGTAAATATCCATATATCTACTTGAGTCATTTCAAAAGATAAACAAATCCACTTCAGCAACAACATTTATCGGACAACACAGATCACGATGTATGATAACCAATAAGTTCTTTGCTTGTTCCTTATGGCATGCGAATGGTATTTCAGTCACTTCACTTCTCGGAGGAAAGTGGCAAGTGTCAGATGATTCATAATCAAACGACTTCAATATCCATCTTTATGGAATTTCTCCATGCGGGTTTCTCCAATGTGACCAAATGCAGTGCTGCACATATGTGGTATTTTTTTAGTCTTGCAACATTTAGTGTTACTTTTATGGATGTATCATATTACCGTCAATATTCGTAACATACATCCCATCCTTGATGGAAGCCTGGACCTTATGTTATTCATGATACTGAACAACAATTGTTCTTTTATGACTAACACTCTTGTAGTAAACATTATGCAAATAGGCTAGAGTGTGTAAAAATCTAAAATGAATTATGAAAGTAAATGCAGAATTAATGTATTATTATCAATATTCATAACATACATCTCATTCATAATGTAAGTATGGCCTTTATTCATAACACCGAACATCAAAAGTTCTCTTATGAAAAACCTTCTTGCAATATAATTTATGCAATGAGCTAGAGTATCTAAAATTCTAAAAAGAATTATGAAAATAAATACAGACAGTAATATATAGATGGAAGATATAGTAACTTTTACTATGTTCCCAACGCGTATCTAAACCTCATTACTCGCAATTCTTTTAGTTCGTAGTAGTTCTTGTATCGATTTGCAAGAGAATGCAATCGAACGGGTATTCCTATGATCAAAAGTCATTCACAATACCCAAGAATCAGTGACTAATAGTTTAATCACAATTCCCAAGAACTATTTCATTTTGACCAGCCTTTCAAACATCAATAACTTGTATGACTTTCATAATGAGCTGGACATTCCAGACTTCTTTCCTTTTGCCTTTATACTTCTAATAGTTTTACTTTCAGACTTCCTCCTACTCTTAGAAGAAGCACCCAATTTAAGAGTGGTGTTAGCAATCGGACTTCCTAGGTGTGTAAGTCACACTAACACCCTTTGGACATTTCCTTTCTGTTTAAGTAGTTTGTTTTATTCACCATCATTTACATGACAGGTGTTCTCCTCGATCCCTCTCTTATCAGTCAAATGACTAGTAAACACTTTACTAATACCTTGCAAACAAACATTGCATTGGATACCTCATATTTTTTAGCCTTTGTTTGTATCTGAAAATAATTTTTAGTTCCATGAATATCACATAACTACCCTAACTTTTGAAGTTCGGGTTTTATGGAAGCAAACATATTGCACTTGACTGTAACAGAATTCTAGCTTTTGGACCGAAGGATGAGAGTCACATCATCCATAGCATCAGCAGGAGAATACCGAAAGCATGTGATAGGACAGAGTCCTTCTCAGCACTCTTGAGGACAATCCTCACATTACGTTACCAATCGTAAAGTTTTAACCATATAAATAACAACTTATTCAATTTTAATAGGGAAGATGGAAACGCGGGCCATTATTCTACAACTATTATGCAAATTTCACTTAGAAAATATCCATAATTAATTGCATCGATAATTAAACAAGTTAATTCTATAGTGCGCTCCCACTCAAAACAATATCTCTCATAATTTATTGTGAGTGATACAAGACTAATATTTAAATTCAATGCCAAGGATGTATCCATCTCAAGTGACGAGAATTGCAATTGGTAGGCCAACTAGCCAATCACATCTCTATGTGACTCTTGTTCATCTTTCGATGGGCGTGTTCCGAGCACAGGACGATCCTTCGGAACGTCAAGACAACCAAGTGATCTCGCTGTGAGGTCTCAACTCACCCGCCTCACACCTCTCTAATCATTCCTACCCGTGTATCCATGTGATACCCCGAAGACATAGGTGTCGTGACGGTGCTAAACTTGGGAGAACACTAACTAATTGATATTTTTTTGAGAGATCACCCTAATAAAAAGCGACTACCGTGCAATCAAAAGGGTGCATCATAAGTGATACAAAATCTCAGGCAATTCATAATAGCAGGATATGGTATAGCCCTTTCTGACGTAGAAGTCAACAACTTCTTCGTCTTCGGCATTCGCGTCGGCATCCACCTTCGCGAAGTTTGCCACCACCTTGTAGATGCACCAGATAATATTGCTATATCTATAGCTAATAAAATAAGTGCATTACATAAGGTTGACACACAGGTCATTAAAGTGACAATCATATGGCTCCAGCCATTATGCCGAATCAGGACACGCAATTCATGTTAATTTACATTGTATAGTCATCTCATACAAAATCATATAAAATATGTGAACTGCTATACCACATCACATACATGCCTCATGTCAACCTGCAAAACCAAGTTAGATGGCTCTAACCGGTTTATGCAAAAAATTATTTTACGTGGCTTCCAAGGTTTCAACCAAACCGCAGCTACCAATGTTCATCATCAAGTATGATCATTAAAATTGCTAGATTAACTTTGTGAGGCATATGAAACATGAGTTAATAAAGTCTCGAGCCCCATACTAACCTTCATCATACACATGACCCCTGTGCAGATCATATCTGCATTGCCCTTTTGTCTGTGAAACATCCATCTTTCTCAACTATGGCGGAACCCAAAGACACTGAAGCACTTCACTGATGTGTCAATCAGCATACTCAGGAGCAGCATGAAAGGATCATGGATTGCCAGGACTTTGTCAAATTCCACAGTGTCGTCAAGATCAGGACTATGCAAATTCAAGGGAAGCAACAAGAATATCGGGAAATAGATTTCATCTACTACCCGCACAAATAATTTTAAGCAATAGATCTTATCTACTACAAAATTATACCATGCAATACCCATACGTCTCATGTATTCTAGATCGTAAACTTCATCTATGCATAGCCTAGCTCATGATGCCATAGTTGATGAATGCCACAGAAAACCAAAAAATCAGTACAACGAGCACGCCCAGGATCACCATGGAGATGCACAAAAGGATTGATTTGTTCGTTACCAACTCGTAGCTCAGCGGAAGTAGATTCGATGTTGATCATCAGTGCAGATCCCCGCAACTAGGATTTACAACCTCGCAGCCGCGAGGATGTACTCCCTAATCTAACCTCGGACAGAACTCTGGGCAGCCCTTCGGGAGGCCTCAGGACAATCCCTCAGATAGTCCCACCGGGCGAATCCTCGGACAGCCCTTCGGGAGGACCCCAGAATCTCAGACAGTCACTCGGACAGCCCTTCGGGAGGCACACTCAAACATCCCCTCAGGCAAAAAGGATGAACCTACGACCTCTCTGACAGGGCTTTGCCGTCCAGAACTAGTTCCCACCGAACCCAGACAACCTTTCGTCTCTACGAAACTATTTTGATGGGAGGGAGAGAGAAAGCCAGATCATGCATGGCATGTGTATGTGAGAGAGAGTGAGTTTGGAGAGCTCCTCTCCACCTCTATTTGTAGGGGAGGAGGAGGAGGTGGTGTTTGAAAATATCAGCCCGAAAAGGGGTCCCACCATTCCATGTCATCCCTAGGTCTTTTAGGAAGATTCTCTTGAGATATTTCCCAAAAAGCAACTAATCAATGCTTTTCCCTATTCATCAAAACATTTTTCTGCGTCCGAAAAATTGAAACTTTTTCTATAGGCCTAGAACATTTCCAGTACCCACTAAAACAATTCTGAACGCGTTCCGAAACATTTTCAGATCAATGATTTTCATCTACAAAAAGCAACCAAAGCGGTTCCGGTAGTCTCGAACAATTCCTGTTTTCCTCTCCAGAAAAACCCCAGAAGTTCCTAGAACAATTCTGGTACCCTCCAATAATTTCCAGGCATGTGCCGAAACCAATTTGACTTAATGGTACACTCCAAATCAACTTTTTGGTTTTACCGAAACCCTTCTGGTGTTCTCTCTCCGGAACTTTTTCGTTGTCTCCGGAACTTTTTCGGTGCATTTCTCTCAAACTCCCTATCTAGTATTTAACAAATAGATGACCCTTAAGCGTGTGACACCATAGGTTTGGTGAAGTATAGACCTGACCCGGAACACCTTCCGATCAATAATCAACATCGAAGCCGTGGACACCCATATTGACCCTATACCCACACGAAATAATATTTGAGTGAACATCTAGTTGTGTCGGATTTTAGGCTCCGCAAAACCCTCAAGGTTCGAACATAGGGGCATGTGCGAAGATCCCCTATAGAATCACCCTACCTAGCTCACTACTCGATGGATACCACGGCAAAGTCGCACGATGACGAGGAAGAAGATGGACATGGCAGTTTACCCAGGTTTGGGCCGCTGTGAAGCGTAATACCCTACTCCTACTTTGGTGGATTTCCTCTCGGGGAGGTGTGGTAGATGAACTAGTACAATCGTCTCGAGCCTCGTGAGCGGGCTCGAGTGGTGTTCTTGGCTTTCTGCCTTGTCCGGTGGTTCATTGGGTGGCTAAGTCATGAATCGGATCCCCTCTATGGTGTGACCTAGCCTCTATAGATAGCAGTGGCCCGGGTCCTCTTCCCTTATCACAATGGAGGGGAGAGGTCCCACAATGGACAAACTTGAAGGGGGTAGGAGTACATCTGTGCCCTGCCCAAAGGTGGTCTTCGCTTGAAAGTAGTTGTTGATGATGCAGAGGTCGGCTCGATGGTGACATCCGCCCTGCGGGGCTCGTGGTCATGGTCTTGTTGCACTGAAATGGTAACCATTGGGTGGCGCTTTGGGAACCCGCATACGTCCTTGCTCCCTTTGCACCAAAGGGGAAACTTCACCGCCTGGCGCACTGGCGCCCGCCTGTCCTTCCCTGCGTCATCTTTGACTCCTCAGGCCAGGTTCTGCATAGAGATCTCCGCCGCTCCGGAGGGGGGCTAAGGAAGCCCATCCTTGCTGGTCTTGGTGCCGTTCTTCCTTGCGAGCATGCGGGCATTGTGAGGTCCTTCTCTTGAGCGGAGCCGCGCCAGGCCACGTCTGGCTGACGAAGTGGGCCACATCCTGGGCCGCAGGCAGGCAGGCTGGGTACCCCCATTCCTAGAACACCGACAGTATCCCCCGGCACCAAGGTGTGCCTGAGTTGGCTCTTAGGAGAAGCCGTTAAAGGTGGCCCGAACCGCCAAGGTCCCCAATTGCCTGTGGGCCAGGCTTTGCACGCGTCGAACACCTGAGCGGCGACGCCCCCGCTCCTCGAAGGCGTCAGGAACCGCCTCAAGTCAAACTGATGTGATGCTTGTGTGTAGCACCGACCATTATTACCCTTCCTTGAATGCTGCTGCCGCCTCGGCCTTTTCCCCTTGGGTCGCGTGGATGCGACCCTTCGGTGGTGCCGGTTGGCCCTTGGTTGTACATTCACGCGAGGGCGAGAAAATCCTCAACACACCTGCGTCTTCTTAGCCTCCCAACTTCCAAGCCGTTGTTCTCCCAATCATGGCCTCAGTGAGGAAGCACTCCGCTGCCGAGGAGGGGAAGGCCTCTGAAGAGAGCGCTGCTTCACCGCCGCCCATGAGGGGCCACGGTCGTCCCCGAAAGCACGCCGCGATGCTGCCGGTAGTTCCCCACAGGCGTAGTCGCGCTCTTGCGTTGCTCTGGGTTACCATCAGCGGCCGCGGTGTGGCTCCGACCAGCTCAGGCGCATGTAGTGGTCAAGTAGGTAGCACGCGCAGTGGGAGGGCGGCGATGGCGACCCTGCCGCCATGCCCGTGGCTCAATACGGCCGATATAGACCAGGAGTTTGTGGTGTGGGTGGAGAGGCCGGAGGCCGCCTGGCTTCAACTTCCGAGCTCCTTCGCAGGGGCAATGCCGGCCGGGGGGCCTAACGGCCTATGGCTGCAGGCCAATGGCTCATGTAGTGCGGCATCATGGGTGGAGGTCGAGGTGACCCCAAAGGGTTATGTGTACCTAACCCACGGGTGGTAGACATTTTCCCATGCCCGCGGCCTGGTGGAGAGGCACACCCTCCACTTCAAGTACGACGGGGTGGCGACGCTCTTCGTCAAGGTCTTCGGTGGCTAGGGCGAGCGCTTGGGGTGCTGTCGGAAGATGTCAGCCACAACGATCTTGGAGATGACCTTTCCCTTCGAGACGGGAGCCGCTCCTCCAGCGACAGCGACACCCCCATAGAGGGGAGCCCGAGCGACAACAGCTATGATGCGCCACCGCGCCGGCACACTCGGGCCTTGGGGGGAAGCCAACCGCCCCGGCGTCGCAAGTCTGCTCCTGAAGCGTCCGTGCCGGTGCGCCTCCACGGGCCCGTGAAAGAGGGGGAGGACACCGACTGAGCGCTGATGCGCGGGTCTCGCAGCTCCCGAAGTGGCAGCCCCCGTGAGGGGCTATTTCCTTCTTTTCTTGTTCCTGTAATCAAAGAATCAAGAGAGGTCCTGCTGGCGTGTAATGAACTTGGGCGCTGATGCGTCCATTTTGCATCATTATTTTATATTGATATTTATTGCATTATGGGCTGTTATTACAAGTTATGGTACAATACTTATGCCTTTTTTCTCCTATTTTACAAGGTTTACATGAAGAGGGAGAATGCCAGCAGCTAGAATTCTCGACTGGAAAAGGAGCAAATATGCGAGACCTATTCTGCACAACTCCAAAAGTCCTGAAAAGTTACAGAGAATTATTTTGGAATATATAAAAAATATTGGGTGAAACAAAAATACTAGAGGGGACCCACCAGGAGGTCACAAGCCTTCCAGGCGCGGCCTACCCCCTGGTCGCACCTTGGTGGCTTGTGGGTCCCCTGGTGGGCCTTCGATGCCCATCTTCTGCTATGTGAAGGGTTTGGACCTGGAAAATATCATCAGAGAGCTTTCAGGACGAAGCACCACCATCTCGAGGCGGAACTTGGGCAGGACCAATCAAGATCTCCGGCGGAGCTGTTCTACCGGGGAAACTTCCCTCCCGAAGGGGGAAATCGAAGCCATCGTCATCACCAATGATCCTCTCATCGAGAGGGGGTCAATATCCATCAACATACTTCACCAGAACCATCTCCTCTTCAAACCCTAGTTCATCTCTTGTATCCGATCTTGGTCTCTAACCTCAGATTGGGACCTGTGGGTTGCTAGTAGTGTTGATTACTCCTTGTAGTTGATGCTAGTTGGTTTACTTAGTGGAAGATCATATCTTCATATCCTTTATGATAATTAATACTCCTCTGATTATGAGTATGAAAATTTTTTGTGAGTAGTTACGTTTGTTCCTGAGGACATGGGATAAGTGTCATCGTAAGTAATCATGTGAATTTGGTATTTGTTCGACATTTTCCTGAGATGTATGTTGTCTCTCCACTAGTGGTGTTATGTGAACGTCGACTACATAACACTTCACCATTATTTGGGACTAGGGGAAGGCATTGGGAAGTAATAAGTAGATGATGGGTCACTAGAGTGACGGGAGCTTAAACCCTAGTTTATGTGTTGCTTCGTAAGGCGTTGATTTTGATCCATATGTTTCATCCTATGGTTAGATTTAAGTTAATTCTTCTTTCATAGTTGAGGATCCTTGTGAGAGAGGTTAATCATAATTGGGAGGTTTGTCGAACTAAGGGCATCACCCAAGCACCAGTCCACCCACATATCAAATTATCAAAGTAACAAACGCGAATCAAATGAGCAGGATGAAAACTAGCTTGACAGAAATTCCCATGTGTCCTCGAGAGAGCTTCACTTTATATAAGAGCTTTTACAGTCTTGTCCTTTGCTA
This sequence comes from Hordeum marinum, assembly GCA_022496015.1. Lineage (NCBI taxonomy): Eukaryota > Viridiplantae > Streptophyta > Magnoliopsida > Poales > Poaceae > Hordeum > Hordeum marinum. The sequence continues at coordinate 406,316,737 of CM039672.1, read as the reverse complement.
CAAAAAGTATTGGGCTACCTTGTTGCACCTTTGCTATACTTGTTACTTGTTACTCGTTACAAATTATCTTGTCACAAAACTACCTGTTACCGATAATTTCAATGGTTGCAGAGAATACCATACTGTAAACCGCTTGTCATTTCCTTATGCTCCTCTTTGGGTTTGACACTCTTACTTATCGAAAGGACTACGATAGATCCCCTATACTTGTGGGTCATCAAGACTCTTTTCTGCTGCCATTGCCGGGGAGTGATATGCCTTTGGAAAGTGGAATTTGGTAAGGAAAAATTTATATAGTGTGCTGAAATTTACTGTCACTTGTTACTATGGAAAATAATCCTTTGAGGGGATTGTTCGGGGTATCTTCACCTCGAACGGAAGCACAAAGAGTTTCTCCTCAACCTAATGAACCTACTGAAAATATTTATTATGAAATTCCTTCGGGTATGATAGAGAAACTACTGGCTAATCCTTATGCAGGAGATGGAACACTACATCCGAATTTGCATCTAATCTATGTGGATGAAGTGTGTGGATTATTTAAGCTTGCATGTCTACTCGAGGACCATGTCAAGAAGAAGGTCTTTCCTTTATCTTTGAAGGAGAAGGCATTGACATGGTATAGGCTATGTGATGATATTGGATCATGGAGCTACAAGCGATTGAAACTGCAATTTCATTAGAAGTTTTATCCTATGCATCTAGTTCATCGTGATAGGAATTATATTTATAATTTTTGGCCTTGTGAAGGAGAAAGTATTGCCCAAGCTTGGGGAGGCTTAAGTCAATGTTATATTCATGTCCCAATCATGAGCTCTCAAGAGAAATAATTATTTGGAATTTTTATGCTTGGCTTTCTCATCATGATCAATCCATGCTCGATACTTATTGTACTGGTTCCTATATGAAGAAAGATATTGACTTCAAATGGGATTTATTGGAAAGAATTAAACACAACTCTGAAGATTGGGAACTCGACGAAGGTAAGGAGTCAGGTATAAACCTGAAGTTTGATTGTGTTAAATCCTTTGTAGACACTGATGCTTTTCATGAATTTAGCACTAAATATGGACTTGACTCTAAGATAGTAGCTTCTTTCTGTGAATCTTTTGTTTCTCATGTTGATCTCCCTAAGGAGAAGTGGTTTAAATATCATCCTTCCATTGAAGTGAAAGTAATTGAACCTATTAAGTTGAAGAAGAAACTATTACTTATAATGTTGATCCTATTATTCCTAGCTCATATATTGAGAAACCACCTTTCCCTATTAGAATAAAGGAACACGCTAAAGCTTCAACTGTGGTTCGTAAGATCTATATTAGAACACCTGCACCTCCTGAACAAATTAAAGTTGAACCTAGTACTGCTATGGTTAAATATCTCTTTGTTGATAATATTGATGCGCATGCATGTTATTCATTTCTATGATGAAGCTACTAGAATTGCTAGACCTAATACTGAAAATAAACATAGACCTATTGTTGGCATGCCTGTTGTTTCTGTTATAATAGGAGATCATTGTTATCAGGGCTTATGTGATGTGTGTGCTAGTGTGAGTGCAATTCCCTTTACCTTATATAAAGAAATTATGAATGATATTGCACCAGCTGAGTTAGAGGAAATTGATGTTACCATTAAGCTTGCTAATAGAGATACTATACCACTAGTTGGGATCATTAGAGATGTTGAAGTCTTATGTGGGAAAATAAAATATCCTATAGATTTTCTTGTCCTTGGTTCCCCACAAGATGATTTTTGTCCCATTATATTTGGCAGGCCTTTCTTGAATATTGTTAATGCCAACATATAGTGCGAGAAAGAAATTGTTACTTTAAGTTTTGGGGGTGTGTCCCATGAGTTTAATTTCTCTAAATTTCATAGACAACCCCATGCTAAAGAATTTCCTAGTAAGGATTAAATTATTGGTCTTGCTTCTATTGATGTGCCTCCTACTGATCCCTTAGAACAATATTTGCTAGACCATAAAAATGATTTGCATATGAATGAAAGGAAGGAATAGATAAGATTTTCTTTGATCAGCATCCTATTTTGAAACACAACTTTCCTGTTGAAATACTTGGGGATCCTCCTCCACCCAAGGGTTAGTCCGTTCATTGTGTCCCTAAGAAAGGAGGTATTACCTTAGTTCCTAATGATAAAAATGAATTGATCCCACAAAGAATTGTTGCAAGATATAGAATGGTAATTGTTTTTAGGAAATTAAATAAAGCTACCAAGAAAGATCATTACCCTCTACCTTTTATTGATCAAATGCTAGAAAGACTATCCAAACACACACATTTTTGCTTTCTAGACGGTTATTCCGGTTTCTCTCAAATACCTATGTCAACACAGGACCAAGAGAAGACCACTTTTACTTGCCACTTCGGTACCTTTGCTTATAGACGTATGCCTTTTGGTTTATCCAATGCACTTGCTACCTTTCAAAGATGTATGACCGCTATATTCTCTGATTTTTGTGAAAGGATTGTTGAGGTTTTCATGGATGATTTTTCTATTTACGGAACTTCTTTTGATGATTGTTTGAGCAACCTTGATCGAGTTTTGCAGAGATGTGAAGAAACTAACCTTTTCTTGAATTGGGAGAAGTACCACTTTATGGTGAATGAGGGTATATTGTCTTGGGACACAAAATCTCCGAAATAGGTATTGAAGTTGACAAAGCCAAAGCTGATGCTATTGAAAAAATGCCTTGTCCCACAGATATCAGAGGTATAAGAAGCTTCCTTGTCGTGCTGGTTTCTATAGGAGGTTTATTAAAGACTTCTCTAAGATTTATAGGCCTCTCACTAATATTTTGCAAAAAGACGTTCCATTCGTTTTTGATGATGATTGTGTAGAAGCATTTGAAATTCTTAAGAACGCCTTGATGTCTGCACCTGTTGTTAAACCACCTAATCGGAACCTACCATTCGAAATTATGTGTGATGCTAGTGACTATGCCGTGGGTGTTGTTCTAGGACAAAGAGTTGATAAGAAATTAAAAGTTATCCATTATGCTAGCAAAACTCTAGACAGTGCTCAAAGAAACTATGCTACCACTAAAAAGGAATTTTTAGCAATTGTGTTTGCTTGTGATAAGTTCAGACCTTATATTGTTGATTCCAAAGTAACTGTTCACACTGATCATGCTGCTATTAAATATCTTATGGAAAAGAAAGATGCTAAACATAGGCTTATTAGATGGGTTCTTTTGACACAAGAATTTGATTTGCATATTATTTACAGAAAGGGTGCTGAGAACCCCGTAGCAGACAACTTGTCTAGGTTAGAAAATGTTCTTGATGACCCACTACCTATTGAGGATAGCTTTCCTGATGAACAATTAGCTGTCATAAATGCTTCGCGTAATGCTCCATGGTATGCTGATTATGCTAATTACATTGTTGCTATATTTATACCGCCTAGTTTCACATACCAACAAAAGAAAAAGTTCTTCTATGATTTAAGAAATTACTTTTGGGATCATCCACACCTTTATAAAGAAGGAGTAGATGGTGTTATTAGACGTTCTATATCTAAGCATGAACAGGAACAAATCCTACATAAGTGTCATTCCGAGGCCTACGGAGGACACCACACTGGAGATAGAACTGCACATAAGGTATTACAATCTGGTTTGTATTGGCCTACTCTCTTCAAGGATGCTTGTAAGTTTTTCTTGTCTTGTGATGAATGACAAAGAATTGGCAATATTAGTAGACGTAGGGAAATGCCTATGAATTACTCTCTTGTTATTGAACGATTTGATGTTTGGGGTTTTGATTACATTGGACCTTTTCCAAACTCCAACGGGTATACTCATATTATAGTTGTTGTTGATTATGTTACTAAGTGGGTAGAAGCTATTCAAACTAGTAGTGTTGATCATAACACTTCTATTAAAATGCTAAAAGAAGTTATTTTCCCTAGATTTGGAGTCCCTAGATATTTAATGATTGATGGTGGTCCACACTTTATTCATGGTGCTTTCTGTATATTGCTTTCTAAGTATGACGTTAATCATAGAATTTCATCTCCATATCATCCTCGGTCTAGTGGTCAAGTAGAATTAAGCAATAGAGAAATTAAATTGATCTTGCAAAAGACTGTTAATAGATCTAGAAAGATTTGGTCTAAGAAACTTGATGATGCATTATGGGCTTATAGAACTGCTTACAAAAACCATATGGGTATGTATCCTTATAAAATGGTTTATGGTAAAGCATCTCACTTACCTATATAACTAGCACATAAAGCTTATTGGGCAATCAAATAGCTCAACTATGATTTCAAACTTGTTGGTGAAAAGAGGTTATTTTACATAAGCTCACTTGATGAATGGAGAACCCAGGCCTATGAGAATGCTAAGTTGTTTAAAGAAAAAGTTAAGAGATGGCATGATAAAAGGATACAAAAGCGTGAATTCAATGTAGGTGACCATGTCTTGCTATACAATTATCGTTTAAGATTTTCTGCAGGAAAAATTCTCTCTAAATGGGAAGGGCCTTATATTGTCAAGGAAGTATATCGTTCTGGTACCATCAAGATCAACAATGCCGAAGGCACAAATCCGAAGGTGGTGAACGGGCATAGAATCAAACATTATATCTTAGGTACTCCCATAAATTTTGAAACCAATATTATCAATACCATAACACTGGAGGAGTACATTAGGGATATCTACCAGAACGTCTCAAACTCCGAAAAGGAATAGGTATGTGGTATGGTAAGCAAACCAACTCCAAAACTTTCCGAACAACATTTTTCTCAGTTTTGGAATATTTAATAAATTAGGAAAATATAAAGTAGTCTGAAAGGTGCACGAGGAGGCGACAAGCCTGTAGGGCGCGGCCTACCCCCTGGTTGCGCCCATGTGCCTTGTAGCCACCCCGTGCACCCTCCGGACTCAAGTTTTCTTGTAGGACACTCCTGGTGGTCAGTAAAAATTCATTATATAATCTACCGAAGGTTTGGACTTTCGTATCATGACAATACCTCATGTTTTCATTTTGAGCTGTTTCTGCAGCAGATTTAGAGTAAGATGTCGTCCCAAGAGTCCGATGGGGAGAGCTATGTAACGCATTACCTTGCCAATCCCAAGCTCTCTGGGGACCTAGATCCTTATGGATTATTCTCAGAGGAGGAATGAGAAGTCAATTATGAGGAAGAAGGCTCAGATGAAGAAGAGATCCCTCTGCCTCAACTAGGAGATATGCACGTGGAGTTCAGGAAATCAAGCCTCCCAAACACAAGGAGAAAACCCAAGGTTCTATGTGTCCCTTCTCGTTTTCTGCAGGAGAGCAAGCAAGAATTATGTCAAAGGATATTGAAGCTCGAGAAAGAAGTTGTCGATTTGAGGGAACATAATGTTATGCTTAATAGGAAACTGAACAAGCTTGAAAATCATTCTCCACCACCATCACCTCCGAAGAAGGACATCTAAACACATGGGTATGGGCACTCCCCTTGTATTGTGCCAAGCTTGGGGGAGGTGCCCCGGTATCGTATCACAATCCCATCTTTTAATTTTCTCGTTCTTTTATTTTGATCCTTTTGGTTATATCTTGATCTAGTAGAATAAAGTTTTTAGTGTGGTCTAGCTTTGAGTTTTTCTTTCTGTTCCCCTTATGTAAGCCAGTCCGAGAGTTATATAATAAAAAGTAGTTTTGATGTGAGGGCTTTGCTTGTTACTATGATCTTGAAAAAAATTAAAAAAAGGTAATAAAATAAGAATAGAATAAAAGAAAAGAGTATATATGATGATCTTATGGGTAGTGATGACTTCACATATTAGAAGTATGTCGATTGAAATTTGTTGGGGGTTGACAAACATAGCGATTGGTCATTGGTGCAATTAAAAGGAAGTAATAAAGAAAGAGAGGTTCACATATAAATATATTATCTTGGACATCTTTTATGATTGTGAGCACTCATTAAAATATTATATACTATGAAGTTGATGTTGGACAAGGAAGGCAACATAATGGGTTATGTTTTCTTACTTCTGAATAGAAGTTATATGGTTATAGATCCTCCAACATGTAGTTCTTGCTTCCACATCATACTAGCAAAAACTTCCGCACCAAGTAGAGATACTACTTGTGCATCCAAACACCCTCAACCAAGTTCTGCCATGAGAGTCCACCATACATAACGATGGATTGAGTAAGATCCTTCAAGTAAGTTGTCATCGGCGCAAAAAGCAATAAGAATTGCTCCTAAATATGTATGATCTTTTATTGTAAGGGAAAATAAGTGTTGTACGAACTTGTGATGGTAAAGAAATAAAAGCGACAGACTACATAATAAAGGTTGCTATCACAAAGGGTAATACAACGCTGTGTTACTTTGCATTAAGAGTTTGCACATCCGAAAACAAAAAAGCGCATGACAAACTCTGCTTCCCTCTGCGAAGGGCCTATTTATTACTTTTACTTTATAAGTCCTTACCTTTATGCAAGAGTCATGGTGATCTTCACAACTTAGTATATTTCATCTTTCTCTCTTGGAAAGCATTATGTGCTGGGGAATGATCTAGACACATATATCCACTCATATGTGGGTGATCATGAGTTATTTATCTTGACATTACCCTTGAGGTAAACTGTTGGGAGGCAAAACTATAAGCCCCTATCTTTCTCTGTGTCAAATTGAGGCTTTGACCTCTGAGTGTCGTGTGAGTGTTAGCAATTATAAAATACTAAAAGATGATTGAGTATGTGGATTTGCTTTACAAGCTCGTATATTGACTCTTTCTGATGTTGTGATAAATTGCAATTGCTTCAATGACTGAGAGCATAGTTTGTTGGTTCTCAATAGAGTTATTGGTTCATACTTTATCCTATGAATAAATTGTTACTCTAGTATAAGAAATTATATATCAATAAGTATTGATATTCTAAATATGATCATGTTTCCCTCATGTCTATATTTCATTTTATCGAAACCTCTATCTCTAAACTTGTGGACATATTTATCGATCTCTGCTTTCGCTTGAGGACAAGCGAGGTCTAAGCTTGGGGGAGTTCATACGTCCATTTTGCATCATGCTTTTATATTGATATTTATTGTATTATGGGCTGTTATTACACATTATGGTACAACACTTATGCCTTTTCTCTCCTATTTTACAAGGTTTACATGAAGAGGGAGAATGCCGGCAGCTGGAATTCTAGACTAAAAAAGGAGCAAATATGAGAGACCTATTCTTCACAACTCCAAAAGTCCTGAAAATTTATGGAGAATTATTTTGGAATATATAAACAATATTGGGCGAAACAAATACTAGAGGGGGCCCACCAAGAGGTCACAAGCCTGCCAGGCGCGGCCTACCCCCCTAGCCGCGCCTTGGTGGCTTGTGAGCCCCCTGGCGGGCCTCCGGTGCCCATCTTCTGCTATATGAAGGGTTTTGACCTGCAAAAAATCATAAGAGAGCTTTCGGGATGAAGTGTCGCCGTCTCAAGGCGGAACTTGGGCAGAATCAATCTAGAGCTCCGACAGAGCCGTTCTGCCGGGGAAACTTCCCTCCCGGAGGGGGAAATCAAAGTCATCGTCATCACCAACGATCCTCTAAGCTAGAGAGGGTCAATATCCATCAAAATCGTCACCAGAACCATCTCCTCTCCAAACCCTAGTTCATCTCTTGTATCCAATCTTGGTCTCAAATCTCAGATTAGTACCTATGGGTTGCTAGTAGTGTTGATTACTCCTTGTAGTTGATGCTAGTTGGTTTACTTGGTGGAAGATCATATGTTCAGATCCTTTATGATAATTAATACTCCTCTGATTATGAACATGAACATGTTTTGTGAGTAGTTACGTTTGTTCCTGAGGACATGAGATAAGTCTTATTATAAGTAATCGTGTGAATTTGGTATTCATTCGATATTTTGATGAGATGTATGTTGTCTCTCTCTAGTGGTGTTATGTGAACGTCGACTACATAACACTTCACAATTATTTGGGCCTAGGGGAAGGCATTGGGAAGTAATAAGTAGATGATGGACTGCTAGAGTGACAAAAGCTTAAACCCTAGTTTATGCATTGCTTCGTAAGGGGCTGATTCGGATCCATATGTTTCATGCTATGGTTAGATTTATCTTAATTCTTCTTTCATAGTTGTGGATGCTTGCGAGAGAGTTTAATCATAAGTGGGAGGTTGTCCATGTAAGGGCAGCACCCAAGAATTGGTCCACCCACATATCAAATTCTCAAAGTAACGAACGCGAATCTAATGAGCATGATGAAAACTAACTTGATAGAAATTCCCATGTGTCCTCGGGAGTGCTTCACTTTATATAATATTTTGTACACGCATGTCCTTTGCTACAAAAGGATTGGGATACCTTGTTTCACCTTTTCTACACTTGTTAATTTTTACTCGTTACAAATTATCTTGTCCCAAAACTATCTATTATTGATGATTTCAGTGCTTGCAGAGAATACCTTACTGGAAACCGCTTGCCATTTCCTTCTTCTCCTTGTTGGGTTCGACACTCTTACTTATCTAAAGTACTATGATAGATCACCTATACTTGTGGGTCATCAGGCGCTTGCCTCTTTTTATTTGTGCTTATGTTACGTGTCCTGGCTTTTTCGTTTTCGTTAATTAAGGCGGCCTTCCGGTTGTGATTAGGGTACTTAGCTTGACATGATCGTTGTAGGCTCCAGGGGAAGCATGGCTATGGCGCTTGGGGAGTCCAGACGTCCTGTGGAGTTCTTCTTCTTACAGGTGAGGCAGGTTGGGAGCCCTTTCGGCACTGTGTTTGCAGGCCCCAGCCCTGCACATTTCCCTATCACCATAGTATACGACTGGCCAAGGTCACAACTACGGGACGAGGCCCCGACACCCTCGATGCCGACCGTATCACCAAGGACGCCATCGATGGTGTCGAATGGTTATATGAACGGTAAGGCTCCTGAGGCGCGTTGCTTAGGAGCCCCCTTTTTTTGCTCAAGCAGCTCTATGTGGGCATGTCCCAGTCTCGGACATTTCCCTACTATCACAGTGGACGACCGGATCACCAAGGATGCAACTATGAGGCGAGGCCCCGACACCCTCGATGCCGACCGGATCATCAAGTACGGCATCGAGGGTGCCGAGTGGCTATATGACCGGTAAGGCTCCTGAGGCGCGTTGCTCAGGAGCCCCCTTAGACACACAATCGGCTCCCCAAAGAAAAATTTTGTTTCCTGCCCCGGGAGGGGTGGGACTCCTGAGGCTCCGAGATGGCGCGTCAGGCCGTGAATGGAGACCCGAAGCGAGCATGAATCGCCACGCGCCTGCTAACTGATACGTCCATTTTGCATCACGCTTTTATATTGATATTTATTGCATTATGGGTTGTTATTACACGTTATGGTACAATTCTGATGCTTTTGGAGGTAGTTGATACAGCGGTGAGGAGAGGCGTTGGTATCCTTTGCGTCCAAGAGACCAAATGGTGGGGACAGAAGGCGAAGGAGGTGGAGGGTACCGGCTTCAAGCTGTGGTACACGGGGACGGTTGCAAACAGAAATGATGTAGGCATCCTGATTAGCAAGAGCCTCAAGGATGGAGTGGTAGACATCAAGAGACGTGGGGACTGGATTATCTTGGTCAAGCTGGTAGTTGGGGACTTAGTCCTCAATGTTATCAGCGCATATGCCTCACAAGTAGGCCACAATGAGAACGCCAAGAGGTTGTTCTGGGAAGGTCTGGAGGACTTGGTTAGGAGTGTACTGATTGGCGAGAGGCTCTTCATAGGAGGAGACCTCAATGGCCACGTGGGCACATCTAACACATGTTTTGAAGGGATGCACGGGGATTTGCCTATGGCATCAGGAATCAAGAAGGAGAAGATGTCTTAAGCTTTGCGTTAGCCTATGACATGATCATAGCTAACACCCTCTTTAAGAAGAGAGAATCATATCTAGTGACTTACACTAGTGGGCAGCACTCTAGCCAGATTGATTTCATCCTCTTGAGAAGAGAAGACAAGCGTGCATGCCTAGACTGTAAGGTGATACCTGGAGAGAGTGTTGTCCCTCAACATAAGCTTGTGATTGCTGACCTCCTCTTTTGGATTCATGTCCAGGGGGACAAGCGTGCCAAAGTTGCTAGAACGAAGTGGTGGAAGCTCAAGTGGGAGCTAGCTCAGGTGTTCAAGGAGAGGGTCATTAAGGAGGGCCCTTGGGAGGAAGGAGGTGATGTAGACAACATGTGGATGAAGATTGTAACTTGCATTCGTAAGGTGGCCTCACGGGAGTTTGGAGCGTCCAGGGGAAGTAGAAGATAAGCTAAAGATACCTAGTGGTGGAATGATGTTGTCCAGAAGGCAATCAAGGAGAACAAAGATTGTTTCTGACGCCTATATCTGGATAGGAGTGCACACAACATAGGGAAGTACTAGATGGCAAAGAAGGCCACAAAGCGAGCTGTGAGTGAAGCAAGGGGTCGGGCGTATGAGGACCTCTACCAAAGTTTAGACATGAAGGAAGGCGAAACGGACATCTATAAGATGGCCAAGAGCCAAGAGAGAAAGACGAGGGATGTTGACCAAATCAAGTGCATCAAGGACGGAGCAGATCAATGCCTGGTGAAGAACGAGGAGATTAAGCATAGATGGCGGGAGTACTTTGACAAGTTGTTCAATGGGGAGAGTGAGAGCTCTACCATTGATATGGATGACTCCTTTGATGATACTAGCAGGCGTTTTGTGAGGCAAATCCAGGAGTCGGAGGTCAAGCAGGCTTTAAGGAGGATGAAAGGAGGCAAGGCGATGGGCCCCAATTGTATCCCCATTGAGGTGTGGAGAGGCCTCGGGGACATAGCAATAGTATGGCTAACCAAACTTTTCAACCTCATTTTCGGGAAAATAAGATGCCAGAAGAATGAAGACGGAGTATATTAGTACCAATCTTCAAGAACAAGGGGAATGTTCAGAGTTGTACTAATTACCGTGGAATTAAGCTGATGAGCCATAGAATGAAGCTATGGGAGAGAGTCATTGAGCACCGTGTAAGAAGAATGACAAGCGTGACCAAAATCAGTTTTGTTTCATGCCTGGGAGATCGACCATGGAAGCCATTTTCTTTGTACGACAACTTATGGAGAGATATAGGGAGCAAAAGAAGGACCTGCATATGGTGTTCATTGACTTGGAGAAGGCCTATGATAAGATTCCTCGGAATGTTATGTGGTGGGCCTTGGAGAAACACAAAGTCCCAACAAAGTACATTACCCTCATCGACATGTACGATAATGTTGTGACAAGTGTTCGAACAAGTGATGGCGACACTGACGACTTCCCAATTAAGATAGGACTGCATCAAGGGTCAGTTTTGAGCCCTTATCTTTTTGCCTTGGTGATGGATGAGGTCACAAGGGATATACAAGGAGATATCCCATGGTGTATGCTCTTTGCGGACGATGTGGTGCTAGTCGATGAGAGCCGGACGAGGGTCAACGAGAAGTTGGAGTTATGGAGGCAAACCTTGGAATCGAAAGGTTTTAGACTTAGTAGGACTAAAACCGAGTACATGAGGTGCGCTTTCATTACTACTAGGAATGAGGAGGAGGAGGATGTTAGCCTTGATGGGCAAGTGGTGCCTCAAAAGGACACCTTTCAATATTTAGGGTCAATGTTGCAGAAGGATGGGGATATCGATGAAGATGTGAACCATCGAATTAAAGCCAGATGGATGAAGTGGCGCCAAGCTTCTAGCATTCTTTGTGAGAAGAGGGTGCCACAAAAGCTAAAAGGCAAGTTCTATAGGATGGTAGTTCAACCCGCAATGTTGTATGGCGCTGAGTGTTGGCCGACTAAAAGGCGACATGTGCAAAAATTAGGTGTGGCGAAGATGTGCATGTTTAGATGGATGTGTGGCCACACAAGGAAGGACTGCATCCGGAATGATGATATACAAGATAGAGTTGGGGTAGCGCCAATTGAAGAGAAGCTTGTCCAACATCGTCTGAGATGGTTTGGGCATATTCAACGCAGGCCTCCAGAAGCCCCAGTGCACAGCGGACGGCTTAAGCATGCTGATAATGTTAAAAGAGGCCAGGGTAGACTAAACATGACATGGGAAGAGTCCGCAAAGCGAGATCTGAAGGACTGGAGCATCACCAAAGAACTAGCCATGGACAGGGGTGCGTGGAAGCTTGCTATCCATGTGCCAGAACCATGAGTTGGTCGCGAGATCTTATGGGTTTCACCTCTAGCCTACCCCAACTTGTTTGGGACTAAAGGCTTTGTTGTTGTTGTTGTTTACAAGGTTTACATGAAGAGGGAGAATGCCACCAGCTGGAATTCTAGACTGGGAAAGGAGCAAATCTGAGATACCTATTCTGCACAACTCCAAAAGTCTTGAAAAGTTACGGAGAATTATTTTGGAATATATAAAAAATATTGGGCGAAACAAATTCCAGAGGGGGGCCACCAGGAGGTGACAAGCCTGCCAGGCGCGGCCACCCCCATGGCCACGCCTAAACGGCTTGTGACCCACCTGGCAGGCTCCCGACACCCATATTTTCCTATATTGAGGATTTTGACATAGAAAAAATCATAAGAAAGTTTTCGGGACGAAACGCCGCCGTCTTGCAGGTTGATACACCTCCAACGTGTCTATAATTTTTTATTGTTCCATGCTATTATATTATCTGTTTGGATGTTTTATGGTTAATTGCATTTTTGCCCCTAGTTGGAACCTACCCACGGGTTTTGCCCTTACTTTTTGACTCTCCTCAATTTTCCCTTAGATTTGCCTCCGAGGTCGCCCAAATGTCCTTTGACCGTTTGACCAATACATTGAAAATTCATAACAAATTCACACGAACTCAAAAAATGGAAACAAGATATCAAAATGTTCAGAAAAACATTAACTGTATGTACATGTCATTTTCATTCACGAAAAAAGTACCATTTAAATTACCCATGGTTATTAATGTTATCAACATTATGAAAATAAAAAGGTATAAACAATAGTGTTTTCATCAATAAAAATTACATGCAAATGTAGGTGATGTTCTTCGAACATCCTGATATCTTATTTGTATTTTTCTGAGTTCATATCAACTTGATATGGAGTTTCAAAATAATGGTCAAAGTCAACTGAAACTTCATAACAAGTTCATATGAACTTAGAAAAATGCAAATAAGATACCAGCATGTTCAGAAACCATCACCTACATTTGCATGTAATTTTTATTCACAAAAAAGTATTGTTTATACCCTTTTTATTTTAAAAACTATTAATAACATTAATAACCATGGGTAGTTTAAATGGTACCTTTTTCCTGAACGAAAATGACATGTACATAAAGGCAATGTTTTTCTGAACAGTTTGATATCTCGTTTGCATTTTCTTAAGTTCATATGAATTTGTTATGAATTTTCAAAGTATTGGTCAAACGGTCAAAGGGCATTTGGGCGACCTCGGAGGAAAATGTAAGGGCAAAACTGAGCATAGTAGAAAAGTAAGGGCAAAACCCATGGGTAGGTTCCAAGTAGGGGCAAAATTGTACTTGCCCCATGTTTTATATGCATTAATATGCTATTTTATATTATTTTTCAGACAAACCTATTAATCTAGAGCCTAGTGCAAGTTTCTGTTTTTTCCTTGTTTTGAGAATTACAGCTAAGGAATATTAAACGGAATCCAAACGGAATAAAATATTAGGAATAAATTTTCTTGGACTAGCACCAAACCAGGGGACTTGGGCTTGTGAGCCCACGACAGCTCTCCTAACCCTAATCTTCATCCTGTAAATTCCCAAATATTCCCTATATACCAGAACGAGTCGCTAAAACACTATTCCGCCGCTAGAAGCCTCCGTTCTCGAGAGATCCAATCCTGGAGCCTTTTTTGGTAATCTACCGGAGGGGGATTCGATCACGGAGGGCATCTACATCAACTACATTGCCCCTCTGATGATGCGTGAGTAGTTCACCACACACCTTTGGGTCCATAGCTAGTAGCTAGATGGCTTCTTCTCTCTCTTTGCTCTTCAATACCATGTTCTTCCTGATCTTCATGGAGATCTATCCGATGTAATACTGTTTTGTGGTGTGTTTGTCGAGATCCGATGAATTGTGGGTTTATGTTCAGATTATCTATGAATATTATTTGAGTATTTTCTGTATTATTATATGCATGATTTCATATCTTTGCATGTCTCTTCGAGTTATTCGTTTGGTTTGGCCAACTAGATTGGTCATTCTTGCAATAGGAGAAGTGCTTAGTTTTGGGTTCAATCTTGCGATGTCCTCACCCAGTGACAAAGTAGGGGTAGAGATGCACGTATTATATTGTTTTCATCAAGGATAAAAAGATGGGGTTTTCATCATATTGCTTGATTTTATCCCTCTACATCATGTCATCCTACCCAATGCGTTACTCTATTCTTCATGAACTTAATACTCTAGATGCAGGCAGGAGTTGGTCGATGTGCGGAGTAATAGTAGTAGATGCAGAATCGTTTTGGCCTACTTGACATGAGCATGATGCCTATATGCATAATCATTGCCTTGGATATCTTCATAATTATTCGCTTTTCTATCAAGTGCTCAACAGTAATTTGTTCACTCACTGTAATACTTGCCATCGTGAGAGAAGCCTCTACTGAAACCTATGGCCCCAGGGTCTTGTTTTCCATCTTATACTTTCAGATCTAAAACAAAAAATACCGAAAATACTTTGCTGCATTATTTTTACCTTTTGTTTTACTTTCCGTTCAAGCAATCTATCTCTATCAGATCTCATCCTTGCAAGTAAACGTGAAGGGATTGACAACCCCTTTATAGCGTTGGGTGCGAGAGTTTGATTCTTTTTGTTGGTACATCTATTGGGGACTTTCTTGTATGTCCTTATGGATTGATACCTTGGTTCTCAACAACTAAGGGAAATACTTGTCTACTTTGCTGCATCAACCGTTCCTCTTCACGAAAACAAACACATGCTCGAGAAGTAGCAAGAAGGATTTTTGGTACCGTTGCCGGGGAGATCTACATCAATCCTACCAAGTACCCATCATAAACTCATCTCTTTAATTTAATTTATTTTCCATTTGCCTCTCGTTTTCCTCTCCCCCACTTCAGCAATTTTTCGTTTTATTCGCCCTCTCTTTATCGTTTGTCTTTTTCTTGTCAGGTCTTTTGTTTGCTCAGGTTGCCATGTGCCTTCTATTTGCTTGCATATTGACTTGCTAAAAAACTATTGCCATGGATACTCATCCACTTGCTAATATTTTCAAAATACCAAATTATGATGAACCAATTGCTAGTGAGTTGAGTGCACTTGATTATGTCTATGAAGTTTTGCTTGAACATAATGAAAATTTTGATGAAGTGTTGAAACAAGAAAATTATAAACTGATTCATGATATCTACTTGAATGAAAAATATTATTGACATGTTGTTAGTATGAATTCTATGAATATCCATGATTCTAATGATATGCAAAACCACAAGCTTGGGGATGCTATGCTTGATGAAGATGATATTTTTTGTTCCCCAAGTTTTGGTAATGACATGTATGCTGTAATTGATCATGAAAAGAATGCTTTGTGTGATATTTATATTGTGAGATTCCTTCATGATGTTATTGAAAATTTCTATGAGAGGGGAACATATGCTTTTACATATTGCAATAATATCAAGTTTCCTCTCTATGTGTTCAAAGTTTGGAAGTTATGCTTGTTTTGCCTTCCTATGGTAGTTCATTTTTGTTTCCATAATTTGTTCGCTCATAAAATCCCTATACATATGAAGTGAATTAGACTTAAATATACTTGCCATGTGATTCATTACATTCCTATTGTTGCAAATAGGAATTATGTGCCTGTAGATTTCATTTTTCTTGATATAGAATGCAATCCTACATGTCCTATTATTCTCGGTAGACCTTTCCTTAGAACGATTGGTGCAATTATTTACATGAAAGAAGGAGATATTAGATTCCAATATCCATTAAGGAAAGGCAGGGAACACTTTACTACAAATAAAATAAGATTGCCTTATGAATATATTATGAGATCTACTTTTGGATTGCATACCAAAGATGACAATACCTAGATCTATCGCGTTTAGCCTAGCTAGGGGCGTTAAACAATAGCGCTTGTTGGGAGGCAACCCAATTTTATTTTTGTGTTATTTTTTTTCTTCTTTTTTTGGTGTGTTTTGAACATTATTACTTCTATAGTAATTGTGTTTTGGTGTTTCAATTAGTTTTTGAGCCAAGTAAAACCTTTGGGGTGATCTATGGTAGTTGTTGATTTCATCTTGCTAAAAGCAGAAACTTTTGCTCTCAGTCCAGGAAGTTTCTAAATTTTTCAGAGAGTCGAATTGATCTGAAATTTTTACAAAAGATTGATATTAAAATTTCCCTAATTATCCTAATTTTTCATAATTTTTAGAGTTTCATAAGTATTCTAAGTCTACACATTTCTACAGATTGTTCTGTTTTTGACAGATTCTGTTTTCTTTGCGTTGTTTGCTTATTTTGATGTATCTATGGGTCGTATCGGGGGGATGAACCATGGAGAAGTTAAAATACAGTAGGTATTAAAAAATATAAATAAAGAATGAGTTCACGACACTACTTAAAGTGTTGATTTATTTTTCTTATACTAACGGAGCTCATGAGTTTTGTGTTGAGTTTTGTGTTGTGAAGTTTTCAAGTTTTGGGCGAAGATTTGATGGACTATGGAATAAAGAGTGGCAAGAGCCTAAGCTTGGGGATTCCCAAGGCACCCCAAACCGTAATCAAGGATACCAAAAAGGCTAAGCTTGGGGATGCCCCGGAAGGCATCCCCTCTTTCGTCTTCAATCTATCGGTAAATTTACTTGAGGCTATATTTTTATTCACCACATGATATGTGTTTTGCTTGGAGCGTCTTGTATGATATGAGTCTTTTCTTTTTAGTTTTCCACAATCATCCTTTCTGCACACATCTTTTGAGAGAGACGCGCTGAATCATAAATCTATTATAATACTCTATGTGCTTCACTTATATCTTTTGAGCTAGGCAATCTTTCTCTAGTGCTTCACTTATATCTTTTTAGAGCATGGTGGTGTTATATCTTATAGAAATTATTGAACTCTCGTAGCTCACTTATATTATTTTGAGAGTTTCTTAAAACAGCATGGTAATTTGTTTGGGTTATCAATTTAGTCCTAATATAATGGGCATCCAAGAGGGATATAGTAAAAACTTTCATATTAAGTGCAATGAATACTATGAGAAGTTTGATTCCTTGCATATAGTTTTGAGATAATAGAGATGGTAATATGAGAGTCATGCTAGTGAGTAGTTGTGAATTGGAAGATATACTTGTCTTAAAGTTTGTGATTCCCGTAGCATGCACGTATGGTGAACCGTTATGTAACGAAGTCGAAGCATGATTTGTTTAATGATTGTCAACCTTTGTGTGAGGGTCGGGAGCGCGCGATGGTTAAATCTACCAACCTCTCCCGTAGGAGCATGCGTCTAATGAATTTTTTATAACTAATAGACATTTTCAATAAATATATGAGTTCTTTATGACTAATGTTGAGTCCATGGATTATACGCACTCTCACCCTTCCACGTTTGCTAGCCTCTCTTGTACTACGCAACTTTTGTCGGTACATCAAACCCTCCTTCCTCAATACAGCCACCATATACTTTCCTCAAAATAGCCACCATATCTAACTATTATGGCATTTCCATAGCCATTCCGAGATATATTGCCATGCAATTTCCACCATTCAGTTTTTCATGACATGCACCATCACTTCATCTTCCATATAGAGTCATACTTTGTTCTAGGTATCGAGTTGTAATTTCCTTTTTCAGTTATACGTAAATAAAAGTGTGATGATTTTCATTAATAGAGCATTTTCCCGTGATAGAAAAGGATGATGGAAGCCATGACTCCCTCAAAAGTTGGGACGAGTATCCGGACTTTACAAAAAAATAAAAGAGGCCAGTGAAGCCCAAACAAAAAAATAAAAGAGGACAAAGATGCCCACCAAAATAAAAATAAAAAATGAGAGAAAGAGAGAAGGTACAATTGCTACTATCCTTTTCCACACTTGTGCTTCAAAATAGCACCATGATCTTCATCATAGAGAGTCTCCTATTTTGTCACTTTCATATAACTAGTGGATATTCATCTTGCACTACCACTTTGTTTTCTTTTTGAGCTTTCATACACTTATAGATCTAAGTGCATTTGTTGCATGGCAATCCCTACTCACTCACATTGATATCTATCAATGGGAATGTCCATAGCCCGTTGATTCACCTAGTTGATGTGAGACTATCTTCTCCCTTTTTCCTGGCACCTCCTCCATATTCTATTCCACCTATAGTTCTATATCCATGGCTCACGCTCATGTATTGCGTGAGAGTTGAAAAGGTTTGAGAACTCCAAAAGTGTGAAACAATTCCTTGACTTGTTCATCGGGGTTGTGCATGATTTATATACTTTGTGTGGGGAAGATGGAGCATAGCCAGGCCATATGATTTTGTAGAGATAACTTTCTAAGGCCATGTTATTTTGAAAGGACACGATTGCCTTGTTGGTATGCTCAAAGTATTACTGTTTTTATGTCAATATTAGACTATTGTTTTGCATCTTACGGATCTGAATATTCATGCCACAATAAATAATATTACATGGATAAATATGTTAGGTAGCATTCCACATCAAAATTTCTGCTTTTATCATTTACCTAGCAACTCGAGGACGAGTAGGAATTAAGCTTGGGGATGCTGATACGTCTCCAACATATCTATAATATTCGATTGTTCCATGCAATTATATTATGTGTTTTGGATGTTTTATATGCATTAATATGCTATTTTATATTATCTTTGGGACTAACCTATTAATCTAGAGCCTAGTGCTAGTTTCTGTATTTTCCTTATTTTTGAGAATTGTAGATAAGTAATATTAAACGGAGTCCAAACGGAATAAAATCTTCGTAATAGTTTTTCTTGGACCAGAAGTAAACCAAGAGACTTGGAGATGTAGTCGGGAGAGCCACCGTGGGGCCACAGGCCCTAGGGGCGCGCCTAGGAGGGTAGGGCACGCCCCCAGGCTTGTGGCCCCATGGCAGCTCTCCTAACCCTAATCTTTGGCCTATAAATTCCCAAATATTCCCTGTATACCAGAACGATCCATGAAAACACTTTTCTGCCACCAGAAGCCTCCGTTCCCGAGAGATCCAATCTTGGAGCCTTTTCCGGTAATCTGTCGGAGGGGGATTCGATCACGAAGGGCATCTACATCAACTTGCTTGCCCCTCCAACGATGCGTGAGTAGTTCACCACAGACCTTTGGGTCCATAGCTAGTAGCTAGATGGCTTCTTCTCTCTCTTTTCTCTTCAACACCATGTTCTTCATGATCTTCATGGAGATCTATCCGATGTAATACTGTTTTGTGGTGTGTTTGTCGAGATCCGATAAATTGTGGGTTTATGTTCAGATTATCTATGAATATTATTTGAGTCTTTTCTGAATTCTTATATGCATGATTTTATATCTTTGCAAGTCTCTTCGAGTTATTGGTTTGGTTTGGCCAACTAGATTGGTAATTCTTGCAATAGGAGAACTGCTTAGTTTTGGGTTCAATCTTGCGGTGTCCTCACCCAGTGACAAAGTAGGGGTAGCGAGGCACGTATTGTATTGTTGCCATCAAGGATAAAAATATGGGGTTTTCGTCATATTGCTTGAGTTTATCCCTCTACATCATGTCATCTTACCTAATGCGTTACTCTGTTCTTCATGAACTTAATACTCTAGATGCAGGCAGGAGTCGGTCGATGTGTGGAGTAATAATAGTAGATGCAAAATCGTTTCGGTCTACTTGACATGGATGTGATGCCTATATGCATAATCATTGCCTTGGATATCTTCATAATTATTCGCTTTTCTATCAATGGATCCACAGTAATTTGTTCACCCACCGTAATACTTGCCATCATGAGAGAAGCCTCTAGTGAAACCTATGGGCCCCGGGTCTATTTTCCATCTTATACTTTCAGATCTAAAACCACAAATACCAAAAATAATTTTATTCATTATTTTTACCTTTTGTTTTACTTTTCGTTCAAGCAATCTATCTCTATCAGATCTCATCCTTGCAAGTAACCGTGAAGGGATTGACAACCCCTTTATAGAGTTGGGTGCAAGAGTTTGATTCTTTGTGTAGGTACATCTATTGGGGACTTTCTTGTATCTCCTACTGGATTGATACCTTGGTTCTCAACAACTGAGGGAAATAGTTATCTACTTTGCTGCATCAACTATTCCTCTTCACGAAAACCAACAAATGCTCGAGAAGTAGCAAGAAGGATTTCTGGCGCCGTTGCCGGTGAGATCTACATCAAGCCTACGAAGTACCCATCACAAACTCAGCTCTTGCATTTACATTATTTGCCATTTTCCTCTCGCTTTCTCTCCCCCACTTCACCAATTTATCATTTTATTCGCCCTCCCTTTCTCGTTTGTCTTTTTCTGGTCAGATCTTTTGTTTGCTTGTGTTGCCATGTGCCTTCTATTTCCTTGCATCTTCGCTTGCTAAAAATCTATAGCTATGGATCCTCATACACTTGCTAATCTTTTGAAAACACTACTAGGAAAAAGCTTATAGACAGTCGCTTACTACTAGCGCACTATATTGCCACGCGCTATTGCTATTTACTAATAGCAGGCTATATTAAGCCGCGCTACTAGTAAATATTACTGGTAGCTCGTGGCAAAAAGAACACGCTACTAGTAAATATCTCCCACCATTCCCCGCAAACAGACCGTGGTAGTAGCGCGGGTTTTAAAACCTGGGCTACTACTATGTGGATAGTTGTAGCACAGGTGAGACGCCCGCGCTACTAGTATACTCTCAGACCGCCCACCCCCGATCCACCCCGCGCCACCAACCGTCCCACTCCACCCACCCCGTTTGTCCAAAAAAACAAAAAGGAAATCCACCCCCGATCCAGATCCTTTCCACCACTGGCCTCTCTTCCACCTCCTCTCCTCTCCCAACCTACTTGACGCCGACGAGTACTAGCACCCAGAGGGATAGGTGCTCCCTCCCCCTCCTCCTCCCGCCCTTCTTCCGCGACCTTGCCCCCCCCATCCCATCCCAGCGCGATGGCTCTCGCTTCGCGTCTGCCCCTCTTCACGCAGGTCAATCATGGTCTATGTCTGCGTCGTCGTCACGGGTGAGTCTTCCACACACGTATACTGTGCGCGTTTCCAATCGAAGCTCTCGCGTGCAGCTGGAATGGCACCTGACTTGTCCACTAAGATTTGTTGGTTCGATACTGCGATGTCCTCCGAACCCAACTGAAACTTCGTCCTTATGGGATATTGCATGCCATAGCGGCCGTATTGTTATTAGTATAGAGGAACTAATTGTCCATATCCATATATAGATAGGCATCATTACTGAATTCTGCGCCTAGCTCGTTAGTCGAGTCTTTGCCATGTACACAGGAACTAATTAAGTTTGTTTCTTGAATCGTTTGATGCCTAATAACAGAGGTCGCTCATCACTAACACTTTAAGGTGATGGCGTTGTTCCTGGGCATGCCCTCCATAGTGGCACGCCACCGGTGGCACAACGGGTGTTGCGGTGTTGTCGTACACGTTCCAGTTGTCGATGGTGTCACCAGAGGCAGGCAGCAGCTTGACACCAAAGAGAATAATGTTAGTGCACGACACGGTGTTGCTGCGGCCCAAGTGGATGGGTGGGCCGCCCATGTCGTCAGTGCCCTGGATGCGAGCGTAGGTGACGTTGGAAACTAAGATGCTGTTCTTTTACTTGTTTTTTCAAGAAACTATAGCCTCCACATATCCATGGTAGATTCAGTTCTGCAAGTAGGTAGTATCTTGATTTCCGCTAGACATGTAGTCGTGGAGCTGGAAAAAATTGCTGCTTTGCGTAGGTTCATGGCCCTACCATGTGCTTGCTCCTATCTATGTCCATGAGAAACAACAAAATCAATCATTTAGTAGCATATCAGTCTTAGACCTTAGTACTTTTCCTAGCAAATGGATATACTGGACACTATAGTGCTAGTGCACTTTCATTTAAGTTTATACACCCTGCCCGAGAAAGAAGTAGCCGCCACTTAATTAGCTTTTTGTTGCGTTCCTTATATAGGATAAATTGGTTTATTGATGTAGAGTCTGGACCACTTCATAATTTGTTTTCAACATTAGTTAGTACTACTAGATAAGTAGTAATTCTGAACATCTATTTCATGTCAATAACATTTTGTTGCTTGCAAAAACCATATTGCAAGCAATTCTGAACATCTTTGTAGCTTGCAAGAACATACTAGAAATCAGTTCACACATGACCCCGCAGCGGAGCTACTACCTAGGGTAGTCTAGGCAAATATCTTTGCCTTAAATTTCACTTTGATATTATTTTGTGTCCAATTTGATTAATTGTAGGCTTGTATCCAATTTGATTCACTCACAGTTTTCTTGCCTTAAATTTCAATCAATGGCACTGGTGTACCTTAAGAAAGAATTATATAACACGAAGGTAGAAGAATGTCATTGCCATGTTCTACTTAATGAAAAAAATCTTCTTTTTGGTTATATATTCTTTCTAATTATCTTCGCTTGGATAATGTGTTTTCTACCATTATATCCCGCCAGTTACTAATTCTTGATTTATCTATGGTTTTATGTTTTATAGGTCATCTTTATACCGATCTACTTACTACAGATGATAACTTGGCAATAAATCATCTATGTGATCTCCATCAAGTGAGGTATTTAGAGAACCAATATTTAACATTTGGATTTTGGTTGTATTTGTTGAACACCAAATAATATATATCTACTAGTATTCTAGTGAGCTCTTGCATAGTTAAGTTATACATGTATTTTTCATGCATCGAATCTGCCACACCAAAAAATTATTCATGCCTCTGCCACTGACTGAGAACAAGCTTGTTTGAATTGAGAGTATTCTATGGGAGCTCAGTTAATTATCCTTGATCTTTGGACTGGCATGTTTTACATAATCATGTTATTGTTTGAAGTGGGCATCAAATAGTTTAGTCTTATTGCCTTTTTTAGTGTGTTTATATTTGAAAGGGGGACAGGGAAACGTGTTTCACTCATGCTTTTGTTAGAGCACTATAATTTATTATTATCCATGTTATGGTCCAAACTCCTTTTTGTTCTACTCATATGATATTTTTCATCTTTTGTTTTCTGTCCTGATGCCTCATGTACTTACACTAGAAATGTTCTAAATTTAGTGCTTCCATAACATGGCCAGGGCAATGGATAAAATCTGGATGCTAAGTTGACTTTTTTCCTGGGGATTTGCTTATCATGAAGATGCATGCAAGGATGTAGAGGGAGAAGATCATTTGTAGAGATAGGATGCCACCGTTTGGTGTTTTTATGCATTTTCGTTTTCTTGTAAATTTGGTTGCACTATCTGGAAATAAGTGACTTGGCAAGAAGTGTAGGTGTTTTAATTGAAGGCATGAAAAGCCATGTCAATTATGTATGCTCTTACTGGATCTGCTCTAATGCTGGTTTATCATAAATCTTGTATTTGTAATGATGTGTACTAGTTTATTACAAATCTTTGTTTGTTCTAGTTGTTGGAAATGTAAACATAAAATGGAATCGGTTCATTTTTTTAAATTCCTAATAAGTTAGTAGTAGCGTGGATAGGGAACCAGGCGCTACTAGTATATAGGATACTCGTAGCATTGGTAGATTACCCATGCTACTACTATTTCATTAGTAGTAGCGCGTGTACGTTCTAGTAGTAGCATGGGAAGAACACGTTGTTAGTAGTAGCGCGGGTTTCACCCACGCTACTACTAGCATTTAGCTGTAGCGCGATACTAGTAGCGCGGGTACCCATGCTGCTAGTAGCCATTTTACCCTCGCTGCTAGTAGCCTTTTTCCTAGTAGTGAAAGACCAAATTATGATGAACCAATTGCTAGTGAGTTGAGTGCACTTCATTATCTCTATGAAGTCTTGCTTGAACATAATGAAAAGTTTGATGAAGTGTTGAAACAAGAAAATTATAAAGTGATTCCATGATATCTCCTTGAATGGAAAACATTATTTCCATGTTGTTAGTATGAATTCTCTGAATATCCATGATGCCAATGATATGCAAAACCACAAGCTTGGGGATGCTATGCTTGATGAATATGATATTTTTTGTTCCCCAAGTTTTGGTAATGACACGTTTGCTATAATTGATCATGAAAAGAATGCTTTGTGTGATATTTATATTGTGCGATTCCTTCATGATGTTACTGAAAATTACTATGAGAGAGGAACATATGCTTTTACATATTGAAATAATATCAAGTTTCCTCTCTATGTGTTCAAAGTTTGGAAGTTATGCTTGTTTTGCCTTCCTATGGTAGTTGATTTTTTATCCCATAATTTGTTCGCTCACAAAATCCCTATGCATAGGAAGTGGATTAGACTTAAATATACTTGCCATGTGATTCATGACATTCCTATTGTTGCAAATAGGAATCATGTTCCCGTAGATTTCATTGTTCTTGATATAGAATGCAATCCTACATGTCCTATTATTCTTGGTAGACCTTTCCTTAGAACGATTGGTGCAATTATTGACATGAAAGAAGGAAATATTAGATTCCAATCTCCATTAAGGAAAGGCAGGGACCACTTTCCTAGATAGAAAATTAGATTGCCTTATGAATCTATTATGATATCTACTTTTGGATTGCATACCAAAGATGACAATACCTAGATCTATTGTGTTTTGCCTAGCTAGGGGCATTAAACAATAGCGCTTGTTGGGAGGCAACCCAATTTTGTTTTTTGTGTTCTTTTTTGCTTCTGTTTTGGTGTGTTTTGCACATTATTAATTCTGTAGTAATTTTGTTTGGTGTTTTCATTAGTGTTTGAGCCAAGCAAAACCTTTGGGGTGATCTATGGTAGTTGTTGATTTGATCTTGCTGAAAAACAAAAACTTTCGCGCTGAGTCCAGAAATTTTCTAAATTTTTCAGAGTGTCGAATTGATCTGAATTGTTTACAAAAGATTGGTATACAAATTTTCCTCATTTTACTAATTTTTCAAAAAAAATAGAGTTTCATAAGTATTCGAAGTCTACAGATTGTTACAGACTATTCTGTTTTTGACAGATTCTGCTTTCTTTGTATTGTTTGCTTATTTTGATGTATCTATGGGTCGTATCGGGGGGTATGAACCATGGAGAAGTTAGAATATAGTAGGTATTACACAAATATAAATAAAGAATGAGTTCACAACAGCAACTAAAGTGGTGGTTTATTTTTGTTATACTAACGGATCTCATGAGTTTTCTGTTGAGTTTTGTGTTGTGAAGTTTTCAAGTTTTGGGTGAAGATTTGATGGACTATGGAATAATGAGTGGCAAGAGCCTAATCTTGTGGATTCCCAAGGCACCCCAAGCCATATTCAAGGATACCAAAAATCCTAAGCTTGGGGATGCCCAGGAAGGCATCCCCTCTTTCGTCTTCAATCTATCGGTAAATTTACTTGAGGCTATATTTTTATTCACCACATGATATATGTTTTGCTTGGAGTGTCTTGTATGATATGAGTCTTTGCTTTTTAATTTGCCACAATCATCCTTGATGCACACATCTTTTGAGAGTGACAAACTGAATCGTGAATCTATTAGAATACTCTCTGTGCTTCACGTATATCTTTTGAGCTAGGCAATGTTGCTCTAGTGCTTCACTTATATCTTTTTAGAACATGGTGGTGTTATATTTTATAGAAATTATTGAACTCTCGTACCTCACATATATTATTTTGAGAGTTCTATAAAACATCATGGTAATTTTTTTAGGTTATGGATTTATTCCTAATATAATGGGCATCCAAGAGGGATATTAGTAAAACCTTTAATATTAAGTGCATTGAATACTACGAGAAGTTTGATTCCTTGCATATAGTTTTGAGATAATAGAGATGGTAATATGATAGTCATGGTAGTGAGTAGTTGTGAATTGGAAGATATACTTGTGTTAATGTTTGTGATTCCCGTAGCATGCACGTATGGTGAACCGTTATGTAACGAAGTCGGAGCATGATTTGCTTGATGATTGTCAACCTTTGTGTGAGGGTCGGGAGCGCGCGATGGTTAACTCCTACAACCTTCTCCCCTAGGAGCATGCGTCTAATGCTTTTTTGATAACTAATAGACTTTTGAAATAAGTATGTGAGTTCTTTATGACTAATGTTGAGTCCATGGATTAAACGCACTCTCACCCTTCCACCTTTGCTAGCCTCTCTAGTACCGCGCAACTTTCACTGGTACATCAAACCCTCCTTCCTCAAAACAGCCACCATATATTTTCCTCAAAACAACCAACATATCTACCTATTATTGCATTTCCATAGCCATTCCGAGATATATTGCCATGCAATTTCCACTATTCAGTGTTTCATGACATGCACCATCACTTCATCTTGCATATAGAGTCATACTTTGTTCCAGGTATAGATTTGTAATTTTCTTTTTGAGTTATAAGTAAATAAAAGTGTGATTATTTTCATTAATAGAAGAGGAATCCGGACTTTACAAAAAAATAAAAGAGGCCAAATATGCCCACCAAAATAAAAAAAATGAGATAATGAGAGAAGGGACAATTGGTACTATCCTTTTCCACACTTCTGCTTCAAAATAGCACCATGATTTTCATGATAGAGAGTCTGCTATTTTCTCACTTTCATATAACTAGTGGATATTCATCTTGCACGACCACTTAGTTTTCTTTTTGAGCTTTCATACACTTATAGCTCTAAGTGCATTTGTTGCATGGCAATCCCTACTCACTCACTGTGATATCTATCGATGGTCATCTCCATAGCCCGTTGATACGCCTAGTTGATGTGAGACTATCTTCTCCCTTTTTCCTTGCACCTCCTCCATATTCTATTCCACCTATAGTGTTATATCCATGGCTCATGCTCATGTATTGCATGAGAGTTGAAAAGGTTTGAGAACACCAAAAGTGTGAAACAATTGCTTGACTTGTTCATCGGGGTTGTGCATGATTTAGATACTTTGTGTGGGGAAGATGGAGCATAGCTAGACCATATGATTTTGTAGGGATACCTTTCTAAGGCCTTGTTATTTCGAAAGGACACGACTGCTCTGTTGGTGTGCTCGAAGTATTACTGTTTTTATTGTTTTGCATCTGAATATTCATGCCACCATAAAGAATATTGCATGGATAAATATGTTAGGTAGCATTCCACATCAAAAATTCTGTTTTTATCATTTACCTACTCGAGGACGAGTAGGAATTAAGCTTGGGGATGTTGATACGTCTCCAACGTATCTATAATTTTTGATTGTTCCATGCTATTATATTATCTATTTTGGTTGTTTTATATGCATTAATATGCTATTTTGTATTATTTTTGGGACTAACCTATTAATCTAGAGCCTAGTGCCAGTTTTTGTTTTTTCCTTGTTTTTAAGAATTGCAGATAAGGAATATTAAATGGGGTCCAAACAGAATAAAATCTTCAGAATAATTTTTCTTGGACCAAAAGCAAACCATGAGACTTGGAGATGAAGTCGGGAGAGCCACCATGGGGCCACAAGCCCTAGGCGCACGCCCAGGGGGGTAGGGCGCGCCCCCTAGGCTTGTGGGCCCATGCCAGCTCTCCTAACCCTAATCTTCGGCCTATAAATTCCCAAATATTCCCTGTATACCAGAACGAGCCACGAAAACACTTTTCTGCCGCTAGAAGCCTCCGTTCCCGAGAGATCCAATCTTGGATCCTTTTCCGGTAATCTGTCGGAGGGGGATTCGATCACGGACGGCATCTACATCAACTCCATTGCACCTCCGATGATGCATGAGTAGTTCACCACAGACCTTCGGGTCCATAGCTAGCAGATAGATGGCTTATTCTCTCTCTTTGCTCTTCAATACCATGTTCTTCATGATCTTCATGGAGATCTATCCGATGTAATACTCTTTTGCGGTGTGTTTGTCGAGATCCGATGACTTGTGGGTTTATGTTCAGATTATCTATGAATATTATTTGAGTCTGTTATTTATTCTTATATGCATGATTTCATATCTTTGCAAGTCTCTTCTAGTTATTGGTTTGGTTTGGCCAACTAGATTGGTAATTCTTGCAATAGGAGAAGTGCTTAGTTTTGCATTCAATCTTGCGGTGTCCTCACCCAGTGACAAAGTAGGGGTAGCGAGGCACGTATTGTATTTTTGCCATCAAGCATAAAAAGATGGGGTTTTCATCTTGTTGCTTGAGTTTATTCCTCTACATCATGTCATCTTACCTAATGCGTTACTTTGTTCTTCATGAACTTAATACTCTAGATGCAGGCAGGAGTCGGTCGATGTGTGGAGTAATAGTAGTAGATGCAGAATCGTTTCTTTCTACTTGACACGGACGTGATGCCTATATGCATAATCATTGCCTTGGATATCTTCATAATTATTCGCCTTTCTATCAATTGCTCGACAGTAATTTGTTCACCCACCGTAATACTTGCCATCATGAGAGAAGCCTCTAGTGAAACATATGGCCCCCAGGTCTTTTTCCATCTTATACTTTCATATCTAAAACCAAAAATACCAAAAATTCTTTGCTACATTATTTTTACCTTTTGTTTACATTCCGTTTAAGCAATCTATCTCTACCAAATCTCATCCTTGCACGTAACTGTGAAGGGATTGACAACCCCTTTATAGCGTTGGGTGCAAGAGTTTGATTCTTTGTGTAGGTACATCTATTGGGGACTTTCTTGTATCTTCTACTGGATTGACACCTTGGTTCTAAACAATTGAGGGAAATACTTATCTACATTGTTGCATCAACTATTCCTCTTCATGGAAACTAACACATGCTCGAGAAGTAGCAAGAAGGATTGCTCGCGTCGTTGCCGGGGATATCAACATCAAGCCTACCAAGTATCCATCACAAACTCATCTCTTGCATTTATATTATTTGCCATTTTCCTCTCCACCACTACACCAATTTGCCGTTTTATTCGCCCTCTCTTTCTCGTTTGTCTTTTTCTTGTTAGATGTTTTGTTTGCTCGTGTTGCCATGTGCCTTCTATTTTCTTGCATCTTCTGTTTGTAAAAATCTATTGTTATGGATCCTCATCCACTTGCTAATCTTTTCAAAATACGAAAATATGATGAACCAACTGCTAGTGAGTTGAGTACACTTGATTATCTCTATGAAGTTTTGCTTGAACATAATGAAAATTTTGATGAAGTGTTGAAAGAAAAAAATTATAAAGTGATTCATGATATCTCCTTGAATGAAAAACATCATTGCCATGTTGTTAGTATGAATTCTCTGAATATCCATGATGCTAATGATATGCAAAACCACAAGCTTGGGGATGCTATGCTTGATGAAGATGATATTTTTTGTTCCCCAAGTTTTGGTAATGACATGTATGCTATAATTGATCATGAAAAGAATGCTTTGTGTGATAATTATATTGTGAGATTCCTTCATGATGTTACTGAAAATTACTATCAGAGAGGAACATATGCTTTTACATATTGCAATAATCTCAAGCTTCATCTCTATGTGTTCAAAGTTTGGAAGTTATGCTTGTTTTGCCTTCCTATGGTAATTGATTTTTGTTCCCATAATTTGTTCGCTCACAAAATCCCTATGTATTGGAAGTGGATTAGACTTAAATATACTTGCCATGTGATTCATGATGTTCCTATTGTTGGAAATAGGAATTATGTGCCCGTCGATTTCATTTTTCTTGTTATACAATGCAATTCTACATGTCCAATTATTCTTGGTAGACTTTTCCTTAGAACGATTGGTGCACTTATTGACATGAAAGAAAGGAATATTAGATTCCAATCTACATTAAGGAAAGTCAGGGAACACTTTCATAGAAATAAAATAAGATTGCCTTATGAATCTATTATGAGATCTACTTTTGGATTGCATACCAAAGATGACAATACCTAGATCTATTCTGCTTTGCCTAGTTAGGGGCGTGAAACCATAGCGCTTGTTGGGAGACAACCCAATTTTATTTTTGTGTTATGTTTTTGCTTATATTTTGGTGTGTTATGCACATTATTACTTCTCTAGTAATTTTGTTTTGGTGTTATAATTATTTTTTCATCCAAGTAAAACCTTTGGTGTGATCTATGGTAGTTGTTGATTTGATCTTCCTGAAAAACAGAAACTTTTGCACTAAGTTCAGGAATTTTCTAAAATTTTCAGAGAGTCGAGTTGATCTGAAAGTTTTACAAAAGATGGATATACAAATTTCCCTGATTTTCCTATTTTTTCATAAGTTTAAGAGTTTCAGAAGTATTCAAGGTCTACAGATTGCTACAGACTGTTTTGTTTTGCCAGATTATGTTTTCTTTGTGTTGTTTGCTTATTTTGATGTATCTATGGGTCGTATTCGGGGGTATGAACGATGGAGAAGTTAGAATACATTAGGTATTACAAATATATAAACAAAGAATGAGTTCACAACAGTACCTAAAGTGGTGATTTATCTTTCTTATACTAAGAGATCTCATGAGTTTGCTGTTGAGTTTTGTGTTGTGAAGTTTTCAAGTTTTGGGTGAAGATTTGATGGATTATGGAATAAAGAGTGGCAAGAGCCAAAGCTTGGGAATTCCCAATTCAACCCAAGCCATATTAAAGGATACCAAAAATCCTAAGCTTGGGGATTCCCCGGAAGGCATCCCCTCTTTCGTCTTCAATCTATCGGTAAATTTACTTGAGGCTATATTTTTATTCACCACATAATATGTGTTTTGCTTGGAGCGTCTTGTATGATATGAGTCTTTGATTTTTAGTTTGACACAATCATCCTTGCTGCACACATCTTTTGAGAGACACGCGCTTAATCATGAATCTATTAGAATACTCTATGCGCTCCACTTATATCTTTTTAGAGCATAGTTGTGTTATATTTTATAGAAATTATTGAACTCTCATACCTCACTTATATTATTTTGAGAGTTTCTTAAAACAGCATGGTAACTTGTTTATGTTATAAATTTAGTCCTAATATAATGGGCATCCAAGAGGGATATAGTAAAAACTTACGTATTAAGTGCATTGAATACTATGAGAAGTTTTATTCCTTGCATATAGTTTTGAGATAATAGAGATGGTAATATGAGAGTCATGCTAGTGAGTAGTTGTAAATTGGAAGAGTTACTTTTGTCACAGTTTGTGATTCCCATAGCATGCACATATGGTGAACCGTTATGTAACAAAGTCAGAGCATGATTTGTTTAATGATTGTCAACCCTTGTGTGAGGGTCGGGACCGCGCGATGGTTAACTCCTACCAACCTCTCCCCTAGGAGCATGCGTATAATGCTTTTTTTGATAACTAATAGACTTTTTCAATAAGTATGTGACTTCTTTATGACTAATCTTGAGTCCCATGATTATACGCACTCTCACCCTTCCACCTTTGCTAGCCTCTCTAGTACCGCGCAACTTTCATCCGTACATCAAACCCTCCTTACTCAAGACAGCCAGCATATATTTTCCTCAAAACATCCACCATATCTACCTATTATGGCATTTTGATAGCCATTCCGAGATATATTGCCAGGAAATTTCCACCATTCGGTTTTTCATGACATGCATCATCACTTCATCTTGCATATAGAGTCATACTTTGTTCTAGGTATCGAGTTATAATTTTCTTTTTGAGTTGTAACTAAATAAAAGTGTGATGATTTTCATTAATAGAGCATTGTCCCATGAGAGAAAACGATGATGGAAGCCATGACTCCCTCACAAGTTGGGACGAGTATCCGGACTTTACAAAAAAATAAAAGAGGCCAGCGAAGCTCAAACAAAAAAATAAAAGAGGCCAAAGAAGCCCACCAAAATAAAAAAATGAGAGAAAGAGAGAAGGGACAATTGGTACTTTCCTTTTCCACACTTGTGCTTCAAAATAGCACCATGATCTTCATGATAGAGAGTCTCCTATTTTGTCACTTTCATATAACTAGTGGATATTCATCTTGCACGACCACTTAGTTTTATTTTTGAGCTTTCATACACTTATAGCTCTAAGTGCATTTGGTGCATGGAAATCCCTACTCACTCACATTGATATCTATCAATGGGCATCTCCATAGCCCGTTGATATGCCTAGTTGATGTGAGACTATCTTCTCCCTTTTTCCTTGCACCTCCTCCATATTCTATTCCACCTATAGTGATATATCCATGGCTCGCGCTCATGTATTGTCTGAGAGTTGAAAAGGTTGAGAACACCAAAAGTGTGAAACAATTGCTTGACTTGTTCATCAGGGTCGTGCATGATTTAGATACTTTGTGTGGGGAAGATGGAGCATAGCCAGACCATATGATTTTGTAGGGATAACTTTCTAAGTCCATATTATTTCAAAAGGACACGACTGCCTTGTTGGTGTGCTCGAAGTATTACTGTTTTTGTGTCAATATTAGACTATTGTTTTGCATCTTACGTATCTGAATATTCATACCACAATAAAGAATATTACATGGATAAATATGTTTGGTAGCATTCCACATCAAAAATTCTGTTTTTATCATTTACCTACTCGAGGACGAGTAGGAGTTAAGCTTGGGGATGTTGATATGTCTCCAACGTATCTATAATTTTTGATTGCTCCATGCTATTATATTATCTGTTTTGGATGTTTTATATGCATTAATATGCTATTTTATATTATTTTTGCGACTAACCTATTAATCTAGAGCCTAGTGTCAGTTTCTGTTTTTCCTTGTTTTTGAGAATTGCAGATAAGGAATATTAAACGGAGTCCAAACGGAATAAAATCTTCGGAATAATTTTTCTTGGACTAGAAGGAAACCAGGAGACTTGGAGATGAAGTCGGGAGAGCCATCGTGGTGCCACAAGCCCTAGGGGCGCGTCCAGGGGGATAGGGCACACACCCCAGGCTTGTGGGCCCATGGAAGCTCTCCTAACCCTAATCTTTGGCCTATAAATTCACAAATATTCCCTGTATACCAGAACGAGCCATGAAAACACTTTTCTGCCGCCAGAAGCCTCCATTCTCGAGAGATCCAATCTTGGAGCCTTTTTCCGAAAATCTGTTGGAGGGAGATTCGATCACGGAGGGCATCTACATCAACTCCATTGCCCTTCGGATGATGTGTGAGTAGTTCACCATAGACCTTCCGGTCCATAGCTAGTAGTTAGATGGCTTCTTCTCTCTCTTTACTCTTCAATACCATGTTCTTCATGATCTTCATGGAGATCTATCCAATGTAATACTCTTTTGCGGTGTGTTTGTCGAGATCCGATGAATTGTGGGTTTATGTTCATATTATCTATGAATATTATTTGAGCCTTTTCTGAATTCTTATATGCATGATTTCATATCTTTGCAAGTCTCTTCGAGTTATTGGTTTGGTTTGGCCAACAAGATTGGTTATTCTTGCAATAGGAGAACTGCTTAGTTTTGGGTTCAATCTTCCGGTGTCCTCACCCAGTGACAAAGTAGGGGTAGTGAGGCACGTATTGTATTGTTGCCATCAAGGATAAAAAGATGGGGTTTTCATCATATTGCTTGAGTTTATCTCTCTATATCATGTCATCTTACCTAATGCGTTACTCTGTTCTTCATGCACTTAATACTCTAGGTGTAGGCAGGAGTCGGTTGATGTGTGGAGTAATAGTAGTAGATGCAAAATCGTTTCGGTCTACTTGACACGGACGTGATGCCTATATGCATAATCATTGCCTTGGATATCTTCATAATTATTAGCTTTTCTATCAATTGCTCAACAGTAATTTATTCACCCACCGTAAGACTTGTCATCATGAGAGAAGCCTCTAGTGCAACATATGGCCCCGGGTCTATTTTCCATCTTATACTTTCAAATCTAAAACCAAAAATACCAAAAATACTTTGCTGCATTATTTTTACCTTTTGTTTTACTTTTAGTTCAAGCAATCTATCTCTATCAGGTCTCATCCTTGCAAGTAACCGTGAAGGCATTGACAACCCCTTTATAGCGTTGGGTGCAAGCGTTTGATTCTTTGTGTAGGTACATCTATTGGGGACTTGCTTTTACCTCCTACTGGATTGATACCTTGGTTCTCAACAACTGAGGGAAATATATCAACTTTTCTGCATCAACCGTTCCTCTTCATGGAAACCAACACATGCTCGAGAAGTAGAAAGAAGGATTTTTGGCGCCGTTGCCGGGGAGATCTAAATCAAGCGTGCCAAGTACCCATCACAAACTCATCTCTTGCATTTACATTATTTTACATTTTCCTCTTGTTTTCCTCTCCCCCACTTCACCAATTTCCCATTTTATTCGCCCTCTCTTTCTCATTTGTCTTTTTCTTGTCAGATCTTTTGTTTGCTCGTGTTGCCATGTGCCTTCTATTTGCTTGCATCTTCGGTTGCTAAAAATCTATTGCTACGGATCCTCATCCACTTGCTAATATTTTCAAAATACCAAATTATGATGAAGCCATTGCTAGTGAGTTGAGTGCACTTCATTATCTCTATGAAGTTTTGCTTGGACATAATGAAAATTTTGATGAAGTGTTGCAAGAAGAAAAATATAAAGTGATCCATGATATCTCCTTGAATGAAAAACATTATTGCCATGTTGTTAGTATGAGTTCTCTGAATATCCATGATGCTAATGATATGCAAAAGCACAAGCTTGGGGATGCTATGCTTGATGAAGATGATATTTTTTGTTCCCCAAGTTTTGGTAATGACATGTATGCTATAATTGATGATGAAAAGAATGCTTTGTGTGATATTTATATTGTGAGATTCCTTCATGATGTTACTGAAAATTACTATGAGAGAGGAATGTATGCTTTTACATACTGCAATAATCTCAAGTTTCATCTCTATGTGTTCAAATTTTAGAATTTATGCTTGTTTTGCCTTCCTATGGTAGTTGATTTTTGTTCCCATAATTTGTTCGCTCACAAAATCCCTATGCATAGGAAGTGGATTAGACTTAAATATACTTGTCATGTGATTCATGACGTTCCTATTGTTGCAAATAGGAATTATGTGCCCATAGATTTTATTGGTCTTGATATAGAATGCAATCCTACATGTCCTATTTTCCTTGGTAGACCTTTCCATAGAACGATTGGTGCAATTATTGACATGAAAGAAGGAAATATTAGATTCCAATCTTCATTAAGGAAAGATAGGGAACACTTTCCTACAAATAAAATAAGATTGCCTTATGAATCTATTATGAGATCTAATTTTGGATTGCACATCAAAGATGACAATACCTAGATCTATTGTGTTTTGCCTAGCTAGGGGCGTTAAACAATAGCTTGTTGGGAGGCAACCCAATTTTATTTTTGTGTTCTGTTTTTGCTTCTGTTTTGATGTGTTTTGCACATTATTACTTCTTTAGTAATTGTGTTTTGGTGTTTTAATTAGTGTTTGAGCCAAGTAAAACCTTTAGGGTGATCTATGGTAGTTGTTGATTTCATCGTGCTGAAAAACAGAAAATTTTGCACTAAGTTCAGGAATTTTCTAAATTTTTCAAAGCGTCGAGTTGATATGAAAGTTTTACAAAAGATGGATATACAAATTTCCCTGATTTTCCTATTTTTTCATAAGTTTAAGAGTTTCAGAAGTATTCGAGGTCTATAGATTGCTACAGACTGTTCTGTTTTTACAGATTATGTTTTCTTTGTGTTGCTTGCTTATTCTGATGTATCTATGGGTCGTATCAGGGGGTGTGAACGATGGAGAAGTTAGAATACAGTAGGTATTACACAGATATAAATAAAGAATGAGTTCACAACAGTACCTAAAGTGGTGATTTATTTTACGTATACTAACGGATCTCATGAGTTTTCTGTTGAGTTTTGTGTTGTGAACTTTTCAAGTTTTGGGTGAAGATTTGATGGACTATGGAATAAAGAGTGGCAAGAGACTAAGATTGGGGATGCCCAAGGCACCCCAAGACATATTAAAGGATACAAAAAAGCCTAAGCTTGGGGATGCCAGGAAGGCATCCCCTTTTTCGTCTTCAATCTATCGGTAAATTTACTTGAGGCTATATTTTTATTCACCACATGATATGTGTTTTGCTTGGAGCGTCTTGTATGATATGAGTCTTTGCTTTTTAGTTTGCCACAATCATACTTTCTGCACACATCTTTTGAGAGAGACACGCTGAATCGTGAATCTATTAGAATATTCTATGTGCTTCACTTATATCTTTTGAGCTAGGCAATGTTGCTCTAGTGCTTCACTTATATTGTTTTAGAGCATGGTGGTTTTATATTTTATAGAAATTACTGAACTCTCATACCTCACTTATATTATTTTGACAGTTTCTTAAAACAGCATGGTAATTTGTTTAGGTTATGAATTTAGTCCTAATATAATGGGCATCCAAGAGGGATATAGTAAAAACTTTCATATTAAGTGCATTAACAACTATGA
The DNA here is from genome assembly GCA_022496015.1 of Hordeum marinum. Lineage (NCBI taxonomy): Eukaryota > Viridiplantae > Streptophyta > Magnoliopsida > Poales > Poaceae > Hordeum > Hordeum marinum. The sequence goes on along the minus strand of CM039672.1, from coordinate 406,280,270 downwards.
TAAGTTTGATTCCTTGCATATAGTTTTGAGATAATAGAGATGGTAATATGAGAGTCATGCTAGTGAGTAGTTGTGAATTGGAAGAGATACGTGTGTTAAAGCTTGTGATTCCCGTAGCATGCACATATGGTGAACCGTTATGTAACGAAATTGGAGCATGATTTGTTTAATGATTGTCAACCTTTGTGTGAGGGTCGGGATCACGCGATGGTTAACTCATACCAACCTCTCCCCTAGGAGCATGCGTCTAATGCTTTTTTGATAACTAATAGACTTTTGCAATAAGTATATGAGTTCTTTATGACTAACGTTGAGTCCATGGATTATACGCACTCTCACCCTTCCTCCTTTGCTAGCCTCTCTATGTAGCGACCCGACTCAAAACAAGTCAAGCCTCTGTGTGTTCTGTGCGATCCCTGGATCAGTATACTGGCACACACAGTACATCAATGTATATATCAAAGTGCAATCACATGTAATTAATGTCAAACTGATATATACCTTAAAATCTTAGCGGAAACAGTCAACGGGAGTGGAGTCCCAATAACACCAACGGCAGGTTGAGTGCAGACCGTAACCCTGAATCGTACTCTTACCCGTCGTAGAACTTATCTACAACATAAGACGTTGCAGCCGTGTAGGTCAGTACATTGAATGTACCGGCAAGATCACCATAGAAGAAACAGAAGATAAATACTATTCTTTATGCAATAAGGCTTTGTGGCTCTGTGTTTGAGTTTTTGCAGAAAAGCTGGTTTTATTTTCTTTTCCTACAACAAAGAAATGTCAGGAGTTTTCACTATAGAGTACCTAACATGACATGGTTCCGCCAACCGATGTCTTAATGCCCACAAGTATCATAAGCTGCCCACAATTAATTATCAGTCCAGTGTTGAGAGTTTCAGAGATAGATCCAAATCCAGAGGCTCAAATTGTCTGTAACCGGGGACACGGCTAATCGATTAGGTTTAACTCTGCAGAGTGTTGTGTACTTTACCCACAAGATTCGTTCCCTCCTGGTAAGTCCTCGCACTGCATGGTGTTCGAGAACAAGACGAACGAAACATGGTCTTTCAGAGTGTTTCCCTGACTACTGTCAGTGCCCATCCATTCCCAATGTCGACTACATCTCGTAGCACTGCCCAGCCAGAGTCACAACAAAGATCAACCAAGCCAGAGCCCATAATGACTTGTGGCTACACAGGTAAGCTTCCGGGCATGAAGTATTCATCCGTCTCTTTAAGTCTGGGTGAAGCTTTCCGCAAGATGTCATGGCGCTTCTCCATGCATCCCGGCCATCCACTAGTTACTCCAGGGATGCCTAATCAACCATCCTTCACCCAGTAGTGTGTATTGAAAAACTTGTTTCTCGAGTCTCGAAGTCTTGAGGTCTTGAAGATGCAGGACTTGAAGATGCCTTCATGAAGTTGTCGTCTTGACGTAGAGTCCTCCTTCTCACACCACCCACGAACACTCATACCAAACCCCGTCTACTTTAGCATAGCATTAAAATAACTAACATTCCCGGGGCTTTAGTAACAAGTGGTGGGTTCCTACCTCATGCATTCTACTCAACTACAAGAATTTCAATAACACTACTTGAGGGATTTGTTGAATGATGGCACTACATGCAATAAAACATAGGTATGAAATAGATGGTCAAAGTGAACTTGCCTGTACTGTTGATGAAGAATAATATCGCTCTCAGAAGTAACTTGATAGACTATTCGTCACTCTCCGATTAAATCTATATAATCAAACATTGCATTCATATAATCAATCATACTAGCAATCAATTCTAACAATCAAAAAGTAACACAAAACCAAAAGCAACAAGATTGATGAAGGAAATACTTAAGACAAAACTCAAAACAACAAAGTTTCATCAACACAACTAATAGACTTTTGCTGGTACATCAAACCCTCCCTCCTCAAAACAGCCACCATATATTTTCCTCAAAACATCCACCATATCTACCTATTATGGCATTTCCATAGCCATTCCGAGATATATTTCCATGCAATTTCCACCATTCAGTGTTTCATGACATGCACCATCACTTCATCTTGCATATAGAGTCATACTTTGTTATAGGTATCAAGTTGAAATTTTCTTTTTGATTTATAAGTAAATAAAAGTGTGATGATTTTCATTAATAGAGCATTGTCCCGTGAGAGAAAACGATGATGGAAGCCATGACTCCCTCACAAGTTGGGATGAGTATACGGACTTTACAAAAAAATAAAAGAGGCCAGCGAATCCCAAACAAAAAAATAAAAGAGGCCAAAGATGCCCAGCAAAATTAAAAATGAGAGAAAGAGAAAAGGGACAATTGCTACTATCCTTTTGCACACTTGTGCTTCAAAATAGCACCATGATCTTCTTGATAGAGAGTCTCCTATTTTGTCACTTTCATATAACTAGTGGATATTCATCTCGCACGACCACTTAGTTTTGTTTTTGAGCTTTCATACACTTATAGCTCTAAGTGCATTTGTTGCATGGCAATCCCTACTCACTCACATTGATATCTATCGATGGGCATCTCCATAGCCCGTTGATACGCCTAGTTGACGTGAGACTAACTTCTCCCTTTTTCCTTGCACCTCCTCCATATTCTAATCCACCCATAGTGCTATATCCATGGCTCACTCCTATGTATTGCATGAGAGTTGAAAAGGTTTGAGAACAACAAAATTGTGAAACAATTGCTTGACTTGTTCATCGGGGTTGTGCATGATTTAGATACTTTGTCTGGGGAAGATGGAGCATAGCCAGACCATATGATTTTGTAGGGATAACTTTCTAACGCCATGTTATTTCGAAAGGACACGACCCCCTTGTTCGTGTGATTGAAGTATTACTGTTTTTATGTCAATATTAGATTATTGTTTTGAATCTTACGGATCTAAATATTCATGCCACAATAAAGAATATTACATTGATAAATATGTTAGGTAGCATTCCACATCAGAAATTCTGTTTTTATCATTTACCTACTCGAGGAGGAGTAGGAATTAAGCTTGGGGATGCTGATATGTTTCCAACGTATCTATAATTTTTGATTGTTCCATGCTATTATATTATCTGTTTTGGATGTTTTATATGCTTTAATATGATATTTTATATTATTTTTAGGACTAACCTATTAATCTAGAGCCTAGTGCCAGTTTCTGTTTTTCCTTGTTGTTGAGAATTGCAGATCAGGAATATTAAACAGAGTCCAAACGGAATAAATCTTCGGAATAATTTTTCTTGGATCAAAAGCAAACCAGGAGACTTGGAGATGAAGTCGGGAGAGCCACCGTGAGGCCACAAGCCCTAGAGGCGCGCCCAGGGGGGTAAGGCACGCCCCCAGGCTTGTGGGCCCACGGCAGCTCTCCTAATGCTAATCTTCGGCCTATAAATTCCCAAATATTCCCTGTATACCAAAACAATCCAGAAAAACACTTTTCCACCGCCAGAAGCCTCCGTTGCCAAAAGATCCAATCTTGGAGCCTTTTCCGATAATCTGCTGGAGGGGGATTCGATCATGGGGGGCATCTACATCAACTCCATTGCCCCTCCGATGATGCGTGAACTCACCACATACCTTCGGGTCCATAGCTAGTAGCTAGATGGCTTCTTCTCTCTCTTTGCTCTTCAATACCATGTTCTTCATGATCTTCATGGAGATCTATCCGATGTAATATTCTTTTGCGGTGTGTTTGTCAAGATCCGATGAATTGTAGGTTTATCTTCAGATTATCTATGAATATTATTTGATTCTTTTCTGAATTCTGGTATGCATGATTTCATATCTTTGCAAGTCTCTTCGAGTTATTGGTTTGGTTTGGCCAACTAGATTGGTAATTCTTGCAATAGGAGAAGTGCTTAGTTTTGGGTTCAATCTTGCGGTGTCCTCACCCAGTGACAAAGTAGGGGTAGCAAGGCATGTATTGTATTGTTGCCATCAAGGATAAAAAGATGGGGTTTTCATCATAATGCTTGAGTTTATCCGTCTACATCATGTCATCTTACCTAATGCTCTACTCTGTTCTTCATGAACTTAATACTCTAGATGCAGGCAGGAGTCGGTTGATGTGTGGGGTAATAGTAGTAGATGCAAAATTGTTTTGGTCTACTTGACACGGATGTGATGCCTATATGCATAATCATTGCCTTGGATATCTTCATAATTATTCACTTTTCTATCAATTGCTCGACAGTAATTTGTTCACCCACTGTAATACTTGCCATCATGAGAGAAGCATCTAGTGAAACCTATGGCCCCCGGGTCTATTTTCCATCTTATACTTTCAGATCTAAAACCAAAAATACCAAAAATACTTTTCTGCGTTATTTTTTCCTTTTGTTTTACTTTCTGTTCCAGCAATCTATCTCTATCAGATGTCATCCTTGCAAGTAACCGTGAAGGGATTGACAAGCCCTTTATAGCGTTGGGTGCAAGAGTTTGATTCTTTGTGTAGGTACATCTATTGGGGACTTGCTTGTATCTCCTACTGGATTGATACCTTGGTTCTCAACAACTGAGGGAAATACTAATATACTTTGCTGCATCAACCGTTCCTCTTCACGGAAACCAACGCATGCTCGAGAAGTAGCACAAGTTTGCTCAAGGATCACGTCGAGAAGAAGGTATTTCCTTTATATTTGAAGGATAAGGCATTGACATGGTACAGGCTATATGATGATATTGGATCATGGAGCTACAACCGATTGAAAATGGAATTTCATCAGAAGTTCTATCCTATGCATCTAGTTCATCGTGATCGGAATTATATCTATAATTTTTGGCCTCGTGAAGGAGAAATAATCTCTCAAGCTTGGGGGACGCTTAAGTCAATGTTATATTCATGCCCCAATCATGAGCTCTCGGGAGAAATTATTATTCAGAATTTTTATGCTCGTCTTTCTTGTAATGATCAATCCATGCTCGATACTTCTTGTGCTAGTTCCTATATGAAGAAGGATGTTTACTTCAAACGGGATTTATTGGAAAGAATTAAATGCAACTCTGAAGATTGGGACCTCGATGAAGGTAAGGAGTCGGGTATGAACCTTAAGTTTGATTGTGTTAAATCTTTCGTAGACACCGATTCTTTTCGTAAATTTAGCACTAAATATGGACTTGACTCTGAGATAGTAGCTTCCTTTTGTGAATCTTTTGCTACTCATGTTGATCTCCCTAAGGAGAAGTGGTTTAAATAGCATCCTCCCATTGAAGTGAAAGTAGTTGAACCTATTAAAGTTGAAGAGGATACTATTACTTATAATGTTGATCCTGATATTCCTGCTGCTTATATTGAGAAACCACCTTTCCCTGTTAGAATAAAGGAACATGCTAACGCTTCAACTGTGGTTCGTAAGCATGGTTTTAAATAGCGGATAGTGAGCTGGTAGCGGATTGGGTTCCGTGTAGCGGAATGCGGATAACGGGCGATATTGCGGGCACTATGTCCATGTAGTGGATTTATAAATACACCAGATTATTGTTTATATCACTAGAACATGAAGAAAAAGTAATGATGTTTAATTTGAGTGATAGCAGTCGCTATTGTGCTAGTGCTATTACGGATGCAATAGCAGACGCTATCTTCGCTATTTGAAACTATGTTCGTAAGAGTTGTGTTAGAACACCTACACCCCCTGAGCAAATTAAAGTTGAGCCTAGTATTGCCATGGTTAAAGATCTCTTGGTTGATAATATTGATGGGCATGTTATTCAATTCTGTGATGAAGCCGCTATAATTGCTAGACCTAATGCCAAAGACAAACATAGACATGTTGTTGGCATGCATGTTGTTTCTGTTAAAATAGGAGATCATTGTTGTCATGGCTTATGTGATATGGGTGCTAGTGTGAGTGCAATTCCCTTTACCTTATATAAAGAAATTATGAATGATATTGCACCAGCTGAGTTAGAGGAAATTGATGTTACTATTAAGCTTGCTAATAGAGATACTATAGCGCCAGTTGGGATTGTTAGAGATGTTCAAGTCTTATGTGGGAAAATAAAATATCCTACTGACTTTCTTCTCCTTGGTTCCCCACAAGATGATTTTTTTCCAATTATATTTGGTAGACTTTTCCTAAATATTGTTAATGCCAGGATAGATTGTGAGAAGGAAACTGTTACTGCAAGTTTTGGGGACACGTCTCATGAGTTTAATTTCTCTAAATTTCATAGACAATCCCATGAAAAGGAATTGCCTAGTAAGGATGAAATTATTGGTCTTGCTTCTATTGTTGTGCCTCCTACTGATCCCTTAGAACAATATTTGCTAGACCATGAAAACGATATGCATATGAATGAAATGAATGAAATAGGTAAGATTTTCTTTGATCAGCATCCTATTTTGAAACACAACAACCAAATAAGAAAGAGTCTCTTGTGTCCCCAACACACCCAATACAATGGTAAATTGTATAGGTGCGCTAGTTTGGCGAAGAGATGGTGATACAAGTGTAATATGGATAGTAGATATAGGTTTTTGTAATCTGAAAATATAAAAACAGCAAGATAACTAATGATAAAAGTGAGCTCAAATGGTATTGCAATGCTTAGAAACAAGGCCTAGGGTTCATACTTTCACTAGTGCAATTTATCTCAACAATAATGAGATAGTTGAATCATATGTAAATACCTCTCGTGCGACAAAGAGTTCACTCCAAAGTCACAAATAGTGGAGAACTGACGAATAAATTATTGAAGGGTACAACACCACCTCAAAGTTACCTTTTCCAATCAATCTTATGAGCTATCCCTATAAGTGTCACGAACAACCCTATAGTTCGTACTAAAATAACACCTTCAGATACACATCAACCAAAACCCTAATGTCACCTAGATACTCCAATGTCACCACAAGTACCCATGGGCTTGATTATGCGATATGCATCACACAATTCAGATTCATCGTGTTCAATCCAACAGAAAGAACTTCAAAGAGTGCCTCAAAGTTTCTACCGGAAAGTCAAGACAAAAACTGCATAGATTTCCAAGGTCACGGAACCCGTAATTTGATCGCCAAAACATACATCAAGTGGATGAATAGAACATCCCATTGTCACCATGGATATCCCATCGCAAGACATACATCAAGTGTTCTCAAATCCTTAGAGACTCAATCCGATAAGAAAACTTCAAAGGGAAAACTCAATTCATCACAACAAGATAGAGAGGGGAAAACTCCATATGATTCATCTATATCAATAAAGCTCGTGGTACATCAAGATCATGCCATCTCAAGAACATGAGAGAGAGAGAGAGAGATCAAACACATAGCTACTGGTACATACCCTCATCCCCGAGGGTGAACTACTCCCTACTCGTCATGGAGGTCGTCGGGATGATGCAGATGGACTCCGGTGATGGTTTCCCCCTCCGGCAGGGTACCGAAATGGGCTCCCGATTGGTTTTTCATGACTCTAGAGGCTTGCGGCAGCGGAACTCCCGATCTAGGTTTCTTTACGAAGGTTTCTATATTTTTAGGAATTTTTGGCGTCGACCTCACGTCAAGGGGGGCCATGAGGCGATGACAAGCCTGCTAGGCGCAGCTAGGGGGTAGCCACGCCTGGCAGGCTTGTGACCTCCTCGTGGCTCTTATGGCCCAATTCTAATGCTTCGGGGGTCTCTTTTGGTCGAGAAAAAATAATATGAAATTTCCATCCCATTTCGAGAACTTTTATTTCTGCACAAAAAACGACGTCATGGTAGTTGTGCTGAAAACAGCGCCAGTCCGGGTTAGTTCTAATAAAATCGTACCAAAATCATATAGAATTATTATAAACATGGCATGAATACTTCATAAATTATAGATATGTTGGAGACGTATCAGCATCCCCAAGCTTAATTCATGCTCGTCCTCGAGTAGGTAAATGATAAAAGAAATAATTTATGAAGTGTGAATACTAGCAAGTGCACAAGTTTGATCAATGATAATTCCAAACACTTTTTCTAGCATCATTATATATCATAAACAGTAGCTCATCTCATAAAACTTCTCATGATGAAATAACAAGCTATTCACATGTTGAAGTATAGACTAACAAACTATGCTTTCAGTCACCAAACAATTGTAATTCATCTTATTTATAGGAAGGGTCTATGTAAGATCTTTGATTTAGCAAATTCCACATACTTAACTATCATATAGTCTTCCATGATTGCTAACACTCAAAGCATATTTTTGGAACAAATGGCATCCATCAAACACAAACAAAGATAGGGGCTTAAAGTTCCGCCTCCCAACTTATTTATCATATAGATAATTGTCAACAATAATAATTCATGATCAAATATATTTTACTAGCCATATATGCTTGGATCTATCCCCACCACATAATGCTTGCCAAGATAAAAAGGCAAAATATAGGAAGTGGTGAAGATCACCATGACTCTTGCATAAAGGTAAGTACTAGAAAGTTAAGGATAGGCCCTTTGCAGAGGGAAGCATTGATTTGTAGAGGTGCTAGAGCTCGAGATTTTAAAACAGAGATGAATAATAATTTTGGGCGGTATACCTTCATTGTCACCATAACAACCTCGGTATCTTCCATGCTAGATACATTATAGGCGGTTCCCAAATAGAATGGTAAAGTTTTTACTCCCCCTCCACCAATCAATCACACTCCACGGCGAGCCGAATCCACTGGTACCTTCCATACCAACAACATTCCTGGGGGAGTTTTGCTTAATTATTTGCATTTTATTTCTTTGATTTCGGGACTGGGAATCCCTATTACCAGCCACTTTCTCATGAATGATTGTGAGTCAACACATATCGTGAGAATAACCCACCTGGCATGGAAGATACTGACAACCCCTAGTTACTATATGAGCGATTCGGGCATACAAAACAGAATATTATTTGAAGGTCTAGAGTTTGGCACATGCAAATTTACTTGGAACGGCAGGTAAATACCGCATATAGGTGGGTATGGTGGACTCATATGGAACAACTTTGGGTTTAAGGGTGTTTAGATGCACAAGTAGTATTTCTACTTGGTGCGGATGTTTTGGCTAGTATGAGGTGGAAGCAAGCACCACATGTTGGAGGATCCATAACAATATAACTTCTATGCAAATATACGCAACCATAACTCATTACATTGTCTTCCTTGTCCAACTTCAAATAATTTGCTCAAATTTGAAAATAATTAATGGGTATTCACAATCATAGAAGATTTCCAAAATAGTATATTTATATGTTAAATATCTCTTCCTTCAATATTCTTTCATGAATGGTTCAAGTGACCAATGCGGTGTTTGCTAACTTTCAATAAATTTTACCACCTATACTTCTTATATGTGAATTCATTACTCCCCATGGGATAAGAATATAAAACATATATAATATCATATTTATGATATTCAATTCATTCAACCATTTACTCATAGGATATAAGTGAAGCACGAGAGTAAATGACAAAACTACTTCAAAACATATAAGTGAAGATCAATGAGTAGTCAAACAATTAAGTAGCTATGTGAGGACTTTCTCTCTCTATCTCTCAATAAAGATTTTCAGATCTGTGTATTTTATTTAAACAACAATAAAGACAAAAATATCACTCCAAGAATAGCATGCATCATGTGAACGAATTAAAATTTAGGCTCAACATAGGCTAACCGATAATTGTTGATGAGGAGAGATGGGATGCATAGCATCCCCAAGCTTAGATGCTTGAGACTTCTTGAAATATTTACTTGGGGTGCCTTGGGCATCCCCAATATTGAGCTTTTTTATCTCGTTCAATCCTCTCATATCATGGTTTCATCTATTCTCAAAAACTTCATCCACACAAAACTTGAAAAGAACTCGTGAGAAAGGTTAGTACACATAATAATAAATCAACTCTTTCTGTACTGCCAAGACAAGTTGAACAATAATTTTCAAACATTAGGTACTGTATAATATCATTTCCACAATTTATATCTACCAATATAGGCTATGGAAACTATAGGACAAGTAGATAACAAAACTATGACAACAATCTGTCCAAACAAAATAGTCTGTAGCAATTTATGAAAACAGTGTACTTATGTAAATTAAACAATTATGAAAATTTAGTACATGCTATAAAATTTATATGAAAACACGGTTTAAAAATTTCATAAACTTTCTGCATTACAGTAAAATATGAAAATTCAAATACTATAGCAGAAGTTTCTGTTTTTACCCAGCACATATCAAAACATGCAATGCAAGCATCCTACGGCAATCCTTGGAACTTTTTATTGAAAAACAAGAATATAAATAACACCTAACATATAAAAACAACAAAAATGATGCTCCAAGAAAAACTCATATTATGTGATGAATAAAAATATAGCTCCGAGTAAGATATACCGATAGTGTTGAAGACGAAAGAGGGGATGCCTTCCGGGGTATCCCCCAAGCTTAGGCGCTTGAGTATTCCTTGGATATTACCTTGGGGGTTCCTTGGGCATCCCCAATATTAGGTTATTGTCACTCCTTATTATCCACATATCGGTGTGTCGCCCAAAACTTCAAAACTTCAATCACACAAAACTTAACAGAACTTCGTGAGAAGGGTTAATGTAGTAAAAATAAATCATTCACTTAGGTACTATCAAGACAATATTCATAATTATTCCCACATTATACCTACTGTATTCCTTCATTCCCACAATTAATATTACTCAATATAATCTATAGGAACACTTGAAACAAGCAAACTATGCATGCAAAATAGAATCTGTCAAAAACAGCACAATCTGTAAATATCTGAATGATCATCATACTTCCCTGAATCTTAAAATTCTGAAAAATTAGGAAATATCATAGACTTTTCATAGAAATGTTGTGTAAAAATTTCAGAATTTTTTGCCGCTCCAGTAAAATCAGATAATTCATATAATGGATGCAAAACTTTCTGTTTTTGCACAGAATAAAACAAGCAAGCATCCACATTATCCCAAAGGCTCTACTTGGCACTTTATTGAAATAAAAGACACAAAACATGATTAATACAGTAGCTTAATCATGTGAACACACAAAAACATAAAGTAAAAGTGTTGGGTTGTCTTCCAACAAGCACTTTTCTTTAATGCCTTTTAGCTAGGCATGATTATTTCAATGATGCTCGTATAGGAATAATATTTGAAACATGCAAAAGAGCATCATGAATCTCATGAAAAGAACATTTAAGTCTAACCCACTTCCTGTGCATAGGTATTTTATGGGAAAACAAATGATGGGAACAAGAATCAACTTGCATAGGAAGGCAAAACAAGCATAGCTTCAAAACTTTGAACACATAGAGAGGAAACTTGATATTATTGCAATTCCTACAAGCATATGTTCCTCCCTCATAATAATTTTCAGTAGCATCATGAAGTAATTCCACAATATAACCAGAACAAAACGCATTATTTTCATGATCTACAAGCATAGAAATTTTACTACTCTCCACATAAGCAATTTTCTTCTCATTCATAATAGTGGGAGCAAACTCAATAAAATAACTATCATGAGATACTTGATTAAAATAACCACATTCAATATTAAAATCATGATGAAAAGTTTCATGGTTACTATCACTCTTTAAAGCATACATGTCATCATCATAATCATCAAATATAGGAGGCATGCCATAATCAAAATAAATTTGCTCATCAAAACTTGGGGGACAAAAAATATCATCTTCATAAAACATAGCATCCCCAAGCTTGTGGCTTTGCATATCATTAGAATCATGGATATTCGGAGAATTCATACTAAAAATATTGAAATCATGCTCATCATTCAAGTATTTAGTGCCAAACATTTTAATAACTTCTTCTTCTAACACTTGAGCACAATTTTCCTTTCCATCATTTTCACGAAAGACATTAAAAAGATGAAGCATATGAGGCAATCTCAATTCCATTTTTTGTAGTTTTATTTTGTAAAACCAAACTAGTGGAAAAAAACTAAAATATTTGATTGCAAGATCTAAAGATATACCTTCACGCACTCACCTCCCCCAGCAACGGCGCCAGAAAAGAGCTTGATGTCTACTACGCAACCTTCTTCGTGTAGACTCGTGTTGGGCCTCCAAGCGCAAAGTTTTGTAGGACAATGGCAATTTTCCCCCAAGTGGATGACCTAAGGTTTATCAATCCGTGGGAGGTGTAGGATGAATATGGTCTCTCTCAAACAACACTGCAACCAAATAACAAAGAGTCTCTTGTGTCCCCAACACACCCAATACAATGGTAAATTGTATAGGTGCACTAGTTTGGCGAAGAGATGGTGATACAAGTGTAATATGGATGGTAGATATAGGTTTTTGTAATCTGAAAAATATAAAAACAGCAAGGTAACTAATGATAAAAATGAGCACAAATGGTATTGCAATTCTTAGAAACAAGGCCTAGGGTTCATACTTTCACTAGTGCAATTTCTCTCAACAATAATGACATAGTTGAATCATATGTAAATACCTCTCGTGCGACAAAGAGTTCACTCCAAAGTCACAAATAGCGGAGAACTAATGAAGAAATTATTGTATGGTATGAAACCACCTCAAAGTTATCTTTTCCAATCAATCTTATGAGTTGTCCCTATAAGTGTCATGACCAGCCCTAGAGTTCGTACTAAAATAACACCTTAAGATACACATCAACCAAAACCCTAATGTCACCCAGATACTTCAATGTCACCACAAGTACCCATGGGCTTGATTATACGATATGCATCAGATTCATCATGTTCAATCCAACACAAAGAACTTCAAAGAGTGCCCCAAATTTCTACCGGAAAGTCAAGACAAAAACGTGTGGCAACCCCTATGCATAGATTCCGAAGGTCATAGAACCTGCAAGTTGATCACCAAAACATACATCAAGTGGATCAATAGAACATCCCATTGTCGCCACGGATATCCCATCGCAAGACATACATCAAGTGTTCTCAAATCCTTAAAGACTCAATCCGATAAGAAAACTTCAAAGGGAAAACTCAATTCATCACAACAAGATAGAGAGGGGAAAACTCCATATGATTCATATATATCAAAAAAGCTCGCAGTACATCAAGATCGTGCCATCTCAAGAACAAGAGAGTAAGAGAGATCAAACACATAGCTACTAGTACATACCCTCAGCCCCGAGGGTGAACTACTCGCTCCTCATAGTGGAGGCCGCCGGGATGATGAAGATGGCCTCCGGTGATGGTTTCCCCCTCCGGCAGGGTGCCGGAACAGGCTCCCGGTTGGTTTTTCATAGCTCTGGAGGCTTGTGGAGGTGTAACTCCCAATCTAGGTTTCTTTTCAGAGGTTTCTATATTTATAGGAATTTTTGGCGTCGATCTCACGTCAAGGGGGGCCACGAGGCGGTGACAAGCATGTTAGGCGCGGCCAGGGGGTGGACACGCCTGGCAGGCTTGTGACCTCCTCTACGGTGAGACCTAGCCTCTCTATATAGCAGCGGCCCAGGTCTTCTTCCCTTATCACAATGGTGGGAAGGGGTCCCACAATGGCCAAATTTGAAGGGGGTAGGAGTACATCCGTGCCCTGTCCAAAGGTGGTCTTCACCTGCAAAGTAGTTGTTGATGATGCAGAGGTGGGCTTGATGGTGACATCCGCCCTATGGGGCTCGTGGTTGTGGTCTTGCTGCACTGAAGTGGCAACCTTTGGGTGGTGCTTTGGGAACCCGCGTACGTCCTTGCTCCCTTTGAACCAAAGGGGAAACTGCACCACCTGGAGCGCTGGCGCCTGCCTGTCCTTCCCTGTGTCATCTTTGACTCCTGAGGCCAGGTTCTGCATAGAGATCTCCGCCGCTCCGAAGGGGCCCTGAGGAGGCCCATCCTTGCTGGTCTTTGTGTCGTTCTTCTTCGCAAGCGTGCGGGCCTCGCGAGGGCCTTGTCTTGAGCGGAGCCGCGCTAGGCCGCGTCTAGCTAACAAAGTGGGCCACGTCTTGGGTTGCAGGTAGGCAGGGCTGGCTACCCCCTTTCCCAGAACACCAACAAGTTGTTGTGTGCTATTCCTTTTACTTTGCGATATGTTACAAAACCCGAGGTGAGATTTATCGGCATCCCCGTGGATCAACACTTGTCCACAATGCCAGTTACCTCATTGTCGGTTTTGTTCTCTTCTCTCGTTTCTACGTTCCGGCATCCCTGTGATCAAATCACATTGTGTTTGGCCAGACAATAATGGATACCGCAACACCAAGAGGGCCCAATAATATCTCTCCATCGTTAGAGGAGTAAATCCCAATCTTGAGCTACCAAGTTACTTGTCATACTTTCCTGTGAACCTGTAAGCAGCCGTAATAGCCACTCTGCTACAAATGATCTTTAACACACCCCAAAGTTCATGAAGCAAGTACGAAGGAACTAGATACTCTCATGGTCTAAGGAATTATGCAAACGTTAACTATCTCTATGTTATTTACCATAAACTTGTGATCAATGTATCGCATAGCATAACATCAATTCAGGTCAATTCAACACAAATCTTTGTCCAACATTGTGCCCTCAAAGTTGCTGGTATAGACAAGTCCATGATCAGGAAAACGTGATCATCATGCAACACTTGAGCTAGTCTTAGAGGCACGACTAGGAATAGTTTTTATCATTTATTATTCCACACCTGCATATGAGTTTTCCTTCGAGCCTCGTGGTTATTGTAGACTCGAGAACCATAGCAGTTATAGCATGGAATATAAACATAATTAGGAACATGGGGATAAATAATAACATTAATTATTGCCTCTTGGGCATATCTCCTACACCGGCAAGGCCCAGCGAGGTTGTGGCTGGTGGTAAAGGCATGGCATGGTCACGTAGGGGTGATTCCGGCGCTCTGCATGGGGTGCCGGTGATATCTACTATGCAACCTTCTTCTTGTAGACTCGTGTTGGGCCTCCAAGCGCAGAGTTTTGTAGGACAGTGGCAATTTTCCCTTAAGTGGATGACCTAAGGTTTATCAATCTGTGTGAGGTGTAGGATGAAGATGGTCTCTCTCAAACAACCCTACAACCAAATAACAAAGAGTTTCTTGTGTCCCCAACACACCCAATACAATGGTAAATTGTATAGGTGCACTAGTTTTGCGAAGAGATGGTGTTACAAGTGTAATATGGATAGTAGATATAGGTTTTTGTAATCTGAAAATATAAAAACAGCAAGGTAACTAATGATTAAAGTGAGCTCAAACAGTATTGCAATGCTTAGAAACAAGGCCTAGGGTTCATACTTTCACTAGTGCAATTTCTCTTAACAATAATGACATAGTTGAATCATATGTAAATACCTCTCGTGCGACAAAGAGTTCACTCCAAAGTCACAAATAGTGGAGAACTGACGAAGAAATTATTGAAGGGTACGAAACCACCTCAAAGTTACCTTTTCCAATCAATCTTATGAGCTATCCCTATAAGTGTCACGAACAGCCTTAGAGTTCGTACTAAAATAACACCTTTAGATACACATCAACCAAGACCCTAATGTCACCTAGATACTCCAATGTCACCACAAGTACCCATGGGCTTGATTATACTATATGCATCACACAATTCAGATTCATCGTGTTCAATCCAACAGAAAGAACTTCAAAGAGTGCCTCAAAGTTTCTACCGGAAAGTCAAGACAAAAATTGCATAGATTTCCAAGGTCACGGAACCCGCAAGTTGATCCCCAAAACATACATCAAGTGGATGAATAGAATATCCCATTGTCACCATGGATATCCCATCGCAAGACATACATCAAGTGTTCTCAAATCCTTAAAGACTCAATCCGATAAGAGAACTTCAAAGGGAAAACTCAATTCATCACAACAAGATAGAGACGGGAAAACTCCATATGATTCATCTATATCAATAAAGCTCGTGGTACATCAACATCGTGCCATCTCAAGAACACGAGAGAGAGAGATCAAACACATAGCTACTGGTACATACCCTCAGCCCCGAGGGTGAACTACTCCCTACTCGTCATGGAGGCCGTTGGGATGATGAAGATGGACTCCGGTGATAGTTTCCCCCTCTGGCAGGGTACCAAAACGGGCTCCCGATTGGTTTTTCGTGACTCTGGAGGCTTGCGGCAGCGGAACTCCCGATCTAGGTTTCTTTACGGAGGTTTCTATATTTGTAGGAATTTTTGGCGTCGACCTCACGTCAAGGGGGGCCACGAGGCGGTGACAAGCCTACTAGGCGCAGCTAGGGGGGTAGCCGCTCCTGGCAGGCTTGTGACCTCCTCGTGGCTCTTTTGGCCCAACTGTAATGCTTCAGGGGTCTCTTTTGGTCCAGAAAAAATCATACTAAATTTTCAGCCCATTTCGAGAACTTTTATTTCTGCACAAAAACTGACACCATGGTAGTTGTGCTGAAAATAGCGTCAGTCCCGGTTAGTTCTAATAAAATCATATACAATTATTATAAACATGGCATGAATACTTCATAAATTATAAATACGTTGGAGACGTATCAGATTGTGAGGCGCGATGCGATTGCTGCTAGATGCATTGCTTGGCCGGGTGGCTATGGGCGGACTCACGCAACCTCTCTACATCAAGATCTGGCGGTGACGGCTCTAGGCAGCATCTGACGAGGCATCTCTTTCTGCTGCGGCAATGGGGATGCGAGAATTGGCTGCTGAGGTGTTTGATGCATGGGGGTGCAACGAGGGAAGGTGGGCTACCGGATTGGCTGTTGATCGGAGGATTTTGAGGGCTAGGTGAAAACCCGTTTCTAGCCATGTCTGGAGCCTATGACAACGGTGTCCGTGGGCATCGTAATCTTCTTGATGGTCCTATGGGGCCTTGGTACGCCGACTTCCCAACTATCTACTACAACAAGGTTTGCCCAGCTCCTATGATGGAGGGGCGATGATGGCGGCGCATCTTCGGTTTGCTTCAGTGCTTGTAGTCGTCGCTAGGTGGTCTATGGACCTAGATGTACTTTTTACTTCTAGTGTTCTTGGTACTATCTTAATAGTTGATGAATAGATTGAAAGTTTTTCTCATAAAAGATTTGACGGACAACGTTCTCCTCCTCCCCGTTCCTCACTTTTTTAGATGCTCGACTTTATACCGCCAGAGTAATAAGGCAACGGCACCAGAGAGTACACCAGCCACGACACTCCTTCCTACTACAAATAGAATAAATAAATATGAGTCTACGTCATTCGTTCTCGAATAATCGTCAACAAGATAGGTACGTTCGTTCTTTGTCAACTTGATAGCTACTTTGGTTCTCCTTTCCTCACACCCGCCAGGTGCAGCCAAACCCATATCCATATGAAATGGCCAAATAATATTTAGGTAACTATGATGTGTACCAATTTGGATGGGCCCCTGACCAAAGGGTTATAAGCATTTCAATGTTATATATTGGTCAGATTAGTATTGCTCAGTACAATTGTAAGGCCTCTTGTTTGGGAAAAAGGATAGACATTTGATATATCACAGAGAAAATGCAGCATGATAGCATAAGTATAGGGGTACATTATATAGGTCGAAGGATTCATAATAATTAGGTTTTTTTACATCTGTGCCCCTGGTTCCTAAGCTCTACGCGTTCATCCCCACACTCTTAATTAACTTTTGCTTAGTTTTCCCCACTCCCTTGCCCGAAACCGTAAGAACAGGTCAAAACGGACATTGTCGTCGGGTCAATGGCTTGACCGTTAACTCTGACAAGTGGGGCCACGCTGGACTGTGTCGCCCTTTGGACCTGTGGGGTCGCGTTGGGTGGTGTGGATGTTCGACCATTGGGTCATGGTTTCATTGGGTCGTCCCTTCCATTAAACGCCTGCGCGCACAACCACGACAGAAGCCTGCTATGCATGCACCCAGCAAGCCTACTTGCATGGGTCAATGCGCGCCGCCACGATGCACCGACCGAGCCTGCATGAGCCGATGCGTGACGCCACAATGCACTGACCAAGCCACTTTCGTGCATGCCAGCCGCCATGGATGCAACGACGGACGCTGTCGCTGGTTCCTCTCTTCTGACACGCTTGTCTCCTCGATTTAGAGCATCGTTTTTTACTATCAGTTTCAGCCTTTTCGATCCACTCGAATCTGCACCCGTTTTGCTACGACGAATAAATTGAACAATATGTTTTTATATTTTTTTCGTTTGCATGCACTAGCTAGGTGGCTACATATTTGTGGCTTGTGTAAAAAAAGAAGGGTTCGTTGTGGCTGCATGCACTATGTGGTTACTAACAAAGTGAGCTATCTAAGAAAACAATCAACAAATATGTAGATAGGCCCAACAAGCCCATAGCATGATCACATAGTTCAAACTTGCAAGAATTTAATAGTAGAATAGATAGAAACTTAATAACAGAACTTAATAAAAGGGCCAACAAGCCCATAGCATCTCCAACATAGTTCAATTACAACTTAATTAACATAACATAGATTCAAAAAAATAGATAGAGTGTTTAGAACCCTAGCCGCCGCCTTCTCCACCTTGCTCCTCCTCCGGGTGCCCTTCACTGCTCCTCCGGGGCGTTTTTGATGGGGTGCGAAAGAGTGTGCATGCGCGATGCGGTGGGGAAGATGTTGGTGTACTCCGTATACCTGTTGTGGGTGGTGAAAGCGACGAAATCGCAGCCACACCAAAACACCCAGACGAGGAGGTAGAAGGCGTCGAGTGTGTTGGTGAAGTGGGCAAGGATAGCAACCACCACCCCATTTTGGATGACCTCCTCGATGCGGAACATCATTGGAGATCCCCGTGGGAGGTGGCGGTAGCCGGCCGCGAGGAAGAACTCGGTGAAGTTCCTTGCGGTCCTCCACCTTGATATCGCCCACACATGTAGTGTGAGCACAACGTACATGCCGGTAGGGTGGAGCCTCTCCGGCACGATGGCTGGGAAGCGGTAGGTTGGTCCGGTGTACTGCACGGCCGAGGGATGTGCAAAAGAAGGAGAAGGGCTCGAAGAGCAAGAAGGGCAGATGGCAGAGGATGGGAGATGGATGAGGGATGGCAGAGGCAGAGGGTGGCTTAAATAGTTGTAGTGCTACGTGTTATTTCGCCGTGGCAATAACGGGGTCCAATGTGAAGTGGCCCGTTTTCACACCCACCGCGACGTCGGGAGTGTACATGCGTGGGAAACTGTTGTTTAAAAAGAAGAAGAAAAGGAAGCTAATTACACGCGTGGGAATCTGTGGTCATATATATTATATGAACAAAAAGATACAATTTTTGAATAGTTTGTGGGCATTTTGCATGATAAAAATAACTTCGGCCCTTATAAATGTGGTCATTTTGCATTTGTATTCAACAAAAAGAACTAAATTTTCTAGGCAATGTCAAATGTTGTGTAATTTCAAACGATATAAAAAAACAGAGCCAACACGTTAACTAAAAACAGAGCAAACGATGCAAAAAAACGACGCAATTCAACGGCTCAACCAGAGCTTGGTTTCCTTTTGGGCCCAATAACTACGTTTTTTCGTGGAGTTGATGGTGGGCGAGCAGCCGAGCACAACCAATAGGATCACCTCTCGCGGATCGCCCCGCGATCCAATGATGCGGAGCTGTCCATATGATCGAACGACTGACGTTCGGAGCTAGGGTTAGGAGGGGTTTAAAGGGGTTTTGAGCTGGTCAACGGGGTTTCCAAGCCTTTGAGTGAGCATAACTAACTTAAAAAATCGAAAAAATATGAAACATTCGTCCTTCGTCATTTTATAAGACACACTAACTAGTAAAAATACTAAACTTTGTATACGGACATTTTCAAAAAAAATAGCTGACACGATCGAGGTCAAATGAGCACCATTAATTTTTTTTTAAATCAAAAATATATAAAACCTGTGCACAATATTGTCTTATGTGACATGTTACCAATCAAAAAACATAAACTTGCTCTATGGTCATTTTCATAAAAAAAACCTTCACACATATGAGCTATCACGTACAACATTTGACACAGTTCAAGGAGAGGAGATAGGGTTACCTTCTGTTTTTGAAAAAAATTAAAATCAAAAAAATCACCAATGCTTTATTTCAAAGTGAATAAGAAGGATATGAATTTACTTTTCAATTTTCATATTTTAAACGTGTTTTAATAGTATTTATATTAAAGCATATTTTTTCAAAATAAATGTAAAAATATGAAGATTAATTCAAAAAATAGCGAGACATCGAATGTACACTATATAGATTGAATAGGTGTTAATAAAAACATTTGACTCATTTAGAGTAGGTCCAAAAAACTTGATTACAAATGGGGTTGTTTACCCTAGTCTGGGAGCTCATTTGGAGCACATTTCTCAAATTCAAATTTCCTTGACCTCCTCTAAATCACCTCAATTTTTTGCATTTTTTGAATTTATATTGTCCTGTCGGATGTTGTTTTTTGCTTTGTTATTGGAATATTTGATAAAATGATGGACTATATAGATCGCCATACCATCATAGCATGTGTGATCATTGCAACACCTAAACTCAGAAAATAAACACTGAAACAAATCATAGCAAACAAATTTAAAAACACACAAATACCTAATATAGATAGTCATACCATCATAGTACCATACCATCCATAGATAGTTTACACACAAAGTTCATCAAAAGTAAGTGCTACTTCTCGAGCATGCATTCGTTTCTCGTGAAGAGGAATGGTTTGATGCAGCAAAATAGATAAGTATTTCCCTAAGTTTTTGAGAACCAAGATATCAATCCAGTAGGAGATACAAGCGAGCCAAGAAAAGATATACCTGCACAAGGAATCAAACTCTTGCACCCAACTCTATAAAAGGGTTGTGAATCCCTTCACGGTTATTTGCAATGATGAGATCTAGTAGAGATAGATATAATAGGATGCTTGAACGGAAAGTAAAACTAAAAGTAAAAACAATGCAACAAGTATTTTTGGTGTTTTTGGTTTTAGATCTGAAAATATAATACGAAAATAGACCCGGGGGCCATAGGTTTCACTAGATGGCTTCTCTCGTGATGGCAAGTATTACGATGGGCGAACAAATTACTGTCGAGCAATTGATAGAAAAGCGAATAATTATGAAGATATCCAAGGCAATGATTATGCATATAGGCATCACGTCCGTGACAAGTAGACCGAAACGATTCTGCATCAACTACTATTACACCACACATCGACCGACTCCTGCCTGCATCTAGAGTATTAAGTTCGTGAAGAACAGAGTAACGCATTAAGTAAGATGACATGATGAAGAGGGATAAACTCAAGCAATATGATGAAAACCCCATCTTTTTACCCTTGATGGAAACAATACAATATGTGCCTCGCTACCCCTACTTTGTCACTGGGTGAGGACACCGCAAGATTAAACCCAAAACTAAGCACTTCTCCTATTGCAAGAATTACCAATCTAGTTGGCCAAACCAAACCAATAACTCGAAGAGACTTGCAAAGATATGAAATCATGCATATAAGAATTCAGAAAAGACTCAAATAATATTCATGGATAATCTGAACATAAACCCACAATTCATCGGATCTCGACAAACACACCACAAAAGAGTATTACATCGGATAGATCGCCATGAAGATCATGAAGAACATGGTATTGAGAAGCAAAGAGAGAGAAGAAGCCATCTAGCTACTAGCTATGAACTTGTAGGTCTGTGGAGAACTACTCACGCATCATCAAAGGGGCAATGGAGTTGATGTAGATGCCCTCCGTGATCGAATCCCCCTCCGGCAGATTACCGGAAAAGGCTCCAAGATTGGATCTCTCGAGAACGGAGCCTTCTGTCGGCAGAAAAGAGTTTTCATGGCTCGTTCTGATAATGATGGAATATTTGGGTATTTATAGGCCGAAGATTAGGATTAGGGGAGTTGCCACAGGCCCACAAGCCTGCCCGGCGTGGGTGGCCCCCTTGGTCGCGGCAAGCGGGCTTGTGGCCCCGTGGCAGCTCCTCTGCCTTGGTTCTCAAGTCTCATGGCTTCCATATTTTCCAGAAAAAATCATTCCGGAGGTTTTATTTCGTTTGGACTCCGTTTCATATTGCTTATCTGCGAAACTCAAAAACAAGGAAAAAACAGAAGCTTGCACTAGGCTCTAGATTAATAGGTTAGTCCCAAAAATAATATAAAATAGCATATTAATGCATATAAAACATCCAAAACAGATAATATAATAGAATGGAACAATCAAAAATTATAGATACGTTGGAGACGTATCACCATCCCCAAGCTTAATTCTTGCTTGTCCTCGAGTAGGTAAATGATAAAAAGAGAATTTTTGATGTGGAATGCTACCCAACATACTTTTCCATGTAATATTCTTTATTGTGGCATGAATATTCAGATCCGTTAGATTCAAAACAATAGTCTAATATTGACATAAAATAGTAATACTTCGAGCACAACAACAAGGTAGTCGTGTCCTTTCGAAATAACATGGCCTTAGAAAGTTATCCCTACAAAATCATATGGTCTGGCTATGCTCCAACTTCCCCACACAAAGTATCTTAATCATGCACAACCCCGATGAACAAGTCAAGAAATTGTTTCACACTTTTGGTGTTCTCAAACCTTTTCAACTCTCACGCAATACATGAGCGTGAGCCATGGATATAGCATTATAGGTGGAATAGAATATGGTGGGGTGCAAGGGAAAAGGAGAAGATAATCTCACATCAACTAGGTGTGTCAATGGGCTATGGAGATGCCCATCAATAGATATCAATGTGACTGAGTAGGGATTGCCAGGCAACAAATGCACTTAGAGCTATAAGTGTATGAAAGCGCAAAAAAGAAAACTAAGTGGTCGTGCACAATGAATATCCACTAGTTATATGAAAGTGAAAAATAGAAGACTCTCTATCATGAAGATCATGATGCTACTTTGAAGCACAAGTGTGGAAAAATATAGTAGCAATTGTCCCTTCTCTCTTTCTCTCATTTTTTTATTTTGGTGTGCTTCTTTGGCCTCTCTTTTTTGTTTGGCCTCCGTTGGCCTCTTTTATTTTTTGTAAAGTCCGGATACTCGTCCCAAATTGTGAGGGAGTCATAGCCTCCATCATCCTTTTCTCTCATGGGACAATGCTCTATTAATGAAAAATCATCACACTTTTATTTACTAATAACTCAAAGAAAAAGAAATTACAACTCGATTCCTATGACAATATATAACTATATATGCAATATGAAGTGATGATGCAAGTCATAGAAAAACTACATGGTGGAAGTTGCATGGCAATATATCTCGGAATGGCTATGGAAATGCCATAATAGGTAGGTATGGTGGATGTTTCGAGGAATATATGGTGGCTGTTTTGAGGAAAGAGGGTTTGATGTACCAGCAAAATTTGTGCGGTACTAGAGAGTCTAGCAAAGATGGAAGGGTGAGAGTGCATATAATCCATGGACTCACATTAGTCATAAAGAACTCACATACTTATTGCAAAATTCTATTAGTCATCAAACAAAGCATTAGACGCATGCTCCTAGGGGAGAGGTTGGTAGGATTTAACCATCGCGCGCTCCCGACCCTCACACAAAGGTCGACAATCATTAGACAAGTCATGCTCCGACTTCGTTACATAACGGTTCACCATACGTGCATGCTACGGGAACCACAAGCATTAACACACGTATCTCTTCAATTCACAACTACTCACTAGAATGACTCTCATATTACCATCCCTATTATCTCAAAACTATATGCAAGGAATCCAACTTCTCATAGTCGTTAATGCACTTAATATGAATGTTTTTATTATATCCCTCTTGGATGCCATTATATTAGGACTAAATTCATAACCTAAACAAATTACCATGCTGTTTTAAGAAACTCTCAAAATAATATAAGTGAGGAACGAGATTTCAATAATTTCTATAAAATTAGCATCACCATGCTCTAAACAGATATAAGTGAAGCACTAGAGCAACATTGCCTAGCTCAAAAGATATAAGTGAAGCATATAGAATATTCTAACAAATTCACGATTCAGCGTGTCTCTCTCAAAGGATGTGTGGAAAAAGGATGATTGTGGCAAACTAAAAAGAAAAGACTCATATCATACAAGACGCTCCAAGCAAAACACATATCATGTGGTGAATAAAGATAAGCCTCAAGTAAATTTACCTATGGATTGAAGACGAAAGAGGGGATGCCTTCCGGGGCATCCCCAAGCTTAGGCTTTTTGGTATACTTGAATATGACTTGGGGTGCCTTGGGCATCCCCAAGCTTAGGCTCTTGCCACTCTTTATTCCATAGACCATCAAATCTTCACCCAAAACTTGAAAACTTCACAACACGAAACTCAACAGAAAACTCATGAGATCCGTTAGTATAAGGAAAATAAATCACCACTTTAGGTACTATTGTGAACTCATTATTTATTTATATTTGTGTAATACCTACTGTATTCTAACTTTTTCATTACGCATATCCCCCGATACGACCTATAGATACATCAAAATAAGCAAACAACACAAAGAAAACAGAATCTATCAAAAACAGAACAGAATGTAGCAATCTGCAAACTTTGAATACTTCTGGAATAGTAACAATTCTGAAAATTTATTAAAACCAGGGAAATTGGTATATCAATCCTGTGTAAAAGTTTCAGATCAATTTGACACTCTGAAAAATTCATAAAAATCCTGGACTTAGCGCAAAAGTTTCTGTTTTCCAGCAAGATCAAATAAACAACTACCATAGATCACCCCAAAGGTTTTACTTGGCTCAAACTCTAATTTAAACATAAAAACACAATTAATACAGAAGTAATAATGTGCCAAACACACCAAAACAGAAGCAAAAAAGCAGAAAGCAAAATAAAATTGGGTTACCTCCCAACAAGCGCTATTGTTTAAAGCCCCTAGCTAGGCAAAACGCAATAGATCTAGGTATTGTCATAATAAAAATAAGGGAGATCATTCATGCTCATCTCATACTCCCTTCTTTCAGTAGCTAATTTCCGTTGTGGCAAGCAAAAGGAATCAAACAAGTTGAATTTAAGAGGATTGGGATCATCAAGATCAAGTGCGGGAGGGATAGGTTCCTCCTTATGTCCCTTATAGTGTATAATCCATTCATCAATATAAGCTTTCATTTGGTTAAAGGTTGTGAGCCTTTTCTTAAGAATGAACTCTAATCCATTATTTTGTATAGCAAAATTATCATTGAGTTCAGAAATCTTATCAACCAAAACCTCGGTAAGGACTTTCTTTCTCAAATTTTCATTATAAGCAACTTGATCTTGAGATCGTAGTCTCATTATCTCTTCTTGATTAAAAAGGATCTCCTCAATAGGGGGACATCCACCATTAATTTAATAATGACCAAAGATTTCACTAGCCTCTTTCATGATAAATCTAAACTCGTGAGCTAGGAATATAGTGGCGGCACGCTTCACAGAAGAATGTTGAATATTAGAAAACTCAAGGAAAATCATTTGTATGCAAGGGTGCATGTGCAAGAATTTTCTCTCAAGTTCACTTATTAACAAAGTTATAGCGTCTGCAAGACTATTAGTTTTATTGAGAATGGAACCTCCTAAAGTAGGAAGCGTTCCCGCACAAGTGAAAAAATCTTGAATAACACCTTTTCCAATGATATTACCACTACCTGTACGGAACCTTTTTGTATGAATGATAGTGGGTTCTTTTTGAAGGTTGTCATTATCAAAGGCATCAAGATTCCCTTCAAGATTATTACTAGCGATACCCCCCCCCCAGATTTTCAGCGATAACCTCCCTTTGTTTCAGACATGATGGCAAAGCAAGCAAAAGAAGGGCGAATAAAAAGGCAAATCTTTTTGAAAATCGTTTTAGAAGTGGGGGAGAGGAAAACGAGAGGCAAATGGAAAATAGTGTAAATGCAAGAGATGAGTTTGTGACGGGTACTTGGTATCCTTGACTTGATATGTATCTCCCCGACAATGGCGCCAGAAATCCTTCTTGCTACTTCTCGAGCATGTGTTGGTTTCCCGTAAAGAGGAACGGTTTGATGCAGCAAAGTAGATAAGTATTTCCCTCAGTTTTTGAGAACCAAGGTATCAATCTAGTACGAGATACAAGCGAGCCACCAATAGATATACCTGCACAAGGAATCAAACTCTTGCACCCAACGCTATAAAGGGGTTGTGAATCCCTTCATGGTTATTTGCAATGATAAGATCTAGTAGAGATAGATATAATAGGATGCTTGAACGGAAAGTAAAACTAAAAGTAAAAAACAATGCAGTAAGTATTTTTTTTGTTTTTGGTTTTAGATCTGAAAATATAATATGAAAATAGACCCGGGGTCCATAAGTTTCACTAGATGGCTTCTCTCATGATGGCAAGTATTACGGTGGACGAACAAATTATTATCGAGCAATTGATAGAAAAGCGAATAATTATGAAGATATCCAAGGCAATGATTGTGCATATAGGCATCACATCCGTGACAAGTAGACTGAAATGATTCTGCATCTACTACTATTACTCCACACATCGACCGACTCCTGCCTGCATCTAGAGTATTAAGTTCGTGAAGAACAGAGTAACGCATTAAGTAAGATGACATGATGTAGAGGGATAAAGTCAAGCAATATGATGAAAACCCCATCTTTTTACCCTTGATGGCAATAATACAATACGTGCCTTGCTACCCCTACTTTGTCATTGGGTGAGGACACCGCAAGATTGAACCCAAAACTAAGCACTTCTCCTATTGCAAGAATTACCAATCTAGTTGGCCAAACCAAACCAATAACTCGAAGAGACTTGCAAAGATATGAAATCATGCATATAAGAATTCAGAAAAGACTCAAATAATATTCATGGATAATCTGAACATAAACCCACAATTCATCGGATCTCGACAAACACACTGCAAAAGAGTATTACATCGGACAGATCTCCATGAAGATCATGAAGAACATGGTATTGATAAGCAAAGAGAGAGAAGAAGCCATCTAGATACTAGCTATGGACCCGTAGGTCTGTAGTGAAATACTCACGCATCATCGGAGGGGCAATGGAGTTGATGTAGATGCCATCCGTGATCGAATCCCCCTCCGGCAGATTACCGAAAAAGGCTCCAAGATTGGATTTCTCGGGAACGGAGGCTTCTGGCAACGGAAAAGTGTTTTCGTGGCTCGTTCTGCTAATGATGGAATATTTGGGTATTTATAGGCCGAAGATTAGGATTACGGAGTTACCAGAGGCCCACAAGCCTGCCCGGCGCGGGTGGCCCCCTTGGTCATGGCATGTGGGCTTGTGGCCTCATGGCAGCTCCTCTGCCTTGGTTCTCAAGTCTCGTGGCTTCCATATTTTCCAAAAAAAATCAGTCCGGAGGTTTTATTCCGTTTGGACTCCGTTTCATATTCCTTATCTGCGAAACTCAAAACAAGGAAAAAATAGAAACTTGCACTAGGCTCTAGATTAATAGGTTAGTCCCAAAAATAATATAAAATTGCATATTAATGCATATAAAACATCCAAAACAGATAATATGATAGCATGGAACAATCAAAAATTATAGATACGTTGGAGACATATCAGTAAGTAAAACACATCATCACATCACTTGGGAAGGGGAGTCAGGACTTCCGCGAGGGCACCATGCTGCCCCTGATCTTGTAGTCCTCATCGTGGATGGCTACATCTTTTGCATAAGCTAGAAGGCGAGCGAAGCGGGCGGAGTTTGGCTTTGGCTTGGTGGTGCAGTAGGGGTAGCGCCAAGTGTTAGTCTTGCTTTTGTAGTAGTAACCATCTCCCTTGGCCCTGATCTTCTCCTCGTCCTTCGCTTTGAAGGACGCGAAGTTGTCGTCGTCCACATCCACACCTTCTCATAGATATACTGCACACACGAATGAATTACATTAATACATTATAGATTCATATACACCATGTCAAAGGAACTAAATGAACAATCTAAATTTCAAGTAGGCTTACCTCATACTCTTTGTCGTCGCCATACACTGGATCGTACGGGTCCTTGAACCCAGTAAGGTCCAGCTTCCTCCTTTTTCTCCAACCATCATCCTCCTGAATGTACAATTATATTCATCACTAGTAAATATAGAAGTCAATTCAAAATTTAGATATGCACACATGACACGCTGATCATAGGGCTGATATACTATGATCCTATTTGCATTTTCCATTGTCATGCACACACATTGAACAATAGAGCTAATATAACTACATATTGTGGAAAAATTTATATACTAATGAATCAAATAACTTCTTAATCAATGGATTCCATTTGGGCATATGACATTCAAAACCCCAATCAGCATAGCATCCAAAAACAAATCTAATAGGGAACCAATCTAATAAGCGTACATGTCTGTAGCATTAAAAACATCAATTTGTGTAGCATTAAAAACAAAATCTAATAAGGATACATCTGTGTAGCATTGAAGCACATAGATACCTATCTCTCATACATATATATCTAGCATTTTGCAAAGAATGTAATCTAAAAAACCCTAGTACGCAAAAAACCCAACCCCCCTCCCCATACAGAAAACCCCGGCCCATCCGTCAAACCAACTACTCTAACCATCTGTACTATCGTACGAATCACAATCTAACCAATGTAACTAACTCTACAAGCTAAATGTTGGAACTAACAAGCAAGTGCAAATACCTCCTGCTCCTCATCAGGCTGCACATCGGGATGGACTATGCCGCTCGACGCCGTCACCTTCAGCTCCGACAGCACTGAGGCGGAGCCTGCCACCTCCTTCTCCACATCCGCAGCGGTTGCGAGTTTCCCCGCACCGCTGTGGACGTCGCCAACATCCTTCACTTCGTCCACAGTCACCGTGCCCTGCAGCTCCACTACTAGATCTCCGACCGCTGCTCCGGCATCGCCACGAGCGTCCACCATCGGACGGATGGATGCGATGAATGTGAGGAAGAGGTTGCGGTGGGGGAGAGCGAGACGGTGTGGTGGAGGCAGTGGAGGAAAGCAAGACGACGCGATGGGAGAGAGGAAGACGATGCGGTAGGGAGGGGATTAGGGGGAAATGGTAGGGGCGATGCGCTAGGAGGTGGTTCCCCCTCTTTATATGATGGGACGTTTTGGGCATGTCCCATGAACACGTGCTACCCCACGACCGCGGTCAGTTGCATGCGCGGGAGCGGCCCCACTCGTCAGAGTTAATGGTTAGAGGCATTGACCCGACGGTAATGTCCGTTGTAACCTGATTTGAGGGAGTGAGGAAAAATGAGCAAAAGTTAAGAGCGTGGGGGTGAATGAGTACAACTAAGGAACCAGAGGCGCAGAAATAAAAATCCCTAATAATTATGAGCAGGTTATTTGTACATAAAAGAGGGAGAGCACAAAAGTATCAAAGCAAGGCATCTTACAAAAGACCATTGACAACTACGTAGCAACCCACACAAATACGAAACGAAAGGCAGTGGCATAAGCTAATCATGCACAATCCTCTCACTTGAAGAATGTGGTTTCCAAAATCAATCAGCAATCAGCAACGAGTTATTTGTGGAACCAGCATAAACAATATGAGTGAACAATAAACGTAATGATTGGCGGTGACATGGCTGTGGTGCGGCGGCAGCAGTGGAGGACAGCACCAGCAGCGGCGGATCTGGCCTTGACTCGGTCGGGCTGATTCGTTGTGCTACTGATCTCAATCGCCGTTAGCGGTGCACTTCTCCTGGACTTGATCTGCAACACGAGGATGTCTGGGGCACCGGCCCAAGGCTTGGTGGTGGTGGCCTTCTTCTTCGTCAGAGGTGGTCGGCCGGCTGGCTGTGCATGGAGTGGGGACGGGCGGCTGCCGGTGAAAGCCATGATCCGACTTCGGTCGTGGCGGGTGACGACGGTGCTTAAGCGTCGTTACCTTCTTGAAGGTGTCACCTTTGCAGTCTACATCTTCCCACTCGTGGTCCAGTCAGTGTCAGGCTGCTTTGGCACCGTGGTGGTGTCGTGGCCGGTCAGGCGGCAGCTAGATCCTTTGATCTAGTCTCCGACAGAGAAGGCGGCGACCCGTGCACAAGAAGCTGGATGGAGTTCTCCGAACAGATCTGGGTGAAAACCTGCTCTTGGCTAGATGCCAAGGCCGGCAATGGTGACGCTCTACGACGTTGTTCCCTTCTTGACGGCATCACCGAGGAGAAGTTCTAGACCACTATCTGCTACCTCCGAGGTAAACCCTAGATCGATAGATCAGAAGACGGTGACGCGCTTGTGTCGTCTCCCCCTTGGGGGCGTCATTCTTGTAGGTGTACGCGGGCTCGGAGGACCAGTGGATGTTTTCTTCGATGGAGCGGTGCTTCATCCTATGCACTGAAGGCAACAGATCTCGATGGCGTTGCGCCCTGGTGATTAGGCATCTGATATGCGAAGATGGACTCGCATAGGAGGGCGACGTTGTCTGGCATCGTGGTGGCGTCGACGGCAGCTAGACCGGGCAAGATGGATGAGTTAGTACAGTTCTGAAGATGGATTGGTGGCAGTTGGTGACGGCGACCTCTGAGTGTGCGTCGGACCGGTGGGTGCCCATACCCGGCAGGTGGCTTGGTTAGGGTCTCAGGTCTTAAATGTTAGGTTTGGCTGTGAGGTCTGTTTGATATTAGGTCCAGACTACCAGCATCCCTTCATCAACTATATAGAAGTAGCGACATATGTTGCCTAGACGATGGTTTCAGTCTTACTGGTGTATTATTTATTATTTTATAAGAATTTTTATAAATAATTAATAAAATAGCTGCATGCATTGCTCAGATGTATATACACACACACAAGGAAAATACATCCTACGACCGGTTGTAGTTACTTCCATGTCTCATATACTATCATGTGGTAGTATATATACTACTTTATTATTTTTAGTATGTTCATATATTATATCTAAGATACTTCAAAGTGAATTCGATTAAAAAATTGCAAGTTGACTCGTATTCTTATTATATTTATAAAATACGTACATATTTGTACGTAAAAAAGTATATGCTCAAAATATGAGACATATTACCAAAAAAATTATATATATACTACCTAAATATTTTTTATATAATGTATTACATACTACGTGTACATATACCTTTAACATACGAAACAAAAGTGGGAATAACTACACCCGGTCGTACCAAACATTTGTCCTACACGGAATCTGAGAAGAATGGATACAGAGATGCTCAGAATAAGATAATGCTGACTAATTCGAACAGTCAATCTTTCGTGCCATTTTAAATCTAATTTCTGTTCTGAACCAAGCACTAATCAACACAACAATAGGAGTCGATAAAAAATCCCTTTGACTTTGAATCTGTTCATGGTACCATCAAGTTCAGAGTTGAGCCGACCGGCCACTCTCTTGCCGCACAAGCGCGCCGCCGCCACATGGAATCGCCTCTGGATCGCCTGGACGTTGACTCCTCTGCCGCCTAGGGATGGCAATAGGTACCTGTTACTCACATACTTTGCGAGTAAAAACCTTATTAAGATAAGAATATGAAACAAAAAAATCCATGAATATATAAATAGAAAAATCTAACGCCTATCGGGTAGAACGGGTACGGGTATGGGATCATATAACCCATACCCATATACTCATGTACCCATATAAAATCTATGTAAACACAAAAGTATCTCTACAATGTACACTATGTCAAGTATTTGTGAACTGAAAGTGTATGCCTATGTGTGGTTGTTTATGACTATAAGATATTGTTCATAACTACGTGTCGTTGTTATAATTTATTTTTGTAAACTGTATGATAGGATGTAGTTTATAACTATAAGTTCTTCAAATTGATGTTTTGCAAATACGGGTAATTTTACCCGCGGGTACCCGTAATATTGTATCCATTGACGGGTATGGGTAAGCTCATATGGGGCGGGTAAGGGTATGGGAAGGCTCCACCCGTATTCATACCCTGCGGGTGCCATCCTTACTGCCGCCTGGACTCCCTGCAAGTTGCCCGTCCGCGAGACGTAATTTCCCTAGCCAGCTCTCCTCATACTGTAAAAGCAACTTCAACTTCAAATCGTTCGTCTTCATCCGAATGGGTCGGCACGGACAAAAGTGACGGCCCAACGCGGCGACCCAAACCCAAAAAACGTCTGTGGCGTTTTCATGCGGACCCATTTCTGACCAAAATTGCATTTGAAATGCGTCCTCACGGACACGAAGTGGGCGCGTCTCACGTTCTCATCGTGTCCGTCTAGGGTCCATATGTTGATCGCGCAACCACCACCCGCGGTCGTATTAAACGCGACCAGCCGCCTCGAGGATGAAGAGGAGGAGCGCGCCTGGCGTGCTGCAATGCCGCCGCCGCAGCAACAGCAGACGCTGAAAGAGGTTGTCTTGGCAGCCTATCAGGCGGCATTCCCGTGGGCAGGGCCGGCCCCCACCTTTGTCGACCTCACCGGCGACGACAAAAACGGTAAGGGTAAGGGCAAGGGCAAGGTGGACGGCGTGAGGGCGCGGACGCCGACTTTTATTTTGTTTTTATTAATGTTTAATTATGTGTTAAGTGAACTTTGATCGACGGTTGACCGGCCACTTATGTCTAATTATGTTTTAATTCGTGTTTGCATGTGATCACGTGTTTTTTTCTATTTTTTGAACCGCGCATAAATTTGGGTTTCGCTGTCGTTGGGCGGCCGAACGGACCCAAATAAAAAAACGTACACGACCGTCCACCGAATCGATCCAAACGGACGAAAAACGAACAAATCGCGTGTTCGTTTGGGTCTTCCGTTGAGGTTGCTCTAAGTTCTTGCCGCTTACGGTGTTGCTGTTGCTCTGGCTCATTGGCTCTTAAAGTTACTGATCGATAGTGTTGTGTCGTTGTATACAGTGTTTGAAAGATGTAGCGCCTGTCTATTCTGTACGCGAGCACTCGAAAATGTAGTACCCAATTGAATATGTTTGCCATTCCCTCAGATAATGTAACTGTAAATTTATTGTGAGCTGATTATACAGAAAATTTTCCTTTAAAAACAGGAAAGCAGCATTATCGAAAGAAATAGTAAAGCGGAAGGATTGTACTCAGGGTATGCTTCCTACTCCCGCTGCTCCGGTGTATAGGGCTCGCTAAAAATCGCAGCGCGACCAAGGTGGATTTCTACTGGCTAGGATCGACCACCTCTTCTCGTACGTCTTCACCAATCAACGATTAGTTAGGAGCTTTATTCGATTGAGAAGATGAATAGGAATCGGTGATGGAAATCAATGGGTAGAAAAGTTAATTGGAAAATTGTTGGACGGTGGAGAGATGTCCAAGGACTGGTGAGAGGGAGAGTCCCTCTTCTCGTACGTCTTCACCAATCAACGATTAGTTAGGAGCTTTATTCGATGGAGAAGGTGAACAGGAATCGGTGATGGAAATCAATGGGTAGAAAAGTTAATTAAAAAATTATTGGGCGATGGGAAGATGCCCAAGAAGGACTGGTGAGAGAGAGTCCCTCTTCTTGTACGTCTTCACCAATCAGCGATTAGTTAGGAGCTTTATTCGATTGAGAAGTTGAATAGGAATCGGTGATGAAAATCATTGGATAGAAAAGTTAATTGGAAAATTATTGGGCGGTGGAGAGATGCCCAAGGACTGGTGAGAGGGAGAGTCCCTTTTCTCGTACGTCTAAACCAATCAACGATTAGTTAGGAGCTTTATTCGATGGAGAAGGTGAACAGGAATCGGTGATGGAAATCAATGGGTAGAAAAGTTAATTAAAAAATTATTGGGCGGTGGGGAGATGCCCAAGAAGGACCGATGAGAGAGAGTCAGGGAGAGATTCTTTGTTATCGGTTGTCACATGTAACGTAACAGAAATAGTGACGTGACAATGCTGAGTTGAACTATCTACATGTTAAAAGAATGCTTTGTAGTGGGTGTTTAAGTGAAAAATGATCAACTGATCTTTGTATTGATTGAATAGCTAATTATAGGGTAATTATTTTCTCCTTTACTTTTTTTCTGAAACTCTTCTTCTCTATTTATGTCCACTGATTACGCCACATGTCATCCCGCATTTCTTTTCTTATTCTATTTCGTGAGGCTGCTTATTGATTTTGAATCACAGATGTATATAAATTAGTAGAACGTGATGTAAAGCAGCAAGGTGGTATTATTTAGTAAGGAAAAAAAACTTGTGTTTTATACAAGGGTCGCAACCTTTGGGCTAGACCGGCAATGTCAGAAGATCAATCCCCTAATATTTTATATCTAGGCAATGTACGCACCAGGCCCAACTCAGCTCATCTACTTCCCACCTAATATATTTTTTTACTCTTAGTTTTTTCTATGGTTTTCTTCGTATTCTTCGGTTTTCATCATATTCATTGGTTTTCTTTGTTTTCTTATTTTTTTCTTGTTATTAATTGGTTTATAATTTTTAACATGTCTACTTTTCTTATTGCACAACTTAGCGCACAAAACATTTTTTTTAACATACCATGACCATTTTTCAAACACATGACATACATATTTTGAACACTTTTTAAAATACATGGTAATATTTTTTGAGTAAGTGTCGCATATTTTTTCTGAGCAACAATAAATTTCTTTAACTGCATGATCTTTTTTTAATATCGTAAAGACGTTTTTAAATTTCCACTGACATTTTGAGAAACATGTATCTATTTCTATAAAATGTCACCTACATTTTTGGAACTGAATTAAACTTTTTTGAACTTATGGAGCTTTATACACATAATTTTCAAATGTTATGAAGATTGTTTTTAAAAGGCTATAAGTTTTGTTTAAAATGCCATGTGCATTTTTAATGGGATGATTTTTTAATGTTGTGCAAACAATTATATTACATTGTATACACTTTGTTTCAAAATGCACAAGTACATTTTTGAAACTTATGAACATTCTTTTATATAACGTATAGTTTCTTGAATGAATGACACAATTTTTTTGAATGGATGACACATTTTTTCTAAATGCTTGCCATTGTTTACATGTGACAAATATTTTTCGTGAACGTGATTAACACTTTTCTATACACGTTTTAACATTTTCAAATGCATGATTTGTATTTTTAAAGATTCCGTTTCTATTAGATTTTATAATATATATACATTTATATGGCGAATTATCAAGTGAAAATGCATATTCAGTAAAAACTGGAAACTATAGTTATACCATCTGATCAAGGACGGTGCACAGCGAAGGTGAGAATTTAACTGGCCACTTAATCCCAGTTCTGCAGCTAACCCCCTGCCCTTACGTCCAAGCTAGGTAAAGAACTAGAAAAAAAGAAAACAAAACGACTTTTACAAGGCAGACTTGGCGGCGACTGTTCGACGGTGATAGACTGCAGAGCCGCTCCTCCGACGACGGCCACGCAGAGGCTGCGGTGGAGCCCTGACATGACCACGAATCAGCCCTACCTACGGGCACTGGTGGTGGCGGTGGTAGCCCCATGCAACGGCGACTCGATGGCCCATCGTGATGCCCTCACGCCACGACGACCTCGGCGGCCCAGCAATCTGGCACTACCTCGACGCGATCTGTTGCAGATACACACGAGGGAGACCTGGCGTCTGAAGTGTTGCCTCCTTGCGACGCTTGCTTGCCCTTCGAAGTTGCTTTTCTATAACTGAATGAATGAATACAATTTTGAAATATCTTTCGAATATAAAAAAGCAACAAAAAGATTTAAAGAAGTGAGTAAAATAACATCAAGTCAGAAGGCACGTGATTACTGGACCAGCCCAACACATGCTCCCTCTAAGCGAGCTTTGGTAGGACTGCCAACAGGCGTTACATCACACTTTCTAACATTGTCAAACATATATTTCACTTTTTTAAATGCAAAAATACAATTTTGAAACTAGTGAATTTTTTTGTAACATAACTTACTTTTTTGGAACGTACAAATCATTTTAGGAAATGCGCATACATTTTTGCTAAATTTTATAGACATTTTTACAAAGTAAAAGATGTTATTTACATTTCTCTAAATGTCTGACATTGTTTACATGTCATAAAAAAGTTAAACACATATAGACAAAACTAAAAAAAAATATAAACATTTTAACATTTTGAAATGCATGATTTACATTTTGAAACATTTTAAAAATTTATGCAAAGTATTTTTGTAATATATATAATTACGTTCGATGTGTGTGCTTACTAGACCGACACAATACATGCTACTATGGGCGAGCTTTGTTAGGACTCGGAGCAGGCGGCACATAGCCGCGTCCAGGCTTTTGTGCGCACTAGGCCCAGCTCGGCCCAGCTGCCACCCGCGAAATCATTTTCTCTTTTCTAGCGGAAGAAATTAGTACCACTTTGAATTTTCTAAAAATTAGTACCACCTCAGTTATAAATTTTTAAAAAATATATACTCCCTCCGTAAAAAATATAAAAGCGTTTAGATCTTACTGATCTAAACACTCTTATATTTCTTTACCGAGGGAGTATTATATAATATTGATGAACGGATTAAAAAATCAAAGAAACGCACCTCACTCTATTAGTAGGTATAGATATAGATATACGTCCAAATTCTTCTCACAAAAGTTTTATTAACTTTTTGTGTGAATAAAGTTTTCAAGTTTTTGCGTAAGATAGAGCTATGCGAAGAAAAGGAGGGGCAAGACTCTAAGCTTGGGGATGTCAATGCACCCCCAAGGTAATATTCAAGGACAACCAAGAATCTAAGCTTCAGATGCCCCGAAAGGAATCACCTATTTCATCATCAAAACTATTGATATAGCTTACTCAAGACTATATTTTAATTCTTCAAATGATACGTGTTTTGCTTCGAGCGTATTTTCCTTTATTTTTGTTTATTACTTGTTGTCACAATCATTGTTTCCTGATTATAATTATATGAGACACACGCATTCATCTTAAATTTATGGAATGACTCATTCGTTCTCCATTGTATATCTTTTTGAGTTAGGGTAGTAGCTCTAGTACTTCATTTATATCTGTTTGAGCATGGCAATATGTTTTGTATAAATTATTTGCACTATCTTGGTTTACTTCAATTTTTTTGAGACTTAAATAGGAGGTGGTAATTTGCATGAGTTATCTGATTGATCCAAAAATGATATGTATACGACGGTGGCATAACAAAAAACTAGCATGATCTTGTAGATCCCTGAATATAATAATTTGATTATTTGCAATATTTTTGTAGTATTGAGATAATATTATGGGGGCATGATACTCCTCGCGCATGTAAAGTGGTGACCGCTGACATTAGCAATGAGGTCAGAGTATGATTTTCATTGATTGATCGATCCTTTGTGTGTTCGGATCAAGGACGCGCGATTGTTAACTCCTCCCAACTTCTTACCTTGCGGCATGCAAGTTATACTTTGCTTCGAGTGCTAACTAAAATTTTGCAATATATAATTGAGTTATTTATGCTTAATGTGAGTCTTTGGTATGGAAGAAATTCAACCTATCGATATTTTGCCTCGAGACATGGTGCAACTTTTATCGATGCATCCAAATCCCGTGAAATGATACGCTATTTCACACATAAGTCACCTTATATCCTTTCTCAGAGCAATATCATTGTACCTAACTATCATGGCATTTTCATAGCCATTCGAGGATATATTCCATGCAACTTCCATTGTTACTATTTTATCACATGACTTGAGCATTCTTTGTCATATTGCTTTGCTTGAACATATAGAGCTGACATGCTATTTGTGGCAAAGATGTTCATCATTATAATACATGTTGCGCTAGATCATTGCACATTCTGATACACTGTCAAAAAATTCATATAGTCTCATCATTTTATTTGCAGTTTCTGAGCTGTAAGAAAAATAAAAGTGTGATGATCATTATTATGGAGTATGTCCCTACCTGTGAGGATAAAAAAGCCAAAGAGACCACAAAAATACAAAAAGGGAAGAAAGAAACAAATAGAAAAAAATACAAAAACGACAAAAAATGAAATGAGAAAAAAAGGGGTCACACTACTATCCTATTACCATACTTGTGCTTCAAAGTAACACTTTGCATTTATTTTTGAGAGTCCTCGTGATACTCATGTTTACTAGTGGCAATTTTTATATAAGAATTTGACTTGCATATTTTGATGACGAACTTCCTCAAAATGCTCATGGGCTTCATGAGCAACTAAGTTGGATGCACACTTACTTAGTTTCATATAGATAGATTACATATTCTTATATCTCATAGTACATATGTTGCATGGCAATCCATACTCCGTGCATTAACATCTATTGTAAGGCCTTTCCATTGCCTAACAATCAAACCTCGTTGATGTAAGACTTTTCTATAACTTTTGTGTTCCCTTATGAACCTCGGTCATCATTATAGTTGGCATCCTAAGTGCTAAAGACCAAGCTCCACGGTCAAGTGAGTGAAAGTTTAATAAGTTGAAGCGAGAAAAAGTATGATTTAATTGCTTGGTTTGGCACCAGGGTATTCTTGATTTGATATATCTATACAAGGAAGCCTAAGCGTGTCATGCTTATCATAACTAAGTGTATATAGGTTTTGTTTCTTTAGCTTCATTTTTTCATGCTTATCATAACCAACAATAAGTTGTCTATCCATCATTGCTATGCTTTCGAGAGAGATGTCACTAGTGAATCCCTGTCACCGGTCTATCTTCTCATTGATAAAAACTTGCTACAACTCCTATCCTATTTACCTTTTTATTTAGTACGTTATTTATTACATTGCAAATTATTGTCCTATCACTAACAGTTTTAATCTTGCTATCCTATTTACCTTTTGGCTTCAAGAATCTATTGTAGTTGTGTGCAGGTGTTGCTTACGTTGTTAGTATAGTGCCTCCTACTGATTTTATTAAACCTTGGTTCTTAACTGAGAGAAATAATTTATGTTGCGCTGCAACATCATCCTTTATAATTGGAGAAAACCAACAACTCATGCGGAAGTATCCCGGTCGACGCCTAGGGCTGGCCCCTTGAGGGCCAAGCCTCCTCCTCTCTTCCTCTTATATATACTAGAGGTTTTAGGGGTTTTGCACTGGATTTTCTGCCACGTGCTACCCTCTCCTCTAGTGCATAGTTTCTCCTCTAGATCGGTTTTCTGCAGTGCTTAGGCGAAGCCCTGTCGGAATAGCTCCACCACCATCACCGCAGCGCCGTCACGCTACCGGAGAACTCTTCTACCTCTCTGCTCCCTCTTGCTGAATCAAGAAGGTGGAGATCATCATCAAGTTGTACGTGTGCTGAACGCAGAAGTGTCGTCCGTTCGGTGCTAGATCGGAAGGACCATGATGAAGATCGCGAGACGGATCGTGATGAGATCGCAGGACGGATCGCGATGGGTTCGCAGGATAGATTGTGATTGGATCGCGGGACGGATCGTGATGAGATCACGGGACGCTCGGCGATTTGGATCACGAAGACGTTCAACTACACCAATTGTGTTTCTTAACGCTTCCCGCTTAGCGATCTACAAGAGTATGTAGATCCACTCTCCCTCTCGTAGATGCTCATCACCATGGATAGATCTTGCGTGTGCGTAGGAAAAATTTTGTTTCCCATGCAACGTTCCCCAACAGTGGCATCATGAGCTAGGTCTATGTGTAGATGAGATCTCGAGTAGAACACAAAGAGTTTGTGGGCGTTGATGCTTAGATTGCTTCCTCCCTTGGTCATGTTTTGGTTCAGCGGTATTGTGGGATGAAGCGGCCCGGACCAACCTTACTCGTACGCTTATGAGAGACCGGTTTCATCAACTGACGTGTAACCTCGTTGCACAAATGTAGCGACCCGACCTGAAAGGTCAAGTCTCCGGTGTTTCCGTACCATCCCAAGATCATGTTGGTACACACACGGTAGATCAATGTATATATCAAAGGGAAATCACACAGCAAATATATTAATCGAAATCTTATTTGAGTCCTTTATTACAATAAAAATTACAATAAAGTGGCTAAAAGCCAACTCATGAGAATATCTAAATCTTGCGGAAGCGTCGAAGGTAGATGAGTCCATATGACTCCAAGGGCATCTCACTGAGCATAGAACGTGTCCTCACTCCTGGTCGGAAAAGTACTCTGCAACATGATACGTTGCAGCCATGTAGGTCAGCATATGGAATATGCCGGCAAAGTCACAAGAGAGGGGTGAAAAGATAATCATGTAGTCTATATGCATATATGGCAGGTGGGGTGGTAAATTTTGCGTACAGCCAAGTTTTTCCTACATCAAGAGAGGGGCTAAGCAAAATATTACTAAGTTGGTTGATTAATGAGATGGTTCCACCAACCAATTCTCATTCCCAAATTATTAATACCCACATCCTCATTATTAATTGTGTTGAGAGTTCCGGAAGTTTCAGTTCCTTTGGCTCAAGTCGTCCATGACCGTGGACACGGCTAATCGATTA
Source organism: Hordeum marinum (assembly GCA_022496015.1). Lineage (NCBI taxonomy): Eukaryota > Viridiplantae > Streptophyta > Magnoliopsida > Poales > Poaceae > Hordeum > Hordeum marinum. The sequence continues at coordinate 406,240,012 of CM039672.1, read as the reverse complement.
GGTTTGAGTACTCTGCAGAGTTTTGCACACGTTCCCCACAATATTTGGTCGCCTCCGTTTGATTTCTCGCACTTCAGGGTGTTTGAGAAACGGATGACCAAAACATGGTCTTCCAAAGGGTTTCCCTGCGACTCTGTCGGTGCCCATCCTTTCCTACCGTTCTTCTACCTCTCGTAGCACCGCCTGTCCAGGGTCACCACGATATCCAACCAAGCCAGAGCCCATAATGACTTGTGGCTGTGCAGGTAAGCCTTGGGTCTTGAAGCACCCATCCATCTCTTTGTGTCTGGGTGGATCTTTCCGCGTGAATGCTGGCCATCTCCAGCATCACCTAGGCAAATCCACTGGTTTCTCCAGGGTGCCGTTCAACCATCATCCACCCAGAGGTATGTTGAAAACTTGGAGTCTTGAAACTTGATCATTATGTAGGTCTTGAAATTATTAACTCTCTCAACTCTCATGAATCACGCAACCAACCCCGTCTACTATTAGCATAGCAAAAGTAAAACAACGTTTCCCAGGGCCAATGTTGTCAAAAGGGTTGAGAGGGGTACCTACCACATGATACTACTACAATGTAACCAAGTTTCCAACTAACCTATCTTGCATGCAATTGGGGAGATGGTAGAACTAATGCATAAAAAACATGGGTAAACATGATCAAAGTGACTTGCCTGATTGATGATCTTCGTACGTGAGTGACTCTAAGTAACAAGCTTTGCACTGCGGATAATCTAACGAAACAAACAAGCACTCAATAAGCATACAACTGAATATTGTAACCCACAAACATCAATCAAGAACTAGTAAATAATCAAGACAAAACAATGCACAAATCACAAGTAAGAAAAACACTCAAGGTTTTGTTTACTAGGAGGTGATTGATAAAACACTACTATCATAATAAAACTATTTTGTAATAACAAAACAATTGTTGACAGCAAGGAACAATAAAATATTTTTGTTAATAAACAGAAGAAAATCAATTTAAGTTTGTTGGGAAAGCTTTTGTAAAGTTTGTAAAAATTTTGATAAACACTAAATGGAACAAATATAGTTTTACTAACAAGAGAGCAAAACCAAACTTATTATTTATAGTAAAACATGTTTTAACAGAAAACAATTTACAAATAAACTTGTTTTAGAAAACAAAATTAAATTATATAAAACTTTGTTTGAAAACAAAACCATTACCAACTAGTTGTTTTAATCAAAATAACCTATTTGAAAAGAAGTTGTGATTCCTATCTTAACAAGGAAATAAACTAAACAATTTTATATTTTTATTAACAGTAAGTAAAACACTAGTTGTATAATCAACAGAACCTACTAAACAAATTAAAACTAAATCTAAATTAAACTAACTAAAACTAAGTAAATAAAACTATATTGTAATACTAAGCAGATTCTGTTTATAGCTAAAACACTAACAATAATCATCCTAAAAATCCTCAAACTAAACATGGTGATAGTCCTAACCAATATCAAACAGTAGCAAAAAGATTCATATCAAAATCTATTTTCAAACTCTAGTTATTCAGATTTGAAGATTTTGAGCAAATTTGATTCAATTCAAATTTTATAGTTCAAATTTGAAATTTAAAAGTACAGGGTGAAACTACATGAAAAATGTGAGCTAATACAAAAAGAATCAGCTCAAAACATTAAACAGGTTAAAAGATATAAGCAAAACAAAATTTGAATACACTCTGTTAACTAAAACAAAAACAGAAAAAGGGAAAAAATCTACCGGACGGCCAGGGGGCTATGTGGCACTGTCCTATTGGCTAGCTAGTGCGCGCGTTGGATGTTTTCGGGCGGGCGATCGGTCGATAGGGGATACCGGTTCGGGTATTTATCCGATCTAATCTCGGCCGTGGATTTTAGATCCGAGGGTTGGGAGTGCTCACGGGGTAAAGGGTCGCCGGCGTGGGGATCTCCGGTGAGTCCGGAAGAGGCGAAGATGACGGCGAGGAGCTCCGGTGGTCGTGGGAGGTAGCGGAGTGGTCCGGGCGACGGAGTTGGACGTGCGGCGTCGATTGGTGGCAACGGTGGGGCGAGAGATGGATGGAGTCGATGGCTACGGTCGAAGGGAGCTTCGGTGGTCGGGGTTACTCCGGCGAAAGATTGGGCAGCCTTCCGGCGAGATAGGAGGGGGATTTGGGGGGAATGGATGCGGGGACTGGCCGGCTTTTATAGGGGGTGCGAGGAGTGCGGGGGAGGAGAGAGGAGAGAGATCCGGGAGGGGGAAGGAAACGGCCGGCGAGGTTTGGCGCGTGCGGGGGGGAAAGGAGAGGGATGACCGGTCGGGATAACGGTCGGTCGGGGGTGGGGCCCAGTTGCAGCGAGAGAGAGCGCGTTGAATGCGCGTCGGTCGGCCGACCGGTAACGGTCTCGGTTTTTAAAGCCGTTGGGCCGGCCCGTTTAATACAGGAAACCGTTACCGTTTCTTTTTAATGTTTTCCAGAGCATTTCAAAAACATTTAAAGCATTCAAATCATCTCTAAATATAGGAGTACTATATATCAGAATTAACAGAATAATAAATGCTATTTAATGAACATTTTTATTCTGTCATTTGAACACTTTGAAAAAAGTAATATTTTCAGAAATTGCCTAATTGTTTTTAAATCCTTTTTGCAAATATTTTCAAAATAACCCCTGGTTATTTTTGTTCAAATAAATCACCAAGTTGACCCTGGTGTGGAGTGTCATGTTATCCCCTCTTATTTTGAACATTTTACCAAGATTTCAAATAGGTGAAAGCAACATAGGGAAAGTAGAAGGGACTTTCAGAAATTTAGAAAAGGCATTTCAACAAACACATACATTCAAACAATGATGATGATGGATGCATAGCTATATTTCATAACATTCCAAAAATGGAATTTTGGGATGTTACAACAAAGATGGCTGGCGGGTGCCTGTTTCTCTTACTTTAGTTGGATCGGATTCGACAAAGGCGGTCCTTGAGAAGGTTGAAAAGCAACTTATGTATCACTGTTGTAGTTTATGCGTAGGTGAGAATTGTTCTTGCTAGATACCCGTAGCATCCACGTAAAACATGCAACAACAATTAGAGGACGTCTAACTTGTTTTTGCAGGGTATGTTGTGATGTGATATGGCCAATTACATGATGTGATATATGTGATGTATGAGATGATCATGTGTTGTATAGAATATCACGACTTGCATATTGGTGAGTACGGCAACCGACAGGAGCCATAGGGTTGTCTTTAATTATTGTATGACCTGCGTGTCAATCATTAAGCGCTATGTAATGCTTTACTTTATCGCTAAATGGTAGCAATAGTAGTAGAAGCATGATGGGCGCGACAATCCCGATGGCGACACGTTGATGGAGATCAAGATGATGGAGATCATGGTGTCGTGCCGGTGACGATGGAGATCATGCCAGTGCTTTCAAGATGGAGATCAAAAGCACAAGTTCATGGCCATATCATGTCACTTATGATTTGCATGTGATGTTAATCCTTTTATGCACCTTGTTTTGCTTAGGACGACGGTAGCATTATAAGGTGATCCCTCACTTAATTTCAAGATAAATTGTGTTCTCCCCGAGTGTGCACCGTTGTGAAAGTTCGTCGTGTCGAGACACCACGTGATGATCGGGTGTGATAGACTCTACGTTCACATACAACGGGTGCAAGCCAATGTTGCACATGCATAACACTCGGGTTAAACTTGACGAGCCTAGCATGTATAGACATGGCCTCGGAACACAAGAGACCAAAAGGTCACACATGAGTCATATATTAGATATGATCAACATGATGATGTTCACCATTGAAACCACCTCAACTCACGTGATGATCGTACTTGAGTTGGTGAATTTGGATCATGTATCACTCGAATGACCGGAGGGATGTCAATTTGAGTGGGAGTTCTTCAGTAATATGATTAATTGAACTCATTATCATGAACATAGTCACTAGGGTCTTTGCAAATTATGTTGTAGATTACTTGCTCGCGCTGTAGCTCCCTTGAATTTTTATATGTTCCTAGAGAAATAGAGTTGAAAGATGATGGTAGCAATATTGCGGACTGGGTCCGTGATCTGAGTATTGTCCTCATTGCTGCACAGAAGGCTTATGTCCTTAATGCACCGCTCGGTGCGCCAACCCCTCTAGCATCGTCTATAGATGTTGTGAACATCTGACAGGCACGTTCTGATGACTACTTGATAGTTTAGTGTGTCATGCATTACGGCTTAGAATTGAGGCTCCAAAACGTTTTGAATGTCACAGAACATATGAGATGTTCTAAGAGCTGAAATTAGGATCTCAGGTTCATGCCCGTGTTGCGAGATATGAGATCTCCAACAAGATTCTTTGCCTGCAAGATGAAAGAGAATAGCTCAATCGTTGAGCATGTGCTCAGATTGTCTGGGTGCTACAATCACTTGAATCGAGTGGGAGTTGATCTTCCAGATAAGATAGTGATTGATATAGTTCTCCAAGTCACTGTCACTAAGATACTAGAACTTGCTGATGAACTATAAAATGCCAGGGATATATATAATTATCCCTGAGCTGTTCGCGATGTTTGACACCGCGAAGGTAGAAATCAAGAAGGAGCGTCAAGTGTTGATGGTTAGTAAAATCACTAGTTTCAATAAGGGCAAGGGCAAGGAGGGTAACTTCATGGATGGCAAGTCAGTTGCTGCTCCAGTGAAGCAACCCAAAGTTGAACCCAAACCCGAGACTAAGTGCTTCGATTATGAGGAGAGCGGATGCTGAAGCGGAACAACCCTAGATACTTGGTAGATAAGAAGGCTGGCAACGTCGACAGAAGTATATTTGATATACGTGTTATTGATGTGTACCTTGCTAGTACTCCTAGTAGCACCTGGGTATTGGATACCGCTTCGGTTGCTAAATGTTAGTAACTCGAAATAAAATCTACGAAATAAACGAAGAACTAGCTAAGGGTGAGGTGACGATGTGTGTTGGAAATCTTTCCAAGGTTGATGTGATCAACATCGCACGCTCTCTCTACCTTCGGGATTAGTGACGAACCTAAATAAATGTTATTTGGTGTTTTGCATTGAGCATGAACGTGATTAGATCGTGTTTATTGCAACACGGTTATTCATTTAAGTTAGAGAATAATGGTTATTCTGTTTACATGAATAATACCTTCAATGGTCATGCACCCAGTGAGAATGGTTTGTTGAATCTTGTTCGTAGTAATACACATGTTCATAGCATTGATGCCAAAAGATACAAAGTTAATAATGATAGTACCACATACTTGTGGCACTACCACTAAATTTCATATTAGTATAAAGCGCATGAAGAAACTCCATGCTGATGGATCTTTGGACTCATTCGATTTCGAATCGGTTGAGACATGCGAACCATGCCTCTTAGGCAAGATGACTAAGGACCCCGTTTTCCGGATTGATGGAGCGGGCAAGTGATTTATTGGAAATAATACATGTTGATGTATGCAATCCAATGAGTCTTGTAGCGTGTGGTGGATATCGTTATTTTCTTACCTTCACTGATGATTTGAGTAGATATAGTGTATATTTACTTAATGAAACACAAGTTTGAATCGTTTGAAAGGTTCAAGCAAATTCAGAGTGAAGTTTAAATATCATCATGACAAGAAGATAAAAATGTCTGCAATATGATCGTGGAGGTGAATATCTGAGTTACGAGTTTGGCATACAACTTTAGACAATGTGAAAGTTGTTTCACAACTCACTCCACCTGGAACACCATAGTGTGATGGTGTGTCCGAACGTCATAGTCGTGCTCTATTGGATATGGTGCGTGCTATGATGTCTCTTATCGTTTTGCTACTATAATTTTGGGGTTATGCATTAGAGACAACTACATTCACTTTAACTAGGGCAGCATCTAAATCCGTTGAGATGACACCATATGGTTTGATAGAAACCTAAGCTGTCATTCATTAATGTTTTGGGCTGCAACACTTATGTGAAAAAGGTTTTCACCTAATGAGCTCGAACCCAAAGCGGACAAATGCATCTTCATAGAATACCCTAAGAACAGTTGGGTAAACCTTCTATCTTAGATCCAAGCATAAAGTGTTTGTTGCTAAAACTGGGTCCTTTCTTGAGAAAGAGTTTCTCTTGAAAGAATTGAGTGGGAGGAAGATAGAACTTGATGATGTTGTTGAACCTTTGTTTCAACGAGAGAGTAGCGCAGCGTAGGAAGATGTTTCTGTGAAGCCTATGTTAGTTAAGAGGAAGTTAATGATGATGATGATGAAGCTTCGGATCAAGTTACTATCGAACCTCGTAGGTCGACAAGGATGTGTATTGTTCCTGAGTGGTACGACAACCCTGTCTTAGAGGTCATGTTGTTGGACAACGATGAACCTACGAACTATGGAGAAGCGATGATGGGCCCGATTCTGACAAATGGTTAGAGGCCATGAAATCCGAGATAGGATCCATGTATGAAAACCAAGTATAGACTTTGGTAGACTTGCTCGTTGGACGGCAGGTCGTCGAGTACAAATGGACCTTTGAGATGAAGACAGAAGCTGATGGTAAATGTTATCATTTATAAAGCTCGACTTGTCACAAAGAAGTTTCCGACAAGTTCAAAGAGTTGACTGAAATGAGACTTTCTCACTTAGCAGTTGCTGCATTTTTCAATTATGAAATCTGGCAGATGGATGACAAAACATTGTTTCCTTAACAGTTTACTTGAGGAAAGGTTGTATGTGATACAACCAGAAGGTTTTGTCAGTCCTAAGGATGCTAAAAGGTGTGCGTGCTCCAGCAATCCAGCTAAGGGCTGGAGCAAGCATCTCGGAGTTGGAATACACACTTTGACGAGGTGATCAAAGTTTTGTAGTTTATACAAAGTTTACGAGAAACTTGTATTTACAATAAAGTGAGTGGGAGCACTATAGAATTTCTGATAAGTATATGTGGATGACATATTGTTGATCGGAAATAATGTAGAATTTCTGGAAAGCATGAATGGTTGTTTGAAAAGTGATTTTCAAAGGAAGACTTGGATAAAGCTACCTAATTGTTGAGCATCAAGATCTATAGAGATAGATCAAAATGCTTGATGAGACTTTCAATGAGTACATACCTTGACAAGATTTTGAAAGAGTTCAAAATGGATCGGTCAAAGAAAGAGTTCCCGCCTGATTTGTAAGGTGTGAAGTTGAGTGAGACTAAAAGCTCAACAACGACAGAAGAAAGAGAAAGGACGAATGTCGTCCCCTATGCCTTAGCCATAGGCTCTGTATAGTATGCCATGCTGTTCACCTGTGTGTGCCTTTCCATGAGTCTGTCAAGGGGTACAAGAGTGATCCAGGTCACTGGACAGCGGTCAATATCATCCTTAGTGACTAAAAGACTAAGGAAATGTTTCTCGATTATGGAGGTGATAAAGGGTTCGTCATAAAGAGTTACGTCGATGCAAGCTTTAACACTAATCCAGATGACTCTTAGTAGCAATCCGGATACGTATAGTGGAGCAACCATTTGGAATAGTACCAAGTGGAGTGTGGTAGCAGTGTTTAAAGTTTGACATAGAGATTTGCAAAGTACACACGGATCGGAATGTCGCAGACCCGTTGACTATAAGACCTCTCTCACATGCAAAGCATGATCGAGCCCCAGAACTCATTGGGTGTTAGATTCATAACAATGTGAATCACATGGTGATGTGAACTAGATTATTGACTCTAGTGCAAGTGGGAGACTATTGGAAATATGCCCTAGAGGCAATAATAAATTAGTTATTATCATACTTCCTTGTTCATGATAATCGTTTATTATCCATGCTATAATTGTATTGATTGGAAACTCAGATACATGTGTGGATACATAGACAACACCATGTCCCTAGTATGCCTCTAATAGACTAGCTCGTTGATCAATGATGGCTAAGGTTTCCTAGCCATTGACATGAGAATGATTGGATGGACAAGACCCAAACTACAAACGTAGCATATGATCGTGTCAGTTTATTGCTACTGTTTTTTGCATGTCAAGTATGTGTTCCTATGACCATGAGAACATGAAACTAACTGACACCGAAGGAGTGCCTTGTGTGTATCAAACGTCGCAACGTAACTGGGTGACTATAAAGGCACTCTACAGGTATCTCCGAGGGTGTCTGTTGGGTTGGCCTGGATCAAGACTGGGATTTGTTACTCCGTGTGACGGAGAGGTATCTCAGGGCCCACTCGGTAATACAACATCACAACAAGCCTTGCAAGCAATGTGACTAAGTGTTAGTCACGGGATCTTGTATTACGGAACGAGTAAAGAGACTTGCCGGTAACGAGGTTGAACTAGGTATGGAGATACCGATGATCGAATCTCGGGCAAGTAACATACTGAAGAACAAAAGGAACATCATACGGGATTAACTGAATCCTTGACATAGAGGTTCGACCGATAAAGATCTTTATAGAATATGTAGGAACCAATATGGGCATCCAGGTCCCGCTATTGGTTATTGACCGTAGAAGTGTCTCAGTCATGTCTACATAGTTCTCGAACCCGCAGGGTCTGCACACTTAAGATTCAATGACGTTTTGGTAGTATAGAGTTGTGTATGATGGTTACCGAAGGTTTTTCAGAGTCCCGGATGATATACCGGACATCACGAGGATCTCCGGAATGGTCCGGAGGTAAAGACTGATAGATAGGAAGTCCTATTTTGGTCGCCAGAAAAGTTTCGGGCTCATCGATAGTGTACCGGGAGACCATCGGTAGGGGTATTTCGACCCAAGAGGCTACATGGGCTGTGGGAGAGTGAATACCAACCCTTAGTAGGCTGGTGGAAGTCCCACACAAGGCCCATGCGGCTGGGAGAGAAAAGCCCAAAGAGAAAAGGTGGAAAAAGGCAAAAAAGGCAAAAAAGGAAGGAGTCCTAGTCCTACTAGGATTGGAGGAGGATTCCTCCTCTCCTCCTTGGTTCGACCAAAGCCTAGGGCTGGACCCTTGAGGGTCAAGCCTCCTCCTCTCCTCCTCTTATATATACTAGAGGTTTTAGGGTTTTTGCACTGGATTTTTTGCCACGTGCTATCCTCTCCTCTAGTGCATAGTTTCTTCTCTAGATGGGTTTTCTGCAGTGCTTAGGGGAAGCCCTGCCGGAATAGCTCCACCACCATCGCCGCAGCACCGTCGCGCTGCCGGAGAACTCTTCTACCTCTCCGCTCCCTCTTGCTGGATCAAGAAGGCGGGGATCGTCATCGAGCTGTACGTGTGCTGAACGTGGAGGTGTCGTTCGTTCGGCGCTAGATCGGAAGGATCGTGATCAAGATCGTGAGACGGATCGTGATGAGATCGCGGGACGGATCGTGATGAGTTCGCGGGATGAATCGTGATTGGATCACGCGATGGATCGTGATGAGATTGCGGGACGCTCGGCGATTTGGATCGCGAAGACGTTCAACTACATCAACCGCGTTTCTTAACGCTTCCCGCTTAGCGATCTACAAGGGTATGTAGATCCACTCTCCCTCTCATAGATGCTCATCACCATGGATAGATCTTACGTGTGCGTAGAATTTTTTTTGTTTTCCATGCAACGTTCCCCAACAGGTTTAGCTATTCTTGTACACCCTTTGTATCGTGTCTTGAGTGTGTGGTGTGGTTGAGTTGTACGCGTTGTTTTGTATGATAATAGTTGATTTATATATATAACGGGACACGAACCTTTTTGAATTTTGATAAACGTAATATACTATCCCCTCCGTCTCAAAATAAGTGTTTTAACCTTAGTATAATTTTATACTAGAGCTAGTATAAAGTTGAGACACTTATTTTAGGATGGAGGAAGTATATCACTAATCTCCCTAGGATTGTTGGCCTCACAATCAACTGAGGTTTTCAATCGAAATTTGGTCATTCGATTTTAATCGGGTCAACAGTTTATCAAACCCTTTGATTTAATTTTTTATACAATACACTATGCTTCCTAATATTTAAACCTGCACACAATTAATTGAGGCTTCAATTTAAACTTTGGTCACCCGATTTTGACCGGGTCAACAATTTCTCAAGGAACTCACCTATTTAATTATTTTAACTCTCATGCTCCCTAATTTTAAAACTTTTTCATTCGATTAAGGTATTGAATTTTGGATTTGGTTTACGATTTTGATCGGGCCAACGATTTTTTTCAAATCAATCAATAACAAGTGGATTATAAAAGCATATCAACCCCTCGTAGACTCCTATCACCCTTAAAAAAGTGTCACCATGTGATACTATATATAGCATGGATATAGTGCATGCAACCAACGATGAAAAAATATCTTCACATAAATATGGGTTGATTAGCGGATAACACAAAATCACACCCCAAAAGATCTACCAAATAACCGCATTATAAATAAACATAAAACACACTCCATCGTCTCCCCCACCGGCCAAACTAAATACTCAATTGGTTTCAAAATATAAGGGTTATTAGTTTTTTGGAAAGTCAAATTTCTTTAATTTTGACCAAGTTCAAAGCCAAAAATATCGACATCCACAATATTAAAAAAATTATGAAAATTCATTTAGTGATGAATCTAATAACACCGATTTGATATTATGAATTTTGATTTTTTTTCTCTATAAATTTGACAAACTTAAAGAGGTTTGACTTTTAAAAAAAATAACACACGATATATTTTGAAATAGAATGAGTAATTTTTTAAGATTCCTAACAAATTCAACAACGCAGTAAAGCGCGCACGATCCTTCTAATTCCGATGAATGATCAATAAAGCTCATTGGTTCGTATTTTTTTCGTTTTACGGTAGTAAAACTCAAAACTTGTTGTATTTTGACATAGGTTTGGGTGAATTTGTGGTTTTGTGAAATTCGTTAAAAGAGATTCGAAAAAAAAATATCGCTAAAAAAGAAGATCAATCTTGAGTGTCCGATCGCATCCCAAATACGGTGAGCAGCGAACCAAAGCCCTAGCGGCGCGCCCCCAAATCGCTCGCCGCACTCCTCCACCGACTTCGCCGCTGCACTTCACGCGCGGCGGTCGTCGTGGCTCCTTCTCGATCACACGTAAGCACTTCCATATCACGCGTAAACACATCCCTGAGGAATACCATCTGACCGTCTTAACATACAATCCGCATTCGCCCAGACGAAACTGGTGGAGCTCTCCATGGCGGAACAAAGGGGCTGTTTGGTTCCCAACCTAAGGTTGCCACGTCTAACCTTAGTCATGTCATAACACTTTAGGCATGTGTTTGGTTGATTGCCACACTTGTGACTTGCCATACTTTTCTAGTTATATGGTCCACATGTCATAGGCTTAACTTTTTATCAAATCTTGCCATACTTGTGGTGGCCATTTTGTTAGCCACACTTTTTGTGACAGCCACACTTTAGCTAAGGTTAATTGTTGCCAAACAGGCCCAAAGTCGATCCAGCAAGAGACGCGCCATGGCCGGGGACCCGCGACTTCCCGGCGGCATCGGCAGTGGCGGCGCCGACCGGATCAGCGGCCTCACGGACGATCTGCTCGGGCACATCCTGTCCTTCATGCCCGTCTGGGACGCCGTGCGCTTGTCCGCGCTCTCCAGGCGGTGGCGGGGCGCCTGGGCCCACGCCGCCGTCCTCAACATCTCCGATGAGCAGCACCCGGACCGGTTCCTCGACTTCGCCGGCGCGGCGCTCGCGCTGTACGGACATCCCGACATCCCGTCGCTCGACGTGACCATCGGTCGCCGGTCCAATCTCGGCCCCGCCACGGCCGCTTGGCTCCGCGGCGCCATGGAGCACGTCGTCGGATCTATCTGCGTGCAGGTGGATCGGTCCACCCCTGCGCTCGATCAGCTGGTTCTGCCACGCAGCCTTCGAGCCAGGGCCATGACCCTGGACTTGAGCGGCGACGTCTTCTCCAAAGGCTTGCTCGTCCTCCCGGAGCCTGCCGAACCTACCGCTTTCCGGCGGTTGACAGAGCTGAGCCTCTCGAATGTGCGTCTGCAGGTGCAGCCAGACAGGCTTGGCGAGTTCTTGTCGTCATGCTTTCCGCAGCTGAGGAAGCTGCGCCTTAGCAAAGTTTGCAATGTGGCTGCGAAGCCGAGACTGTGGCCACTGATGCTCGATATGAACATGCTCGAGGAGCTAGAGGTCGACAGCATCCACCAACTAACGGTGCTGCAGGTGGTGGCTGCCAAACTCCGGCTGCTGACCGTGAGACACTGCTTCGAGAGTCTGGCGGTGCTCCACGCTGACATCGTGTTCAAGGTCACCGCGCCGGAGCTGGAGGTGATCAGCTGGACCGGCTGGTTCCCGGAGCAACTGAACTTCCTACCCGACGCGCAATGTGTCCGTCGACTGTCCGGCATCATTGTCAACTGGCCCAGCATATCGTGGGCTGACTACTGTTTGCCGGGTGTCATGCAGCTGCTTGAGACATGCTCTGGAGCTGACCGGCTAGATCTTTGTGTCGATATCCATGATGGATGGATCCCATCCATGGTGTCAAAACAGGTAGGATCACAAATTTGAGCTAAGTAGCCAGCTCTGCCGATTGCAAATTAGATAAATCATCACAAATGCACATGTGTTTTCATGTTGTTGTTTGTTTGCTTGTGTGCAGGACTTCATGGAACGCATACCACACCTTCCCAGCATCAGGACACTCTCCCTGACGATCATCACGATTCTCCGATTGCTCCGCTGTCCAATTGGCGAAATTGTCTTCTGCTTCCTTAGGCGATGCCCGAACCTTACTCTGCTTCACATCGACCTATCGACGCTGCACCAGTTTTCAAGGCAGGATCCGCATCATCTTGTGTTTCCGGTAAGTTTGCACCTGAGATTTCTCAATGCTTAATGACTTTGATTCATAGATAGACTGACCATGTTAGTCTATTTAGTACATAGCGTCTATACAGAATTCTTTATAAAATGTCAGCTCCAACTCAGATGGTGGTACAGGATGACATATGCAAACAATAAACTTTGAGTAACTAATTAATTATCTGGTTGAATACTTGTAAGAGTTAGCTTGCTTTATTTGTCCTTGGATGCGCTTGGATGAATGTGCATTTCTATCTGTTGGGCGTTAGTCTAGTGATCACATATTTGATGAGAGTGAAACATATAGAGCTTGTGATTTGAACATACTATAAGGCTGCTTAGATCTTCTTGGTTTATATATGACCGATCAAGATTCTCCTTTTCACATATAGCATCGTAAACTGAAACTGAAATTTTATATGGTGAGGTTTGGAATTATGATAAAGCGTAATTACATCTGCATGTGTCTCTGGAAGTCTTTCTGTCAATTTGATTTTTAATCCATATCATTTAAATTTCACTCTCAACTGAACTGTCAGGATGATGATGCTGAAACTAAAGCTGCAAAGCCATGTCAAGACCGCGAATATGATTCGCATAAAGCACACAAATATCAACTGCAACTAGGCTCTCTTCGAAAGATAAGAATCAGTGGCTTTGCCGGAACGGATGCTGAGATGGAGCTTGCCGATCTTGTTTTCGGGATTGGAGCCGAGAGGATATTTATATCATCATTTGCACAACTGAAGGGCCGGATTGATAGGATCGCCATGAAGATGAGGGCTCGGTTCCCTCTCATAGGAGGGCGCTGGGAAACCACCCCCCTGGAAGAGATCACGTGGACGAAGTACAATGACGAACTGGAAAGATCAAATGCTCTTAGATCAACAACCTAATGTAGTTGCGGATATATTGGCCACTGAAATGTATGTAGCACCTATGATTAGCTGGGTGCTTCCGTTCAGTTTTGCTTAAATTCAGATTCTATCTATATATGCATGTGACAGCCTGCATTGCCTTGCATAGAAATCATGTGAAATTCCTGTGTTGCAATCATGTTCGAAGTATTTGTTTGACACGGACCGGTGCAGAGTGCATGAAAACATATGTTCTGTTTGTACGAGGGATGTAATTTCCGTGCGGGAGCAGATGAGCTGAGCCTTCAACTTGGCGACTGGCCTGGAGCTGAACTCCTTGTTTAGCCACAGGTTCAGTTTCTGAACATGTTTGCGCCTCGGTGCCTGAAATCATCTTTCCTCCTCAATCAAACAGGAAGAAAACCGGCCGATGAGCGTTTGACATCACGTGATTTGCCGAGTTGACAAAAACACATCGGGTTCACGCCCCAATCAGCAACTCAATCAAATCTTGCACATCTCTGCAGATGCAGGTGACGAAGATGCCTCGTGGCTGCGTCATTCAGGAAAAGAAAATCCACATTTTTGCAGTGCAACTTTTGCAAGCACACATGTCGTAGTACAGTACCAGATTTTGTGTCTAGGATCTTCGGCAACTTTTGCGACACGCATATGACTTTATCTGCAAGATTCCTGAGAAGTTTGTGGCCGAAAAGATATTCCTTGATGCAGCATCTGTTGTGCAACCCGTCCGTTCCAGCAGGGAGAAAGCATGCAATCGATGAACATTGGGCATCAAGAAATAAAATCAGCACAGTACACATCCGATCGGCGTGATGTTCACCGGTTCATGCCCCCAAAGCAGCTAGTCAATCAAATCATGCAGATTTTTGCAGATGCTGGTGACCAAAGATACCTGTCCGAAATCAAATCGTGCAGAAATTCTTTATCGAAAAAATAAGATTTTTTTAAACAATACACCCGGTTTTGTATTTTTTGCCACGAGCTCCTCAGGTGTCCAAACACTCTAAAATTTTGCACAAACATCACGTATTTGAGCATCTTACACCATATTTTTTTAAATTCGGACGTAGATGAGCTTGGACATCGAATTGAATTATTGATTTTGTGTATACTTTTCCTATTGTAGCCCTTTTAGATGCACACATGACAATATGAAATCGTGTGCATCTGCCCTACAAGCAGTGACGGATCCACCATTGGGGCGAGCTGGGGCGGCTGCTCGGGCTCTCCGATGACGGAGCCGGGTATCTTCCATGCCTAGCGACATTCAGCGCAGCGCAATGAAGCTCCATCATCATCCACCTCCTCGACAAACCTCAATTTCTGGATCCATCACTGCATACAAGTACTATATATTTCTAGACTTGACAGAAATGCTGTGATAACTTCATCTCGCAAGTTGTTATGTCCGTCCAGTATCTCGGATGTGCTAATAGAGCTAGGACGAACGTGTTTGAGTTCATTAGGTCCTTGTACGTGTGTACTGGACGTATGTGTTTGTAAGTATATCGTGTTAAAAGAAACTGTAGTTTAACGAAAACCATATGTGAAGTTGTAAAGATGGAGATCCTATTTTTTTTTGTAAAGATAGAGTTCTACCCAAAAGAAATTCACTGGCGAAACGAAGAGATGACACGTGTCGCGGCCCGTGAGGCGCACGAACGAGCGAGCGAGCGGGGCTTGGCGACCCGTTCCGATCGCCGTGTACTTCCGCGACAGCACTTTGCATTATTTATTGCTCCGGCCGCGGCGCAATAATTCTTTCTTCATGTTTGAGAGAGAAAGAAAGAAAAAATTCTCTTGCCGTGGCCCGTGGGCATCGTCTCATTGGCTTTCTCCTCCCTCCCACGCTCCCCTCCAATAGCCAACCAAGAACCGGGACGCAAGCAAAGGCTTGCCAAGAGGACCACGAGAGGAATCCGCGGCCTCCAATCCGCCGCGCTCGCTTCCCCTCCCCTCCAGTCCAACCTCAACCCTTCGCGGCCACCACAAGCTGCTCCGCTCCCCTGCTGTCCCCGCAACCTCGCCACGCTCAGGTGATCTTCTCCTCCCTCCCTCCCTCGCCCCCTGCCCGGCTTCTTCTGCGCCTCCGTTTGTTTATTGGAGTAGTTCGTGTGCTTGGAGGACTGGAAGCTTGGATTTTGTCTAGTCTTTGGAGGCTGGGAGCGAGCACGCCCGATCTTGGCGTCCTCGGGCGGCTGTTTCGAGGTGGAGACTGGGATGGGATGGGATGGGATGGGATGGGATAGATGTTGCCGCGCTTAAAATCTTAGTTGCGGTTCTTGCACGCGCTGGCTAGGCTAGCTCCCAGTCCATGCGCCGTTTGCTGATTGATTACTGTCGCGTTGGATGGAGCAGTGCACCTACTTTCTAGTACTTTAAGCCTAGTGCTCCCCTGATTGCTGCGGTCGTCTTAGTCACTGATATTGTTTTTCTTTTCTTTACCTATTACTTATTTGGACAAAAGGTGCCCGTCGAAAAAATATTATTTGGACAGAAGGGAGCTAAATGCCGATTTCTAGCAGGGACCGTTTATTAATCAGGAGCGGGGCATCTCTGTTTTATCATGTGAAATTCTTCCACTTTTGGTTGTCTGCAGTTTTTATGTGGTACAAAAAAACATGTTTTCTCTGATAGTGATCTTATCTTGTGGAGTCGTTGATCCGTCCTACCCATGCGATGCAAAGCTGTTTGCTGTACCTTGGCACTACAAGTGCACTAGATATCATGAAACGCTTTTTAATCCTATGAGTTTCATGCTTACGCATTGTCAATTCGTAACTCTTGCTACTTATATATCTCTCTGTTTGGTTTCTTCAGTAGGTTGTGGAGTGGCCAAAAATCTGGATATGGATGTGCCTGCGGCTCCAGCCATGGCATTTAAAGCCTATAAGTACAAAGAGGTTCTTGTTAGGGACTACCTGCTAGCAGACTCGTATGCTCCATACACTGCTGTCCTGGGGGGAATCCTGATGTGCAAATTGGTAATGTCAGCCACCCTTGTTCTGTTCAAGTCTTATGACCACTCTACTAGTAACCGTGCAACGACTTTTTTGTATAGCATATTGATCGGGCACAAAATGTGTTAAACTTCTTTTTTATGTTCATGTATTTTGAGTTACCGAGTTTCATTTTTTTTTACTTTTTAGAAAAGGGTTTCATGTGGGCGCCTAACTTCAGTCTATCAATTAGAAAGTCTTCTCAGTATATCTTGAGTTTTTTTTTCTTCAACATGTCATTCGTATTGGTTTGACTGCCCTTCCAAACCGTGATTACACTGATGAATGTAGATCAGGCAGCAGTTGAACAAATAAATTTTGCTTACCAGTACATATTTGCTTATTAAGGTTTGCATTTATTTATATATATACTTTATTTGTTTGACCTCAGTTCAATATTAGTTATGAATTTATAAGCTAAGGTCAAATGCGATACAGCCTAAAGCCCCACCATGTTATATTTAAGCTAACGCAAACAGATTTTGGTTGAGTGAACACAAACGGATTTTTGTTTCAGCTAACGCAAATGAAATTTTGCTGAGCTAACTAAATATAAAGGTATTCTTTGAGTAGCTCGCTGCAATAGAGTAGTGTGATGCTAGCGATGAACATGGTTTCTAGCATGCGTTGTTTCTGTGAACCTTAATTCTCAATGGAACTTCGTAAATGCATGTATTATACCTGAACTTAAATCATTATAAAAGTTTCTTGGCTATGACATAACATTATTTGTGTTTGCTAGCTCAGGCCTATGATTTCACGCGCATTATCAGTTCATTTAACTTCAAAGGTTATGCTTCTCTTAACAATATGCAGAAGATCGAATGGAACAACAGGTGAGATTAATTGTACAACATAGTATCCAACTCCCTCCTTTGTTATACATAGTATTTATGACTTTTTATGTTCTAGGGGCATGTCTACTGTCCATGCACTATTCATTACAGTTATGTCAGTGTACCTAGTGTTCTTCTCGGGTATGTTTTCTGACCAGCTGGATGGACCAGTAACAGTTAGAAGTTCAAGCCTCTCCAGTTTTACGTTAGGGGTATGTGTATGCTATTACTTCATTTACTTATCTTGAGAGAATGCACAAAAAGCTTCTCTTTGGCACCTGTATCTTCCCTGTCCCTCGTTGTGAGCTGAATCTCATGTTTGCCAGGTCTCTATTGGGTATTTCATTACGGACATTGCCATGATATATTGGCTTTACCCCGCCCTTGGTGGAATGGAGTACGTAAGTAAATATGTTTTTGTCATGCCTTCCCCTTCTCCCCCTCCTGTTTAGCATTCCAAAGTGCCTAATCTTGCCTACTACTCTCATTTGACTCTTCTAAACTGTCTTTTCTGTCTTTGTTGTTTACTTTTTAGGTTATCCACCACATGTTGTCACTTATGTCTACAATGTACGCTATGCTTTCTGGGGAAGCACATGTATACATATACATGGGTCTCATCACTGAGACTACAACGCCAGGAATAAATCTAAGATGGTAACTTGGATTGTGAACAAAATTACACAATTTTTGTTTAATATGGCCATACTTCAGTTCTTCTAAACTTATATTCTGTCTCTTGGTCTCATGAAGGTTCCTTGATGTTGCTGGAATGAAAAACTCCAAAGCTTACCTTGTTAACGGAGTTGCAATGGTTGTTACTTGGCTGGTAAGCGCACGACACTATCTGCTATAAATGATACTAATTTACCATAGTTCTTGCTTGGCTGGTAAGCAGAAAGCACTGTTCACTTATAAAATGACACATCGTATACATGTTTAGAAAAACATTGAACTTGTATAACCACATCCAAGATTGTTGACTGCAGTAGTCCTACAATTTTATGATTCACGATGGGTCCCAGGCTTCAAATCGGTGTAATTTTGTTGACTGTTGACTACTTTGAATCTGACAAGTGGCTTGCTTTGAGGATATATTACTGATACATAAGTCTGTTTGTCCTACACTTGAAACTGGAATTTGCTGTTGCACACCACAAAGGGAATAATTATTCACTGAATCTTCTAAATTACACCTTTCAAATTGGTAACATACATCACATAATTTTTGATAGGTCATTGAAGTATTGGATTGTTTGTAAGGACAAACGTGGCCTTTGTAACTCCTGGGGGACTTGAGATTGAATTATCAAATTTACAGCCATGACGTGACCACTGATGCAAATACTCAGATTTACTCAAATCTGTTTGCTAAATCAGTATTATGATGCGTATGGTCTAAAAAACAAATATGATGTATTTTTATTACAACCAATTGGTTCCTAATCTTGAAACAAATTCTTTCATGCAGGTTGCAAGGATAATTCTGTTCATGTACTTGTTCTATCACATGTTTGTACATTATGATGAGGTACACTACTGTTCATCCGAATTCACTATACACCACAGTTACCGCACACATAATTCTGAGTTATACTTGTTCATTGACAGATTAAGAAGATGAACACCTTCGGCTATTTTCTGGTACTCATCGCCCCTTGCATAATCTTCATGATGAATTTGCTTTGGTTCTCCAAGATCCTAAAAGGTCTCAAGAAGACGATGGCCAAGAGGCATACTGAGTAGTGGAATGAGTATTCATGATCAACGTACAGCCACCGTCCGATCATCTGTAGATTTGGTTACATCTGCATATAGCTTCTGAGTAGTCAGTCACTACCGTAGCTCATACTGGTGATTTCAGCTTGGCTGTCATGTTTCGGTGTTTGGCTACCAAACCTTTCCTAGATGCTTGATTTGTATATATGCCTGGTTACGGTTATGTTTACTTATTTGTATGTTAAATCTTTTAGTTGTGTCTATATGCTGGTATCCTTGAGCTTGCGTATGGGTGAATTGTTTTCTGCGTTTCAGTCGCATATTTTTTGTCATTTCCTATCAGTTATAGTCTGCCTTCAAAACGAAAATACACTCGCATTAATGGTAGGAATGGTTCTACCTTTTAATCCCCCACGCAATTGAATTAGAATTGGGCTGCTATTAGGTCTGGCAATGGTTTGAGGATCATTAGTGGGTTCCAACATGGAAAGGATGGAGAGAAGAAAGACACTAAGGGCTGGAGGCCAAATAATAGAAAGTTTCTAGCACATTCAGCAAGTTGGATTGGCATTCCTTTGTCTCAACTAAGGCAGATTGGGTGAAAGGTGTGTCGTAAGTGAATCAAAATACCAAGACTCCTCCAGGGTATATACCAGCCAATCAGATGCCTAGAAAGTGCCCTCCTCTATCTTGAGAAGCTTGCATTATGTGAGCTCCCTGGCAAGAACACTGTAATCGTTAATCTGTGTCTTCATTTTCGTTGACATAACAATGTAGTACAGTATGTGCCAGCTACCACCACCGGCGCTTGGACTGTGGCAGTGAGCATGGCATCTCTAGGCCAACTCCAACCTTCTTCTCCGCATCCCAAGATCGGGTCTGGCATGGCTCTGCGTGGATGTCCAAAACTCCGACAACTCGGGGTGCTCGTCCCCGCCTTCATGAGTAGGGTTATATTATATAGCAACTCTAACAGGAGGACCTAAACGGACGCATGGTTTGTCCACTTTTTGTCCGATTGGGTCCGGTTTTGTAAACTAGTCCACCCAATGCAGGCGTGGACGCAAATGGGGCGGCTCGCATTTAAAAAAAGACTGCCCAAGCAACGATAATTAAACATTAAAACACCGGTCAAAGCCGGTCCAGGTCCACATAAAACTTAAATAAACATAAATTAAAAAATATCGCCCCCTGCCCTATGCATCGTAGTCCTCATCGTCGTCGGGGGCGGTGAGGTCGATGAGCTCCGGAACGCGGCCTTCCACGCCTGAGCAACGTCCTGCGCCGGCAGCGCAGGCCGACGGGCTCGCTCCTTCGCCTCCCGCTCCCGACGATCCTCCTCCTCCTGCTCCTCTGGCTTCACTTCAGGGGGCGGTGATGGGATGGCCGGATCGAACTGGATGCCGTGGAGGCGCTCCTGCTCGTGCTCCAGGGCGAACCAAACCTCCCAGTTAGGGGAGTTGGCCGCATACATAGGATCGCGTCGCTGCTCGGGAGTGAGGAGCTCGCACCGTCGGCGGACTTCCTCCAGGTGCGCGCGCGCAGACCGCGACACTGCTAGGATGGGGATGTGGTCGGGGTCCAGATGCCAATCATGGGGGAGGTTGACATCTGGGTAGGGCAGAGCTTGCCTGTACTGCCAGTGCCACCGAGCTTGGTGGGATGGGATGTACAGGCGCTCACGCCGTGGCGCAACACGGCGAGGTGGCACCGGCGTCCGTGTTGGAAATATACCCTAGAGGCACTAAATAAAGTGTTTATTAATATATTTCCTTGTTCATGATAATTGTTTATTATCCATGCTATAATTTATTGATTGGAAACACATTACATGTGTGGATGAATAGACAAACACTTTGTCCCTAGTATGCCTCTAGTGAACTAGCTCGTTGATCAAAGATGGTCAAGGTTTCCTAGCCATTGACATGTGATGCCATTTGATAAGGGGATCACATCATTAGGAGAATGATGGGATGGACGAGACCCAAACTATAAACGTAGCATATGATCATGCAACTCACGGACACCGGAGGAGTGCATTGTGTGTATCAAACGTCACAGGTATCTTCGAGGGTGTCTGTTGGGTTGGCATGGATCAAGACTGGGATTTGTTACTCCGTGTGACGGAGAGGTATCTCAGGACCCACTCGGTAATACAACATCACAACAAGCCTTGCAAGCAAAGTGACTAAGTGTTAGTCATGGGATCTTGTATTACAGAAACGAGTAAAGAGACTTGCCGGTAACGAGGTTGAACTAGGTATGGATATACCGACGATCGAATCTCGGGCAAGTAACGTACCGAAGAACAAAGGGAACATCATACGGGATTAATTGAATCCTTGACATAGAGGTTCGACCGATAAAGATCTTCATAGAATATGTAGGAACCAATATGGGCATCCAGGTCCCGCTATGGTTATTGACTGTAGAGGTGTCTCGGTCATGTCTACATATAGTTCTCGAACCCGCAGGGTCTGCACACTTAAGGTTAAAAGCACATTTGCTCCCTTGGTGGTTTTGGTAATTAATAACAACATATAAGTCATTGAAATAATGTTTCCACCAAGTATATTTCAGGAAATGTTCAATGATAGGATTGGCAAAAGGAGATTGTGGACATACCCCAAGGTGCAAGGAAATAGGTTGGCCAAGCTTCAAGCAAGAGAACTCTACATTTTATATTTGTGAGAAATCACTTTGAGTCCATAGGAAAGCCAATACTATTAAAAGGGGGTAAGGTTTTATTGGTGAACAATATGCTCAAATGTGCACAAGTGATAGTCGCCAAAAACATCCACAAACTCTCCCACCAAAGTCTGTTCTATACCTAACACTCAAAATCGGTGCAACCAACTTTCCAATAACGGTGCCACCGATTCCAGAACCTAGACAGACTCTGCCAAACCCTAGCCACTTCGGTGCAACCGATTCCATACCGATGCCACCGAGTTTAGGTTGTCAACTTTCTGTTACACAAATTCACATTTTCGATCCCACGGAGAATGTTGGATCGGCGTCACCGAGATTGTAAATCTGACCGTTGGTCACCTTATCGGTGCAACCGAGTTTCCTATATCGGTCTCACCGAGATTCAAAAGTTGCCACCTTTTGGTCACTTCGGGACCACCGAGATTAACACATCTATGTCACCGAGTTGGTCATTTTGTGTGTAATGGTTGGATTTTTGGGGATGCCTATATATACCCCTTCACCACCACCTACTCAAGAGAGAAGCACTCAGAACTATTCCATACCTATCCTACCATATTTTCTGAGAGAACCACCTACCCTTGTGTTGAGGTCAAGATCTTCCACTCCAATCATATGGATCTTGATCTCTAGCCTCCCCAAGTAGCTTTTCACCAATCCCATCTCTTTCACCATGCCAAATCTGTGAGAGAGTGATTGGGTGCTGAGGAGTCTATCATCTTGAAGCACAAGAGCAAGGAGTTCATCGTCATTACCGAGCCTATTACCTTTTGGAGGGTGGTGCCTCCTAGATTGGTTAGGTGTCGCTTGGGAGCCTCCTACTTCGTGTTGTGGAGTGAACCAAGAAGTTTGTAAGGGCAAGGAGATCGCCTACTTCATGAAGATCTACCCATAGTGAGGCTAGTCCTTCGTGGACGGAAGCCGTTATGGAATAGTCAAGGTTCCTACTTCGTGGACCCTTTTGGGTGGAGCCCTTCGTGGACTCTCGCGACCGTTACCCTCCATGGGTTGAAGACTCCATAAACGTGGATGTACGATAGTGCCACATATCGGAACCACAGGAAAAATCATCGTGTCTACAACTGCGTTTGATCTTCCTACCCTATCCCTTCTATGCATGCTTGTTGTTACTTTCCGCTGCTATATACTCTTAGACTTGCATGTGTAGGGTGTACTTGACTTGCCATGAAATGCTAAAAACTTTCAACCCTAAAACTTGGTATAGGCAAAACTTTTAATTGGTCAAGTAGTCTAATCATCCCCCCTCTAGACTCACTTTCGGTCCTACAAGTGGTATCAGAGCTTTGGTCTCCATTGCTTAGGTCTCACAACCTAGGAGAGCATGGCGTCTAGTGAGGGAAGTTATCACCGTAGAGGTCCGTACTTTGATGGCACTAATTTTGCTAGTTGGAAGCACAAAATGAAAATGCATATTCTTGGTCATAACCCCGCCATTTGGGCTGTTGTTTGTTTTGGCTTGCAAGGTGAGTTCTTTGCGGATGGACGGGAACTGGATCGTGAAGCGACCGTGGATGAGTTGAAGTTGTTGCAACTCAATGCTCAAGCATGCGACATTCTATTCAACTGCTTATGCCCCAAAGAATTCAACAAAATCAGCCGTCTTGAGAATGCAAAAGAGATTTGGGATACTTTGGTTGATATGTACGAAGGAAACGAGTCCGTGAGAGAATCCAAGTTAGATGTTCTTGAAGGTCAGCTTGACAAGTTCAAGATGAAAGATGGTGAAGGAGTCGCAGAGATGTAATCTAGGCTAGCTCTCATCACAAATGAGATTGCCGGCTTAGGAAGCGAAGAAATGACCGACAAATTCATCATCAAGAAGATACTTCGAGCCTTGGATGAGAGATACGACACCGTGTGCACATTGATCCAAATGATGCCAAACTACAAAGATCTCAAGCCTACGGAAGTCATTGGAAGGATTGTTGCTCATGAGATGACACTTAAAGATAAGGAAGAACTTCATCACAAGTCTAGCAGTTCTTACAAAGCCACAAGTGATGCTCCCGCATCTTCAAGCAACAACCTTGTCACCAATGAAGAGATAAGTCTCATGGTCAAGAAATTCAACAAGTTCTATAAGAATAGAGGCAAAGAAAGAAACTCCAACTCAAGTTATGAAGAGAAGCGTTCGTCAAGTCATGACCGCAATTGCTACAATTGTGGGAAGCCCGGACACTACTCAAATGAGTGCACGGCTCCCTACAAAAGAAGACAAGAGTCACCTCGAAGACGAAGCTCAAGGAATGAATCACCACAAAGAGAGAGAAGGAGTAGAGATGATCGTTATGAATGAAGACACTCAAGGAGAAGTAGAGATTCGGAGAAGGACAAGTACACAAAGAGCTACACAAGAAGAAAACATAAAGTTCATATTGGTGAATGGGTTTCCGGCTCCGACTCCGACAACAACTCTGAGAGAAGCTATCACTCCGACTCCGACTATAGTCAAGATGATGGTGTTGCCGGAATTGCTCTAGTGACTACCAACTCCTACGATCTATTTGATTCACCAAACGAAGGGAGTGGAAGTTGCTTCATGGCTAAAGATGCCAAGGTATCACACCCTGAGTATCTTGATTTTGATAGTGATGAAGATGATTTGCTTTGTGATGATGACTTGCTTTGTGATAAAACTAGTGATGTTGATCAAAATGAACTTGATAATTCTCATGCTAGTCAAGATGAGTCATTTGATGATGATAAGATGAAAATAGAACAACTAACTAAAGAACCAAACACTCTTAAGTTAGCTCATGAATCTACTCTCGAAGATCATAGAGAGCTTGTGAGAACTCATGATAAGATACGCTTCGAGAAGCTCAACTTGGAGCAAAAGCATGAGTTTCTCAAAGCTATCAATGACGATCTCCGAAAGAAGACCTCATCTTATCTAGCCAAACGACTACTTTTGTCTACTTTCATGCCTCAAGTTAAAACTAAGCAATCTAGTAACAAAGGCAAGAAAGGTTCTTTATCTAGTAGCAACAATAAAAATGCTAAACCCAATGATGTTGCTTCTAGTAGTTCTATTGATTCCACTAATGATGATTCTCTTAGCCAAGTTACACTTGAGCAAGAAAATGCTTTATTGAAAGGAATTATAGAAAAAGGTATCTACAAGAGTCTTGTCGGATGTAAGCAATTTGAGGAAATTGTATGCAAGCATGGAGGATACCAGAAGAATCGTGGTGTTGGCTACTTCAACGCTAATGGAGTTGAGTGGGAAGAAGGTCAATATCCCAAGCCCAAGTTTGTTTCTCAAAAGGACAAGTATGAAAATACTCTTACCAAGGGGACAAACACTCAAGATGACCTTACACCAGAAGACCACAAGCTCAAGGGCAAGAACAAGCTTCAATAGGACATTGACTCATATGAAGATGAACCCCTGGCTTTGGTGGAGTGGGTTCCCAAGGCTACTTCAAGCTCAACTACTACAAAGGCTACTTCAACACCAAGGATCCCCATCAACTTGATGTGGGTTCCCAAGAAGAAGAACTAGTAAGTTCTTGAGGGGTGACTCCGCCAATGAAATTCACTCACATTCATTATTGGCAAGAACTTTTTGCACTCAACACCAACTCAATGCAATAGTTCAAGGAGTCACACATTCCCTCAAAGGTAAGCAAGGGACAAGGTAATCAACTAATCAATGGACATCATAACATATGCTTTGCACTCCTTGTCCATAGATATCCTTGTCTTTGTCTCTTTTGTGTTGGGACTAACCCATGTAGGTGAGAGGAGTAAGGAAACAACAAGGATGCTCCCAACTCTTGGTGATCTTCATCAACATTGAGCATCCACAACTACCTCACGAACATCAAGTCTTCATCGACAAAACCCAAGGTTAGCTTATCCCTCTTATGGGGGGATGTCACATTAAGGGGGAGATTTACTCTAAAACTTGAGTCAAAGCATCTCTTAGCATGTCACAACATTGAATGCTTTAGGTAAAAGTGGAAACCCCACTTGTGCTTAAACGATGAGTATGACCTATGATCATGTACTCTTACTTGGCTCCTAAGTCAAATACTCATATATAGATGACTTTGTCATCGCCCAAGTGCTTGTTAGATGCTAGTGTGTTTGTGCATGTTTGTCATGATCTCTTTTGACATCTTATTGTGTGAGCATGTTGCTCTGCATTTATTTTCTCATTCGAGGACATCCAATTGTTGCTATTTGGTTATTAATTTTCTCTTTTGCCAATTGGATGGACAAGAATGCCCAGGACCACTCTCTAGCTATCTATGCTTTCTCACCTCATATTCCATTCATGCTGCATCACAAAATTTGAATAAATGATTTTCGATCCCTCTGTGTGTGGAGCACTCGGAGTTCCGTATCAACAAGGACTGGCCACTAAAACCTCCCAAGTGCATCTTGGTGGAACCAACCCAACAATCGGTCTCACCAAATGCCTAGGGTTGATCTGATTTTCAATCTCGGTACTAGCGATTTCGTATTCTCGGTTACATCGAGTTTCCCTGTCATCTGACAGTTGTGGAACTCGGTGACACCGAAAACATAAAATTGGTATCACCGGCAGTGGAGGGTATATATGTTGTGGACCCCGACGCTTTGAAATTTCTACCTTCAAACGTCGCGCCTCAGAACCCTAAGCTGCCGCCTCGAGACCCCTGGTCATCGCCCTTGTCTTCCTGCGCTCCTCCGCCGCTGGGAATCGCCGTCGTCGATGAAATTTGCTCCATCGTCGCCACCGTAGAGGATCCGTGGCAAGCTAGGGTAAGGATTCGATCTCTAGTGCGCTCCCCATCCGATTCTTGCGCATTAGATACTTGTTAATCATCTATGTACCCCTTGCTCATATATCCATCCACTTAAAACTCCAAAATCTCGAGTTAGATGGATTTTCTAGGGTTTTGCCATCCGCCCGATAAATATCGGTGGAACCGAAATGAAAATATCGGTCTCATTGATATGCTTTTCAGTGAGGTTGAGAACTGACTCGGTGGAACCGAGTAGCTCTTTTCGGTCCTACCGAAAAGGCTGCAAAGTTCCTGTTAAAGAGTTAGTTTGTCTCGGCCCCACCGAAAATTTATTTTCGGATGCACCGATATCTATTTGACAGATTGCAATTTTTTTTGAAAAATCGTTGCTCAAATTTCAAAAACAGGCCTCATTTTGTGATGACTCATCTTCTTCTGTTCTCCTATACTCTATTCACTCGGTTAGTATGTCAGGCTCAGAAGACAGTCAGAATTTGCTAGAGCAGGGAGTTGATATGAGTTCTGGAACAAGCCCAGAAGCCACTTCTTTCTCAGATCCAGGCACCCCTAGCTCACATGGGTTGCCCAAGGCTGCCACCAGAACCAACAAGAAGCTGAACTCAGATGAAGAAGACTCAGATTTCATTCCTGAGGAGATTCTTGCTAAGAAGCAAGAGAAAGCTGCTAAGAAGTCTGCTACTAAAGCCACTTCTTCCAGGAGGGTTGTTAGCAAGATCTATGCACCTGCTTCAACCTTCAAGGCTCATGAGACTGCCAGAGCAACTATATCTGTTGAGGTCCCCAAGAAAGCTATGCCTAAGAAGGCAAGGGAGAAAAAGTCCAGGAAGAGGATTATTCATGTGACCGGCAGGCCTACTTCCATGTATGAAGATCCGGAGGAAGCAACTGGTGCTGTTCCCGAGGAAGAGGAGGATGAGCTAGCTACAAAGGCTCCTCCCAAGAAGAAGGCCAAGAAGCTTAAGGCTGATGCTATGCCAAAGACTGGTACATCCAAGAAGCCTGCTGCTAAGAAGCCTAAGAGGACATCCAGGCAGATTCCAGCTTCTAAGAAGAACAAAGGAACTGCTTCCGAAGCTGAAGAGGATGATGACTTGACTGTTGGAAATATGCCCTAGAGGCAATAATAAATTAGTTATTATCATATTTCCTTGTTCATGATAATCGTTTATTATTCATGCTATCAATTGTATTGATCGGAGACTTAGATGCATGTGTGGATACATAGACAAAACCATGTCCCTAGTATGCCTCTAATGGACTAGCTCGTTGATCAAAGACGGTTAAGGTTTCCTAGCCATGGACATGAGATGTCATTTGATAACGGGATCACATCATTAGGAGAATGATGTGATGGACAAGACCCAAACTACAAACGTAGCATATGATCGTGTCAGTTTATTGCTACTGTTTTCTGCATGTCAAGTATATGTTCCTATGACCATGAGATCATGCAACTCGCGGACATCGGAGGAGTGCCTTGTGTGTATCAAACGTTGCAACGTAACTGGGTGACTATAAAGGTGCTCTACAGGTATCTCCGAGGGTGTCTGTTGAGTTGGCATGGATCAAGACTGGGATTTGTTACTCCGTGTGATGGAGAGGTATCTCGAGGCCCACTCGGTAATACAACATCACAATGAGCCTTGCAAGCAATGTGACTAATTGTTAGTTGCGGGATCTTGTATTACGGAACGAGTAAAGAGACTTGCCGGTAACGAGGTTGAACTAGGTATGGAGATACCGACGATCGAATCTCGGGCAAGTAACATACCGAAGAACAAAGGGAACATCATACGGGATTAACTAAATCCTTGACATAGAGGTTCGACCGATAAAGATCTTCGTAGAATATGTAGGAACCAATGTGGACATCTAGGTCCCGCCATTGGTTATTGACCGTAGAGGTGTCTCGGTCATGTCTACATAGTTCTCGAACCCGCAGGGTCTGCACACTTAAGGTTTGGTGACGTTTCGGTAGTATAGAGTTATGTATGGTGGTGACCGAAGGTTGTTTGGAGTCCCGGATGAGATCCTGGACGTCACGAGGAGCTCCGGAATGGTCTAGAGGTAAAGATTCATATATAGGAAGTCCCAGTTTGGTCACCGGAAAAGTTTCGGGCTCATCGGTAGTGTACTGGGAGTGCCGGTATTGTACCGGGAGACCACCGGGAGAGGTATTTCGACCCAAGAGGCTTCATGGGTTGTGGGAGAGTAAATACCAGCCTCTTGTGGGCTGGTGGAAGTCCCACACAAGGCCCATGCGGCTGGGAGAAAAAGCCCAAAGGGAAAAAGGTGGAAAAAAGCCAAAAAAAAGGAGGAATCCTAGTCCTACTAGGATTGGAGGACGACTCCTCCTCTCCTCCCCACTTTGGTCGACCCAAGGGCTGGTTTTTTGGCAGCCAAGACTCCTCCTCCTCTCCTCCTATATATACTAGAGGATTTTAGGGTTTTGGCACAGAATTTTCAGCCACGTGCTACCCGTTCCTCTAGTGCATAGTTTCTCCTCTAGATCGGTTTTCTGCAGTGCTTAGGCGAAGCCCTGCCGGAATTGCTCCACCACCATCGCCGGAGCGCTGTCACGCTGCCGGTGAACTCTTCTTCCTCTACACTTCCTCTTGCTGGATCAAGATGGTGGAGATCGTCATCGAGCTGCACGTGTGCTGAATGAGGAGGTGCCGTCCGTTCGGCGCTAGATCGGAAGGACCGTGAACAAGATCGCGAGACCGTTCGTGATGTGTTCACGGGACAGATCATGATGAGATCGCAGGATGGATCGTGATGAGATCGCGGGACGGATCGTGATGAGTTCGCGGGATGGATCGTGATTGGATCGCGGGACGGATCGTGATGTGATTGCGGGACGCTCGGCGATTTGGATCGCGAAGATGTTCGACTACACCAACCGCGTTTCTTAACGCTTCCCGCTTAGCGATCTACAAGGGTATGTAGATCCACTCTCCCTCTCATAGATGCTCATCACCATGGATAGATCTTCGTGTGCGTAGGAATTTTTTTGTTTCCCATGCAACGTTCCCCAACAGTGGCATCATGAGCTAGGTCTATGTGTAGATGAGATCTCGAGTAGAACACAAAGAGTTTGTGGGCGTTGATGCTTAGATTGCTTCCTCCCTTGGTCGGATTTTGGTTCAACGGTATTGTGAGATGAAGCGGCCCAGACCAACATTACTCGTACGCTTACGAGAGACCGGTTCCCTCGACCGCAACTTGTTGCATAGATGGCTTGCGGGTGCCAATTTCTGTCACTTTAGTTGGATCGGATTCGACAAAGGCGGTCCTTGAGAAGGTTGAAAAGCAAATTATGTATCACCGTTGTGGTTTATGCGTAGGTGAGAATCGTTCTTGCTAGAAACGCGTAGCATCCACGTAAAACATGCAACAACAATTAGAGGACGTCTAACTTGTTTTCGCAGGGTATGTTGTGATGTGATATGGCCAATTACATGATGTGATATATGTTGGGGAACGTCGCATGGGAAACAAAAATTTTCCTACGCACACGCAAACCTATCCATGGTGATGAGCATCTACGAGAGGGAGAGTGGATCTACGTACCCTTGTAGATCGCTAAGCGGGAAGCGTTAAGAAACGCGGTTGGTGTAGTCGAACTTCTTCGCGATCCAAATCGCCGAGCGTCCCGCGATCCAATCACGAACCGTCCCGCGAACCAATCACGAACCGTCCCACGATCTCGTCACGATCCGTCCCACGATCCAATCACGAACGTCTCGTGGCCTTGATCACGATCCTTCCGATCTAGTACCGAACGGACGGCACCTCCGCGTTCAGCACACGTGCAGCTTGATGACGATCTCCACCGTCTTGATCCAGCAAGAGGGGTGGAGAGGAGAGAGAGTTCACCGGCAGCGTGACGGCGCTCCGGTGATGGTGGTGGAGCAATTCCGGCAGGGCTTCGCCTAAGCACTGCGGAACTACGATCTAGAGGAGAAACTATGCACCGGTGGAACGGGTAGCACGTGGCCGGAAATTCTGTCCAAAAACCACCCAATCCACTAGTATATATAGGAGGAGAGGAGAGGAGAGGCAGCCAAGGCCTTTGGGTCGGCCGAAATAGGAGGTGGGAGCAATCCTACTTCACCTCCAATCCTAGTTGGAGTAGGATTGCCTCCTATTGGCTGATTTTCCACTTTTTGCTTTAGGACTTTCTCTCCTGCGCCATGGGCCTTTGTGGCTGTTTTCCCAGCCCACTAAGGGCTGGTTATTATTCTCCCACAGCCCATGGACCTCTTGGGGTCGAAATACCCCTCCCGGAGGTCCTCCGGTACACTACCGGCACTCCCGGTACAATACCGATACTCCCGGTACACTACCGATGAGCCCGAAACTTTTCCGGAAACCAAACTGGGACTTCCTATATATGAATCTTTACCTCCGGACCATTCCGGAGCTCCTCGTGACGTCCGGGATCTCATCCGGGACTCCGAACAACCTTCGGTCACCACCATACATAACTCTACACTACCGAAACGTCACCGAACCTTAAGTGTGCAGACCCTGCGGGTTCGAGAACTATGTAGACATGACCGAGACACCTCTACGGTCAATAACCAATGGCGGGACCTGGACGTCCACATTGGTTCCTACATATTCTACGAAGATCTTTATCGGTCGAACCTCTATGTCAAGGATTCAGTTAATCCCGTATAACGTCCCCTTTGTTCTTCGGTATGTTACTTGCCCGAGATTCGATCGTCGGTATCTCCATACCTAGTTCAACCTCGTTACTGGCAAGTCTCTTTACTCGTTCCGTAATACAAGATCCCGTGACTAACACTTAGCCATATTGCTTGCAAGGCTTGTTGTGATGTTGTATTACCGAGTGGGCCCTGAGATACCTCTCCGTCACACGGAGTAACAAATCCCAGTCTCGATCCATGCCAACTCAACAAACACCATCGGAGATACCTGTAGAGCACCTTTATAGTCACCCAGTTACGTTGCGACGTTTGATACACACAAGGCACTCCTCCGATATCCGTGAGTTGCATGATCTCATGGTCATAGGAACATATACTTGACATGCAGAAAACAGTAGCAATAAACTGACACGATCATATGCTATGTTTGTAGTTTGGGTCTTATCCATCACATCATTCTCCTAATGATGTGATCCCGTTATCAAATGACATCTCATGTCCATGGCTAGGAAACCTTAACCATCCTTTGATCAACGAGCTAGTCCATTAGAGGCATACTAGGGACATGGTTTTGTCTATGTATCCACACATGCATTTAAGTCTCCGATCAATACAGTTATAGCATGGATAATAAACGATTATCATGAACAAGGAAATATGATAATAACTAATTTATTATTGCCTCTAGGGCATATTTCCAACAGTCTCCCACTTGCACTAGAGTCAATAATCTAGTTCACATCACTATGTGATTTACATGGTAATGAATCGAACACCCATACAGTTCTGGTGTTGATCATGTTTAGCCCTTGGAAGAGGTTTAGTCAACGGGTCTGCAACATTCAGATCTGTGTGCACTTTGCAAATATTTATGTCCTTCTCCTCGATGTAGAACCGGATGGAGTTGAAGCGTCGCTTTATGTGTCTGGTCCTCTTGTGAAACCTTGGTTCCTTGGCTAGAGCAATGGCACCAGTGTTGTCACAGAACAGATTTATTGGATTCAGTGCACTAGGCACTACTCCAAGATATGTCATGAACTGCTTCATCCAGACACCTTCCTTCGCTGCCTCCGAGGCTGCGATGTACTCCGCTTCGCACGTAGAATCAGCTACCACGCTTTGCTTGGAACTGCACCAGCTTACCGCTCCCCCGTTAAGAATAAATACGTATCCGGTTTGCGATTTAGAATCGTCCGGATGAGTGTCAAAGCTTGCATCGACGTAACCCTTTACGACGAGCTCTTCATCACCTCCATAAATGAGAAACATGTCCTTAGTCCTGTTAAGGTACTTAAGGATATTCTTGACCGCTTGCCAGTGCTCCATTCCAGGATCACTTTGAAACCTTCCAGCCATACTTATGGCAAGGCTGACATCAGGTCTTGTGCACAGCATTGCATACATGATAGAGCCTATGGCTGAAGCATAGGGGATGACGCTCATCTTTTCTTTATCTTCTGCAGTCACTGGGCATTGAGTCTTACTCAACTTCACACCTTGCAACACAGGCAAGAACCCCTTCTTGGCCTGTTCCATTTTGAACTTCTTCAAAACTTTATCAAGGTATGTGCTCTGTGAAAGTGCTATTAAGCGTCTCGACCTATCTCTATAGATCTTAATGCCTAATATGAAAGCAGCTTCTCCTAGGTCCTTCATTGAAAAACTCTTATTCAAATATTCCTTCACGCTTTCCAGCATTTCTATATCGTTTCCGATCAGCAATATGTCATCCACATATAACACTAGAAACGCTATAGAGCTCCCACTCACTTTCTTGTAAATACAAGCTTCTCCATAAACTTGTATAAACCCAAACGCTTTGATCACCTCATCAAAGCGTTTATTCCAACTCCGAGATGCTTGCACCAGTCCATAAATGGATCGCTGGAGTTTGCAAACTTTGTCAGCATTCTCTGGATCGACAAAACCTTCGGGTTGCATCATATACAACTCTTCCTCAAGGAAACCGTTGAGGAACGCCGTTTTGACGTCCATCTGCCAAATTTCATAGTCGAAATAAGCAGCTATTGCCAACATGATTCTGACAGACTTAAGCATCGCTACGGGTGAGAAAGTCTCATCGTAGTCAACTCCTTGAACTTGTGAAAAACCCTTTGCCACAAGTCGAGCTTTATGGACGGTGACATTACCATCCGCGTCCGTCTTCTTCTTATAGATCCATTTGTTCTGAATGGCCTTTCGCCCTTCAGGTAGTACTTCCAAAGTCCATACTTTGTTTTCATACATGGATCCCATCTCAGATTGCATGGCCTCTAACCATTTCTCGGAATCCGGGCCCATCACTGCTCCTCCATAGCTCGTAGGTTCATTGTTGTCCAACAACATGACCTCTAAGACAGGGTTGCCGTACCACTCGGGAGTAGTACGCGTCCTTGTCGACCTACGAGGTTCAATAGCAGCTTGATCCGAAGCTTCATGATCATCATCATTAACTTCCTCTTCTACCGTTGTAGGTTCCACAGAAACATCTTTCTGTGCTGCGCTACTCTCTGGTTGAAGTAAAGGTTCAATAACCTCATCAAGCTCTATTTTCCTCCCACTCAATTCTTTCGAGAGAAACTCTTTCTCAAGAAATGTTCCGTTCTTAGCGACAAACACTTTGCCCTCGGATCTGAGATAGAAGGTATACCCGACTGTCTCTTTCGGGTATCCTATGAAGACGCACTTTTCCGCTTTGGGTTCCAGCTTTTCAGGCTGAAGCTTTTTGACATAAGCATCACATCCCCAAACTTTAAGAAACGACAACTTCGGCTTTTTGCCAAACCACAGTTCATATGGCGTCGTCTCAACGGATTTTGATGGTGCCCTATTTAAAGTGAATGCAGCTGTCTCTAATGCATAACCCCAAAACGATAGTGGCAAATCGGCAAGAGACATCATAGAACGCACCATATCCAATAAGGTCCGATTACGACGTTCAGACACACCATTACGCTGTGGTGTCCCGGGCGGTGTCAACTGTGAAACAATTCCACACTGTCTTAAGTGATTGCCAAACTCATAACTCAGATATTCACCTCCTCGATCAGATCGAAGAAATTTAATCTTCTTGTTACGATGATTCTCAACTTCACTCTGAAATTGCTTGAACTTTTCAAATGTTTCAGACTTGTGCTTCATCAAGTAAATATACCCATATCTACTCAAGTCATCAGTGAAGGTGAGAAAATAACGATAACCACCGCGCGCTTCGACATTCATTGGACCGCACACATCAGTATGTATGATTTCCAATAAGTCACTCGCCCGTTCCATTGTTCCAGAGAACGGCGTTTTGGTCATCTTGCCCATAAGGCATGGTTCACATGTGTCAAGTGATTCAAAATCAAGTGACTCCAAAAGTCCATCAGCATGGAGCTTCCTCATGCGTTTTACACCAATATGACCTAAACGGCAGTGCCACAAGAAAGTGGTACTATCATTAACTACTCTACATCTTTTGGCATCAATGTTATGAACATGTGTGTCATCACTATCAAGATTCAATATGAATAAACCCCTAACATTGGGTGCATGACCATAAAAGATATTACTCATATAAATAGAACAACCTTTATTCTCTGATTTAAATGAGTAACCGTCTCGCAATAAACAAGATCCAGATATAATGTTCATGCTTAACGCAGGCACTAAATAACAATTATTTAGGTTCATCACTAATCCTGATGGTAATCGAAGAGAGAGCGTGCCGACGGCGATCACATCAACCTTGGAACCATTTCCCACGCGCATCGTCACTTCGTCCTTTGCCAGTCTTCGTTTATTCCGTAGTTCCTGTTTTGAGTTGCAAATGTGAGCAACCGAACCGGTATCAAATACCCAGGCACTACTACGAGAACTAGTAAGGTACACATCAATAACATGTATATCATATATACCTTGTTTGTCGTTGGCCGCCTTCTTGCCAGCCAGGTACTTGGGGCAGTTCCGCTTCCAATGACCAGTTCCTTTGCAATGAAAGCACTCAGTTTCTGGCTTAGGTCCATGCTTAGGCTTCTTTGTAGGAGTAGCAACTGCTTTGCCATCCTTCTTGGTTTTACCCTTCTTGCCTTTGCCTTTGCCGTTTTTCTTGAAACTAGTGGTTTTATTGACCATCAACACTTGATGTTCTTTCTGGATTTCAGACTCAGCGACTTTCAACATCGCAAACAGCTCGGCGACTGACTTGTTCATCCCGTGCATGTTATAGTTCATCACAAAGCTCTTGTAACTAGGTGGCAGCGATTGAAGAACTCTATCAGTGATCGCCTCCGGCGGAAGGGTAATTCCCAACTCCGCTAGACGGTTTGAGTACCCAGACATTCTGAGTATGTGCTCACTAATAGACCCATTCTCCTCCATCTTGCAAGCATAGAATTTATCGGAGGTCTCATACCTCTCGATCCGGGCATTCTTTTGAAAGATAAACTTCAACTCCTGGAACATCTCATATGCCCCATGACGTTCAAAACGTCTTTGAAGTCCCGGTTCTAAGCCATACAATATTGCACACTGAACTATTGAGTAGTCTCCAGCACGAGCCTCCCAAGCGTTCTTAACGTCTTCGGAGGTCATGTCTTCTGGCTGGTCACCAAGCGGTGCATCAAGGACATATGACTTCTGGGAAGCCGTGAGGATAATCCTCAGATTACGGGCCCAGTCAACAAAGTTACTTCCATCATCTTTCAATTTAGCTTTCTCTAGGAACGCATTAAAATTCAGGGGTGCTACTGCGCGAGCCATTGATCTACAACATAAATATGCAAAGGTTACTTAGACTATTGTTCAAGATAATGAGTTTAGTTAATCAAATTACTAAAGCTCCCACTCAAATTGACATCCCTCGGGTCATCTGAGTGTCACATGATCCAAATTCACCAACTCAAGTCCGATCATCACGTGAGTTAAGGTGGCTTCAATGGTGAACATCATTATGTTGATCATATCTACTATATGACTCATGTTCGACCTTTCGGTCTCTTGTGTTCCGAGGCCATGTCTGTACATGCTAGGCTCGTCAAGTTTAACCCGAGTGTTCTGCACGTGCAAATCTGACTTGCACCCGTTGTATGTGAACGTAGAGTCTATCACACCCGATCATCACGTGGTGTCTCGACACGACGAACTTTCGCAACGGTGCACACTCGGGGAGAACACAGTTCATCTTGAAATTTAAGTGAGGGATCACCTTATAATGCTACCGTCGTACTAAGCAAAACAAGGTGCATAAAAGGATTAACATCTCATGCAATTCATAAGTGACATGATATGGCTATCAACTTGTGTTTAAGATCTCCATCTTCGAAACACCGGCATGATCTCCATCGTCACCGGCATGACACCATGATCTCCATCATCTTGATCTCCATCAACGTGTCGCCATCGGGGTTGTCACGCCCTGCATTCTTCTACTACTATTGCTACCGTAGCGATAAAGTAAAGCATTACATAGCGCTTAATGATTGACACGCAGGTCATACAATAATTAAAGACAACCCTATGGCTCCTGCCGGTTGCCGTAATCACCGACATGCAAGTCGTGATAATCTATACATCACATGATCATCTCATACATCACATATATCTCATCATGTAATTGGCCATATCATATCACAACATACCCTGCAAAAACAAGTTAGACGTCCTCTAATTGTTGTTGCATGTTTTACGTGGCTGCTACGGGTATCTAGCAAGAACGATTCTCACCTACGTATAAACCACAACGGTGATACATAGATTGCTTTTCAACCTTCTCAAGGACCGCCTTTGTCGGATCCGATCCAACTAAAGTGAGAGAAACTGTCACCCGCAAGCCATCTAAGCAACAAGTTGCGTCGAGGGAACCGGTCTCTCGTAAGCGTACGAGTAATGTTGGTCCGGGCCGCTTCATCTCACAATCCCGCTGAACCAAAATCCAACCAAGGGAGGAAGCAATCTAAGCATCAACGCCCACAAACCTTTTGTGTTCTACTCGAGATCTCATCGAACCATCAACCTAGCTCATGATGCCACTGTTGGGGAACGTCGCATGGGAAACAAAAATTTTCCTACGCACACGCAAACCTATCCATGGTGATGAGCATCTACGAGAGGGAGAGTGGATCTACGTACCCTTGTAGATCGCTAAGCGGGAAGCGTTAAGAAACGCGGTTGGTGTAGTCGAACTTCTTCGCGATCCAAATCGCCGAGCGTCCCGCGATCCAATCACGAACCGTCCCGCGAACCAATCACGAACCGTCCCACGATCTCGTCACGATCCGTCCCACGATCCAATCACGAACGTCTCGTGGCCTTGATCACGATCCTTCCGATCTAGTACCGAACGGACGGCACCTCCGCGTTCAGCACACGTGCAACTTGATGACGATCTCCACCGTCTTGATCCAGCAAGAGGGGTGGAGAGGAGAGAGAGTTCACCGGCAGCGTGACGGCGCTCCGGTGATGGTGGTGGAGCAATTCCGGCAGGGCTTCGCCTAAGCACTGCGGAACTACGATCTAGAGGAGAAACTATGCACCGGTGGAACGGGTAGCACGTGGCCGGAAATTCTGTCCAAAAACCACCCAATCCACTAGTATATATAGGAGGAGAGGAGAGGAGAGGCAGCCAAGGCCTTTGGGTCGGCCGAAATAGGAGGTGGGAGCAATCCTACTTCACCTCCAATCCTAGTTGGAGTAGGATTGCCTCCTATTGGCTGATTTTCCACTTTTTGCTTTAGGACTTTCTCTCCTGCGCCATGGGCCTTTGTGGCTGTTTTCCCAGCCCACTAAGGGCTGGTTATTATTCTCCCACAGCCCATGGACCTCTTGGGGTCGAAATACCCCTCCCGGAGGTCCTCCGGTACACTACCGGCACTCCCGGTACAATACCGATACTCCCGGTACACTACCGATGAGCCCGAAACTTTTCCGGAAACCAAACTGGGACTTCCTATATATGAATCTTTACCTCCGGACCATTCCGGAGCTCCTCGTGACGTCCGGGATCTCATCCGGGACTCCGAACAACCTTCGGTCACCACCATACATAACTCTACACTACCGAAACGTCACCGAACCTTAAGTGTGCAGACCCTGCGGGTTCGAGAACTATGTAGACATGACCGAGACACCTCTACGGTCAATAACCAATGGCGGGACCTGGACGTCCACATTGGTTCCTACATATTCTACGAAGATCTTTATCGGTCGAACCTCTATGTCAAGGATTCAGTTAATCCCGTATAACGTCCCCTTTGTTCTTCGGTATGTTACTTGCCCGAGATTCGATCGTCGGTATCTCCATACCTAGTTCAACCTCGTTACTGGCAAGTCTCTTTACTCGTTCCGTAATACAAGATCCCGTGACTAACACTTAGCCATATTGCTTGCAAGGCTTGTTGTGATGTTGTATTACCGAGTGGGCCCTGAGATACCTCTCCGTCACACGGAGTAACAAATCCCAGTCTCGATCCATGCCAACTCAACAAACACCATCGGAGATACCTGTAGAGCACCTTTATAGTCACCCAGTTACGTTGCGACGTTTGATACACACAAGGCACTCCTCCGATATCCGTGAGTTGCATGATCTCATGGTCATAGGAACATATACTTGACATGCAGAAAACAGTAGCAATAAACTGACACGATCATATGCTATGTTTGTAGTTTGGGTCTTATCCATCACATCATTCTCCTAATGATGTGATCCCGTTATCAAATGACATCTCATGTCCATGGCTAGGAAACCTTAACCATCCTTTGATCAACGAGCTAGTCCATTAGAGGCATACTAGGGACATGGTTTTGTCTATGTATCCACACATGCATTTAAGTCTCCGATCAATACAGTTATAGCATGGATAATAAACGATTATCATGAACAAGGAAATATGATAATAACTAATTTATTATTGCCTCTAGGGCATATTTCCAACAATATATGTGCTGTATGAGATGATCATGTGATGTATAGATTATCATGACTTGCATGTCGATTAGTACGGCAACCGGCAGGAGCCATAGGGTTGTCTTTAATTATTGTATGACCTGTGTGTCAATCATTAAGCGCTATGTAATGCTTTACTTTATCGCTAAACGGTAGCAATACTAGTAGAAGCATGGTGGGCGTGACAACCCCGATGGCGACACGTTGATGGAGATCAAGATGATGGAGATCATGGTGTCTTGCCGGTGATGATGGAGATCATGCCGATGCTTTCAACATGGAGATCAAAAGCACAAGTTCATGTCCATATCATGTCACTTGTGATTTGCATGTGATGTTAATCCTTTTATGCACCTTGTTTTGCTTAGGACGATGGTAGCATTATAAGGTGATACCTCACTTAAATTTCAAGATGAATTGTGTTCTCCCCGAGTGTGCACCGTTGCGAAAGTTCGTCGTGTGGAGACACCACGTGATGATCGGGTGTGATAGACTCTACGTTCACATACAACGGGTGCAAGCCAGTGTTGCACATGCGGAACACTCGGGTTAAACTTGACGAGCCTAGCATGTACAGACATGGCCTCGGAACACAAGAGACCGAAAGGTCAAACATGAGTCATATAGTAGATATGATCAACATAATGATGTTCACCATTGTAACCACCTCAACTCACGTGATGATCGGACTTGAGTTGGTGAATTTGGATCATGTATCACTCGAATGACCGGAGGGATGTCAATTTGAGTGGGAGTTCTTAAGTAATATGATTAATTGAACTCATTATCATGAACATAGTCAGTAGTGTCTTTGCAAATTATGTTGTAGATTACTTGCTCGCGCTGCAGCTCCCTTGAATTTTTATTTGTTCCTAGAGAAATAGAGTTGAAAGATGATGGTAGCAATATTGCGGATTGGATCCGTGATCTGAGGATTGTCCTCGTTGCTGCACAGAAGGCTTATGTCCTTAATGCATTGCTCGGTGCGCCAACCCCTCTAGCATCGTCTGTAGATGTTGTGAACATCTGACAGGTACGTGCTGATGACTACTTGATAGTTTAGTGCGTCATGCATTACGACTTAGAATTGAGGCTCCGAAACGTTTTGAATGTCACGGAACATATGAGATGTTCTAAGAGCTAAAATTAGGATCTCAGGCTCGTGCCCGTGTTGCGAGATATGAGATCTCCAACAAGATTCTTTGCCTGCAAGATGAACAAGAATAGCTCAATCGTTGAGCATGTGCTCAGATTGTCTGGGTGCTACAATCGCTTGAATCGAGTGGGAGTTCATCTTCCAGATAAGATAGTGATTGATATAGTTCTCCAAGTCACTTTCACTAAGCTACTAGAACTTGGTGATGAACTATTGAATGCCAGGGATAGAATTAATGATCCTTGAGCTGTTCGCGATGTTTGACACCGCGAAGGTAGAAATCAAGAAGGAGCACCAAGTGTTGATGGTTAGTATAACCACTAGTTTCGAGAAGGGCAAGGGCAAGGAGGGAAGCTTCATGGATGGCAAGTCAGTTGCTGCTCCAGTGAAGCAACCCAAAGTTGAACCCAAACCCGAGACTATGTGCTTCAATTATGAGGAGAAAGGTCGCTGAAGCAGAACAACCCTAAATACTTGGTAGATAAGAAGGCTGGCAACGTCGACAGAAGTATATTTGATATATGTGTTATTTATGTGTACCTTGCTAGTACTCCAAGTAGCACCTGGGTATTGGATACCGGTTCGGTTGCTAAATGTTAGTAACTCGAAATAAAAGCTACGGAATAAAAGGAGCACTAAGCTAAGGGTGAGGTGACGATGTGTGTTGGAAATGTTTCGAAGGTTGATGAGATCAACATCGCACGCTCTTTCTACCTTTAGGATTAGTGACGAACCTAAATAAATGTTATTTGGTGTTTTGCGTTGAGCATGAACATGATTAGATCATGTTTATTGCAATACGGTTATTCATTTAAGTTAGAGAATAATGGTTATTCTCTTTACCTGAATAATACCTTCAATGGTCATGCACCCAGTGAGAATGGTTTGTTGAAACCTTGATCGTAGTAATACACATGTTCATAACATTGATGTCAAAAGATACAAAGTTAATAATGATAGTACCACATACTTGTGGCACTGCCGCTAAATGTCATATTGGAATAAAGCGCATGAAGAAACTCCACTGATGGATCTTTGGAATCATTCGATTTCGAATCGGTTGAGACATGCGAACCATGCCTCTTGGGCAAGATGACTAAAAAAACCCGTTGGATGGAGCGGGCAAGTGATTCATTGGAAATGATACATGTTGATGTATGCAATCCAGTGAGTCTTGTAGCATGCGGTGGATATCGTTATTTTCTTACCTTCACTGATGATTTAAGTAGATATAGTGTATATTTAATTAATGAAACACAAGTCTGAATCGTTTGAAAAGTTCAAGCAAATTCAGAGTGAAGTTTAAGATCATCGTGACAAGAAGATAAAAGTATCTGCGATATGATCGTGGAGGTGAATATCTGAGTTACGAGTTTGGCATACAACTTTAGACAATGTGAAAGTTGTTTCACAACACACGCCACCTAGAACACCATAGTGTGATGGTATGTCCGAACGTCATAGTCATGCTCTATTGGATATGGTGCATGTTATGATGTCTCTTATCATTTTGCTACTATAATTTTGGGGTTGTGCATTAGAGAC
Source organism: Hordeum marinum (assembly GCA_022496015.1). Taxonomy (NCBI): domain Eukaryota; kingdom Viridiplantae; phylum Streptophyta; class Magnoliopsida; order Poales; family Poaceae; genus Hordeum; species Hordeum marinum. Next base: position 406,197,992 of record CM039672.1, on the reverse strand, counting down.
AACTACATTCACTTTAAATAGGGCACCATCTAAAGCCGTTGAGATGACACCGTGTGAACTATGGTTTGATAGAAACCTAAGCTGTCATTTCTTAATGTTTGGGGCTGTGACGCTTGTGTGGAATTTTTTTCACCTAATGAGCTCGAACCCAAAGCGGACAAATGCATCTTCATAGAATACCCTAAGAACAGTTGGGTGAACCTTCTATCTCAGATCCAAGCATAAAATGTTTGTTGCTAAAACTGGGTCCTTTCTCGAGAAACAGTTTCTCTTGAAATAGTTGAGTGGGAGGAGGATAGAACTTGATGAGGTTGTTGAAACCTCTGCTTCAACCAGAAAGTAGCGCAGCACAGAAAGATGTTTCTGTGAAGCCTACGTCAGTTGAAGAGGAAGTTAATGATGATGATCATGAAAGCTTCGGATCAAGTTACTATCGACCTACGAGGAAATTAGAGCTTGATGAGGTTATTGAACCTTTACTTCAACCAGAGAGTAGCGCAGCGTAGGAAGTTGTTTCTGTGAAGCCTACGTTAGTTGAAGAGGAAGTTAATGATGATGATCATGAAGCTTCATATCAAGTTACTATCAAACCTCGTAGGTCGACAAGGATGTATACTGTTGCTGAGCGGTATGACAACCCTGTCTTGGAGGTCATGTTGTTGGACAATGATGAGCCTACAAACTATGGAGAAGCGATGATGGGCCCGGAAACCAACAAATGGTTAGAGGCCATAAAATCCAAGAAAGGATCCATGTATGAAAACCAAGTATAGACTTTGGTGGACTTGCTCATTGGACGGCAGGTCGTTAATTACAAATGGATCTTTAAAATGAAGACAGACGCTGATGGTAAATGTTACCATTTGTAAAGCTCGACTTGTTGCAAAGTAGTTTTCGACAAGTTCAAGGAGTTGACTGCGATGAGACTTTCTCACTCGTAGCGATGCTAAAGTCTGTTGGAATTATGTTAGCAGTTGCTGCATTTTTCAATTATGAAATCTGGCAGATGGATGCCAAAACATCGTTTCCTTCCTTAAGGAAAGGTTGTATGAGATGCAACCAGAAGGTTTTGTCAGTCCTAAGGATGCTAAAAGGTGTGTGAGCTTCAGTGATTCTTCTATGAACTGAAGCAAGCATCTCGAAGTTGGAATATACACTTTGATGAGGTGATCAAAGTTTTGAGTCTATTCAAAGTTTATGAGAAACTTGTATTTACAATAAAGTGAGTGGGAGCACTATGGAGTTTCTGGTAAGCATATGTGGTTGACATATTGTTGATCGGAAATGATGTAGAATTTCTGGAGAGCATAAACGGTTGTTTGAAAAGAGTTTTTCAAAGGAAGACCTGGATAAAGATACCTAATTGTTGAGCATCAAGATCTATATAGATAGATCAAGATACTTGATGAGACTTTCAATGAGTACATACCTTGACAAGATTTTGAAAGAGTTCAAAATGGATTAGTCAGAGAAAGAGTTTTCACCTGATTTGTAAGGTATAAAGTTGAGTAAAACTCAATGCCTAGTGACTGCAGAAGATAGAGAAAAGACGAGTGTCATCACCTATGCTTCAGCCATAGGCTCTATCATGTATGCAATGATGTGCACAAGACCCGATGTCAGCCTTGCCATAAGTACGGCCAGTAGGTTTCAAAGTGATCCTGGAATGGAGCACTGGACGGCGGTCAAGATTGTCCTTAGTAACTAAAAGACTAAGGAGATGTTTCTCGATTATGGAGGTGATAAAGAGTTTGTCGTAAAGAGTTACGTTGATGCAAGCTTTACACACCAATCCGGATGACTCGTAGTAGCAATCTGGATACATATAGCGGAGCAGCCATTTGGAATAGTACCAAGTGGAGTGTGGTAGCAGTGTTTACGGTTTGACATAGAAATTTGCAAATTACACATGGATCTGAATGTCGCAGATCCGTTGACTATAAGACCTCTCTCACATGCAAAGCATGATCGAGCCCCAGAACTCATTGGGTGTTAGATTCATAACAATGCGAATCACATGGTGATGTGAACTAGATTATTGACTCTAGTGCAAGTGGGAGACTGTTGGAAATATGCCCTAGAGGAAATAATAAATTAGTTATTATCATATTTCCTTGTTCATGATAATCGTTTATTATCCATGCTATAAATTGTATTGATCGGAGACTTAGATGCATGTGTGGATACATAGACAAAACCATGTCCCTAGTATGCCTCTAATGGACTAGCTCGTTGATCAAAGACGGTTAAGGTTTCCTAGCCATGGACATGAGATGTCATTTGATAACGGGATCACATCATTAGGAGAATGATGTGATGGACAAGACCCAAACTACAAACGTAGCATATGATCGTGTCAGTTTATTTCTACTGTTTTCTGCATGTCAAGTATATGTTCCTATGACCATGAGATCACGCAACTCACGGACATCGAAGGAGTGCCTTGTGTGTATCAAACGTCGCAACGTAACTGGGTGACTATAAAGGTGCTCTACAGGTATCTCCGAGGGTGTCTGTTGAGTTGGCATGGATCAAGACTGGGATTTGTTACTCCGTGTGACGGAGAGGTATCTCGGGGCCCACTCGGTAATACAACATCACAATGAGCCTTGCAAGCAATGTGACTAATTGTTAGTTGCGGGATCTTGTATTACGGAACGAGTAAAGAGACTTGCCGGTAACGAGGTTAAACTAGGTATGGAGATACCGACGATCGAATCTCGGGCAAGTAACATACCGAAGAACAAAGGGAACATCATACGGGATTAACTGAATCCTTGACATAGAGGTTCGACCGATAAAGATATTCATATAATATGTAGGAACCAATGTGGACATCCAGGTCCCGCCATTGGTTATTGACCGTAGAGGTGTCTTGGTCATGTCTACATAGTTCTCGAACCCGCAGGGTCTGCACACTTAAGGTTTGGTGACGTTTCGGTAGTATAGAGTTATGTATGGTGGTGACCGAAGGTTGTTCGGAGTCTCGGATGAGATACCGGATGTCACGAGGAGCTCCGGAATGGTCCGGAGGTAAAGATTCATATATAGGAAGTCGCAGTTTGGTCACCGGAAAAGTTTCGGGCTCATCGGTAGTGTACCGGGAGTGCTGGTAGTGTACCGGGAGACCATCGGGAGAGGTATTTCGACCCAAGAGGCTTCATGGGCTGTGGGAGAGTAAATACTAGCCTTTTGTGGGCTGGTGGAAGTCCCACACAAGGCCCATGCGGCTGGGAGAAAAAGCCCAAAGGGAAAAAGGTGGAAAAAGGCCAAAAAAAAGGAGGAATCCTAGTCCTACTAGGATTGGAGGAGGAGTCCTCCTCTCCTCCCCACTTTGGTCGACCCAAGGGCTGGTTTTTTGGCAGCCAAGACTCCTCCTCCTCTCCTCCTATATATACTAGAGGATTTTAGGGTTTTGGCACAGAATTTTCAGCCACGTGCTACCCGTTCCTCTAGTGCATAGTTTCTCCTCTAGATCGGTTTTCTTTAGTGCTTAGGCGAAGCCCTGCCGGAATTGCTCCACCACCATCGCCGGAGCACCGTCATGCTGACGGTGAAATCTTCTTCCTCTCCCCTTCCTCTTGCTGGATCAAGATGGTGGAGATCGTCATCGAGCTGCACGTGTGCTGAACGCGGAGGTGTCGTCCGTTCGGCGCTAGATCGGAAGGACCGTGAACAAGATCGCGAGACCGTTCGTGATGTGTTCACGGGACGGATCATGATGAGATCACAGGACGGATCGTGATGAGATCGCGGGACGGATTGTGATGAGTTTGCGGGACGGATCGTGATTGGATCACGGGACGGATCGTGATGTGATCGCGGGACGCTCGGCGATTTGGATCGCGAAGATGTTCGACTACACCAACCGCGTTTCTTAACACTTCCCGCTTAGCGATCTACAAGGGTATGTAGATCCACTCTCCCTCTCGTAGATGCTCATCACCATGGATAGATCTTCTTGTGCGTAGGAATTTTTTTGTTTCGCATGCAACATTCCCAACATTGACAACATTGATGAAGCTCAGACCACATCTTCTAGTACACAATGCCAGCTACCCACTAGCTGAGGATATGAAGAAGAGGAAGGATTTAGTATTGATAGCTTGGAGAGCTATAGATCCTTATGCTCAGAGGAAAAAGACAACTGTGGACTACAGATTTTGTACCAAGGAGCAACAGGATTTCTATGAGACTGTGCTCTTTGACAAGAGTCCAACTGTGAGTGATATGCGATATGTTGACTGGAAATTCATCAAGGAGAATCAGGACTACTTTCCAAGTGTCCAATACAACTTCCATTGCATAGATTTGATGAGTTTGTTCGCAGAGAATTCACAGCTTGGAATGATGAGATGATCATGCAATTCTAGTCCACTACACATTTCTATGGGGATGGTAGAATTGTATGGATGACTGAAGGTGCAAGGTATGAATCAACTGTTGAAGAATGGGCTGCTATCTTAGGAGTTCCTAAAGCACAGGATGGTGACCTGGATGTATACTCAGAATCCAAGGCGAGCCACAATGCTATGGCAAATATGTACAAGGAGATCCCTGCTGCCAATGTGAAGTCTCACAGGCTAGGATCTATCTACTTTCTTCAGGTTGGCCTCCGAATGATGAACACCATTCCGAGCCATACTTTGATGCCCCAGTTAGGAGATGACAAGATGATCCGAGGCCACTCCATCAATATGTTGATCCACCTTGACAAACACACGAGGATCAGAGTCATGGATTTGATTGTTGAGACAATCAAGAGGGTTGCTGCTGACCAGAAGTGCTCTTGCTGTTATGCACCCTACATCCAGATGCTTATCAATTCAAAATTGAAGAAGCACATTTTTGCTCTAGATCATTCACATTTACCCCTACAGCCAGATCTTGAGGACAATGTTGTGGTGATGGATGTTGATCATCCCACTTCAGCTGCAGCTCAGGTAGAGGTAGAGGCAGTTAGAGCTTGTGTAGGGTGTACTTGACTTGCCATGAAATGCTGAAAACTGTCAATCCTAAAACTTGGTATAGGCAAAACTTTTAATTGGTCAAGTAGTCTCATGACCCCCCCTCTAGACTTACTTTCGTTCCTACAAGTGGTAACAGAGCTTTGGTCTCCATTGCTTAGGTCTCACAACCTAGGAGAGTGTGGCATCTAGTGAGGGAAGTTATCACCGTAGAGGTCCATACTTTGATGGCACTAATTTTGCTAGTTGGAAGCACAAAATGAAAATGCATATTCTTGGTCATAACCCCGTGTTTGGGCTTTTGTTCGTGTTGGCTTGCAAGGTGAGTTCTTTGTGGATGGACGGGAACCAGATCGTGAAGCGACCGCGAATGAGTTAAAGATGTTGCAACTCAATGCTCAAGCATGCGATATTCTATTCAACTGCTTATGCCCCGAAGAATTCAACAAAATCAGCCGTCTTGAGAATGCAAAAGAGATTTGGGATACTTTGGTTGATATGCACGAAGGAACCGAGTTCGTGAGAGAATCCAAGTTAGATGTTCTTCAAGGTCAGCTTGACAAGTTTAAGATGAAAGATGGTGAAGGAGACGCAGATATGTACTCTAGGCTAGCTCTCATCACAAATGAGATTGCCGGCTTAGGAAGCAAATAAATGATTAACAGATTCATCATCAAGAAGATACTTCGAGCTTTGGATGAGAGATACGACACCATGTGCACATTGATCCAAATGATGCCGAACTACAAAGATCTCAAGCCTACGGAAGTCGTTGGAAGGATTATTGCTCATGAGATGACACTCAAAGATAAGGAAGAACTTCATCACAAGTCTAGCGGTGCTTACAAAGCCAAAAGTGATGCTCCTGCAACTTCAAGCAACAACCTTGTCACCAATGAAGAGATAAGCCTCATGATCAAGAAATTCAACAAGTTCTACAAGAATAGAGGCAAAGAAAGAAACTCCAACTCAAGATATGAAGAGAAGCGTTCGTCAAGTCGTGACCGCAATAGCTACAATTGTGGGAAGCCCGGACACTACTCAAATGAGTGCATGGCTCCCTACAAAAGAAGAGAAGAGTCACCTCGAAGACGAAGCTCAAGGAATGAATCACCACAAGGAGAGAGAAGGAGTAGAGATGATCGTTATGAACGAAGACACTCAAGGAGAAGTAGAGATTCGGAGAAGAAGGACAAGTACACCAAGAGCTACACGAGAAGAAAACATCAAGCTCATATTGGTGAATGGGTTTCCGGCTCCGACTCCGATAGCAACTCTAAGAGAAGCTATCACTCCGACTCCGACTATAGTCAAGATGATGGTGTTGCCGGAATTGCTCTAGTGACTACCAACTCCTACGATCTATTTGATTCACCAAACGAAGGGAGTGGAAGTTTCTTCATGGCTAAAGACCCCAAGTTATCACAACCCGAGTATCTTGATTTTGATAGCGATGAAGATGATTTGCTTTGTGATAAAACTAGTGATGTTGATCAAAATGAACTTGATAATTCTCATGCTAGTCAAGATGAGTCATTTGATGATGATAAGATGAAAATATAACAACTAACTAAAGAACCAAACACTCTTAAGTTAGCTCATGAATCTACTCTCGAAGATCATAGAGAGCTTGTGAGAACTCATGAGAAGATACGCTTCGAGAAGCTCAACTTGGAGCAAAAGCATGAGTTTCTCAAAGCTATCAATGACGATCTCCGAAAGAAGACCTCATCTTATCTAGCCAAATGACTACTTTTGTCTACTTTCATGCCTCAAGTTAAAACTAAGCAATCTAGTAACAAAGGCAAGAAAGGTTCTTTATCTAGTAGCAACAATAAAAATGCTAAACCCAATGATGTTGCTTCTAGTAGTTCTATTGATTCCACTAATGATGATTCTCTTAGCCAAGTTACACTTGAGCAAGAAAATGCTTTATTGAAAGGAATTATAGAAAAAGGTATCTACAAGAGTCTTGTCGGATGTAAGCAATTTGACGAAATTGTATGCAAGCACGGAGGATACCGGAAGAATCATGGTTTTGGCTACTTCAACGCTAATGGAGTTGAGTGGGAAGAAGGTCAATATCCTAAGCCCAAGTTTGTTCTTCAAAAGGACAAGTATGAAAATACTCTTCCCAAGGGGACAAACACTCAAGATGACCTACCACCAGAAGACCACAAGTTCAAGGGAAAGAACAAGCTTCAGGAGGACATTGACTCATATGAAGATGAACCCCTAGCTTTGGTGGAGTGGGTTCCCAAGGCTACTTCAAGCTCAACTACTACAAAGGCTACTTCAACACCAAGGATCCCCATCAACTTGATGTGGGTTCCCAAGAAGAAGAACTAGTAAGTTCTTGAGGGGTGACTCCGCCAATGAAATTCACTCACATTCATTATTGGCAAGAACTTTTTGCACTCAACACCAACTCAATGCAATAGTTCAAGGAGTGACACATTCCCTCAAAGGTAAGCAAGGGACAAGGTAATCAATTAATCAATGGACATCATAACATATGCTTTGCACTCCTTGTCCATAGATATCCTAGTATTTGTATCTTGTGTGTTGGGACTAACCCATGTAGGTGAGAGGAGTAAGGAAACAACAAGGATGCTCCCAACTCTTGGTGATCTTCATCAACATTGAGCATCCACAACTACCTCACCAACATGAAGTCTTCATCGACAAAACCCAAGGTTAGTTTATCCCTCTTATGGGGGGAATGTCACATTATGGGGGAGCTTTACTCCGAAACTTGAGTCAAAGCATCTCTTAGCATGTGACAACATTGAATGCTTTATGTAAAAGTGGTAACCCCACTTGTGCTTAAACGATGAGTATGACCTATGATCAAGTACTCGTACTTGGATCCTAAGTCAAATACTCATATATAGATGACTTTGTCATCGCCCAAGTGCTTGTTAGATGCTAGTGTGTTTGTGCATTTTTGTCATGATCTGTTTTGACATCTTATTGTGTGAGCATGTTGGTCTGCATTTATTTTCTCATTCAAGGACATCCAATTGTTGCTATTTGGTTATTAATTTTCTCTTTTGCCAATTGGATGGACAAGAATGCCTAGGACCACTCTTTAGCTATCTATGCTTTCGCACCTCATATTCCATTCATGTTGCATCACAAAATTTGAACAAGTGCTTTTCAATCCCTCTGTGTGTCGAGCACTCGGAGTTCCATATCGACAAGGTCTGACCATTAAAACCTCCCAAGTGCATCTCCGTGGAACCAACCCAACAATCTCAATCTCACCAAATGCCTAGGGTTGATCTGGTTTTCAATCTCGGTACTACCGATTTCATATTCTCGGTTACACCAAGTTTCCCTGTCAACTAACAGTTGTGGAACGCGGTGACACCGAAAACATAAAATCGGTATCACCGACATTGGAGGGTATATATGCTGTGGACCCCGACGCTTTGAAATTTCTATCTTCAAACTTTGCGCCTTAGAACCTAAGCTGCCGCCTTGAGACCCCTGGTCATTGCCCTTGTCTTCCTACGCTCCTTCGCCGCTAGGAATCGTCGTCGTCGACAAAATCTGCTCCATCGTCACCGCCGTAGAGGATCTGCGCCAAGCTAGGGTACGGATTCGATCTCTAGTGCGCTCCCCATCCGATTCTTGCACATTAGATACTTGTTAATCATCTATGCACCCCTTGCTCATATATCCATCCACTTAAAACTCTAAAATCTCGAGTTAGATAGATTTTCTAGGATTTTGTCGTCCGCCCGATAAATCTCCGTGGAACCGAAATGTAAATATCGGTCTCACCGATATGTTTTTCAGTGAGGTTGAGAACTGACTCGATGGAACCGAGTAGCTCTTTTTGGTCCTACCGAAAAGGCTGCCAAGTTCCTGTTAAAGAGTTAGTTTGTCTTGGCCCCACCGAAAATTTCTTTTCAGCTGCACCGATATCTATTTGACAGATTGCAAAACTTTTTGAAAACTCATTGCTCGAATTTCAAAAACCAGCCTCATTTTCTGATGACCCATCTTCTTCTGCTCTCCTATACCCTATTCACAGGGTTAGTATGTCAGGCTCAGAAGACAGTCAGAATTTGCCGGAGCTAGTTCTTTCTCGGATCCAGGCACCCCCAGCTCACATGGGTTGCCCAAGGCTGCCACCAAAACCAGGAAGAAGCTGAACTCAGATGAAGAAGACTCAGATTTCATTCCTGAGGAGATTCTTGCTAAGAAGCAAGAGAAAGCTGCTAAGAAGTCTGCTACTAAAGCCACTTCTTCCAGGAGAGTTGTCAGCAAGATCTATGCACCTGCTTCAACCTTCAAGGCTCATGAGACTGCCAGAGAAACTATATCTGGTGAGGTCCCCAAGAAAGCTATGCCTAAGAAGGCAGGGGAGAAAAAGTCCAGGAAGAGGATTATTCATGTGACTGGCAGGCCTACTTCCATGTATGAAGATCCGGAGGAAGCAACTGGTGCTGCTGCTGAGGAAGAGGAGGATGAGCCAGAAACAAAGGCTCCTCCCAAGAAGAAGGCCAAGAAGCTTATGGCTGATGCTATGCCAAAGACTGGCACATCTAAGAAGCCTGCTGCTGAGAAGCCTAAGAGGACATCCAGGCATATTCCAGCTTCTGAGAAGAACAAAGGAACTGCTTCCGGAGCTGAAGAGGATGATGACTTGACAACATTGATGAAGCTCAGACCACATCTTCCAGTACACAATGCCAGCTACCCACTAGCTGAGGATATGAAGAAGAGGAAGGATTCGGGATCGAGAGCTTGGAGAGCAATATATCCTTATGCTCGGAGGAAAAAGACAGCTATGGACTACAGATTTTATACGAAGGAGCAACCGGATTTCTATGAGACTGTGCTCTTTGACAAGAGTCTAGCTGTGAGTGATATGCGATATGTTGACTGAAAATTCATCAAGGAGAATCAGGAGCACTTTCCAAGTGTCCAAGACAACTTCCATTGCATAGATTTGATGAGTTTGTTGGCAGAGAATTCACATCTTGGAATGATGAGATGATCATGCAATTCTACTCCACTAGACATTTCTATGGTGATGGTAGAATTGTATGGATGACTGAAGGTGCAAGGTATGAATCAACTATTGAAGAATGGGCTGCTATCTTAGGAGTTCCTGAAGCACAGGATGGTGACTTGGATGTATACTCAAAATCCAAGGCGAGCCACAATACTATGGCAAATATGTACAAGGAGATCCCTGCTGCCAATGTGAAGTCTCATAGGCTACGATCTATCTACTTTCTTCAGGCTGGCCTGCGCACGATGAACACCATTCTGAGGCATACTTTGATGCCCAAGTCAGGAGATGACAAGATGTTTCGAGGCCACTCCATCAATATGTTGATCCACCTTGACAGACACACCAGGATCAGAGTCATGGATTTGATTGTTGAGACAATCAAGAGGGTTGCTGCTGACCAGAAGCGTTGTTGCTGTTATGCACCCTACATCCAGATGCTTATCAATTCAAAATTGGAGAAGCACATTTTTGCTCTAGATCATCCACATTTACCTCTACAACCAGATCTCGAGGACAATGTTGTAGTGATGGATGCTGATCATCCCACTTCAGCTGCAGCTCAGTGTTAGGGCATGTAGTGCCCCTTAGAGATTTTGGTGTATTTAAGACTTATAGGTTAACGTACTAATGTGTTTGTGAGTGTACACAGGCTCTATAAGTCGATGAGGAGTTTGATATATTCGGAGATTATCGACCCCTAAAAAAGTATGTCTTGAAGTGAAGACTTTGCTAAAGACTTTGTGAAGACTTTGGTGAAGACTTTGAAAATGAAGAAGGTTGTGTGACCTTGAAGATATGAAGGAGTAATATGAAGCGTGAAGACTTTTGTTTTCGTAGTTTCATTTCCTTATTTGAGTCATTGGAAACACCGTACTGTTAAAGGGGGCCGAGGTAATACTAAGGAAAATTTCCAACTGATGCTCAACTCCAAAATCCTCAACCTATACAATCCTTCGAGTGAAGCCTTTGGAAATCTCTTACGGCTCAGGCAAGTTCTTCAGTGACAGAGACGAACTACTTCTGGTCTCTAAGGAAATTGATCTGACTGAGGAGTTAGGATTTCGCCAGTGTGAATTGCCTACAAGTGAGGAACATGATAAGCCTGAGGACTTTCATAGTTCAAAATTCCGTCCATTGTTGTGCTTTGCGCCAGTTGTCCCCAATCATAAGATCCACATAACAGTCATATCATTGGGGCCATTTATGTCTTATCATGTCAGGTTGCACCCTGGCTATAAATAGCCACCCCCCACAACTACTAGTTGGTTGGCTGCTTCGAGAGAGAACTAACACTTGTCATTTGAGAGCAACCCATCCTCCGAGGACTTTGAGAGAAAATCATCAGTGAGGAAAAATCCACAACCAAACCACCAAACCCATAGTGATTGAGCATCACTGAAGAAATTCCTGTGTGGATCTAACGCTTGTTACCTTTGAGGACTATGCATCCTCCAAACGGTTAGGCATCATGGTCTAGTGCTCCTGCAGTCAATTGGGGATCACAAAGTGACCTTGGTCTAGAGCATCCAACAGTAAATTGTGGATCGCCGGGTGACCAGTTTGTGAGGGTTTTGGTAGTCTACCCTGAAGACTTACCACGAGTGTTGGGCGAGGACTGTGTGACCTTAGCTCAAGGAGAATACAGTAAGGACTGTGTGTCCTGGGACTGTGTGTGCTCTGGTTTAAATACCAGGCCGCTCCAAACCAGACGTACGACTGTCACAGCACTCGGAATTGGGTCATCAAATCATTGTCTTCATCAAGCTATCTGGTTCTATTTCTTCAACCCCTCTATTCCTCATATACCTGTTGATGAAATTGATTGTTACTGGTTGAAGAATTTGACTGAAGACTTTCACAAATTCCTCACCTCAAATTCTTCAAGTTACCTTGTTCATCACTGCTTATCCTGTATCATGCTACTTACTATTTGTGCATGTTTCATTTCATCATGAAGACTATGCTGTTACTATGTTCCTCATGCACTTGAGTACTTATTCCGCTACTAGTTATTCATCACATTTCAAATTCCTCAAAGTTGAAATTCCTTAAGTGATGAATTTGTAAAAATCGCCTATTCACCCCCCTCTAGTCGATATAACGCACTTTCAATTGGTATCAGAGCAGGTAATCCCTTGCTCTGTGTGATTTTTGTTTAACCACCTGGAGTTCTAGTTATGTCGACTGCAAGTATGATCAAGGTTTCCACGGGGTGTCCTACCTTTGATGGGACGGACTACCCCTACTGGAAGAACAAGATGCATATGCACCTTGAAGCTATTGGCAACGATCTCTGGTACGTTGTGGAAAATGGTGTGCCCTCTGTCACTCCCACTGTTACTACTACTGATGTGAAGAGATTCAAGCAACTCGATTCTCAAGCGAAGAATATCATCTATGGCCATCTGAGCAAAGGTCAGTATGGCAGAGTGAGTGCTTTGGAGTCTGCTAAGCTTATCTGGGATAGGTTGTCCAAAGTCAACGAAGGTGTTTCCACTCGATGTGATTCTCGTGTTGATGTTCTTCGCAATCTCTTCAACCGCTTCAAGAGACTTGACAATGAAAATGTTCAGCAAACTTTTGATCATCTCACTGATATCTCAAATGAGCTTCAAGCACTGGGTGCCACCGATATCACTGACCATGAAGTGGTGAAGAAACTGCTAAGATCTGTTGACTCCTCATTCGATACTCTGGCTTCGATGATTCAAGAACGTGGAGACTACAAGTCACTTGATCCTACTGATATTCTTGAGAGACTCAATACTCATGAATTCCAACAAGCTGAGAAGAGAGACCTCTACGGGCCAAGCTATGGAAGATCTCGTGCTCTGAAGGCAAAAGCAATTTCCTCATCCGAAGAACAAGATTCAGACAGCAACCTTGGTGATCCTGAAGAACTAAGTCAGGAACTGGCAATGCTCGTGAGGAAATTCCATAAGTTCTCAAGGAGAGGTGGATTTGGAAAGTCATCAAAAATTGGCTTGAGGAAACTAGATTCCTCAGAAGACTGCAAGAAAAGAACCTGTCATCGTTGCAAGAAGCCCGGTCACTTCATCTCTGACTGTCCTCTCTGGGAAAAGATTCAAAGAAGAAGACGAAATACAAGGAGGATAGTTCTGATGACTCGAAGAAAAACAAGAAATCTTCAAAGTCCTCATCTTCAAAGTCCTCAAAGCACAAGAAGAATGGTTCTAGAAAGGCTCGAGCGTTCATCGGCAAGGAAATGGATTCTGAGGAAGAATCTGAAGAATATGAAGAAGAGGAAGAATCTGAGGAGGAATCAGAATCTGGTGTTGCTAGCCTTGCTCTCGCTACTGCTTTCATCAGCAAGTCCATCTTCAACGATGAAGAATATGACTACTCCAACGACTCTGACATCAGCAATGATGATTATGCTCCCACCTATTGCTTCATGGCAAAAGGATCAAAGGTACACAAACATCATTCCTCTTCTGAATCAAGTGAAGGTGAATCTGATGAATTTGTGAAAGCTAGCTATGCTAAACTTGTTAAAATTGCCACTAAGCAACAAAGTGCACTTGAAAAGTTTCAGAAAATGCTAGACAAAAGCGATGATCTGTTGAACTATGAAGTGGATCAGACTCAAACTTTGTCTGACGATCTCAAAAGTCTTCAGACAAAGTATGATAACCTTCAGAGTCATCATAACAACCACTTAGCCGATCATGAGAAGCTTTCTTATGAATTTCTTCAAAGAAAGCAAGATCTTGAGAAACTGAGGGTGTCACATGAGGATCTCCAAAGGGAAAACGATTCCTTACTGGCTCAACAGATAAGTACCGCTCAGGAAGAATTTGTTCCACCTTGTTTGAAATGCATCGAACGTGAAACTGCTAATTCTTCACCTGAATGTTCAAATGCTTCTATTGCTGCAAATTCTTCAACTATTCCAGTGGTCTCAAATTCCTCATCTGAGGATACCACAAGTATCACTGACGATAATGTAGGGTTGAAGGAATTGTATGTGATAGACATGTACAAAAGTCTCAAAGGGCATCAAACCCTTTGCGATGTCCTCAAAAAGCAGATTCTGAACAGGAACCCTAGGAAAGAGGGTATTGCCTTTGTGAGGAAACTCAACGCTGATGGATCCTACTGGACACCTGAGCAGTACCCCAAAACCTCATGGGTTGCTGTGAAAGGATCTCCTGTAGATCCATCCACTTTATCTGGCTTTACTTGTGAAACTTCATATTCCTCTGATGAGTCACTTGACTCCAACTACAAATTCTTCAAAAATCAGAAAGGTGAAGTATTTGCTAGATTTGTTGGAACTAACTGCAGGAACGATTCTCCTATGAAGAAAATCTGGGTTCCCAAGAGCTACCTACAAAATCTTCAAGTGAATGTCCTCCCGACATCACTGATGAAGAATAGGATCCCCAGATCAAAGTCCTCACTTGGACCAAATTTCTCAAATGGTAAAAAATATCATTCTCGCGCTAATGCTTCTGTTTCGTAGGGAAAACCTAAGAGTTATGAATATGTGCATTATTCTTCAAACCATTATGTTCATAAGTCTTCGAAGAATTTCTCTGCTTATTCATTTGAGTACTCTAATCCTCGCCCTGTGAAACGAAGCACACTTGCTTCAATGCCTCCTTTCTCACATGGTGCTCGCAGAATGATGAACTCTTTGCCACCCCTCCAGATGTGGGTGGTGAATAAATTGAACTAATTTCTTATGCAGGGTCAGGTCTCCAGATGAAACTGAACATCTGATGAACTTGCTGGAGACCTGAAGAAATGCTTGAAAGGACGCAAGCTAACCATGATGAAATGAATTCCTCATTTCTCACATCCTCACACTACTTGCTTACTATATTGTGTGATGAAATCCTATCTGATGAAATTGATGTCATATTCTTCACTCTGAAGCATATGACTTCGTAAGTTGTACTAATTCATCTGCAGGATGATACTCCAAAAGCTACTGAGTGGGTCCTCATTAGTAGATTCACAAACCAGATGACTCGTGACAAGAATCTACTGATGAATTTGCCACTCAATCCATCTCCTCTAAAGCGTATCACCTACGCAAACAAAGGAAAAAAGCAAGGTATTGGGACTTGGTAAGGTTGCTATCTCAAAGGACCGAACCATGGATAAGGTGATTCTTGTTGGATCCCTTGGGTTCAACCTTATGTTTGTCTCAATGCTTTGTAATCTTGATATGATCGTCGTATTTGGAAAATATCGTTGTGTTGTCATCATGGAATCTGACAATTCCAAAGTCTTTGAAGGCTTTAGGAGAGGAGACTTGTATATTGTTAATTTCTCTACAGGTTCTCAACCTACCACATGCTTACTTGCAAAGTCTTCAAAAGGCTGGTTGTGGCTTCGACGACTTGGACATGTGGGTATGAGGAACTTGCACATGCTCGTGAAGAAAAAGCACGTCATCGACATCGATGGTGTCAAATTCCTCAAGGACCACCTGTGCGGTGCATGTGAATCTGGGAAGATGACTAGATCCAAGCATCCCTCGAAGACAATCATGACCACGACTTGACCCTTTGAATTGCTTCACATGGATCTCTTTGGCCCCACTCATTACCCCATACTAACAAATTCTTCAAGTTTGTATGGCTTTTTCATCGGTGATGATTACTCTCGTTACACTTTGGGTGCATATTATTCTGTACAAAAATGAAGTGCAGGATGTCTTCAGACGATTTGCTTCAAGGGCCTTCACCAACTTCGACGTCAAGATCAAGCATATTAGGAGTGATAATGGGACTGAATTCAAGAACACTAATCTTGATGAATATCTTGATGAACTTGGTATTACTCATGAGTTGTCTGCCCCTTATACTCCTCAACAGAATGGCATCATGGAGCGCAAGAACAGGACTCTAGTTGAGATGGCTTGCACCATGCTTGATGAATACAAGACTCCTTGTTGCTTCTGGCCTGAGGCAATTGATACTACATGCCACATCATCAACAAGGTATATCTTCACAAATTTTTCAAGAAGACTTCATATGAACTTATGACTAGCAAGAAACCCAATGTAAGTTATCTCAAAGTCTTCGGTGCAAAATGCCGGAACAGAGATCCTCACCACAGTTCTAAGTTTGCACCAAAAGCACATGAAGGTTTTATGCTCGGTTACGGAAAGGACTCACACACCTACAAAGTCTTCAACACCTACCATCACAAGGTTGTTGAAACTGTAGATGTGCGGTTCGATGAAACTGACGGCTCGCAAAGAGAGCACCTACCTTCTGTGTTTGATGAACAGTCTCCTGAGGAATCCATTAAGCTGAAGTCAACTGAAGATATCATACCCACTGAGGAAGTCATTCCAACAAATGAAGACTTTCAAGCTGATACACCTGAAGAAAATGGTGCTGATGGAAATCCTCAGCCACGTCAACCTGCTCATCCAAGAGTTGCAAATGAAGTGCAGATTGACAAAATCATCGATGACATCAATGCACCAGGTCCTCTCACACGCTCAAAAGCTTCACATTTAACTAACTTTTGTGCGCACTTTGCCTTTGTCTCTATCTTAGAGCCTACCAAAGTTGATGAAGCATTCAAGGAGCCTGAGTGGATTCAAGCTATGCAAGAGGAATTGCATCAATTCAAGCTCAACAATGTGTGGGAACTTGTCAAGCGGCCAGATCCTTGCAAGCATAACATCATAGGTACCAAGTGGATCTACCGCAACAAGCAAGATGAAAATGGCCTTGTGGTGAGGAATAAGGCTCGTCTTGTAGCACAAGGCTACACATAGGTTGAAGGAATAGACTTTGATGAAACGTTTGCACCTGTTGCTAGACTTGAAGCCATTCGCATATTGCTTGCTTATGCTAACCATCATAATATCATCTTATATCAAATGGATGTGAAAAGTGCATTCCTCAATGGTAAGCTTGAGGAAGAAGTATATGTTGCTCAACCCCCAGGTTTTGAAGACCCTAAGCATCCTGACAAAGTCTTTAGACTAACAAGGCCCTCTATGGCCTCAAGCAGGCCCCTTGGGCGTGGTACGACACTCTGAAGGAATTCCTCATGAAGAAAGGCTTCAAACCCGGTTCACTCGACCCAACTCTTTTCACAAAATCCTATGACAATGAACTATTCATATGCCAAATATACGTAGGCGATATTATCTTTGGCTATACTGACAAATGTTACAGTGATGAATTTGCCTATATGATGAGTGAAGAATATCAAATGTCTATGATAGGAGAGTTGAAATTCTTCCTAGGTCTTCAAATTCGTCAGCAAGACAACGACATCTTCATCTCACAAGAGAAATACCTCAAAGATGTTCTGAGGAAATTCGATATGCAAGATTGCAAAGGCGTCAAAACTCCAATGCCTTCAAAAGGACACCTCTGCACTGATGAAAATGGTAAAGATTTTGATGAGAAGGTATACCGTTCCATGATTGGCTCTTTATTGTATCTATGTGCATCTAGGCCTAATATTATGCTAAGTGTTTGTATGTGTGCTCGATTCCAAGCAACACCGAAGGAATCACACCATAAGGCTGTGAAACATATTCTTCGATACTTAGATCACACACCAACACTTGGATTATGGTATCCCAAGGGCTCAAATCTTCACCTTGTTGGATACTCTGATGCTGACTATGCTGGAGATCGCGTGGATCGCAAGTCAACCTCAGGCACATGTCATTTCCTCGGATGATCCTTAGTCTATTGGTCCTCGAAGAAGCAGAACTGCGTCTCACTCTCTACTACTGAAGCTGAGTACATTGCTCCTGGCTCATGTTGTGCTCAGTTACTATGGATGAAGCAAACCCTCAAGGACTACGACATCAAGTTGAAGAATGTGCCTCTCTACCACGACAACAAGAGTGCCATCAAGATTGCATACAACCCAGTTCAGCACTCCAAGACCAAGCACATCCAAATTCGTCATCACTTTCTTCGAGATCATGTACTCAAGGGCGACATCTCCATCGACCACATCCCCACTGAAGAACAACTGGCTGATATCTTCACCAAGCCCTTGGATGAAAAGATATTTTGCAAGTTGTGGTGTGAGCTAAATATCTTAGAATCTTCGAATGTTCGTTGAAAAAGGACACACATCCTAACACTTATGCAAAATTGATGACTTAGATGTGCAACACACGAAGTAACATTTCTCTTCAATCAATGAAGAATAACCCTCCAAGTGTGAAGAAATTAATGAAGAATTTGATTCTCAGAACCCTACGACAATTGTACGCGGTGTCTGAAATCATCATTCTTATACGGTGGGTCATGCCACCAACCAAAGTTGAAATTCTTCAAAATTGAGTTTTTCGTCATATTTGCAAATTCCTCAAGTTTTCAAATTCCTCAACTTTTCAAATTCTTCAAACTTTGAAACTCATGTTCTTCATTGACTATATATATATATATATATATATTTGAGTTTTCAATGTCCTCAACAGCATTCACTTATTGCTAATTCTTCAAGTTGATTTTCATCTAAGTGAATGTGATCGGACCCTGTCCCCCTCTATGCTAAACTCGACCGAGTCTGTTCACAAATTCTTCATATGCGTTCTACTTTGAAACCCGTTCAAAGTCTTCACTATGTCCTTGACAGCTGAAGAATTTGCGAACGGAAACTTTGAAATTTTCACTATCAAAATTTTCAGCGGTTCCCGCTCAATTGGTTCCGATTCTCACGACTGGTTAACCCACAATCCCCCATAATCTCCACTACTCAGAACATGGGTGACACCTGTCGCGTGGAGAGCAAGGGTCAGGGGCAATCCTGTCCAAAAACTTCGGGCGGATTGGTTTTCACTTCCTCTATAAATACCCCCTCCCCTTCAACTGTGCTCGGTTACTCCTCATCTCATCCCTCTCCCGAGCTCCAACCTAGAGCCGCCACTAAAGTCATCGTCGCCGGTGAGGAAGAGCTTCACTGCCTCGACCTTGTCATTGCCGTACTCGCATCGGCCGCGGAAGTCCTCACTCCGCCGCCGCTGTAGCTGTCTCCCTCTACCAAGCTAGGGTGTGGGGGATCTAAACGGATACACTTCCCAATCTCATCTCTTGTTCATCGTGTTCTTCACCAGGGTAAATAAAATTTATTTTTACTGCCCTTGTTTGATCCTCAAATGCTCTTCATATTCCTCAAAAGGTGTTTATTCTTCATGAACCTTATTCTACAAGCACCTTACATCTTCACATACTTGATGTTTTTCCCTAAGTAATGATTTTCTTCAAGATTCCTCAATTGTGTGAATCCTCAAAATTTGCACAACTCTGGAACCTGAGACAAAGAACACTTAGTGAAATTCCTCAAGACACCCATGGTCAAATTCCTCTCACCTATTTTATTTAGAATTTTTTTTGAGAACGCATATGACCTCTTAAAATTCCTCGCACCTATACTCTGTTCATAGGTACAACATGTTCGTTGATGAATCACTAGGTTCTCATCAACTTAACTCATTTGCAACGCTCCTTGAGGAAAAACTGTGTACTTCTTCAGAGTCCTCAAGAGTTCAAATTCCTCAAGTGAAGAAAATGACTGACGGAAAGAAACCTTAGAAAGGTGGAAAGAAGCTAGATGTGCACACTGCCTTTGAGATTCCAGATGACGTGTATGAGGAATACTGCACACCTGATGAAGAAACTCATGGCAAAGAAACGAACAGGCAGAGAAAAATTCGTCTGTAGAAAATTGAGAGGAGATGGGCAAGGGAATGGAAGGAATATCGTTATGTAACTCCAAAATGCATGATGAAATTCGCAGTGAAAGCTCCTTGCAGCAGGCCTCCCCTTGCTCCAAATCAAATTGCTGATCCCACTAGCCTCAAGACCGGTGAGGACTTTCCTCACATGTGGGACAAGCAGCAAGCCAAGCTGGCGAGGAAAGCCAAAGAGGCAGTGAAGAAATTCAATGAAGATTCTGCTGCTGCTGCCTCCATCGGAGCCTCTGCAAGTGCTCCGAAGAAAATCATGATGAAGAAATTTGCATTGAAGACAAGTTCTTCAACCTCAAAACCTTCACAGCAGATTCCTTAAGGTCAAAGGCCTCGGCCTACAAAGTCTTCAGCTGCTGAAACGGTTGCTGCTCAGCCTTCTATGACAACTGCAAAGTCCTCAACCCCAGTGGATCTGGCATCATGTAAGAGGACTGAGGGATTCTCAAGAGTTCCAAAGATCTTAGCAAGCCCCTCTACTACAGCAAAGTCTTCAACTAGCCCTTCTGCGTTGAAGCTGAAGAAAACTGCTGGACGAGGTCAAAGACCAAGTCCTCACTCAAGCAAGGCTATGGTGACCATACCCTCAGGTTCTGAGGATGATGATGATGAAGCTGATGATGAGGAATTGGAAGAAATCATCAGGCAAATTTAGCAAAGGGCTGCTATAGCAAAGGGTAGTTCTGTTCCTCTCGTGCTGGATCCCAAGATGATCCTCAACTTCATCGATATATGGCATGAAGACCCAAGCACCCCACTTTCTTCACTAAATCTGCCTCTTGGAGTGGATCATGTCCTCACCCACTTCATCTCTGAAGAAAAATGCAAGAGAGAGCAAGCTTTGAGAGATAAGAGGAACAGGGCTCGGAAGGAAAAGTTTCTGAGAGACAATGTGATAATTTGACCCCAAATCAACTCATCACTGTTCAGTCTGAAATTCGCACACTCTCTAAGGATCAAGAGAGATATGATGCTGAATGGAAGGGCACCAAGGTGAGATTCGTCAGGGCTGCTCAAGCTGCAGTAAATGATCACAACACTAGGGTTGCAGCTCGATCACAACCGCAAAATCCTCAGGCTGATGAAATTCCTCAAGCTACTGATGAAATTGCTCAGTCTAATGAGACTGCTGATGGAAATGCTTGTGCACCAGAAGCAACTGCCAGTGCTGCTGAGGAAACTCGGACCACTGATGATCATGCCAGGACAATCACCACTGTTGTGCCTGAAGAAACTGAAAGTCCAGCTGAAGCTTTTGCTGCGCCTAAAGAAACTGAACACACCAGGGCGGCTGCATCAGTCATTCCTGAAGAAACTGACACTGCTGAGGAAAAGACTCTTAAGAGAAAAGCATCAGATTCAGAAACCTCAGCCGTGAAGAAGTTGAAGACTATGCTAAGTTCTTGAACTGGACCTATTGAAGCTACACCTATTTCCTCAGCACCTGCCTACGAACTTGTACCATTTGGGGTGGAATATGTCATCCCAGATGAAGATGAAGATCAGTCTGCTGCTTCGACAGAGCAGATTGATGAAGAAATTGAAGTTGAAGACATTTCTTCAACTCCAAAGGTATAATCACCCCAGCTTCAGTTCACTACTGAAGAAGCTGGAGTTGAAGAAATTGATGAGGAAGTAGACATTGGCGACACAACTCCTATCATCAATGATGAATATTGGGAATCAGCACACCCAAATTCACCAATGGCTACTCCTTTGACACAGATTCCTTAGTCGCCTGCTCTGACTAAAGAAATACATGAAGAATATGCCAATCTGAACACCTGAGTCACTGAAGAAATTCCAACTGCAACGGCTGATGATCTTGATGCTCCCGCTGCAACTGAGGAACCAGTCCTCCAAATTGTTCAGTCTGAAGGAGTTCCTCCCATGCCAACGGAGATCGAGGGGCGCTTCAAGCCAAATCTTCAACCAAAGCCAAGAATGCCATTCAAAGGCTCAGTTCGCCCCAAATTCCTCAAAAGCAATTTCTTCAATGAACGTATGTTCTTCACTGGTCCAAATCCCTATGACTTTGCAAGGGCCGGTCGCAACAGATTCTGGACGGCAACACAACTCAACTACTATGCATCAGTTCTTTTTTAGAAGAAGAAAGTCTTCGAGCACCACCAAATTCCTCATGCTGACATAGAAACTCTTCCATCATTCACACTGGTGCTCTAGGTTCTTCATGATGCAGGCATTCTCCCATTCTGCGTCAACATCTGGGACTGGAATGAAGAACTCATTCTTCAGTTCTATGCCACATTGCATATCAGCAGAAATGCTTCAAACGTCAACTCCTGGATATTGGACTGGATGACAGGATCAACACACTTCACTGCTCAAGCTTCTGAATTGCTTCAATGTGTACCAGTTCCAATTCCATCAGATGAAGCTCGCAAACTGTTTGATGAGCCTGCACTTCCAAATCAGCTGATGCAAGTGTTGATGAAGACATTGCCTCCTGGAAAGTCTCAACGAAAAACCTTCCTTGTGAAGGATCTGCTATATGTGCCCGGGACTGTCTACCGTATACTCACAAATACGCTATGTCCTCAGAAGGGCCACAATTCCGAAGAAGAAGAAGTGGAAGGAGTCATGAATAATTTGCTCTTCAACATCATTCATGGGATTCCCATTGACTTCCATGACTTCTTCACGAGGACTTTGGCCAGTGCTGCTTTAGCTCCATTTGAACAGAAGCCCTATTCACCTTGGATAATGAAATTCATCACGGCAAAGTCCTCAGTTCCCTTCAAGGCTGATTTCTAGAACCACTTTGGCTTCCTGCCTCCAGTTGAAGTCATCAAGAGCACAATTGCCTCAGTTGAAGGAAAAGGCAAGGCTATCATTGATGAAGGCACTCGTCCATTGGATGGATAGTTTTGCAAAGTCGCTTCCTTCTCCACCAATGATGACACTGCCACTCAAGACTCCGATGCAAAGGCCTCCGCTCACAAACCTCGAGAGTCTGCCTCTCGTGTGATGACTGATCGTGAGCTTCTAATAAGTCTTCATCAGAAGGTCGATCGCAATCACAAGTGGGTGAAGCGCCAACTTGGTTACATTGTGCAGAACATGACTGCGACACAGAACACTATGAAGAGGAATCACTACTATGCGCATGAAAACCTCAACCGCTCTTGGGCCGTACTGTCTCACCTCATGTCTTGTGAAGAACTGGATGAGCTGGATCTTGAGGAACATCCTGACTCGGCTCGTCGACCTCAGAAGAAATTCAAGAAAGTTCAAGTTCCTCTGATGGTCACAAGTTCATTTTCTTCATCTCGAGAGCGCGATGACGATGAAGACATTGACGACACTGCAGCAGGCCCTGCATCGACAAACGACCGCGACAACGCTGGCACTCCTTCCTCACCAACACGATGAAATTCTTCAAAGGGGCGTTAGTCCTCACTTTTTTTCTTCCCTTTTGGTCTTCGATGACAAAGGGGAGAAAATTGAGTTAGTCTTCAAGCGGGTCTCTCTATATGGGCTATTTTTGTTTAAGTTATAACTCTCACTCTTCTGAAACTTTTTTTGGTTGAGTTGTAAACTTAAGTCCGATGGTGGTCTGACACTTTTGAACAATTTCCTCGCATGCTTATTTCCTCAAGTACCTTAATGCATACATGCTGAATTTTGTCAGACACCATTTTCCTCACGCATTTCAAATTCTTCATATCATATGTTCAAATGCGTGTATGAATTACAAGATATAGGGGGAGTTCTCCATGTTTTAACCTACCATGTGCATTTGCAGTCCAAAGCAAATTCCTCAAATATGCACATCTTCAGGGGGAGTTCTTCTATATCTTGCAATCAAATTCCTCAAACTCTATACTTTCACTTCATATGTTTATCCCCGTTGAAAACTAAACCTATTTGTCATCAATCACCAAAAGGGGGAGATTATTAGTGCATCTAGTGCCCCTTAGTGATTTTGGTGTATTGAAGACTTATAGGTTAAGGTACTAATGTGTTTGTGAGTGTACACAGGCTCTATAACTCGATGAGGAGTTTGATATATTCGGAGATTATCGACCCCTAAAAATGTATGTCTTCAAGTGAAGACTTTGGTGAAGACTTTGTGAAGACTTTGTGAAGACTTTGGTGAAGACTCTGTGAAGACTTTGAAAATGAAGAAGTTGGTGTGACCTTGAAGATATGAACGAGGAATATGAAGCGTGAAGACTTTTGTTTTCGTAGTTTCATTTCCTTATTTGAGTCATAGGAAACACCGTACTGTTAAAGGGGGCCGAGGTAATACTAAGGAAAATTTCCAACTGATGCTCAACTCCAAAATCCTCAACCTATACAATCCTTGGAGTGAAGCCTTTGGAAATCTCTTATGGCTCAGACAAGTTCTTCAGTGACAGAGACGAAGTTCTTCTGGTCTCTTAGGAAATTGATCTGACTGAGGAGTTAGGATTTCGCCAGTGTGAATTGCCTACAAGTGAGGAACATGATAAGCCTGAGGACTTTCATAGCTCGAAATTCCGACCGTTGTTGTGCTTTGCGCCAGCTGTCCCCAATCATAACATGCACATAACAATCATATCATTGGGGGCATTTATGTCTTATCATGTCAGGTTGCACTCTGGCTATAAATAGCCACCCCCCACAACCACTAGTTGGTTGGCTGCTTCGAGAGAGAATTGACACTTGTCATTTGAGAGCAACCCATCCTGTGAGGACTTTGAGAGAAAATCATCAGTGAGGAAAAACCCACAACCAAACCACCAAACCCATAGTGATTGAGCATCACTGAAGAAATTCCTGTGTGGATCCGACGCTTGTTACCTTTGAGGACTGTGCATCCTCTAGACGGTTAGGCGTCATGGTCTAGTGCTCCTGCAGTCAATTGGGGATCACGAAGTGACCTTGGTCTAGAGCATCCAACAGTAAATTGTGGATCACCGGGTGACCAGTTTGTGAGGGTTTTGGAAGTCTACCTTGAAGACTTACCACGAGTGTTGGGCGAGGACTGTGTGACATTAGCTCAAGGAGAATACGGTAAGGACTGTGTGTCCTGGGACTGTGTGTCCTCTGTTTTAAATAACAGGCCGCTCCAAACCAGACATACGACTGTCACAGCAATCGGAACTAGGTCATCAAACCATTGTGTTCATCGAGCTATCTGGTTCTATTTCCTCAACCCCTCTATTCCTCATATACCTGTTGATGAAATTGATTGTTACTGATTGAAGAATTTGACTGAAGACTTTCACAAATTCCTCACCTCAAATTCTTCAAGTTACCTTGTTCATCACTGCTTATCCTGTATCACGCTACTTACTATTTGTTCATGTTTCATTTCATCATGAAGACTATGTTGTTACTATGTTCCTCATGCACTTGAGTACTTACTCCGCTGCTAGTTATTCGTCACATTTCAAATTCCTCAAAGTTGAAATTCCTCAAGTGATGAATTTGTAAAAATTGCCTATTCACCCCCCTCTAGTCGATATAACGCACTTTCACTCACGCAGAGGCAGAGGCAGTTAGAGCCACTAGTGCTCAAGCCCCTCGATCCAGGAATGAGCAAATGGATCTGTTGATATCATCAGTTCAGGTCATGCAGAAGGACTTTAAGGGGATTCTGGACAACCAGAACACTCTTGTCATGATCTTTGAAACTAGGATCAAGACCCTTAATGATAAGGTGGACAGGCTAACTAAGACAGTCATAGAGCTTCAGAAGGAAGTTGACTCCGTGCACATCCCTCGGGTCTCTTCTACTTCATATGACGACGATGATGAGGAGGATGAGGATGAATCACCTCTAAGGCCAGACACTCAATTCACCACTCAGACCAGATCAGCCACAGTGCCTGCACAAGACTTGAGGCACTCTTGTTCAGCTCCTGCTACTGTCAGCACAGCTCCTGCTCCATGTGCTCCAGTTCCTCCAGCTGCCACTCCAACTCCATCCACGACATCTGTAGTGATCTTCGCTGACGTTGTTCTCTCGACTCCTTCATCAACAACCGGAGGAGATCAGCCCAAGAACGTTTAGATGTATGCCTTTGAACTTTTTGGTAACTTGATGCCAAAGGGGGAGAAGTGTATATAGATCTTTAGGCTTCGAGCGAGAGAGCGTTTTGGTGTTTGTTACTTTTCAAAACATTTGGTTCTTTTGGTTTGACGTGAGATACTTTTGTGTTTATGTGTGATCATACGTTGTTATGTGTGATACTACTATTTACTATCATCTTAATGCTTATGAGATGATCATTCACCTTTGCTTGATTGTGTTGTGCATTGTTATTCATTCTAATTATTCTCGCACACCACCAAGTTGTATGTGACATGGAATTAGTGCCACATATACCTAATCGATTGTGCATTTGCATTCAAACACAAATTCAAAATAATGCACAAATTTAGGGGGAGCTCTTGCTTATCACATACCTCTCAAAGCGATGATTATATTCATTGATTTTATCATATGTCGAAGCTTTGATCTATATGTTGTCATCAATTACTAAAAAGGGGGAGATTGAAACCACATTTGCTCCCTTGGTGGTTTTGGTAATTAATAACAACATATAAGTCATTGAACTAATGTTTCCACCAAGTATATTTCAGGAAATGCTCAATGATAGGATTGGCAAAAGGAGATTGTGGACATACCCCAAGATGCAAGGAAATAAGTTGGTCAAGCTTCAAGCAAGAGGTCTCTACATTTTATATTTGTGAGAAATCACTTTGAGTCCATAGGAAAGGCAATACTATTAAAAGGGGGCAAGGTTTGTCCATAGTGAGGCTAGTCCTTTGTGGACGGAAGCCGTTATGGAATAGTCAAGGTTGCTACTTCGTGGACCCTTTTGGGTGGAGCCCTTCATGGACTCTCGCGACCGTTCCCCTCCATGGGTTGAAGACTCCATAAACGTGGATTTACTATAGCGCCACCTATCAGAACCACGGGAAAAATGATCGTGTCTACAACTGCGTTTGATCTTCCTACCCAATCCCTTCTATACATGCT
Organism: Hordeum marinum; assembly: GCA_022496015.1. Lineage (NCBI taxonomy): Eukaryota > Viridiplantae > Streptophyta > Magnoliopsida > Poales > Poaceae > Hordeum > Hordeum marinum. The sequence goes on along the minus strand of CM039672.1, from coordinate 406,171,286 downwards.
TGTTGTTACTTTCCGCTGCTATATACTCTTAGACTTGCATGTGTAGGGTGTACTTGACTTGCCATGAAATGCTGAAAACTGTCAATCCTAAAACTTGGTATAGGCAAAACTTTTAATTGGTCAAGTAGTCTCATGACCCCCCCCCCCTCTAGACTTACTTTCGGTCCTACAAGTGGTATCAGAGCTTTGGTCTCCATTGCTTAGGTCTCACAACCTAGGAGAGTGTGGCATCTAGTGAGGGAAGTTATCACCGTAGAGGTCCATACTTTGATGGCACTAATTTTGCTAGTTGGAAGCACAAAATGAAAATGCATATTCTTGGTCATAACCCCGTGTTTGGGCTTTTGTTCGTGTTGGCTTGCAAGGTGAGTTCTTTGTGGATGGACGGGAACCAGATCGTGAAGCGACCGCGAATGAGTTAAAGATGTTGCAACTCAATGCTCAAGCATGCGATATTCTATTCAACTGCTTATGCCCCGAAGAATTCAACAAAATCAGCCGTCTTGAGAATGCAAAAGAGATTTGGGATACTTTGGTTGATATGCACGAAGGAACCGAGTTCGTGAGAGAATCCAAGTTAGATGTTCTTCAAGGTCAGCTTGACAAGTTCAAGATGAAAGATGGTGAAGGAGACGCAGATATGTACTCTAGGCTAGCTCTCATCACAAATGAGATTGCCGGCTTATGAAGCGAATAAATGATTGATAGATTCATCATCAAGAAGATACTTCGAGCTTTGGATGAGAGATACGACACCATGTGCACATTGATCCAAATGATGCCAAACTACAAAGATCTCAAGCCTACGGAAGTCGTTGGAAGGATTATTGCTCATGAGATGACACTCAAAGATAAGGAAGAACTTCATCACAAGTCTAGCGGTGCTTACAAAGCCAAAAGTGATGCTCCTGCAACTTCAAGCAACAACCTTGTCACCAATGAAGAGATAAGCCTCATGATCAAGAAATTCAACAAGCTATGCAAGAATAGAGGCAAAGAAAGAAACTCCAACTCAAGATATGAAGAGAAGCGTTCGTCAAGTCGTGACCGCAATTGCTACAATTGTGGGAAGCCCGGACACTACTCAAGTGAGTGCACGGCTCCCTACAAAAGAAGAGAAGAGTCACCTCGAACATGAAGCTCAAGGAATGAATCACCACAAAGAGAGAGAAGGAGTAGAGATGATCGTTATGAATGAAGACACTCAAGGAGAAGTAGAGATTCGGAGAAGAAGGACAAGTACACCAAGAGCTACACGAGAAGAAAACATCAAGCTCATATTGGTGAATGGGTTTCCGGCTCCGACTCCGATAGCAACTCTGAGAGAAGCTATCACTCCGACTCCGACTATAGTCAAGATGATGGTGTTGCCGGAATTGCTCTAGTGACTACCAACTCCTACGATCTATTTGATTCACCAAACGAAGGGAGTGGAAGTTGCTTCATGGCTAAAGACCCCAAGTTATCACACCCCGAGTATCTTGATTTTGATAGTGATGAAGATGATTTGCTTTGTGATAAAACTAGTGATGTTGATCAAAATGAACTTGATAATTCTCATGCTAGTAAAGATGAGTCATTTGATGATGATAAGATGAAAATAGAACAACTAACTAAAGAACCAAACACTCTTAAGTTAGCTCATGAATCTACTCTCGAAGATCATAGAGAGCTTGTGAGAACTCATGAGAAGATACGCTTCGAGAAGCTCAACTTGGAGCAAAAGCATGAGTTTCTCAAAGCTATCAATGACGATCTCCGAAAGAAGACCTCATCTTATCTAGCCAAATGACTACTTTTGTCTACTTTCATGCCTCAAGTTAAAACTAAGCAATCTAGTAACAAAGGCAAGAAAGGTTCTTTATCTAGTAGCAACAATAAAAATGCTAAACCCAATGATGTTGCTTCTAGTAGTTCTATTGATTCCACTAATGATGATTCTCTTAGCCAAGTTACACTTGAGCAAGAAAATGCTTTATTGAAAGGAATTATAGAAAAAGGTATCTACAAGAGTCTTGTCGGATGTAAGCAATTTGACGAAATTGTATGCAAGCACGGAGGATACAGGAAGAATCATGGTGTTGGCTACTTCAACGCTAATGGAGTTGAGTGGGAAGAAGGTCAATATCCTAAGCCCAAGTTTGTTCTTCAAAAGGACAAGTATGAAAATACTCTTCCCAAGGGGACAAACACTCAAGATGACCTACCACCAGAAGACCACAAGTTCAAGGGAAAGAACAAGCTTCAAGAGGACATTGACTCATATGAAGATGAACCCCTAGCTTTGGTGGAGTGGGTTCCCAAGGCTACTTCAAGCTCAACTACTACAAAGGCTACTTCAACACCAAGGATCCCCATCAACTTGATGTGGGTTACCAAGAACAAGAACTAGTAAGTTCTTGAGGGGTGACTCCGCCAATGAAATTCACTCACATTCATTATTGGCAAGAACTTTTTGCACTCAACACCAACTCAATGCAATAGTTCAAGGAGTGACACATTCCCTCAAAGGTAAGCAAGGGACAAGGTAATCAATTAATCAATGGACATCATAACATATGCTTTGCACTCCTTGTCCATAGATATCCTAGTATTTGTATCTTGTGTGTTGGGACTAACCCATGTAGGTGAGAGGAGTAAGGAAACAACAAGGATGCTCCCAACTCTTGGTGATCTTCATCAACATTGAGCATCCACAACTACCTCACCAACATGAAGTCTTCATCGACAAAACCCAAGGTTAGTTTATCCCTCTTATGGGGGGATGTCACATTAAGGGGGAGCTTTACTCCGAAACTTGAGTCAAAGCATCTCTTAGCATGTGACAACATTGAATGCTTTATGTAAAAGTGGTAACCCCACTTGTGCTTAAACGATGAGTATGACCTATGATCAAGTACTCGTACTTGGATCCTAAGTCAAATACTCATATATAGATGACTTTGTCATCGCCCAAGTGCTTGTTAGATGCTAGTGTGTTTGTGCATGTTTGTCATGATCTGTTTTGACATCTTATTGTGTGAGCATGTTGGTCTGCATTTATTTTCTCATTCAAGGACATCCAATTGTTGCTATTTGGTTATTAATTTTCTCTTTTTCCAATTGGATGGACAAGAATGCCTAGGACCACTCTTTAGCTATCTATGCTTTCGCACCTCATATTCCATTCATGTTGCATCACAAAATTTGAACAAGTGCTTTTCGATCCCTCTGTGTGTGGAGCACTCGGAGTTCCGTATCGACAAGGACTGACCATTAAAACCTCCCAAGTGCATCTCCGTGGAACCAACCCAACAATCTCGATCTCACCAAATGCCTAGGGTTGATCTGATTTTCAATCTCGGTACTACCGATTTCATATTCTCGGTTACACCAAGTTTCCCTGTCAGCTGACAGTTATGGAACGCGGTGACACCGAAAACATAAAATCGGTATCACCGACATTGGAGGGTATATATGCTGTGGACCCCGACGCTTTGAAATTTCTATCTTCAAACTTTGCGCCTTAGAACCTAAGCTGCCGCCTTGAGACCCCTGGTCATTGCCCTTGTCTTCCTACGCTCCTTCGCCGCTAGGAATCGTCATCGTCGACAAAATCTGCTCCATCGTCACCGCCGTAGAGGATCTGCGCCAAGCTAGGGTACGGATTCGATCTCTAGTACGCTCCCCATCCGATTCTTGCACATTAGATACTTGTTAATCATCTATGCACCCCTTGCTCATATATCCATCCACTTAAAATCCAAAATCTCGAGTTAGATGGATTTTCTAGAGTTTTGCCATCCGCCCAATAAATCTCGGTGGAACAGAAATGAAATATCGGTCTCACCGATATGCTTTTCAGTGAGGTTGAGAACTTACTCGGTGGAACCGAGTAGCTCTTTTCAGTCCTACTGAAAAGGCTGCCAAGTTCCTGTTAAAGAGTTAGTTTGTCTTGGCCCCACCGAAAATTTCTTTTCGGATGCACCGATATCTATTTGACAGATTGCAAAAACTTTTTGAAAACTCATTGATCAAATTTCAAAAACCAGCCTCATTTTGTGATGACTCATCTTCTTCTGCTCTCTCCTATACTCTGTTCATAGGGTCAGTATGTCAGGCTCAGAAGACAGTCAGAATTTGCCGGAGTAGGGAGTTGATTTGAGTTCTGGAACAAGCCCAGAAGCCAGTTCTTTCTCAGATCCACACACCCCTAGCTCACATGGGTTGCCCAAGGCTGCCACCAGAACCAGGAAGAAGCTGAACTCAAATGAAGAAGACTCAGATTTCATTCCTGAGGAGATTCTTGCTAAGAAGCAAGAGAAAGCTGCTAAGAAATCTGCTACTAAAGCCACTTCTTCTAGGAGGGTTGTCAGGAAGATCTATGCACCTGCTTCAACCTTCAAGGCTCATGAGACTGCCAGAGCAACTATATCTATTGAGGTCCCGAAGAAAGCTATGCCTAAGAAGGCAGGGGAGAAAAAGTCCAGGAAGAGGATTATTCATGTGACTGGCAGGCCTACTTCCATGTATGAAGATCCGGAGGAAGCAACTGGTGCTGCTACTGAGGAAGAGGGAGATGAGCTAGCTACAAAGGCTCCTCCCAAGAAGAAGGCCAAGAAGCTTATGGCTGATGCTATGCCAAAGACTGGCACATCTAAGAAGCCTGCTGTTGAGAAGCCTAAGAGGACATCCAGGCAGATTCCAGCTTATGAGAAGAACAAAGGAACTGCTTCCGGAGCTGAAGAGGATGATGACTTGACAACATTGATGAAGCTCAGACCACATCTTCCAGTACATAATGCCAGCTACCCACTAGCTAAGGATATGAAGAAGAGGAAGGATTCAGGATTGAGAGCTTGGAGCGCTATAGATCCTTATGCTCAGAGGAAAAAGACAGCTGTGGACTACAGATTTTATACCAAGGAGCAACAGGATTTCTATGAGACTGTGCTCTTTGACAAGAGTCTAGCTATGAGTGATATGTGATATGTTGACTGGAAATTCATTAAGGAGAATCATGACTACTTTCCAAGTGTCCAAGACAACTTCCATTGCATAGATTTGGATGAGTTTGTTGGCAGTGAATTCACATCTTGGAATGATGATATGATCATGCAATTCTACTCCACTAGACATTTCTATGGAGATGGTAGAATTGTATGGATGACTGAAGGTGCCAGGTATGAATCAACTATTGAAGCATGGGCTGCTATCTTAGGAGTTCCTGAAGCACACGATGGTGACTTGGAAGTATACTCAGAATCCAAGGCGATCCACAATGCTATGGCAAATATGTACAAGGAGATCCTTGCTGCCAATGTGAAGTCTCATAGGCTAGGATCTATCTACTTTCTTCAGGCTGGCCTCCGCACGATGAACACCATTCTAAGGCATACTTTGATGCCCAAGTTAGGAGATGACAAGATGATCCAAGACCACTCCATCAATATGTTGATCCACCTTGATAGACATACCAGGATCAGAGTCATGGATTTGATTGTTGAGACAATCAAGAGGGTTGCTGCTGACCAGAAGCGCTCTTGTTGTTATGCACCCTACATCCAGATGCTTATCAATTAAAAATTGGAGAAGCACATTTTTGCTCTAGATCATCCACATTTACCCCTACAGCCAGATCTCGAGGACAATGTTGTGGTGATGGATGCTGATCATCCCACTTCAATTGCAGCTCAGGCAGAGGCAGAGGCAGTTAGAGCAACTAGTGCTCAAGCCCCTCGATCTAGGAATGAGCAAATGGATCTGTTGATATCATCAGTTCAGGGCATGCAGAAGGAGATTAAGGGGATTCTGGACAACCAGAACACTCTTGTCATGATCTTTGAAACTAGGATCAAGACCCTTAATGATAAGGTGGACAGGCTAACTGACAGTCACAGAGCTTCAGAAGGAAGTTGACAACGTGCACATCCCACGGATCTCTTCTACTTCAGATATCGATGATGATGAGGAGGAGGAGGAGGAGTCACTTCTAAGGCCAGGCACTCAGTTCACCACTCAGACCAGATCAGCCATAGTGCCCGCACAAGACCTGAGGCCCTCTTCTTCAGCTCCTACTACTTTCAGCACACCTCCTGCTTCATCTGCTCCAGTTCCTCCAGCTGCCACTCCAACTCCATCCACGACATCTGCAGAGATCTTCGCCGAAGCTGTTCTCTCGACTCCTTCATCAACAACCGGAGGAGATCAGCCCAAGAACGTTTAGATGTATGCCTTTGAACTTTTTGGTAACTTGTTCCCAAAGGGGGAGAAGTGCATATAGATCTTTAGGCTTCGAGCGAGAGAGCGTTTTGGTGTTTGTTGCTTTTCAAAACATTTGGTTCTTTCGGTTTGACGTGAGATACTTTTGTGTTTATGTGTGATCATACGTTGTTATGTGTGATACTACTATTTCCTATCATCTTAATGCTTATGAGATGATCATTCACCTTTGCTTGATTGTGTTGTGCATTGTTATTCATTCTAATTATTGTCGCACACCACCAAGTTGTATGTGACATGGAAGAAGCGCCCCATATACCTAATCGATTGTGCATTTGCATTCAAACGCAAATTCAAAATAATGCACAAATTTAGGGGGAGCTCTTGCTTATCACATACCTCTCAAAGCGATGATTATATTCATTGATTTTATCATATGTCGAAGCTTTGATCTATATGTTGTCATCAATTACCAAAAAGGGGGAGATTGAAAGCACATTTGCTCCCTTGGTGGTTTTGGTAATTAATAACAACATATAAGTCATTGAACTAATGTTTCCACCAAGTATATTTCAGGAAATGTTCAATGATAGGATTGGCAAAAGGAGATTCTGGACATACCCCAAGATGCAAGGAAATAGGTTGGCAAAGCTTCAAGCAAGAGGACTCTACATTTTATATTTGTGAGAAATCACTTTGAGTCCATAGGAAAGCCAATACTATTAAAAGGGGGTAAGGTTTTGTTGGTGAACAATATGCTCAAATATACACAAGTGATAGTCGCCAAAAACATCCACAAACTCTCCCACCAAAGTTTGTTCCATACCTAACACTCAAAATCGGTGCAACCAACTTTCCAATACTAGTGCCACCAATTCCAGAACCTAGACAGACTCTAGCCACTTCGGTGCAACCGATTCCATACCGGAGCCATCGAGTTTAGGATGCCAACTTTCTATTACACAAATTCACATTTTTGGTCCCACCTATCGGAACCACGAGAAAAATCATCGTGTCTACAACTGCGTTTGATCTTCCTAACCTATCCCTTCTATACATGCTTATTGTTACTTTCCGCTGCTATATACTCTTAGACTTGCATGTGTAGGGTGTACTTGACTTGCCATGAAATGCTAAAAACTGTCAACCCTAAAACTTGGTATAGGCAAAACTTTTAATTGGTCAAGTAGTCTAATCACCCCTCTAGACTTACTTTCAGTCCTACAAGTGGTATTAGAGCTTTGGTCTCCATTGCTTAGGTCTCACAACCTAGGAGAGTATGGCGTCTAGTGAGGGAAGTTATCACCGTAGAGGTCCGTACTTTGATGGCACTAATTTTGCTAGTTGGAAGCACAAAATGAAAATGCATATTCTTGGTCATAACCCCGCCGTGTGGGTTGTTGTTCGTGTTGGCTTGCAAGGTGAGTTCTTTGCGGATGGACGGGAACCGGATCGTGAAGCGACCGCGGATGAGTTGAAGATGTTGCAACTCAATGCTCAAGCATGCGACATTCTATTCAACTACTTATGCCCCGAAGAATTCAACAAAATCAGCCGTCTTGAGAATGCAAAAGAGATTTGGGATACTTTGGTTGATATGCACGAAGGAACCGAGTCCGTGAGAGAATCCAAGTTAGATGTTCTTCAAGGTCAGCTTGACAAGTTCAAGATGAAAGATGGTGAAGGAGTCACAAAGATGTACTCTAGGCTAGCTCTCATCAGAAATGAGATTGCCGGCTTAGGAAGCGAAGAAATGACCGACAAATTCATCATCAAGAAGATACTTCGAGCTTTGGATGAGAGATACGACACCGTGTGCACATTGATCCAAATGATGACAAACTACAAAGATCTCAAGCCTACGGAAGTCATTGGAAGGATTGTTGCTCATGAGATGACACTCAAAGATAAGGAAGAACTTCATCACAAGGTTAGCGGTGCTTACAAAGCCACAAGTGATGCTCCCGCATCTTCAAGCAACAACCTTGTCACCAATGAAGAGATAAGCCTCATGGTCAAGAAATTAAACAAGTTCTACTAGAATAGAGGCAAAGAAAGAAACTCCAACTGAAGATATGAAGAGAAGCGTTCGTCAAGTCATGACCGCAATTGCTACAATTGTGGGAAGCCCGGACACTACTCAAATGAGTTCATGGCTCCCTACAAAGGAAGAGAAGAGTCACCTCGAAGACGAAGCTCAAGGAATGAATCACCACAAAGAGAGAGAAGGAGTAGAGATGATCGTTATGAATGAATACACTCAAGGAGAAGTAGAGATTCGGAGAAGAAGGACAAGTACACCAAGAGCTACACAAGAAGAAAACATCAAGCTCATATTAGTGAATGGGTTTCCGGCTCCGACTCCGACAACAACGCTGAGAGAAGCTATCACTCCGACTCTGACTATAGTCAAAATGATGGTGTTGCCGGACTTGCTCTAGTGACTACCAACTCCTACGATCTATTTGATTCATCAAACGAAGGGAGTGGAAGTTGCTTCATGGCTAAAGACCCCAAGTTATCACACCCCGAGTATCTTGATTTTGATAGTGATGAAGATGATTTGCTTTGTGATGATGACTTGCTTTGTGATAAAACTAGTGATGTTGATCAAAATGAACTTGATAATTCTCATGCTAGTCAAGATGAGTCATTTGATTATGATAAGATGAAAATAGAACAACTATAAAGAACTAAACACTCTTAAGTTGGCTCATGAATCTACTCTCGAAGATCATAGAGAGCTTGTGAGAACTCATGACAAGCTACGCTTCGAGAAGCTCAACTTGGAGCAAGAGGATGAGTTTCTCAAAGCTATCAATGACAATCTTCGAAAGAAGACCTCATCTTATCTAGACAAACGACTACTTTTGTCTACTTTCATGCCTCAAGTTAAAACTCAGCAATCTAGTAACAAAGGCAAGAAAGGTTCTTCATCTAGTAGCAACAATAAAAATGGTAAATCCAATGATGTTGCTTCTAGTAGTTCTATTGATTCCACTAATGATGATTCTCTTAGACAAGTTACACTTGAGCAAGAAAATGCTTTATTGAAAGGAATTATAGAAAAAGGTATCTACAAGAGTCTTGCCGGATGTAAGCAATTTGAGGAAATTGTATGCAAGCATGGAGGATACCGGAAGAATCGTGGTGTTGGTTACTTCAACGCTAATGGAGTTGAGTGGGAAGAAGGTCAATATCCCAAGCCCAAGTTTGTTCCTCAAAAGGAGAATTATGAAAATACTCTTCTCAAGGGGACAAACACTCAATTTGACCTTCCACCAGAAGACCACAAGCTCAAGGGCAAGAACAAGCTTCAAGAGGACATTGACTCATATGAAGATGAACCCCTAGCTTTGGTGGAGTGGGTTCCCAAGGCTACGTCAAGCTCAACTACTACAAAGGCTACTTCAACACCAAGGATCCCCATCAACTTGATGTGGGTTCCCAAGAAGAAGAACTAGTAAGTTATTGAGGGGTGACTCCGCCAATGAAATTCACTCACATTCATTATAGGCAAGAACTTTTTGCACTCAACACCAACTCAATTCAATAGTTCAAGGATTCACACATTCCCTCAAAGGTAAGCAAGGGACAAGGTAATCAACTAATCAATGGACATCATAACATATACTTTGCACTCCATGTCCATAGATATCCTTGTATTGTCTCTTGTGTGTTGGGACTAACCCATGTAGGTGAGAGGAGTAAGGAAACAACAAGGATGCTCCCAACTCTTAGTGATCTTCATCAACATTGCTGGTGACGATGGAGATCATGCCGGTGCTTTAAAGATGGGGATCAAAAGCACAAGTTCATGGCCATATCATGTCACTTATGATTTGCATGTGATGTTAATCCTTTTATGCACCTTGTTTTGCTTAGGACGACGGTAGCATTATAAGGTGATCCCTCACTTAAATTTCAAGATGAATTGTGTTCTCCCCGAGTGTGCACCGTTGCGAAAGTTTGTCGTGTCGAGACACCACGTGATGATCGGGTGTGATAGACTCTACATTCACATACAACGGTTGCAAGCCATTGTTGCACATGCAGAACACTCAGGTTAAACTTGACAAGCCTAGCATGTACAGACATGGCCTCGGAACACAAGAGACCAAAAGGTCGAACATGAGTCATATAGTAGATATGATCAACATGATGATGTTCACCATTGAAACCACCTCAACTCACGTGATGATCGGACTTGAGTTGGTGAATTTGGATCATGTGACACTCAGATGACCTGAGGGATGTCAATTTGAGTGGGAGCTTTAGTAATTTGATTAACTAAACTCATTATCTCGAACAATAGTCTAAGTAACCTTTGCATATTTATGTTGTAGATCAATGGGTCGCACAGTAGAACCCCTGAATTTTAATGCGTTCCTAGAGAAAGCTAAGTTGAAAGATGATGCAAGTAACTTTGTGGACTGGGCCCATAATCTGAGGATTATCCTCACGGCTTCCCAAAAATCATATGTCCTTGATGCACCGCTTGGTGAACAACCCGAAGACATGTCATCTGAAGACGTTAAGAACACTTGGGAGGCACGTTCTTGAGATAACTCAATAGTTCAGTGCGCAATATTGTATGGCTTAGAACCAGGACTTCAAAGACGTTTTGAACGTCATGGAGCCTATGAGATGTTCCAGAAGTTGAAGTTTATCTTTCAGAAGAATGCCCGGATCGAGAGGTATGAGACCTCCGATAAGTTCTATGCTTGCAAAATGGAGGAGAATGGGTCTATCAGTGAACATATACTCAGAATGTTTGGGTATTCGACTCGTCTGGCGGAGTTGGGAATTGCCCTTCCACCAGAGGCGATCACTATCAGAGTTCTTCAATCACTGGCACCTAGCTACAAGAGCTTTGTGATGAACTATAACATGCACGGCATGAACAAGTCAGTCGCCGAGCTGTTTGCGATGCTAAAAGTCACTGGGTCTGAAATCCAGAAAGAACATCAAGTGTTGATGGTCAATAAAACCACTAGTTTCAAGAAGAATGGCAAGGGCAAGGGCAAGAAGGGTAAATCCAAGAAGGATGGATAAGCAGTTGCTCCTCCTGTAAAGAAACCCAAGGCCGGACCCAAGCCAGAAACCGAGTGCTTTCATTGCAAGGGAACTGGTCATTGGAAGCGAAACTGCCCCAAGTACCCGGCTGACAAGAAGGCGGCCAACAACAAACAAGGTATATATGATATACATGTTATTGATGTGTACGTTACTAGCTCTCGTTGTAGTGCCTGGGTATTTGATACCGGTTCGGTTTCTCACATTTGCAACTCAAAGCAGGACCTACGGAATAGACGGAGGCTGGCTAAGGACGAAGTGACGATGCGCATGGGAAATGGTTCCAAGGTTGATGTGATCGCCATTGGCACGCTCTCTCTTCGATTACTATTGGGATTAGTGATGAACCTGAATAATTGTTATTTAGTGCCTGTGTTAAGCATGAACATTATATCTGGATCTTGTTTATTGCGAGATGGTTACTCATTTAAATCAGAGAATAATGGTTGTTCTGTTTATATGAGTGATATCTTTTATGGCCATGCACCCAATCTGAGGGGTTTATTTATATTGAATCTTGATAGTGATGATACACATGTTCATAACATTGATGCCAAAAGATGTAGAGTTGATAATGATAGTACCACTTTCTTGTGGCACTACCGTTTGGGTCATATTGGTGTAAAACGCATGAGGAAGCTCCATGTTAATGGACTTTTGGAGTCACTTGATTTTGAATCACTTGACACATATGAACCATGCCTCATGGGCAAGATGACTAAAACGCCGTTCTCTGGAACAATGGAACGGGCAAGTGACTTGTTGGAAATCATACATACTGATGTGTGCGGTCCAATGAATGTTGCAGCGCGCGGTGGATATCGTTATTTTCTCACCTTCACTGATGACTTAAGTAGATAGGGGTATATTTACTTAATGAAACACAAGTCTGAAACGTTTGAAAAGTTCAAGAAATTTCAGAGTGAAGTTGAGAATCATCGTAACAAGAAGATCAAATTCCTACGATCTAATCGAGGAGGTGAATATCTGAGTTATGAGTTTGGCAGTCACTTAAGACAGTGTGGAACTGTTTCACAGTTGACACCGCCCAGAACACCACAGTGTAATGGTGTGTCCGAACATCGTAATCGAACCTTATTAGATATGGTGCGTTCTATGATGTCTGTTGCCGATTTGCCACTATCGTTTTGGGGTTATGCATTAGAGACAACTGCATTCACTTTGAATAGGGCACCATCAAAATCCTTTGAGACGACGCCATATGAACTGTGGTTTGGCAAGATGCCAAAGTTATCGTTTCTTAAAGTTTGGGGATGTGATGCTTATGTCAAAAAGCTTCAGCCTGAAAAGTTGGAACCCAAAGCGGAGAAATGCATCTTCATAGTATACCCGAAAGAGACAATTGGGTACACCTTCTATCTCAGATCCGGAGGCAAAGTGTTTGTCGCTAAGAACGGAACATTTCTTGAGAAAGAGTTTCTCTCGAAAGAATTGAGTGGGAGGAAAATAGAGCTTGATTAAGTTATTGAACCTTTACTTCAACCAGAGAGTAGCGCAGCGTAGAAAGATGTTTCTATGGATCCTACAACAGTTGAAGAGGAAGTTAATGATGATGATCATGAAACTTCGGATCAAGTCACTATTGAACCTTGTAGGTCGACAAGGGCACTTACTGCTCCTGAGTGGTACGACAACCCTGTCTTGGAGGTCATGTTGTTGGACAACAATGAACCTACGAGCTATGGAGGAGCGATGATGGGCCTGGATTCCGAGAAATGGTTAGAGGCCATGAAATATGAGATGGGATCAATGTATGAAAACAAAGTATGGACTTTGGAAGTATTACCTGAAGGGCGAAAGGCCATTTAGAACAAATGGATCTTTAAGAAGAAGACAGACGTGGACGGTAATGTCACCGTCTATAAAGCTCGACTTGTGGCAAAGGGTTTTTCACAAGTTCAAGGAGTTGACTACGATGAGACCTTCTCACCCGTAGCGATGCTTAAGTCCGCCATAATCATGTTAGCAATAGTTGCATATTTCGACTATGAAATTTGGTAGATGGATGCCAAAACAGCGTTCCTCAACGGTTTCCTTGAGGAAGAGTTGTATATGATGCAACCGGAAGGTTTTGTCAATCCAGAGAATGCTGACAAAGTCTGCAAACTCCAGCGATCCATTTATGGACTGGTGCAAGCATCTCGGAGTTGGAATAATCGCTTTGATGAGGTGATCAAAGCGTTTGGGTTTATACAAGTTTATGGAGAAGCTTGTATTTACAAGAAAGTGAGTGGGAGCTCTATAGCGTTTCTAATATTATATGTGGATGACATATTGCTAATTGGAAACAATATACAAATGTTGGAAAGCGTGAAGGAATATTTGAACAAAAGTTTTTCAATGAAGGACCTAGGAGAAGCTGCTTTCATATTAGGCATTAAGATCTATAGAGATAGGCCGAGACGCTTAATAGCACTTTCACAGAGCACATACCTTGATAAAGTTTTGAAGAAGTTCAAAATGGATCAGTCCAAGAAGGGGTTCTTGCCTGTGTTACAAGATGTGAAGTTGAGTAAGACTCAATGCCCAGTGACTGCAGAAGATAGAGAGAAGATGAGTGTCATCCCCTATGCTTCAGCCATAGGCTCTATCATGTATGCAATGTTGTGCACAAGACCCGATGTCATCCTTGCCATAAGTATGGCCGGAAGGTTTCAAAGTGATCCTGGGATGGAGCAGTAGACGGCGGTCAAGAATATCCTTAAGTACCTGAAAAGGACTAAGGAAATGTTTCTCGTTTATGGAGGTGATGAAGAGCTCGTCGTAAAAGGTTACGTCGATGCAAGCTTTGACACTGATCCGGGTGACTCTAAGTCGCAAACCAGGTACGTATTTATTCTCAACGGGGGAGCGGTAAGCTGGTGCAGTTCCAAGCAAAGCGTGGTAGCCGATTCTACATGCGAGGCGGAGTACATTGCAGCCTCAGAGGCAGCGAAGGAAGGTGTCTGGATGAAGCAATTCATGACAGATCTTGGAGTAGTGCCCAGTGCACTGAATCCAATGACTATGTTCTGTGACAACACTGGTGCCATTGCTTTGGCCAAGGAACCAAGGTTTCACAAGAGGACCAGACACATAAAGCGACGCTTCAATTCCATCCACAATAACATCGAGGAGAAGGACATAAATATTTGCAAAGTACACACGGATCTGAATGTTGCAGACCCGTTGACTAAACCTCTCCCAAGGGCTAAACATGATCAACACCAGAACTGCATGGGTGTTCGATCCATTACAATGTAAATTACATAGTGATGTGAACTAGATTATTGACTCTAGTGCAAGTGGGAGACTGTTGGAAATATGCCGTAGAGGTAATAAATAAAGTGTTTATTATTATATTTCCTTGTTCATGATAATTGTTTATTATCCATGCTATAATTATATTGATTGGAAACACATTACATGTGTGGATCAATAGACAAACACTTTGTCCCTAGTATGCCTCTAGTGAACTAGCTCGTTGATGAAAGTTGGTCAAGGTTTCCTAGCCATTGACATGTGATGTCATTTGCATATGATCGTGTCAGTTTATTGCTATGGTTTTCTGCATGTCAATTATATGTTGCTACGACCATGAGATCATGCAACTCACGGACACCGGAGGAGTGCATTGTGTGTATCAAACGTCACAACATAACTAGGTGACTATAAAGCTGCTCTACAGGTATCTCCGAGGGTGTCTGTTGGGTTGGCATGGATCAAGACTAGGATTTGTTACTATGTGTGACGGAGAGGTATCTCAGGGCCCACTCGGTAATACAACATCACAACAAGCCTTGCAATCAAAGTGACTAAGTGTTAGTAACGGGATCTTGTATTACAAAAACGAGTAAAGAGACTTGCCGGTAATGAGGTTGAACTAGGTATGGAGATACCGACGATCGAATCTCGGGCAAGTAACGTACCGAAGAACAAAGGGAACATCATACGGGATTAACTGAATCCTTGACATAGAGGTTCGACCGATAAAGATCTTCGTAGAATATGTAGGAACCAATATGGGCATCTAGGTCCTGCTATTGGTTATTGACCGTAGAGGTGTCTCGGTCATGTCTACATAGTTCTCGAACCCGCAGGGTCTGCACACTTAAGGTTCGGTGATGTTTCGGTAGTATAGAGTTATGTATGGTGGTAACCGAAGTTTGTTCGGTGTCCCGGATGAGATCCCGGACGTCACGAGGAGCTCCGGAATGGTTCTTAGGTAAAGATTGATATATAGGAAGTCCTGTTTTGGTCATCGGAAAAGTTTTGGGCTCATCGGTAGTGTACCGGGAGTGCCGGGAGGGTACCGGGGACCATCGGGAGAGGGTATTTCGACCCAAGAGGCTAAATGGGCTGTGGGAGAAGGTATACCAGCCCTTAATGGGCTGGCCAAAGTCCTACAGAAGGCCCATGTGACTGGGAAGAAATTCCTAAGAGGAAAATGTGGAAAAAGGCAAAAAGGTGGAAATAAGGAAGGAGTCCTAATCCTACTAGGAGTGGAGGAGGAGGACTCCTCCTCTCCACTTCGGCCAAACCAAAGATGGGTTGGCCCTTGCTCCAAGCCTCCTCCTTTCCTCCTCATATATATACTAGAGGTTTTAGGGTTTTTGCTACAGATTTTCAGCCACATGCAACCCTACCCTTTAGTCCGTAGTTTTTCCTCTAGATCGGTTTCAGGAGTGCTTAGGCGAAGCCCTACTGGAATTACTCCACCACCATTGCTGCAATGCCGTCGTGCTGCTGGAGAACTCGTCTACCTCTCCGCTCCCTCTTGCTGGATCAAGAAGGCGGAGATCGTCATCAAGCCGCATGTGTGCTGAACGCGAGGTGTCGTTCGTTCGGTGCTAGATCGGGACAGATCGTGATTGAATCGCGGGACGCTCGGCGATTTGGATCGCGAAGATGTTAGACTACATCAACCGCGTTTCTTAATGCTTCTCGCTTAGCGATCTACAAGGGTACGTAGATCCACTCTCCCTCTCGTAGATGCTCATCACCATGGATAGATCTTGCGTGTGCGTAGGAATTTTTTTGTTTCCCATGCAACGTTCCCCAACAGTCTGGAACGAGCTTGCGCCAGGGGTGAGCTTGCCCTTGCCCTTGCTGAAGAAGCCCATGTCGGACAGTTGTGCTGGCTGGCTAATGTTTCTTGGTCGCCGCCGGGGGAGCAAAAGTGGCCAGATGTGTTCGGGGAAGGGGAAGTGCATGAGGCCGACCCTTTCGCATGCTTCGGATTAAAAAGGATGATGACCGACAGCTTACTGCCGCTGTCAGGTGGGCCCGAAGTTGGTGGTCGCGTTTAATACGACCGCGAGTGGTAGTTGTGCGGCCGACATGTGGCCCCAAGGGGGGCGTAGTGAGGATGCAGGTCGCGTCCGGTTCGTGTCCGTGTGGACGGATTTCAGGCGCATTTTTGGGCCGGAAATGGGTCCACGTAGACACGAAGCGGACGCAAAATGAAAATGGGTCTCCGCGTTGGGCCATCTTTTTTGTCCGGGCAGACCCAAATGTACATGGGCAGACGAAATGGGTCCTCTTGTTGGAGTTGCTCTTAGAGCATCTACAACTGGACCTCTCAAACCCGCCTCATACGCCCGGGCAGGCCGCCTGGTCACTGCTGGGTCACTTTCTTTTGACCTAGACGGACCCCTCAAACGATCCTCGAACGCCCGAGATAACCGGCACCCCCCATATCCAACCCAAATATGGGAGCGCCCAGGTGCTCTTGGGCACGCCCGCCACATCGGCGTCGGCCCATGCTGGCTCACCCCTACCCCACATATATTCGTCCCCATCCGCTCGCCGGACCAAACCCTAGCCACTTCACTCCCTCCCCTCCACTCCCCTCCGCCACCCGAGCTCTCCTCCAGCGGATTCCGGTCGTCTCCGGCATGGCGAGCAGTGGATCCGAGTCCTTCAACTCCGGATCCATTGACCCCGAGCTCATCCCGCGCGGCCCTAAGGAGGAGATGGCCGTCCGGCTTGCGCTCCGCCGCGCCCGGGAGAATTCCCGTGGACGGCTCGGCTCGGACTCCCTCCGTCGTGAATCCATTGCGTCCGCCCAAATGGCGCGTGGATTCGGCGTTAGGCAGGCTGTCGCAGCCTCACCGGAGGCCGTGCGGTTTGCCTGATGTCCGAACGCGCTGGCGGACGCACAACCCCTTTGGTGGCGCTCCGATTTTCGGGACGCTTCCGAAGAATGCATGGCTCGACGTGGACGTCGTGCAAGGCAGCGGACACAGGACGCAGCGGAAGCCCTCGCGACGACGGACGTCGGCGAGGCGGAGTCGCATTCCCCGACGCCCCGTATGGCGCATTAGTCCGGGCACTGCAATCGCATCGTGGTGGACGTCAGGGGCTCTTCCTCGGACGGATCAATCATCGATCTAACGTCCACCGACACCGTTCGGTTCCGGTCTCCAACGAGGAAGAGTAGGGCATGGGACATGGTGGGGCCATGAGTCCCGTGAGCCAACTCGTGTCCCATGCTCTGCCCTGCCTCGTCGACGACTGGACCAACACTCTGGGGTGACCGATCATTGTCCACGGACGCGTTCGGACGCGTCCGCGGACGTCTGAAGGGTCGGATTTACCAAGTCTCGCTGAAGATGCTCTTACGGTGGTGGAGCACCGGTCGTGGCGTGCGAGAAAGATGTCCCTGGTGGGGCAGTTCATGACGGAGAAGCGGCAGATCACGTGGAATGCGATTAGTGCATTGCTACACATGAAAAAAAAACAGTTTTTTTTTAGTGATGAAACATATTGAGATTTTGCATGTGGCGGAATATAAAAGGCAAGAAAAGAGCCAGCGTGGGCTGACGGAACTGCTGTAGTTACTAATCGTCAAGTAAGCTCCCGTTCAACGAGTTGACAAGTAAGTCGTTGTAGTATAGTGGTAAGTATTCCCGCCTGTCACGCGGGTGACCCGGGTTCGATCCCCGGCAACGGCGTTTTTTGTTGTTGTTTTTTTACGTCCAACGATGCTCTTTCTTCTCGTCGACGAATGTAAAGCGCCGGCCGTTTCCAGAACGTCATGGACAACGCCAAGGCATCATAAGCTTCTCAAGAGGTGTGTTAAAGAAAAAACTCCTCAAGAGGCACGCAGCACGTGTAATTTATTCAGGAAAAGGCAAAACATTGTACAATCCGCACTGGAAAAAAAACAATTCAAGTGTTCTTCTAGTGGAAACCATTATGTAGGGGCCTGTTGACAGACGAACACGCCACCGTGTACCCTCGACGCCGGGTGATGCACTGCAGCTCACGTCGAAGGAGTTTCGTCCGCCAGCGCGATACGCAAGATAGTCGGCGGACGCTTTTGCAGACCCGAAACCCCGCATGCCCGGGAAGGACCCCATCAGGGAGTGCGGCGGCCATGGGCTGCCCTAGGTCAATTCGCTCGCCCCTAGAGCCTCGGGATTCGCAGCTCTCAAACGAAAAATAGCGAAGAACGAGAGAAAAAACGAAGAATGTAGATGAAAAAGTAGTATAGATTGATTTGTTCAATCGACCGTCACCTCCAACATATATAAGAGCCGGCTGGACTTTCCGTATAAGCAAAGGATTCATCTAGGCTTTTCTTACAAGAAAATTACATCAATTCACGTCGAGTCCTAGTTCTAGTCCCACTCGGATTCAGCCCAAATCTGACCCAATCTTCTGTCTTGCTCCTTGCGTGGGCCGTGGAATCTGCATATGAACTCCGATAGAGACGGTCCAAACATCAATTTTGTGTGCCTCGACGAGGCCAACAATTCGTATGTTGATCACTTTTCAAAATAAAGTCATCTTGAATACTCCACGAGGTCATCTTTAACTTTGAATCGGACACGGTCACGTAGCAGACTGGACTGTCCGAGTGTTGTAGCGTCTCTGCATGCCTCATATTATCTTAGATGATAATGACCTTAAAAGAAAAGTTGACTGTTCCGATGGTGCGGACAACTTTCATTTTGAACATTTTTCCATCCGAGGTCATTTTGAACTTTCACTCGACCGGCACTTTCACTCGACCAGTACATTTCACTCGGACAACAATTTTCAATCGGACGGCAATTGCACTCGGCCAGTACTTTCACTCGACCAGTACTTTTCACTCGGACAACGATTTTCACTCGGACAACGATTTTCACTCGGACGTCAATTTCACTCGGCCGGACGGAAAACTTTTCACTCGACCGGACGGCAAACGTTTACTCGGACGGCAAACTTTCACTCGGAAGTCCCGAGTGAAACTCCAGGCTGATTTTGTTTTGCCTCTCCAGGTCGCATACGACCTCGGATTGAGAAGAATTATATATCAAAATCAGTCGCCTCGACGACGTGAAACTTTTTCGTGTTGTAAGTTTTTCCATACAAGGACGTCTTGAGGGCCAAATGACTCGCGTGACCCATCAGACATGTGTCTGATCTCTTGCGCCACATTTTGCTTTGTGGTAGGGCTGCACTTTGGTTACTCTAACTTTTGCATACGACCTTAGCTTGAGATGATTTATATATCAAAACCGATTAGCTCGACGAGACGAAGACAATCCATGTAAAACATTCCTTCATTTGAGGTTGTCTTGGAGGCGTAATAGACCAAAAAGCACTCAGAACATCTATGACAATCCAAGTGTAATTTGGCCCTCGAAATGATGCCGAATGGTGATGACCTAAACATCAAGGTTGTTTCACTCGGCAATATAAACTTTTTCGTAGAAAAAACCTTTTCATTTGAGTCCATTTTTACTACATTTTGCATCGTGCCAAAATCAGGTGTCAACACATGCCCCCTATTTTTCGGCAAAGCTAGCATGCCGAAAAATAATTTGCACTATGTTTGTTCTAAGGACGATGTCAACACTCCATTGGCCATCTATATTTCTCAGGGCGATAATTATGTATCAGCCATGTTTATGCTAAGGGCGATAATCATATATCGGCCATTGACTAATTAGGCTTCTTGCCACACACTCGGGTGGTACTTCTTCAGATATCTGCCATTGAGAGCTCGAGGTAATAATACTCCTTGTATGGATTCCACTAAATATGAATTTCTAGGAACTATTCTTGCAATCCTGAAAGGACCTTTCCAGTTTGGGACCACTTCCCGAATTTTCTATCTCTAGAACCAATCGGCAGAATCACTTTCCACACAAGATCGTCAACTTGAGAATTCTTCAACTTGACCTTTTTATTGTAGGGTTGCACTATTTTTTCTCTAACTTTTGCATACGACCTCAGCTTGAGATGATTTATATATCAAAATCGATCAGTTCGACGAGACGAAGACAATCCATGTAAAACATTCCCTCATTTGAGGTTGTCTTGGAGGCGTAATAGACCAAAAAGCACTCAGAACATCTATGCCAATCCAAGTGTAATTTGGCCCTCGAAATGATGCCGAATGGTGATGACCTAAACATCAAGGTTGTTTCACTCGGCAATATGAACTTTCTCGTAGAAAAAACCTTTTTGTTTGAGTCCATTTTTACTACATTTTGCATTGTGCCAAAATCAGGTGTCAACACATGCCCCCCTATTTTTCGGTAAAGCTAGCATGCCGAAAAATAATTTGCACTATGTTTGTTCTAAGGACGATGTCAACACTCCATCGGCCATCTATATTTCTCAGGGCGATAATTATGTATCGGCCATGTTTATGCTAAGGGCGATAATCATATATCGGCCATTGCCTAATTAGGCTTCTAGCCACACACTCGGGTGGTACTTCTTCAGATATCTGCCATTGAGAGCTCGAGGTAATAATACTCCTTGTATGGATTCCACTAAATATGAATTTCTAGGAACTATTCTTGCAATCTTGAAAGGACCCTCCCAGTTTGGAGACCACTTCCCAATTTTTCTATCTCTAGAACCAATCGGCAGAATCACTTTCCGCACAAGATCACCAACTTGAAAATTCTTCAACTTGGCCTTTTTATTGTAAGCTCTTGCTACCTTCAATTTGTCCTTCTCTATGGCCTTTAATGCAGCCAAACGTTTATCAGCAATCTCATCAGTATTGTCCATCATCAAATCATAAAAGTCCACTGCCGATAAATCATTTTGTTTGGCTATTCTCAAAGCACTCAAATTTACCTCCACTGGTAAAACAGCCTCTTGACCGTATACTAGCTCATAATGAGTTACCTTTGTAGTACCATGCCTTGAGATCCTATGTGCCCATAAAGCCTCAGACAACAACTCATGCCATTTTCTTGGATTATCCTCAATCTTCTTCTTGATGAGCTTAATCAATATTTTGTTGCTAGACTCAGCTTGTCCATTAACTTGGGCATAATACCGATGAATTGAGCAACTTTATGTTGTATAATTCGGCAAATTCTCTAACTTGATGTGACATGAAAGATGAACCTTGATCCGTAGTTAATGTCTGAGGAATGCCGAATCTATGAATAATGTGTTCGGTTATGAATTGAATTACCTCCATATGTGTCATGTTCTTGAGAGGTACTGCTTTAGACCATTTAGTGAAATAATCGGTTGCCACCAACATGAACCGATGTCCCTTTGAAGAAGATGGATGAATTTGTCCAATGAAGTCTAAACCCCATCCTCTAAAAGGCCACGACTTGATAATAGGATGTAACATAGCAGCAGGAGCCAACTGAATATCACCAAATTTTTGACAGGCTTCACACCCTTTATAATACTTGAAGCAATCATTGATCATAGTCGGCCAATAAAATTCAGCACGTCGTAAGAGCCATTTCATTTTGGGTGCCGACTGATGAGTACCACAAATGCCTTCATGTACCTCTCCCATAGCAACTCTTGCTTGGTCTTCGTCCAAACACTTCAAAAGAACATCTTCAACCGTTCGGCGATAAAGACCATCATCTCTCATTGTATATTTGAAAGCCATACGCCGAACAGCCCTGCCCACCCTTTCACTCGGATTACACAAGTAATCAATAATGGGCTTCCTCCAGTAATGATTTTCAAATGTACTAGATTTATTGTTAGTGGCCAAATCAGTGGGCTCTAGCTCGGCCTTTCTCATATTAGCAGGACAAGACATCGGCTTCTGAGAAATATGAAACATGCCATGATCAACATGATAGCCGGATGATTGTTGTGCTAACTCATTTGCTCTCCAATTATCATGTCTAGATATATGAGCAATGCTAAAATAATCCAAAGTATAAATCGTATCTAGACACTTATCAAGATAAACATTAAGTGATTCGTCTAAACATTGAAAGACTTTGGACACTTGCTGCACTACTAATAACGAATCACCAAAAGCCTCAACATGTGTAGCACCTATAGCGAGCAACATCTCTAAACCGAACAACAATGCTTCATATTCGGCTTGATTATTTGTGCAAAAATATTCCAGTCGGCATGAGGCTTCAAAAACAGCACCATGAGGAGATATATAAACAATACGAACACCTTGGCCATTGCTACAAACTGAACCATCAAAATATAACCTCCATGATACTAACGATATAAGGTTTATATCAACATCATGCTTGTCATTAATCTGATGCTCAATAATAAAATTAGCAACAATTTGGCCTTTCATGGATTTTAGAGATTCATAAGCCAAATCATACTCAATTAAAGCATAAGCCCACTTGCCAATTCTACCACTAAGAATTGGTCTATGCAACATGTACTTAATGACATCGGTTTGACAAGCTACTATGCAGGCACTCGACACTAGGTAATGTCTCAGTTTTGTGCAAGCATAATATAAACAGAGGCATAATTTTTCAATAAATGTATACCTTGTCTCGGCGTCCAATAAGCGTCGACTTAGATATGTAATAGTATGTTCTCTTCCTTCGGCTTCTTGAGTCAATACAACACCAATAACACCTTCCCCCACCGCAATGTAAAGCTTAAAGGGCTCTCTATGTTTGGGTGCTTTCATCACTGGAGGAGTGCTCAAATAAGTCTTGATCATGTCGAATGTTTCTTGCTGTTTTGCCCCCCAAGTAAAATCAGCATCATTCTTTAACCGAAGGATAGGAGTAAATTCATCAACCTTCCCTGGCAAATTAGCTATGAACCTTCTCAAATAATTGACCTTGCCAAGGAATTTTTGCATATCTCTCTTGCATGTTGGAGCCTCCACTTTTTGTATAGCTTCTATCTTTTTGGGATCAATTTCTATGCCATTCTCATGAATAATGAAACCCAAAAACTTCTCGGCCGATACACCGAATGCACACTTCAAAGGATTCATCTTCAGTCCATATTTTTTCATCCTTTCAAAGGCCAAACGCAAATCGGCTAGATGAGATTCAAAAGTATTCGATTTGACAACAATATCATCAATAAGAACCTCAAGTATAACACCGAGTAAATCATGAAAGATTAAATTCATAGCCCTCTGATACGTGGTGCCAGCATTCTTTAACCCAAAGGTCATCACTGTCCACTCAAATAAACCAAGGAATCCGGAGCATCGAAAAGCCGTTTTGGACATGTCCTCTTCGGCCATGAAAATCTGGTTATACCCCGCATTGCCATCAAGAAAGCTAATGACCTTATGTCCAGAAGCATCATTAAAAAAGCATATCAGCTATGGGCATGGGATACTCATCTTTGGGCGTAGCTCTATTCAAATCTCTGAAATCAATGCACACCCTTATCTTGCCAGAGCCCTTCTTCTCTACTGGCACAATGTTGGAAATCCACTCGGCATACCTGCAAGGTCTAATAAAATTAGCTTTAAGTAAACGACCGATCTCTTCTTTGATCCGGTCATATGTTTTTTGGATTAAACTTCCTGGCCGATTGCTTATGGGGTCTAAAACCAGCCTTTATAGGTAACCGATGCTCTACTAACTCTCGGCTTAAACGGGGCATCTCATGATACTCCCATGCAAAGCAGCAAACATATTCTTTCAACAACTTGATCAACCTATCTTTATGATCAGCTCTTAAGTTTTCACTTACAAACGTCGGCCTAGGAACTGAACCATCCCCTATATCTATTTCTTCTAATGGATCTGCCGATTGAAAACCCTGTCCTAATTTATCCATGTCATCCAACTCCTCTACAGATTCATACATATCATTCTCACTAGACCAATATTTTGCAAGACATTTCTGCAACCACTCGGAATTAGAATCCATTTAAACATATCATACCTTGGAGCCGATTGCCACTAATCGGCTTTAAAGAGACGGGCACAAAGCCTTCGTTGCGCTAAGAAAATCAAACTCTGTCAAGTCGTGTTGGGATGTTGCCAATCCACCGATGCATCGTCCAAAGCAACACAAGCCGAATTATCCGCATGAATGACTTCCACCTCATCATCAACCCACTAGATCAAAAACTGGTGCATGGTAGATGGTACGCACTAGTTTGCATGAACCCAATCACGGCCTAGTATGACGTTGTAGTTACCTTGCACCTCAGTGACAAAGAATGCAGTAGCCAAAGTTTTGCTCCTGACTATAAGCTCCAAATACATCACACCTTTGGCTTTAGTTTTCTCTTTGCCTTCAAACCCATTAAGCACCATATTGGTCTTGATTAATTCATCGTCAGGTAAACCCAATTTCTTGAAGACCGAATAGGGCAAGAGATTCACCACAGCACCACCATCAACAAGCATCCTAGTGAGTGGTGATCCATTGATATGACCTCTGAGGTACAATGGTATCAAGTGTGTCACTGGTTCTTTTGGCTTCTCGAATATCGCATTTCTGGGGCCAAAATCCAGCTGAGCCACTTCCCCTTCTTCATCTGTAGCATGGAATTCAGTGGGTAAGTAATACACCATATTGATATCCATACCTTCACTAACCAGTGTAGACTCATAGTCCAACAGATCGTCTTCCGCTTCGTGTGCGTCCACTAAATCTGAATTCTGTCCGAGTGAAAGAGAAGTAATAGGCTACTGAGACGATGTCATAGCTACATCGTCCTCTTTTGGTGGTGTAATTTCTATTGTGATAGATGTAGAAGCCACTATGTCTTGCATTGGTTTAGGCTTCCACACTTGCTTCGCTGGTATCATGGGCCGAGTGACATTGAACAACTCGTCCCTTTGCTTCTCAGCCTCTTGTTCTACCATCTCTTGATTCCTCAACCTCTGTAATTTCCTCTTTTGTGTCTTTGTTAACCATGGATGACACCACCTTGGTCGAGTGTATTTAGGATCGATTGGCCTCACTTGGCTGGTACTTGTTTCATGCCCATTGGTCGAGTGCTTTGGCGCTCAGTTGGGTTACTACGCACAGTCGGCTGTTGCGTGGTGAACGTTTGAGCGCCCAAGAAGAATGAGTCAGCATTGATATTTTCCTTGCCTTTTCCTGACTCCACTGCTGCAACACTTTGCAACTTGACCCGCCACTCTTGTCGACTTTTATGTCCTACGAAGTTTTGACTCAGGCGCACCTTTTTACTCGGATGAAATCCACTTGGACGTTCGACTGAGTAGAATCCACTCGGACGTATTCTTTCATTCAGATAACTTCCACCTAGGTGCATTCTTACACTCGGATAGTTTTCACTCGGAGGTATATTTTGACCAACCGAGTAATGGACACCCTTGTTCAGTTGGCTTTCATACGAGCATCCAAGTCGATCCCAAACAGGTTCTCGTTGTTGTTGTGGAAACGACTGTTGGGGAACATAGTAACAATTCAAAAAATTCCTACGTGTCACCCGGATCAATCTAGGAGATGCTAGCAACGAGAAAAGGGGTAGAGCATCTTCATACCTTTGAAGATCGCTAAGCGGAAGCATTACTAGAATGCGGTTGATGGAATCGTACTCGTAGCGATTCAGATCGCGGTGGATTCCGATCTAAGCACCGAACAACGGCGCCTCCGCGTTCAACACACGTGCAACCCGGTGACGTCGCCTATGCCTTGATCCAGTAAGGAGGAAGGAGAGATTGAGGGAGTGCTCCGGCAGCACGACGACATGGTGACGGTGGAGCTGCGTGGTACTCCGGCAGGGCTTCACCAAGCGCTACGGAGGACGAGGAGGAGGAGGGGTAGGGCTGCGCCGAGGGAGATAGATGTGCTCCAACAGCCCCAAGGGCTCCACTATTTATAGGAGGAGGAGGAGGGGGGCACACCCCCTAGGGTTCCCACCCTAGGGCGGCGGCCAGCCCTAGATGGCCCTTGGGGTCGGCGGCCAAGAGAGGGGAGAGGGGGGAGGCGCCCTAGGGTGGGCCTAGGGCCCATTTGCGCTAGGGTTTGCCCCCCCCCCTTGCTCCTTTGCTGCGCCTTGGGCCTGGTGGGAGGCGCACCAGCCCACCCAGGGGCTGGTTCCCTCCCACTTTCGGCCCATGCAGGCCTCTGGTGCCGGTGGCCCCTCACGTGGACCCCGGAACCCTTCCGATGGTCCCGATACGTTATCGGTGATGCCCGAAACACTTTTGGCGACCAAATCCTCACTTCCTATATATGAAACTTTACCTCCGAACCATTCCGGCGCTCCTCGTGATGTCCGGGATCTCATCCGGACTCCGAACAACCTTAGGTAACCATATACACTATTCCCATATAACCCTAGCGTCATCGAACCTTAAGTGTGTAGACCCTATGGGTTCGGGAAGCATGCAGACATGATCGAGACACCTCTCCGGCCAATAACCAATAGCGGGATCTGGATACCCATATTGGCTCCCACATGTTCCACGATGATCTCATCGGATGAACCACGATGTCGGGGATTCAATTAATCCCGTATACAATTCCCTTTGTCCATCGGTATGTTACTTGCCCGAGATTCGATCGTCGGTATCCCTATACCTTGTTCAATCTCGTTACCGGAAAGTCTGTTTACTCGTTCCGTAACACATGATCCCATGACTAACTCCTTAGTCACATTGAGCTCATTATGATAATGTATTACCGAGTGGGCCCAGAGATACCTCTCCGTCACACGGAGTGACAAATCCCAGTCTCGATTCGTGCCAACCCAACAGACACTTTCGGAGATACCTATAGTGCATCTTTATAGTCACCCAGTTATGTTGTGATGTTTGATACACCCAAAGCATTCCTACGATATCCGGGAGTTTCACTATCTCATGGTCTAAGGAAACGATACTTGACATTAGAAAAGTTGTAGCATACGAACTACACGATCTTGTGTCATGCTTAGGATTGGGTCTTGTCCATCACATCATTCTCCTAATGATGTGATCCCGTTATCAACGACATCCAATGTCCATGGTCATGAAACCATGACCATCTATTGATCAACAAGCTAGCCAACTAGAGGCTCACTAGTGACATGTTGTGGTCTATGTATTCACACATGTATTATGGTTTCCGGTTAATACAATTATAGCATGAACAATAGATAATTATCATGAACAAGGAAATATAATAATAATCACTTTATTATTGCCTCTAGGGCATATTTCCAACAGTCTCCCACTTGCACTAGAGTCAATAATCTAGTTACATTGTGATGTAGCGAACACCCATAGAGTTCTGGTGTTGATCATGTTCTGCTCGTGAGAGAGGTTTAGTCAACGGATCTACGACATTCAAATCCGTATGTACTTTACAAATGTCTATATCTCCATCCTGGACATATCCACGAATGGAGTTGAAGCGGCGCTTGATGTGTCTTGTCTTCTTGTGAAACCTGGGCTCCTTGGCAAGGGCAATAGCTCTAGTGTTGTCACAGAATAGAGTCATCGGGCCCGACGCATTGGGAATCACTCCTAGGTCGGTGATGAACTCCTTCATCCAGACTCCTTCCTATGCTGCTTCCGAAGCAGCTATGTACTCCGCTTCACATGTAGATGCCGCCATGATGCTTTGCTTGCTGCTGCACCAGCTGACTGTCCCTCCGTTCAAAATATACACGTATCCGGTTTGTGACTTGGAGTCATCTGGATCTATGTCGAAGCTAGCATCGACGTAACCCTTTACGACGAGCTCTTCAGCACCTTCATATACGAGAAACATGTCCTTGGTCCTTTTCAGGTACTTCAGGATATTCTTGAATGATGTCCAATGTTCCGCTCTGGGATCACTTTGGTACCTCCCTACCAAACTTATGGCAAGGTTCACATCAGGTCTGGTACACAGCATGACATACATAATAGAGCCTATGGCTAAAGCATAGGGGATGACACTCATCTTTTCTATATCCTCTGTCATGGTCAGGCATTGAGTCGTACTCAATATCACACCCTGTAACACAGGCAAGAACCCCTTCTTGGACTGATCCATATTGAACTTCCTCAATATCTTTTCAAGGTATGTGCTTTGTGAAATACCTATGAGGCGTCTCGATCTATCTCTATAGATCTTGATGCTTAATATGTAAGCAGCTTTTCCAAGGTCCTAGATTGAAAAACACTTATTCAAGTAGGCCTTTATGCTTTCCAAAAGTTCTATATCATTTCCCATCAACAATATGTCATCCACATATAATATGAGAAATGCTACAGATCTCCCAATCACTTTCTTGTAAATACAGGGTTCTTCATAAACCTGTATAAATCCAAACGCTTTAATCACCTCATTAAAGTGAATGTTCCAACTTCGAGAAGCTTGCACCAGCCCATAGATGGAGCGCTGAAGCTTGCATACTTTGTTAGCATCCTTAGGATCGACAAAACCTTCCGGCTACATCATATATAGTTCTTCCTTAAGGAAACCATTAAGGAATGTCGTTCTGACATCCAATTGCCAGATCTCATCATCATAAAATGCGGTAATTGCTAACATGATTCAGACGGACTTCAGCATTGCTATGGGTGAGAAAGTCTCATCGTAGTCAACTCCTTGAACTTGTAGATAACCCTTAGTGACAAGCCGAGCCTTATAGACGGTCACATTACCATCCGCATCGGTCTTCTTCTTAAAGACCCATTTATTTTCTATGAATCGCCGATCATCCGGCAAGTCCACCAAAGTCCATACTTTGTTCTCATACATGGATCCTATCTTGGATTTCATGGCTTCAAGCCATTTGTTGGAATCCGGGCCCGCCATCGCTTCTTCATAGTTCGAAGGTTCACCGTTGTCCAAAAATATGATCTCCAGGACAGGGTTGCCGTACCACTCTGGTGCGGAACGTGTCCTTGTGGACCTTCGAGGTTCAATAGCAACTTGATCTGAAGTTTCATGATCATCATCATTAACTTCCTCTCCAGGCGGTGCAGGCTCCACAGAAACAACTTCTTGTGCTGTGCTACTCTTCGGTTCGAGTGGAGGTACAATTACCTCATCAAGTTCTATTTTCCTCCCACTTACTTCTTTCGAGAGAAACTCTTTCTCTAGAAAGGATCCATTCTTGGCAACAAAGACTTTGCCTTCGGATCTGAGGTAGAAGGTATACCCAACAGTTTCTTTGGGGTATCCTATGAAGACGCATTTTTCCACCTTGGGTTCGAGCTTCTCAGGTTGAAGTTTCTTCACATAAGCATCTCATCCCCAAACTTTCAAAAACGACAGCTTAGGTTTCTTTCCAAACCATAATTCATACGGTGTCGTCTCAACGGACTTAGACGGTGCCCTATTTAAAGTGAATGTGGCAGTCTCTAATGCATATCCCCAAAATGATAGCGGTAAGTCGGTAAGAGACATCATAGATCGCACCATATCCAGTAGAGTGTTGGGGAACGTTGCACGGGAAACAAAACTTTTCCTACGCACACGAAGATCTATCCATGGTGATGAGCATCTACGAGAGGGAGAGTGGATCTACATACCCTTGTAGATCGCTAAGCGGGAAGCGTTAAGAAACGCGGTTGGTGTAGTCGAACGTCTTCGCGATCCAAATCGCCGTGCGTCCCGTGATCCAATCACGATCCGTCCTGCGATCCAATCACGATCCGTCCTGCGATCCGATCATGATCCGTCCCACAAACTTGATCACGATCTGTCTCACGAACTTGATCACGATCCTTCCGATCTAGCACCGAACGGACGGCACCTCCGCGTTTAGCACACGTACAGCTTGATGACGATCTCCACCGTCTTGATCCAGCAAGAAGGAGTGGAGAGGAAGAAGAGTTCTCCGGCAGCCTGACGGCGCTCCGGCGATGGTGGTGGAGCAATTCCGGCAGGGCTTCGCCTAAGCACTGCAGAAAACCGATCTAGAGGAGAAACTATGCACTGGAGGAACGGGTAGCACGTGGCTGAAAATCTAGTGCAAAAACCCTCAATACCACCAGTATATATAGGAGGAGAGGAGGAGAGGAGGCATCTTGGCCTCCAAGCCTCCTAGGCTTCGGCCGAACTAGGAGAGGAGGAGTCCACCTCCTCCACTCCTAGTAGGATTAGGATTCATCCTTTTTTTTCCTTTTTTCCTTTTTCCACTTTTTTCCTTTTGGGTTTTCTTCTCCAGCCACATGGGCCTTGTGTGGGAGTTTCCACCAGCCCACTAAGGGCTGATATTCACTCTCCCACAGCCCATGAAGACTCTTGGGTCGAAATACCCCTCTCGGAGGTCTCCCGGTACACTACCGGCACTCCCGGTACACTACCGATAAGCCCGAAACTTTTCCGGCGACCAAAACAAGACTTCCTATATATGAATCTTTACCTCCACACCATTCCGGAGCTCCTCGTGACGTCCAGGATCTCATCCGGGACTCCGAACAAACTTCGGTCACCACCATACACAACTCTATACTACCGAAACGTCACCAAACCTTAAGTGTGTAGACCCTGCGGGTTCGAGAACTATGTAGACATGACCGAGACACCTCTACGGTCAATAACCAATGGCGGGACCTGGATGTCCATATTGGTTCCTACATATTCTATGAAGATCTTTATCGGTCCAACCTCTATGTCAAGGATTCAGTTAATCCCGTATGATGTTCCCTTTGTTCTTCGGTATGTTACTTGCCCGAGATTCGATCGTCGGTATCTCCATACCTAGTTCAACCTCGTTACTGGCAAGTCTCTTTACTCGTTCCGTAATACAAGATCCCGTGACCAACACTTAGTCACATTGCTTTCAAGGCTTATTGTGATGTTGTATTACCGAGTGGGCCCTGAGATACCTCTCCGTCACACGGAGTAACAAATCCCAGTCTTGATCCATGCCAACTCAACAGACACCCTCGGAGACACCTGTAGAGCACCTTTATAGTCACCTAGTTACGTTGCGATGTTTGATACACACAAGGTACTCCTCCGATATCTGTGATTTGCATGATCTCATGGTCATAGGAACATATACTTGACATGCAGAAAACAGTAGCAATAAACTGACACGATCATAAGCTACGTTTGTAGTTTGGGTCTTGTCCATCACATCATTCTTCTAATGATGTGATCCCGTTATCAAATGACATCTCATGTCCATGGCTAGGAAACCTTAACCATCTTTCAATCAACGAGCTAGTTCACTAGAGGCATACTAGGGACATTGTGTTTGTCTATGTATCCACACATGTATCCATGTTTCCAATTAATACAATTATAGCATGGATAATAAACAATTATCATGAACAAGGAAATACAATAATAAACACTTTATTTATTGCCTCTAGGGCATATTTCCAACAGTCTCCCACTTGCACTAGAGTCAATAATCTAGTTCACATCACTATGTGATTTACATTGTAATGAATCGAACACCCATGCAGTTCTGGTGTTGATCATGTTTAGCCCTTGGAAGAGGTTTAGTCAACGGGTCTGCAACATTCAAATCTGTGTGCACTTTGCAAATATTTATGTCTTTCTCCAAGATGTAATCACGGATGGAGTTGAAGCGTCGCTTTATGTGTTTGGTCCTCTTGTCAAACCTTGGTTCCTTGGCCAGAGCAATGGCACCAGTGTTGTCACAGAACAGGTTCATTGGATTCAGTGCACTGGGCACTACTCCAAGATCTGTCATGAACTGCTTCATCCAGACACCTTCCTTCGCCGCCTCCGAGGCTGCGATGTATTCCGCTTCGCACGTAGAATCAACTACCACGCTTTGCTTGGAACTGCACCAGCTTACCGCTCCCCCGTTAAGAATAAATATGTATCCGGTTTGTGACTTAGAGTCGTCTGGATCAGTGTCAAAGCTTGCATCGACGTAACCCTTTACGACAAGCTCTTCATCACCTCCATAAACGAGAAACATTTCCTTAGTCCTTTTCAGGTACTTAAGGATATTCTTGACCGCTTGCCAGTGCTCCATTCCAGGATCACTTTGAAACCTTCCGGCCATACTTATGGCAAGGCTGACATCGGGTCTTGTGCACAACATTGCATACATGATAGAGCCTATGGCTGAAGCATAGGGGATGACACTCATCTTTTCTCTATCTTCTGCAGTTACTGGGCATTGAGTCTTACTCAACTTCACATCTTGTAATACAGGCAAGAACCCCTTCTTGGACTGTTCCATTTTGAACTTCTTCAAAACTTTATCAAGGTATGTGCTGTGTGAAAGTGCTATTAAGCGTCTCGATCTATCTCTATAGATCTTAATGCCTAATATGAAAGCAGCTTCTCCTAGGTCCTTCATTGAAAAACTCTTGTTCAAATTCCTTCACGCTTTCCAGCACTTCTATATTGTTTCCAATCAGCAATATGTCATCCACATATAATACTAGAAACGCTATAGAGCTCCCACTCACTTTCTTGTAAATACAAGCTTCTCCGTAAACTTGTATAAACTCAAACGCTTTGATCACCTCATCAAAGCGCTTATTCCAACTCCGAGATGCTTGCACCAGTCCATAAATGGATCGCTGTAGTTTGCAAACTTTGTCAGCATTCTCTGGATCGACAAAACCTCCGGGTTGCATCATATACAACTCTTCCTCAAGGAAACCGTTGAGGAATGTTGTTTTTACATCCATCTGCCAAATTTCATAGTCGAAATAGGCAGCTATTGCTAACATGATTCTAACAGACTTAAGCATCGCTACGGGTGAGAAAGTCTCATCGTAGTCAACTCCTTGAACTTGTTAAAAACCCTTTGCCACAAGTCGAGCTTTATAGACGGTGACATTACCGTCTGCGTCTGTTTTCTTCTTAAAGATCCATTTGTTCTGAATGGCCTTTCGCCCTTCAGGTAATACTTCCAAAGTCCATACTTTGTTTTCATACATGGATCCCATCTCGGATTTCATGGCCTCTAACCATTTCTTGGAATCCGGGCCCATCACTGCTCCTCCATAGCTCGTAGGTTCATTGTTGTCCAACAACATGACCTCCAAGATAGGGTTGCCGTACCACTCAGGGGTAGTACGCGGCCTTGTCGACCTACGAGATTCAACAGCTGCTTGATCCGAAGCTTCATGATCATCATCATTAACTTCCTCTTCTACCATCGTAGGTTCCACAGAAACATCTTTCTGCGCTGCGCTACTTTCTGGTTGAAGTAAAGGTTCAATAACCTCATCAAGCTCTATTTTCCTCCCACTCAATTCTTTCGAGAGAAACTCTTTCTCAAGAAATGTTCCGTTTTTAGCGACAAACACTTTGCCTTCGGATCTGAGATAGAAAGTATACCCGACTGCCTCTTTCGGGTATCCTATGAAGACGCATTTCTCCGCTTTGGGTTCCAGCTTTTCAGGCTGAAGCTTTTTGACATAAGCATCACATCCCCAAACTTTAAGAAACGACAACTTTGGCTTCTTGCCAAACCACAGTTCATATGGCGTCGTCTCAACGGATTTTGATGGTGCCCTATTTAAAGTGAATGCAGCTGTCTCTAATGCATAACCCCAAAACGATAGTGGCAAGTCAGCAAGAGACATCATAGAACGCACCATATCTAATAAGGTTCGATTATGACGTTCGGACACACCATTACGTTGTGGTGTTCCGGGCGGTGTCAACTGTGAAACAATTCCACATTGTCTTAAGTGACTGCCAAACTCATAACTCAGATATTCACCTCCTCGATCAGATCGTAGGAACTTAATCTTCTTGTTACGAAACTTCACTCTGAAATTGCTTGAACTTTTCAAACGTTTCAGACTTGTGTTTCATTAAGTAAATATACCCATATCTACTTAAGTCATTAGTGAAGGTGAGAAAATAACGATATCCACCACGCGCTGTAACATTCATGGGACCGCACACATCAGTGTGTATGATTTCCAATAAGTCACTTGCCCATTCCATTGTTCTAGAGAACGGCGTTTTAGTCATCTTGCCCATGAGGCATGGTTCACATGTGTCAAGTGATTCAAAATCAAGTGACTCCAAAAGTCCATCAGCATGGAGCTTCCTCATGCGTTTTACACCAATATGACCTAAACGGCAGTGCCACAAGAAAGTGGTACCATCATTATCAATTCTACATCTTTTGGCATCAATGTTATGAACATGTGTGTCATCACTATCAAGATTCAATATGAATAAACCCCTAACATTGGGTGCATGACCATAAAATATATTACTCATATAAATAGAACAACCTTTATTCTCTGATTTAAATGAGTAACCGTCTCACAATAAACAAGATCCAGATATAATGTTCATGCTTAACGCAGGCACTAAATAACAATTATTTAGTTTCATCACTAATCCCGATGGTAATCGAAGAGAGAGCGTGCCGACGGCGATCACATCAACCTTGGAACCATTTCCCACGCGCATCGTCACTTCGTCCTTTGCTAGCCTTCGTTTATTCTGTAGTTCCTGCTTTGAGTTGCAAATGTGAGCAACCGAACCGGTATCAAATACCCAGGCACTACTACGAGAGCTAGTAAGGTACACATCAATATCATGTATATCATATATACCTTGTTTGTCGTTGGCCGCCTTCTTGTCAGCCAGGTACTTGGGGTAGTTCCGCTTCCAGTGACCAGTTCCTTTGCAATGAAATCACTCAGTTTCTGGCTTGGGTCTATGCTTGGGCTTCTTTGCAGGAGTAGCAACTGCTTTGCCATCCTTCTTGGTTTTACCCTTCTTGCCCTTGCCCTTGACTTTGCCATTTTTCTTGAAACTAGTGGTTTTATTGACCATCAACACTTGATGTTCTTTCTGGATTTCAGATTCAGCGACTTTTAGCATCGCAAACAGCACGGCGACTGACTTGTTCATCCCGTGCATGTTATAGTTCATCACAAAGCTCTTGTAACTAGGTGGCAATGATTGAAGAACTCTGTCAGTGATCGCCTCTGGCGGAAGGGCAATTCCCAACTCCGCTAGACGAGTTGAATACCCAGACATTCTGAGTATATCTTCAATGATAGACCCGTTCTCCTCCATCTTGCAAGCATAGAACTTATCGGAGGTTTCATACCTCTCGATCCGGACGTTCTTCTGAAAGATAAACTTCAACTCCTGGAACATCTCATATGCTCCATGACGTTCAAAACGTCTTTGAAGTCCCGGTTCTAAGCCATACAATATTGCACACTGAACTATTGAGTAATCTCCAGTACGTGCCTCCCAAGCATTCTTAACGTCTTCGGAGGTCATGTCTTCTGGTTGGTCACCAAGCGGTGCATCAAGGACATATGATTTCTGGGAAGCCGTGAGGATAATCCTCAGATTACGGGCCCAGTCAACAAAGTTACTTCCATCATCTTTCAGTTTAGCTTTCTCTAGGAATGCATTAAAATTCAGGGGTGCTACTGCGCGAGCCATTGATCTACAACATAAATATGCAAAGTTCACTTAGACTATTGTTCAAGATAATGAGTTTAGTTAATCAAATTACTAAAGCTCCCACTCAAATTGACATCCCTCAGGTCATCTAAGTGTCACATGATCCAAATCCACCAACTCAAGTCCGATCATCACGTGAGTTGAGGTGGCTTCAATGGTGAACATCATTATGTTGATCATATCTACTATATGACTCATGTTCGACCTTTCGGTCTCTTCTGTTCCGAGACCATGTCTATACATGCTAGGCTCGTCAAGTTTAACCCGAGTGTTCTACGCGTACAACACTGGCTTCCACCCGTTGTATGTGAACGTAGAGTCTATCACACCCGATCATCACGTGGTGTCTCAACACGACGAACTTTCGCAACGGTGCACACTCGGGGAGAACACAATTTTATCTTGAAATTAAGTGAGGGATCACCTTATAATGCTACCGTCGTACTAGGCATAACAAGGTGCATAAAAGGATTAACATCACATGCAATTCATAAGTGACATGATATGGCCATGAACTTGTGCTTTAGACCTCCATCTTGAAAGCACCGGCATGATCTTCATCATCACCGGCACGACACCATGATCTCCATCATCTTGATCTCCATCAACGTGTCGCCATCGAGGTTGTCACGCCCTGCATGCTTCTACTACTATTGCTACCGTTTAGCGATAAAGTAAAGCATTACATAGCGCTTAATGATTGACACGCAGGTCATACAATAATTAAAGACAACCCTATGGCTCCTGCCGGTTGTTGTACTCATCGACATGCAAGTCGTGACATTCTATACATCACATGATCATCTCATACATCACATATATCACATCATGTAATTGGCCATATCACATCACAACATACCCTACAAAAACAAGTTAGACGTCCTCTAATTGTTGTTGCATGTTTTACGTGGCTGCTATGGGTTTCTAGCAAGAACGATTCTCACCTACGCATAGACCACAACGATGATACATAATTTGCTTTTCAACCTTCTCAAGGACCGCCTTTGTCGAATTCGATCCAACTAAAGTGAGAGAAACTGCCACCCGCAAGCCATCTAGGCAACAAGTTGCGTCGAGGGAACCAGTCTCTCATAAGCGTACGAGTAATGTTGATCCGGGCCGCTTCATCTCACAATACCGCTGAACCAAAATCCGACCAAGGGAGGAAGCAATCTAAGCATCAACGCCCACAAACCTTTTGTGTTCTACTCGAGATCTCATCTACACATAGACCTAGCTCATGATGCCACTGTTGGGGAACATTGCATGGGAAACAAAAAATTTCCTACGCACACGAAGATCTATCCATGGTGATGAGCATCTATGAGAGGGAGAGTGGATCTACATACCCTTGTAGATCGCTAAGCGGGAAGCGTTAAGAAACGCGATTGGTGTAGTCGAACGTCTTCGCGATCCAAATCACCGCGCGTCCCGCGATCCAATCACGATCCGTCCTGCGATCCAATCACGATCCGTCCCGTGATCCGATCACGATTTGTCCCACGAACTTGATCACGATCCGTCTCACGAACTTGATCACGATCCTTCTGATCTAGCACCGAACGGACGGCACCTCCGCGTTCAGCACACGTATAGCTTGATGACGATCTCCACCATCTTGATCCAGCAAGAAGGAGTGGAGAGGAAGAAGAGTTCTCCGGCAGCCTGACGGCGCTCCGGCGACAGTGGTGGAGCAATTCCGGCAGGGCTTCGCCTAAGCGCTGCAGAAAACCGATCTAGAGGAGAAACTATGCACTGGAGGAACGGGTAGCACGTGGCTGAAAATCTAGTGCAAAAACCCTCAATACCACCAGTATATATAGGAGGAGAGGAGGAGAGGAGGCAGCTTGGCCTCCAAGCCTCCTAGGCTTCGGCCGAACTAGGAGAGGAGGAGTCCACCTCCTCCACTCCTAGTAGGATTAGGATTCATCCTTTTTTTCCCTTTTGCCTTTTTCCACCTTTTTCCTTTTGGGTTTTCTTCTCCAGCCACATGGGCCTTGTGTGGGAGTTTCCACCAGCCCACTAAGGGCTGATATTCACTCTCCCACAGCCCATGAAGACTCTTGGGTCGAAATACCCCTCCCGGTGGTCTCCCGGTACACTACCGGCACTCTCGGTACACTACCGATAAGCCCGGAACTTTTCCGGCGACCAAAACAGGACTTCCTATATATGAATCTTTACCTCCAGACCATTCCGGAGCTCCTCGTGACGTCCAGGATCTCATCCAGGACTCCGAACAAACTTCGGTCACCACCATATACAACTCTATACTACCGAAACGTCACCAAACCTTAAGTGTGTAGACCCTGCGGGTTCGAGAACTATGTAGACATGACCGAGACACCTCTACGGTCAATCACCAATGGCGGGACCTGGATGTCCATATTGGTTCCTACATATTATATGAAGATCTTTATCGGTCCAACCTCTATGTCAAGGATTCAGTTAATCCCGTATGATGTTCCCTTTGTTCTTCGGTATGTTACTTGCCCGAGATTCGATCGTCGGTATCTCCATACCTAGTTCAACCTCGTTACTGGCAAGTCTCTTTACTCGTTCTGTAATACAAGATCCCGTGACCAACACTTAGTCACATTGCTTGCAAGGCTTATTGTGATGTTGTATTACCGAGTGGGCCCTGAGATACCTCTCCGTCACACGGAGTAACAAATCCCAGTCTTGATCCATGCCAACTCAACAGACACCCTCGGAGACACCTGTAGAGCACCTTTATAGTCACCCAGTTACGTTGCGACGTTTGATACATACAAGGTAATCCTCCGATATCTGTGAGTTGCATGATCTCATGGTCATAGGAACATATACTTGACATGCAGAAAATAGTAGCAATAAACTGACACGATCATAAGCTACGTTTGTAGTTTGGGTCTTGTCCATCACATCATTCT
This sequence comes from Hordeum marinum, assembly GCA_022496015.1. Taxonomy (NCBI): domain Eukaryota; kingdom Viridiplantae; phylum Streptophyta; class Magnoliopsida; order Poales; family Poaceae; genus Hordeum; species Hordeum marinum. The sequence continues at coordinate 406,132,563 of CM039672.1, read as the reverse complement.
TCTAGTGATGTGATCCCGTTATCAAATGACATCTCATGTCCATGGCTAGGAAACCTTAACCATCTTTCAATCAACAAGCTAGTTCACTAGAGGCATACTAGGGACATTGTGTTTGTCTATGTATCCACACATGTATCCATGTTTCCAATTAATACAATTATAGCAAGGATAATAAACAATTACCATGAACAAGGAAATACAATAATAAACACTTTATCTATTGCCTCTAGGGCATATTTCCAACATAGAGTGCGATTACGACATTCAGACACACCATTTCGCTGAGGTATGCCAGGCGGCGTGAGTTGTGAAACAATTCCACATTTCCTTAGGTGCATGCCAAACTCATGACTCAAATATTCTCCGCCATGATCAGATCGTAGGCACTTTATTTTCCTGTCATGTTGATTCTCTACCTCACTTTGAAGTTCCTTGAACTTTTCAAAGGTTTCAGACTTGTGTTTCATTAAGTAGACATACCCATATCTGCTTAAGTCATGAGTGAGGGTGAGAACATAACGGTAGCCACTACGAGCCTCAATGCTCATTGGACCGCATACATCGGTATGTATTAACTCCAACAAGTCAGTTGCTCGCTCCATTGTTTTGGAGAACAGAGTCTTGGTCATCTTGCCCATGAGGCATGGTTCGCACATGTCAAATGATTCAAAATCAAGAGACTCCAAAAATCCATCAGCATGGAGTTTCTTCATGCGTTTGACACCAATATGACCAAGGCGGCAGTGCCACATGTAAGTGGGACTATCGTTATCAACCTTACATATTTTGGTACTCACATTATGAACATGTGTAACATCACGTTCGAGATTCATTAAAAATAAACCATTGACCAGTGGGACATGACCATAAAACATTTATCTCATATAAATAGAACAACCATTATTCTCAAATTTAAATGAGTAGCCATCTCACATCAAGCGAGATCCAAATACAATGTTCATGCTCAAAGCTGGTACTAAATAACAATTATTAAGGTTTAAAACTAATCGCGAAGGTAGATGTAGAGGTAGCGTGCCGACGGCGATCACATTGACCTTGGAACCATTCCTGGCATGCATCGTCACCTCGTCCTTCGCTAGTCTCTGCTTATTCCGCAACTCCTGCTTGGAGTTACAAATGTGAGCAACTACACCGGTATCAAATACCCAGGAGCTACTACGAGCGCTGGTAAGGTACACATCAATAACAAGTATATCACATATACCTTTAATGTTGTCGGCCTTCTTATCCGCTAAGTACTTGGGGTAGTTCTGCTTCCAGTGGCCGGTACCCTTGCAATGAAAGCACTCAGTCTCAGGCTTGGGTCCATTCTTGGGCTTCTTCTCGGCAACTGATTTACCGGGCGCGGCAATTGCGTTGCCGTCCTTCTTGAAGTTCTTCTTACCCTTGCCTTTCTTGAAACTAGTGGTCTTGTTCACCATCAACACTTGATGTTCCTTTTTGATCTCCACCTCCGCTGATTTCAGCATCGAATATAACTCAGGCACTAGAGGATTCTGTCAATAACCGAGTCATCCGGAAGATTAACTCCCAGCTGAGACAGGCGGTTGTGCAACCCAGACATTTTGAGTATGTGCTCGTTGACAGAACTATTTTCCTCCATCTTACAACTGAAGAACTTGTCGGAGACTTCATATCTCTCGACCCGGGCATGAGCTTGGAAAACCATTCTTAGCTCTTGGAACATCTCATATGCTCCGTGTTGCTCAAAAACCTTTTGGAGCCCCGGTTCTAAGCTGTAAAGCATGTCGCACTGAACCAGGGAGTAATCATCACTACGCGATTGCCAGACGTTCATAACGTCTTGAGTTGCTGGGAAAATGGGTGCGTCACCTAGCGGTGTATCAAGGACATATAATTTCTCAAAAGGTATGAGGATGATCCTCAAGTTACGGACCCAGTCCGTATAGTTGCTTCCATCGTCTTTCAGCTTGGTTTTCTCTAGGAACGCGTTGAAGTTGAGGGCAACATTAGCGTGGGCCATTGGATCTACAAGATAGATTGTAGAGACAATTTTAGACTAAGTTCATGATAATTAAGTTCATCTAATCAAATTATTTAACAAACTCCCACTCAGATAGACATCTCTCTAGTCATCTAAGTGATACATGATCCACATCGACTAGACCATGTCCGATCATCACGTGAGACGGACTAGTCATCAATGGTGAACATCTCCATGTTGATCGCATCTACTATACGACTCATGTTCGACCTTTCGGTCTCTCGTGTTCTGAGGCCATGTTTGTACATGCTACGCTCATCAAGCCAACCTAAGTGTTTCGCGTGTGTAAATCTGGCTTACACCCATTGTATGTGAACGTTAGAATTTATCACACCCGGTCATCACGTGGTGCTTCGAAACAATGATCCTTCGCAAAGGTACACACTTAGGGGGAACACATTTCTTGAAATTTTAGTGAGGGGTCATCTTATTTATGCTACCGTCTTTCTAAGCAAATAAGATGTAAGAACATGATAAACATCACATGCAAATCATAAAGTGACATGATATGGCCAATATCATCTTGCGCCTTTGATCTCCATCTTTGGGGCGCGACATGATCACCATCGTCACCGCCACGACACCATGATCTCCATCATCATGATCTCCATCATCGTGTCTTCATGAAGTTGTCTCGCCAACTCTTACTTCTACTACTATGGCTAACGGTTATCAATAAAGTAAAGTAATTACATGGCGTTTTTGATTGACACGCAGGTCATACAATAAATTAAGACAACTCCTATGGCTCCTGCCAGTTGTCATACTCATCAACATGCAAGTCGTGATTCCTATTACAAGAACATGATCAATCTCATACATCATATATATTTCATCACATCCTTTTTGGCCATATCACATCACATAGCATACCCTGCAAAAACAAGTTAGACGTCCTCTAATTGTTGTTGCAAGTTTTACATGGCTGCTATGGGTTTCTAGCAAGAACGTTTCTTACCTACGTAAGAGCCACAATGATGATATGTAAATTTCTATTTACCCTTCATAAGGACCCTCTTCATCGAATCCGATCCGACTAAAGTGGGAGAGACAGACACCCTCCAGCCACCTTATGCAACAAGTGCATGTCACGCGGTGGAACTAGTCTCACGTAAGCGTACGTGTAAAGTCGGTCCGGGCCACTTCATCCCACAATGCCGCCGAATCAAAATAAGACTAGTAATGGCAAGAAAATTGACCAAATCATCGCCCACAACTACTTGTGTTCTACTTGTGCATAGAATCTAGCATAAAACCTGGCTCTGATACCACTGTTGGGGAACGTAGTAACAATTCAAAAAATTCCTACGTGTCACCAAGATCAATCTAGGAGATGCTAGCAACGAGCAAAGGGGTAGAGCATCTTCATACCTTTGAATATCGGTAAGCGAAAGCCTTACTAGAACGCGGTTGATGGAGTCGTACTCGTAGCGATTCAGACCGCGGTGGATTCCGATCTAAGCACTGAACCATGGCGCCTCCGCATTCAACACACGTGCAGCCCGGTGACGTCTCCTACGCCTTGATCCGGCAAGGAGGAAGGAGAGGTTGAGGGAGTGCTCCGGCAGCACGACGGCGTGGGGACGATGGAGATGCGTGGTATTCCAACAGGGCTTCGCCAAGCGCTACGGAGGACGAGGAGGAGGAGGGGTACGGCTGCATCGAGGGAGATTGGTGTGCTCCAACAGCCCCAATGGCTCCACTATTTATAGGAGTAGGAGGAGGGGGGCACACCCCCGAGGGTTCCCACCCTAGGGCGGTGTCCAGCCCTAGATGGCCCTTGGGGCCGGCAACCAAGAGAGGGGAGAGGGGGAGGCGCCCTAGGGTGGGCCTAGGGCCCATCTGCGCTAGGGTTTGCCCCCCTTGCTCCTTTGCTACGCCTTGGGCCTGGTGGTAGGCGCACCATCCCACCCAGGGGTTGGCTCCCTCCCACTTTTGGCCCATGCAGGCCTCTGGTGCTGGTGGCCCCTCACGATGGACCCCGGAACCCTTCCGGTGGTCCCGGTACGTTATCGGTGATGCCCAAAACACTTTTGGTGACCAAATCCTCACTTCCTATATATGAATATTTACCTCCGGACCATTCCGGAGCTCCTCATGATGTCCGGGATCTCATCCGGACTCCGAACAACCTTCGGTAACCACGTACACTGTTCCCATATAACCCTAGCATCATCGAACCTTAAGTGTGTAGACCCTATGGGTTCGGGAAGCATGCAGACATGATCGAGACACCTCTCCGGCCAATAACCAATAGTGGGATCTAGATACCCATATTGTCTCCCACATGTTCCACGATGATCTCATCAGATGAACCACGATGTCAGGGATTCAATTAATCCCGTATACAATTCCCTTTGTCCATCGGTATGTTACTTGCCCGAGATTCGATCGTCGGTATCCCTATACCTTGTTCAATCTCGTTACCAGAAAGTCTCTTTACTCATTCTGTAACACATGATCCCGTGAGTAACTCCTTAGTCACACTGAGCTCATTATGATGATGTATTACCGAGTGGGCCCAGAGATACCTCTCCGTCACACGGAGTGACAAATCCCAGTCTCGATTCGTGCCAACCCAACAGACACTTTCGGAGATACCTGTAGTGCACCTTTATAGTCATCCAGTTGCGTTGTGACGTTTGATACACCCAAAGAATTCCTACGGTATCCGGGAGTTTCACAATCTCATGGTCTAAGGAAACGATACTTGACATAAGAAAAGTTCTAGCATACGAACTACACGATCTTGTGCCATGCTTAGGACTGGGTCTTGTCCATCACATCATTCTCCTAATGATATGATCCCGTTATCAATGACATCCAATGTCCATGGTCATGAAAGCATGACCATCTATTGATCAACGAGGTAGACAACTAGAGGCTCACTAGGGACATGTTGTGGTCTATGTATTCACACATGTATTACGGTTTCCAATTAATACAATTATAGCATGAACAATAGAAAATTATCATGAACAAGGAAATATAATAATAATCACTTTATTATTGCGTCTAGGGCATATTTCCAACAACGACACCCTTGATCCAGTCGGTTTTGCATGTCGACTAAACACATCAGCTGATGGTGACCTTGGTCGCTTGAGGTACGATGACCGATTAGAGCTAGAACCGGCCGACTGATTTTCATATTTGGACAGCAGCATATCAAAAGTTGGCTTGACTCGCTCACGATGTATCTTGGCTTCATTCCTCTTCCACTTGCCAATTTCTGGACTCTTGGGTTTAACAAATTTAACATGTGTGTCTTGTTACACTTCTGGTTGCCCCCCGAGTGCAGGATTCTTGATGGTGATCTTGATTACTTGCCATTGGGTTGCTTGTCAAGAACAACCTGCCTCCCCAAGACCTTGTTGTCCTCCTTGCTTTTCCTAGGCTCACCAATAATGACATTAGTTTTATTAGCAGATTCAGCTACCTCTGGCCGAATGAACAACTTTTCCCCCTCCAAATCCAGAGTGTTCATTGGGAAGGGCTGCTTATCAACTTGCATCTCAAAAAAGTTCAACCGTCCGTCATTAATGGCCGATTGTATGTGTCATCGGAAAACATTGCAATCATTAGTAGCATGAGAAAAAGAATTATGATATTTGCAATAAGCACGCCGTTTCAACTCTTCAATCGACGGTAAAGTGTGAGATATCCTAATGATCTTAGCTTGCAGCAAAGCATTAGATATTTTGTCACACTTGGCAATGTTAAAAGTAAACTTCATCTCTTCATCATAATTATTATGAATCGGTTTTAGATCATTGCAAGTAAACGGTTTGGCCTTAGACGGCCAAACAAATTCAGCAGCATACATATCACCTTCATCGTCCGAGTGATCACTACCATACTCAACCATATTCATCTTAGGATGATCAGTTTTATATCTATGCACCTCCTTGAGATCTTTGCTCCGGCTCTCTTGAGTCAAAGCTTTTTACAAGACTTGGTTAACACTTAAGAACTTATAGCCTTCTAGCTTTTCCCTAATGTGAGTTTTCAAACCACTGAGCCCAAGGTCAGCCAAGTCCCTCTCGGTTATCACCAAACTATAGCATCGGTTCTTTGTATCTAAATCTCTTGTCGTAATCGGAGACCAATTCATCATTTTTCTGCTTAACCGATGTAAGATGTGATAATTTAAGTTCGTTATCGCCGCTATAAAAGTGATCATGAAATTTCTGTTCCAGCTACAACCACACACAGATAGAACCATGTGGTAAAGAAGAAAACCATGAAAATACAGTACCAGTTAATGATAAAGGAAACAAGCGCACTTTGAATTCATTCAGCGAGCCTGCTTCACCCAGTTGTGCTATGTATTAACATGTTCCCATGTGGTTTTTGTGCCTTCTCCATTGAACTTAACAAAATCTAGAATTTTATATCCCAGAGGGCACTAGATAGCGTCAAAGTACTCGGGGTACGGTTTTTGGTAAATCCGATTTCGAGGTAACTCAACTCCAAAATTCTCTCGAAGCATCTTCGCCACCTCCTCTCTAAAATTAGCTAAAGTATCATCCGTAGTAGATGGTGAAGCTTGCTGTTGTGGGATGGGAGGAGTAGAATTACTAGCAGTAGGCAGGAACTGTGGCACATAGGCCGAACCATAGTTTAGATGTGGCAGAGTGCTTGCACCTACAGGTACAACTTGGTTCGGTATAGGCACCAAACTTGGCATGCTCATGATGGAATTAGCGGGTGCATCCACAATCTGATTGGTGTGGGCAGGATAGTAATTCATCGGCATGGGAGGTGCCAATGAAAGAGGTAAAGAAAGATTAGGGTTTTCTACACTAGCTGCCACACCAATATTACCACTAGACGATTGAGGCATATTTTTCTGTGCATTGGTATTTTCTATGAAAGTTTGACATGCCAAATTATTACCATCGGCAATACAACTCTCAATCTCAGCCCACTGCTCAGGAGAAAAGGTAGTACTTACAGGAGGTTTAACCTGCTTGGCTTGAAGAGGAGGGAACTTGATTTCTCCAATCGGAGTGATATTGCCTTGGTGATCTTTCTTGAAGTTTCCAAGGAACTCCTGCAACTCCTTCTCTTCACGCGCCTTCTTATACTCCTCATAAGCTTGGCGATGATCAGCCGATAGTTCATCAAGCTTGGGCTTAATGATGTTATCGGCATCTATCTCAGATGGCTTGGGAAGATCAGACATGATGGTTGGTGAGGATGATTTATCTTTAGTCCCCAGCGGAGTCGTCAAAATGTGTGTTGAGACACGAACACGTCACCGTGTACCCTCTACGCCAGGGGTGATGCACCGCATCTCACATCGAAGGAGGTCCGTCCAGCAGCGCGATACGCAAGACAGTCGGCGGACGCTTTTGCAGACCCAAAACCCCGCACGCCCGGGAAGGACCCCGTCAGGGAGTACGGCGGCTATGGGCTTCCCTAGGTCGATTCGCTCGCCCCTAGAGCCTCGGGATTCACAGCTCTCAAACGAAGAACAGCGAAGAACGAGAGAAAAAACGAAGAACGCAGATGAAAAAGTAGTATAGATTGATCTGTTTGATTGTGTGTTGTTCAATCGGCCATCACCCCCAACATATATAAGAGGCGGCTGGACTTCCCATACAAGAAAAGGATTCATCTAAGCTTTCCTTACAAGAAAATTACATCAATTCACGTCCTAGAGTCCTAGTTCTAGTCCCACTCGGATTCAGCCCAAATCTGGCCCAATCTTTTGTCTTGCTCCTTGCGTGGGCTGTGGAATCTGCATATGAACTCCGATAGAGACGGTCCAAACTTCAATATTGTGTGCCTCGATGAGGCCAACAATCTGTATGTTGATCACTTTCCCAAATAAAGTCATCTTGAATACTCCACGAGGTCATCTTTAACTTTGAATCAGACTCGGTCACGTAGCAGACTGGACTGTCCGAGTGTTGTAGCGTCTCTGCAGGACGCATACTACCTTAGATGATAATGACCTTAAAATCAAAGTTGACCTTTTCGATGTTACGGACAACCTTCATGTTGAACACTTTTCCATCTGAGGTCATTTTGAACTTTCACTCGACCGACACTTTCACTCGACCGGTACTTTTCACTCGGACAACAATTTTCACTCGGACGGCAATTGCACTCGGCCGGTACTTTCACTCGACCGGTACTTTTCACTCGGACGATTTTCACTTGGCCGAACAGAAAAAATTTCACTCGACCGGACGGCAAACGTTTACTTGGCCGGCAAACTTTCACTCGGAAGTCCCAAGTGAAACTCCAGGCTGATTTTGTTTTGCCTCTCCAAGTCGCATACGTCCTCGGATTGAGAATAATTATATATCAAAATCAATCGCCTCGATGACGCAAAACTTTTCCATGTTGTAAGTTTTTCCATACAAGGACGTCTTGAGGGCCAAATGACTCGCGCGACCCATCAGACATGTGCCTGATCTCCTGCGCCACATTTTTCTTTGTGGTAGGGCTGCACTCTGGTTGCTCTAACTTTTGCATACGACCTCAGCTTGAGATGATTTATATATCAAAACCGATCAGCTTGACGAGACGAAGACAACCCATGTAAAACATTCTTTCATTCGAAGTTGTCTTGGAGGCGTAATAGACCAAAAAGCAATCAGAACATCTATGACAATCCAAGTGCAATTTGGCCCTCGAAATGATGTCGAATGGTGATGACCTAAACATCAAGGTTGTTTCACTCGGCAATATGAACTTTCTCATATAAAAAACCTTTTCGTTTGAGTCCATTTTTATTACATTTTGCATCATGCCACAATCAGGTGTCAACAGGGCTCTTTTACTTTTTATTTCTAATGGATGGAATGTAAGGGCTCTCTTGGATGCGTGTCACCGCCCTAAGCATTGATCCCAAGGCTATCCACAAATCGGGTACCTTCAAACAGCCCCCTGTAATTCCCCTTGAAATACTCAACATAGTCGATAGCCTTGTACCTGGCCTTGTCATGCCCCAAGAGGCCTTCACCATCCCGACGACACAAGCCTCCTCAAACATCACTGGAGCCGCTTGGCTTCTCTTGGCATCCGTCGGCACCCTGTGCTCGACACTCTTGTATCTGCCATTCATGCAGATCTAGAGGATGTCGCCGACGTTGATGACAAGGGCGCCTGGCAGCAGGTCCAGGCGAGAACCACCTGCCGTCTCTCCTCACCTGCAGGGCGAGGGTGTCATTCACGTGCATCAGAAGCGTCAGGCCGCTGCCATCGTGGTGTGGTGTGATGCCCATTGCCTTGGTCCTTTCATCATGCTAAGTTGACGGGAGTTCCAAATCACCTACAAACACAACAAAACAGACAAAACTAATAAAAACTGGAGACTACGCAATGCTCGCGTTAAAACTTGTACAAGATGAAAATCATGCATAATGGACATACAGATGGTATGAATGGCTCAAAGGGGTAAGATACATAGATTTATTGCGCAACAATTTATGAGTGGGTCTAAAATAGAATGTCAAGGCTCATTGGTTAAACCAAATCCTCATGAGCTTTCATCTGTGTATACTCACAAACACATTAGCTGATTGTTTTGTCATTAATCATCCAAAAAACACAAGGAGCACTCGATACACTTACAAAGTGGGGTTTGGGAGATATTTGCAACAAATAAAAACAAATTGTACTTCATCAAAATCAAAGTGCGCTCCAACCCTAACTTTGTCATCATTATGTATGTAATTTTATCTCTTTGTCCAAGCATACAGAAGGTACACTGGTAGAAAACAGGGCATTAATCCCGGTTGGAAAGGGCATTTAGTCTCGGTTCCCCAACCGGGACTAATGTATAGAGATTAAAGGCCCCGGCCTTTAGTCCCGGTTGACCATGACCCTGGACTAAATCACTACCACGTGGTCGGCAGCTTGCGCCGTGGGATGGGGACCTTTAGTCCCGGTTGGTGATACCAACCGGGACTAAAGATTTAGGGGTTTCAGGGTTTAGGTATTTTGGTTTTATTGTTTATTGTTTATTTTATTTTGTGTTTTCCATTTAATTCTTTTTAATTTCAAACATATTTTACGGTACTACATACTCACACGTCATGCATATATAATAGAATTTCTCGTAGAAGCAATCATATATCATAGAATTTCTCGTACGACCACATGCATACATATATATATATATATATAATTTTATATATACAATTTCTCTTACAATTTGCAGATTATTAGATTCAGGCATTAGGTGAAATGGTATTCTCCGTCGGGAGATATGACCAGCTCAAGCAAAAATCCCGCATTTTCCTCTTGAATTGCTCGTATGCGGTCCTTTGGTAGGAGTTGATCCTGCATCTGCATCATCTATATATAAATAAGGAGATCAATATGAATATGAATGTTAGTTGTGTGTATATGTATTAGATCATGATAAAAAAATATGAATGGTGTTTACGTACACAAAGATCTCTTGCCATTTTGCTCCTTTTGATCATAGAGCGAATGTTCTCGCAAACATAATATGCACATAAATTAGTCCCCTATGATTGCCTCATGCACTTTACGATAATAGAATTCGATCAGATAATAATGAAGCATGACAATGATATTGGAACTAGAATTAAAGAGATGTGTGGACGTAGCTAGTACTACTTAATTACCCTCGGCTTTCTCCATTTTAGCTCTAGTTTCCATTCACCGGTGACCATCATGTTTTTGTTTTGACTAACTATTTGAAATAAGGTCAATGATGAATATACGCTTTGCAATTTAAATTTTCCATTTTGAAAAAGTGGTGAATCTTATTTGAAGAACTAGATTATGTACAACTTTCAAACTGGATGCAAAGTTGGGCACAAAAGTATGCACAAACATTCAAAGAATTCAACATTAATCTGGTCGAGTTTATTCATTTGTTTTTTTAGTTTGATAGTACTTTTTACTACATATATACAAGACATAAGAGCATCTACAACTGGACTGGGCAAATTCGACCCCATATACGTCCGCGGACGCGCCCGGGCACGCTGCAGGCGCATCCGGGCGGCCCCTCATATATCGCTCCACACATCCACATATCTCATATACAGACTCACAAATCCATTCAAAACCATGCACGTCGATCATGGAAACATAACCATTGTCGCACGTAAAAAACAAATGTTGGTACCGGACATAAATAGTGTTTACAAAAAAATTATTTAAAGTGCACAATTGACGTGGCTTGAGACTGCGTCGATATTTCCCCAAAGAGGAAGGGATGATGCAGCGCAACGACGGTAAGTATTTCCCTCAGTGATGAAACCAAGGTTATCGAACCAGTAGGAGAACCACACAACACTATGTAAATGGTACCTACACATAAAGAACAAATACTTGCAACCCGATGCGTAAGAGAGGTTGCCAATCTCTCCACGGTAAAAGATAGATTGATTTGTATGAGATTGAATAAATAGATCGTGTAGGAACACAAAATAAAAGATGTAAATAAAGATTGCAGCATATTTTGGGTTTTTGGACTAATAGATGTGAAAGCAAATGCGCAAAAAGATAGATCGGGAAGCAATATAATAAAAGATAGATCCGGGGCCGTAGGTTTCACTAGTGGCTTCTCTCATGAGTATAGCACACGATGGGTAAACAAATTACTGTTGGGCAATCGATAGAAGATCAAATAATCAAGACGATATCCAAGGCAATGATCATTATATAGGCATCACGTCCAAGATTAGTAGACCAAAATGATTCTGCATCTACTACCATTACTCCACACATCAATCGCTATCCAGCATGCATCTAGCGTATTAAGTTCATGGAGAAACATAGTAATGCAATAAGAACGATGACATGATGTAGACAAGATCTATTAATGTAGGAATAGACCCCATCTTGTTATCCTTAATAGCAACGGTACATGTGTGCCTCGCTGTCCCTTCTATCATTGGGTGAGAACCCATCACAAAACACCTCTTTCCATGGCAAGAAAAATCGATCTAATTGGCCTAACTAAACCAAATATTCAAAGAAGAAATATGAGGCTATAAGTAATCATGCATATAAGATATCAGATAAGTCTCAAATAATATTCATGGATAGAAACTGATCATGAACTCAAAATTCATCGGATCCCAACAAACACACCGCAAAAGTCATTACATCAAATAGTTCTCCAAGAGACCATTGTATTGAGAATCAAAAGAGAAAGAGGAAGCCATCTATCTACTACCTACGGACCTGTAGGTCTATGGTGGACTACTCACGCATCATCGGAGAGGCACCTATGAAGAAGATGAACCCCTCCGTGATGGTGTTAGATTGGATCTCGTGATTTTGGAACTTGCGGCGGTTGCAATTGTTTTCCATCGAGTTCCCTAGGGTTTTTGGAATATTTTGGTATTTATAGAGCTGAGAGGCGGTGGAGAGGGGTCCCGAGGAGGGCACAACCCACCAGGCCACGCGAGGGGCCTCTGGCGCGCCCTGGTGTCTTGTGGCCTCATGGCCCTCCTCTCGGGTGCTTCTTTGGTCCCCTAATTGTCTTCTTGCCCAAAACTATCTCCAAAAAGTTTCGCGGTGTCTGGGCTTTGTTTGGTACTGATATTCTGCAAAGTAAAAAATGAGCAAAAAACAGCAACTGGCACTTGGCACTATGTCAGGTTAGTCCCAAAAAATGATATAAATTTGCTATAAAATGATTGTAAAACATCCAAGATTGATAATATAACAACATGGAACAATCAAAAATTATAGATATGTTGGATACGTATTAACAATCAATCATCTGCTCTTTGGATTTCATTGTGGGTCCACATATGCTCCACCAGATCATTTAGTAGTTGCACATGCACATGATGATCTCGGAGATTCTGATGCATGTGCAAAAAGTTCATAAGTTGAGCTACATCTTGATCTTTCGGGATTTCAACTTGGTCACCATGCGCTTCAAAATCATTAGTTTGAGCTACACCATCATCCTCGTCCGTGACAATGATATTGTGCAAAATAACACAACATGTCATCGGCTGCCACAAAGTTTCTGATTCCCACATCATTGAGGCAGCACTCCGAATGCCCTCTGTACATCCTTCCTAGTTGCTTCCTGCATTGTTGGGAAGTGCTTTTGTTTGTTGCCCTATGGTTCGGGTACGGTCTTCACAAATGCAGGCCACAGAGGATAGATGCCATCGGCAAGATAGTACCCCATGTTGTAGTCACGGCCGTTCACGGTGTAGTTGCATGACGGTGATTCCCCATTGCAAAGTCTTTTGAACATTGGAGATCATTGATGTCGTTGTGAGAACCTGACATTCCAAAGGAAGCATGCCAAACCCATAAGTCATGTGATGTCACCTCTTCTAGTATGATGGTCGCCTCTCTGGTGTGACCTTGACACATACCTCACAAACCATTGGGGCAGTTCTTCTGCCGCCAATGCATGCAATCAATTTATCACAACATTCCTAGAAACCCTCTGGCCTCTCCAATAGCCAACAACTTCTCCGTGTCATGTGTATTTGGTTCTCTCAGATACTCTGCTCCAAACACGTTGACCACAACACATGCAAACTTGATAGTAGTCTTCAGGCATGTGCTCTCCCCCATCCTGACCATCTCACCAACGGCATCTGTTGTAGTACCAAGTGCAAGCATTCTCAAAGCAGTTTGTGAATTTCTACTTGGCAGAGAAAGAGAGTTGACCGCAACAATCCCTTGTGAACTTGAAGTAGTCGTGTTGTGCATCCACTCTGTCCACAATCCGCAAAAACAAAGGCGAAGAAACCATTGATCATCCGGGAAAGTTGGGTTCATCTTAAAGTAGTCCTTCGGTAGTAGCTTTGCTCCGGATACCCTATCCCGATTGATCAGTCTTCTTCCTTTGATCGAGCCCTTGAAATTGATAATATGGTCCACTTGCCAGTCCATTTCCTCTTGCATGCTCATAAGCATGATCATGTCCACTTCTTCACCCGAATCCGACGAATCAAAAAACTGATCTTCAATCATGTGATCAAGCTTCGTCGCTCCATAATCCTCGTCGGACAAAGCATCGGAATCCATCGTTTTCCCCTAAAATTTTGAGAAAAAATCCGGTTAGAGAATGTGTCAAACACATCCAGCAAAAGATAGAGCCAGAGAGTTGCCGGATGTATCGCGGCGTCTTCCGGGCCGGCGACGACGTCCCTCACGACAAGGATGGGACATAAGACTGCTCTGCCGGAGCAAAGGCTAGGAACGTCGGTGGAACACGCGTGGTGGTGGAGCTACGAGACGGACGACACGGAGGAGGAAGAAGAGAGAAAGAGAAAATGGATCTGACAGTTCTATTAGGTGGATTTGATGCAATTTGCGATGGGGTCAGGCTGTCGGGTCCTATGTGACAGACGTGCCCGGACGCGCCCGGGTGCCCCCATACCCGCCTCATATTTGGGTTGGATATGAGTGGTGCTGGTCAGCCCGGGCATTTCAGGCGCCCGGTTGGGTCACAATTTCATGACCAGTCAATGACCGGGTGTAGGATCGAAAGTAGTGCTAGAGGGGGGGTGATTAGACTACTTGACCAATTAAAAATCTACTTTTCCCAATTTTAAGTCTTGGCAGATTTTAGGATTCATAGCAAGTCAAGTACACCCTACACATGCATCTCTACGAGTATTGCAGTGGAAAGTAAAGACAAACATGTAAGTAAAGGAAGGGTAGGAAGATCAAACGCAATTGATGACACGATGATTTTTCCAATGGTTCCGATAGGTGGTGCTATCGTACGTCCATGTTTATGGAGTCTTCAACCCACAGAGGGTAACAGTCACGAGAGTCCATGGAGGGCTCTACCCATGGAGGGTTCCACAAAGAAGCAACCTTGACTATACCATGATGGCCTACGTCCACGGAGGACTAGCCTAACTCGGGGTAGATCTTCACGAAGTAGGCGATCTCCTTGCCCTTACAAACTTCTTGGTTCACTCCACAACACGAAGTAGGAGGCGCCCAAGCAACACCTAACCAATCTAGGAGGCACCACCCTCCAAAAGGTAATAGGCTCGATAATGTCGATGAACTCCTTGCTCTTGTGCTTCAAGATGATAGACTCCTCAACACACAATCAGTCTCTCACTGATTTGGCTATGGTGGAAGAGATTGATTGGGTGGAAAGCAACTTGGGGAGGCTAGAGATCAAGATTCATATGGTCAGAATGGAATGGCATGATCTCAACACATGAGTAGGTGGCTTTCTCTCAGAAAATCAGTAGGTATGAGTGAGGAACTGTTCTGAGTGCTTCTCTTGCGAGTGAGTGGTGGTGGAGGGGTATATATAGGCATCTCCAAAAATCCAACCATTACACCCAATAAGTCAGACTCAATGACACCGATGTGTTAATCTCGGTGGTACCGAGTTGCCTCAAAGGTAGCAACTTTTGAATCTTGGTGAGACCAATACACACTACTCGGTTGCATCGATAAGGTCCAACGGTCAGATTGCCAAACTCGTTGACGCCGATTCAACAAACTCGGTCGGACCGATTTTGTTAATTTGCGTAATAGGAAGTTGGCAACCCAAACTTGGTGGCACCAAAATGGAATTGGTTGCACCGAAATGTTAGGGTTTGGTTGGGTCTGTCTGAGGCTGAGAATCGGTGGCACTGAGTGGAAAGTGTTGGTTGCATCAATTTTGGATATTTGGCTTTGGACAGACTTTTGTGTAAGAGCTTGTGGGTGTATGTGGCGACTATCACTTGTGCACGTATGAGCATTTTCTTCACCAATAAAACCTTACCCACTTTTAATAGTATTGGCTTTCCTATGGACTCAAAGTGATTTCTCACAAAAGGTAAAATGCAGAGTCCTTTGCTTGAAGCTTTGCCAAACTATTTCCTTGCATCTTGGGGTATTTGACAATCCTTTTGCCAACCCATCAATGAACTTTTCCTGAAACATGCTTAGCGGGGAAATTCAATGACATATATGTTGTTATTAAATACCAAAATCACCAAGGGAGCAAATGTGCTTTCAATCTCCCCCTTTTTGGTAATTGATGACAACATATAGATCAAAGCTTCGACATATGATATAATCAATGAATATAATCATCGCTTTGAGAAGTATGTGATAAGTAAGAGCTCCCCCTAAATTTGTGCATTATTTTTAAATTTGCGTTTGAATGCAAATGCACAATCGATTAGGTACATGGGGCACTTCTTCCATGTCACATACATATTGGTGGTGTGCGAAAGTAATAAGAGTTAACAACATAGCACAACACATCAAGCAAAGTGAATGATCATCACATAATCATCAAAAGGATAGGAAGTAGTAGCAACACACATTAAAGCGTATGATCAAACACGAACAAAAGTATAACACATCCAAACCAAAAGACCAAATGTTTTGTAAAACAACAATAAAAATAGGATGCTCTCTCATTCGAAGCCTAGATCTATATACAACTTCTCCCCCTTTGGCAACAAGTTACCAAAAAGATCAAAGAGATATAGCTAATTGTTCTTCTTCTATTGATCTCCTCCAGTAGTCGATGTTGGAGTTGAGAGAAATGCGTCGTGAAGACTTTTGCTGATGTCCTAGACGGAGTTGGGGTAGACACTGGAGGCACTAAAGGAGCTGATGGAGCTGAAGTCATTGTAGTTGGAGCAGAGATGAAGGTCTTGTCTCCGGAGCTGGCACTGTAGGTGTCCTGGCCTGTGTCCTGAACTAGGCAGTCGTCCTCACAGGTGCACTATCCTCATCATCATCGGAAGACTCAGAATCTGAATAGGTGCGACAGATAGGAACTTCATCTACTTCCTTCTTGAGCTCGTTGATGGTCTTGGTTAGCCCATCTACCTTGTCATTAAGAGTTTTCACTCTATCCTCAAATATGTTCACCAGGCTCTCCCGACTATCCAGAATGGTTTTGATGTCCTTCTTCATGTCCATGACAGTAGAGATTAAGAGATCCATCTGCTCGTTCCTAAATCTGGGGACTTGAGCACTAGTGGCTATAGCTGCCTCTGCCTCTGCCTCTACTTGAGCTTGAGCTGCAGCTGATGTGGGATGGTCTGGGTCCATCACCACAACATTGTCCTCGAAATCTGGCTTCAGTGGCTAGTGGGGTCTATCTAGAGCAAAGATGTGCTTCTCAAGTTTTGAGTTGATAAGCATCTGAATGTAGGGTGCATAGCAACATGAGCGCTTCTGATCAGATGCAAACCTCTTCACTGTTTCCACAATCAAGTCCATCACTCGAATCTTGGTATGACTATCAAGATGGATAAGCATGTTGATGGAGTATCCTCGAATCATCTCCTCATCTCCAGACTTGGGCATCAGTGTGTGCCTCAAGATGGTGTTCATGGTACAGAGGCCAGCCTGGAGGAAGTAAATAGATCCTAACTTGTGTGATTGCAAGTTAGCAGCAGGGATAGCATTGTGCATATCCTTCATAGCATTGTGGCTCTCCTTGGATTCATAGTAGGCATCCAAGTCACCATCTTGTACCACTGGGACTCCTAAGATGGTTGCCCACTTGTCAACTGTAGACTCGTATCTTGCTCCTTCTGTCATCCACACTATCCTGCCATCTCCATAGAAGTGAGGAGTGGAGTATAATTGCATAATCATCTCATCATTCCAAGCAGTAAACTCTCTGCCAACAAACTGATCAAGACCAATGCAGTGAAAATTGTCTTGCACACATGGGAAATAGTTCTCATTTGCCTTGATATATATCCACCAACATATCTCATATCACTCACAACTGGACTCTTGTCAAGCAAGATTGTCTCGTAGAAATCTTGGTGTTCCTTAGTGTAGAACCTATAGTCCACAGCAGTTTTTCTCCTCTGGGCATATGGATCAATAGATCTCCCTGCCCTCAAACCAGAATCCTTCCTCTTCTTCATATCCTCAGCAATTGGATGGCTGACGTTGTGTCCAGGAAGGTGAGGTTTAAGCTTCATCAAAGTTGTCATAGCATAATCATCATCAGCTTCTCTGAAAGTTGATCCTTTGTTCTTCTCAACACCTAGAATATCTCTGGTAGTCCTCTTGGACTTCCCTGCAGCAACCTTTTTAGGTGCAGCCTTGGTGCTCTTGGAGGGTTCTGGCTTTGGCATTGCATCTGCCAATAGCTTCTTTTGCTTCTTCTTGGGAGGGGCTTTGACAACAGGCTCTTCCTCCACCTCCTCCTCGGTAGCAGCACCAACAGCCTCCTATGGATCCTCAAACATTGAGGTAGGCCTTCCAACAACATGAATTATTCTCTTCCTGGACTTCTTCTCTCCTGCCTTCCACTACTAGGGAAAACCCTAGCAGTAGCGCTCGAAATATGCATAGTAGTAGCGCTGGGTCTAGCGCTACTACTATCATGCTACAACTAAGTTTTAGCAGTAGCGCTGGCCTGGCAAGCACTACTACTATGTGCTGTTAACAATAGCCCTTGCCAGGCCAATGCTACTGCTAACTATCTGTAGCGCTTGGACAAATGAAGCATTGTTGCTAATCCAGCGCTGCTATTAGATGATTTCCAGTGCTATTGCTAGTATTCCTGCTTTCATAGATTTACACCCTCTACGTATTTGTGATGTATTTATACAAGATCTATACAGTAGTTTCATCAGATCATACATCCACTATTATCATCATATCATAGACATACGGTACTCTCGTCATACCATCATCATCATTCAACACAAATATCATCACATCTCAAAAATAGCGATACACGAGAGTGATCATGTCATGTCTCGAATAAGTGCAAATGCATGGTGATGGCACAAACACAAGTTTTCATCATCTCTATCTAAACCATGATGTAGAGGAGAAGAGCGATCAACATGATCAAGAGCGCGACTATGTAGTACTTGAGGCACCGACGGTCCTGCCCCCGCTCATGCCAGAGTGTCCACCTCAAGTAACTACTTTCCGCTTCGGCTCTGTTGTCGAACCCTCTGTGGCTAGCACTCGGGTACCTGTACACCTGGGCCTAAGCGTGTGGCTAGTGGTCGTAGACTCCTGGAACCCTCCCAATGAACACAATGTGCCAGTCCTTCGCCATCTCTTATCTATGTACCTGCATCGACAGTTGATCAATTGAACGATAATATGCAACATAATGTACTTAAGAAAACAAAGAGGCATAATTAGCAAAATACAAGCAACTTATAGTAAAGATAAGTGACGAAGTTGCTCATATATACCCAAACTAATTAACTAGCTAGAGCGATCAGTCCTCCATGTCGGTGGTCTAATCTTCATAGTCAGGGATGAAGCACCCGAGCTCCGTGAAAGGCTTAAGGTCCAGACGCTAAGCGAGTAGCAGTGCTCAGACATCATCCCACGTCATTGTTGGCCCATGGTAGAACATCCCTATTGGTTCGAGGACCTGCTTCATCATCACTTGGGCAAGTTCACACTGTACGTGATAAAACTCAACTCGGAGTCGATGATCCAGTGTCTATCCTATGCTTGTGGCCAGCTGACAATCTCAGCATCTTTGGTAGTAGGTGACATACGAAGGCATTGATTATCCCTTCTGTACTCGAGCAGGTGATGCATGAGGTAGAATCCATCAGCCTGACTGGTGTGCGGTTGCTGGATGCAGCAGAAGTCGGTCTTATGGCGGAAAACCAGCCCGTCCTTCCTGTTCCTTTTCACCTTTATATATCCACCAGACATGCTGAAGGTAAACATGGCACTATTGAGAACTCTCTTTAAGTGTGTGTAATCCTTTTGCTTGATGTTCTTTGATGAGTCCAAGTATATAGCATGGGAGTATTTCGGGTACAGAACGATGAGCACGATGCCGCCCCCGCTGCGCAAATGAAGTACACCTCTAATTAGCCTCCATGATTGCAAAGGAATGATTAACACTTATGAAAGGATATGCGCAGATGACTTACGTGGGATGATAAGGCAGGAGAAGCGCTTCCTTGTCCTTATTAGCGATCATGAATCTGCCGAGGCACTTGCTCGCATAGTCACGGTGCTCTTTGCAAACTGCCAAGTAGCTCTCGTGCATATAGAACGGGTCCGCGACGCAGATATATCGTATGTTCTCGATCCTGATGAAGTAGTTGAGATACATCGCATACATGCAGATGAACTGGAAATCTAGCTTGGTCATGTGGAACATGTTGTAGATGTAGTCAAATCGCAGGATGAACTAATTCGCGGGCCAGGTGTCGACGTACAACTTCCCACCCGGCACCTGAGCCACGTAAAGCGGGTATCCTGGTTTTTCCGCGATCAGAAGGCTTTTCTCTCTCTCGCCAGCACATCTTCATGGAGTCTCCTTAGATCATTGTTCAGTATGTTATCTAGCACATTGGGGGTAGGATCGGCTCGCCGGCGACATGGAAACGATTCTTACCTTCGACAGGTATTCTGTCTACCACCCAGGGCTTTAGAGGCGGCTGGCTGCTTGAAGCAGCTCTGGCGCCTTTAGGGCCTTTCTTTTCCGGTCTCCTCCTTGGCTTCTCGGTGGGGGCAGTGGTAGGGAGCCCAACATACCTTCCCTAACCCCCCCGCCAAGTGTCGTCGGTCTAAACATTGGACGGGCCTCGGGGAGTTGCTGGGTAGAGGCGGCATCTGGAGGCGTCTCCTGCAAGGATTGCTTGAAGAGAGACTTTTTGCATTCTGCCTTAGGATGTTTCGGCTCCGGCAAATCAGGCAGCATCAAGTCATCATCTCCATGCTCATAGCCTGAGTCTTCGTCGTCCTGAGCCATCAACCTTCCATCATCGTAGGTGGTATTGAAATACTTTTCTAGGTCATCATAATCCTCCTCCATGTCATCAGCATTTGCTTCTACGACAGCGGGGGCGACATGATCTGGCACTAATGGAGGCTCTCCCTCGCATCGTCTGCTACCACCCGCCACGACAGGTGTTGGTAATGTGGTAGGTGGGGTGGTGTTCATACCTTCTTGAGAAGGTGGCGTTGGTGTGATACTAGGCGCCTCGAGACGAAGAAGAGACTTCGGCCAAGGCAAGAACCAGCTCTTGCATGCACCAATCCTCGGGGGGTCTCGTCGTCATCGGCTAGTACTAGAGGAGGCAAATCCTCGAAGCCCTCTAAGACATTGGCCACGTTAACCTTGAAGACGCCATCGGGCATCTCTCGGTTGTGGAACATGCGGTCCTTTGGCTTCACGATCGTTGCCTTTCCCATGACCACCTTATGGCCCTTGATGTCATACAGTAGGGTGCACGAGGTATCGTCGGCCTACGAGGAAGACATTTCTACGATGTCAAACATCCAAAAGGCAACTGAAACGGAAGACTATAGACATGCTGGTGAATAAGGGTATGACGCATAATTACCGTGAGGGCGTCGAGCTCAGCCAGCGATGAAGGCCCGCCGAGCATGCAAGAGACGGAGGTCGGGCAACTATGAACAGGAGTGGGACCTTTTGCGGTTGCTTGAGCAAGTGCCGGTGTTGTGGTGTTCGCCGAATTGCTCCCGACAAAGCTGGGAAGGGGAAAGTCCTCCGGCCATGCATTTGGATAGTTCTTCGTGAAATCGAAAAGTGCCGGAATCAAGTTGACCACTGCGTCAGTGACCGCTGCATTGACGGCCCCGCACAACTCTTGTTTGGTCTCAACTTTGGTCTTATTGACCGCAGTCGCGATCTTCTCGTCGATGGCCTGCTGAGTGATGACCGACCGTCTCTTCCTTCTTTCCTCTGGCTCCTCGTGGTAGCACGTCTTCCACGAGGCGCCATCTCCAACGTTGTGCACACGTCCATAGGATGGCGGCTTGTCCACCGAGACCTTTTTTAGTATGTTCAGGGCCCGGTTGAATGGGGTGTCCCACTTGGGCCTCGCCGACCACTGTGACGACTCGTCGCTTTCAGCTGCCTTTTGATGCCGCTCTTTCTGCAAAACGGACATGGATGGTTTACTAATGTGACAAAACTTGTAGTCGAACTGATTGGAATCTAATATGATAATGTGTTAATATAACAATTACCAGAAATCTCATGAACTCCCTCATGTTCGGGTCCGTGTAAAAGATCTTGTTGACTTTGTCCCACTTGTACCAGGCCCTGATCTAGTCATGCTCTAGTGGGTCGGTGAACTCCGCCAACGGGTCAGGGATTCCGTGACTTTCATGTTCGGCATCCTCCTTGGCCCATACGTGCCTCTTCCCCTCGTAACCATGGCTTCCGAGGCGATGGGGAGGCGTGTTCCTGGCCTGGAGCGCCTTCATTTTCTCCGACCTTGCCTTGACTTCTTCTTTACCGCAATGCTCCTTGAATTTTTCAAAGTCCTCTTCCATTATTAACGGATTATCAGCATGAATCTTGGACCACGATTCATTCTTCGCAATCACTTTTTTCACCCGAACTTTCTAGGAGGACAAGTCGTTGGTAAATGTCACCATCGCCTTGGCATTTATCTTTGTCATGGTGACGTCGTCCCACGGGTCTTTAAATGTGCTTTCATCCCGGCCGAGGAACATGAACCTATTGTGCAACTTCATTAGGAGCATGTGCTCCATATGTGGTATCTTCTTCAACAGAATGTCATTGATGTTCGCGGTTTCCCTAAGGATGCATCCTAGTTGATTGCCCCAGCACGAGCGCGCTTCCTCCGGCGTCTTTGGCTCTAACTTCTTGGGGTGCATCTCCGTGACCACAATTTGTCCGATGCCGAGCTCGTTTGGTTTTCGTGACCTCTTCTTATTCGATGCTTTACCGGCTACGATAGCATCATTTCTGGTCTCAGGGGTGGTGTCGGTGCCGGTGCTAGTGTCGGTGTTAGGGTTGGTGCCACTTCCGCCACCATGCAACCCCATCTGGTGTTCGTCCAGGTAATCGAAATAGTGATTTGCTGCCTCGTGAGGGTCTACTACGAGGCGAGTAGAACCCCCAGCTTCGGCGTCAGTAGACATGTTTCCTATTCAACAATTGTAAATAAAAGATATAATGAAGAGAAAAAAGGGGCCTATATATATTTTGTCGGAATGTTGAATCATTCCCCTTCCGGCAAATCCCGAGTACTCCATATGTCCTAGTTTCTAGCACAAGTTGCGCCTGAAATTTTTGGCATGACCTTTGCTAAAAATGGACATATGGAGCACTTGAAATTTGGCGAAATGTAAATGAATCAACATTCCGGCAAAATATAGGCCACTCAGATATTTCGCCAAAACATGGCTGACTCATTAGTACAGTGATTTACATGCTTGAACTTACAAGATAAAAACAAGATACCATGGCTTCATTGATAGTGAGTTTTTGTTCACTCCATTTTTATGGGAGAACTCCTAAAAGGGGAAATACACATCTAGGAGAAAAGCCTAATCTATAGCAACAAGTTTGATTCCAAGAAAAAATATCATAAAAAGGTGAAAGCTTAGTTGATTTACATAGCCCCACAAATACATAAAAAAAGTCGTCAAAGCTTGCACTTATGGGATTGGCCATTTTGTTTCTTAGCATTTATTGTATGCTCATGTCCAAGCCAACAAAGCAGAGTGAACCACTCACACCAAAGCAGGGTGCTTGTCATATGGGAGGTGTCCCAGCTAGCCTCTCTAAATAAAAAACCCAAAAAATTAAATCCCAGCCAGCCATGGATCATGTTGCTGGAGCTAGGGGTGACCTCTCACAAGCCATTGCTGCATTGCTACCCCCTCCATACCTAAATATATGTCTTTCTAGAGTTTTAGGTATGGACTACATACGGGGCACAGTGAATGAATCTACTTTAAAATATATATATAGTCCGTATTGAAATATCTAAAAATAACATATATTTAGAAATGGAGCTAGTACTTGACATTTTTAGATGTATTATTATACATTGGCATTCTCAATCAACTTCCAATTTGACTTGAATCAATACCTGAGGAGGAGGTGGGGGCAGGGGGGCACTACCTGAGGAGGAGGTCGGGGCGGACAAGGAGGAGGAGATCGGAGCGGCAGCGGCGCGGACGAGAAGGAGGTCGGAGTGGCGGCAGCGCGGACGAGGAGGAGGTCGGAGCGGCACGGACGAGGAGGAGGCCGGCGTCGAGGCCGAGGGCAGGCAGGGGCTCGGACCGGTGTCGAGGTCCAGGACGAGGAGGAGGCCGGCATCGAGGCCGACGGCAGCGCGGGCGATGACAGTGCAGGGAGAGGAGAGGTGGGAGTGGGGGAGAATGGGAACTGGCGAAATTTTGAGCTCGCATGGGGGTTAACCCCAAATAGCAGTAGCGCTGGTTTAGGAACCAGCGCTATAGCTACCTTAGCTATAGCGCTGGTTCCTAAACCAGGGCTACTGCTAAATATTCCAATTTTATTTTTTTGAGCCCGCGTGGGGGTTAACCCCAAATAGCAGTAGCGCAGGTTTAGGAACCAGCGCTACTACTAAATATGCCAATTTTATTTTTTTATTTTTCCTTTTCTAGTTTTTAGTTTTATTTTCTTTTATTATTTTCCTTTTCTTTTCTGTTTACTTTTCTTTTCTTTTGTATTGCTTTCTCCCTTTTGTTTTTGTTTTTTTTGTTTTTTTCCGACGACGGCGTCTCCCTCGCACACTGCGTGAATACTATCACCGGAACCATGCATGTGGTGGTAACATATCAGTTGACCGATAACGGTTACTTAAGTGCGTACACAAAATAGATACATATATATAAATGATGGTTTCTGATCTGTTGCGTCGACAATGTTTCACATTGAGCTTCTTCCCTTTCTTGTTCGTTGCCGAGTAATTGAGCCCCTCCTTGTGACTTTTTCGGAGCCATGGAGTACGATCTTTCTTAGGTAATGTAGTATTTATTCTTCTTTTCACGTATGCTTCATCGCCATCGTCATCTTCCCTCATTGGGTTGTCGTATTGGTCATAGTCTTCCTCATTGGCGACTCCATCCATTCCGATGATGCTCCTTTTGGATCTCCTCACGACAACACGGCTGGGATTGTCCGGGTCGGTTATGAAGAAGCATTGTGTCACGTGCTTAGCGTGTACCCATGGCTCATTTTTGGCAATGACGTTAACGTTCACGGGAGTGCTCTTTGCGTCAAGTATAGACATGGTGGTGAAATACTTGTTTTCTCTTACGATGTCCTTGGCCCATCTGACACGGAACATCGTTGCATCATGCATTCCAGCATAGTCAAGCTCCTAGATCTCTTCGACCCTTCCGTAGAATCTTTCAGTTGTGCCATTGGCGTCGGTCACGCATTGAATTGTCACCTCGGAGTTCTGGTAATCACTTTCCATATCTTTGGCCTCCGTGTAGAACGTGTACCCATTGATATCGTAGGACTGATAGGTCACGAGCTTGGGCGCGGGGCCATGTGCTAAGGTGTGTATTAGCAATCTATTCGAACTGCCCTCTTCCGGGGGATTTTCAAGAACTTGCTCTTTGAACCAACGCAAGAAAGTGGCATTGTGCTCTACAATAACTGCGTCGTCCGTATTGAGCATCCCCTTATCACGGTACTTCTTTGTGATGCTTTCTTTGTGTCGTGCCACATAATCATCTACCACATCTAGGTGTTGTATCACTACTAAGTTAGCCATGTCAAAGTCGTTCCGTCGATCTGAGTAGTCCACGTGCAATTCCCTCCGGCCGTTGTTATGACCATCTCCTTCGAGCTTCCCATCGTGCTTCTTGACGGACAAACCAACAATAGAGTCTTCGACGCCTATATAATTCTCGCAAAAGGAGACACACTCATGCACCAGATACCCCTGGACGATGCTCCCTTCGGGACGGGCCATGTTACGAACGAATCCTTTGATGACCCCATTCATCCTGTCGAACGGCATCATGCTATGAAGGAATGTCGGCCCGAGGTCCATGATGTCGTCCACAATGTGGACACACAGATGCACCACAATGTCAAAGAACGCGGGCGGGAAGTACATCTCAAGCTCACATAGTATGACAACAATCTCTTCCTGTAGCCTTCGGAGCTGCTTCACACTTATGGACTTTCGGGAGATAACGTCGAAGAAGTTGCGGAGACCAGTAAGCGTGTCACGGACGTGCTTCTCCATTATCCCTCTAATGGCAACCAGGAGTATCTGCGTCATCATCACGTTATAGTCATGAGACTTCATCCCGTTGAACCTTTTCTTCTTGGGGTCTAGAAATCTGCTTATCTTCCCATAGTAACTAGAACTGACTTTGATTCCCATAAGACACTTGATGAATTGATAGATCTCCTTTGCACTTGAGGTGAAGCAAGAAGGGGGGCAATAATTCTCCTCCTTCTTGTTGACTTTTCTGCCCCTTTCCCCCTCCTTTGTCTTTGTCTCCGTCTCCTCCATTGACTTTTATGGTGGAGATCTTTCCTGATCTTCAAATCTTCCAAGTCTTTCCTTGACTTCGGCCCATCCTTGGTCTTCTCCGGCATGTTCATTAGTGTGCCATGCAAGCTCTCGAGGACATTCTTTGTGATATGCATTTGATCAAGGCAATGAGGCGTGTCATGATTGGGCCAGTACCCCAAGTCCCAAAAAACAGACCTCGTTTTCCATACCTTCAGTAGCGGCTCTGGCGCCTTTTTGATCTTTCCCGGCGCGGGGCATTGTTCCTAGTTTCTCAACAACTTGTCCATTTCTGCACCGCTAATCTTACGTGGAGGTACTCGAAGCTCATCCAACCCATTGAATAGATCTCCATGCTTTCTCCACGGGTCATTCTTCTCGAGCCATCTACGATGCCCCATGTACATGATTTTCCCAGACCCGCCATCTTTCGTTGACGTAAGCTACTGAGACGTTGTACCATCCATGCACCTCGTGCATCCACAGTATCCGTGGCACACCTGGCCTGAGGTGTACCCATAACCGAGATAGCCATGCACCGTCATCATCAGCGCGGCTCTCATATGGAAATACTCTCCTTTGCTGGCGTCCCATGTCCATGCCAGTGTTTTCCATAACATGTCTAGCTCCTCTTGCAGAAGCCCCATATACAGGTTAATACTATTTCCTGGTTGTTTCGGCCCTTGAATCAGCATGCTCATGTGTATGTACTTTGTCTTCATGCACTTCCATGGGGGGAGGTTGTACATCCAAACAAACACGGGTCATGTGATGTGGTTGGTGTTCTGGTTTCCAAACGGATTCATGCCATCGGTACTCGCACCAATCACGATGTTCCTTGGATCTTCTGCAGCAAATCCATATACGGTGTTGAATGCCCTCCACCGGCTACCATCTATGAGGTGTCTCAGCTTCGGATCATCTCCATCGTCGGGCTTCTTCCTCTCCGCGTGCTAGCGCATGAGCTTTGCTTCCTTAGGATCTACAAAATACCGCTGTAGAGGGGGAGTGATCGGAAAGTACCATACAACTTTCGTCGAGCCCCATGTCATTATTCCCTGCCATGTGGACGTCCTCATCATCATCAGCTTCTTCACTTATCCACTGAGTATAGCCATCCATGAAACCATTCTTCAGCAGGTGCGCCTTCAAAGTGCCACGATCAAAAGGGTCCAAAAGGACTCCTTCCTTGCATCTTGCACACGGACATCTAATCATAGTCTGATTATTTGCGTACATGTCCATCACTGCGGATTGCATGTACTGCTCCACCTTCCATACACTCACCTTCTGCACGGTATAACAAGCAAAAGGGTTATAAAATAAATAATGCATGCATGCTTCAAAGTCATATAAAATTTTGGCATGACCTTGCCTAAAAATAGGACATATTGAGTTTGCTCGAAATTCACCAAAACAGAAATAAATCGACATCTCAGCGAAACATAAGCAACTCGAGGGCATGTCACTCACACAAATCTCTCTATATATCCCAAACACACATATTCGCATTCACACACATATTCCCATTTTTGAAATGAACAACTTTTTACTCACCTATATATCTCCCGAGAGCGATACCGATCGAGAGAGCATGCCATTAATTAGATGATGAGAGAGACCGATCGAGGCGTGTGGATGGCTAAATAGCTAGCTAGATCTAGTTCTTGGGGAGGAGAGGTGAATCTAGCTAGCTAACTAATGGAGAGGGAGTTATGTTGGAGGGGGACATTAATGGGGGGAGAGGAAGAGAGGTAAGTAAAAGAGAGATAATGTGAGAGAGGCCATTTATGGAGGAGAGTTATGGTGGAGGGGGACATTAATGAGGAGAGAATTAGAGAGGTAGGAGGAAGAGAGAAGAAGAGCAACAATGGTGGAGAGGGGAGAGGGGAAAGGAGGGGAGAGGGCAAAGTGGGGGAGAGGGAGGGGGTGAAAAGGTGGCAACAGCCGCAACTAGCAATAGCGCTGCTTACAAAAACGCGCTGCTACTATGGTACTTAGTAGTAGCGCTTTCCTGGAAAAGCGCTACTACTATGTGTGGCACATTAGCAGTAGTGCTTGCAAGTCAGAAAGCGCTACTAGTAGTGGTCTTAGCAGTAGCGCGTTCTTCCTCCCAGCGTTGTTATTATAAATAGTGTTGGTGGGGTCGTCGGGGCCACCTTAGCAGTAGCGCTTTCTTAGCACCCAGCGCTACTGCTAATCCCTTAGTTGTAGCGCTGTCGGAATACAACGCTATTGGTAATTAGCAGCAGCGGTTTTATTTTTCCAGCGTTACTAGTAGGCTCCTGTCTATAAGGTTTCTCCTACTAGTGTTCTTAGGCAAAGATTTCGTTAGGAGCTCAACAAACATGGTATCTCTAGCACTCTCATGTGCCTTTATAGTCTCTGGAGGTGCATATATCTTGCTGACTACCCTCCTTGATGAGGTGGCCTCATTGGCTGACTAATTTGCAGCCTTCTCTTGCTTCTTAGCAAGAACCTCCTCGGGCACAAAGTCAGAATCCTCCTCTTCAAAATTCTGTCTCCTCCTGGTCCTTGTAGCAGCTTTAGGCAGTCCATGAGAGCTAGGGTGGATGGACCTGAGAAAGAGCTGGACGCAAGGCTAGTACCTGAACTCATATCAACATTCTGCTCCTGTAGATTCTGACTATCCTCTGAACCTGACATGTCTGACCCTGTGAATAGAGTTGAGAAGAGTGGAATAGAATAAGTCATCACAAAATGCAGAGTTTTTGAAAGATTGAACAAAAGATTATCAAGGTTTACATTCTGTCATATGAAAATCGGTACATCTGAAGCAAAAGTATCAGTGCTACCGAGACTCACTCTCTCACTAACCAAAACTTGTCACTCCATTCAGTGAGACTGAAAAGGAGTACTCGGTTTCACCGAGAGAGTTCTCAGTGGCATAGAGGGCAAATCGGTGACACTGATTTGTTCACTTCGGTTCCACCGAGTTTCATTGGGCGGACGACAAACCCTAGAAAATCAATCGTTCGCCATCTAATGGAGGTTTCTTGTGGATGGAACAATGCACAAACGGTGGCTTATAGATAAAAAATCTTCATTGCACAAGAATTGGATGGGGAGCGCAAGAAGGATCGGATCCGTACCCTAGCTTGGTGACGGTTCCGCTACGGTGAAGATGGAGGCGAAGATGCCCGTCGACGACAAAGATCCCAACGATGGAGGAGTGCGAGGAGACAAGGGCGACAACCAGGGGGTCCTTTTGCGGCAGCTTAGGGTTTTGGAGCGTGACGTTTTAAGATAGAATTTCAAAGCGTTGGGGTCCACAGCTTATATACCCATCACTGTTGGTGACACCGATTCTACATTTTCGGTGTCACCGAGTTTCTCAATTGTTAGCTGACAAGGAAACACGGTGTAACCGAGAATATGGAATCAGTAGTACCAGGATTGAAAAACCAGATCAACCCTAGGCAATCGGTGAGACCGAGTTTTGGAGTTGGTTCCACCGAGATGCACTTGGGAGGTTTTAGTGGTCAGTCCTTTGTCGATAGGGAACTCCAAGTGCTCCTCACACAGAGAGATCAAAAAGTACTTGTTCAAATTTTATGATGCAGCATGAATAGAATATGAGGTGAGAAAGCATAGATAGCTAGAGAAGTGGTCCTAGTCATTCTTGTATATCCAATTGGCAAATGAAAAATCAAAAGCCAAATAGCAACAATTGGATATCCTCGAATGAGTAAATAAATGCAGACCAACATGCTCACACATCAAGATGTCAAATGAAATCATGGCAAACATGCACAAACACATTAGCATCTAACAAGCACTTTGGCAAAGACGGAGTCATCTATATATGAGTATATTGACTTAGGAGCCAAGTAAGAATACTTGATCATAGGTCAAACTCATCGTTTAAGTACAAGCGGGGTTACCACTTTTACATAAAGCAATTAATGTTGTCACATGGTATGAGATGCTTTGACTCAAGTCTTAGAGTAAAGATCCCCCCTTGATGTGACATCCCCCCATAGGAGGGATAAACTAACCTTGGGATTTGTCGATGAAGACTTCATGTAGGTGAAGTAGTGGTGGATGCTCAAAGTTGATGAAGATCACCAAGAGTTGTGGGCATCCTCGTTGTTTCATTACTCTTTTCACCTACATGGGTTAGTCCCAACACACAAGAGACAAATACAAGGATATCTATGGACATGGAGTGCAAAGCATATATGATGATGTCCATTGATTTGTTGAATACCTTGTCCCTTGCTCATTTTTGTGGGAATGTGTGACTCCTTGAACTACTGCATGATGTTGATGTTGATTGCAACTAGTTCTTGCCAATAATGAATATGAGTGGATTTCATTAGCGTTGTCACACCTCAAGAACTTCTCTAGTTCTTCTTCTTGGGGACCCACATCAAGTTGATGGGGATCCTTGGTGTTGAAGTATCACTTGTAGAAGTTGAGCTTGTAGTAGCCTTGGGAACCCACTTCACCAAAGCTTGGGATTCATATTCATATGAGTTAATGTCCTCTTGAAGCTTGTTCTTGCCCTTGAGCTTGGGATCTTGTGGTGGAAGGTCATCTTGATCTTTTGTTTCCTTGGGGAGAGTATTTTCATGCTTCTCCTTTTGAGGAACAAACTTGGGATTGCGGTATTGACCTTCTTCCCATTCAACTCCATTAGCGTTGAAGTAGCCAATACCATGATTCTTCCGGTATCCTCCGTGCTTCCTTACAATCTCATCAAACTGTTTGCACCCTTCAAGACTCTTGTAGATACCTTTCTCTATAATCCCTTTCAAAAGTTCATTTTCTTTCTCAAGTGTAATTTGGCTAAGAGAAGAGTTAGTGGGATCAATAGAACTACTAAAAGCAATATCATTGGATTTATCATTTTTATTGCTATTAGTTGAAGAGCCTTTCTTTCCTTTGTTACTAGCTTGCTTAGTCTTAACTTGTGGCATGAATGTAGACAGGAGAAGTCGCTTGGCTAGATAAGAGGAAGTCTTCTTCCGAAGATCGTCATTGATAGCTTTAAGGAACTCATGCTCTTGCTCTAAATTGAGCTTCTCGAAGCGGAGCTTCTCATGTGTCCTTTTAAGCTCTCTATGATCTTGTAGAGTAGACTCGTGAGCTAACTTAAGAGTTTTTAGTTCTTGAGTTAGTCGTTCTATTTCCAACTTATCATCATCGCACGACTTATCTAGACTAGAGTGATTACTAGCAAGTTCATTTTGACTAACATTACAAGATTTGTCAAATAGCAAGTCATCTTCATCACTATTGAATTCAAGATACTCGGAGTGTGATACCTTGGGGCCTTTAGCCATGAAGCAACATCCAATCCCTTCATTTGGTGAATCAAATATGTCATAGGAGTCAGTTGTCACTTGTGCAAGTCTGGCAACACCTTCATCTTGACTATGGTCGGAGTTGGAGTGATAGCTTCTCTCGGAGTGGTTGTCGGATTCGGAGTCAGAAACCCATTCACCAACATGAGCTTGATGTCTTCTTCTTGAGTAGCTCTTGTTGTACTTGTCCTTCTTCTCTGAGTCCCTATTTCTCCTTAGGGTCTTCGTTCATAACGATCATCTCTACTCCTTCTCTCTCTTCGAGGTGACTCATCTCTTGAGCTTCGTCTTCTCGGCGAGTCTTCTTTCCTTCTGTAAGGAGCCGTGCACTCATTGGAGTAGTGTCCGGGCTTCCCACAATTGTAGCAGTTTCGGTCACGACTTGACGAACGCTTCTCTTCATATCTTGAGTTGGAGCTTTGATCTTTGCTTCTATTATTGTAGAACTTGTTGAATTTCTTGACCATGAGGCTTATCTCTTCATTCGTGACAAGGTTGTCGCTTCAAGTTGCGGGAGCATCACTTGTGGCTTTGTAAGCACTGCTAGACTTGTGGTGCAGCTCTTCCTTGTCCTTGAGTGTCATCTCATGAGCAACAATCCTTCCAATCACTTCCGTTGGCATGAGATCTTTGTAGTTGGGTATCATTTGGATCAATGTGCATACGGTGTCATATCGATCATCCAAAGCTCTAAGTATCTTCTTGATGATGAATTTGTCGGTCATTTCTTTGCTTCCTAAGCCAGCAATCTCATTGGTGACGATAGTTATCCTAGAGTACATCTCAACGACTCCTTCACCATCCTTCATCTTAAACTTGTCAAGTTGACTTTGAAGAACATCCAACTTGGATTCTCTCACAGACTCGGTACCTTCATGCATATCAACCAAAGTATCCCAAATCTCTTTTGCATTCTCAAGACGGCTGATTTTGTTGAATTCTTCGGGGCATAGGCAATTGAAGAGAATGTCACATGCTTGATCATTGAGTCGCAACATCTTCAATTCATCTGCAGTTGCTTCGCGATCCGGTTACCTTCCATACGCAAAGAATTCAACTTGCAATCCAACACGAACAACAGCCCAAACGACGGGGTTATGTCCAAGTAAATGCATTTTCATTTTGTGCTTCCAACTAGCAAAATTAGTGCCATCAAAGTACGGACCTCTACGATGATAATTTCCCTCACTAGACGCCATACTCTCCTAGGCTGTGAAACCAATGCAATGGAGACCAATGCTCTGATACCACTTGTAGGATTGAAAGTAGTGCTAGAGGGGGGGGTGATTAGACTACTTGACCAATTAAAAATCTACCTTTTCCCAATTTTAAGTCTTGGCAGATTTTAGCATTCATAGCAAGTCAAATACACCCTACACATACATGTCTATGAGTATTGCAGCGGAAAGTAAAGACAAACATGTAAGTAAAGGAAGGGTAGGAAGATCAAACGCAGTTGATGACATGTTGATTTTTCCCGTGGTTCTGATAGGTGGTGCTATCGTACATCCACGTTTATGGAGTCTTCAACCCATGGAGGGTAATAGTCGCGAGAGTCCACGGAGGGCTCTACCCACGAACGGTTCCACAAAGAAGCAACCTTGACTATACCATGATGGCCTACGTCCACAGAGGACTAGCCTACCGAAGTAGGCGATCTCCTTGCCCTTGCAAACTTCTTGGTTCACTCCACAACATGAGGTAGGAGGCTCCCAAGCGACACCTAACCAATCTAGGAGGCACCACCCTCCAAAAGGTAATAGGCTCGATAATGTCGATGAACTCCTTGATCTTGTGATTTAAGATGATAGACTCCTCAACACGCAATCACTCTCTCACAAATTTGGCTATGGTGGAATAGGTTGATTGGGTGGAAAGCAACTTGGGGAGGCTAGAGATCAAGATTCTTATGGTAGGAATGGAATGGCATGATCTCAACACATGAGTAGGTGGCTCTCTCTCAGAAAATCAGTAGGTATGAGTGGGGAACTATTCTGAGTGCTTGTCTTGCGAGTGAGTGGTGGTGGAGGGGTATATATAGGCATCTCCAAAAATCCAACCGTTACGCCTAATAAGCCAGACTCGATGACACCGATGTGTCAATCTTGATGGTACCGAGTTGCCTCAAAGGTAGCAACTTTTGAATCTCAGTGAAACCGATACACACAACTCGGTTGCACTGATAAGGTGACCAACAGTCAGATTGCCAAACTCGGTGATGCCGATTCAACAAACTCGATCGGACCAATTTTGTGAATTTGCGTAACAGGAAGTTGGCAAGCCAAACTTGGTGGCATCGAAATTGAATCAGTTGCACCGAAATGCTAGGGTTTAACTGGGTTTGTCTAAGGCTGAGAATCGGTGGCACCGAGTGGAAAGTGTTGGTTGCACCAATTTTGGATATTTGGCTTTGGACGGACTTTTGTGGAAGAGCTTGTGGGTGTATGTGGTGACTATCACTTGTGCACGTATGAGCATTTTGTTCACCAACAAAACCTTACCCCCTTTTAATAGTATTGGCTTTCCTATGGACTCAAAGTGATTTCTCACAAAAGATAAAATGTAGTGTCCTTTGCTTGAAGCTTTGCCAAACTAATTCCTTGCATCTTGGGGTATTCCACAATCCTTTTTCCAACCCATCATTGAACTTTTCCTGAAACATGCTTAGTGGAAACATTAGTTCAATGACATATATGTTGTTATTAATTACCAAAACCATCAAGGGAGAAAATGTGCTTTCACCGGGCGACCTGTCCGGGCGTTTGAGACGGGAATTAGGGGTTCGGTTGTAGATGTTCTAAAGCAAATAACTTGTCTATTTGGCGCCATCTTAATTTGGATTTTCTTCTCATCATGCGTCATGTACTTGGTCTTGAAACTGTCCACGAACTCGGTCCCTTCTGCCAGCCCCTTGTAATTCCCCCTGAGATAATCAACATACTCGATAGCCCTTTACCTCGCCTCGTCGAGCCTCGAGAGCAGATTGACCATCCCGCCAACGCAAGCTTCCTGAAACATCAGCACGGTCGGCCGGCCTCTCTCGGCGTCCGCCAGCACCCTACGCTCGGTGCTCTTGTACCTGTCATTGGTCAGGATCTGAAGGATGTCGCCGACATTCACGATGAGGGCGCCTGACAGGGGGTCCAACGGGAACCACCTACCATCCCTCCTCACCTGCAGGCCGAGGGTGTCGTCCAGGTGTAGCAAGAGCTTCAGGACGAGGCCATCATGGTGCGGCGTGATCCCCATCACCTTGTCCGGGTGCCAGCACGGAGAGTAGTGGTGTAGGGCCACACTCTCTCAGCGTAAACCTCCTTTTATTTCTCTTTTAAAGAGAAAAGAAACAACGTACACTGGTTAGGTTGTTTTTAACAGGGCAAATACAAGAGTAATATTGTACAAAATTTTTTAAGTGTCCTCAGCAACAAGAAGGGGCCAACCTATGTGGATACTACGTTTGCACACACATGATCAACCTATGCAGAGATGTTGAATGTTGTGTTGATGCTGACGAAATAGAACCAGTAATCTATTTCTTAATTACTATCTTCTTCTCCACACGTTGTCACATTCCTATATAAAAATCCTGTAGTTGATCTTTGAACCGATGACCTCTGAACCGCTCGCCTCAGATACAATGTTGTGTGTTAGAAAAAAATTCAACACCTTCCTTGTGAAACACTATATAAAGCCAGTCCATACTGTGAAGATTTCATCATTCCTATCTCCCAAGAATAAGTATACATTCATATAGTGTTATCAGCTAAACATATACGCATGGATGCATTGTTTTTCATGTGATCATGTCTTCGTATTCCATACACTATAATTATGTACTCCATATGTCCATACATCCGTGGAATTTAGCTAGCATTTGTTCAATTGCATATTGTCGTAAATTTTGATGAATGTTCTCCGCGTGGACACCATTTGTTCAATTGCATATTGTGGCGAATTTTGATGAATGGCCTTTCCGCGGGCACTATTTGTTCAATTGCATATTGTGGCGAATTATGATAAATGTTCTTCATGTGAACACTATTGTTCGATTGCATATCGTGGCAAATTTGCTATTCATGGGGTGATTCAAATGCGATATTTTACAATAACATGGCCATTTAAGTGCACGCGATTCAAGCAACTAAGATGTGCGATCCAGAACGGAAAACACATGCAACTCATGGCGCTACCGCCTGTGATCTACATGAAAAGCACACGAAATATAAACTGAAACATTGGTGATACATGAGAAATCATAGACGATTTGTAGCATTTCTACGTGTGTGTAGGAGCTCCTCAACCGTTTGCGATAGCACATTATCTCACACGCGAGCCAACAGAAAACCGTGCCCGATGCAAAGACAGTCCCACACTTAAATTGTTCAGGAAACGTGTGCGATGATATCATGCATGGCAGACGTTTGACAAAGAAAACTTGTGTGCGATGATGTAGATATCACATACATTTTTTACGATGGCCCGTGTTGATTAGGTAATGTTTCACAAACAGTTAAAAATCAAATACCATTTGTTTTCCATGAACAATTAGACGCGTTTGACTTGTAATAGACGTGTGTGATTGATCCTCAATCCCACACGTGCGCCCAAACTATAGTGTGTGCGATATGTTCCTGCATCGCACATGATTATATTGGCAGAGCGTCTACACCATCGGTCACCATCGCTGACGATTTTGCCGTGTCGTGTGGGATGGACCCCCCTATCGCTCACACAGACAAGGCGATGGTTTAAAAATACATCACGCAAAGAGGTTAAAAACCGTTTATATAGCATGTCGCTGCACCAGTGAACCTTGGTTTTCACTGAGATAAATACTTATCTTTACTATACTACATCTCCTCTCCTCTTCGGGAAAAATCCCAAATGCAGCTCACAAGTAGTAGTGGTGTCATGGAACACTTCATTTATTATGTTGTAGACTCATCTTGTCTTTCTATATGTGATGTTATTCATAGTGTGAGTAACATACTATGTTACCACATGCCTCTCTTTCCCCATTAATTACTTGCCACATCATCCATTTTACCTAGATAGACGTGTGTGATTGATCCCCAATCCCACACGTACGCCCAAAATATAGTGTGCGCGATATGTTCATGCATCGCACACGATTATATTTGGCATAGTGTCTGAACCATCGGCCACCATCGCCGACGATTTTGCTGTGTCGTGTGAGATGGAACCCCTATCGCCAACACAGTCAAGGCGACGATTTAAAACTATGTCGCGGAAATGGATTTAAAACTGTTTGTATAGCACGTCGCTGCACCAGTGAACCTTGGTTCGCATTGAGAGAAATACTTATCTTTACTGTACTGCATCTCCTCTCTTCTTCGGGAAAAATCCCAAATGCATCTCACAAGTAGCAGTGGTGTCATGTAACACTTCATTTATTAGGTCGTAGACTCACCTTGTCTTGGTATGTGTGATGTTATTCATAGTGTGAGTAACATACTATGTTACCACATGCCTCTATTTCCCCATTAATTACTTGCAACATCATCCATTTTTACCTAGATATGTGTGATGTTACCACCTATGCTACTCCCAATATGGGTGGTCTACTACAAGTATAGTAGTAGCGCGTTTTACAAACACCATGCTACCATTGTGGTTAGACGGGCCAGTTGGGTGCCCCACCCGTAGCAGTCGCATGGGTCCATGAGGCCGCGCTACTACTACTACTATCGTTAGCAGTAGTGCGGCTTCATAGCCCAGTGCTACTACTAAGTTCCACTGAATACCTTATCTGCCCGTCCCCAACCCATCTTTTGTGTGAAAAAATAAGGTTTCTTGGAATTTCCCAAAAATTTAACTGATTTTTCTCTAGATAAAAAAGAGCCACGAAGCTAGAAGGGGACTCCGAGGGGGCCACCAGGAAGGCACGCGCCCTTGGGGGCGTGGGCTTCCATGTGGCCTCCTAGGCAACACCTTATACTGTCCTTTGACTAAAAAACCGCATCTACCTTAACAACATCACATATTTTTTTGGGACTTTTCACGACAAGAAGCTATTGCCACCTTTGTTCTTCGTCCGGATAGCTAACATGGTGATTGTTTGGCCCCTAAAGAGGAGAATTTGTCGCCATCGTCATCACCAACCTCTTCTTCACAAACACCATCATAATCTCCTCTCTCATGTGTGAGTAATCTCGCTTTAGTCACATGGGGTGAGTGAAAATTGGATAAGATCTTTTTATGTAATAGTTGTCGGAGGGTTTGATCCCTAGTTCCCTTTGTGTTATAAGATTGTTGTTGTCATGATTTTGCTACTCTTAATGCTTCTCGCTAAGATTCGAGTGTTATGATTTCATATTTGAACTCATGTTTGATCACTATATATGTGTTTTGGATATTATCTGCAAGTTATATGCATCCGTTATAGTTCTCAATCGTAGACCTTGAAGTGACAATAATCTTGATATCGACGAGATGATTATGATTTGAAAACTACATATGTCTATTGATGGTTTATTCTTTGCTCTGATACTATATGAAGGAGTATCTTAATTAGCTGATTTTTTATTTAAATTATGCTAAAACGAGCCAATAGGTAAAAAATATGTTATGCAACTTTTTACGAAAGCACGTAGGGCGGGCTGAGCATGAGTAGCTTCTCAGGGACACAACGACGTTGGAAACCGATATTTGTGGCGATCTGATCGTGTTTGTAGAGTGGTCCTCTTTACAAAGTTTTTTGAGCTGTGCCCTCTTTACATTTCGGCCGATGCAGTTGTGTTGATTTTTATATACTAGGGAGTGGCCAGCTAACGTAGATCGACTCATCGACGGACCAGACTGCTCTAACCCAATCCAACAGTGGAGGCTGTTCCGACGGGTCGATGGGAAGGAACCGGACCTAGTCGCTCCCTGGGAAAAATTCTCCACCTCCGCACCCCTCCGCCGCCGGGCCGCCTCCGCCGCGTCATCCCGCCTCCCCATCCCCTTCGGCCGGCCGCTCCCGCGACCGTTCCTCCCTCGCCCCGCCGCCGGGTACGCTGACCCCAATCCTCCCCGCATCGCTTCCCAGTCCCTACCCCGCCGGCCGCGCCACCGCGCTAGGTCACGCGACCGCGCCGCCACCGCTCCTCTGTCACCCGCGGCGCCTCTCCTCTGCCATTCCTCCACCGGACGCCGCGCCTCTCTCGCCCAGGTCACGATGATGGCCTGGCGGATGCTGCGAAGGAAGGTAGGGCTTCTCTTTGCTGAAATCTGTTGCATTGCCTGTTCCTAGAGCGCGCTGTTAAACAGTTTCGATTTTCTCGCATGAAACAAATACGTCTGGAGCCTCTGCAGCCCGGGACTAACAATTGGAGACATAATTTGCAGGATGTTCACACAGGCCTCATGAATCTGGCCTTCCGCTCAGATCATGGTGGAACGAAGCATTTCGCCACTGGAACATTGGGAAAGCTATCACGTAAGCTCAATTAGTGTCGTACCACAATTGCATAGATTCATTTGAACTCGTTAATTGCCCAACCATTGTTTTGCCAAGTAAAGCCCTGCCCTAGCCTCTAGCATTGTTAGTTTTTTACAAGTCCTCAATCATTGCTAGTACATGCACTGTTTGGGTTCTAAGTATCTTATCGTGGCATTGATATAGATAATTCTTCACTGCTGCTGTTTTCGTAAAGTCACCTCCATCTCTGCCACAATATCTCTATAGTTATGAGTTTGTGATGTTGCTTTGTTCCCTCTGTACCTCCTGCTCCAAAGATTGTTAGAAGTACTGTCCCGCATGGGGAGGGCACATAAGTGTAGCACCTCTCTTGGGATTTCGTCCCCGCCTTGCCTGGACGGTTCAACTTGGAAGTCCTATGCCTTTGGTGAGTCGGTGTTACTCCCTCCGTTCCTAAATATAAGACCTCTTAGAGATTCCACTAGAAGACTATATACGGAGCAAAATGAGTGAATCTATACTCTAAAATAGGTCTATATACATCTGAATGTAGTGCATAGTGTAATCTCTAAAAGGTCTTATATTTAGGAACGGAGGGAGTATATGCTAGTGTAGATCAATGTAAACTGAGAATGTGGTAGGTCTGTCCTAAAGGGTGTTACAGTGCCCCCATGTGCGCTGATGTTGCTTTTCCATGTGAGTGAGATGAAGATGTATATGAATTTGTGCATAAAGAATCAAGAACTGATTGCAGAACTGTGAATCCACAATGGCCAGTGGTAAACTTCTGCTACGTCAAATGTATTCTGTAGAATGTCCACTCAAATTGCACTTTAATCATACTCCCTCCATTTCTTTCTTGCTTTGCATATAAGATTTGTTTGAAGTCAAACTACACAAAGTTTGATCAAATTTATAATAAAAAATATTAACATCTACTGCCTCCGTCCGGAAATACTTGTCATAGGAATGAATGTATCTAGATGTATTTTAGTTCTAGATACATTCATTTTTATTCTTTTGGGTGACAAGTAATTCCAGACGGAGGGAGTACACTACTATGGTTATATAGTATGAAAATTAATTTCGTGATGCATCTAATGATTTTTATTTCATATTGTGAATGTTAATATTTTTTCCTTTAAGATTGTCAAACTGTATGAAGTTTGACTTCAGACAAATTTTATATGCAGACTAAAAAGAAATGGAGGGAGTACTCACACTTCAGTTTCTTATCCTTCTCCTTTCACCCTTCTATATTATTTTTCTATGTTTTTAGATCCTATATCTCGTTCATGTTGTTCCTATCCCTGTGTATTCAACTCCTGCATTCCAAGTGGGCCCATAGTGTCTGTACTGCATATGTTATTATTTAAAAATGAAGAGATTACAATGCGGAATACCCCCCTCAGCATATCTTAAGAAGCAGTGATACGCTCAGCTCTATTCCATCTGGGAAATGGCAAACGAGGCTAAATCCGCACCATAGGATTTGAACTTTCACGCTAACGCCACCGCACACCCAATGCGGAGCTATACTCAGTTCTTGGTTTATGATTCTATTGGTTAGAGAAAGAGTATTTCATATGTTACACGATGAACTCAATGGACTCAGACTCTAGCTTAGCATAGTGAATCTTCATGAAGTCCTTTTTGGTCACTTTTCTAAGAGCAAGTACTTTCTTCCTTAGTGGACACCTCATAAGTCTATGTTTTAGTGATTTAATCAGTATTTAATTCTCAATTGCAGAGTTCGTCCATGGCAACGGACTCCAAGGTGCTGCTAACTGTACGATCTTTAAACAGTCCACTATCAGGTATGTCAATCTGCTCTCCTATTATTCAGGTGGCATTACTACTCTTGTTACATCGACATATTCAACAAACCATGCACGCACTCAGTGCATCAAATTGAATTTGAGTGTTATCTTGCACGAGGAATCT
Source organism: Hordeum marinum (assembly GCA_022496015.1). Classification (NCBI taxonomy): domain Eukaryota; kingdom Viridiplantae; phylum Streptophyta; class Magnoliopsida; order Poales; family Poaceae; genus Hordeum; species Hordeum marinum. The sequence goes on along the minus strand of CM039672.1, from coordinate 406,091,634 downwards.
GAATCATATTTCTTTGGAAAAGCCAACCTCGACACCATGTTAATTTCCTGCACTCCACTAAACAATCTTGCAACTTTTGCATGGAGCCATGTATTTACCTCTTATCTTATCTGACCTTGCTTGGGAAAGGCACTCACTAGGTTCTTTTACCATACTCTAATTCTACTGTATCTTTGTTTATTTCATCTTCTGGAACTACTGTTCAGATTTTTTAGTCGTTAAATGTAGGTCTTGTTTTGTAGGTATGTTACTATCAGTACATTGTTATTTGATGCAGATTTTAGGATTTATATATTAGGTGACAATACTGTCTTCTTTATAGGAATTTTCATGCAGGTGTGTATATGTTGGCATGGCACCAGAAAAAGGAGGATGTTGTTGGGCTAAAAGCACCGAAAAGGGAGAAGCGAGTTAGAAAGGAAACTAGGAGTCAACCTCCTGTAGAAGCGCCATATGTTGCACCAAAACCAAAGCTGACCAAATCATCGCCAGATAAAATTGTTGAAATTTTTGATGGGATGACATTGCGTGACCTGTCTAAACGATCCGGTGCAACCATCAGTGCGCTTCAAAGCATACTTGCAGATCTTGGCGAAAGGGTTGAATCAGACTTCGACTCTATTACCATTGATCTAGCTGAGCTAGTGGGTATGGTATGTATTTATAATCTTCCTTTTGTGACTTCTACATTTCTGTATGCTACTCTGAAGCATATTCATATTAGTAACCAGTCGTACCAGGATAATTTTATTTGCTGTATCATGTCATATGAGACTATAACTCAATGTGATGATGGCTATAGATTCACTCTAGATGTTGCATTTGACCTCATCTATCAAAATGATCTTGTTGCAAGGTGTGATATGGTGATGCTAAAACAGTATTCTTTATTTCTTCAAATTCTGCTATTTTCTTAGTGCACTCATTAAGCAAGTTCAAGTTGTCGATTATGAGAAGGGTGGATCCACTTGTGTTCATTGGTTGACTTCCATTTAGCAAGTGTAGTTGTGCATTGTGCTTGGTTTGTAGTCTTTTTTTCTATGCTTGTTTTGTGCCCAAGTATTTCCCCCTTTCTGACCATATATTCAGAAAAAATGGAATTGTTACTTTTTTTGATGATATTATGTTGGAGCAAACCTACATGTTTAAATTTTACATACTCTGATGTTATTAATTATATGTACTATTGTCTCCAGTTTACACCTAAGCTTTATCATCATGAAATATTTATGCAGCTTTAGCAAAGCTTCTATTTCTTCTGAATCATGATATTAATCGACATCTTTCATCCTTCTTGCACAGGAACTTGGTGTTAATATCAGAAGAATGCACACAGGTGAAGGCACAGTTGAACCACGGCCTGCTGTTGTAACAGTTATGGGTCATGTTGATCATGGTAAAACATCGCTTCTGGATTCCCTACGGCAAACATCTGTTGCTGCTAAAGAAGCTGGTGGGATCACTCAGCATATAGGTGCCTTTGTTGTTGAGATGCAATCTGGAGCCTCTATCACATTTCTTGATACACCAGGGCATGCTGCATTTAGTGCTATGCGGGCTAGAGGTGCAGCTGTCACAGATATTGTAGTGCTTGTGGTTGCAGCAGATGATGGTGTGATGCCTCAAACACTTGAAGCTATGTCGCATGCAAAAGTAGCAAATGTTCCAATTGTAGTCGCCATAAACAAATGTGACAAATCCGGAGCTGACCCTGAGAGGGTCAGAATTCAGCTTGGTTCTGAAGGATTGCTTTTGGAGGATATGGGTGGTGATGTACAGGTTGTTGAAATTTCTGCATTATCAAAACTTGGTTTGGATAAATTGGAAGAGGCTTTGCTCCTTCAGGCCGAGATGATGGACCTGAAAGCCAGAACAGATGGGCCTGCTCAAGCTTTTGTGGTGGAGGCAAGGGTGGACAGGGGCAGGGGACCACTTGCAACAACTATAGTTAAGTCTGGTACATTAGTTAGTGGACAATACATTGTTGTGGGTGCAGAGTGGGGAAGAATTAGATCACTTAGAGACACGGTAGGGAAAATAACAGAGTCTGCAAAACCCGCCATGCCTATTGAGATTGAGGGGCTGAGGGGCCTCCCAATGGCTGGGGATGATGTAGTGGTTGTTGACTCCGAGGAAAGGGCAAGAATGCTTAGTCAAGGGCGGAAGAAGAAACAGGAGAAAGATAGACTTCGGAAGATTGATGAAAACATGACAGAGGAGGCAGAAATTGGAGAAGAGACTCCTGAAAGAGTTGAGATGCCCATAATCGTGAAAGCTGATGTACAGGGTAGTGTTCAAGCAGTTACGGATGCCTTAAGAAGTCTTAATAGCCCACAGGTATTTTCTCGACCACATTGGATGCCTTATTTTTAATTTTGTAGTCTCACAAACTTGACTATATAAGCACTCAAGCAGTGCCGAGTTCCTGATCGCTGACACTGCATTTTAGACCATACATAGGTTTGTTCCAGTGGTTTGGTATGATATATGTTCTATTTACAGTATGCCGATATTTCTGTTAGATTCACAGCCATGCCTATGTTACCTTCTTTGTAGGTGTTTGTGAATATTGTTCATGTTGGTGTCGGCCCAGTAAGTGAACATGACATTGATCTGGCACAAGCATGCCGAGCATACATAGTTGGTTTCAACGTTCGCGATCCACCGAGTGCGATTACTCTAGGAGCAACACAAGCCAACATAAAGGTACCATGTTTATTATTTCTCTAGTGCCTGTACTGCTTTTGAACAAGTGTACACCTTTGGTAGAAATCAAGTTCTATGGCTTGGAGGATATTGGTGGTGATTTTTTTAATCATATTTTAGTGCTCAGTATAGGATGTAAATATGCCTTCTGGGTTACGTGAAAAGAGGGTAGGTCTTACTTAAGATAACATTTTCTCTTTCTCTTGTTTCTGGTGTTTCTTTATATTGTAGACACTAGGATGTGTTATAGTGAATTTAGGAAGAATAAGCATAATTCAGCTCTTATGTGTATGGAATTGAGGATATGGCCTGCATCATATTGACCTTGCTAAATACTGGACTTGAAATATGATAAGAGAATCCCAATCTCAACCTTCTTATCAATTTTGAATGTCATACGGGATGTCAGATTGCCCATGCCCATATAATATTGCAGGGTATACTACAACGGAGTACTCTTTTCACTTTTCTTGAATCACCGTTTGTTTGGTGGTTGATGTGAACCATATAAACTCGATTTAGTTCTCAGTATCCTGAGTTAACTCTGGTCCCATTCTATATGTTCCACAAGCACACAACATATGTTCCCCAAAAGGAAAGTATATGATACGTATTGTTAAGAGTTTAAATTCGCTGGTTGATTTGTTTAGACTTTGTACTCTGAAACTGGAAAATGAGTTTAGCTGACTCGACCATGTCTACTCTTCAGATTTTGCTGCACAAGGTGATTTACCATCTCCTTGAGGAAATGGGAAGGCTGATTGTGGAGAAGGCACCAGGGACTGCTGAAACCCAAATTTCAGGGGAGGCTGAGGTTCTGAACATATTCGAGCTGAAAGGGCGTAGCAAGTCAAAAGGGCCAGACATCAAGATTGCTGGCTGCCGGATAACCGATGGGCGCTTTAGCAGAACTGGAACCATGAGACTGTTGAGAAGTGGAGACGTTGTCTTTGAGGGTCCGTGTTCTTCGCTGAAGCGAGAGAAGCAGGATGCTGACACGCTCGACAAGGGTACCGACTGTGGATTGGTGATCGAGGACTGCGACGAATACCAGGTTGGGGATACCATCCAGTGCTTGGAGCAGGTGATCAGGAAGCCCAAGTTCATATCGACACAAAGCGGCGCAGTCCGTATAGAGTGCTGATTGAGAATAATTGTCTGTCGCTGGCATTATTCCATTGCTGTGAATTCAGCCACTTGTTTGAACTGACCGAAATTTTGACGATATAGCGAGATAAAAACTAGGCTGGCATGCTTACTATTTTGGCATCACACAGACGGCTAGATGCAAGTTGCAACAACCAGCACCTTTCGATGTTATACGCGTAGGAAAAAAATCGTGATGCATTCAGCTCTGATGCACTGTGTGACATTTGAGAGAGGAAACTGGAGTTGTATATACTTGCAGTTTTCATAAGGTAGGGGGAAGGCAATTACTAGCCCCCAAATGACCCAAAAGGTGCATTTCAATGTTACTATTAGTACTATATAATCATATTGATGCTTTGCACGTCTGAAATTAGAAGTCATATTTGAGAAGCTAATATTTGACCGGGCTGTTGTCTTGTTGCAATCAATTTCGTGGAATATTTTTTCAATCGGCTGTGATTCAACAAAATGTTCTACTAGCTAAGATTTTAAATCCTCACTGGACGAGCGATTGGCATATTCGTAATTGCTGGGGTGAAGCATAAATGGTACGAAGTTTTGCATCATCATTTAGGATTGCCAATTTCTTGGAAAACTAAAATATATTTTTTCCCAAGATACAAGTTTGACAGATTATTAGTTTAATTATGTTGATTATTTGGTACAAAATTGATACCAATGTAAAGTGTTCTCGATATGAATCCATCAATATTGATTGTGTATCACATAGTTCAATTATTTCTGAACAAATTTCCTGTTAAGATAAATCTTGAGAAGCGTGTGTATGTAGTATTTTCGAGTGCATAGCATGTGCTCTAAAGTTTTTTTCTTTGTAGAATGCGTACGAGCATGCGTACCATATATTGACAGTAGGCAGGGCATATTTGTGCGTGCTCACACATGTCCATGAACAACATAACATACAAAGCAACTACTCACTTCTTATCCGTTCATACAACACGTCAACTAGACCATGCAACTCGCCGCCAACCATGACCTCCCTTCATGAAGGATACTTTCGATGACTTGCTTTAAAGGTTAAGAATAAATCTTTTTTTTACGAAACGGGTTAAGAATAAATCATATTTTCAGGCTAACTTTAGGCTTAAACACAAAAATAAGTTTATCATGTTTGTGCAATGATCACTTTGCCATGCAATATGATTGCTAGAATTGGCCATTCAGGCAAAAATGAGGAGCTGTTGGTTGTGTCATGGTAGATAGTTACCAGTCTTTTTTTTTTGAGAAAAAGGCCTTGAAAAATGTTTACAATCCTCCCTGAGGGAGTTTCTTAAGTAGGAGGGGATATCTCCAGTAGTATTGTGATCGCCATGGCTTCTAGCGAACGCAGCCAATTCATGGGCCATTTTGTTGCCTGATCTTTTAACAGCTATGTAGGTTACTTCAGTGAACATTGTCGTTAGGCTCCAGATGTCTACCACAAGGGGAAAGAGTGATTTCTGGTTATGAGCTTTGTCACTCAGTAATGCAGGTATGGAGGAGCAGTCTGTCTCCACACACAGCGGTCCATTATAGTAGTTGCTAATCACCGATAGGCCATGTAACACATCAGCTAATTCAGCCTCTTCGGGATCTCTGCATGCCGGCAATCGCTTACCACTTGAAACAGCAACCTGCCCCAACCAGTTTCTAACAATGATTCCAGCAGTTGTTTCACCCGTACACTCAGTGAAAGATGCATCAATGTTCAATTTCCATACACCTGTTGCAGGTGGTTTCCATTGCCCACCCAAAGCATGCACACTTGGTTGCATGGTAGTCACAGAATGATCTGCATGTCCAATGCCATTTATCCCGCTAGCATAATCTTTGGTTTGTCTCACCTCTGAGGTTTGTTTCCCTCACTTTATCTCTGCATGTAATGCATCTACTGACTGACTATCGCCCTGAGTGCTCCCAGGCGCTATGTCCTCATGCTCCGCGAGGCGATGCCCTTCGCCCCTGACTTCTTGAGCGTACTTGACAAGGAACTGGGCTGAGTGGCTAACCAGAGCATTGTCCTTGGCGTGGACACAGTCATCTCTTAGCCACCACGCTCGCCACAGAAGCAGAAGGATCTTGACCCGCACCTCCGTATCACATGAACCCAGAAGATTCTGAAGCCAGTCCCTGCCTGTGTACCTAAAACTATGTTCATCCGGAATTTCCCAAAAGGACCTCATTTCATTTCTTAGTGCTTTGGCTTTGGTACAATTAAACACGGCGTGGAATTCATCCTCCATCTTAGTGCCACATATGTTGCATATACTGTCCACCTCTAAGGTTCTCTTCCCCTTATTTTCTTTTGTTGGTAGGGTCTCAGTGGCTACCCTCCATGCAAAAATACGTACCTTTTCTGGAACTTTTGATTTCCAAATATAATCCCAGATGCTTCTATTGTCAGCATCAACTAGATGCAAGCCCATTTCCTTGATTTTTAAGTTGGGCACCCAATTTGTATGCACTTCTCACAGAGAAAACATCCGACTTTTCACCATGCCAAGCCACTTGATCCTCTGCTTCACTCCTGGGTATTTTAATCTTGCATATTTCATCTGCATCAAAACTATGGAAGAGTTGATGTACTAGAGTTTCGTTCCACTCTTTCCTGCCGTTAATCATGAGCTGTTTCACCCATCTCAGCCTAGATCTTCTTTTAAAACAGTCACTTTAAGGCCGCTCTTCCTAGGGATCCATTGATCCCTTTGAATCTGAATACTTTTGCCATTCCCCACTCTCCATATCAAGCCCTTTTTCAGGAGTTCGAGTCCATGTTCAATACCCCTCCACGCTTGAGATGCATCAAAGGCAAACAAAGTGTCCAATAGATCACCTTTTGGAAAGTACTTTGATTTTAAAACTCTTGCACATAGACTATCCGGTCATTGGATGAGACTCCACCCTTGTCTCGCAAGGAGGGCTTGGTTAAAAATATGCATATCGCGAAAACCGATTCCACCCGCTCATTTGGGTTTTATCATATTTTCCCATGCCATCCAGTGCACTTTCCTATGCCCTTCCTCATCTCCCCACCAAAATTCTCTGATTAGCCGTTCATATTTGTCACAGAATCCGGCTGAGAACTTAAAGACGCCCATGGCATATGTTGGTAGGGCTTGGACCTCCGACTTGATATGAACTTCTTTTGCTGCAAAAGACATGTGTCTTCCAGACCAATCAATGCATCTCTTTAAAAACCTGTCCATAATTGGTTGGAAATTATCATCTTTCATTCTACCCTCCGGTGTTGGGAGCCCAAGGTATTTACTTTCAAAAGTCGATGTCTCGCACGCAAGAATATCTTTTACCTCCTTCTGTACCTCCTTAGGACAATGCTCATTGCACAAAATGGAGCACTTACTACTACTCAGCAGCTGACCGGTACATTTTTGGAATAAGCAGAGAGCCTTTTTCACTGACCTAGCTTGTTCACCGGTTGCCTTGAAAAACACCAAACTGACGTCTGCAAAGAGCAGATTCGAGACCCTGGGGCTATTACGAGCTACCTTCACAGGTGTTATATTGCCACCCATTACCTCCTTATTGAAAATTGTGGCGAGCCCATCCGCAATGAACAAGAAAAGGTATGGGCTCAATGGATCTCCTTGTCTGAGTCCTCCGGTGGGTTTGAACACTTCCAACATTTCCCCATTCATTTTAACTAAGAACATGACAGTGTTAGAAATATGCCCTAGAGGCAATAATAAATTAGTTATTATCATATTTCCTTGTTCATGATAATAGTTTATTATCCATGCTATAATTGTGTTGATCGGAGACTTAGATGCATGTGTGGATACATAGACAAAACAATGTCTCTAGTATGCCTCTAATAGACTAGCTCGTTGATCAAAGATGGTTAAGGTTTCCGAGCCATGGACATGAGATGTCATTTGATAACGGGATCACATCATTGGGAGAATGGTGTGATGGACAAGACCCAAACTACAAACGTAGCATATGATCGTGTCAGTTTAATGCTACTGTTTTCTGCATGTCAAGTATTTGTTCCTATGACCATGAGATCATGCAACTCACTGACATCGGAGGAGTGCCTTGTGTGTATCAAACGTCGCAACGTAACTGGGTGACTATAAAGGTGCTCTACAGGTATCTCCGAGGGTGTCTGTTGAGTTGGCATGGATCAAGACTGGGATTTGTTACTCCGTGTGACGGAGAGGTATCTCAGGGCCCACTTGGTAATACAACATCACAATAAGCCTTGCAAGCAATGTGACTAAGTGTTAGTCACGAGATCTTGTATTACGAAATGAGTAAAGAGACTTTCCGGTAACGAGGTTGAACTAGGTATGGAGATACCGACGATCGAATCTCGGGCAAGTAACATATCGAAGAACAAAGGGAACATCCTACGGGATTAACTGAATCTTTGACATAGAGGTTCGACCAATAAAGATCTTCGTAGAATATGTAGAAACCAATATGGACATCTAGGTCCTGCTATTGTTTATTGACCTTAGAGGTGTCTCAGTCATGTCTACATAGTTCTCGAACCCGCAGGGTCTGCACACTTAAGGTTCGGTGACGTTTCGGTAGTATAGAGTTATGTATGGTGGTGACCGAAGGTTGTACGGAGTCCCAGATGAGATCCCGGACGTCACGAGGAGCTCCGGAATGGTCCGGAGGTAAAAATTGATATATAGGAAGTCCTATTTTGGTCACCGGAAAAGTTTCAGGCTCATCGGTAGTGTACCGGGAGTGCCGGTAGTGTACCGGGAGACCATCGGGAGGGGTATTTCGACCCAAGAGGCTACATGGGCTGTGGGAGAGTAAATACCAGCCCTTTGTGGGCTGGTGGAAGTCCCACACAAGGACCATGCGGCTGGGAAGAAAAGCCCAAAGAGAAGAAGGTGGGAAAAGGCAAAAAAGGCAAAAATAAGGAGGAGTCCTAGTCCTACTAGGATTGGAGGAGGAATCCTCCAATCCTCCTTGGTTCAGCCGACCCAAGGGCTGGATCCTTGGGAGACAAGCCTCCTCCTCTCTTCCTCCTATATATACTAGAGGTTTTTGGGTTTTTGGCACCAGATTTTCAGCCACGTGCTACCCGTTCCTCCAGTGCATAGTTTCTCCTCTAGATCGGATTTCTGCAGTGCTTAGGCGAAGCCCTGCCGGAATAGCTCCACCACCATCATCGGAGCGTCATCACGCTGCCAGAGAACTCTTCTACCTCTCTGCTCCCTCTTGCTGGATCAAGAAGGTGGAGATCGTCATCGAGCTGTACGTGTCCTGAACACGGAGGTGTCGTCCGTTCGGCGCTAGATCGAAAGGACCGTGATCAAGATCGCGAGACGGATCATGATGAGATCGCGGGACGGATCATGATGAGTTTGCGGGACGGATCGTGATTGGATCGCAGGATGGATCGTGATGAGATCGCGGGGCGCTCGGCGATTTGGATCGCGAAGACGTTCGACTACACCAACCGCGTTTCTTAACGCTTCCCGCTTAGCGATCTACAAGGGTATGTAGATCCACTCCCCCTCTCGTAGATGATCATCACCATGGATAGATCTTGCGTATGCGTAGGAATTTTTTTGTTTCCCATGCAACGTTCCCCAACAGTGGCATCATGAGCTAGGTCTATGTGTAGATGAGATCTCGAGTAGAACACAAAGAGTTTGTGGGCGTTGATGCTTAGATTGCTTCCTCCCTTGGTCGTGCTTTGGTTCAATGGTACTGTGAGATGAAGCGGCCCAGATCAACATTACTCGTACGCTTACGAGAGACCGGTTCCCTCAACCACAACTTGTTGCATAGATGGCTTGCAGATGCCAGTTTCTCTTTCTTTAGTTGGATCGGATTCGACAAAGGCGGTCCTTGAGAAGGTTGAAAAGCAACTAGTGTATCACCGTTGTGGTTTTTGTGTAGATGAGAATTGTTCTTGCTAGATACCCGTAGCAGCCACGTAAAACATGCAACAACAATTAGAGGATGTCTAACTTGTTTTTGCAGGGTATGTTGTGATGTGATATGGCCAATTACATGATGTGATATATGTGATGTATGAGATGATCATGTGTTGTATAGAATATCACGACTTGCATGTCAATGAGTATGGAAATCGGCAGGAGCCATAGGGTTGTCTTTAATTATTGTATGACCCGCGTGTCAATCATTAAGCACTATGTAATGCTTTATTATCGCTAAACGGTAGCAATAGTAGTACAAGCATGATGGGCGCGACAACCCCGATGGCGACACGTTGATGGAGATCAAGATGATGGAGATCATGGTGTCATGCCGGTGACGATGGAGATCATGCCGGTGCTTTCAAGATGGAGATCAAAAGCACAAGTTCATGGCCATATCATGTCACTTATGATTTGCATGTGATGTTAATCCTTTTATGCACCTTATTTTGCTTAGGACGACGGTTGCATTATGAGGTGACCCCTCACTTAAATTTCAAGATGAATTGTGTTCTCCCCGAGTGTGCACCGTTGCGAAAGTTCGTCGTGTCGAGACACCACGTGATGATAGGGTGTGATAGACTCTACGTTCACATACAACGGGTGCAAGCCAGTGTTGCACATGCGGAACACTCGGGTTAAACTTGACGAGCCTAGCATGTACAGACATGGCCTCGAAACACAAGAGACCAAAAGGTCGAACATGAGTCATATAGTAGATATGATCAACATGATGATGTTCACCATTGAAACCACCTCAACTCACGTGATGATCAGACTTGAGTTGGTGAATTTGGATCATGTATCACTTGAATGACCGGAGGGATATCAATTTGAGTGGGATTTCATAAGTAATATGATTAATTGAACTCATTATCATGAACATAGTCAGTAGTGTCTTTGCAAACTAGCTCACGCTATAGCTCCCTTGAATTTTTATATGTTCCTAGAGAAATAGAGTTGAAAGATGATGGTAGCAATATTGCGGACTGGCTCCGTGATATGAAGATTGTCCTCGTTGCTGCACAGAAGGCTTATGTCCTTAATGCACCGCTCGGTACGCCAACCCCTCTAGCGTCGTTTGTAGATGTTGTGAACATCTGACAGACACGTTTTGATGACTACTTGATAGTTTAGTGCGTTATGCATTACGGCTTAGAATTGAGGCCCCGAAACATTTTGAACGTCACGGAACATATGAGATGTTCTAAGAGCTGAAATTAGGATCTCAGGCTCGTGCCCATGTTGCGAGATATTAGATCTCCAACAAAGATTATTTGCCTGCAAGATGAAAGAGAATAGCTCAATCGTTGAGCATGTGCTCAGATTGTCTGGGTGCTACAATCGCTTGAATCGAGTGGGAGTTGATCTTCCAGATAAGATAGTGATTGATATAGTTCTCTAAGTCACTGTCACTAAAGCTACTAGAACTTGGTGATGAACTATAAAATGCCAGGGATAGAAATAATGATCCATGAGCTATTCGTGATGTTTGACACCGCGAAGGTAGAAATCAAGAAGGAGCAACCACTAGTTTCGACAAGGGCAAGAGCAAGGAGGGAAACTTGATGGATAGCAAGTCAGTTGCCGCTCCAGTGAAGCAACCCAAAGTTGAACCCAAAGCCGAGACTAAGTGCTTCGATTATGAGGAGATCGGTCGCTGAAGCAGAACAACCCTAGATACTTGGTAGATAAGAAGGCTGGTAACGTCGACAGAAGTATATTTGATATACGTGTTAATGATGTGTACCTTGCGAGTACTCCTAGTAGCACTTGGGTATTGGATACCGGTTCGGTTGCTAAATGTTAGTAACTCGAAATAAAGGCTACGAAATAAACGGAGAACTAGCTAAGGGTGACGTGACGATGTGTGTTGGAAATGTTTCCATGGTTGATGTGATCAACATCGCACGCTCTCTCTACCTTCGGGATTAGTGACAAACCTAAATAAATGTTATTTGGTGTTTTGCGTTGAGCATGAACGTGATTAGATCATGTTTATTGCAACACGGTTATTCATTTAAGTTAGAGAATAATGGTTATTCTGTTTACATGAATAATACCTTCAATGGTCATGCACCCAGTGAGTATGGTTTGTTGAATCTTGATCATGGTAATACACATGTTCATAACATTGATGCCAAAAGATACAAAGTTAATAATGATAGTACCACATACTTGTGGCACTACCGCTAAATGTCATATTGGTATAAAGCGCATGAAGAAACTCCATGCTGATGGATCTTTGAACTCATTCGATTTCGAATCGGTTGAGACATGTGAACCATGCCTCTTGGGCAAGATGGCTAAGGACCCAGTTTCCAGATGGATGGAGCGGGCAAGTGATTTATTGGAAATGATACATGTTGATGTATGCAATCCAATGAGTCTTGTAGCGTGCGGTGGATATCGTTATTTTCTTACCTTCACTGATGATTTGAGTAGATATAGTGTATATTTACTTAATGAAACACAAGTCTAAATCGTTTGAAAGGTTCAAGCAAATTCAGAGTGAAGTTTAAGATTATCATGACAAGAAGATAAAAATGTCTGCGATATGATCGTGGAGGTAAATATCTGAGCTACGAGTTTGGCATACAACTTTAGACAATGTGAAAGTTGTTTCACAACTCACGCCACCTGGAACACCATAGTGTGATGGTGTGTTCGAACGTCATAGTCGTGCTCTATTGAAAATGGTGCTTGCTATGATGTCTCTTATCGTTTTGCTACTATAATTTTGGGGTTATGCATTAGAGACAACTACATTCACTTTAGATAGGTCACCATCTAAATCCGTTGAGATGACACTATGTGAATTATGGTTTGATAGAAACCTAAGCTGTCATTTCTTAATGTTTGGGGCTGCAACACTTATGTGAAAAAGTTTTTCACCTAATGAGCTCGAACCCAAAGCGGACAAATACATCTTCATAGAATACCCTAAAGACAGTTGGGTAAACCTTCAATCTCATATGCAAGCATAAAGTGTTTGTTGCTAAAACTAGGTCCTTTCTCGAGAAAGAGTTTCTCTCAAAAGAATTGAGTGGGAGGTAGATAGAACTTGATGAGGTTGTTGAACCTTTGTTTCAACGAGATAGTAGCGCAACACAGGAAGATGTTTTTGTGAAGCCTACGTTAGTTGAAGAGGAAGTTAATGATGATGATCATGAAGCTTCGGATCAAGTTACTATCGAACCTCGTAGGTCGACAAGGATGTGTACTACTCCTGAGCGGTACGACAACCCTGTCTAGGAGGTCATGTTGTTGGACAACGATGAACCTATGAGCTGTGGAGAAGCGATGATGGGCCCGGATTCCGACAAATGGTTAGAGGCCATGAAATCCGAGAAAGGATCCATGTATGAAAACCAAGTATTGACTTTGGTAGACTTGCTCATTGGACGGCAGGTCGTTAAGTACAAATGGATGTTTAAAATGAAGACAAACGCTCATGGTAAATGTCACCATTTGTAAAGCTCGACTTGTTGCAAAGAAGTTTACGACAAGTTCAAGGAGTTGACTGCGATGAGACTTTCTCACTCGTAGCGATGCTAAAGTCTGTTGGAATTATGTTAGCAGTTGCTGCATTTTTCAATTATGAAGTCTGGCAGATGGATATCAAAACATCATTTCCTTAACGGTTTGCTTGAGGAAAGGTTGTATGTGATACAACCAGAAGGTTTTGTCAGTCCTAAGGATGCTAAAAGGTGTGCAAGCTTCAGTGATTCTTCTATGAACTGAAGTAAGCATCTCGGAGTTGGAATATACACTTTGATGAGGTGATCAAAGTTTTTGAGTCTATACAAAGTTTACGAGAAACTTGTATTTACAATAAAGTGAGTGGGAGCACTATAGAATTTCTGATAAGTATATGTGGATGACATATTGTTGATCAGAAATGATGTAGAATTTCTGGAAAGCATAAACGGTTGTTTGAAAAGAGTTTTTCAAAGGAAGACCTAGATAAAGCTACCTAATTGTTGAGAATCAAGATCTATAGAGATAGATCAAGATGCTTGATGAGATTTTCAATGAGTACATACCTTGACAAGATTTTGAAGGAGTTCAAAATGGATCAGTCAGAGAAAGAGTTCTCGCCTGATTTGCGAGGTGTGAAGTTGAGTGAGACTCAAAGCTCGACAACGGCAAAAGAAAGAGAACGAACGAATGTCGTCCCCTATGCCTTAGCCATAGGCTCTGTATAGTATGCCATGCTGTGTACCGCACCTGTGTGTGCCTTGCCATGAGTGCGTCAAGGGGTACAAGAGTGATCCAGAAATGGATCACCGGACAACGGTTAATATTATCCTTAGTGACTAAAAGACTAAGGAAACGTTTCTCGATTATGGAGGTGATAAAGGGTTCGTCGTAAAGAGTTACGTCGATGCAAGCTTTAGCACTAATTCGGATGACTCTTAGTAGAATTCCGGATACGTATAGTGGAGCAGCCATTTGGAATAGTACCAAGTGGAGTGTGGTAGCAGTGTTTACAGTTTGACATAGAGATTTGCAAAGTACATACGGATCTGAATGTCGCAGACCCATTGACTATAAGACCTCTCTCACATGCAAAGCATGATCGAGCCCCAGAACTCAGTGGGTGTTAGATTCATAACAATGCGAATCACATGGTGATGTGAACTAGATTATTGACTCTAGTGCAAGTGGGAGACTGTTGGAAATATGCCCTAGAGGCAATAATAAATTAGTTATCATCATATTTCCTTGTTCATGATAATCGTTTATTATCCATGCTATAATTGTGTTGATCGGAGACTTAGATGCATGTGTGGATACATAGACAAAACCATGTCCCTAGTATGCCTCTAATGGACTAGCTCGTTGATCAAAGATGGTTAAGGTTTTCGAGCCATGGACATGAGATGTCATTTGATAACGGGATCACATCATTGGGAGAATGGTGTGATGGACAAGACCCAAACTACAAACGTAGCATATGATCGTGTCAGTTTAATGCTACTGTTTTCTGCATGTCAAGTATTTGTTCCTATGACCATGAGATCATGCAACTCACTGACACCGGAGGAGTGCCTTGTGTGTATAAAACGTCGCAACGTAACTGGGTGACTATAAAGGTGCTCTACACGTATCTCCGAGGGTGTCTACTGAGTTGGCATGGATCAAGATTGGGATTTGTTACTCCGTGTGACGGAGAGGTATCTCAGGGCCCACTCGGTAATACAACATCACAATAAGCCTTGCAAGCAATGTGACTAAGTGTTAGTCACGGGATCTTGTATTACGGAACGAGTAAAGACACTTGCCGGTATCAAGGTTGAGCTAGGTATGGAGATACCGACGATCGAATCTCGGGCAAGTAACATACCGAAGAACAAAGGGAACATCATACGGGATTAACTGAATCCTTGACAAAGAGGTTCGACCGATAAAGATCTTCGTTGAATATATAGGAACTAATACGGGCATCCAGGTCCCGCTATTGGTTATTGACCATAGAGGTGTCTCGGTCATGTCTACATAGTTCTCGAACCCGCAGGGTCTGCACACTTAAGGTTCGGTGACATTTCGGTAGTATAGAGTTATGTATGGTGGTGACCGAAGGTTGTTTGGAGTCCCGGATGAGATCCCGGATGTCATGAGGAGCTCCGGAATGGTCTGGAGGTAAAGATTGATATATAGGAAGTCCTATTTTGGTCGCCGGAAAAGTTTCGGGCTCATCGGTAGTGTACCGGGAGTGCCAGTAGTGTACCGGGATACCATCGGGAGGGGTATTTCGACCCAAGAGGCTACATGGGCTGTGGGAGAGTAAATACCAGCCCTTTGTGGGCTGGTGGAAGTCCCACACAAGGCCCATGCGGCTGGGAAGAAAAGCCCAAAGAGAAAAAGGTGGAAAAAGGCAAAAAAGGCAAAAATAAGGAGGAGTCCTAGTCCTACTAGGATTGGAGGAGTAATCCTCCAATCCTCCTTGGTTCGGCCGACCCAAGGGCTGGCTCCTTGGGAGACAAGCCTCCTCCTATCTTCCTCCTATATATACTAGAGGTTTTAGGGTTTTTGGCACCAGATTTTCAGCCACGTGCTACCCGTTCCTCCAGTGCATAGTTTCTCCTCTAGATCGGATTTCTAAAGTGCTTAGGCGAAGCCTTGCCGGATTAGCTCCACCACCATCGCTCGAGCACCATTACGCTGCCGGAGAAATCTTTTACCTCTCCACTCCCTCTTGCTAGATCAAGAAGGCGGAGATCGTCATCGAGCTATACGTGTGCTGAACACGGAGGTGCCGTCCGTTCGACGCTAGATCGGAAGGACCGTGATCAAGATCGCGAGACGGATCGTGATGAGATCGTGGGATGGATCGTGATGAGTTCGCAGGACGGATCGTGATTGGATCGTGGGACAGATCGTGATGAGATCGCGGGACGCTCGGCGATTTGGATCGCGAAGACGTTCGACTACACCAACCGCATTTCTTAACGCTTCCCGCTTAGCGATCTACAAGGGTATGTAGATCCACTCTCCCTCTCATAGATGCTCATCACCATGGATAGATCTTGTGTGTGCGTAGGAATTTTTTTGTTTCCCATGCAACGTTCCCTAATAGACAAATTTTACACATTTCATAATCCAGCCTATCCACAAAGCATTGAAACCCACTTTGTCCAAGGCACCCTCAAGGTAGTCCCAGTCGACTTTGCCATATGCTTTAGCAAGGTCAAGTTTGTAAGCATAGTGGGTATTTTGAGGGTTTTTTCTATGTTGGATTTTGTGGATGCACTCAAAGGCTATAATGGCGTTGTCGGTTATCAACCTTCCCGGTATAAAAGCACTTTGCGTTTCGGAGATCAAGTCGTCTAAGAAAGGGTGCAGCCGGTTCACCAAGCACTTGGAGATCACCTTGTATATGACGTTGCGTAGGCTGATTGGTCTAGTCCTTCAAGTTTTGTGTTTCTTTCCTTTGGGAATAAGGACTATGGCTGTGTCATTAATGTCCTCTGGCATGATTCCATTCACAAAGAAACCAAGCACATCCGTGATCACATCCTTCTTCAGAATTTCCCAGTTTCTTTGATAGAAACATGCGGGGAAACCATCTGGTCTCGACGCCTTGAGTGGTCCAATCTGGAAGAGTGCATTACTAATTTCCTTCTCCGTAAACTCTTTTGTCAAGCTGGTATTCATTTCTCTGTAACCAACCGTGGAAACAAGTCAATTAACTCAAAAGGTGTCACCCCACTATCTTTGGTATAGAGTTCTCTGAAAAAATCTATTGCCATCCTGTCCCTTTCCTCTTTCTTCTCTACCTAGACTTCCAAGTTATCCTTCAATTTGCTGATCATGTTTTTCTTTCATCGCCACGTAGATTTCTCGTGGAAATACTTTGTATTTTGGTCGCCTTCTCGGATCCACGTGGCCCTGGACCGTTGTCGCGACATCAATTCCTCACGGATCAGTAGCTCGTCTAATTCCTCTGTTATTTTCTTTATCTGCACCTCCACGTCGCTACTATTTGTTTTTTCATACAGCTTGTTGAGGCATTGCCTCTTCTTTTTTATTTTCCATGTAACTGAACCAAAGTCTCTCTTCGCCCAGGCTGTTAGCAATTTTTGCATGTTCCCCAATTTCCGGTTGACATCAGCAAGTGACATAGCCGACCCTTCATTGGACCACACCTCTTTTACTGTGGGATCCAGGGACTGAACCCGTTCCCACATCATTTCATACCTGAATGTGTTGTTTGTATGCTTGTGTGCACTCTCATTTTTGTAAGACAACAAGAGTGGGAAGTGATCAGATCGTGATGTAACAATGTGTTGAATTCGTGCGTTTGGAAATAACTCACTCCACTCCAATGATGCCACACCCCTGTCCAAACGGGCCTTTACATTCTTCATTCCCGTCTGCTTATTATCAAAGGTCCATTCCGGACCCTAGTAACCCATATCGTGCACATTGAACCATGCCAGAACTTCTCTGAAGTTACTCATGTTTCTTTCCGACCGCCTTGTGACTGAGTAATGTTCTCCCCGCCACATTGTCTCGTTGAAATCCCCCATCAACATCCATGGTTCATTCGATCTTGGTTTGATTCTTTTCAACAAATTCCACATATGGTGTCTCTCCTGTGCTTTTGGCTCACCATAAACAAAAGTACCCCGCCACAGAGGGCCATGGGGGTCACTACGCACATGAACATCAATGTATCTCGAACCATATGAGAGCATCTTTATTTCAACGCTATTGTCCCAAAATAGGGCGATGCCGACACCCTTTCCCACTCCATCATGGGTAATATTCTTAAGGCCTATTCTACACCTTATTTTCTTGACGATCTCCTCACACTGCTGCATTTCAGAGATGAACACGATAGCGGGATGATAGGTGCGCACTAGGCACACAAGTTGCCGACTGTGCCGGGGTGGCCCAATCCCCGATAGTTCCAACAGAGGATCGTCATTCCTCCTAACGGGCGCTCGCCATGGCACCTATCAGTTTCCCGACAGCCCCTATACCGGTTGCTTCCTTACCTCCTTTTTCACCTAAGTCCCCCTCAGTCTCCCCCTCTGTGGTCCTTTTTGTTTCTTATACATGTCCCTATTCAGGCCCTGATTACTATCTAACCCTGAACTATGTGGTATGCTACAATCCATCCTCTTGCCCAGTACAGATTCAGACTCTGCTGCAGCCTTTCTTTCTCTGTTTAGTTGTCTGGCACTTTTCTTTATCTTCCTTTCACTATTCTCTTCCTTGGTCGCCATGTTGATGATGGTCTATTGCCTGACTTCCTCTCCTCGTGTGGTTCCCTCGTTGGCATCCGCTAAACTGTCCGTCATGGGTATCACCCCCGTATGCTCCCCCATCACCGCTAGAGTTGATGTGGCAGCGGCAACAAGAAAGGCCTGTAGCAGAGCCAGTGGGCCAAACTCAGGAGGGTACGGCAGGGTAGCAACGCCATCCATGGTATGTAGGGATGGGGTAGAGTCGGTGTTGGCCCCCGCCCCTGATAAGGATCGTGCAACATGTGGTGGTGTAGTCGCTGGATCCACGCTGGCCAAGGTACAGGTTGGCATAGCAACCTTAGCCAGCGCAGATTCAGGACCATCGTCGGGGGCCTTTATGTCATCCTTCTGTTTTGGCCCGTCGCTCACCTTGAGTGCACTGACTGCTTCAATTGCTGCTTGCACTGTAGGATCCTGCAGAATTTCATCTGGCACCCTTCTATACCTAGTCATTTTCTATGAGTAGATGCTACCTTCCCCATCTTGATTTCTTCCCAACCTCTCCCACACCAATTTCGCAGGAGCTGTCCAGGCTTCAGCGTACACCTCAGACCCAAAGTGGCGGAAGAGTCTTGCACTGCATGCGTCCGACGCCACGGACCCACCTTTGTTCTTGCTTCTCTTGAACGGGGATGCTCTCAGCGCCGCCATGTACCGCAGCGTCTGGTCATCCACCGACAGCCTGCAATCCCTTTCCCCATGACCTATGTGACCACAGTACATACAAAAACGAGGAGCTCTCTCATACTTAACCTCTAGAACCATCAACTCATCCTCTCCTAGCTCTCTAGTACTGATCTCACGCGGGACATGTATGTTTACATTGTGTTCTACACGAACCCGTACAAACTCAAAGAATATTTTCCCATTTTTATCCGCATCCACTCTTAAGACCTTGCCTAGGCGCCTACCCAGTTCCCAACCCACGTCCTCCGTGAGCATCATCGGCGAAACATCATAGATACGAGGCCAGATTGGCGTCACGTTCACCACCACATCTGCAGTCCTCCCATGGACATCAAAAGGAACAATGAGGAAGGCGTCCTTACGGTGTGTCCATGGGCCATCTTCCATCACATGGAGACAATCACCCTCTCGCTCGAACTCGAGCATGAAGTAGTTGTTGCGGAGTGGGGTGTAGTTGAGACGTCCGCGAAGCCCCCATTTGCTCTTCATTTCCCCGAACAACCCCACCATGCTGAACGGAAGGATAGAGAAGAACTACCCGACAACGAGCCACCTTGTGCGCATTGCCGCCTGATACGTCTCCAACTGTAGGATCGAAAGTAGGTCTAGAGGGGGGCGGTGATTAGACTACTTGACCAAATAAAAGTTTTGCCTTTTCCCAATTTCAATTCTTGGCAAGTTTTAGCATTCATAGCATATCAAGTAACACCCTACACAGGCATGACTAAGAGTGTAGCGGCGGAAAATAAAGACATTGCACATGTAAGTAAAGCGAGGGTTAGGAATGCAAACACAAGTGATGACACGATGATATTTTCCCGTGGTTACGATAGGTGGTGCTATTGTACGTCCACGTTTATGGAGTCTTCAACGCACGGAGGGTAACGGTCGCGAGAGTCCACAGAGGGCTCTACCCACAGAGGGTTCCAAGAAGAAGCAACCTTGACTATTACATGCGGATTACGTCCATGAAGGACTAGCCTCACTATGGGTAGATCTTCACGAACTAGGCGATCTCCTTTCCCTTACAAACTTCTTGGTTCACCCCACAACATGAAGTAGGAGGCTCCCAAGCGACACCTAACCAATCTAGGAGGCACCACCCTCCAAAAGGTAATAGTCTCAGTAATTACAATGAACTCCTAGCTCTTGTGCTTCAAGATGATAGACTCCTCAACACACAATCTCTCTCTCACACGTTTGGCTTGGTAGAAGAGATGGGACTGGTGGAAAGCAACTTGGGGAGGCTAGAAATCAAGATCCATATGGTTGGAGTGGAAGATCTTGACCTCAACACAAGGGTAGATGGTTCTCTCTGAGAAAACTGAGTAGGATAGGTATGGAATAGTTCTGAGTGCTTCTCTTTCGAGTGGGTGGTGGTGAAGGGGTATATATAGGCATCTCCAAAAATCCAACCGTTACACACAATAAGTCAGACTCGGTGACATCGAACTGTAAAACTCGGTGGTACCGAAGTGACAAAAAGTGGCAACTTTTGAATCTCGGATGGACCGATATATAACTCTCGGTTGGACCGACAAGGTGACCAACGGTCAGAATTACCAAACTCGGTGACGCCGATTCACCATTCTTGGTTGGACCGAAAATGAGAATTTGCATAATAGGAAGTTGGCAACCCAACTTGGTGGCACTGAGTGCAGTGTCGGCTGCACCGAAGTGTTAGGGTTTGGCTGAGTCTGTCTAGGGTTTGGAACTCAGTGGCACTGGGATAGGAAAGTTGGTTGCACCGATTTGGCATGTTTGGCTTATGACAGACTTTGGTGGGAGAGTATGTGGATGTTTTGGTGACTAACACTTATGCACGTTTGAGCATATTGTTCACCATCAAAACTTTACCCCCTTTTAATAGTATTGGCATTCCTATAGACTCAAAGTGATTTCTCACAAATGTAAAATGTAGAGTCCTCTTGCTTGAAGCTTGGCCAACCCATTTCCTTGAATCTTGGGGTAATCCCACAATCCTTTATCCATTACCATCATTGAACTTTTCCTGAAATATACTTGGTGAAGATATTAGTTCAATGAATTATATGTTGTTATTAATTACCAAAACCACCAAGGGAGCAAATGTGCTTTCAATCTCCCTCTTTTTGGTAATTGATGACAACATATAGATCAAAGCCACGACAAAGATATAATCATGGAATATAATCATCGGTTTGGGAAGTATGTGATAAACAATTTCTCCCCCTAAATTTGTGCATTATTTTAAATTTGCATTTGAATGCAAATGCACAATCGATTAGGTACATGGGTCACTTCTCACATGTCACATACAACTTGGTGGTGTGCGAGAGTAATTGAAATGAATATCATAGCACAACACAATCAACAAAAAGATGAATGATCATCACGTAAGCATTTCAGATGATAGGAAATAGTAGCATCACACATTAAAGCGTATGATCAAACATCATCGAACGAGTATCACAAGCAAGACAAAAGAGTATCACGACAACCAAAAGCAATTGTTTTGAAAAAGCAGAAAACACCAAATGCTCTCTCTCTCTCTCGAAGCCTAATGATCTATATACACTTCTCCCCCTTTGGCAACAAGTTACCAAAAAGTTCAAAGGTATCTATCTAAGCGTTCTTGGGCTGATCTCCTCTGGTTGTCGATGATGGAGTCAAGAGCAAGGCGTCCGAAGATCTCTACTGATGTCGTCGAAGGAGCTGGAGTAGACACTAGTGGAACAGGAGCTGATGGAGCAGGAGCAGTGCTGACAGTAGCAGGAGCTGATGAAGAGGGGCTCGACTCTGGAGCAGGCACTGTAGTTGATCTAGCCTAAGTATAGAACTGGGTGCCCGGCCTGAGAGGTGATCCTTCCTCATCAACAACATCATCATCATCATCATCAAAAGAGGTAGAAGAGACCCGGGGAATGTGCACGGAGTCAACTTCCTTCTGGAGCTCTATCACTGTCTTGGACAATTTGTCCACCTTGTCACCAAGCACCTTGATCCTTGTCTCAAAGATCCTCACAAGGCTGTTCTGGTTCTCCAGAATCCCTTTGATATCCTTCTGCATGCCTTGGACGACCGTGATCAGAAGATTCATTTGCTCGTTTCTAGATCTGGGAGCTTGAGCACTAGCGGTTCGAACAACTTCTACCTCTGCTTGTGCTGTAGCAGATGTGGGATGATCTGGGTTCATCACCACAACGTTATCCTCGAATTCTGGCTGTAGGGGTAGGTGTGGGCGATCAAGAGCAAAAATGTGCTTCTCCAACTGTGAGTTGATAAGCAACTGGATGTAGGGTGCATAACAACATGAGCGCTTCTGGTCGGCAGCAACCCTCTTGATTGTCTCAACAATTAGATCCATGACTCTGATCCTGGTGTTCCTATCAAGGTGGATCAACATATTAATGGAGTAGCCTCGGATCATCTTGTCATCTCCATACTTGGGCATCAAGGTAGGCCTGAGAGTAGTGTTGATAGTCCGGAGGCCTGCTTGCAGATAATAGATTGATCCAAGCTTGTGTGATTGCACCTTGTCTACGGGGATAGGAGTATACATGTCTTTCATGGCATTGTGACTAGCCTTGGGTTTAGAGTATACATCCAAATCTCCTTCCTGAGCTTCAGTAACTTCTAGTAGAGCAGTCCATTCCTTAATAGTGGATTCGTATCGTGCACCTTCAGTCATCCATACAATTCTACCATCTCCATAGAAGTGAGCGGTGGAGTAGAATTGCATGATCATCTTATTGTTCCACGCTGTAAGTTCTTTGCCAATGAACTTATCCAGACCAATACAATGGAAGTTGTCTTGGACACTTGGGAAGTAGTCCACATTGTCTTTGATGAACTTCCAATCGACATACCTCATGTCGCTAACAGTTGGGCTCTTGTCAAGCAGTACGGTCTCATATAAATCATGTTGCTCTCTGGTATAGAACCTGTAGTCAACATCGGTCTTCCTCCTCTGAGCATAGGGATCTATGGCTCTCCAGGCTCTCAAGCTCGAGTCTTTCCTTTTCTTCATGTCCTCAGCAACTAAGTGGCTGGCATCGTGCACTGGAAGATGTGGTCTGAGCTTCATCAAAGTGGTTAAGTCCTCATCATCTTCCATTCTGGAGGCAGTCCCTTTGTTCTTCTCTGAAGCAGGAATGTCTCTGGTGGTCCTCTTGGACTTCTGAGCAGCAGCCTTCTTGGATGCAGGCTTGGTGCTCTTGGAGGTGCCAGTCTTTAGCATAGCATCAGCCATGAGCTTCTTGGCTTTCTTCTTGGGAGGTACTATTTCAGCATGCTCTTCCTCCTCCTCCTCAGCAGTAGCACCAGCAGCCTCCTCTGGATCCTCAAACATAGAGGTAGGCCTGCCTATAACATGGATAATCCTCTTCCTGGACTTTTTCTCCCTGCCTTCTTAGGCATAGCTTTCTTGGGGACCTCAACTGACACAGTGGCTCTTGCACTCTCATGTGCCTTGATAGTTGAAGAAGGTGCATAGACTTTGCTGTCAACTCTTCGAGAAGATGTAGCTTCAGTTGCTGACTTCTTGGCAGCTTTTTCTTGCTTCTTAGCAAGAGTCTCCTCAGGAATGAAATCTAAATCTTCTTCATATGAGTTGAGGTTCTTCCTGGTTCTCGTGGCAGCCTTGGGCAACCGATGAGAGTTGGGGGTGCCTGGATCTGAGAAAGAACTGGCTTCTGGGCTTGTACCAGAACTCATATCAACTCCCCGCTCTGGCAAATTTTGATTGTCTTCTGAGCCTGACATTCTGACCCTGTGAATAGAGTATAGGAGAGCAGAAGAACATGAGTCATCACAAATGAGGCTGGTTTTTGAAATTTGAGCAACGAATTTTCAAAAGTTTTGCAATCTGTCAAATAGATATCGGTGCAACCGAAAAGAAATTTTCGGTGGGGCTGAGATAGACTAACTCTTTAATAGGAACTTGGCAGCCTTTTCGGTCGTATCGAAAAGTGCAACTCGGTTCCACCGAGTCAGTTCTCAACCACACAGAAAAGCATATCGGTGAGACCGATATTTTGTTTTGGTTCCACTGAGATTTATCAGGCGGATGGCAAAACCCTAGGAAATCCATCTAACGCGAGATCTTGGAGTTTTAAGTGGATGGAAACATGTGCAAGGGGTGCAATGATGATAATCAAGAATCTAATGCGCAAGAATCAGATGGGGAGCACACTAGAGATCGAATCCGTACCCTAGCTTGGCGCGGATCCTCTATGGCGACGACGAGGGAGTAGATTTCGTCGGTGACGGCGATTCCCAACGACGAAGGAGCGCGGGGAGACAAAGGCGATGACCAGGGGTCCTTGGAGAGGCAGCTTAGGGTTTTGGAGTGCGACGTATGAGATAGAAATTTCAAAGCATCGGGGTCTAGCTTTATATACCCACCGCTGTCGGTGTCACCGATTGTAAGTTTTCGGTGTCACCGAGTGCCTCAACTGTCAGCTGACAGGGACACTCGGTGTAACCGAGAAAATGGAATCGGTGGTACCGAGATTGAAAAACCAGATCAACCCTAGGCATTCGGTGAGACCGAGATTTTGGTGTTGGTTCCACCGAGATGCACTTGGGAGGTTTTAGCGGCCAGTCCTTGTCGATACGGAACTCCGAGTGCTCCACACACAGAGGGATCGAAAAGCACTTGTTCAAATTTTGTGATGCAACATGAATAGAGTATGAGGTGAGAAAGCATAGATAGCTAAATAAGTGGTCCTATGCATTCTTGTATATCCAATTGGGAAAAGATAAATTAAAAGCCAAATAACAACAATTGGATATCCTCGAATGAGAAAATAAATGCAGACCAACATGCTCACACAATAAGATGTCAAATGAAAACATGGCAAACATGCACATATACTTTAGATCCTGACAAGCACTTGGGCGATGACGAAGTCATCTATGTATGAGTATTTGACTTAGGAGCCAAGTCAGAATACTTGATCATAGGTCATACTCATCATTTAAGCACAAGTGGGGTTACCACTTTTACATAAAGCATTTAAAGTTTGTCACATTCTATGAGATGCTTTGACTCAAGTCTTAGAGTAAAGCTCCCCCTTGATGTGACATCCCTCCATAAGAGGGATAAACTAACCTTGGGTTTTGTCGATGAAGACTTCATGTTGGTGAGGTAGTGATGGATGCTCAAGGTTGATGAAGACCACCAAGAGTTGAGAGCATCCTTGTTGTTTCCTTACTCTTCTCACCTACATGGGTTAGTCCCAACACACAAGAGACAAATACAAGGATATCTATGGACATGGAGTGCAAAGCATGTGTAATGATGTCCATTGATTTGTTTAATACCTTGTCCCTTGCTTACCTTTGAGGTAATGTGTGACTCCTTGATCTATTGCATAGGGTTGATGTTGATTGAAAATAGATCTTGCCAATAATGAATGTGAGTGAATTGCATTGGCGGAGTCACCCCTCAAGAACTCTAGTTCTTCTTCTTGGGAATCCACATCAAGTTGATGGGGATCCTTGGTGTTGAAGTAGCACTTGTAGAAGTTGAGCTTGTAGTAGCCTTGGGAACCCACTTCACCAAAGCTTGAGATTGATCTTCATAAGAGTCAAAGTCCTCTTGAAGCTTGTTCCTGCCCTTGAGCTTGGTGTCTTGTGGTGGAAGGTCATCTTGAGTGTTTGTCTCCTTGGGAAGAGTATTTTCATACTTCTCCTTTGGAGGAACAAACTTGGGATTGTGATATTGACCTTGTTCCCATTCAACTCCATTAGCATTGAAGTAGCCAACACTGTGATTCTTCCGGTATCCTCCGTGCTTGCGTACAATCTCATCAAATTGTTTGTACCCTTCAAGTCTCTTGTAGATACCTTTCTCTATAAGTCCTTTCAATAAAGCATTTTCTTGCTCAAGTGTAACTTGTCTAAGGGAATCATCATTAGTGGAATCAATAGAACTACTGGGAGCAACATCATTGGGTTTAGCATTTTTATTGTTCCTACTAGATGAAGAACCTTTCTTTCCTTTGTTACTAGTTTGCTTAGATTTGACTTGTGGCATGAATGTAGACAAGAGTAGTCATTTGGCAATATAAGATGAAGTCTTATTTTGGAGATCGTCATTGATAGCTTTAAGAAATTCATGTTCTTGCTCCAAATTGAGCTTCTCGAAGCGTAGCTTCTCATGAGTTCTTACAAGCTCTCTATGATCTTCAAGAGTAGATTCATGAGCTAACTTAAGAGTGTTGAGTTCTTTAGTTAGTTCTTATATTTTCATCTTATCATCCTCAATTGACTTATCTTGACTAGCATGAGTAATATCAAGTTCATTATGATTAACATCACTAGTTTTATCACATAGCAAGTCATCATCGTAAAGCATATCATCTTCATCACTATCAAAAACAAGATATTCGGGGTGTGATACCTTGGGGCCTTTTGCCATGAAGCAACTTCCAACTCCTTCATTTGGTGAGTCAAATAATAGGAGTTGGTTGTCACCAGTGCAATTCCGGCAACACCATCATCTTGACTATAGTCAGAGTTGGAGTGATAGCTTCTCTCGGAGTGGTTGTCGGAGTCGGAGCCGAAAACCCATTCACCAACATGAGCTTGATGCTTCCTTCTTGAGTAGCTCTTGGTGTTCTTGTCCTTCTTATCTGAGTCACTACTTCTCCTTGAGGGTCTTCGTTCATAACGATCGTCTCTACTCCTTCTCTCTCTTCGAGGTGATTCATCTCTTGAGCTTCATCTTCTTGGTGACTCTTCTCTTCGTTTGTAGGGAGCCGAGCACTCATTTGAGTAGAGTTCGGGCTTCCACAATTGTAGAAGTTTCGATCACGACTTGACGAACACTTCTCTTCACATCGGGGGTTGGAGATACGATCTTTGCTTCTATTCTTGTAGAACTTGTTGAATTTCTTGACCATGAGGCTTATCTCTTCATTTGTGACAAGGTTGCCACTTGAGGTAGCGGGAGCATCACTTGTGGATTTGTAAGCACCGCTAGACTTGTGATGAAGGTCTTCCTTTTCTTTGAGTGTCATCTCATGAGCAACATTCTACCAATCACTTCCGTTGGTTTGAGATCTTTGTAGTTGGGCATCATTTGGATCAATGTGCACACGGTGTCATATGTCTCATCCAAGGCTAGAAGTATGTTCTTGATGATGAACTTGCCAGTCATTTCTTTGCTTCGTAAGCCGGCAATCTCATTTGTGATGAGAGCTAGCCTAGAGTACATTTCAGCAACTCCTTCACCATCCTTCATCTTGAACTTGTCAAGTTGACCTTCAAGAACATCTAACTTGGATTCTCTCACGGACTCAGTTCCTTCGTGCATATCAACCAAACTATCCCAAATCTCTTTTGCGTGTTCAAGACGGCTGATTTTGTTGAATTCTTCAGGACACAGGCAGTTGAAGAGTATGTCACATGCTTGAGCATTGAGTTGCAACATCTTCAATTCATCCGCAGATGCTTCACGATATGGTTCCTTTCCATCCGCAAAGAATTCACCTTGCAAGCCAACACGAACACCAGCCCAAACGACAGGATTATGACCAAGCAAATGCATTTTCATTTTATGCTTTCAACTAGCAAAATTTGTGCCATCAAAGTACGGACATCTATGGTGATAATTTCCCTCACTAGATGCCATACTTCTCCTAGGTTGTGAAACCAATGCAATGGAGACCAAAGCTCTGATACCACTTGTAGGATCGAAAGTAGGTCTAGAGGGGGGGTGATTAGACTACTTGACCAAATAAAAGTTTTGCCTTTTCCCCAATTTTAATTATTGGCAAGTTTTAGCATTCATAGCATATCAAGTAACACCCTACACATGCATGACTAAGAGTATAGCAGCGGAAAATAAAGACATTGCACATGTAAGTAAAGTGAGGGTTAGGAATGCAAATACAAGTGATTACACGATGATTTTTTCTTGTGGTTCTGAAAGGTGGTGCTATCGTACGTCCACGTTCATGGAGTCTTCAACCCACGGAGGGTAACAGTCGTCAGAGTCCATGGAGGGATCTACCCACGGAGGGTTCCATGAAGAAGCAACCTTGACTATTCCATGCGGCTTACGTCCACGAAGGACTAGCCTCACTATGGGTAGATCTTCACGAAGTAGGCGATCTCCTTGCCCATACAAACTTCTTGGTTCACTCCACAACATGAAGTAGGAGGCTCCCAAGTGACACCTAACCAATCTAGGAGGCACCACCCTCCAAAAGGTAATAGGCTCGGTAATGACGATGAACTCCTTGCTCTTGTGCTTCAAGATGATAGACTCCTCAACACACAATCTCTCTCTCACAGATTTGGCTTGGTATAAGAGATGGGACTGGTGGAAAGCAACTTGGGGAGGCTAGAAATCAAGATCCATATGGTTGGAGTGGAAGATCTTGACCTCGACACAAGGGTAGGTGGTTCTCTCTCAGAAAACTGAGTAGGATAGGTATGGAATAGTTCTGAGTGCTTCTATTTCGAGTGGGTGGTGGTGAAGGGGTATATATAGGCATCCCCAAAAATCCAACCGTTACACACAATAAGTCAGACTCGGTGACACCGAAGTGTAAAACTCGGTGGTACCGAAGTGACAAAAAGTGGCAACTTTTGAATCTCGGATGGACCGATATATAACTCTCGGTTTCACCGACAAGGTGATCAACGGTCAGAATTACCAAACTCGGTGACGCCGATTAACCATTCTCGGTCGGACCGAAAATGAGAATTTTCATAACAGGAAGTTGGCAACCCAACTCGGTGGCACCGAGTGCAGTGTCGGCTGCACTGAAGTGTTAGGGTTTGGCTGAGTCTGTCTAGGGTTTGGAACTCGGTGGCACCGGGATAGGAAAGTTGGTTGCACCAATTTGGCATGTTTGGCTTATGACAGACTTTGGTGGGAGAGTATGTGGATGTTTTGGTGACTAACACTTGTGCACGTTTGAGCATATTGTTCACCATCAAAACTTTACCCCCTTTTAATAGTATTGGCTTTTCTATAGACTCAAAGTGATTTCTCACAAATGTAAGATGTAGAGTCCTCTTGCTTGAAGCTTGGACAAC
The DNA here is from genome assembly GCA_022496015.1 of Hordeum marinum. Taxonomy (NCBI): domain Eukaryota; kingdom Viridiplantae; phylum Streptophyta; class Magnoliopsida; order Poales; family Poaceae; genus Hordeum; species Hordeum marinum. The sequence goes on along the minus strand of CM039672.1, from coordinate 406,062,368 downwards.
CTATTGCCTTGAATCTTAGGGTAATTCCAGAATCCTTTAGCCATTCCCATCATTGAAATTTTCCTGAAATATACTTGGTGAAGATATTAGTTCAGTGACTTATATGTTGTTATTAATTACCAAAACCACCAAGGGAGCAAATGTGTTGTCACCAACGTATCTATAATTTTTGATGATGGCATGCTATTATATTATTTGTTTTGGATGTTTTATATGCATTAATATGCTATTTTATATTATTTCTGGGACTAACCTATTAATCTAGAGCCTAGTACCAGTTTCTGTTTTTCATTGTTTTTGAGTTTTGCAGATATGGAATATTAAACGGAGTCCCAACGGAATAAAACCTTCGGAAGGAATTTTTCTGGAACAAATCAACCAGGCTTGGAGTGCATGACAAGGACCCTGCCAGGGAGCCGCAAGCCTGCTAGGCGCGGTCCCAAATATTCCCCAACATCAAAAAGAGCCACGCAAATACTTTTCCGCCACCGGAAGCCTCTGTTCTCGAGAGATCCAATCTTGGAGCCTTTTTTGGTAATCTGCCGGAGGTGTTTTTGATCACGGAGGGCATCTACATCAACTCCATTGCCCCTCTGATGATGCGTGAGTAGTCCACCATAGACCTACGGGTCCATAGCTAGTAGCTAGATGGCTTCTTCTCTCTCTTTGATCTTCAATACCATGTTCTTCATGATCTTCATAGAGATCTATCCGATGTAATCCTCTTTTGTGGTGTGTTTGTCAAGATCCGATGAATTGTGAGTTTATGTTCAGATTATCCATGAATCTTATTTGAATCTCCTCTGAATTCTTATATGCATGATTTCATATCCATGCAAGTCTCTTCGAGTCATTGTTTTGGTTTGGCCAACTAGATTGGTAATTCTTGCAATGGGAGAAGTGCTTGGTTTTGGGTTCAATCTTGTGGTGTCCTCACCCAGTGACATAGTAGGGGTAGCAAGGCACGTACTGTATTGTTGCCATCAAGGGTATCAAGATGGGGTTTTCATCATATTGCTTGAGTTTATCCCTCTACATCATGTCATCTTTCTTAATGCGTTACTCTGTTCTTCATGAACTTAATACTCTAGATGCAGGTAGGAGTTGGTCGATGTGTGGAGTTATAGTAGTAGATGTAGAATCGTTTCGGTCTACTTGATACGGACTTGTGAGGGAGTCATGGCTTCCATCATCCTTTTCTCTCACGGGACAATGCTCTATTAATGAAAATCATCACACTTTTATTTACTTATAACTCAAAGAGAAAAGTACAACTCGATACCTAGAACAAAGTATGACTCTATATGCAAGATGAAGTGATGGTGCATGTCATGAAAAACTAAATGGTGGAAATTGCATGGCAATATATCTCCGAATGGCTATGGAAATGCCATAATAAGTAGATATGGTGGCTGTTTTGAGGAAAATATATGGTGGCTGTTTTGAGGAAGGAGGGTTCTATATACCGGTGAAAGTTGCGCAGTACTAGAGAGGCTAGCAAAGGTGGAAGGGTGAGAATGCGTATAAACCATGGACTCGACATTAGTCATAAAGAACTCACATACTTATAGAAAAAGTCTATTAGTTATCAAACAAAGCATTAGACGCATGCTCCTAGGGGAGAGGTTGGTAGGAGTTAACCATCGCGCGCTCCCGACCCTCACACAAAGGTTGACAATCATTAAACAAATCATGCTCCGACATCGTTACATAACGGTTCACCATACGTGCATGCTACGAGAATCACAAACTTTAGCACAATTATCTCTTCCAATTCACAACTACTCACTAGCATGACTCTCATATTACCATCTCTATTATCTCAAAACTATATGCAAGGAATCAAACTTCTCATAGTAATCAATGCACTTAATATGAAAGTTTTTACTATATCCCTCTTGGATGCCCATTATATTAGGATTAAATTCATAACCTAAAAAAATTACCATGCTATTTTAAGAAACTCTCAAAATAATATGTGAGGTACGAGAGTTCAATAATTTCTATAAAATATAACACCAGCATGCTCTAAAAAGATATAAGTGAAGCACTAGATCAACATTGCCTAGCTCAAAAGATATAAGTGAAGCACATAGAGCATTCTAATAAATTCACGATTCAGCGTGTCTCTCTCAAAAGATGTGTGCATAAAGGATGATTGTGGCAAACTAAAAAGCAAAGACTCATATCATACTCCAAGCAAAACACATATCATGTGGTGAATAAAAATATAGCTTCAAGTAAATTTACCGATAGATTGAAGACGAAAGAGGGGATGCCTTCCGGGGCATCCCCAAGCTTAGGATTTTTGGTATCCTTGAATATGTCTTTGGGTGACTTGGGCATCCCCAAGCTTAGGCTCTTGCCACTCTTTATTCCATAGTCCATCAAATCTTCACCCAAAACTTGAAAACTTCACAACACAAAACTCAACAGAAAACTCATGAGATCCGTTAGTATAAGAAAAATAAATCACCACTTTAGGTACTGTTGTGAACTCATTCTTTATTTATATTTGTGTAATACCTACTGTATTATAACTTCTCCATGGTTCATACCCCCGTTATGACCCATAGATACATCAAAATAAGCAAATAACACAAAGAAAACAGAATTTGTCAAAAACAGAACAGTCTGTAGCAATCTGTAGACTTCGAATACTTCTGAAACTCTAAAAATTCTAAAAAGCCAGGAAAATCAGGGCAATTTGTATATAAATCTTGTGTAAAAATTTCAGATCAATTCGATGCTCTAAAAAATTTAGAAAGTTCCTGGACTGAGCGCAAAAGTTTCTGTTTTTTAGCAAGATCAAATCAACAACTACCATAGATCACCCCAAAGGTTTTACTTGGCTCAAACACTAATTAAAACACCAAAATACAATTACTACAGAAGTAATAATGTGCAAAACACACCAAAACAGAATAAAAAACAGAACACAAAAATAAAATTGGGTTGCCTCCCAACAAGCGCTGTTGTTTAATGCCCCTAGCTAGGCAAAACACAATAGATCTATGTATTGTCATCTTTGGTATGCAATTAATAAGTAGATCTCATGATAGATTCATAAGGTAATTTTATTTTATTTCTAGGAAAGTGTTCCATGCCTTTCCTTAATGGAAATTGGAATCTAATATTCCCTTCCTTCGTATCAATAATTGCACCAATCGTTCTAAGGAAAGGTCTACCAAGAATAATAGGACATGTAGGATTGCAATCTATATCAAGAAAAATGAAATCTACAGGCACATAATTCCTATTTGCAACAATAGGAACATCATGAATCACATGGCAAGTATATTTAAGTCTAACCCACTTCCTATGCATAGGGATTTTGTGAGCAAAAAAAATATGGGAACAAAAATCAACTACCATAGGAAGGCAAGACAATCATAACTTCCAAACTTTGAACACATAGAGAGGAAACTTGATATTATTGCAATATGTAAAAGCATATGTTCCTCTCTCATAGTAATTTTCAGTAACATCATGAAGGAATCTCACAATATAACTATCACACAAAACATTCTTTTCATGATCAATTATAGCATATGTGTCATCACCAAAACTTGGGGAACAAAAAATATCATCTTCATCAAGCATAGCATCCCCAAGCTTGTGGTTTTGCATATCATTAGCATCATGGATATTCAGAGAATTCCTACTAACAACATGGCAATCATGTTTTTCATTCAAGGAGATATCATGAGTCACTTTATAATTTTCTTCTTTCAACACTTCATCAAAATTTTCATGATGTTCAAGCAAAACTTCATAGAGATAATCAAGTGCACTCAACTCACTAGCAATTGGTTCATCATAATTTGGTCTTTTGAAAAGATTAGCAAGTGGATGAGGATCCATATCAATAGATCTTTACCAAGCGAAGATGCAAGAAAATAGAAGGTACATGGCAACACAAGCAAATAAGAGATTTGACGAGAAAAAGGCAAACGAAAAAGAGAGGGCGAATAAAACGGAAAATTTGTGAAGTGGGGGAGAGGAAAATGAGAGGCAAATGGAAAATAATGTAAATGCAGGAGATGAGTTTGTGTTGGTAGGCCATAGCAACGGGATATTCCCCCTTTCGCTACGAAGAAAAACTACGCGGCCGGCTGGCCGTGGCCGGCTGGAGGACGTCCGACACGAGCCAGTGCCGGCTGGCACCCCGGCCGGCTAGTCATGGAGTCGGCTGGACCCTCGGCTGGCTGGGCGTGGCCGGCTGCCTACAGGCCGGCTCTTTCGTTGACCTTGGGACGGACATGCCCCGTCACGTCCCTCTACGATGCGACGCGACGTGACCGGCACGACGGGCGGCCCTGTGGCTACAGTGGCCGCTTACGCACTACGGCATGTGGCTACAGTCCAACCGCCCCGGCCGCTGACCTTGGTGAGCGCGACCGGGCGGGGGAACAGTGCCGGCACGCCCTCGCCACTCGATTACCTGCCCCGACGTGGCTATAGTGCCGCCGGCCGTACTGGAGACTTCGGCCGGCTAGCGCTAGAAGACGCCCCCCGGGCGGTCCGTGCCGCGGCAGGTGGGCGAGGGCCCATCACAGAGCCGGCTGGGGGGCCCCAACGGGAGATGGGACCACTTGGCCGACAGGCTCCACTGACAACGAGACGGCACGAGCGGCGGGACCCTCTGGCCAGCGGGAGAGACTGCCAGCCGGGTCCCCCCACCTTTGTACTTATAACATATTGTAAGAGCCAGGGGGTTGGCCTATAAAACCCCCCGAGCCCCCCATGCAATGGGGACGGACGAACCGATACGCGCTCACACAAACTATCATCTCCACACACACACAACCCCTACTAGCAGTGGAGGAAGAGGAGCCGGCTGCCCCTTCTTCCTCCTCTAGACACAGCTCCAGGAGCACCATTGTACTTATACCCATCCATCCAACCAAACCAAGCAGGACTAGGGGTATTACCTCCCTCGGAGGGCCCTGAACCTGGGTACATCGTGTGTCGACACCGCTTGTGCCCAATCTCGCACCCGGAGCCCGTCCGCATCCTTCGGCCCCAACCACCCACGATAAGCCACCCTATGGAATCTATCATGAGAAAACGACGACAGATGGGTACTTAGTAGGCTTGATGTAGATCTCTCTAGCAACCAAACCAAAAATTGGCAAGTTGACGAGAGAGTTCTTATCCTGACTTGCTATCTCTCCGGCAACGGCGCCAGAAATCCTTCTTGCTACTTCTCGAGCATGCGTTGGTTTCCATGAAGAGGAACAGTTGATGCAGCAAAGTAGATAAGTATTTCCCTTAGTGTTGAGAACCAAGGTATCAATCCAGTAGGAGATACAAGCAAGTCCCCAATATATGTACCTACACAAAGAATCAAACACTTGCACCCAACGCTATAAAGGGGTTGTCAATCCCAAGGATCTGATAAAGATAGATAGGATAGATTGCTTAAACATAAAGTAAAAAAAAAGGTAAAAATAATGCAGAAAAGTATTTTTGGTATTTTTGGTTTTAGATCTGAAAGTATAAGATGGAAAATAGACACGGGGGCCATAGGTTTCACTAGAGGCTTCTCTCACGATGACAAGTATTATGGTGGGTGAACAAATTATTGTCGAGCAATTGATAGAAAAGTGAATAATTATGAAGATATCCAAGGCAATGATTATGCATATAGGCATCACGTCCGTGTCAAGTAGACTGAAACGATTCTGCATCTACTACTATTACTCCACACATCGATCGACTCCTGCCTGCATCTAGAGTATTAAGTTCATGAAGAACAGAGTAACGCATTAGGTAAATGACATGATGTAGAGGGGTAAACTCAAGAAATATGATGAAAACCCCATCTTTTTATCCTTGATGGAAACAATACAATACATGCCTCTCTACCCCTACTTTGTCATTGGCTGAGGACAGCACAAGATTGAACCCAAAACTAAGCACTTCTCCTATTGCAAGAATTACCAATCTAGTTGGCCAAACCAAACCAATAACTTGAAGAGACTTGCAAAGATATGAGATCATGCATATAAGAATTCAGAGAAGACTCAAATATTATTCATAGATAATCTAAACATAAACCCACAATTCATCGGATCTTGACAAACACACCGCAAAAGAGTATTACATCGGATAGATCTCCATGAAGATCATGAAGAACATGGTATTGAAGAGAAAAGAGAGAGAAGAATCCATCTAGCTACTAGCTATGGACCTGGAGGTCTGTGGTGAACTACTCACGCATCATCGGAGGGGCAATGGAGTTGATGTAGATGCCCTCCGTGATCGAATCCCCCTCCAGCAGATTATCGGAAAAGGCTCCAAGATTGGATCTCTTGGGAACGGAGGCTTCTGGCGGCAGAAAAGTGTTTTTGTGGCTTGTTCTGGTATATAGGGAATATTTGGGAATTTATAGGCCGATAAATAGGGTTAGGAGAGCTGTCGTGGGCCCACAAGCCTGGGGGGCGCGCCCTACCCCCCTGGGCATGCCCCTAGGGCTTGTGGCCCCACGGTGGCTCTCCCGACTTCATCTCCAAGTCTCCTGGTTTGCTTCTAGTCAAAGAAAAATTATTCTGAAGATTTTATTCCATTTGGACTCCGTTTAATATTCCTTATCTGCAATTCTCAAAAACAAGGAAAAAACACAAACTTGAACTAGGCTCTAGATTAATAGGTTAGTCCCAAAAATAATATAAAATAGCATATTAATGCATTTAAGACATCCAAAATAGATAGTATAATAGCATGGAACAATAAAAAATTATAGATATGTTGTAGACGTATCAGATGCCTATATGCATGAGCATTGCCTTGGATAACTACATGGTTATTTACTTTTCTATCAATTGCTTGACAGTAATTTGTTTACCCACCATGATATTTTCCTGAGAGAGAGAAGCCTCTAGTGAAACCTATGGCCCCTGGGTCTACTCTCCATAATATACTTTCAGATCTATAAACCAAAAATACTTTCCTGCAATTTATTTACCTTTTACTTTCCGTTCTCGTTTACATCTATATATATTGGATCTAATCCTTGCAAATAATCGTGAAGTGATTGGCAACCCCTTTATAGCGTTGGGTGCAAGAGTTTGATTGTTTGTGTAGGTGCATCCATTGGTGACTTGCTTGTTCCTCCTACTAGATTGATACCTTGGTTCTCAACAACTGAGGAAAATACTTATCTACTTTGCTGCATCACCCTTTCCTCTTCATGGGAATACCAACACACGCTCAAGAGGTAGCACCGCCCTTGCCCTTGATAGGTCTAGTTCCACCACCCCATCTTGAGTCTCCATTCCCCCCCGCGACCTGTTCAGGCAGCGAGGTAGGCACAGAGTCCCCCTCACATCCGTCGTGTGAGGACAACCCCTTCCTCACCTTTCTGCCGTTGTGATCACCGCCATTCGAGGCGACCACTTCCAGCTTCCTCTCCTCGGTGATCTTCTTCATCTTGCTGACAGAAGTGTTTTCCATGGTGCTGATGTGTGGATGCACAGGGCTATGGGGCTGAGGTGGTTTTGTGTCTGTGATTCTGCCCACTTTTATAGCTCCAAACCTGTGAGTCCCCATCGACAAACGATTAATCTAGATTGGATCCTTCCATTCTTTGACATCTGGTGGATCCCTAGTCTGTGTGGAAAGGAATTGGGCACCCAAAACTTGCAGGCCCTTAATTATCTTTCCTTCTTCCTGTGAATCCTTGACACAATTTCCATTCTTCGTCGATCTACCTGTCCATGATGCTGATTTGCTTGTTTCCCTTTCCAATTCTGAATTTTTGTAACCAATCCAGCATGTACAACCTTTTTGGCTTGACTGAATATTGGGATTGGCTCCTTATTACTCCTGTCTATCTCCATATTTGCCTTTCCTTCTTCATTGTCAATCTGATCCCCCGCATACCAACTGGATCCCGTGATCTTGGGTTGCTACAGAAACTGCCATTTGAGGACAATCTATTGTGGTCAAGTGTGTGCTTACCAGATCTTGGCCGTGGGAGGTGCTCCAATCCCCTCTGCCATGGTGTAGCGCCCTACCCGGCCCCTTCTCTTGCATGGCTCTTCAGATTCGCGCCATTCCTTCCCGAATGCGCACCATGGACGTATTTGATCGAGTCCCAGTGCTTTCCCTGTCTCCCTCTGCTTCGCACTCCTTTCCTCCTTCCGATAGACCAGTGAGCGGATCGTGTCATCCATCCTCTTCCGGATCTCGTGGAGCCCTAAGGGGTCTTCCTCTACGAGAGCGCGGTCACATGGTGTTGGGGAATGTTGCATGGGAAACAAAAAAATTCCTACGCACACGCAAGATCTATCCATGGTGATGAGCATCTACGAGAGGGAGAGTGGACATACATACCCTTGTAGATCGCTAAGCGGGAAGAATTAAGAAACACGCTTGATGTAGTCGAACATCTTCGCGATCCAAATCGCAAGCCGTCCCGCGATCCCATCACGATCTGTCCCGCGATCCCATCATGATCCGTCCGGCGATCCAGTTGTGTTCCTTTTGATCTAGCGCCGAACGGATGGCACCTCCGCATTCAGCACACATACATCTTGATGATGATCTCCGCCTTCTTGATCTAGCAAGAGGGGCAGAGAGGTAGATGAGTTCTCCGGCAGCACAACGGTGCGGCGGCGAACTAATCTTGCAGGGCTTTGCCTAAGCACCACAAAACTAATCTAGAGGAGAAACTGATATAGGGAAGAAGAGGGCAGTACATGGCAATTAGGGTTATCTCTCCCTTCTAAATACTGTAGTATATATAGGAGGGAGGGAGGGGAGGAGGCAGCCTCAAACTCTCAAGGTTTGGCCGAAATTGGAGGTGGAGGAGTCCTACTCCAATCCTACTAGGAGTAGGATTCCTCCTCTCCACTTGGAAACCCTTTCCACCTTTCCACCTTTGGGTTTTTCCCACCCCTAGCCGCATGGGACTTAGTGGGGGATTCGACAAGCCCACTAGGGGTTGGTTTGACTCCTCCCACAGCCCATGAGGTCCTTTGGGTCGAGACACCCCGCCCGAAGGCCCCCGGTACCCTCCCGGAACTCCTGGTACACTACCGAAGTACCCGAAACTTTTCCGGTGACCAAAACAAGACTTCCTATATATCAATCTTTACCTCTGGATCATTACGGAGCTCCTTGTGTGTCCAAGATCTCATCCGGGACTCTGAACAACCTTCAGTCACCACCATACATAAGTCTACTATACCGGAACGTCACCGAACCTTAGTGTGCAGACCCTACGGGTTCGAGAACTATGTAGACATGATCGACACACCTCCACGGTCAATAACCAATAGCGGGACCTGGATGCCCATATTGCTTCCTACATATTCTACAAAGATCTTTATCAAGTGAACCTCTGTGTCAAGGATTCAGTTAATCCCGTACGCTGTTCCCATTGTCCTTCGATATGTTACTTGCCTGAGATTTGATCGTCGGTATCTCTATACCTAGTTCAATCTCGTTACCGGCAAGTCTCTTTACTCATTTCGTAATACAAGACCTCGTGGCTAACACCTTAGTCACATTGCTTGCAAGGCTTGTTGTGATGTTGTATTACCGAGTGGGCCCTGAGATACCTCTCTGTCACACGGAGTAACAAATCCCAGTCTTGATCCATACCCACTCAACAGACACCCTCGGAGATACGTGTAGAGCACCTTTATAGTCACCCAATTACATTGCGATGTTTGATACACACAAGGCACTCCTCCAGTGTCAGTGAGTTGCATGATCTCATCGTCATAGGAATAGATACTTGACATGCAGAAAACTGTAGCAATAAACTGACACAATCATATGCTATGTTTACAATTTGGGTCTTGTACATCACATCATTCTCCCAATGATGTGATCCCATTATCAAATGACATCTCATGTCAATGGCTAGGAAACCTTGACCATCTTTGATTAACGAGCCAGTCTACTAGAGGCATACTAGGGACATGGTGTTGTCTATGTATCCACACATGTATCCAAGTTTCCGATCAATACAATTCTAGCATGGATAATAAACAATCATCATGAATAAGGAAATATGATAATAACTAATTTATTATTGCCTCTAGAGCATATTTCCAACAGTCTCCCACTTGCAATAGAGTCAATAATCTAGCTCACATCGCTATGTGATTTGTTATGAATCTCACACCCAATGAGTTCTGGGGTTCGGTCATGTTTTGCATGTGAAAGAGGTTTTAGTCAACGGGGCTGTGACACTCAGATCAATATGTAGTTTGCAAATCTCTATGTCACACTGTAGACACTCCTACCACACTCCACTTGGAGCTATTTCAAATAGCTACTCCACTATACGTATCCGGGTTGCTACTAAGAGTCATCCGTATTGGTGTTAAATCTTGCATCAACATAACCCTTTACGACGAACTCTTTATCACCTTCATAATCGAGAAATATTTCCTTAGTCCTGTAGTTACTAAGGATAATATTGACCGTTGTCCAGTGATCCACTCTTGGATCACTCTTGTACCCCTTGACAGACTCATGGCAAGGCACACACAGGTGTGGTACACAGCATGACATACAATATAGAGCCTATGGATAAAGCATAGGGGACGACCTTCATCCTTTATCTTTCTTCTGCCGTGGTTGAGCTTTGAGTCTCACTCAACTCCACACCTTACAAACCAGGTAAGAACTCCTTCTTTGACTAATCCATTTTGAACTCTTTCAAAATCTTGTCTAGGTATGTACTCATTGAAAGTCTCATCAAGCATCTTGATCTATCTCTATAGATCTTGATGCCCAACAATTAGGTAGCTTTATCTAGGTCTTCCTTTGAAAAACTCTTTTCAAACAACCGTTTATGCTTTCCAGAAATTATACATCATTTTCGATCAATAATATGTCAACCACATATACTTATTAGAAATTCTATAGTGCTCCCACTCACTTTCTTGTAAATACAAATTTCTCATAAACTTTGTATAAACCCAAAAACTTTGATCACCTCATCAAAGCGTATATTCCAACTCCGAGATGCTTGCTCCCACCCATAGAAGGATTGCTGGAGCTTGCAAACCTTTTAGCATCCTTAGGACTGGCAAAACCTTCTGGTTGTATCATACACAACCATTCCTCAAGTAAACCGTTAAGAAAATGATGTTTTGACATCCATCTGCCAGATTTCATAATTGACAAATGCAGCAACTGCTATCATAATTTCAACAAACTTTTAGCATTGCTACGGGTGAGAAAGTCTCATCTAACGTCGAGCTTTATAAATGGTGACATTCACCCTCAGCGTCTGTCTTCATCTTAAAGGTGACATTCACCATCAGTGTTTGTCTTCATCTTAATGGTCCATTTGTACTCAATGACCTGCCGTTCAACGGGCAAGTCTACCAAAGTCCATACTTTGTTTTCATACATGGATCATTTCTCGGATTTCATGGCCACTAACCATTTTTTGGAATCCGGGCCCATCATCGCTTCTCTAGAGTTCGTAGGTTCATCGTTGTCCAACAACATGACCTCTAAGACAGAGTTGCCATACCACTCAGGAGCAGTACACATCCTTGTCGACCTACGAGGTTCGATGGTAACTCGATCCTAAGCTTCATGATCATCATCATTAACTTCGTCTTCATCTAACGTAGGATCAACAGAAACAACTTTCTACGCTGCGCTACTCTCTGGTTGAAACAAAGGTTCAACAACCTCATCAAGTTCTATCTTCCTCCCACTCAATTCTTTTGAGAGAAACTCTTTCTCGAGAAAGGATCCGTTTTAGCAACAAACACTTTGTGCTTTGATCTAAGATAGAAGGTTTACCCAACTGTTACGTTAGGGTATTCTATGAAGATGCATTTGTTCGCTTTGGGTTCGAGCACATTAGGTGAAAACCCTTTTTCACATAAGCGTCGCAGCGCCAAATATTAAGAAATGACAGCTTAGGTTTCTTCTAAACCGAAATTCATACGGTGTCATCTCAACGGATTTAGATGGAACCCAATTTAAAGTGAATGTACTTGTATCTAATGCATAACCCCAAAATGATAGTGGAAAAATGATAAGAGACATCATAGTTCGCACCATATCCAATACAACACGATTACGACGTTCGGACACACCATCATACTGTTGGGGAACGTTGCATGGGAAACAAAAATTTCCTACGCACACGCAAGATCTATCCATGGTGATGAGCATCTATGAGAGGGAGAGTGAATCTACATACCCTTGTAGATCGCTAAGCGGAAGCGTTAAGAAACGCGGTTGATGTAGTCGAACGTCTTCACGATCCAATCATGATCCGTCCCGCTATCTCATCACGAGCCGTCCCGCGATCCCATCATGGTCCTTTCGATCTAGTGCCGAACGGACGGCACCTCCGCGTTCAGCACACATACACCTTGATGACGATCTCCGCCTTCTTGATCCAACAAGAGGGAGCGGAGAGGTAGACGAGTTCTTCGGCAGCACGACGGTGTTGTGGCGATGGTGGTGGAGTAATTCTAGGAGGGCTTCACCTAAGCACTGTTGAAACCGATGTAGAGGAGAAACTACGGACTAGAGGAGAGGGTAGCACGTGGCTGAAATCTATGTGCAAAACCCCTAAAACCTCTAGTATATATAGGAGGAGGAGAGGAGGAGGATTGGACACAAGGGCAAGCCCTCTTGGCTTCGGCCAAAGTGGAGGGAGGAGTCCTACTCCTCCACTCCTAGTCGGTGTAGGACTCCTTCCTTATATTAGCCTTTTTCCACCTTTTCCACTTTGGATTTCCTTCCCAGCCACATGGGACCTATGTGGGACTTCGAACAGCCCACTAAGGGCTGGTATTCATCCTCCCACATCCCATGTAGCCTCTTGGGTCAAAATACCCCTCCTCATGGTCCCCCGGTACCCTCCTGGCACTCCTGGCACACTACCGATGAGCCCGGAACTTTTTCGGTGACCAAAACAGGACTTCCTATATATCAATTTTTATCTCCGGACCATTCTAGATCACCTCGTCATGTAGTGGATCTCATCCAGGACTCCGAACAACCTTCGGTCACCACCATGCATAACTCTATACTACCGAAACGTCACCAAACCTTAAGTGTGCAGACCCCGCGGGTTCGAGAACTATGTAGACATGACCGAGACACCTCTACGGACAATAACCAATAGCAGGACCTTAATGCCCATATTGGTTCCTACATATTCTATGAAGATCTTTATCGGTCGAACCTCTATGTCAAGGATTCAGTTAATCTCGTATGATGTTCCCTTTGTTCTTCGGTATGTTACTTGCCCGAGATTCAATCATCGACATCTCCATACCTAGTTCAACCTCGTTACTGGCAAGTCTCTTTACTCGTTCCGTAATACAAGATCCCGTGGCTAACACTTATTCACATTGCTTGCAAGGCTTATTGTGATGTTGTATTACCGAGTGGGCCCTAAGATACCTCTCCGTCACACGGAGTAACAAATCCCAGTCTTGATCCATGCCAACCCAACAGACACCCTCGGAGATACCGGTAGAGCACCTTTATAGTCACCCAGTTACATTGCGACATTTGCTACACACAAGGTACTCCTCCGGTGTCAGTGAGTTTCATGATCTCATGGTCATAGGAACATATACTTGACATGCAGAAAACTATAGCAATAAACTGACACGATCATATGCTACGTTTACAGTTTGGGTCTTGTCCATCACATCATTCTCCTAATGATGTGATCCTGTTATCAAATGACATATCATGTCTATATCCAGGAAACCTTGACCATCTTTGATCAACGAGCCAGTTTACTAGAGGCATACTTGGGACATGGTGTTGTCTATATATCCACACATGTATCTAAGTTTCCGATCAATACAATTCTAGCATGGATAATAAACGATTATCACGAACAAGGAAATATGATGATAACTAATTTATTATTGCCTCGAGGGCATATTTCGAATAGTCTCCCACTTGCACTAGAGTCAATAATCTAGTTCACATCACCATGTGATTCACATTGTTATGAGTATAACACCCAATAAGTTCTGGGGCTCGATCATGCTTTGCATGTGAGAGAGGTCTTTTAGTCAACGGGTCTGTGACATTAAGATCCGTGTGTACTTTGCAAATCTCTATGTCATACTGTAGACACTGCTACCACACTCCACTTGGAGCTATTCTAAATGGCTGCTCCACTATACGTATCCGGATTGCTACTAAGAGTCATCCCGATTGGTGTTAAAGCTTGCATCGACGTAATCTTTATGAAGAACTCTTTATCACCTCCATAATCGAGAAAGCTTTCCTTAGTCCTTTAGTTACTAAGGATAATCTTGACCGTTGTCTAGTGATCCACTCATGGATCACTTTTGTACCCCTTGACGGACTCATGGCAAGGCACACACATGTGCGGTACACAGCATGGCATACTATACAGAGCCTATGGCTAAGGCATAGGGGACGACCTTCGTCCTTTCTCTTTCTTCTGTCGTGGTTGAGCTTTAAGTCTTACTCAACTTCACACCTTACAAATCAGGCAAGAACTCTTTTCTCTGACTGATCCATTTTGAACTCTTTCAAAATCTTTTCAAGGTATGTACTCATTGAAAGTCTCATCAAGCATCTTGATCTGTCTCTATAGATCTCGATGCTCAACAATTAGGTAGAATTATCAAGGTCTTCCTTTGAAAAACTCTTTTCAAACAACCATTTATGCTTTCCAGAAATTCTACATCATTTTTGATCAATAATATGTCAACCACATATGCTTATCAAAAATTCTATAGTGCTCCCACTCACTTTATTGTAAATACAAGTTTCTCATAAACTTTGTATAGACTCAAAAACTTTGATCACCTCATCAAAGCGTATATTCCAACTTCGAGATGCTTGCTCCAGTTAGAAGGATCACTGGAGCTTACACACCTTTTAGCACCCTTAGGACTGACAAAACCTTCTGGTTGTATCACATACAACCTTTCCTCAAGTAAACCATCAAGGAAATGATGGGTTGACATCCATCTGCCAGATTTCATAATTGAAAAATGCAGCAACCGCTAACATAATTCCAAGAGACATTAGCATCACTACGAGTGAGAAAGTCTCATCGCAGTCAACTCCTTGAACTTGACAGAAACTTCTTTGCGACAAGTCGAGCTTTATAAATGGTGACATTTACCATCAGCGTTTGTCTTCATCTTATAGGTCCATTTGTATTCAACGACCTGCCGTCCAATGAGCAAGTCTACCAAAGTATATACTTGGTTTTCATACATGGATTCTTTCTCGGATTTCATGGCCTCTAACCATTTGTCGGAATCCGGGCCCATCATCGCTTCTCCATAGCTCGTAGGTTCATCGTTGTCCAACAACATGACCTCCAAGACAGGGTTGTCGTACCACTCAGAAGCAGTACGCATCCTTGTCAACCTACGAGGTTCGATAGTAATTTGATCCGAAGCTTCATGATCATCATCATTAACTTCCTCTTCAACTGACGTAGGCTCCACAGAAACATATTTGTGCACTGCGCTACTCTCTGGTTGAAACAAAGGTTCAACAACCTCATCAAGTTCTATCTTCCTCCCACTCAATTCTTTTGAGAGAAACTTTTTCTCGAGAAAGGACCCAGTTTTAGTAACAAACACTTTGTACTCGGATCTGAGATATAAGGTATACCCAACTGTTCTTAGGGTATCTTATGAAGATGCATTTTTCCGCTTTGGGTTCGAGCTTATGAGACATAAGTGTCGCATTACCAAACTCTAAGAAATGACAGCTTAAGTTTCTGCCAAACCAAATGGTGTCATCTCAACGGATTTAGATAGTGCCCTATTTAAAGTGAATGTGGTTGTCTCTAATGCATAACCCCAAAATGATAGTGGCAAAATGATAAGAGACATCATAATTCGCACCATATCCAATAGAGCACGACTACGACGTACGAACACACCATCACACTATGGTGTTCTAGGTGGCGTGACTTGTGAAACAACTTTCGCATTGTCTAAAGTTGTATGCCAAACTCGTAACTCGGATATTCACCTCCACGATCATATCGTAGACATTTTTATCTTCTTGTCACGATGATCTTAAACTTCACTCTAAATTTGCTCAAACGATTCAGACTTGTGTTTCATTAAGTAAATATACACTGTATCTACTCAAATCATCAGTGAAGGTAAGACAATAACAATATCCACCGCACGCTACAAGACTCACTGGATTGCATACATCAACACGTATCATTTCCAATAAATCACTTGCCCGCTCCATCAACCGGAAAACGGGATCCTTAGTCATCTTGCCCAAGAGGCATGGTTCGCATGTCTCAACCGATTCAAAATTGAATGAGTCCAAAGAACCATTAGCACGGAGTTTCTTCATGTGATTTATACCAATATGACATTTAGCGACAGTGCCACAAGTATGTGGTACTATCATTATTAACTTTGTATATTTTGGCATCAATTTTATGAACATGTGTATTACCAGGATCAAGATTCAACAAACCATTCTCATTGGGTGCATGACCATTGAAGGTATTATTCATGTAAACAGAACAACCATTATTCTCTACCTTAAATGAATAACAGTGTTGCACTAAACACGATCTAACCATGTTCATGCTTAACGCAAACACTAACATTTATTTAGGTTTGTCACTAATCCCGCAGGTAGAGAGAGCGTGCGATGTTGATCACATCAACCTTGGAAACATTCCAACACACATTGTCACCTGACACTTAGCTAGTCTCCATTTATTCCGTAGCTATTATTTCGAGTTACTAACATTTAGCAACCGAACCGGTATCCTATACCCAGGTGCTACTAGGAGTACTAGCAAGGTACACATCCATAACACGTATATCAAAATATACTTCTGTTGATGTTGCCAGCCTTCTTATCTACCAAGTATCTAGTGTTCTTCCACTTCAGCGACCACTCTCCTCATAATAGAAGCACTTAGTCTCGGGTTTGGGTTCAACTTTGGGTTGCTTCACTGGAGTAGCAACTGACTTGCCATCCATGAAGTTGCCTTCCTTTCCCTTGCCCTTCTCGAAGCTAGTGGTTTTACTAACCATCAACGCTTGATGCTCCTTCTTGATTTCTACCTTCGCGGTGTCAAACCACGCGAACAGCTCAGGGATCATTATTTCCATCCCTGGCATTTTATAGTTCATCACCAAGTTCTAATAACTTACTGACAATGACTAGGAGAACTATATCAATCAGTATCTTATCTGGAAGGTCAACTCCCACTCGATTCAAGCGATTGCACCACCCAGACAATCTAAGCACATGCTCAATGATCGAGCTATTCTCCTTCATCTTGCAGGCAAAGAATCTTGTTGGAGATCTCATATCTCACAACACGGTCATGAGCCTAAGATCCTAATTTCAGCTCTTAGAACATCTCATATGTTTCGTGACGTTCAAAATGTTTTGGAGCCTCAATTCTAAGCCGTAATGCATGACGAACTAAACTATCAAGTAGTCATCGGAACGTGCCTGTCAGATGTTCGCAACATCTACAGACGATGCTAGAGGGGGTGGCGCACCGAGCGGTGCATTAAGGACATAAGCCTTCTATGCAGCAATGAGGACAATCCTCACATCATGGACCCAGTCCACAATATTGCTACCATCATCTTTCAACTCTGTTTATCTAGGAACATATAAAAATTCTAGGGAGCTACAGTGTGAGCTAGTAATCTACAACATAATTTGCAAAGACACTACCGACTAAGTTCATGATAATGAGTTCAATTAATCATATTACTTAAGAACTCCCACTCAAATTGACATCCCTCCGGTCATTAAAGTGATACATGATCCAAATTCACCAACTCAAGTCCGATCATCACATGAGTTGAGGTGGTTTCAATTGTGAACATCATCATGTTAATCATATCTACTATATGACTCATGTTCGACCTTTCGGTCTTTTGTGTTCCAAGGCCATGTATGTACATGCTAGGCTCGTCAAGTTTAACCCGAGTGTTCTGCATGTGCAACACTGGCTTGCACCCGTTGTATGTGAACGTAGAGTCTATCACACCCGATCATCACGTGGTGTCTCGACACGACGAACTTTCGCAATGGTGCACACTCGGGGAGAACACAATTTTACCTTGAAATTTAAGTGATGGATCACCTTATAATGCTATTGTCGTCCTAAGCAAAGCAAGGTGCACAAAAGGATTAACATCACATGCAGATCATAAGTGACATGATATGGCCATGAACTTGTGCTTTTGATCTCCATCTTTAAAGCACCGACATGATCTCCACCGTCACCGACATGACACCATGATCTCCATCATCTTGATCTCCATCAACGTGTCGCCATCTGGGTTGTCGCACCCACCATGCTTCTACTACTATTGCTACCGTTTAGCGATAAAATAAAGCATTACATAGCGCTTAATGATTGACACGCATGTCATACAATAATTAAAGACAACCCTATGGCTCTTGCCGGTTGCCGTACTCATCGACATGCAAGTCGTGATATTCTATACAACACAAGATCATCTCATACATCACATATATCTCATCATGTTATTGACCATATCACATCACAACATACCCTGCAAAAACAAGTTAGACATCCTCTAATTGTTGTTGCATGTTTTACGTGGCTGCTACAGGTATCTAGCAAGAACAATTCTTACCTACGCAAAACCACAATGGTGATACATAAGTTGCTTTTCAACCTTCTCAAGGACCGCCTTTGCCGAATCAGATCCAACTAAAGTAGGAAAACAGACACCCGTCAGCCATCTTTGTGCAACGAAGTTACACGTCAATCGATGGAACCGGTCTCTCGTAAGCGTATGAGTAAGGTCGGTCCGGGCCGCTTCATCCCACAATACCACTGAACTAAAACACGACCAAGGGAGGAAGAAATCTAAGCATCAACACCCACAAACTCTTTGTGTTCTAATTGATATCTCATCTACACGTAGACCTAGCTCATGATGCCACTGTGGGGGAACGTTGCATGGGAAACAAAAATTTCCTACGCACACGCAAGATCTATCCATGGTGATGAGCATCTACGAGAGGGAGAGTGAATCTACATACCCTTGTAGATCGCTAAGCGGCAGCATTAAGAAACGCGGTTGACGTAGTCGAACGTCTTCACGATCCAATCACGATCCATCTCGCGATCTCATCACGAGCCGTCCCGCGATGCCATCATGGTCCTTCCGATCTAGTGCCGAACGGACGACACCTCTGCGTTTAGCACACGTAGAGCTCGATGACGATCTCTGCCTTCTTGATCCAGCAAGAGGGAGCGGAGAGGTAGACAATTTATCTAGCAGTGCGACGGCGTTGCGGCGATGGTGGTGGAGTAATTCCAGCAGGGCTTCGCCTAAGCACTACTGAAACCGATCTTGAGGAGAAACTACGGACTAGAGGAGAGGGTAGCACGTGGCTGAAAATCTATGTGCACAAACCCCAAAACCTCTAGTATATATAGGAGGAGGAGAGGAAGAGGCTTGTCCGCAAGGACAATCCCTCTTGGCTTCGGCCGAAGTGGAGGGAGGAGTCCTACTCCTCCACTCCTAGTCGGTTTAGGACTCCTTCCTTATATTAGCCTTTTTTCAACCTTTCCACTTTGGATTTCCTTCCCAGCCGCATGGGCCCTATGTGGGACTTTGGCCAGCCCACTAAGGGATGGTATTCCTCCTCCCACAGCCCATGTAGCCTCTTGGGTCGAAATACCCCTCCCGATGGTCCCCCGGTACCCTCCCGACACTCACGATTCACTACCGATGAGCCTGGAACTTTTCTGGTGACCAAAACAGGACTTCCTATATATTAGTATTTACCTCTGGACCATTCCGGAGATCCTCGTGATGTCTGGGATCTCATCCGGGACTCCGAACAACCTTCGGTCACCACCATGCATAACTCTATACTATCGAAACGTCACCAAACCTTAAGTGTGCAGACCCTGTGCGTTCAAGAACTATGTAGACATGACCGAAACACCTCTACAGTCAATAACCAATAGCGGGACCTGGATGACCATATTGGTTCCTACATATTCTACGAATATCTTTATCGGTCGAACCTCTATGTCAATGATTCAGTTAATCCCGTATGTCGTTCCCTTTGTTCTTCAGTATGTTACTTGCCAAGATTCGATCATCGGCATCTCCATACCTAGTTCAACCTCATTACCGGCAAGTCTCTTTACTCGTTCCATAATACAAGATCCCGTGGCTAAAACTTAGTCACATTGCTTGCAAGGCTTATTGTGATGTTGTATTACCGAGTGGGCCTTGAGATACCTCTCCGTCACACGGAGTAACAAATCCCAGTCTTGATCCATGCCAACCCAACAGACACCCTCGAAGATACCTATAGAGCACCTTTATAGTCACCCAATTACATTGCGATGTTTGATACACAGAAGGTACTCCTCCAGTGTCAGTGAGTTGCATGATCTCATGGTCATCGAAACAGATACTTGACATGTAGAAAACTGTAGCAATAAACTGACACGATCATATGCTACGTTTACAGTTTGGGTCTTATCCATCACATCATTCTCCTAATGATGTGATCCCGTTATCAAATTACATCTCATGTCTATGTCCAGGAAACCTTAACCATCTTTGATCAACGAGCCAGTCTACTAGAGGCATACTAGGGACATGGTGTTGTCTATGTATCCACACATGTATCTGAGTTTCCGATCAATACAATTCTAGCATGGATAATTAATGAGTATCATGAACAAGGAAATATGATAATAACTAATTTATTATTTTCTCTAGGGCATATTTCCAACACATACTATGGTGTTCCAGGTGGTGTGAGCTATGAAACAAATTCCACATTGTCTTAAGTTGTATACCAATACTCGTAACTCAGGTATTTACCTCCATGATCATATTACAGACATTTCATGATGATCTTCAACTTCACTCGGAAACTTCTTGGACCTTTCAAACGTTCCATACTTGTGTTTCATTAAGTAAATATACCCATATTTACTCAAATCATCAGTGAAGGTAAGAAAATAACGATATCCACTGTGTGTTCCAACACTCATTGGAATGCATACATAACCATGTATCAATTCCAATAAGCCACTAGCCTGCTCCATCATACCGGAAAACGGGGTCTTAGTCATCTTGCCCAAGAGGCATGGTTCGCATGTCTCAACCGATTCGAAATCGAGTGTGTCAAAAGATCCAACAACATGGAGTTTCTTCATGCGCTTTACACCAATATGACCTTCACAGCAGTGCCACAAGAATATGGTACTTATCATTACTAACTTGCATCTTTTGGTATCAATATGATAAATATGTGTATTCTATGATCAAGATTCAATAAACCATTCACATTGGGTGCATGACCATTGAAGGTATTATTCATATAAATAGAATAACCATCATTCTCTAACTTAAATGAATAACCATATTGCAATAAACATGATCTAATCATGTTCATGCTCAATGCAATCACCAAATATTTATTTAGGTTCATCACTAATCCCGAAGGTAGGGAGAGAGTCGATGGTGATCACATCAACCTTGGAAACACTTCCAACACTCATCGCCACCTCACCCTTAGCTAGACTTCATTTATTCCATAGATTCTATTTAGAGTTACTAACATTTATCAACCAAACCGATATCCAATACCCAGGTGCTACTAGGAGTACTAGCAGGGTACACATCAATAACACGTATATCAAATATACTTCTGTCGACGTTGCCAGCCTTCTTATCTACCATGTATCTAGGGTTGTTCCGCTTCAGCGACTGTTCTCCTCATAATACAAGCACTTAGTCTCGAGGTCGGGTTCAACCTTGGGTTTCTTTACTAGAGCAGCAACTGACTTGCCATCCATGAAGTTTCCCTCCTAGCCCTTGCCCTTCTCGAAACTAGTGGTTTCACAAACCATCAACACTTGATGCTCCTTCTTGATTTCTACCTTCGTAGTGTCAAACATCGTGAATGACTCATGGATCATTATTTCCATCCCTGGCATTTTATGGTTCATCATGAAGCTCTAGTAGCTTAGTGACAGTGACTTGGAGAACTATATCAATCACTATCTTATCTGGAAGATCAACTCCCACTCGATTCAATCGATTGTAGAAGATCAACTCCCACTCGATTCAAGCGATTGTAGTACCCAAACAATCTCATCACATGCTCACCGATTGAGCTATTCTCCTTCATCTTGCAAGCAAAGAATATTGTTGGAGGTCTCATACCTCTAAACACGGGCACGAGCCTGAGATCCCAATTTCAGCTCCTAGAACATCTCATATGTTCCGTGACATTCAAATCATTTTGGAGCCTTAATTCAAAGTCGTAATACCTGACACTAAACTATCAAGTAGTCATCAGAAAGTGCCTGTCAGATGTTCACATAATCTACAGACGACGCTCAAGGGGGTGGCGCACCGAGCGGTGCATCAAGGACATAAGCCTTCTATGCAGCAATGAGGACAATCCTCAGATCATGAACCCAGTCCGTATTATTGCTACAATCATCTTTCAACTCTATTTCTCTAGGAACATATAAAAATTCAAGGGAGCTATATCTCGAGCTAGTAATCTACAACATAATTTGCAAAGACATTTTGACTATGTTCATGATAATGAGTTTAGTTAATCATATTACTTAAAAACTCCCACTCAAATTGACATCCCCTGGGTCATTCGAATGTCACATGATCCAAATCCACCAACTCAAGTCCGATCATCACGTGAGTTGAGGTGGTTTCAATGGTTAACATCTTCATGTTGATCATATCTACTACATGACTCATGTTCGACCTTTCGGTCTCTTGTGTTCTGAGGCCATGTATGTACATGCTAGGCTCGTAAAGTTTAACCTGAGTGTTCCGCACGTGCAACACTGGCTTGCACCCCTTGTATGTGAACATAGAGTCTATCACACCCGATCATAATGTGGTGTCTCACACGACGAACTTTCGCAATGGTGCACACTCGGGGAGAACACAATTCATCTTGAAATTTAAGTGAGGGGTCACCTTATAATGCTACCATCGTCCTAAGAAAAACAAGGTGCATAAAAGGATTAACATCACATGCAAATCATAAGTGACATGATATGGCCATGAACTTGTGTTTTTGATCTTCATCTTCAAAGCACCGGCATGATCTCCATCGTCACCGCCATGACACCATGATCTCCATCATCTTATCTCCATCAATGTGTCACCATTGGGGTCACCACGCTAACTATTGCTTCCACGAATATTGCTAACTCATAGAGATTAAGTAAAGGAAAACCGGCAAAAGTAATTAAAGACAACCCTATGGCTCCTGCCGGTTGTCGTACTCATCGACATGCAAGTTGTGACATTCTATACAAAACATGATCATCTCATGCATCACATATATCTCATCATGTAATTGGCCATATCACATCACAACATACCCTGCAAAAACAAGTTAGACATCCTCTAATTGTTGTTGCAAGTTTTACGGGGCTGCTACGGGTATCTAGCAAGAACAATTCTCACCTACGCATAAACCACAACGGTGATACACAAATTGCTATTCAACCTTCTTAAGTACCGCCTTTGTCGAATCCGATCCAACTAGAGTAGGAAAGACAGACACCCGCAGCCATCTTTCTCCAACAAAGTTACATGTCAGTCGATGGAACCAGTCTCTCGTAAGCGTACGAGTAAGGTTGGTCTGGGACGCTTCATCCCACAATACCACTGAATCAAACTACGACCAAGGGAGGAAGCAATCTAAGCATCAACATCCACAAACTCCTTTGTGTTCTACTCATGATATCAGCTACACATAGACCTAGCTCATGATGCCACTGTTGGGGAACGTTGCATGGGAAACAAAAAAATTCCTACGCACACGCAAGATCTATCCATGGTGATGAGCATCTATGAGAGGGAGAGTGGATCTACATACCCTTGTAGATCTCTAAGCGGGAAGCGTTAAGAAATGCAGTTGATGTAGTCAAACGTCTTCGCGATCCAAATCTCAAGACGTCCCGCGATCCCATCACGATCCGTCCCACGATCCAATCGCGGTCCTTCCGATGTAGCGCCGAACGGACGGCACCTCCGCGCTCAGCACACATACATCTCGATGACGATCTCCGCCTTCTAGATCCATCAATAGGGGGCGGAGAGATAGATGAGTTCTCCGGCAACACAACGACGTGGTGGCGAACTAATCCCGCAGGGCTTCGCCTAAGCACCGCAGAACTAATCTAGAGGAGAAACTGATCTAGGGAAGAAGAGGGCAGCACGTGGCAATTAGGGTTAGATCTCCCTTCTAAATCCTCTAGTATATATAGGAGGGAGGGAGGGGAGGAGGCAGCCTCAAACCCTCAAGGTTTGGCCGAAATTGGAGGTGGAGAAGTCCTACTCCAATCCTACTTGGAGTAGGATTCTCCTCTCCACTTGGAAACCCTTTCCACCTTTCCACCTTTGGGTTTTTCCCACCCCTAGCCACATGGACCTTAGTGGGGGGTTAGGCCAGCCCACCAAGGGCTGCTTTGACTCCTCCCACATCCCATGAGGTCCTTCGAGTGAAGACACCCCTCCCGATGGCCCCCAGTACCCTCCCGGCATTCTCGGTACACTACCGAAGTACCCGAAACTTTTCCGATGACCAAAATAGGACTTCCTATATGTCAATGTTTATCTCCGGAGCTCCTCGTGATGTCCAGGATCTCATCTGGGACTCCGAATAACCTTTGGTAACCACCATACGTAAGTCTACTATACCGAAACATCACCAAACCTTAAGTGTGTAGACCCTACGGGTTTGAGAACTATGTAGACATGACCGAGACACCTCCACGGTCAATAACCAACAGTGGGACCTGGATTCTCATATTGGTTCCTACATATTCTACAAATATCTTTATCGGTTTAACCTCTATTTCAAGGATTCAATTAATCATGTACGTTGTTCCCTTTGTCCTTCGGTATGTTACTTGCCCGAGATTCGATCGTCGGTATCTCTATACCTAGTTCAATCTCATTACCGGCAAGTTTCTTTACTCATTTTGTAATAAAAGATCCCGTGGCTAACACCTTAATAACATTGCTTGCAAGGATTGTTGTGATGTTGTATTACCGAGTGGGCCCTGAGATACCTCTCCGTCACACGGAGTTACAAATCCTAGTCTTGATCCATACCCACTGAACGAACACCCTCGAAGATACTTATAGAGCACCTTTATAGTCAGACAGTTACATTGTGACATTTGATACACACAAGGCACTCCTCCAGTGTCAGTGAGTTGCCTGATCTCATGGTCATAGGAACAGATACTTGACATGCAGAAAACTATAGCAATAAACTGACACGAACATATGCTATGTTTACAGTTTGGGTCTTGTCCATCACATCATTCTCCCAATGATGTGATCCCATTATCAAATGACATCTCATGTCAATGGCTAGGAAAGTTTGACCATCCTTGATTAACGAGCCAGTCTAGTAGAGGCATACTAGGGATATTGTGTTGTCTATGTATCCTCACATGTATCTGAGTTTCCGATCAATACAATTCTAGCATGCATAATAAACGATCATCATGAACAAGGAAATATGATAATAACTAATTTCTCGTTGCCTCTAGGGCATATTTCCAACACATGGGGGTGAGGTCACTCTTCCTCTTTGGCATGGGTAGGTGGGTGGTGGATCTCACTATGGTGAGAGTTCACATGGGGCCGATCGACCGGGGATCGCCTCCGGCGGAGAAGGGGCCATGGGCGGAGTCAACAAGAATTTATTTCTGGATCCTTAGTTACCAGTCTTATTCGAGAAACTAGCGAACCGAGTCAAGCATATTTTAAAGTAAAAAGAGTCTTATTCAAGAAACTAACAAACCGAGTCAAGCATATTTTAAAGTATGATTCAAATATTCAATCCTTAATGGAAGTTATGAAGTGCTTACCCGCTTAAAGATACCATGGCTCGAACATATACAAAACAACTGCTTCATCAAGTCACGAACATTCAAAATGGAGCCCAGACTCACGTGCTTCTAGTCGAACAATAAATTTGAAGAAAATATCTCCCCATTCACAAGTTTTTTTTGAATATTTTAATATGTACTAACGAACCGGATGAGTGGACAAACACACTAAAACGTGCCTATATACATCTGATTCGCAAAAAAGTTAAAACATCTTATATTTGTGAATGGAGGAAGTAGTTTTTTTAGGGAAATTTAACAGCATGTTCATGTCTTCTAACTCCACGCAAAATTTCATGATGAAATGGCATATGTTTTGATCTCGGCGAAAACATAACAATAAGCAGACCTTGAAAATGCTTCACTAGAGCACTGTTTTCGTAGTCCAGAAAATGTTATGTCTGTAATGTGTCCAAGTATGTATACAATTTTGCTATGCGCTGCATAAGCCTAGCGGCTTCCATGCAGAATTACGTCAAAACATAAATTAAATTAAAAGAGCTAATGCAAGAAGATCTCGCACTCTTTAGGTAAAGATTGGTGGCAAGTTTTTGTTACAATTGCTATGTATCAAGTGTGGACCTTGTGGCATAATTATAGGTAAAGATTGGTGGCAAGTTTTTGCTACAATTTCTATGTATCAAGTGGCGGACCTTGTGACATAATTAATCAAATAACAATGTCCCTAGATAGTGGTTATAGTGTTGTATGTTGCATAGTTGTAATGTATATCACTAAACATTGTTGGTGAAAGTTACACTATATGATGCAATGAAAGTTCTCTTTGAGTTAATTTTTTAAAATTGCATAAATTATAGATCATATAAATACATATATGCATATATGTGCATATGATTTTGATATCACCAAATGTCATGATTTAGATTTCGGAAGCATAAACTCTACAAAGTATCTTAATGGTGGTTTATATTACATAATTAGGTAAGTACATTTATTGGAACTTATAGAGAGTGGCAGATGTATCTTGCAAGTTTGGTTCAACCATCTCCTAATGTGTGTGTGTGTGTGTGTGAGAGAGAGAGAGAGAGAGAAATAGCTACACATCTCCACGTATGAGGAAAGCAAGATCAAGAACCAGAATGACAATCTTGAAAATGCTCTACTTATTCACCATCTGACAGAACAAGTTTTTTTGGAGGCCAACTATGACAAGTTAGGTCAAGATGTGCATGAACTTATGAATTTCCAGGAGGATATGGTGTTGGATTTAAGTTATTTGCAGGCTAAGATGGATAATGCACATGAGAGGAAAGCTGAAGTTGTGTCTGATATGAAGGCAGAGATGGCAAAGAAAGATGTAGATAACCACAAGCTTCAGGAGAAGTATCATGTCCTGGTTAACCTGACAAAAGCTCAAGCAACTGTTATCCAGAACTTGAAGTTGAAACATATGAAAGAGAAGGAGTTGTTGAGTGAAGCTATGATGAAATTGCAATTTCAGAATGCAGAGCTCACAAAGGTCCAGTTACAGATTCATATTGCCAAGCTCATCATGGTTGAGGAAAAGCTGAAGCAAAACATCAAGGGGATCCAAGTTTGCTTACACGGATGATGAAGATGGTCTGGGAGATCAGTGGGCATACACAACCATTTGGGATGTATGGTTGTGTAATCACCTAGTAATTTAGAACTATGATTGTGTAATCTATAGTAGTAGTAAATGTGAACTTTCGTTGTGTATGTATGCAGTACTTATGCTATTCAACCTTTGTGAGCAAAGTGTGAATATATGCATTTGAACTCCACCATGTATTTTGAAACATGGTTGTGTGTGCCCATATTATGTTGAATTCCAGTAAGTAGTACTCTATTTTGTGCTATGATACTCTGCTTTGAAAGATGGATCAGATCAAGTGGTTGCTCTGCTTTTGTTATGGTTTATCGATATTGCATATAGAAGTGATGGTTTTTCGTGCTCTACTATGATGTGATTTTTAGTTTTTAGTATGGTAGTAATTTGTTTTAGTATGGTAGTCTTGCTACTTCTCGAGCATGCATTGGTTTCCCGTGAAGAGGAACGATTTGATGCAGCAAAGTAGATAAGTATTTCCCTCAGTTTTTGAGAACCAAGGTATCAATCCAGTAGGAGATACAAGCGAGTCACCAATAGATGTACCTACACAAAGAATCAAACTCTTGCACCCAATGCTATAAAGGGGTTGTCAATCCCTTCACGGTTACTTGCAAGGATGAGATCTAATAGAGATAGATATAATAGGATGCTTGAACGGAAAGTAAAAATAAAAGTGAAAATAGGGATGCAAATATTTTTGGTATTTTTGGTTTTAGATCTGAAAGTATAATAAGGAAAATAGCCCCAAGGGCCATATGTTTCACTAGATGGCTTCTCTCATGATGGCAAGTATTACAGTGGGTGAACAAACTACTATCGAGCAATTGATAGAAAAGCAAATAATTATGAAGATATCCAAGGAAATGATTATGCATATAGGCATCACGTCCGTGACAAGTAGACCGAAATGATTCTGCATTTACTACTATTACTCCACACATTGACCGACTCCTGCCTGCATCTAGAGTATTAAGTTCATGAAGAACAGAGTAACGCATTAAGTAAGATGACATGATGTAGAGGGATAAACTCAAGCAATATGATGAAAACCCCATATTTTTACCCTTGATGGCAACAATACAATACGTGCCTCGCTACCCCTACTTTGTCACCGGGTGAGGACACCGCAAGATTGAACCCAAAACTAAGCACTTCTCCTATTGCAAGAATTACCAATCTTGTTGGCCAAACCAAACCAATAACTCGAAGAGACTTGCAAAGATATGAAATCATGCATATAATAATTCAGGAAAGGCTCAAATAATATTCATTGATAATCTAAACATAAACCCACAATTCATCGGATCTCGACAAACACACCGCAAAAGAGTATTACATCGGATAGATCTCCATGAAGATCATGAAGAACATGGTATTGAGAAGCAAAGAGAGAGAAGAAGCCATCTAGCTACTAGCTATGGACCCCTAGGTCTGTGGTGAACTACTCACGCATCATCGGAGGGGCAATGGAGTTGATGTAGATGCCCTCCGTGATCGAATCCCCCTCTGGCAGATTACCGGAAAAGGCTCAAAGATTGGATCTCTCGGGAACGGAGGCTTCTGGTGGCGGAAAATTGTTTTTCGTGGATCGTTCTGATAATGATGGAATATTTGGGAATTTATGGGCCAAAGATTAGGGTTAGGGGGCAGCCGTGGGCCCACAAGCCTGCCCGGCGCGGCCACCCCGTCGCCGCGGCCCTAGGGCTTCTGGCCCCACGGAGGCTCCTCTGCCTTGGTTCTCAATTCTCATAGCTTCCTTTTGTTCCAGAAAAAATCATTCCGAAGGTTTTATTCCGTTTGGACTCTGTTTAATATTCCTTATCTGCGAAACTCAAAAACAAGGAAAAAACAGAAACTGACACTAGGCTCTAGATTTATAGGTTAGTCCCAAAAATAATATAAAATAGCATATTAATGCATATAAAACATTCAAAACAGATAATATAATAGCATGGAACAATCAAAAATTATAGATACATTGGAGACGTATCAGCATCCCCAAGCTTAATTCCTGCTCGTCCTGGAGTAGGTAAATGACTAAAATAGAATTTTTGATGTGGAATGCTACCTAACATATTTATCCATGTAATATTCTTTATTGTGGCATGAATATTCAGATCCGTAAGATTCAAAACAATAGTCTAATATTGACATAAAAACAGTAATACTTCGAGCACACCAACAAGGTAGTCGTGTCCTTTCGAAATAACATGGCCTTAAAAAGTCATCCCTACAAAATCATATGGTCTATCTATGCTCCATCTTCCCCACACAAAGTATCTATATCATGCACAACCCCGATGAACAAGTCAAGCAATTGTTTCACACTTTTGGTGTTCTCAAACATTTTCAACTCTCACGCAATACATGAGCGCGGGCCATGGATATAGCATTATAGGTGGAATAGAATATGGAGGAGGCGCAAGGGAAAAAGGAGAAGATAGTCTCACATCAACTAGGCATAGCAACGGGCTATGGAGATGCCCATCAATAGATATCAATATGAGTGAGTAGGGATTGCCATGCAACAAATGCACTTAGAGCTATAAGTGTATGAAAGCTCAAAAAGAAAACTAAGTGGTCGTGCAAGATGAATATCCACTAGTTATATGAAAGTGACAAAATAGGAGACCCTCTATCAAGAAGATCATGGTGCTACTTTGAAGCACAAGTGTGGAAAAAGGTAGTAGCAATTGTCCCTTCTCTCTTTCTCTCATTTTTTTATTTTGGTGGGCTTCTTTGGCCTCTTTTATTTTTTAAAGTCCGGATACTCATCCCAACTTTTGAGGGATCCATAGCCTTCATCATCCTTTTCTCTCATGGGACAATGCTCTATTAATGAAAATCATCACACTTTTATTTACTTATAACTCAAAGAAAAAGAAATTACAACTCGATTGCTATGACAAAGTATGACTCTATATGCAATATTAAAGTGATGGTGCATGTCATAAAAAAACTAAATGCTGATATATCATCATTCTAGGATACTTTTTGGGTATTTATTTACCAATTTATATTATTTTTTGGCACTAACCTATTGACCTAGTGGCCAGTGCCAGTTGTTGTTTTCTGCATGTTTTTCACTTTTCTGGTTTACCATACCAAGCGAAGTACAATCGTCCTGAAACCTTTTCATGATCTTTTTGGACCAAAAGAGGACCTAGAAGATTCGAAAGAAGGCCATGAGCCACCTGAGAGCCCCACAAGCCAAAACGACGTGGCCCGAGGGGCGCCATGATGGCTTGTGGGCACCTTGTGGCTCTCCAGACTCCGTTCTCTGGCTTATAAATTCTCATATATCCTAAAAATCCTAGAGGCAATACCGAAACACTTTTTACATTGTCGCAAGTCTCTGTTCCGATGAGAGGCCATCTACAGCTCCGTTTCGTCACCCTGTTGTCAGGACCGGTTTTCCAGGATATTAATTTCCCAGTAAATGGCCCTTGTGCTCATCAGCCCTAGGATTACTGTTAGCTGATGAGACACAGTCTTGATATAGAAATTCCAAACAAAATTACAAAAGCTGAAATACAAGACCACCATGGTCTATGAGTACAACAAAAGGGTTCTAGTGGTTGGTGGTGGAAGCGGTTCGGGGTCATCGACGTCTATGGGAGTCCATTTCCCACAGGAACAACTGACCTGGTTAACTCCTATCTTCACGTGGCCGATGTCTTCGATGCCTAGGTTTCGTAGTTGTCGTCATAATCCTCCTCTCCACATGCATAATCTGGCCAAGACAATAGCCAAGGACAAGCCAGTGAGTACTTTGAATGTACTCGCAAACATTATGAAAACAGGTATAACATAGTAGTGGTATTCATGCACTGAACTTAATCCATGGTCACTTAACTGGTCACAAAATATAACTTCATGATGCAAGCAAGCAGGTCATTCATATTAAACATGAATTAGCAATCAGAGGATAGAAATAAAATAGACCGATCGGGTGTCTGAAGCGATGCCTCGAAAGGATAATAATATAAAGCATGCCTCAGTCGGGCGTCTGAGCGACGCCACATAAAGGACTTATAAGGAAAAATAAATGATCAACATGCCGCAATCAGGCGTCTGAGCGACGCCACATAAATGGCTTATAATGAAAATAAATAATCAGCATGCCACAGTAGGGCGTCTGAGCGATGCCACATAAAGGGCTTATAAGGATAATGAATATCCAGGAGGTACAACCTTCCCAGGGATACTTAATAATTCAAGTAATATAAATGGTTAGTCCATAATAATAATAATCATAACGATCATTCATCACTCGTCATGATCAATATTCCGGTTTAGAAGTTTTCCTCCGAAGACCGACACTATGACCGACACTTGATCCATCCCAGACTGTAGTCCTTAACCGTGGACACAGCTATTTGGATAGATATTAACTCTACAGAGGTTGTACTCTTTACCCACAGCTGCCGGATTTCGGTAGTCCCAAAGGACTAGTTCCGCCTAGGTATCACCCTAGGCAATGTTCAAGAAAAACTTTAAGAAGGGGAGGCCACCACCTCGAATAGCATGGGATCAAATTTATATCGCGCGCTCTAAGGGGTGCCCCCCTCTTGGTCCCAACCGGAAACACCCATGCCCCCTGACTAGATGACGGGCTTTAATCCATGGCCATGGGACCCTCATCACAACCCTCTATTTGGTGTGTACATGGAAAGAGGTTTGCAACTTACTAAACCGCATTCTTTGCAGAAAACATGTGGCAGCACGGAAAGAAGGAGAATGGGGACAAGACTCGATCTATGGTCGACTCAGGAGGTTGTGTATTCTCTGCATGGTTAGCACAACAAATAAATTTCATGACATTAGACAGAATCACCACTCATCATACCCCTTCATGCCTTACTCACCGTTCTCGCTCCAACAAGATGTCAGCATTAAGCTCGTGTCTACCTGAGACAGAGACTTCTCCCGATTCCTTTGGGTAGGCATGAACGGCATACGAGGGTGAATACTTTCACAAGCATATTAATTCCAACAGCAAGGGATTTTCATCATGCATTTGTAAACATGATCACACCGTCATATGAAATAATGCATACTTCAGGTCAACTCAATGTTATAGTCACATCAAGCAACACACGACAAATATTATACCAGGGTTCAGAATGCTTGCCTTCAATGTGTGTGTAATTGAGGTGCACTCCAAAACTTTCTCTTCACTCCAAATTCCTATTTGAAAATATTCTAATTAACACACAATTCAAAAACAGCACAAAAATTTGTCTTGGAAAATTTTCAAATAAACATGAAAATAAACTATATGGAATTTGAGAATTAACAGAAAAAGAATCAGGTCCATTGGAGTTATATTTTAAAAGTTATAGCCAGTCAAAGAATAGTCAAAGTTCTGTTTTTAATAAAACATTTAAAAGAAAACGATTCGGACGAAATACGCTTTCGGGCAAAAGGAGACGTACTTCGGGGTTTATGCCTTCACTTAAAACCGTTCCGGCTCGTCTCTGTCGCTGACAAGCGGGGCCCCTCGGACAGGTTTGACCACGGTCAAACCGGTCGTCTCCCTCCTCCAGCCGAGGGGAGGAGAGGTCTCCGGTGACTGTCGCCGACGAATGACGGCTCCTCGCGGGGTCCTATGCATGGGAACGAGTTCACGATATCCTTGCGGTTCTCCTTGTGGTGGTCATGGCCGGAGGGGAGGGCAGGGTCGCCGCCGGCGAGCTTTGGGGCGGACGGCGGCTTCGGGAGTAAAAGGGGGTTCAGGATATGGTGGCTCTCGATCGAGGCTAAGTGAAGGGGTGGCTCCATGGGGTCGAGGGGGATTGGATGCTGGCGATAGGGCAAGCTGGGGCGCTCTGGCTGTGGCTAATCTAGCCGAGGGACGTCGGTGGACGAAGTCACCGGGGTTGGGGCAGATGGAGGCGCCCGGCTAAAATGGAGATAGGGGAGGCTTCGCTCTGCTTCTCTCATGGTGCTGACGAGGTCACGAGGTCCTGGGGCTATTTATAGCCGGGGAGGGTCGGTTCCCGCAGCTCCGAGGATAAGAATGCCGGTGAACCGCCATTCTGTTGCTAGGGGCGACGTGGCGCTGGTCGGCGCTAACCGACGAGCTTGCGAATGAGCTCGGCCTGTTGCCGGGGCAGCTGGCGCGTTGCTGTGGCTTGGGTGGCGCCGTCCATGGCAGAAAGGCAGCGGCCGCAGGCTAGCCGCCAGTGACCTTTGATGGCAGCGCTGCAAGACGGCAAGGGACGGTTGAGTGGCTCTGAGATGCTGGGGGGTTCGGGGGCGTGTCCCTATGGGCAGGGAAAGGCCAGGGATGGGGTAGGTGGGGTGCGGCGATTCGAGCGCGCGGCTGCAACTGGCGCGCTCTGCTCGCACTCTGGGCATGCATCGAAAGTGTTCAACGAAATGCCAGGACGAGCAAAAACCTACTGATGCCCATACAAAATAACATGTCTATGCTAGTGGGAATACTGAAGCTATGGGACATGCTGGTTTGGTCACGGGGACAAGTCCACAATGCAAGATCATAAGCATGCCAATTCTGTTCAAGCACACCAGGTGCTCGACAAAATGCTATGGGCATTAAGACAACTCTTCTGGTAGTAAAAATCTCCAGGTTGGGGTCTCTCTAGATGCTGGTGATTATGGCATGATTTTTTTATGATTACAAGAAAGTTTCTAATGCAAGTTTTGCAAAAGTTAGTTTCTGGACAGAAACTAGATGGGGCTATAGCACAATCAAAACTTATTCCACTGGACCTCAACTCCTGGACTTAAGGGTTTGGTATGGAGGACTAAGAGTAGGAAAAATCCCATGGGCATTAGAGGAAGATAGAATGGGGTTGCAGTACAAAACCTCAAATTGGACCAGAATGCAAAAGAGGATGGTTTGCTCAAATTTTCCAAAGAAAAGAAATGGGTTTTTGCATAAAGATGAATTATATACATCTACTGACATCTCCAAATTTTCATGGAATTTTTAAGGTAATATTTAAATAGGTTGTAGTGCAAACTACAAACTGAACCAGATTTGAAAACTTGAGGTAGGGCTCAAAATCTTCAAATTACTAAGAAAGGTTTTTTGCATAAAAGTGATCCATGGACATCACATGTCACTCCCAAAGTTTTTGTGGAATTTTTAAATGAAGTTATCAATTGGTTGTTAGTGCAAAAGAGACTCATAAAAGAATAAATTCCATTTTAAAAGAGATGGAGTTTTGGAAAAATAATATATAAAAAGGCTTTCACTGATCATATCAAATAAAATGAAATGTATCTTTGGGCAGATACTCAAGTCCAACAATAATTTTGAAAAGTATCTATTTGGAGGGGAAAATCCATAATCCAGAAGAAAGGAGTGATTCTGAACTCAATAGTTGATCCAGAAAATAAAAAATTCATTTCCTGGCAAAAATTTAATTAATAAAACATGGTCAAATTTTTGGGGTGTTACACGTGCCGGAGGGGGATCGATCACGGAGGGCCTCTTCATCAACCTTGTTGCCCTCATGATGATGTGTGAGTAGTTCACAACAGACCTACGGGTCCTTACGTAGTACCTAGATGTCAATCTCTCTCTCCCTCTCTCTCCCTCTCTTGATCTTCAATACAATGATCATCGCATCTTCGCTTTGATCTATCCGATGTAATACTTTTGTGCGATGCGCTTGTTGGGATCCGATGAATTGTGGGTTTATATTCAGATTATTCATGATAAATATCTGAGTCTTATCTAAAATCTAATATGCTTCTTATGTGCATGATCATTATAGCTTCGTAATTTTCTTCAATCTATTGATTTGATTTGGCCAAGTAGATTGATCTTTCTTGAGTGAGAGAGGTGCGCTCTAGTGGGTTGAACCTGACGAGTTTCTATATCCCAGTGACAGAAGGGGACAAGTTGTGTCTTTGTGTTGTTGCCACTAAAGATAAAACAATAGGGTTTATTCATATTGCTTGTGTTTACTTTGTCTACATCATGTCATCGTTCTCCATGCATTACTCTGTTTTACTTAATCCTCTAGATGCATGCTACATAGCGGTCGGTGAGTGGATTAATAGTAATAGGTGCAGGCAGGAGTCGGCCTATTTATTTATGGACGCGATGCCTATATACACATGATCATTGCCGTGAATATCGCATAACAATCTGCTTTTCTATCAATTACCCAACAATAATTTGTTTAACCATCGTATGCTTATTTTCATGAGAGATGTCGCTGATACGTCTCCAACATATATACTTTTTAAAACTCTTTTACCCTTGTTTTGGACTCTAATTTTCATGATTTGAATGGAACTAACCCGGACTAACGTTGTTTTCAACAGAATTGCCTTGGGGTTATTTTTGTGTAGAAATAAAAGTTCTCAGATTGACCTAAAAATTTACGGAGAATATTTTTGGAATTAATAAAAAATACTGGCGAAAGAATCAACTGCAAGGGGCCCACCACCTGGCCACAAGCCTGGTGGGCGCGCCCACCCCCTAGGGCGCGGGCAGGCTTGTGGGCCCCCTCCGACCTCGTTTTCACTTCTATATATTCCTATTTGGGGAGAAAAAATCAGAGAGAAGAGTTCATCGCATTTCACGATATGGAGCCACCGCCACCTCCTGTTCTTCCTCGGGAGACTAGATCTGGAGTCCGTTTTGGGCTCCACGGAGGGGAAATCGACGCCTTCGTCATCACCAACCATCCTTCATCACCAATTCCATGATGCTCTCCACCGCTCGTGAGTAATCTCATCATAGGCTTGCTGGACGGTGATTGGTTGGATGAGATTTATCATGTAATCGAGTTAGTTTTGTTAGGGTTTGATCCCTAGTATCCACTATGTTATAACTGTTGCATGATGAATGCCATCCGACATAATTATCCATCACTGATCCATTGCCTACGAGCTTTTCATATATTGATCTTTGCTCAGTTACTTTTCCGTTGTTGCTATTACAAACACTACAAAACTGCTACTATCACTTGGACACAGTTACCGTTACTTCCATATTACTTTGCTACTGAATACTTTGTTGTAGATATTAAGTCTTTCAGGTGTGGTTGAATTGACAACTCAGCTGCTAATACTCGAGAATATTCTTTGGCTCCCCTTGTGTCGATTCAATAAATTTGGGTCGAATACTCTACCCTCGAAAACTGTTGCGATCCCCTATACTTGTGGGTTATCAAGACCTTTTTCTAGCGCCATTGCCGGGAAGCATAGCTTTATTCTCTAAGTCACTTGGGATATATATCTGTTGATCACTATGAGGAATCTTAAAGATCCAAAAACCAAGATCTACCCCTCAACTACGAGGACATGTAAGGAACTGTCATCTAGCTCTACACTTGATTCACCTTCTGTTATGAGTAAATTTGCGACACCACCACCTGCCAGTAATTCTGATATGTCGCAAGTAATTGATGATGCTACTTCTGCTATGCATGATGCTTATGATGATACTTTGCTTGATGATACTGTGCCATTGGGTGAATTTCCTGATGAACAAATTGCTAGAGCTAATGCTGAAACTGATAATATTTCTGAATCTAATGAAATTATTGAAACTGAACACTATGATACATCTACTAGACCTAGCTCTCCTAGATATGAATTGCCTGATATACCTAAGGGATATGTTATGGAAGGAGAGGTAGCTAGGGACTTTCTTGCTTGTGAGGATAGAGATGATCTTAAGAAATTGCTTCGCAAGTGGAAGGAAAAATCTTTGAATGCTAGAATGCAATATGATCCTAAGTTTGCTACTTCACCTATCTTTGTTACTGATAAGGATTATGAATTCTCTATCGATCCTGAGTTAATTAATTTGGTTGAATCTGATCCTTTCCATGGTTATGAATCTAAAACTGCTATGGCACATCTTACCAAATTGAATGATATAACCACCCAATTTACTCATGAGGAAAAAAATCGCTATTACTATATTCTTAAGTTGTTTCCTTTCTCGTTAAAGGGTGATGCTAAGATATGGTTTAATTCTCTTGCTCTTGGTTGTGTGCGTAGTCCCCAGGATATGATTTATTACTTCTCTGAAAAATATTTTCCTGCCCATAAGAAACAAGCTGCCTTGCAGGAAATATTTAACTTTGTGCAAACTGAAGAGGAGAGTCTCCCACAAGCTTGGGGGAGGCTTCTCTAATTACTTAATGCTTTGCCTAATCATCCTCTCAAGAAAAATGAAATACTTGATATCTTTTCTAATGGACTAACCGATGCTTCTAGCGACTTCCTAGATAGTTGTGCTGGTTGTGTTTTCAGGGAACGAACTGTTGAACAAGCTGATTTACTATTGAATAATATATTGAGCAATGATAATGATTGGACCATTCCCGAACCACCTCCAAAGCTAATTCCGAATAAAAGAGGTATTCTATTCCTTAGTCTTGAAGATATGCAGGATGCAAAGAAATCTATGAAAGAAAATGGTATTAAAGCTGAGGATGTTAAGAATCTACCACCTATTGAAGAAATACATGGTCTTGATAACCCACCACAGGTAGTAGAGGTAAATTCTCTCAGTAGATTTGATGAAAGAGATATTCCTTATAATAAGTCTGCTAGCCAATGCTTGGATGAATTTGATAATTTTATTGTGAAGCAAGAAAATTTCAATGCCTATGTTAGTAGACAATTGAAACATAATGCTTATATGCTTGATCGCTTGGGTGATTATTTGAGTAGAACTATCAATTATCTTAATCTTATTAGTAAACATGCATCCATGGTAACCACTCAAGTAGAACAAGTACTTAAGGCTTAGAATGATTTGCTTAATGTGATGAATAGTAAAGACAATGATCATTATGTTAAAGTTGTGACTAGAGGAGGTAGAATGACTCAGGAACGTTTGTATCCTGAGGGCCATCCTAAGAGAATTGAGCAAGATTCTCAGAGAGTTAATACTTATGCACCTATCCGTTCCAATAAGAGTGAGAAAAAGAATGATGATAGTACTTTGCATACTGCTTGTGAACCTATTATAGATACATATGAGAATCCAAATGATATTTCTATTTCTCATGATGAGACACAATCTGGTGATGAACATGAGCCTAGTGATAACATTAATAATGATGTTCATGTTGATTCTCAACCTAGTAATGATAATGATGTGGACATTGAACCTGCTGATGATCTTGATAACCCACAATCTAAGAATAAAAGATACGATAAAAGAGACTTCATTGCTATGAAACATGGTACAGAAAGAGAACCATGGGTTCAGAAACCCATGCCCTTTCCTCCCAAACCATCCAAGAAAAAGGATGATGAGGATTTTGAGCGCTTTGCTGAAATGCTTAGACCTGTCTTTTTACGTATGCGTTTGACTGATATTTTGAAAATGTCTCCTTATGCTAAGTATATGAAGGATATTGTGAAAAATAAAAGAAAGATACCGGAAGCTGAGATTTCCACCATGCTTGCTAATTATACTTTTAAAGGTGGAATCCCTAAGAAATTAGGAGATCCCGGAGTACCTACTATACCATTCTCCATTAAAGGAAATTATTTTAAAACTGCTTTATGTGATCTTGGAGCTGGTGTTAGTGTTATGCCTTTATATTTATACCATAGACTTGATTTGAATAAGATGACACCTACTCAGATCTCTTTGCAAATGGCTGATAAATCAACTGCTCTAGCTATTGGTATTTGTGAGGATGTACCTGTCGTAGTTGCAAATGCTACTATCTGGACGGACTTTTTTATTCTTGATATTCCCGAGGACGACAGTATGTAGATCATCCTTGGTAGACCCTTTTTGAATACTGCAGGGTCTGTTATTGATTGCAACAAGGGAAATGTCACCTTTCATATTAATGGTAATGAGCATACAGTACACTTTCCGAAGAAATAGCCTCAAGTTCATAGTATCAACTCTATTGAAAAAATTCCAACGATTATTATTGGAGACTTTGAGTTCCCTCTTCCCACTGTCAAGAAGAAATATCATATACTTATTGTTGGGGAAGTACATATCCCCATTGAGGTAACTTAGTGTTATTTGAAAATTCTTCGGTTTCATGTTATTCGAAAGAAGTTTGTTAATAAGACTTGATCAACCTTATTGATGGATTCCTTTTGATGAGCATGAGATGGATGAATTTAGAAAGCACAACTTCTTGTACCTAACTTTTACTTTGTGTTACCTAGATGAAATTAAGTAAAACTGGTATTATTTCTCTGTTTTCTGAGTTTCCCGTGCAATAAAAAAGTGACCTGAAAATAAAAGTTTTCCAAATGTCCTGAAAATGGAGTATGCTTTTCTCTGAAATATTTAAGAATTTTTGGCACTGAGTATGCATCAGGGGGCTGCACCAGTGGGCCACAAGCCTACAGGGCGCGCCCTGGTGGCTTGTGGGTCCCACGTGGCCCTCCTCCACTTATTCCAGCACCCATTCACTTCATCTTCCTCTAGAAAAAATCCTACCATTGCTCAAACCCATGTTCTAGATCCTCTTGCTGCCATTTTTGATCTCCTTGCTCAAAGCTCCATTCGCAAAAACTGTTTTAGGGAATTGCTCATCGGTATGTGACTCCTCCAATGGTCCAATTAGTTTTTGTTCTAGTGCCTTATATATTGCAGATTTTTGCTGTTGTGGTGACTGTGTTTTTGAGCTTGCGTGTCAAATTTGTATGGTCCCAAGTAGTTTTGATGCATGATATAGTATCTAGGCACTTGAGGGAGTAGTTGCTATGAGTTTTTTTGAGTTTTGTTCACCTTTATTTCCGTTCACTAAAAATTTCAGAATTTTTCAGAAATGTTGATAAGATTACTAAGAGGTTCTTCAAGTCGGGGTTCTAAGGAAGATGAAAATGAAATGAAGGAGAAACCCAAATACAATCTTCCTCGCGTAGTAGAAAGTCGATCATGTGAATGGCCGTGTGACACATTCTTGAGGGCGGCCAGAATTTATTAAGATTTCTATTATTTGGCCGAGAATGCAGGCATCACCGACTTCCTCAACGATAAGTGTGACCAATACCTCCTTCTCACTAATACCTTTGTGCAAAATTTTCACTTTCATCCTAGGGAAGACCCTCCTACAGTAGAATTTCACTTATATGATGTGCCTAAGAAAATGAACCTTTATGATTTTTGCAAAGTTTGCAAGCACTACTAGGAAAAAGCCTAGTAGTAGCGCTGGTTAAACTTCTAGTAGTAGCGCGGGTGCCCCCGCTACTACTATCGCACTACAGCTAACTGGTAGTAGTAGCGCTGGTTCATCCCGCGCTACTAGTACATGTGTTAGTAGTAGCGCTAGTGGCACACGCGCTACTACTAACTATTTGTAGCGTGTGCCCTTGACCCGCGCTACTACTATCAATTTCAAAAAGCAAAAAAAAGCATGACCATCGGGCGAAGATGGGCCCTTTGAGGAGTAGGTCCTGTGCACCGTCGGCCGGAGATGGGAAGGAGATAAACCCATGGAGGATCTGCAGCCGAGTGCCATGGCTACCGCTTGACCTTCTCGCGGGTCGAGGGGAGGGGAGGGTACATGATGGAATGGGATGGGATGGGACGAGGAGAGGGTGGGGCAGCGATGGCGGTGAAGGAGAGAGCGGGGGGCATTGCCGCCGGCGAGAGGTCAAGAGGATATGGGAAGGTGTTGGGTGGCGGCGCCAATGCATGAGGAGAGGGAAGGGGAGGAATGAATATGAGAGAGGAGGAGAGTGATGGGAGAGAGAGAGAAAGGAGGGCAGGGGAGAGGCTTACGGCGGCGGTGGTCTCTGGGAGGGGAGCGGCGGCGCCAGGGGAGAGGGTTGTGGCGGCGGTGGTGGTCTCGGGAAGGGGAGCGACAGCGATAAGGGAGAGGGCGGCGACGATGAGGTCGAGGGCGGCCTCGGGCGGCGGCGGTGAGGTCGATGGCGACGGTGGTGACAGAGAGGAGTGTGGGAAAGGGGGAGAGGGGGAGTAGTGGGGGACTTAGGAAATTTTGAGCCGGCCCGTGCGGGCTTAGCTCAAAATCTTAGTAGTAGCGCTTTTTTGCGGCGAGCGCTGCTACTACCAATAGTGTTGGTGGGCTCGTCGGGTCCATCTTAGCAGTAGCGCTCTTTCTATTTTCAGCGCTACTGCTATCAACTTAGCGGTAGCGCGGGTTTTATACCCCATGCTACTACTATGGCCTGTCCCGGGGGCACAGTGAAGATCACTTAGTAGTAGCGCAGGTTTATAAACCAGCGCTACTACTATCAACTTAGTAGTAGCGATGGGTATAAACCAGCGCTACTAGTAACTACCAGTAGCGATGGGTAAAAACCCGTGCTACTAGTAAGCATCTATCTATAAGCTTTTTCCTAGTAGTGAAGATACCCTATGAGGGCAGCATCAGGGAACCACGTCCTCGAGACATGGAAGATTTTATTGCCGCAGTCACTGTAGGAGAAGAGAGAGGCGTGTCAAAGGCAAGAGCAGCTAGTTTACATTTTCCTATGCTACGCTATGATTGATTATTTGCGGGAAGATGTTTGGTTGGTCGCTGGGAGAGTGGTAGCCTTAGTGCTCCTGACCTCGCTATTTTACACCATGCTTAATTTGCTGACAGAACCTTTAGTCTGGGCTCTATGGTGGCCCAACGGTTGAACACCAACCGTTCGAAGGGGCCCATATTCGGAGGTATCTATGCATCTCGTTTAGCTAAACATTTTGAGATACCCATTAGGCTTCACGAGAAAGATGAAAAGCTGATACCCACGAAGTTTCTAGATTATGACCGTATGGTAACCCATGATGTTATTAAAAACAATGATGATACGAGGCTGCTTTACAATTTAGTATTTAGTCAGGGTACTTATGAGATTATTACTCTCCCTGCTTCTTTTGTGTTCGATATTCATTCAGGAAGGTACACTGTTATGCCCGATGACATCTACCGATATTTGGGTTTGTCCCAACCTCCAGCACCTGAGCAGGCACCGGCCCTTGATCCATATCAGGTCCCGGTCTTTCAGTGCGAGCCATAGGAGGTCGCTAATCAGTGGAACCCTCAGTGTCCTCCGGAGTATCCCGGAGAAGGTTATTTCCAGCCATGGCCCTAGACCAACTTAGGCCAAAAGCCTAAGCTTGGGGGAGTACATATTTCTCACCGACATTACATTCATGTTCACACACTCATTCCAGTTGTCGGTGTTCATACTTTTTCATTGTACTATCCATGGTAGTTTATTTCTTGTTTTGCTTTCTTCTTTTGTGTTTAATTCACTTTGAGGAAAATACAAAAAAATTAGTTCTAGCTTTATTTCCTAGTTGCTTAGTTGTAGAATTAAAGAGAAAACCCAAAAAGATTTCTCGTTCTTCTTTTTTCTTGTTGGGATCTTTCCCGTGTGAATAATTTTTCTTTCTTTTCTTTGGGTCGTAAGGACAAGACCACGATGACATGTTGAGTGGCTCTCACATGCATTATTGTTTATCTTACAAATAGCCCATATTGCCTTGTCTTCTCTTTTGGTTTATTGTTTGCAAATTCTAGCTTAGTCCAATGCACGCGCACTCTTATTATTATTCACATCGTTCGGTCGTGCAAGTGAAAGGTAATAATGACGATATTTGATGAAAGGATTGAGATGGAGAAAAGATGGTATGAACTCGACCTATCTTGCTTTTGTAAATATGATTAGCTCATCATTTCAAATTCAGTACATTATGGGTTGAACGTGTTTGCAATTACAATTAGAGATTATAGTTATTCATGCCATACTTAATTAGTTAAGAGTGGATAATGGTTTGTCTTGAGTGCCAACATGTGCATTAAAATGGCTGTGATGTAGTATGATAGAATGGTATCATCCTCTGAATGATTCAAGTGGCTTGACTTGGCACATTATCACGCATGTAGTTGAAACAAATCAATATAGCCTCCACGATATTTATGTTCATGGTGAATTATATCCTACTCATGCTTGCATTCAATGTTGGTTAATCTCAAAGCATGTTGATGACTGTGTCGCTCTTTAGTTGGTCGCACTCCAGTCTTTTGCTAGCCTTCACTTGTACTAAGCGGGAATACTGCTTGTGCATCCATATCAATAAACCCAAAGTTGTTCCATATGAGTCCACATATCTACCTGTATGCGGTATTTACCTACCGTTCCAAGTAAATTTGCATGTGCTAAACTTTAAACCTTCAAATAAATATTCTGTTTTGTATGCCCAAATCGCTCATGTGGCGACTAGGGGTTGTCAGTATCTTCCATGTTAGGTGGGTTATTCTCATGATATCTGTCGATTCACTATCATTCACGAGAAAGTGGCTGGTAATCGGGATGCCCAGTCCCATGCTCGGAATAAAAAGGAAATTATAATTAAACAAAACTCCCCCAAGACTGTGTTTGTATGGACGGCACCCGTGGATTCGGCCCGCCGTGGAGTGTGATTGATTGGTGAAGAGGGAGTAAAAACTTTACCATTCTGTTTGGGAACCGCCTATAATGTATCTAGCATGGAAGATATTGAAAACCTCTTGGTCGTTATGTGAGCAATGAAAGCATACCGCTCCAAAAATCATTACTTATGTCTGTTTTAAAAGCTCGAGCTCCGGCACCTCTGCAAATCAATGCTTCCCTCTGTGAAGGGTCTTTTTATTTACTTTATTGTTGAGTCATCATCCTCTTATAAAAAACACTAGTTAGAGAGCGTCATCATCATTTGTATGTCTTGCTATTAATTGATATTGACTATGAGCATGACTGGATCTCTCTCACCGTGAATTACAATGTTTAGTCAGTCCTTGTTCTCCAGAGGTGCTCTGCATTTATGTTTTGCGGTCTCAAAAAAGGCTAGCGAGATACCATTATATCATATTGTATCATGATTGTTTTGATAGAATTGTTGTCATCCGAGACTTATTATTATTGCTCGCTAGTTGATTATGCCATTGATATGACTAAATGTGAGATCTAAATGTTATTGTGAATGTGGTTAGTCTATAATTCTTGCTGAAATCTGAACATAAGTTAGACATATTTACCACAGCAAGATCAAACAGAGTTTGTAAAAGTTTTTCTTTATCACTTTCAGTTTATCAATTGAATTGCTTAAGGACAAGCAAAGGTTTAAGCTTGGGGGAGTTGATACGTCTCCAACGTATCTACTTTTCCAAACTCTTTTGCCCTTGTTTTGGACTCTAATTTGCATGATTTGAATGGAACTAACCCGGATTGATGATGTTTTCAGTAGAATTGCCTTGGTGCTATTTCTGTGCAAAAATAAAAGTTCTCGGATTGACCTGAAAATTTATGGAGAATATTTTGGAATTAATAAAAAATATTGGCGAAAGAATCAACTACA
Organism: Hordeum marinum; assembly: GCA_022496015.1. Taxonomy (NCBI): domain Eukaryota; kingdom Viridiplantae; phylum Streptophyta; class Magnoliopsida; order Poales; family Poaceae; genus Hordeum; species Hordeum marinum. The sequence continues at coordinate 406,017,569 of CM039672.1, read as the reverse complement.
AGGGGCCACCACCTGGCCACAAGCCTGGTGGGCGCGCCCACCCCCCTAGGGCGCGCCAGGCAGGCTTGTGGGGCCCCTGCTGCTCCTCCGACCTCGTTTCCTCTTCTATATATTCCTATTCGGGGAGAAAAAAATCAGAGAGAAGAGTTCATCGCGTTTCACGATACAGATCCACCGCCACCTCCTGTTCTTCCTCGGGAGACCAGATCTAGAGTCCGTTTTGGGCTCCAGAGAGGGGAAATCAACGGCTTCGTCATCACCAACCATCCTTCATCACCAACTCCATGATGCTCTCCACCGTTCGTGAGTAATCTCATCGTAGGCTTGCTGGACAGTGATGGATTGGATGAGATTTATCATGTAATCGAGTTAGTTTTGTTGGGGTTTGATCCCTAGTATCCACTATGTTTTGAGATTGATGTTGCTATGACTTTTCTATGCTTAATGCTTGTCACTAGGGCCCGAGTGCCATGATTTCAGATCTGAACGTATTATGTTTTCATGAATATATGTGTGTTCTTGATCCTATCTTGCAAGTTGTAGACTACTATTACGAGTTATGATCCGCATCCCCCAGGGTGACAATAACTGGGATTCTTTCCGGTGATTACCATAGTTTGAGGAGTTCATGTATTCACTAAGTGCTAATGCTTTGGTTCGGTTCTCTATTAAAAGGAGGCTTTAATATCTCTTAGTTTCCGATAGGACCCCGCTGTCACGGGAGGGTAGGACAAAAGATGCCATGCAAGTTCTTTTCCATAAGCACGTATGACTATATATGGAATACATGCCTACATTACATTGATGAATTGGAGCTAGTTCTGTGTCACCCTATGTTATAACTGTTGCATGATGAATGCCATCTGACATAATTATCCATCACTGATCCATTGCCTACGAGCTTTTCATATATTGATCTTTGCTCAGTTACTTTTCCGTTGCTGCTGTTACAAACACTACAAAACTGCTACTATCACTTTGCCATTGTTACCGTTACTTCCATATTACTTTCTATTGAATACTTTGCTACAGATATTAAATCTTTCAGGTATGGTTGAATTGACAGCTCAGCTGCTAATACTCGAGAATATTCTTTGGCTTCCCTTGTGTCGAATCAATAGATTTGGGTTGAATACTCTATCCTCGAAAACTGTTGCGATCCCCTATACTTGTGGGTTATCAGTCGCTAGGGAAAACTATGCCCCCCCCCCCCCGGGTCTATTCACCTATATATTCATAAATGTTACAATACCTTGCTGCCATTTACTTGCTTTTATTTTATTTTGCAATTTACAATTATCTACACAACTCACTTGCTTGCAAATAACGAGATCAAGGAGATTGACAACCCTCTTGCCCGCGTTGGGTGCAAGTTGTTTGCTCTTTTGTGTGTAGTCGCTGGAGACGGTTGTTGTTGATATTCCTATTGATTTGATAAACCTTGGTATCATAACTGAGGGAAATACTTACCCCTATTATGCTGTAATTACCCATTCCACTTCACGAAAAAATCCAACAAAGATCACAAGTATCAGGAAGGATTTCTGGCGTTGTTGTCCGGGAATATCATCACCAACTATCAAGTAACTTCAAACAAATTTTCATTCACTTTCACTTGTTCTTCTTTTTATTTGCTGTTATATTTTGTTTGTCTCGTAAAAATTAAAAATACAAAAATATTTATCTTTGCTTGTTACTAGTTTACTCTTTTGCTTGCTAGTTTACTTGTCCTGCTTGTTACGTACTTTGCTTGTTTGATCACCATGTCTCAAGATACTAATTTAGCAAAGATGTAATAAAATGTTGGGTTTATTGTGTGTGAGAGAAGGGTGTGGTCTGTCAACTTTCTGCCATGTCTGTCATGCATGCCATGTGAAGGACAATAATGGGCCCAAAAAGCTGTATTTCATTAGGTATAATTCTTGTATAGTAAAAAGGTGTGAATTAGAAACTAGCAATCACACGCATCTTGATGTCTCGATGGATGGTAGATATGTCATCTACCATCAGGTAATGTTAACGTTCAAAATGACTTTCTGCATGGGCTACCCCTGATGGCCGTGGCTGGGGTCTAAGCTGGGTGGAAAGACGTTCCACCAATTTGCTAGTGCATTTTTTGCCATGTCATGGAGTGCCGACGGATGTGACCATTGAGTGAGCCATCTTTAAGATGTTGATGGGACACTGCTTCATATTTGGAGTGAAAACTTTTGTCCTGGTCTTTGGTCGGGTTCAGGAGTGGAGTACTTGCCTTGTTGTCTTGTTGAAAGGCATTGTACGTCTATTTGTTGTTGTGTTGGTCTTAATTGCTGGTCTCAGCTAGCATGATGGGATGAAAAATCTATCTACAAATGGCCGGGTGTGCAACAACGATGCGAGGTCGTTTATCAGCGTCGCTGTAGAAGAAGTCAACTTAGTCATAACTGTTATTTCATACTTCATTCGTTTCAAAAAAATTGTCTTAGATTTGTTTAGATACGAATTTATCTAGTCATATTTTAATACATTTATCTCTAAACAAACCTAAGATAAGAATTTTGGGACCGAGTGAATACTATCTTGTAATGGGTCAACGATGATTATCGTTTGTTCTGTACTCTGCTTATAATAATCGATAAGTATTGGCGGTGTGCATTGCAAATTCGTAACGATGCAGAGGTTATAGGCTCCTTTTCAAAGAAAAAACAAACCTCCAAAAAAAGGGTACATAAACAAAGGTTAATACGATCGCACTCTTTGAGAAAATACGAAAATGCAACAACAAAACGAAGAAGCTGAAGCTGAAATTGCATTCTTATGAGAAACAGGGCGCCACAATGCCACATCCATGGCATAAATCCGGGTTGCTCCCCACGTCCCACCACCCCGACCAACACGAGCTGAGCGAAGCAAACTGCTCGCAGCTTCCTTTCTGTCCACCCCCTCTGCGCTCCTCCGAACCTCCACTTCTACGAACGAGAAAGTGCCGGAGACAGCGTTATGTTCCCGATCATGTCGAGCGCAATGCAAGGCTGATCAACGGGCACCTGCAAGTCGTCGTCGAATTCGGCGCCTTAGATGAAAAATAAAACGGTAGCAAAATCTCTGTAATGCCTACTATTCTCTTCGTGATAACTTATAGCAAATGTGCTGAACCAAAAGAGTTGCTTACAAAGTGCCCTGCTCCAAGGATCCAGTAGAAATGCAGGTTTTTGTAAGATCTGACAAAGCCCTTGGTGGTTCCAGCAGGGCCACAGTAGAGAGGCTGTCTTGGCAGGGCTAAGAAGTTCTTCAGCCCATCCCATCTGAAACAAGCGACCAGTTGAGAAGTTCATGGGTATTTTTTCCTTAATGCCATTATCAAAAGAAATATCAGAAGGGTCGCTGAAAGAAACTAGATACTCTTACTTGAGCTTCTCAACCCATGCTTCTGCGCCGACGGCCGAGCAGATCACGTCGAGCTTCAGTCGAAAAGAGGAATTTTCAACGACTTCAGTAACTTGTTGCAAGGATATTTCACTGAATACAATGCTTGGTGTCATAGTTTGGGGTGTATTTTCAGCTGCACATGTTGTAGTGTTTTCGCTGGTCAAATCACAAATCTTTATCTATACCTAGTTTTCAGCCATCAATCCCGACCTGCATGTTCTATCTAACGTACTGGGCACCCAAAGAGGGGAAAAGAAAATTATCTTTCTGGAAAGCAGACAAATGTCCAGGCTTGTCCATGGCCCCAAGAAGATGGCAAGATATCCATGGCTGGGCTAGATGCCAAACAGGCCTGAAGAAACGGACGAAGCAAAGGCAGCTCACTGACGTTAGAGTGTTGAACCGAAGCGGCAAACCACGTGCAGCTGAAGCTTCTTTTCCTCTCGTGCATTGTTGGAAGTGAATTCAGAACTGTCACACCCACAGGTCTCTACTAATTAAGTTACTGCACATATCTTGTATACGCTCTTGCTCATTATTTCTATTCTCAGTTATATGCTACTTCTTCCGTCCCATAATATAAGATGTATTTGCAAGATAAAAATACAATGATGTTGGGATGTAAATACGTTGACAAAGTCGGAATATTTCGTACCTACTAGGACGGTTAATGCTTTTGTTTGAATTTTGAGTACATGCATTGTACAATGGCACCGGGTCGTGTCAAAATATAGTGCATAGCAGATTTTCCGTAAGTAGAGTACTAGTAATTATAATGAGTCACCTGTCCATTGTACACGGTCACATTGACACCATACGCCAGTAGCTCATCAACCTGCAGGAAATGTGACAATCTCAATTTTCAAAAACTGCAATTTCTGAACTGCAATTTCTGAAAATGGAGAGCAGAAAACAGTTTCGCCATGCAATATGATGATATTCCCAACCGACCTCCTGAATCCTCGGCTTCATGAAATCGTTGATCAGCGCGTAATAGACGCTGTAGGATTGCGCCTGCCATCTGCACATAGTTTTAAAAATCACGTGTCTTATTTCAGCCGGTAGTTTTCGTTTGTCAAAATCAGAGTTTGTTCGAATGAGGCCCACTTACGCAACGTCTTTGGGGATGATCTTGAGCTTTTGCTTGATGGCTCCATTCATGGCCTCCTGAATGGAGTCCCCTACGGACTTGCTCTCCAGGTACCTGGAGTACTCCGGCGCCGGCGGTGAGCTTGCCGCGGCGACCGGGTCCATCCCGGCGTCCAGCAGGAAGTTATACACATCCTACATTTATGCATGGTTAAGCTGTCCATGAATCAGAAAACCAGACGAGCGAATCATGCATGGTTAGGTAAGATTCTGATGAGAAGTCCCATGTTACCACGTGGCCGCTGTTGACGACGATCCAGTTAAGCATCCGGTTGAGTGTGGACTGTGCTTGCTTGAACTGCCCCGCGGCAACCTGCTGCCTCACCACCTGCGCGTCCCTGGTCAACAATGGCGATTCGAGCGCGATATGAGTTCATCAGAAGATTATGCGTAGTCTCTCTTTTGTTCTTGAGAAGAGTCATGGCCGCACTTGTTTGCATGGTCTGCCCCGTTGCGATCCAGCCTCGACACGTCGAACAAGAGCGTCCCGTACGAAGACTGCATGCACGCGCATCATCAGTGTCAGAATCACGACGAATAGCGCGGTGGAGTGGAATTACTGCGAGGTTTCTAACTACCGCGAAGTCCTCCGGCGAGATCCAGCTGTCTCCGAGCGCCACGCCGCCTAGCGTGAGCTTGAGCTCGCCGGCGCGGACGGCCCTGACGACGGAGACGCCGAGCGTGGCGGCGTACTTGCCGCCGTACGACTCGGCGACGAGGAACAGCGGGCTGCTCCGCAGAGTCGCCAGCTCCTTGACGAGGGCCTTGAGCAGCGTGGTCATGTCCGCCGCCGCCTGCTGGTCGGTGGTCACCAGCAGGCTGTCGTCCTCCACGTAACTGTACCCGACCCCTACTGGGTTGTCCTGTCGATCGATCAGTGTCACACAGCAGCAGCTCAATTCAGAAAAAAAAAGATACTAGCACTAGAGAAACATAGGACGATCGATGTGTTTGTCTCCCTGGCTGACCACGAAGATGAGGTCGGCCTTCTGCAGCCATGTCGAGCTGCGTGGCTTCATGTCGCCGTTGAGCGGCCCGACCTCCAGGAAGTTGCCGAGCCCGACGCCCGACGCTCCCTGACAAAAGGAAGAACACGATGACGACGACGACGATAACCAAGTTCGAGCGGATGCAGATTGATGATTGTACCGGGCCACCCTGCAGCCAGAGGACGGTCGGCCATGGCTTGGCGGGCGTGGACACCCTCTGGGCCTGGGGGCTCTTGTAGTACCACCAGAAAAGGTGAGCCTCTGCAAACGCCGGCGCATATATATATCCAAGCAGCATCAGCGAGAAGACGGAGACGAACAAGCTAGAGTTTGTTACAGTATCGCCGGACTTACTCGGCCGAACTTCCACGTATCCCCACCGCTCCGTGCCGTCTGCGGTTCCGGCGGTGGCGGCATGCGCGGCACCAAGAAGGCAGAGGCAGAGGACGGAGAAGAGAGCAAGAGCACGGGGCTCCATTTTGCAGAGCAGCTGGCAGACGGGTTAACGGGAGCTCGCTCGCCTGGTTCGTTCCTACAGGGTGCATTCAACGGCTTAAATAGGTTTCCATGTCGGCACGGTTTTTTCCCACTGCATCAGGCAGGATTGCAATGTTAATAACGTCATGGCGGTGGTTAGAACGATCCAAACTACATGGTCTTGTACATAGAAATGGAGGGGGTAGTTGCTCTGATAAAGAGGACAATAAACAGCTTGGCACTTGTGATTGCGATATTGTTTGCGGAGGCAGACAAGCGCACGATTACAATCTCGGACGCGGTTTTTTCCATTCGCGTTCCGTCTACAGCGTATATCAGCACCGTGCATGCTGCTATTGGATCCGAGCCGCTTTACAGAAAGCTGACAACGATCCCACTTGAATCATCCGTATTCTCCTGTATCCCCCTCGTCCTGTTTTTTTATCGTGCGTATTTGACAGGGTGACCCCACGTGACACTAGGGTGGACAGCTTTCTGCTGCTAGATTCCTTGGCCCCGTGAACTGTGCGGCTGGTGTAGATGCAGTTTACCCCCCACCGTTTCCGGTTAATAGATTTCATCTAAATGTATATTGGATTATCAAGTTGTTGGAAAAGTGTATTTTTTAAAGAAAAATAGCAGCCAATCGTCGGACTAGTACATGAGTTTTGAGTTTGGAGAGATTAAATGATCAAGTGCTTCTGGGACGCGGATTTTAGGACATGGTGCCACGCGCTGCTGAAATCTTAGACGTCCACATGCGCATTGCGATTACTAATTAATATAAAGATTTTTGTAATACGATGGCAGTTACTCAATGATACAAAGGAATACACAGAGGTGTGTGGTCCATGGCAATTTAAATTCGTATGATACAACATCGTCTCGTAGTTGAGTTCTGGCATTCACGTACATTCACGGACGTGTTGGATTTAATTTGCTGCTGGGTGACTTGATGGCATGCATATCATAGTCAGTAAGTGCAATTTCTGCTCATTAGTTGGTATCTCGCTCCTCACATGCGAGACTCCACTCTAGACCCATCGTGAACCTGCAACACAAGGTTGCGATGGCAACAAGCTTCACCCTGCCAAGGATTAGTTGAGTATTCTTTACTGCTTATTACAACAGTGTGGACTAGTGGAGTATCGTTGGGTATTAGCAGTTCTTTTTCTTCTTCTTACGCTAGTAGCTAGTTCGTTTAGTGTGATCACAGTATGGATCAGTGGAGTGTTTTTTACTACTTCTCTAGCCTGGTTGGGATCCTCGGGAAGAACATAAGCCCCCAATCTTTAACTCAAATTTCTTTAGGATTGATAAATTCTATAGAAAAATATGCTAACACCTAAGACATAAAATCAGTTTCGTTTGGTTCTTCCTAAAGTATATTTCCGTATAATGGTTATTAGTAAAAATTTCAACCAATATTTTGGAGCGGCAACTCGAAAACAATTGAAACAGAAGAAGTGCTACATATCTCGCGAAAAAAGAAGTACATCGCTACATGACATGAGTATTGATATTGTTTTTAGTTAACATGAGTCAAATTAAAATATTTGTAGAGACTTCTGTTGTTGTTGTTGTTGTTGTTGTTGTTGTTGTTGTTGTTGTTGTTGTTGTTGTTGTAACATGAGCCAATTTAAAATATTTACCGATTAAACTTCAGTAGAACGTACCAGATTGGTTGTTCGGCCTAAGTGCACGTTAAAGGTCTTCATGACAGATTAGAAAAGCAGCATAGTTTGATAAACCAACTTAACTTAAACGAGGGACAAAACTAGCCGTAAAATCTTGACCGCATATCAGACCTTTGCCCTCGTTTATTAGCCCTCTTGTATTTAGGGTCACATTTTCATCAAGATTTTATCTAATAAAAATAATTATACATGTAAAAATGATAGTATCAAAAACAATGTACAAATACGAATCCACCAATATAAATGTTAGTGACATGCATTAATATTTTTTAGTTAAATCTATGGTCAGAATTTGAGTCAAAATACGAAGGAGAGGTAATATGTCATTCTCGACTCCATCCACTCTGAGGTAGCCGTCGCTTCCTACTTGAGGAGGACATGGAGCTTGAGTAGGCATTCACATCTGAGGAGGAGGAGGAGGAGGAGGAGGAGGCGCCGCCATTTTGCCCGACCGCCAATGACCACGTGATCGGCAGCTCTGACACAAACATCATCGACGTATCCCATGAAGAGCAGTATAGGTGGCAATTTCCAAGTAGTTTTCTTGTTCCTACGTAGATCATGGATGTTGCATGTCTTTGTATGCAAATGGAAGTCACCAAATGGGGAGTGTGGTGCACATTGAATAAAAGTGCTTAACTCGATCGGGCGTCTAACTTCACAATAAAATCTTAGAAAGGTTGCGATGAAACACTATATGTAACGTCTATATCAAGTCCTTCAGGTTCTTGGACCAAGGACCAGGCACGTTGAATCAAAGTGCTTAACTCGGGTTTTTTTACTTCATACTGAAGTCCCACAAAGGTTGCAATGGAGTACTACCACTAGGACAGAACAGGCCTATAGTCCCGAGCCGGATGGATCTTTAGTACCGGTTCCCCAACCGGTACTAACGGGTCGGGATTAAAGGTCCAGACCTTTAGTACCGGTTGGACCACGGACCGGTACTAAAGGCCCTCCACGTGGCTGCCTGCGTGGACTGGTGGTGGAAGACCTTTAGTACCGGTTGGTGATACCAACTGGTACTAAGTCTTCTGTTTTTTTTTGTTTTAGTTTTTAATTAGGTTTTAATTTTCCTCTGTATTTTTTGTATTTTTCATTCATTTCAAATTTATTTTACGGTGCTACATACTGTAAACAGTACACAAGTTCATGCATATATATATATATATATATATATATATATGTAATATAATATACAATATCTCATACACACTATATATATACAAATGAAATTACACATCCATATAAATTCGGGACTTATAATTAACTTAAGGCCCAAAACCCGGCCGGGACTAGCTAGCTAGTGCTCCAGATGAAATATCAGTTCTCTACTACTGATTTGCTGGCATTATTGAGGCGGCGGTAAGGAATAGTGCTCTCTGTTTACATGAATGACATGTTGAAGAAGAAATGCCGTAAATTCCTCTTGAAGTGCTACAAAGCTTTTCCCGGGTGAGAGCTTCGACGTCATCTGTCAAACCTGAAGTTGTCTTTCACGTGCTGCTCTGCGACGTATATGACTTTCGGTCTGGATGCGAATGTTCTCGCAGAGAAAATATCCACATAAATTTGTCCCCTATGGCTGCTTCGCGCACTTTACAAAAGAATAGAATTGAATAAGATAATTAATAATCGAGCATGATAATGGTATTGAAAATAGAATTAATGAGATGCGCGGACCTAGTAGTACTACTTAATTACCTGCATCTTTTTCCACTTCAGCTTCGGTTTCCATTGACGACCGTGATGGTTTTTTTCTATCATCTTTTTTCAAACACTGCCTGGAAAAAGAAAAAGAACGAAAGAGTTATTATAATTACTTTTGATATCAAGAAAAATGAAAGAAAGCAAGGTCGATAAAGATTGAAATTACCGTTCTATCATAAAATACAAGTCCACGTATGATTGTTCTGGTGTATCTAGTGAGTCGTACACTTGAACAAGTCTATCCGCGAGGATAATATATAGGAGGATATAGTGGTCTCTGCACAGAAGTTTATATAATTAAGGAGGCATGCGCATATAACTCATCAACTACACTTGACAGCGAGCTAGTAAGCAAAAATAGAATTTGTAGTATACAAGAGAGTAAACACTCATCCCATGTTGTAAGGAAATATTATAATAGATTTGTTGGTATTCATTATTGCCTCTAGAAAATTTTCCAAAAGATCTTCTGTGTCCTTGGCATAATGTTTTACCACATGACCATTAACGGTACTTGGGTCGATGAACCCAATGTCATCGATTCCCTCTTGTTTCAATTCTCACATCTTCAATCTGCATAATAGCATAGAAAAGAACATATATAGTGAGGATAAGCCAATGAATGATATCTTAGCTAGAGACTTAAATTACTAAAGATATAAATCACTTACAGACAATAACAACTGATGAGAGTTTTGTCGATAGAGTCCATGTGGTATAACTGGAAAAGTTCTGAGAATTCAAGACATATGTCACATGCATTGACGTAATGCTCTTTCCTTACTTTGACCATGACCGCCGTGTCCCCTCGCTTTGCTTCACGCATGTACCAATCATGCAATGGTCGCATCGCAGTTGGTAGTTCCTTGTATTGCTCGGGTGTGACAAGTTTCCGACGACATATTGCATTGCGTACTCAGTTGCATCGTACCCGTGGATTTCCTCGGTGCCAAGGATTTGGTCAAGAGTGAGACCTGCAGCCTTGAGTACTTCGAGGTCGATTGGGTTGCCTTGCACGTCGACTGGTTGGATCGGTTGCTTGCTTGGATTGGTACTCACCTTGAGCGGAGAGATCGATTGCTTGGATTGTTCTCCGAGCTGGGGAACTGTTTTCCCGCTAGTTGATGTCGTACTTCCCGACTTCTTCCTTGGGTTGGGCCGACTTCTCTGCTCACTTGCCTTCTGAATCTGTCGCTCATAGTCTGTCGGCATACGCTCAATATATGCCGGGGGTCTATCAATAAAGTGTTCCATAAAGTGCTCTTGGACTTCCTTGGGTATTACCGCCTTTGGCGGCACAGTCTTCTTCGCAAAAAAGGCTTTCACTTGGAGATCGCATTCAATTTTATTTTCCTCCGGTGTCATGTCATAAGGCAGCTTCCTTTTGGCCGAAGGCTCGGGTTTCTTCTTTGCTTTCTTCCGAAGAGGACTGCTGGTGGCCTTCCTCTTTTGGGAGCCCTACTGGCGGGACCGCTGCCGGGGTGGAGTCGGCTCACGCGGCGGAGATCGATATCGATGATGATATGGACTCTCGTCGTGCTCCGTCCCGAGGTTGGGAGGACTGCTCATGGCGAGGTGGGGAGGACTGTTGGCGAGGTGGGACGCCTCTCGAGGTGGGGACAACTGTAGGGGAGCTCGAGGTGGGGAGGACTGCTGGCGAGGTGACTACTACCGAGGTGACTGCTCGCGAGGTCGGGAGGACTGTTGGGGAGGTGGGGAGGACTGCTGGCGCTGCGATGCCTCTGGCTGGGATCCCTCGCGCTGGACATCGATACTCGGAGGAGCCGGTGGCCTTAGCGCCGAGTGTGGAAAGACGATGCAGTCCTTACTCCATAGAATGAGACCACGGCCGGCTTCTGCCAATGTGGACTCCCCCTCACCTCCAGGGATGTCAAGCAATAGTTCATCATATCTCGGCTCTATTGCGTCCACCACGACACAAGCATACCCAGCTGGAACCGGATTGCAATGCCAGAGAACATCAGGTGTATTTGGTAAAGCATAGCCCGTCGCGACCCGCACGGGTATGTTCTTCATTTTGTGGATTAGCTCACAAGATGTCTTCTCGGTGATATCATCCACGAGGGTGTGACCCAGCGGTGCCCCTGTGGAACCCACGCTGCTTTTCTGCATTGTAGATGGGACGGGTTCTTCCCCTGCCTCCTGCTGTGGAGTTTCCCTTTGCTGGGTCAGTACCTGTATTTGCAGCTGCTGCTGCTCGTACTTCTGTTCCAACTTCGAAAGTCGGTTTGCTTCCACCTTCTTTTTTCTCGAATGGCTTTTATAACTGTCCTGCCATCCCGCAAACCCCTCGTACCACGGGACAACGCCCATGCCTCGTGTTCGTCCTCCGTGTTCGGCATTCCTGAGGGCGTGTGTAAGCTTGTCGTTCTCTCTATCGGGGTGAAACCGTCCTTCTTGGGCATCTTTTATTGCTTGAATCAACTCATCTGATGCATGCTTCAGACTGGCCAGTGCAATAATCTTCCCTGTGGCTGGGTCCAACTTTCCCCCATGCGCAAAAAACCAATTCCTTCATCTCTTGGGCCAGTTGAAGGTTACTGGAGTGATCCCTTCAGCAAGCATCTTATTCTCTAATGCATCCCACTTAGGAATGGCTGACTTGTATCCACCTGTCCCTAGTTTATGGTGATACTTTTTTTCTCAGCATTTATCTTATTCTTTGCCGACTTCTCCATAGCAGCTATCAATGTCTTGTACTCGATAAATGCGTCCCAGTGATCCCTTACCTTCTCATATATTCCTTTGAATCCGAGCGCCTTCTTGCCTCTAGCGTTGTACTCGGTCCATAATCTTTTCTTCCAAGTCTGGAACGCGCCGGCCATCTTATGGAGAGCAAACTCCTTGACTTTGTTCCTTTGACGCTCTGAGAGAGAATCTGGTAGGGTAAAATGCTCCATGAGCTCTCGCCAAAGGGCATCTTTAATTCTTGTATCGACATAATTCATTCCTGGTTTTGGTTCCTTTGGCTGAATCCATTCATGCATTGTGATCGGGACTCTGTCCCTAACAACCACTCCACATTTACGCACAAATGTCTTGGCATTGGCTTCAGGGTGAGTCGGTTCGCCATTATGTTTGAAAGCATCAAGATTGAGCTTTACGTTGCCGTCCAATATTTTGGCAGCGCCTCGTACATTTCTACTAGATTGGCTTGATCCGGAGGATTGATAATTAAAATAAGAAAGATTTGTTAATATATATATATACACAAATCAATTAATACACATGTAATGATCACCAGAGGCTAATGGATGTGTATATACCTCGCCTAACATTGTTGGTTGTTCCGGATTTTGGAACATAAGTTGTTCTTCCTCGGTCTCACATCCATCACCGTGATCGTTCAGATATTGTGAGCCATCATCATGATCATGTGATTCACCTCGAAGGTCCGCTTGGTTTTCGGAGGAGCATATCATGTCGAACATGTCCTCTTCATGAGCTCTACCGGTATTGTCCATAGCTTAATAACTAGTCCATAATAATATAGATAAAACAAATTAGTATTTAAATTAGCATGCATTCAAGAAGCAAAAGAACTGATAGTTAATTAATAATGCATCATCGAATACATATATAGTATAGTTCTTAGAAAAGATCTCATCTACATAATCTTGGATAATTTTCAATACATCGGCTAATCTCCATCGATCTAGCTAATACATCATAATAATACATCATAATAGTAGCTAGCTAATATATCGATCTAGCTAGAACCCTAGCGCCTGGCGGATATCAGGGCAGGCGGTGGACACCCAAAGAGAAGGAACCATCACAGGAACATAGCTCCAGTGAGATCCCTGAAGAATCTGCCAGGTATTGCCGGACCTGGCCTCCAAAGCTGCCATGTAGCGTCGGACGTGCTCGTTCTCCTTGCTGACATGGTACTGTACCACCTCCGCGGGGGACTCAAGCCTCTCGATCGTCTGTGGCCCATGCGGCCGCCACCACAGAACCTTCGGGTCGACGACGGGCTGGCTCCTCACCAAGCTGCGCCGCCCGAAAGGCAGCACCTCCCAGTACCAGCCCGGCGGAGCCCAGTCCCTGACAAGGCCCCTCGGCTCAAGCAAGTGACCTCCTCCGGCGACTCGATGACGAGGATGCGGGATCGGCATCGTCAACGTCGAGAAGAAACACTTAATTACGGAAACAAATTAAATAAAACTTAACAAAATTAACACTTAGCAAAATTAACACTTAGCATCTAGCAAAATCAAGAATTACGACACGCTTTGGATGCTAATGCGTGTGTGACTATCGGTCTGTCGAGATTTTCCTTAAATAACTCTCACATATCTCATGGTGTGTTGGTGCGCACTCTCTCACATTGATACGGTGGTGTATATATATTGGTGGACACTCTCTCACAGTAATAGGTTCGACCGGCGGTGATGGACGCTTCCTCTCTCCTCTTCTTGCACAATATATTGATGAGTATATCGCAAAGTAGAGAAAAAAGAGGAAGCGCCCCCACGACAAGGGCGGCAAGGGCGGCGGTGGTGAGGGCGACGACGACGCGACCGACGGCGGCGAGGGCGACGGCGGTGGTGGTGCGACGGCGGCGGTGGTGAGGGCGACGGCAATGGCGTGGTGGTGGTGCGACGACGGCGAGGGCAACGACGACGAGAGCGACGGCGGCGAGGGCGACGGCAGCAAGGGCGACGGCGGCGAGGGCGACGGCAATGGCGATTTCGGCAGCCTGGTGGCGCAAGTTGAGCTCTCCCGGTGCGTTGCTCGGCCCGGGACGACGAAGTCCTCCTTTTATACCAGACAGACCTTTAGTACCGGTGCGTGGCTAGCATCGGTACTAAAGACCCTTTAGTACCGGTGCATGCCACACACCGGTACTAAAGGTCTTCCCAACAGAGCGCGGGGCGGTGGACCTTTAGTACCGGTGCGTGGCACGCACCGGTACTAAAGGTCCTGCCAAAAGAGCACGGGGGGGGGGGGGGGGTGGACCTTTAGTACCGGTGCGTGGCTAGCACCGGTACTAAAAGTGTTTTTTAATTAAATATTAGTTATTATTTTCAAAAAAAACCCGAAACTTTAGAAAATCATAGAAAAAACGTAGGACTCCAATGGAAATAAATAATATATGAAAAAATATCAGAAAAATATAAAGAATCTGTTTATGGCATTTCCATGCATGTTTGAACAACTTCAACTGCTGTATAAGATAATTTGATTAAATATGGCATTTGAAATATTCATATCTCGAGTTTGAAAAGCAGTACAAATGAACTCTGAAATGGTTTTAACTTGGCATGACATCATAATTTCACCCACATAGCAACTTCTAGAGAGTTGAGAGGGTTACGACAAAAACTGGATGCACTTCGTGTACAAACTGGATAATCTCATAAGAAGTATGAGGGTTTCGGACGAAAACTCATCTATTACAAAGGGATTTCACTTTTAATAACTTATTTTAACTTCATACTTTTTGTGTGTTCAATATGCACCATTCAAAGACACATCATCAATTTTCAACTCTTTCTGACTTCATTTGATATTTTTCATGCATTTAATGATTTATTTTGAGCTAAATGACCCTGAAATTGAAAAGCAGTACAAATGAACTCTGAAAAGGTTGTAACTTGGCATGACATCATAATTTCACCCACATAGCAACTTTTAGAGAGTTGAGAGGGTTACGGCAAAAACTGGATGCACTTCGTGTACAAACTGGATAATCTCATAAGAAGTATGAGGGTTTCGGACGAAAACTCATCTATTACAAAGAGATTTCATTTTTAATAAATTATTTTAACTCCATACTTTTCGTGTGTTCAATATGCACCATTAAAAGGCACATCATCAATTTTCAACCCTTTCTGACTTCATTTGATATTTTTCATGCATTTAATGATTTATTTTGAGCTAAATGACTCTGAATTTGAAAAGCAATACAAATGAACTCTGAAAAGGTTGTAACTTGGCATGACATCATATTTTCACCCACATAGCAACTTCTAGAGAGTTGAGAGGGTTACGGCAAAAACTGGATGCACTTCGTGTACAAAATGGACAATCTCATAAGAAGTATGAGGGTTTCAGACGAAAACTCATCTATTACAAAAGGGATTTCATTTTTAATAACTTATTTTAACTCCATACTTTTTGTGTGTTCAATATGCACCATTCAAAGGCACATCATCAATTTTCAACCCTTTCTGACTTCATTTGATATTTTTCATGCATTTAATGATTTATTTTGAGCTAAATGACCCTGAATTTGAAAAGCAGTACAAATGAACTCTGAAAAGGTTGTAACTTGGCATGACATCATAATTTCACCCACATAGCAACTTCTAGAGAGTTGAGAGGGTTACGGCAAAAACTGGATGCACTTCGTGTACAAACCGTTACAAAGATATACCATGCTAGCTAGGAAATGCATGCATGTCCTTCACATAAATATATAGAAAGTGATGACGGTGAAGCCGGTCACATCCCAGAGTGGGATCTCGCGGTGTAAGACTTTTTCTACGTGTTTGTCCCTTTCTTATGATTGCGTCGTAACCATGGATAATCTTCATCATTTAACAGGATGCTTGGCTCAGTCTTCACTCTAAAGGGAGGGATTTCATGAAACTTTTCATAATCTTCGGACATGTCTGTCTTGTCCTCCACTCCCACAATGTTTCTCTTCCCTGAAAGAACTATGTGGCGCTTTGGCTCATCGTATGATGTATTCGCTTCCTTATCTTTTTTCTCCTCGGTTTGCTAGACATGTCCTTCACATAGAAAACCTGAGCCACATCATTGGCTAGGACGAATGAGTCGTCTATATATCCAAGATTGTTGAGATCCACTGTTGTCATTCCGTACTGCGGGTCTACCTGTACCCTGCCTCTAGTATATTTGACCCATTTGCACCGAAACAAAGGGACCTTAAGATCAGGTCCATAGTCAAGTTCCCATATCTCCTCTATGTAACCATAATATGTGTCTTCAAAGTTGGTTGCATCATAGCGGACACCACTGTTTTGGTTGGTGCTCTTCTTATCTTGGGCGATCGTGTAAAATGTATTCCCATTTATCTCGTACCCTTTGAAAGTCGTTACAGTCGAACTTGGTCTCTTGGCCAACCAGTACAGTTCATCTGGAACATCGTTGTCATTGATGAGCTTTGTTTGCAACCAACTGGCAAGTGTCTCCATGTGTTTACGTTCAATCCAGGGGTTAGACTGCTCCGGGTTCTTGGACCGTACAATATCCTTGTGTTCCTCCATATATGGAGTCACCAAGGTGGAATTTTGTAGAACTGTGTAGTGTGCTTGAGTGAAAGAATGCCCGTCCATATTTATTGCTTCTTTCTTTCCTAATGTGCCTTTTCCACCCAGTCTCCCCTCATGCCGCGATTCAGGAAGACCAATCGGCTTAATGTCAGGAAAAAAGTCAACACAAAACTCAATAACCTCCTCTGTTCCATATCCCTTGGCGATGCTTCCTTCTGGCCTAGCACGGTTATGAACATATTTCTTCAGACTCCCATGAACCTCTCGAAGGGGAACATATTGTGTAGAAATACAAGACCCAGAATGTTAATCTCTTCGACTAGGTGCACTAGAACGTGCGTCATAATATTGAAGAAGGATGGAGGGAACACCAACTCGAAACTGACAAGACATTGGACCGGGTCATTCTGTAACCTTGGTAGGATTTCTGGATCGATTACCTTCTGAGAAATTGCATTGAGGAATCCGCATAGCTTCACAATGGCTAATCGAACCTTTTCCGGTAGAAGCCCCCTAAGTGCAACCGGAAGTAATTGCGTCATAATCACGTGGCAGTCATGAGACTTTAGATTTTGAAAAAAAATTCTCTGCCATATTTATTATTCCCTTTATATTCGACGAGAAACCAGACGGGACATTGATACTGAGCAGGCATTCAAAAAAGATTTCCTTCTCTTCTTTCGTAAGAGCGTAGCTGGCAGGACCTTGATACTGCTTTGGAGGCATGCCGTCTTTTTTAGTAATTCTTTGCTTGTCCTCCCGTGCCTCCGGTGTATCTTTTGTCTTTCCATACACGCCCAAGAAGCCTAGCAGGTTCACACAAAGATTCTTCGTCACATGCATCACGTCGATTGCATTGTGGACCTCTAGGGCTTTCCAATATTCAAGTTCCCAAAATATAGATTTCTTCTTCCACATGGGTGCATGTCCGTTGGCGTCATTCGGAACAGATTGTCCGCCAGGACCCTTTCCAAAGATTACCTATAAATCCTTGATCATATCAAATATATATTCACCAGTACGGAGGCCAGGCTTCTTCCGGTTATCTGGCTCACCTTTGAAATGGTTGCCTGCCTTTCTTAAGATATGCTTGATCGGTAGAAATCGACGATGTCCCAGGTACACATTCTTCTTACATTTATCCAAATATATACTTTCAGTATCATCTAAACAGTGCGTGCATGCATTGTATCCCTTGTTTGTATGTCCTGAAAGGTTACTAAGAGCAGGCCAATCATTGATGGTTACAAACAGCAACGCTCGTAGGTCAATTTCCTTCTGTGTGTGCGCATCCCACACACGCACACCTGGTTTTTTCCACAACTGTAGAAGTTCATCAACTAGTGGCCTTAGGTAGACATCAATGTCATTGCCGGGTTTCTTAGGGCCTTGAATGAGCACTGGCATCATAATGAACTTCCGCTTCATGCACAACAAAGGAGGAAGGTTGTAGATACATAGAGTCACGGGCCAGGTGATGTGACTAGAGCTCTGCTCGCCAAAAGGATTCATGTCGTCAGTACTAAGACCAAACCATAAGTTCGTTGCGTCAGCTGCAAACTCCTCAGACTCCCTCTCGATTTTTCTCCACTGCGACCCATCAGCGGGTGCTCTCAACATCCCGTCTTTCTTACGTTCTTCTTTGTGCCATCGCAACAACTTGGCATGCTCTTTGTTTTGGAACAAACATTTCAACCGTGGTATTATAGGAGCATACCACATCACCTTGGTAGGAACCCTCTTCCTGTGGCGTTCGCCCTCCACATCACCAGGATCATTGCGGGGGATCTTATAGCGCAGTGCACCGCATACCGGGCATGCATCCAAATTCTCGTACTCCTCACCGCGGTAGAGGATGCAGTCATTAGGGCATGCATGTATCTTCTGCACCTCTAATCCTAGATAGCAGACAACCTTCTTTGCTTCATACGTACTTTCAGGCAATTCGTTATCCTTTGGAAGCATCTTCTTTATCATTATCAGCAATTCTTGAAATCCCTTGTCAGTTACACCATTCTTCGCCTTCCATTGCAGCAATTCCAACGTGGTACCCAGCTTTTTCTGGTCATCTTCACAATTTGGATACAATAATTTCTTGTGATCCTCTAACATGCGTTTCAACTTCAACCTCTCCTTATCATTTTTGTAGTTTCTCTTTGCATCAGCAATGACCTGACCCAAATCATCAGCGGGCTCATCTGATGCCTCTTCTTCAGCTTCCCCCATTGATGCCTCTTCTTCAGCTTCCCCCATTGTTGTATCAGCGAAAGGATAGTTGTCATCATCCTCTTCTTCTTCATTGTCTTCCATTATAACCCCTCTTTCTCCGTGCTTGGTCCAACAGCTATAGCCGGACATGAAACTGGACTTCAACAGGTGGTAGTGAAGGGTTTTTGAGTTAGAGTAATTCCTATCATTCTTACAGTCATGACATGGACAACACATGAAACCATTCTGCTTATTTGTCTCAGGCACACGAATAAAATCATGCAGGCCATTAAGAAACCCTGGACTTAGTCGGTCATCGTACATCCATTGTCAGCTCATGTTCACTACACAACATCGAAGTGACCAAATTAATACAACTTCATCATCATATTACAACCAAAAGTAGAGCTAGCAGTGACCAAATGTTATTACTGCAAATAATGGATACTTATAGTTCATACATATAAATCTCATAAAACAACACCAACTATCTAAAACATGTGAATACAACAACAAATGCGATCATAATCGCAACTAAAGTAACAATTGAGCCAACAACATAATGATACCAAGCCTCTTTATCAATGGCATATTTTCTAATCTTTCTAAGTTTCAAGCGCATTCCAACCATCTTGTTCTTGTGATCATCAACGATATTGGCAACATGCAACTCCAATCCCATCTTCAGTTCTTTTCAATTTTTCTTTCAAATGATCAATTTCTTTTTCAGCTTGTGTTAATTTCTCGAGCAGAATTGCATAGTCGGTTGGAATTTATGGTTCAACTACTTCCTATAGATAAAAATATCTACGTCAATTTGGTGGCATAATTAATTGTCATAGACATTAGATGATGTGTGAAATAGTTATAAAAGATAATTAACGACATATCACATCTGAATCATAGACTGGACGAGGGCCGATGTGGGCGGATACCATAACCATTACACTATAGAATAACTAACAATAATACAAGTAAGTAAATCGTACACGCAGCTATCTAAATCATACAAGTAATTTAAAAAAAGATTTTAGGAAGAACAAGAGGCTCACCAAGGTGGCCGGTGGCGCGACGAGACGGTGCGGACGATGGACGGTGGTTAGGACGGCCGAGGATGGTGGGAAGGCACACCAAATAAACCACACCTACACATATGCAACCTAACAAGTTAATTTGAGCTCAAATTGGATATAAATCAAATAAACTCCCACAAATCACATATCACATATCTTTGAGCATACCACAAGCTAATCTAGCAAGAGATGAAGGAGCAAAGTTGCTAACCTTGGATAGATGGGGTGCCTTTAAATCTTGACAAATCGTTGGCAAAATGGAGGATGAGCTTCGAGCAAGAAGAAGAACATGGGAAGGCACACCAAATAAACCACACCTACACATATGCAACCTAACAAGTTAATTTGAGCTCAAATTGGATATAAATCAAATAAACTCCCACAAATCACATATCACATATCTTTGAGCATACCACAAGCTAATCTAGCAAGAGATGAAGGAGCAAAGTTGCTAACCTTTATGAACACTTGGATAGATGGGGTGCCTTTAAATCTTGACAAATCCTTGGAAAAATGGAGGATGAGCTTTGAGCAAGAAGAAGAACAGGGGAGAAAACAGAGCTCTTTCGATCGGCTGCGGACGGATGTATATGTAGGAAGTCTTTAGTACCGGCTGGTGTCACCAGCCGGTACTAAAGGTTGCCCTTTAGTACCGGCTGGTGACACCAGCCGGTACTAAAGGTGCAAGCGGGGCCCATGTCTAACCAAAACCCTGCCACGCCCCCTTTAGTACCGGCTCGTGAGACGAACCGGTACTAAAGGTCCCTCACGAGCCGGCACTAAAGGTCACCCTGCTCCTAGCCGTTGTAGCCGGCACGAACCGGGACTAATACCATCTTTAGTACCGGTTCGTGACCAGACCAGGACTAAAGCTCGAGACGAAAGGTCTGTTTTCTACTAGTTACTAACATATATATCGAGTGTTAGGGTAAGAATCATGTGTGTGGTTCACAAAAATTGGGACTTTAGACCAAACTTGATAAAGTCCTTCCAGTTTGAGGACTTAAGTGTTGGGCAAGTTGAATCAAAGTGCTTAACCGGTCCTCCCCAAGGAGAAAGGCGGCGGAGCACCATGTCTACCGCCATATGCTTAATGTCTTTCGGTTCGACACTCTAAGTACCATGAAAGCGAAACAAAAGTACACCAATCAATAACGTGTAAACGAGGCTAAAGTCCTTTGTGTTCAATCGCTTAAGTGCACCGCACGTGGAAACAAAGTGCTCAATAAAATGATGTATATCGAGTGCTTGATTCCGTCATATGGAATGTTGCAACAAAGCACTAACCACATTTTAAAGAAATGAAGCCTTAGGACATTGTTGTACTTTAGAACACTCTTTAAAGTCCTTCGTTTCATAGACATTAAGTACATGCGATGTTGGATCGAAGTTCCTCGTAATTGTCCCTTCAAATTTGTGCGAAGAAACAACATCATGTTGTTTAGTGTGCGGATACTACTATAAGTCATTCCGGTTCGATACCGTGCATACCGGGAAAGCAGAAAGAAAATGCATCTCGTTAAAACTTCTTCGGGTTCGATTGATTGAGTATGCCACACGCGTGAACAAAGTGCTCAATAAAATATCATGCATATAGAGTGCTCGATTCCTTCGATATCTTGGGATCAATTACCTCAAAGATTTTCTTCGCACAACTGAGTCGGAGTCTGTAACTCGGGGATTTTCTACCTCCATAGTAAAGTCATATGGAATGTTGCAATGAAGCATCAAATACATATGTGAGAAATGATTCCATGCGAAATAGTTGTAATTGATAAAACTCGTTAAAGTCCTTTGTTTCCTTACAATTTGGGTGAAGAAATAACAACATCATGTTAAGTGTTATTCTAGAACTATTTGTTGAGTGTACGAAACTGGATAAAAGTCCTTCCTATTCGAAACCCTAAGTATGGGGCAAGAAGAAAGAAAGTCCACCACTAAATAACATCTAATTGAGCATACAGTTCACCGGTTTCATTGGACCAAGTACATGAGGAAACGGTATTACAATGAAGAATTGAGTAAGCGGTCCGTAACTCGGGGAATGTTGTAGCGAGGCACTAAACACATATGAGAAATGAAGCCTTAGGAACCTGTTTTAGTTTACAACACTCCTTAAAATTTCTTACAACATTGTGGTGGTCATTAAGTACATGCCATGTTGGATGGAAGTGCCTCATAATTTTCTCTTACAATTCATGTGAAGAAATGACATCATGTCAAATGCTATGTTTAGAACTCAGTATTTAGTCTACGAATCTTGATAAAAGTCCTTCCAGTTCGATAACTTAAGTAGAGCCGCATCCTACCCCAACAGCTTCCCTCTCTCCAAGACACTTTCCCTCTCTCTTGTAGCCTCGTCAGAGCATGCCGACTCTCTCATTGGCCATTTGTGCAACCAACGACCACCCATCACCCAGCCATCGTCGTCATCTTCCCCATCCGCGACCAGTGCTCACAATCGTACATCCATCATCTCTCGAGCCTATCCAAATTGATCGCTTGTTTCATTAGCATCTCTATGATCCTCTTGTTCTTTCATCTTGGCTCCCGAGCTCATGTGCGTCCCTTGGCAAGCCACACAACCAGAGTTGAGAGCTCTCCATCGCCTATGTTTAGTGCATCGCCGATGTATATCACCCACTACCTAATCAAGCACTGTGACATGCTCCCACGGCTCATAGGGGGTCGTCCGGCTACTTAGCTAGCCTCCTGGTACCCCATAGCGGTGACATGTCCATGGCCATGCTCCGATTATATCAGAACTCATCGTTGACGTCGTTCTTGACCACCCCATGTTCCTTGCAAGCACCCATCAATGCCGCTCGCTCCAAGCTGCCTGCTGGATGCATCCGTCGTTTGAATGGTCGTCGGACCTACATTTTTAGCACCTCTACCATGTCCCACATTACCTCGCATTATCGGTGATTAGCGCCTAGAGGCATTGTTGATTTGAGCTAAAGAAATACATTGTTACATTTGACAAAAAATCAACATACCTACATAGTGGCAAGTGTTATGTCTAGAACTATTTGTTAAGGGTACGAAACTGGATAGAAGTCCTTCCGGTTCGATACCCCAAGTACCGGGAAAGCGGAAAGAAAGTACACCAGTAAATAACATATAAATGAGGTGAAGTCCTTCATGTTCGACCGCTTAAGTATGCCGCACACGGAAACAAAGTGCACAATAAATGTCATGTATATCGAGTGCTTGATCACGTCATATAGAATGTTGCAACAAAGGACTAATCACATTTTTAAGAAATAGAGCCTTAGGACCTTGTTGTACTTAAGCGATCATTAATGTTGCAACACTCCTTAAAGTGCTTCGTTTGGTAGTCATTAAGTACATGTGATGTTGGATCGAAGTTCCTCGTAATTGTCCCTTACAACTTGTACGAAGAAACAACATCATGTTGTTTAGTATATGAATACTGATACAAGTCCTTCCGGTTCGAAACCCTACATACCAGGAAAGCGGAAAGAAAAGGCATCTCGATAAAAGTTCTTCGGGTATGATTGATTTGAGTACGCCACACACGGAAACAAAGTGCTCAATAAAATATCATGCATATAGAGTGCTTGATTCCTTCGGTATCTTGGCATCAAGTACTCGAGAAAAGTTAGTAAAGTGCACAATTAATTCAGAGTCCGTAACTTGAGGATTTTCTACTTGATCATATTTGATTCAACCATACTATATTTTTCTTACTTTTACAATTACAAAAATAATTTGTGCATATAGGATTCGCTAGCACTCGGGTGCTAGGGTATTTCCCACGTTCCACAATAAGACGTGTGCTAACTATACATGCCCACTTTTACTGACCCGTCCTCTGATGTAATGCTAGGCATCGTACTTAGTTTTTTTTGTGAGCCTAGTGTTTTTTTCTTTTTGAAAAAAGAAGTTGCAGAAAAGGTTAGACAAACACTTCTCTAGAGTTTTCTCACCACACCACAACTGCCGGTGGCCCAAATTATGTCCCAAAGGCTTTCACATATTCATCAAAAGTTCATGTAAAATTCAAATGCTTGTTCTTCTGGTTTGTAAACTAATCTAAAAACAGGCAACAAAGTCCTCATGGCTTTGTAGGAATCCTGCAGTATTACAACAAGTTCGATCAAGGTATCAAAAAAGTTATGTACTGTTTCAATTATATAATTTACAAGAAAAAAGTTCTTTAACAATTTAGAAACAGTTTGAGTGGCACGAAAAAGTCATGCTTAAGGTCGAACCCGCCATCCACTGGGAACCAAAAAAGCACAACACGGAAGAACTTGAAGTCCTTCAGGTATGCACATAATGTAATTCAAATTATTTCAGCAAGCAACAAGAAAGTACCATAGAGTAGAACATGCTGTCCTTCACGTATGAATATAAAAGTAGTTTATATTATGACACCATGCGTAAAAATGTAAAATGGTTTACTGAAGTCCTTTAGAAATTACAAAACAGTTCAAGGTGTGATTATCATTGGTAGTAAAAGGCCTATGATGGTGTATTTTAGGGACCCAGAGTGCAAAGTTTGATCACTGTCGTATTGTACGAAGCTCGTAACCAAAAGTATTTCTTATATGAAAAGATTGGCACCAGGAACACTGAAATATTCACCATAGCTGGTGCAGAATTAAAGGGTGCGCGAAGTCAATCCGTCTCCTGGTGCCAGCGTTCCCTTTTCTCCACCGCCAAAACGAGGAGATGGACAACCCGATTTGACCATGGCTGGTGTTGAACAAGCATGGGACCGGTTGAATACGGATCAGACATACATTTCCAAGCAAAATATATGCAGAAACCGCACCCAAATCCATCACAAAATAAATAAACAAATATAAAAGATGCTCACCCGGACCAGAAATCCATCGTACCTAATCCATAATCAAACTTTCAAGATTGCACCAGCAGACACGTGCAGCAGGTGCTTGGCTGGATCTAAGTCACACAAAAACAAAGGAAGGCAGATGTCGCGCTGGTGTTTGGATCTCACCTGCGTTCTTCCCACTGAGGCTACAGCAGCTTCTCCTCTGGCCGTGGCAGCTCCTCATACTCTCAAGCATTCTCCACCTCTCCCAAGCAAAGAGGAAGGAAATCTGGATCTGGTCGAATCCGAGCTCCTGAACAAGCGACTCCTCGGCCCGGCCTGGCCTGCGGGTTGGGGTCCATGTCATTGCTGCGAATAAGCGGAGGAGCTCGTCGATGGTGATCTTTTGGAGGAGCACATCATACCCTACAGGCCTACACATACATTTTTCTGGATCAAAACAATGGCGAACTGAAGTATTATCAAGAGTGCTAAATCGGCGCGGGGGTTAACCTGATATCAGATGGGTGAACCGCTTCCGGTTGGTGCTCGATTCGGGCGGATGGCGGGTTGACTTCCTATGGAGGAGCGCGTCTGGCCGAGCAAAGAGGCAACCCGGCCAGATCTAATCGGGATCCCAATTTAGAATAATGGCTTCTTGGTACTTGAGATCTGGGAGAGAGGAAGGAAGGATGGGGCTCTATCGCTCATAGGCACGGAGCAGGTCACAGGCACACATGTACGGGCATCACGAATAAAAGGTATACGATTTGATTGTATTCTAACCGTATAGTGAAAAAAAAGGAGAAATATGATATCTCATGTGGGCCCTTGGTGGGTCAGCCTACTCACATCCATATGCAGCGCGAGCGGCTGCAATTGCCGCTGAGAACGGAAGGCGAATGAAAATGTCTTTACCGTACAATCTCGAGAAGAAACGCATACTGTTGCAAGCTTGCGGACTTATTTGGATTTTTCAAAAATAGTATAGCCCATATGAATTCATCAAAAAGTCAAGCTTTACAAACAGTGATCAAGTATATAGAAAAAAAACGTATTATTATCAAGTGTCATTCTGTTTTTTGCAGGTGTTGTTTTCGAAGGATCTCTCTCGTAGCTCGTGTGTTATCAAAGACGATGGATGATGTTGGTGCTGGTCTGTTACAAGTCGTTGGCTGTGTTATCTTTATTTATTTATTTTTGCATCCGACTATGTCACGTCTAAATGTGAGATAATACTTTACATCCAAGTTGACTTCGTCATCTATTTGTGACCCCTTCAATTGTTTTCTTTGTATTCTTTACGGTACAATACACACAAAAAAGCTATCACGATTCACGCATAGCTACACGCTCAAAAAAGTTTGGCCATGGCCGCTCAAACAAAAAAAAAGGTATGCATACACGCTGTAGATCAATCAAGGTGCTTGCATGTGTCTTTGGTTTGAGTCTAGCTTTGCGTATACTAGTGGTTGGGGCGTGGCACCTGAGTGGAAACTCTCCGATGTTTGATAGGTTTGACCTTTTCAGAACCTTTTTAAATCTGGTTAAGACATGTCAATAAATAACTATGTAATACTATTGAAAATAGTATGTTGCTGCTTCTGTATAAACAAAAGCAAAGTACACATTCATGAAAAAATAAATCTGGCATAAGAGCAAAGAGAGGGGCATAACTGTAGAATGAAGTAAATGGTCTTATAAATGAACAGAAATAGAAATAATACAAAAATGTTGGTACGGCAATAGGTTGCATATGAGATCTACTCCTTAAAAAAAAGCCACTCAACAATGTCATCTGAAAAAAATAGCACAAATAACCACTACCAGAATCGGTCCCTACGCCGATGGCCAGGCCCCGTCGGCGTATGCCAGAATACCGTCGGCGTAGCCCTACGTCGGGCCGTCGGCGTAGGTCCGTCGGGATCGCGAACATCGGCGTACCCGAGCATTTTCGTCGGCATAGGAAAACCGTCGGTGTAGGTCCCCTATGCCGACATCCGGCTGTACGACCGTCGACGTAGATGGGCAGACATCCTTTCTCACATGACGGCGGCTGACGGCGACGTCGGAGTTCGTCCACCAACCGGAAGCTGCCACGTGACAGGGGCTACGCCGACGGTTACACCGTCGGTATAGGCCAGAAGCTACGCCGACAGTGTAACCGTCGGCGTAGCCCTGCCACGTGGCAGATTCTGGCGCACCGGAAGGCAAGGCTACGCCGACGGTTACACCGTCAGCATAGCTCCTGGCCTATGCCAACGGTGTAACCATCGGCGTAGCCATACCACGTGGCAAATTCTGGCGCACCCGAAGGCAGGGCTACGCCGACGGTGTAAGGTCCTGTTTTTTTTGTTTTTTTATTTCTCGATAATATACAGCACAAATAGATCACAAATAGTATACAACATATATATATCACAGATCCACATCATTATCACCACAATATAAGTATTACCATCACAACATACGTGAAATCAATAAAACATACGTCGAAACAACACAACATAAGCGTGAACAACATAATATAAATGCATGAAAGATAAGTCATGACCACCACCACCAAGAGGCTTAAGCGTCAGGAGGTCCACCACCAAGTTTGGTACCGCCAAGACCGCCAAAGCCAAGGTCGTCACTACTACCAGCAGCGCTACCGGCAAGACCTTGACCGCCACCTCCTCGGTGGATTGGAGTGACTGGGCTCCGTGACTCGGGAGTGATGCCATAATTGGCACCACCACCAACGGAGGATCGATTGGTTCCCTGCATGTTTGAAAAGAGATGTTAAAGAGATATATGATAGTGTTGAATGCATGATAAGTAGTTGGATAGTTTGGGGATGTACTAACCGGAGTCGGACAGTGTTGTGCCACAAAGTCTTCAAACATAAGCAGAATTGGTTGTTCTCCAGCAGGTGGTGGTGGTGGTTCCATTACAGGAATCGTTTCGGCCGCCATGGACTCAAAAACGAGCTGCATGTTAGTTGACCAAGCACGCACGAAGGTTATAAGAAATGAGAATGCAAATGTGAAAGTCAAATGAAAGGGACTAAACTAACCTTTCATGCGACTGGCGTGGTCCGAGACTGCTGCAAGTCTCGTGTTCCATGCCATGATCTCTTGACGTTGGTACTCCATGTAGGCCTTTAGTATAACATGATGAAACTCATAAGAACATCTTGGTGTGGAAAATAAAATGAGAAAAAGAAAGATAAGAGGGAAAATTCCTACAGAGTGTTGTTGGGCTAGGAGGGACATTGAGTGTGCACTTGTCGTCCTCGGCTGCAGGCTCAGACTTGGGTTGGTAACTCGGAGATGTGTGTAGGAGATAGAAGGAGTGACCACGACATCCAGAACTCGTTGTCGACCATGACTCTTCGGCCCTATGCCGACCACCGCCCTGTCGTCCGTAGCCTCTTTTATGGGGTCAGGTGTGTTAGGATTGTACAGATTATACACCTTCTTGTAGGTCTCAAGGTGCTCGCCGGATTTGCCGTAGTACTTGCCCTTGCCTTCCTTGGGCTTAGTCCGCACATGGGCTAGCTCCCACGCATCCATGTCTGAGAGCGTCCGCTTCAGTTTCTCTTCCTGCACCACCAAGCAGCACCAAACAGAGGTTAGTCATAGATAGAAGAAAAAAAATGTTTCATGTACATAGATATACCTGAACTTTCTTGTGGCTCCAATGGTTCCGGTTTCCCTGACTATGTGTTCTGTCATTTCCTCGATTATCCTGGTTTTGGATGCTTTTAGCAACCCACTTTTCATCATCACCGAGCCACGTATCAACCAATGCCTCCCATGATTCCTTTTTTCCAAAACACCAACCTGGACACGCCTACATAATGAAAGCATAGTGGCATGTTGACATGAAACAATGAAATTTAACACAAACATCAGAATGAAAAGTCTGTTATACTTACCAACAGGTATTGCTCCTTAGTCAAGGTAAGCTGCTCCTCCTGCGTGAAATCTTTGGGCATCTTCATGCCATGATAGTTTTAATAATATTGCGAGATGGCCACCTAGCGCACCTCATAATGGATCTGGCGGGCCTGCTTCTTTGCATCTCTCTGAAATAGTTTGTCGGCAATGGGCTTGTTCTCCTCAAGAACTCGATAGTATTTCTACAGCTATTCATGAAAACAGAATGGAGGAAGCCATGAGTCAACCCATTCGGTGAAAAACTATGGACGAAACTCAAGAATCATGCTTCTGAAGAGAACTTACCCAAAAAATTGTTTCCACGGCCTTAGCATGTGTTGGATAGTCCGCATGGGTAGCCAATTTGTAGTGGTCCCAGGTCATAGCCAAATCCCGGTGCTCCGGGTGCTTGACTGGGTCCAGAACGAACAACCCCGGCTAATATTCCTTCAGCAAGATAGTGATGACACCGTTCGGAACACAGGCTTTTGGAGGAACCTCCCATCCCCTACAAAAGATAGAAAATATGAGCATGTTTACAAGCAAAAGAATTAAAATATGATTAAGAGGCACTTACTCTTTCCCCTTTGGCGTAATGATCCACTTCTGCTCCTTCGTATCAGGTTCTGGCGGGGAGTCTTGCTCGACCACGCAACCACCCCTTGTTGTTGCCAACCCCCTCCCCCTCCCTACCACCACCAACCTCCTACTCCTCCCTGCCACCACCAACCTCCTCCCCCTCCCCAAACTCCTCCTCCTCCTCCTCCTCAACCTCCTCGCGAAACTCCTCCTCCTTAGTAGAGGGTACCTCACTAGAGGAGGGTACCTCACTACAGGAGGGTCTGTCACAAGAGGAGGGTACCTCACTACAAGAGGGCCTTGTAAAAGGCACCCCTAAGTCGGTGAGGGAGCGTTGTTTCTGGCCCCGACCACCCCCTCCACCTCTAGGGGCTCTCCCGGCACCCCTCCACCTCTAGGGGCTCTCCCCGCAACCCCTCCACCTCTAGGGGCACCTCTCCCTTGACCTCCCTGTGAGGAGTCATCCTCAAGTAGTCGAGACGGAATAGTACGGGCTCGACCACTCCGACTAGTAATTGATTTGAGTTTGCTTAGTAAACCCATGCCATCAGCCTTGCCCTTGCCCATGCTTAGCAAGCCCGCATTTAGAAGAGAATAAACAATTAGTATAATAATAAGGAAGAAAAAAATCATATAAAAAAGACATTGATAAATAAGGATATTAATAAACCATAGTAAAAATACATGAAACGTAGATCTTCTAGGACCCATACAAATCAATACTGTCATTATCACTATCACACATATCATCTTCATTGTCGGACGGAGGTGGAGGCTCTTCCTCGTCGTCATCGTCTTCATTTAACAACTTTTCTAGCATAAGTATGTCTTTTTCATTAACAATGGTCTCACCATCATTCCATGCATCGTCATCGTTTGGATCCACATCATCGTCACCCAAGGAGTCATCATAATCACTTCCGACCACATCATCATCATCATCATCATCATCATCATCATCGGGTTGCTCTTGAAAGAACACTCCCTCGTACATCATGGGGTTAATGTTGTAATAATCGTCATTGTTCGGATTCGGTAACTTACTATGTGGCGACACCTTGAACACAACTTCCCAACCCTTTAGGTATTCTTTCTGGCATGGGTAAGGCAGGTAATAAACTTGTGTGGCTTGAGTAGCCGCAATAAAGAGATCGTCTCCAGCATAGACGGTTGATGGTTTAACTTTGACAAAATCATACGAAGGCGTATGTCTCAGCCCCTTTACTGGGCCGAACCATCGGCATTTGAACACAGGGAGACTTAGGGTTTCACGGCCATGACTGAATGAAAGCTCGTATACTTTTCCTACCCTTCCATAATACTGAACTCCATTTTGACCTGGGGTGTACACTCCAGTATTTATAGTTTTGGGATCAGTCCGGTTGTTCTGGTGCTCCTCTGTATGGAAGCGATACCCATTCACATCATACTTTTCACATGTCATGACCGAAGGATTAAAACCCATGGAAACCCATCTCAATTCGTCATCCATAGATATGTTCGATCTTTTCCCTACAAGTTTAATTGAAATTGTTTGGTTAACTAAAAAAATGTTCAACTAGGTATTTAATAGGGGAATGTGAAAAATTACTTTAGCCATGAACCAAGCAACAAAAATTTTCCTTCGAGGGTTTCCATGTCAAAGAAGAGTAAGTGCCTCCGCCTGAGTAGGATGAATCATTCCCTTCCACTCCTCATAAATGAATTGGCTGAAAGAAGAAAAGCGGTGTTTAGGCCTATACTAAGAGAACATAGAACATGATGTTGTGCAAGACATAAAGGAATGGTGTGGTGGTATTACCTCATCCACTCCTCCTCAACTTCCTTGATGTTGTGCAAGACATAGAACATGATGTCCTCCCACTCTTGTTCTGGCATGTTATAAGATTTCGAGCACCCAGCCCTGCCACCTTGCCTGCTGAATAGATCGATCTTGGGTTTATACTTGGGCTCTTACGTATTGTATCAAGGCACCTTATTATGCAGGCTGGGAACGTGGTCTCGATAGTACGATGTCCTGAGGTTTGACACCTCCTCAAGGATAACTGGCTCAGCTATAGAAGCTTCAATCTTAGCTTTGTTATCACATTTCTTTCGGAGATGCTTGTTTTGTCTCTCAGGGACATACTGCCAATGATTCTGCACAGGGCCCCCAACAATACCTCTTTTGCGAGGTGTAAAATGAGATGTGTCATCGGAGTAAAGAAGCCTGGCGGAAAGGTCTTCTCTAGCTTGCATATCAACTCTGGTGCCTTCTTATGCAATTGTCCAATCACCTCGGGACATACTTCTTTAGCACAGAGCATGCAAAAGAAATGGCTTATCTCCGCAAACACTTGCCAGACACGCTCGGCGACATATCCTCGAACCATCACCGGCATTAACCGCTCAATCCATACATGATAGTCATGACTCTTGAGCCCGTTGACTTTACTCGTTGAAAGATTGACTCCATTACTTATATTCGATGCGTAACCATCAGTGAAGTTCACAATGTGTTTGAGCCACATAAGTACCTCCTTCTTTTCTGGCGGTTTAAAGACGAAGTCAGCCTCTGGCTTGAACCAGTTTTTTCGACCGCCTGTGGGAGGTTACATGTTTAGACGTGGTCTATCACAATGTTTTTGTTGATCGTCTCTAGCTTGAACGTTATCCTTTGTCTTATCAGGAATGTTGAGGATCGTGCGAAAAAGGGACTCTACGACATTCTTTTCAGTGTGCATCACATTGATGTTATAAGGAAGTTTGAGGTCCTTGAAATAGGGAAGCTTCATGAAGGGGCCAATGTGAGTCCAGTTGTGCATCTCACCATATCCCTCGAAGCGTTTGCCTTTCCCTTTCCCTTTGACTTCAGGCTGGAGAGCTTTCAGCTGAGCAAGAACATCTGCCCCTGAAAATGTTGGAATCTTGTTTACTTCATGGACAACCCGACCTTTCATGAAGTTCTTCTTGTCTTCCCTGCCTGGATGATCTGGAGGGAGGAACTGGCAGTGCTGGTCAAAGCCTACATACTTGCGACCCTTCTGCAGCCAAATAAAATGTAGAGCCTGCATGCACACTGAGCATGGCATCTTACCACTTGTACACCATCCGCAGAATAGGGCATAGCCGGGAAATTCATGCATGCAATACATCAACTAAGCTTTCATCAAGAAATTTTTCTACAGATTTTGGTCGTATGTCAACCTTGGGAAGTACCAATAATTGTGCAAATCATCCACCAGCGGCTGCATTAACACTCCCAAATCCTTCCCCGGGTATTCGGGCCCTGGAATGATCAGTGACAAGGTGTTGCATTGCATTAGGACACCAGGAGGGAGATTGAGCGGAATAACAAACACGGGACAGCAGTTGTATGAATTGGATGACATACCATATGGATTGACCTCATCACCTGTTATTGCAACTCTGACATTCCCATACTCGGCTGCTTCCTCAAGGTATTCTTTATCGAATGACTTCAATGCATCACCTCCCGATGGATGTACGATTTTATTTGTACGATACCTTTTCCCTTGCTTGTGCCACTTCTGTTGGAAATATGCCCTAGAGGCAATAATAAATTGGTTATTATCATATTTCCATGTTCATAATAATTGTTCATTATCCATGCTATAATTGTGTTGATCGGAAACTCAGATACATGTGTGGATATATAGACAACACCATGTCTCTAGTATGCCTCTAATAGACTAGCTCGTTGATCAAAGATGGCTATGTTTCCTAGTCATGGACATGAGATGTCATTTGGTAACGGGATCACATCATTAGGAGAATGATGTGATGGACAAGACCCAAACTACAAATGTAGCGTATGATCGTGTCAGTTTATTGCTACTGTTTTCTGCATGTCAAGTATATGTTTCTATGACCATGAGATCATGCAACTAACTGACACCGGAGGAGTACTTTATGTGTATCAAACGTTGCAACGTAATTGGATGACTATAAAGGTACTCTACAGGTATCTCCGAGGGTGTCTGTTGGGTTGGCATGGATCAAGACTGGAATTTGTTACTCCGTGTGACAGAGAGGTATCTCAGGGCCCACTCGGTAATACAACATCACAATAAGCCTTGCAAGCAATGTGACTAAGTGTTAGTCACGGGATCTTGTGTTATAGAACGAGTAAAGAGACTTGCTGGTAACGAGGTTGAACTAGGTATGGAGATACCGACGATCGAATCTCGGGCAAGTAACATACCGAAGAACAAAGGGAACATCATACGGGATTAACTGAATCCTTGACATAGAGGTTCGACCGATAAAGATCTTCGTAGAATATGTAGGAACCAATATGGGCATCCAGGTCCCGCTATTGGTTATGGACCTTACGGGTGTCTCGGTCATGTCTACATAGTTCTCGAACCCGTAGGGTCTGCACACTTAAGGTTTGGTGACGTTTCGGTAGTATAGAGTTATGCATGGTAGTGACCTAAGGTTGTTTGGAGTCCTGTATGAGATTCCGTATGTCACGAGGAGCTCTGGAATGGTCCGGAGGTAAATATTGATATATAGGAAGTCCTATTTTGGTCGCCGGAAAAGTTTCGCGCTCATCGGTAGTGTACCAGGAGTGTCGTAGTGTATCGGGAGACCATCGGGAGGGGTATTTCGACCCAAGAGGCTACATGGGATGTGGGAGAGTGAATAACAGTCCTTAGTGGGCTGGTGGAAGTCCGACACAAGGCCCATGCGGCTGGGAAGAAAAACCCAAAGAGAAAAAGGTGGAAAAAGGCAAAAAGGCCAAAATAAGGAGGAGTCCTAGCCTACTAGGATTGGAGGAGGATTCCTCCTCTCCTCCCACTTTGGCTGAAGCCTAGAGGGCTTGGCCCTTGCGCCAAGTCTCCTCCTCTCTTCCTCTTATATATACTAGAAGTTTTAGGGTTTTTCCACTAGATTTTCAGTCACGTGCTACCCTCTCCTCTAGTGCAGAGTTTCTCCTCTAGATCGGTTTTCTACAAGGCTTAGGCGAAGCCCTGCCGAAATAGCTCCACCACCATCGCCGCAGCACCGTCACGCTGCCAGAGAACTCATCTACCTCTCCGCTCCCTCTTGCTGGATCAAGAAGGCGGAGATCGCCAATGTGTTGTACGTGTACTGAACGCGGAGGTGTCGTCCGTTCGACGCTAGATCGGAAGGACCATGACCAACATTGCGAGACGGATCGTGATGAGATCGCGGGACAGATCGTGATGAGTTCGTGGGACGGATCATGATTGGATCGCAGGACGGATCGTGATGAGATCGTGGGACACTCAGCAATTTGGATCGCGAAGACGTTTGACTACACCAATTGTGTTTCTTAATGCTTCCCGCTTAGCGATCTACAAGGGTATGTAGATCCACTCTCCCTCTCGTAGATGCTCATCACCATGGATAGATCTTGCGTGTGCGTAGGAATTTTTTTGTTTCCCATGCAACGTTCTCCAACAGTGGCATCATGAGCTAGGTCTATGTGTAGATGAGATCTCGAGTAGAACACAAAGGGTTTGTGGGCGTTGATGCTTAGATTGCTTCCTCCCTTGGTCGTGTTTTGGTTCAGCGGTATTGTGGGATGAGGCGGCCTGGACCAACCTTACTCGTACGCTTACAAGAGACCGGTTCCATCGACTGACGTGTAACCTCGTTGCACAAAGATGGCTGGCGGGTGTCTGTTTCTCCTACTTTAGTTGGATCGGATTCGACAAAGGTGGTCCTTGAGAAGGTTGAAAAGCAACTTATGTATCACCGTTGTGGTTTTTGGGTAGGTGAGAATTGTTCTTGCTATATACCCGTAGCATCCACGTAAAACATGCAACAACAATTAGATGACGTCTAACTTGTTTTTGCAGGGTATGTTGTGATGTGATATGGCCAATTATATGATGAGATATATGTGATGTATGAGATTATCATGTGTTGTATAGAATATCACGATTTGCATGTCGATGAGTACGGCAACCGGAAGGAGCCATATGGTCGTCTTTAATTATTGTATGACCTGCGTGTCAATCATTAAGCGCTATGTAATGCTTTACTTTATCACTAAACGGTAGCAATAGTAGTAGAAGCATGGTGGGCGTGACAATCCCAATGGCAACACGTTGATGGAGATCAAGATGATGGACATCATGGTGTCATGCCGGTGACGATGGAGATCATGCCGGTACTTTCATGATGGAGATCAAAAGCACAAGTTCATGACCATATCATGTCACTTATGATTTGCATGTGATGTTAATCCTTTTATGCACCTTGTTTTGCTTAGGACGACGGTAGCATTATAAGGTGATCCCTCACTTAAATTTCCAGATGAATTGTGTTCTCCCCGAGTGTGCACCGTTGCGAAAGTTCGTCGTGTCGAGACACCATGTGATGATCGAGTGTGATAGACTATACGTTCACATACAACGGGTGCAAGCCAGTGTTGCACATGCAGAACACTCGGGTTAAACTTGACGAGCCTAGCATGTACAGACATGGCCTCGGAACACAAGAGACCGAAAGGTCGAACGTGAGTCATATAGCAGATATGATCAACATGATGATGTTCACCATTGAAACCACCTCAACTCATGTGATGAACGGACTTGAGTTGGTGAATTTGGATCATGTATCACTCGAATGGCCGGAGGGATGTCAATTTGAGTGGGAGTTCTTCAGTAATATGATTAATTGAACTCATTATCATGAACATAGTCAGTAGTGTCTTTGCAAATTATGTTGTAGATTACTGGCTCACGCTGTAGCTCCCTTGAATTTTTATATGTTCCTAGAGAAATAAAGTTGAAAGATGATGGTAGCAATATTGCGGACTGGGTCCGTGATCTGAGGATTGTCCTCATTGTTGCATAGAAGGCTTATGTCCTTAATGCACCGCTCGGTGCGCCAACCCCTCTAGCGTCGTCTGTAGATCTTGTGAACATGTGACAGGCACGTTCTGGTGACTACTTGATAGTTTAGTGCGTCATGCATTACGGCTTGGAATTGAGGCTCCGAAATGTTTTGAACGTCACGGAACATGTGAGATGTTTCAAGAGCTGAAATTAGGATCTCAGGCTCGTGCCCGTGTTGTGAGATATGAGATCTCCAACAAGATTCTTTGCTTGCAAAATGAAAGAGAATAGTTCAATCGTTGAGCATGTGCTTAGATTGTCTGGGTGCTACAATCGCTTGAATCGAGTGGGAGTTGATCTTCCAAATAAGATAGTGATTGATATAGTTCTCCAAGTCACTGTCACTAAGCTACTAGAACTTGGTGATGAACTATAAAATTCCAGGGATAGAAATAATGATCCCTTCGCTGTTCGCGATGTTTGACACCGCAAAGATAGAAATCAAGAAGGAGCATCAAGTGTTGATGGTTAGTAAAACCCCTAGTTTCGAGAAGGGCAAGGGCAAGGAGGAAAACTTCATGGACGGCAAGTCAGTTGCTACTCCAATGAAGCAACCCAAAGTTGAACCCAAACCTGAGACTAAGTGCTTCTATTATGACGAGAGCGGTCGCTGAAGCGGAACAACCCTAGATACTTGGTAGATAAGAAGGCTGGCAACATCGATAGAAGTATATTTGATATACGTGTTATTGATGTGTACCTTGCTAGTACTCCTAGTAGCACCTGGGTAATGGATACCGGTTCGGTTGCTAAATGTTAGTAACTCGAAGTAAAAGCTACAGAATAAACGGAGACTAGCTAAGTGTAAGGTGACGATGTGTGTTGGAAATGTTTCCAAGGTTGATGTGATCAACATCACACGCTCTCTCTACCTTGGGGATAAGTGACAAACCTAAATAAATGCTATTTGGTGTTTGCGTTAAGCATGAACATGATTAGATCGTGTTTGTTGCAACACGGTTATTCATTTAAGTTAGAGAATAATGGTTATTCTATTTACATGAATAATACCTTCAATGGTCATGCACCCAGTGAGAATGGTTTGTTGTATCTTGATCGTAGTAATACACATGTTCATAACATTGATGCCAAAAGATACAAAGTTAATAATGATAGTACCACATACTTGTGGCACTGCCACTAAATGTCATATTGGTATAAATCGCATGAAGAAACTCCATGATGATGGATCTTCGGACTCATTCGATTTCGAATCGGTTGAGACATGCGAACCATACCTCTTGGGCAAGATGACTAAGGACCCTGTTTTTCGGTTTGATGGAGCGGACAAGTGATTTATTGGAAATGATACATGTTGATTTTTGCAATTCAATAAGTCTTGTAGCGTGTGGTGGATATCGTTATTTTCTTACCTTCACTGATGATTTGAGTAGATATAGTGTATGTTTACTTAATGAAACACAAGTCTAAATCGTTTGAAAAGTTCAAGCAAGTTCAGAGTGAAGTTTAAGATCAACGTGACAAGAAGATAAAAATGTCTGCGATATGATCGTGGAGGTGAATATCTGAGTTACGAGTTTGGCATACAACTTTAGACAATGTGAAAGTCGTTTCACAACTCACGCCATCTGGAACACCAAAGTGTGATGGTGTGTCCGAACGTCATAGTCGTGCTCTATTGGATATGGTTCGTGCTAAGATGTCTCTTATCGTTTTTTGCCACTATCATTTTGGTGTTATGCATTAGAGACAAGTACATTCACTTTAAATAGGGCACCATCCAAATCCGTTGAGATGACACCATGTGAATTATGGTTTGATAGAAACCTAAGCTATCATTTCTTAATGTTTGGGGCTGCGACACTTGTGTGGAAAAATGTTTTCACCTAATGAGCTCGAACCCAAAGTGGACAAATGCATATTCATAGATTACCCTAAGAACAGTTGGGTGAACCTTCTATCTCAGATCCAAGCATAAAGTGTTTGTTGCTAAAACGGGTCCTTTCCCGAGAAAAAGTTTCTCTCGAAAGAATTGAGCGGGAGGAAGATAGAACTTGATGAGGATGTTGAACCTTTGTTTTAACCAGAGAGTAGCATACTGCAGAAAGATGTTTCTGTGGAACCTACGTTAGTTGAAGAGGAAGTAAATGATGGTGATCATGAAGCTTCAGATCAAGTTACTATCGAACCTCGTAGGTCGACAAGGATGCGTACTTCTCCTGAGTGGTACGGCAACCCTATCTTGGAGGTCATGTTGTTGGACAACGATGAACCTACGATATATGGAGAAGCGATGATGGGCCCTGATTCCGACAAATAGTTAGAGATCATGAAATCCGAGAAAGGATCCATGTATGAAAACCAAGTATAGACTTTGGTAGACTTGCTCGTTGGATGGCAGGTCGTCGAGTACAAATGGGCCTTTGAGATGAAGACAGACGCTCATGGTAAATGTCACTATTTATAAAGCTCGACTTGTCACAAAGAAGTTTCCGACAAGTTCAAAGAGTTGACTGCAATGAGACTTTCTCACTCGTAGCGATGCTAAAGTCTGTTGGAGTTATGTTAGCAGTTGCTGCATTTTTCAATTGTGAAATCTGGCAGATGGATGACAAAACATCGTTTCCTTAACAGTTTACTTGAGGAAAAGTTGTATGTGATACAACCAGAAGGTTTTGTCAGTCCTAAGAATGCTAAAAGGTGAGCAAGCTTCAGTGATCCTTCTATGGACTGAAGCAAGCATCTCGGAGTTGAAATATACACTTTGATGAGGTGATCAAAGTTTTTGAGTCTATACAAAGTTTATGAGAAACTTGTATTTACAATAAAGTGAGTGGGAGCACTATAGAGTTTCTGATAAGCATATGTGGTTGACATATTGTTGATAGGAAATGATGTAGAATTTCTAGAAAGCATAAATAGTTGTTTGAAAGGAGTTTTTCAAAGGAAGACCTGGATAAAGCTACCTAATTGTTGAGCATCAAGATCTATAGAGATAGATCAAGATGCTTGATGAGACTTTGAATGAGTACATACCTTGACAAGATTTTGAAAGAGTTCAAAATGGATCAGTCAGAGAGAAGTGTTCTCGCCTGCTTTGTAAGGTGTGAAGTTGAGTGAGACTCAACGCTCGACCACAGCAGAACAAAGAGAAAGGACGAATGTCGTCCCCTATGCCTTAGCCATAGGCTCTGTATTGTATGACATGATGTGTACCGCACCTGTGTGTGCCTTGCCATGAGTCCGTCAAGGGGTACAAGAGTGATCCAGGAGTGGATCACAAGACATCGGTCAAGATCATCCTTAGTAACTAAAAGACTAAGGAAATGTTTCTCGATTATGGAGGTGATAAAGAGTTTGTCATAAAGAGTTACATCGATGCAAGCTTTAACACCAATCCGGATGACTCTTAGCTAGTAGCAATCATGATACGTATGGTGGAGCAGCCATTTGGAATAGCTCCAAGTGGAGTGTGGTAGTAGTATTTACAGTTTGACATAGAGATTTGCAAAGTACACACGGATCTGAATGTCGCAGCCCCGTTGACTAAAAGACCTCTCTCACATGCAAAGCATGATCGAACCCCAGAACTCATT
This sequence comes from Hordeum marinum, assembly GCA_022496015.1. Taxonomy (NCBI): domain Eukaryota; kingdom Viridiplantae; phylum Streptophyta; class Magnoliopsida; order Poales; family Poaceae; genus Hordeum; species Hordeum marinum. The sequence continues at coordinate 405,977,855 of CM039672.1, read as the reverse complement.
GGGTGTTAGATTCATAACAATACGAATCACATGGTGATGTGAACCAGATTATTGACTCTAGTGCAAGTGGGAGACTGTTGAAAATATGCCCTAGAGGCAATAATAAATTGGTTATTATCATATTTCCTTGTTCATAATAATCGTTTATTATCCATGCTATAATTGTGTTGATCGGAAACTCAGATACATGTGTGGATACATAGACAACACCATGTACCTAGTATGCCTCTAATAGACTAGCTCGTTGATCAAAGATGGCTATGGTTTCCTAGTCATGGACATGAGATGTCATTTGGTAACGGGTTCACATCATTAAGAGAATGATGTGATGGACAAGACCCAAACTATAAACGTAGCATATGACCGTGTTAGTTTATTGCTATTGTTTTCTGCGTGTCAAGTATATGTTCCTATGACCATGAGATCATGCAACTCACTGACACCGGAGGAGTACCTTATGTGTATCAAACGTTGCAACGTAACCGGGTGACTATAAAGGTGCTCTATAGGTATCTCCAAGGGTGTCTGTTGGGTTGGCATGGATCAAGACTGGAATTTGTTACTCCGTGTGACGGAGAGGTATCTCAGGGCCCACTCGGTAATACAACATCACAATAAGCCTTGCAAGCAATGTGACTAAGTGTTAGTCACGGGATCTTGTGTTACGGAACGAGTAAAGAGATTGGCGTTGGCGTTGTATTACATAACGAGTAAAGTGACTTGCCGGTAACGAGGTTGAACTAGGTATGGAGATACCGACGATCGAATCTCGGGCAAGTAACATACCGAAGAACAAAGGGAACATCATACGGGATTAACTGAATCCTTGACATAGAGGTTCGACCGATAAAGATCTTCAGAGAATATGTAGGAACCAATATGGGAATCCAGGTCCCGCTATTGGTTATTGACCATACAGGTGTCTCGGTCATGTCTACATAGTTCTCGAACCCGCAGGGTCTGCACACTTAAGGTTTGGTGACGTTTCGGTAGTATAGAGTTATGCATGGTTGTGACTGAAGGTTGTTCGGAATCTCGGATAAGATCCCGGACGTCATGAGGAGCTCCGGAATGGTCTAGAGGTAAAGATTGATATATAGGAAGTCCTATTTTGGTCGCCAGAAAAGTTTCGGGCTCATCGGTAGTGTACCGGGAGTGCCGGTAGTGTACCGGGAGACCATCGGGAGGGGTATTTCGACCCAAGAGGCTACATGGGCTGTGGGAGAGTGAATACCAGCCCTTAGTGGGCTGGTGGAAGTCCAAAGAGACCAAAATAAGGAGGAGCCCTAGTCCTACTAGGATTGGAGTGGAATCCTCCTCTCCTCCTTGGTTCGGCCGAAGCCTAGATGGCTTGGCCCTTGGTCCAAGCCTCCTCCTCTCTTCCTCTTATATATACTAGAGGTTTTAGGGTTTTTGGCACTTGATTTTCAGCCACGTGCTACCCGTTCCTCTAGTGCATAGTTTCTCCTCTAGATCGGTTTTCTGTAGTGCTTAGGCGAAGCCCTGTCGGAATTGCTCCACCACCATCGCTGCAGCGCCATCACGCTGCCGGAGAACTTGTCTACCTCTCCTCTCTCTCTTGCTGGATCAAGAAGGCAGAGATCGTCATCAAGTTATACGTGTGCTGAACGCGGAGGTGTCGTCCATTTGGTGCTTGATTGGGACGGATCGTGATTGGATCGCGGGATGTTTGGTGATTTGGATCGCGAATACGTTCGACTACACCAACCGCGTTTCTTAACGCTTCCCGCTTAGCGATCTACAAGGGTACGTAGATCCACTCTCCCTCTCGTAGATGCTCATCACCATGGATAGATCATGCGTGTGAGTAGGAATTTTTTTGTTTCCCATGCAACGTTCCCCAACAGTGGCATCATGAGCTAGGTCTATGTGTAGATGAGATCTCGAGTAGAACACAAAGAGTTTTTCGGCGTTGATGCTTAGATTTCTTCCTCCCTTGGTCGTGTTTTGGTGCAGCGGTATTGTGGGATGAAGCGGCCCGGACCAACATTACTCGTACGCTTACGAGAGACCGGTTCCCTCAAATGCAATTGTTGCAAAAGATGGTTGGCGGGTGCCAGTTTCTCCTACTTTAGTTGGATCGGATTCGACTAAGGTGGTCCTTGAGAAGGTTGAAAAGCAACTAATGTATCACCGTTGTGGTTTATGTGTAGGTGAGAATTGTTCTTGCTAGATACCCGTAGCATCCACGTAAAACATGCAACAACAATCAGAGGACGTCTAACTTGTTTTTGCAGGGTATGCTGTGATGTGATATGGCCAATTACATGATGTGATATATGTAATGTATGAGATGATCATGTGTTGTATAGAATATCACGACTTGCATGTCGATGAGTACGGCAACTGGCAGGAACCATAGGGTTGTCTTTAATTATTGTATGACCTGCGTGTCAATCATTAAGCGCTATGTAATGGTTTACTTTATCGCTAAACGGTAGCAATAGTAGTAGAAGCAAGATGGGCGCGACAACCCCGATGGCGACACATTGATGGAGATCAAGATGATGGAGATCATGGTGTCGTGCCGGTGACGATGGAGATCATGCCGGTGCTTTCAAGATGGAGATCAAAAGCACAAGTTCATGGCCATATCATGTCACTTATGATTTGCATGTGATGTTAATCCTTTTATGCACCTTGTTTTGCTTAGGACGATGGTAGCATTATAAGGTGATCCCTCACTTAAATTTCAAGATAAATTGTGTTCTCCCCGAGTGTGCACCGTTGCGAAAGTTCATCGTGTCGGGACACCACGTGATGATCGGGTGTGATAGACTCTACGTTCACATACGACGGGTGCAAGATAGTGTTGCACATGCAGAACACTCGGGTCAAACTTGACGAGCCTAGAATGTACAAACATGGCCTCGGAACACAAGAGACCGAAAGGTCGAACATGAGTCATATAGTAGGTATGATCAACATGATGGTGTTCACCATTGAACCCACCTCAACTCACATGATGATCGGACTTGAGTTGGGGAATTTGGATCATGTGACACTCAGATGACCTGAGGGATGTCAATTTGAGTGGGAGCTTTAGTAATTTGATTAACTAAACTCATTATCTTAAACAATAGTCTAAGTAACCTTTCCATATTTATGTTGTAGATCAATGGCTTGCACAGTAGCACTCCTGAATTTTAATGCGTTCCTAGAGAAAGCTAAGTTGAAAGATGATGGAAGTAACTTTGTTGACTGGGCCCGTAATCTGAGGATTATCCTCGCGGCTTCCCAAAAATCATATGTCCTTGATGCACCGCTTGGTGACCAACCAGAAGAAATGTCATCCGAAGACGTTAATAACGCTTGGGAGGCATGTTCTGGAGATTACTCAATAGTTCAGTGTGCAATATTGTATGGCTTAGAACCGAGACTTCAAAGACATTTTGAACGTCATGGAGCTTTTAGATGTTCCAGGAGTTGAAGTTTATCTTTCAAAAGAATGCCCGTATTGAGAGGTATGAGACCTCTGATAAGTTCTATGCTTGCAAAATGGAGGATAACGGGTCTATCAATGAACATATACTCAGAATGTCTGGGTATTCGACTCGTCTAGCGGAGTTGGGAATTGCCCTTCCACCAGAGGCAATCACCGACAGAGTTCTTGAATCACTGCCACTTAGTTACAAGAGCTTTGTGATGAACTACAACATGCACGGGATGAACAAGTCAGTCGCTGAGCTGTTTGCGATGCTAAAAGTCGCTGAGTCTGAAATCTAGAAATAATATCAAGTGTTGATGGTCAATAAAACCACTAGTTTCAAGAAGAATGGCAAGGGCAAGGGCAAGAAGGGTAAAACCAAGAAGGATGGCAAAGCAGTTGCTACTCCTGTAAAGAAGCCCAAGTATAGACCCAAGCCAGAAACTGAGTGCTGTCATTACAAGGGAACTGGTCATTGGAAGCGGAACTACCCCAAGTACCTGGCTAACAAGAAGGCGGCCAACGACAAACAAGGTATATATGATATACATGTTATTGATGTGTACCTTACTAGCTCTCGTTGTAGTGCATGGGTATTTGATACCGGTTCGGTTGCTCACATTTGCAACTCAAAATAGGAACTACAGAATAGACGAAGGCTGGCAAAGGATGAAGTGATGATGCGCACGGGAAATGGTTCCAAGGTTGATGTGATCGCGGTCGGCACGCTGTCTCTTCGATTACCATCGGGATTAGTGATGAACCTAAATAATTGTTATTTAATCAGAGAATAATGGTTGTTCTATTTATATGAGTAATATCTTTTATGGTCATGCACCCAATGTGAGGGGTTTATTCATGTTAAATCTTGATGGTGATGACACACATGTTCATAACATTGATGCCAAAAGATGTAGAGTTGATAATGATAGTACCACTTTCTTGTGGCACTGCCATTTAGGTCATATTGGTGTAAAACACATGAGGAAGCTCCATGCTGATGGACTTTTGGAGTCACTTGATTTTGAATCACTTGACACATGTGAACCATGCCTTATGGGCAAGATGACTAAAACGCCGTTCTCTCGAAAAATGGAATGGGCAAGTGACTTGTTGGAAATCATACATACTGATGTGTGCGGTCCAATGAATGTTACAGCACATGGTGGATATTGTTATTTTCTCACCTTCACAGATGACTTAGATATGGGTATATTTACTTAATGAAACACAAGTCTGAAACGTTTGAAAAGTTCAAGCAATTTCAGAGTTAAGTTGAGAATCATCTGTTGGAAATATGCCCTAGAGGCAATAATAAATTAGTTATTATCATATTTCCTTGTTCATGATAATCGTTTATTATCCATGCTATAATTGTATTGATCGGAGACTTAAATGCATGTGTGGATACATAGACAAAACCATGTCCCTAGTATGCCTCTAATAGACTAGCTCGTTGATCGAAAGATGGTTAAGGTTTCCTAGCCATGGACATGAGATGTCATTTGATAACTGGATCACATCATTAGGAGAATGATGTAATGGACAAGACCCAAACTACAAACGTAGCTTATGATCGTGTCAGTTTATTGCTACTGTTTCTGCATGTCAAGTATATGTTCCTATGACCATGAGATCATGCAACTCACAGATATCGGAGGAGTACCTTGTGTGTATCAAACGTTGCAACGTAACTGGGTGACTATAAAGGTTCTCTACAGGTGTCTCCGAGGGTGTCTGTTGAGTTGGCATGGATCAAGACTGGGATTTGTTACTGCGTGTGACGAAGAGGTATCTCAGGGCCCACTCAGTAATACAACATCACAATAAGCCTTGCAAGCAATGTGACTAAGTGTTAGTTACGGGATCTTGTATTACGGAACGAGTAAAGGGACTTGCCAGTAATGAGGTTGAACTAGGTATGGAGATACCGACGATCGAATCTCGGGCAAGTAACATACCGAAGAACAAAGGGAACATCATACGGGATTAACTGAATCCTTGACATAGAGGTTCGACCGATAATGATCTTCATAGAATATGTAGGAACCAATGTGGACATCCAGGTCCCGCCATTGGTTATTGACCGTAGAGGTGTCTCGGTCATGTCTACATAGTTCTCGAACCCGCAGGGTCTGCACACTTAAGGTTTGGTGACGTTTCGGTAGTATAGAGTTATGTATGGTGGTGACTGAAGGTTGTTCGGAGTTCCGGATGAGATCCCGGATGTCATGAGGAGCTCCGGAATGTTCCGGAGGTAAAGATTCATATATAGAAAGTCCTATTTTGGTCGCCGATAAAGTTTCGGGCTCATCGGTAGTGTACCGGGAGTGCTAGTAGTGTACCGGGGGACCATCGGGAGAGGTATTTCGACCCAAGGGGCTACATGGGCTGTTGGAGGGTGGAAACCAGCCCTTAGTGGGCTGGTGGAAGTCCTCTAAGAGGCCCATGCGGCTGGACTTGGGAAAGAGAGAAAAAAGGCCAAGGTGGAAAGAGATTCCAAGTAGGAAAGGAGGAATCCTAGTCCTAATAGGATTGGAGGAGGATTCCTCCTCTCCTCCTTGCGCAAGAGGCAAGGCAGGGCTGCCTTGTGCGCCAGCCCTCCTCCTCCCTCCCTCTTATATATACTGGAGGTATTGGGTGTTTTGCACTGAATTTTACGGCCACGTGCTACCTGTTCCATCGGTGCTCCTCTAGATCGGATTTCCGCGGTGCTTAGGCGAAGCCCTGCCGGAGTTGCTCCACCACCATCGCCGGAGCGCCGTCACGCTGCCAGTGAACTCTTCTTACTCTCCAATTCCTCTTGCTGGATCAAGACGGTGGAGATCGTCATCAAGCTGCACGTGTGCTGAACGCGGAGGTGCCGTCCGTTCGGCGCTAGATCGGAAGGACCGTGATCAAGATCGCGAGACAGTTCGTGATGAGTTCGCGGGACGGATCATGATGAGATCACGGGACGGATCTTGATGAGTTCGCGGGACGGATCGTGATTGGATCGCGGGACGGATCGTGATGTGATCGCAGGATGCTCGGCGATTTGGATCGCGAAGATGTTCGACTACACCAACCACGTTTCTTAACGCTTCCCGCTTAGCGATCTACAAGGGTACGTAGATCCACTCTCCCTCTCGTAGATGCTCATCACCAAGGATAGATCTTGCGTGTGCGTAGGAAATTTTTTGTTTCCCATGCAACATTCCCCAACAGTGGTATCAGAGCTAAGTCTATGTGTTGATGAGATCTCGAGTAGAACACAAAAGGTTTGTGGGCGTTGATGCTTAGATTGCTTCCTCCCTTTGTCGGATTTTGGTTCAGTGGTATTGTGAGATGAAGCGGCCCGGACCAACATTACTCATACGCTTACGAGAGACCGGTTCCCTCGACGCAACTTGTTGCCTAGATGGCTTGCGGGTGGCAGTTTCTCTCACTTTAGTTGGATCGGATTCGACAAAGGCGGTCCTTGAGAAGGTTGAAAAGCAAATTATGTATCACCGTTGTGGTTTATGCGTAGGTGAGAATCGTTCTTGCTAGAAACCCGTAGCAGCCATGTAAAACATGCAATAACAATTAGAGGACGTCTAACTTGTTTTGCAGAGTATGTTGTGATGTGATATGGCCAATTACATGATGTGATATATGTGATATATGAGATGATCATGTGATGTATAGAATTTCACGACTTGCATGTCGATGAGTACGGCAACCGGCAGGAGCCATAGGGTTGTCTTTAATTATTCTATGACCTGCTTGTCAATCATTAAGCGCTATGTAATGCTTTACTTTATCGCTAAACAGTAGCAATAGTAGTAGAAGCATGTTGGACACGACAACCCCGATGGCGATACATTGATGGAGATCAAGATGATGGAGATCATGGTGTCTTGCCGGTGATGATGGAGATCATGCCGGTGCTTTCAAGATGGAGATCTAAAGCACAAGTTCATGGCCATATCATGTCACTTATGAATTGCATGTCATGTTAATCCTTTTATGCACCTTGTTTTGCTTAGTACGATGGTAGCATTATAAGGTGATCCCTCACTTAAATTTCAAGATAAATTGTGTTCTCCCCGAGTGTGCACCGTTGCGAAAGTTCGTCGTGTTGAGACACCAAGTGATGATCAGGTGTGATAGACTCTATGTTCACATACAACGGGTGCAAGACAGTGTTGCACGCGCAGAACACTCGGGTTAAACTTGACAAGCCTAGTATGTACAGACATGGCCTCGGAACACAAGAGACCGAAAGGTCAAACAATGAGTCATATAGTAGATATGATCAACATGATGATGTTCACCATTGTAACCACCTCAACTCACGTGATGATTGGACTTGAGTTGGTAAATTTGGATCATGTATCACTTGAATGACCGGAGGGATGTCAATTTGAGTGGGAGTTCTTAAGTAATATGATTAATTGAACTCATTATCATGAACATAGTCAGTAGTGTCTTTGCAAACTGTGTTGTAGATTACTAGCTTACGCTGTAGCTCCCTTGTATTTTTATATGTTCCTAGAGAAATAGAGTTGAAAGATGTTGGTAGCAATATTGCGGACTGTTTCCATGATCTGAGGATTGTCCTCATTGCTGCATAGAAGGCTTATGTCCTTAATGCACCGCTCGGTGCGCCAACCCCTCTAGCGTCGTCTGTAGATGTTGTGAACATCTGACAGGCACGTTCTGATGACTACTTGATAGTTTAGTGTGTCATGCATTATGGCTTAGAATTGAGGCTCCAAAACGTTTTGAACGTCACAGAACATATGAGATGTTCTAAGAGCTGAAATTAGGATCTCAGGCTCATGCCAGTGTTGCGAGATATGAGATCTCCAACAAGATTCTTTGCATGTAATATGAAAGAAAATAGCTCAATCGTTGAGCATGTGCTCAGATTGTCTGGGTGCTACAATCGCTTGAATCGAGTGGGAGTTGATCTTCCAGATAAGATAGTGATTGATATAGTTCTCCAAGTCACTGTCACTAAGCTACTAGAACTTGGTGATGAACTATAAAATGCTAGGGATAGAAATAATGAACCCTGACGCGGGACAACCCTAGATACTTGGTAGATAAGAAGGCTGGCAAAGTCGACAGACGTATATTTGATATATGTGTTATTGATGTGTACCTTGCTAGTACTCCTAGTAGCACCTGGGTATTGGATACCGGTTCGGTTGCTAAATGTTAGTAACTCGAAATAAAAGCTACAGAATAAACGGAGAACTAGCTAAGTGTGAGGTGACGATGTGTGTTGGAAATGTTTCCAAGGTTGATATGATCAACATCGCACGCTCTCTCTACCTTCGAGATTCGTGACGAACCTAAATAAATGTTATTTGGTGTTTTTTGCGTTGAGCATGAACATGATTAGATCATGTTCATTGCAACACGGTTATTTATTTAAGTTAGAGAATAATGGTTATTCTGTTTACATGAATAATACCTTCAATGGTCATGCACCCAGTAAGAATGGTTTGTTGAAACACTATCGTAGTAATACACATGTTCATAACATTGATGCCAAAAAGGATACAAAGTTAATAATGATAGTACCACATACTTGTGGCACTGCCGCTAAATGTCATATTGGTACAAAAGCGCATGAAGAAACTCCATGCTGATGGATCTTTGGACTTATTCGATTTCGAATCGGTTGAGACATGCGAACCATACCTCTTGGTCAAGATGACTAAGGATCCCGTTTTCTGTTTTGATGAAGCGGGCAAGTGATTTATTGGAAATGATACATGTTGATGTATGCAATCCAATGAGTCTTGTAGCGTGCGGTGGATATCATTATTTTCTTACCTTCACTGATGATTTGAGTAGATATAGTGTATATTTACTTGATGAAACACAAGTCTGTATCGCTTGAAAGGTTCAAGCAAATTCAGAGTGAAGTTTAAGATCATCGTGACAAGAAGATAAAAATGTTTGCGATAGGATCGTGGAGGTGAATATCTGAGTTACGAGTTTGGCATACAACTTTAGACAATGTGAAAGTTGTTTCACAACTCACGCCACCTGGAACACCATAGTGTGATGGTGTGTCCGAACGTCATAGTCGTACTCTATTGGATATGGTGCATGCTATGATGTCTCTTATCATTTTGTTACTGTAATTTTGGGGTTATGCATTAGAGACAACTACATTCACTTTAAATAGGGCACCATCTAAATCCGTTGAGATGACACCGTGTGAGTTATGGTTTGATAGAAACCTAAGCTGTCATTTCTCAATGTTTGGGGCTGCGACGCTTGTGTGGAAAATGTTTTCACCTAATGAGCTCGAACCCAAAGCGGACAAATGCATCTTCATAGAATACCCTAAGAACAAGTTGGGTGAACCTTCTATCTCAAATCCAAGCATAAAATGTTTGCTGCTAAAACTGGGTCGTTTCTCGCGGAAAAGTTTCTCTTGAAAGAATTGAGTGGGACAAGGATAGAACTTGATGAGGTTATTGAACCTCTGCTTCAACCAGAAAGTAGCGCAGCGCAAAAAGATGTTTCTGTGAAGCCTACGTCAGTTGAAGAGGAAGTTAATGATCATGATCATGAAGCTTCGGATCAAGTTACTATCAACCTACGAGGAAAACAGAACTCGATGAGGTTACTGAATCTTTACTTCAACCAGAAAGTGGTGCAGCGTAGAAAGATGTTTCTGTGAGACCTACGTCAGTTGAAGAGGAAGTTAATGATGATGATCATGAAGCTTCGGATCAAGTTACTATCAAACTTCGTAGGTCGACAAGGACGTGTATTGCTACTGAGCGGTACGACAACCCTGTCTTGGAGGTCATGTTGTTGGACAATGATGAACCTACGAACTATGGAGAAGCGATGATGGGCCCGAAAACCAACAAATGGTTAGAGGCCATGAAATCCGAGAAAGGATCCATGTATGAAAACCAAGTATAGACTTTGGTGGACTTGCTCGTTGGACGGCAGGTCGTTAAGTACAAATGGATCTTTAAAATGAAGACATACGCTGATGGTAAATATTACCATTTGTAAAGCTCGACTTGTTGCAAAGTAGTTTACGACAAGTTCAAAGAGTTGACTGCGATGAGACTTTCTCACTTGTAGCGATGATAAAGTCTGTTGGAATTATGTTAGCAGTTGCTACATTTTTTCAATTATGAAATCTGGCAGATGGATGCCAAAACATCGTTTCCTTCCTTAAGGAAAGGTTGTATGAGATACAACCAGAAGGTTTTGTCAATCCTAAGGATGCTAAAAGGTGTGCAAGCTTCAGTGATTCTTCTATGAACTAAAGCAAGCATCTCGGAGTTGGTATATACACTTTGATGAGGTGATCAAGGTTTTTGAGTCTATACAAAGTTTACGAGAAACTTGTATTTGCACTAAAGTGAGTGGGAGCACTATAGAGTTTCTGATAAGTATATGTGGATGACATATTGCTATTCGGAAATGATGTAGAATTTCTGGAGAGCATAAACGGTTGTTTGAAAAGAGTTTTTCAAAGGAAGACCTGGATGAAGCTACCTAATTGTTGAGCATCAAGATCTATATAGATAGATCAAGATGTTTGATAAGACTTTCAATGAGTACATACCTTGACAAAATTTTGAAAGAGTTCAAAATGGATTAGTCAGAGAGAAGTGTTCTCGCCTGCTTTGTAAGGTATGAAGTTGAGTGAGAGTCAAAGCTCGACCACGGTAGAAGAAAGAGAATGGACGAATGTCGTCCCCTATGCCTTAGCCATAGGCTCTGTATAGTATGCCATGCTGTGTACCGCACCTGTGTGTGGCTTGCCATGAGTCCGTCAAGGGGTACAAGAGTAATCCAGGAGTGGATCACTGGACAGCGGTCAAGATTATCCTTAGTAACTAAAAATTAAGGAGATGTTTTTCGATTATGGAGGTGATAAAGAGTTCGTCGTAAAGAGTTACGTCGATGCAAGCTTTAACACCAATCCGGATGACTCGTAGTAGCAATCTGGATACGTATAGTGGAGCAGCCATTTGGAATAGTATCAAGTGGAGTGTGGTAGCAGTGTTTACGGTTTGACATACACATTTGTAAAGTACACACGGATCTGAATGTCACAGACCCATTGACTATAATACCTCTCTCACATGCAAAGCATGATCGAGCCCCAGAACTCATTGGGTGTTAGATTCATAACAATGTAAATCACATGGCGATGTGAACTAGATTATTGACTCTAGTGCAAGTGGGAGACTGTTGGAAATATGCCCTAGAGGCAATAATAAATTAGTTATTATCATATTTCCTTGTTCATGATAATCGTTTATTATCCATGCTATAATTGTATTAATTGGAAACATGGATACATGTGTGGATACATAGACAAACACAATGTCCCTAGTATGCCTCTAGTGAACTAGCTCGTTGATCGAAAGATGGTTAAGGTTTCCTAGCCATGGACATGACATGTCATTTGATAACGGGATCACATCATTAGGAGAATGATGTGATGGACAAGACTCAAACTACAAACGTACCTTATGATCGTGTCAGTTTATTGCTACTCTTTTCTGCATGTCAAGTATATGTTCCTATGACCATGAGATCATGCAACTCACATATATCGGAGGAGTACCTTATGTGTATCAAATGTCGCAACGTAACTGGGTGACTATAAAGGTGCTCTACAGGTGTCTCCGAGGGTGTCTGTTGAGTTGGCATGGATCAAGACTGGGATTTGTTACTCCGTGTGACGGAGAGGTACCTCAGGGCCCACTTAGTAATACAACATCACAATAAGCCTTGCAAGCAATGTGACTAAGTGTTAGTTACGGGATCTTGTATTACGGAACGAGTAAAGAGACTTGCCAGTAACGAGGTTGAACTAGGTATGGAGATACCGACGATCGAACCTCGGGCAAGTAACATACCGAAGAACAAAGCGAACATCATACGGGATTAACTGAATCCTTGACATAGAGGTTCGATCGATAAAGATCTTTGTAGAATATGTAGGAACCAATGTGGACATCCAGGTCCCGCCATTGGTTGTTGACCGTTGAGGTGTCTCGGTCATGTCTACATAGTTCTCGAACCCGCAGGGTCTGCACACTTAAGGTTTGGTGACGTTTCGGTAGTGTAGAGTTATGTAAGGTTGTTAGGAGTCCCGGATGAGACCCGGACGTCATGAGGAGCTCTGGAATGGTCCGGAGGTAAAGATTCATATATAGGAAGTCCTATTTTGGTCGCCGAAAAAGTTTCGGGCTCATCGGTAGTGTACCGGGAGTGCCGAGAGTGTACCGGGGGACCATCGGGAGAGGTATTTCGACCCAAGAGGCTACATGGGCTGTGGGAGGGTGGAAACCAGCCCGTAGTGGGCTGGTGGAAGTCCTCTAAGAGGCCCATGCGTCTAGACTTGGGAAAGAGAGAAAAAAGGCCAAGGTGGAAAGAGAGTCCAAGTAGGAAAGGAGGAATCCTAGTCCTAATAGGATTGGAGGATTCCTCCTCTCCTCCTTGCGCAAGAGGCAAGGCGGGCTGCCTTGTGCGCCAGCCCTCCTCCTCTCTCCCTCTTATATATACTGGAGGTATTGGGTGTTTTGCACTGAATTTTACGGCCACGTGCTACCCGTTCCACCGGTGCTCCTCTAGATCGGATTTCCGCAGTGCTTAGGCGAAGCCCTGCCGGAGTTGCTCCACCACCATCGCCGGAGTGCCGTCACGCTGCCGGTGAAATATTCTTCCTCTCCACTTCCTCTTGCTGGATCAAGACGGTGGAGATCGTCATCAAGCTGCATGTGTGATGAACGCGGAGGTGCCGCCCATTCGGCGCTAGATCGGAAGGACCGTGATCAAGATCGCGAGACAGTTCGTGATGAGTTCGCGGGACGGATCATGATGAGATCGTGGGACGGATTGTGATGAGTTCGCGGGACGGATCGTGATGAGTTCGCGGGACGGATCGTGATTGGATCGCGGGACGGATCGTGATGTGATCGCGGGACGCTCGGCGATTTGGATCGGGAAGATGTTTGACTACACCAACCGCGTTTCTTAACGCTTCCCGCTTAGCGTTCTACAAGGGTACGTAGATCCACTCTACCTCTCGTAGATGCTCATCACCATGGATAGATCTTGCGTGTGCGTAGGAATTTTTTTGTTTCCCATGCAACGTTCCCCAACATCATCGTAACAAGAAGATTAAATTCCTGCGATCTGATCGAGGAGGTGAACTGAGTTATGAGTTTGGCAGTCACTTAAGACGGTGTGGAATTGTTTCACAGTTGACACCGGACGGAACACCACAGCGTAATGGTGTGTCCGAACGTCGTAATCGAACCTTATTAGATATGGTGCATTCTATGATGTCTCTTGCTGATTTGCCACTATCGTTTTGGGGTTATGCATTAGAGACAGATGCATTCACTTTAAATAGGGCACCATCGAAATCCGTTGAGACGACGCCATATGAACTATGGTTTGGCAAGAGGCCAAAGTTGTCGTTTCTTAAAGCTTGGGGATGTGATGCTTATGTCAAAAAGCTTCAGCCTGAAAAGCTAGAACCCAAAGCGAAGAAATGCGTCTTCATAGGATACCCAAAAGTGACAGTCGGGTATACCTTCTATCTCAGATCCAAAGGCAAATTGTTTGTCGCTCAGAACGGAACATTTCTTGAGAAAGACTTTCTCTCGAAAGAATTGAGTGGGAGGAAAGTAGAGCTTGATGAGGTTATTGAACCTTTACTTCAACCATAAAGTAGCGCAACGCAGAAAGATGCTTTTGTGGAACCTACGACGGTTGAAGAGGAAGTTAATGATGATGATCATGAAGCTTCGGATCAAGCTACTATTGAACCTCGTAGGTCGACAAGGGCGCGTACTGCTCCTGAGTGGTACGGCAACCCTATCTTGGAGGTCAAGTTGTTGGACAACAACGAACCTACGAGCTATGGAGGAGCGGTGATGGGCCCGAATTCCGAGAAATGGTTAGAGGCCATGAAATCCGAGATGGGATCCATGTATGAAAACAAAGTATGGACTTTGGAAGTATTACCTAAAGGGCGAAAGGCCATTCAGAAAAAATGGATCTTTAAGAAGAAGACAGGCGTGGACGGTAATGTCACCGTCTATAAAGCTCGACTTGTGGCAAAGGGTTTTTCACAAGTTCATCGAGTTGACTACGATGAGACCTTCTCACCCGTAGCGATGCTTAAGTCAGTCAGAATCATGTTGGCAATAGATGCTTATTTCGACTATGAAATTTGGCAGATGGATGTCAAAACAGCGTTCCTCAACGGTTTCCTTGAGGAAGAGTTGTATATGATGCAACCAGAAGGTTTTGCCGATCCAGAGAATGCTGACAAAGTTTGCAAACTCCAGCGATCCATTTATGGGTTGGTGCAAGCATCTCGGAGTTGGAATAAGTGCTTTGATGAGGCGATCAAAGCGTTTGAGTTTATACAAGTTTATGGAGAAGCTTGTATTTACAAGAAAGTGAGTGGGAGCTCTATAGTGTTTCTAAGATTATATGTGGATGATATATTGCTAATTGGAAACAATATAGAAATGCTGGAAAGCGTGAAGGAATATTTGAACAAGAGTTTTTCAATGAAGGACCTAGGAGAAGCTGCTTTCATATTAGGCATTAAGATCTATAGAGATAGATCGAGACGCTTAATAGCACTTTCACAGAGCACATACCTTGATAAAGTTTTGGAGAAGTTCAAAATGGATCATTCCAAGAAGGGGTTCTTGCCTGTGTTAGAAGGTGTGAAGTTGAGTAAGACTCAATGCTCAATGACTGCAGAAGATAGAGAAAAGATGAGTGTCATCCCCTATGCTTCAGCCATAGGCTCTATCATGTATGCAATGTTGTGCACAAGACCCGATGTCAGCCTTGCCATAGTATGGCCGGAAGGTTTCAAAGTGATCTTGGAATGGAGCACTGGGTAGCGGTCAAGAATATCCTTAAGTACTTGAAAAGGACGGAGATGTTTCTCATTTATGGAGGTGATGAAGAGCTCGTCGTAAAGGGTTACGTCGATGCAAGCTTTAACACTGATCCGGATGACTCTAATTCGCAAACCAGATACATATTTATTCTTAACGGGGGAGCGGTAAGCTGGTGCAGTTCCAAGCAAAGCATGGTAGCCGATTCTACATGCGAAGCGGAGTACATCGCAGCCTCGGAGGTAGCAAAGGAAGGTGTCTCGATGAAGCAGTTCATGACAGATCTTGGAGTAGTGCCGAGTGCACTGAATCCAATGAACCTGTTATGTGACAACACTTTGTGCCATTGCTCTGGCCAAGGAACCAAGGTTTCACAAGAGGACCAGACACATAAAGCGACGCTTGAACTCCATCCGTGATTACATCGAGGAGAAGGACATAAATATTTGCAAAGTGCACATGGATCTGAATGTTGCAGACCCGTTGACTAAACCTCTTCCAAGGGCTAAACATGATCAACACCAGAACTGCATGGGTGTTCGATTCATTACAATGTAAATGACATAGTGATGTGAACTAGATTATTGACTCTAGTGCAAGTGGGAGACTGTTGAAAATATGCCCTAGAGGCAATAAATAAAGTGTTTATTATTATATTTCCTTGTTCATGATAATCGTTTATTTTCCATGCTATAATTGTATTGATTGGAAACACATTACATGTGTGGGTAAATAGACAACACTTTGTCCCTAGTATGCCTCTAGTGAACTAGCTCGTTGATCAAAGATGGTCAAGGTTTCCTAGCCATTGACATGTGATGTCATTTAATAACGGGATCATATCATTAGGAGAATGATGTGATGGACAAGACCCAAACTACAAACATAGCATATGATCGTGTCAGTTTATTGCTACTGTTTTCTGCATGTCAAGTATATGTTCCTATAACCATGAGATCATGTAACTCACGGACACCGGAAGAGTGCCTTGTGTGTATCAAACGTCGCAACGTAACTGGGTGATTATAAAGGTACTCTATAGGTATCTCCGAGGGTGTCTGTTGAGTTGGCATGGATCAAGACTGGGATTTGTTACTCCGTGTGACGGAGAGGTATCTCAGGGCCCACTCGGTAATACAACGTCACAATAAGCCTTGCAAGCAATGTGACTAAGTGTTAGTCACAAGATCTTGTATTACGGAATGAGTAAAGAGACTTTCCGGTAATGAGATTGAACTAGGTATGGAGATACCGACGATCGAATCTCGGGCAAGTAACATACGGAAGAACGAAGGGAACATCATACGGGATTAACTGAATCCTTGACATAGAGGTTCGACCGATAAAGATCTTCGTAGAATATGTAGGACCAATATGGGCATCCAGGTCCCGCTATTGGTTATTGACTGTAGAGGTGTATCGGTCATGTCTACATAGTTCTCGAACCCGCAGGGTCTGCACACTTAAGGTTTGGTGACGTTTCGGTAGTATAGAGTTATGCATGGTGGTGACCGAAGGTTGTTCGGAGTCCTAGATGAGATCCCAAATGCCACGAGGAGCTCCGGATTGGTCTGGAAGTAAAGATTGATATATAGGAAGTCCTATTTTGGTCGTCGGAAAAGTTTCGGGCTCATCGGTAGTGTACCGAGAGTGCCGGTAGTGTACCGGGAGACCATCGGGAGGGGTATTTCGACCCAAGAGGATACATGGGCTGTGGGATAGTGAATACAAGCCCTTAGTGGGCTAGTGGAAGTCCCACATAAGGCCCATGCGGCTGGGAAGAAAAGCCAAAAGAGAAAAAGGTGGAAAAAGGCAAAAAGACCTAAATAAGGAGGAGTCCTAGTCCTACTAGGATTAGAGGAGGAATCCTCCTCTCCTCCTTGGTTCGGCCGAAGCCTAGATGGCTTGGCCCTTGGGCCAAGCCTCCTCCTCTCTTCCTCTTATATATACTAGAGGTTTTAGGGTTTTTGGCACTTGATTTTCAGCCACGTGCTACCCGTTCCTCTAGTGCATAGTTTCTCCTCTAGATCGGTTTTCTGTAGTGCTTAGGCGAAGCCCTGCCAGAATTGCTCCACCACCATCGCCGCAGCGCTGTCATGCTGCTGGAGAACTCGTCTACCTCTCTGCTCCCTCTTGCTGGATCAAGAAGGCGGAGATCGTCATCAAGCTGTACGTGTGCTAAACGCGGAGGTGTCGTCCGTTCGGTGCTTGATCGGGACGGATCGTGATTGGATCGCGGGACACTCGGTGATTTGGATCGTGAGACGTTCGACTACACCAACCACGTTTCTTAACACTTCCCGCTTACGATCTACAAGGGTACATAGATCCACTCTCCCTCTCGTAGATGCTCATCACCATGGATAGATCTTGCGTGTGCGTGGGAAATTTTTTGTTTCCCATGCAACGTTCCCCAACACTTTCATTAGTCTTTGCTCTTCTGCTTTCTGTGCTTGAATTAGTATTTTCTCTTCAGCCCTCTGTGCAGCAGCAAGCTTCGTCTCCTCTTCTTTCATAGCAGCAGCAAGCTTCTTTTCCTATTATTTCCTAGCAAGATCTAACTTCTTCTCCTCTTCTTTCCTAGCAGCAGATGATTCCCTCTCTGCCTTGTTTTGTGCCTCCTTCTTCTCAGAAACCACACTTCTCTCAGCCTCCCGCTTTGCTTTCCTCTGTGCAACTATAGTTTTCATTGTATCTATAATAATTTGTGTGGTCTCAGCTTGTGCTTTCTTGTTTATTTCCGCTTCTTCCTTTCTTTTTGCATTCCTCTCCATTGCAACTAGTCTTCTCCTCTCTGGTAGTTGTGCTTTCTTATGTGCTACCTCATGTTTCTTCCTTGCTATGTCTTCATCTTTCTTTAACTTTTCTTCTCTCTTGGATGCAAGGATGGCCTGATTCCTCTCCTATAGTTCCCTATTTTTCTGATTCTTCATTACCTCCCGTTTCTGTGCTAACTCACCTGGCCTGATGGTGCTTGAGCTTCCTTGGCTTCCTTGACTCTGGTTGCGCAACACTTGGGTAGTTGTGAGAAAACCTAAATTAGGTAATGTCCTTTGTTCAACAACCCTTGGTGTTGGCATTTGCAGGAGATGGTAATGGCCTTTGTCAAATATGTGACTTCACAAATGAAGTGTTGAAGAACATAGGTAGTACTTAAGCAGTAATTAATACCTGGGCAATCAAGTTATCCACCATAAGATCTTCATACACACCTAAGGTTCTTGTTGTCCCTGTAATTACATAAGAACATTTTGTGTTAGTTCAATTCCAACCATGTACATGATGCATGTTTGTAACTCTTTATTCCCATGTTAGGACTGGATCATCTTGAGTTGATGGAGCATTGGGTGCCACATTGGAAGCAACATTGCCTTCATCTTGACTTGATGGAGCATTGGTTGTATAATCTACAGTTGATGGAGCAGTGGCTGGATATTCTTGAGTTGATGGTGATGTGGGTGGCACGTTGGAAGCACCATTTGCTCCTAGTGGTGGCAGTCCAGCTTTCAAGTATTTGCATCCACTCCTGTTGTGATCTAGCTCTTCATAGTACGAGTAGTGCACGGTCATACCATGCCTTGTAATCTTCTTCCCTCCCCTTCTATGATCAACCTCTCCAGGTGTTTGTCTCCTTCTAGTACAAGGCCTTCCAACATGTTTCTGGTACAATGGTGGCAAGATTGAGGGCCCACAAAGGTCCACCTACTCTCTGTTATCTTTGCAAGGATATATTATGTTTTCATATGCCTTCTTGACCATTTTCTTTGACTTGCAAGGGTCTACAAGTTCAAGAGGGCCAATTCTCTCATTTCGACGGCAAGCTATAGCATGAGAGCATGGAACCCCTGATTTCTGAATTCTCCTACGGGTGCATGTTTTCTTATGCATGTCAACTATGTAATCTACTCCTCTGTCACCTACTAGGAAAATAACATCACCTTAACCCTCCACATATATAGCATGTGTTTGCGGACTCAGTTGCCTTCTCAACCTATTTCCTGATCTTTGGGCATACATTTCCTGACCACTTGTCTGACTCAATCTGCTTGTTGTAACGCCTAGTCATGAGCTGCCTATAGATTCTATCCACCATGGTAAGTATTGGCAACTCTCTAGCCTCCAAATGTACCTGCAATTGTCACATATGTTGATTATGTTAGGATTAAGTGGCACATATTGACCTAGCAACTTGAGTACAAGCATATAAAATTCATCTAACCTATTAAAAACTTCACATATGTTGTTAACAAGTATGTCACATTTTGGCAAATCACTCTCAAAAGCTTTAACCCAAGTGTTGGGCTCCATCTCATGAAGCCACTTGTGGGCATCTGCAGTCAGTATCTTCATTTCCTCCATGCCCTTCTCATACAACTCAACTGTGTTGCTCCTTGCTATCGTTCACAACTAGTTCTTCAATATACCCCCCTTGAAAGACTGCTGAAAGTTCTGGCACATGTGCCTCACACAGAATATGTGTTCTAATTCATGGAATAGTTCTTCAACTGCATTCATGATACCTTGTTCAATGCATAGAACAAGGGTCCAGTTCTTCAACTATAGGCAAGTTCTTAAACAGAAACATGAAGATGAAAAAGAGGAGGAATTACCTTTTGTTTGTCTGACATGATAGTCCAGGGTTCAGTGTTTATGATGTCAAGGTCCCTTTTGAGTGTGTCAAGGAACCACATCCACTTAGGGGTGTCCTCCACTTCAACAACAACAATGGCAATTGGAAATATGTAGTTATTTGGATCTACACCAACTGTTGTAAGTAGTTGACCTTTGTACCTAGTCTTTATGTGGCAACCATCAACAAAGATCACTCGCCTGCAACCCTGAAGAAATCCTCTCTTTCAAGCATCCAAACACATGTAACTCTTGTTGAACCTTGCATTCTCATCAAGTGAAAGATAAAAAAGATGAGCCAGGGTTGCTTCTCCTTATTTCATTTACATAGTTCGAGAGAAACTTATACTGCCCTTCTTCATCACGATATACTATTTTCATTGCCATCCTTCTTGACCTCTGCAATTTCATTCTGACTGGTGTCATGTGCCATTCTTTCCTCACAACCCTTGAAAATTTCACCAAGTTCATGTCATAATCAGCCCTAAAGCTCTCCAAGTACTTGAGTGCTAGGAATTTAGATGTGAATGCCCTAATCTTCCACTTCTTGTTGCATGTATGCTCATTGACATATCTTTTCACCATGAATGACATAGTCCTGCTGTCATATGATGTCCACAAGTATCAGGTGTAGTCTTCATCACACTTTGCTTTCACTCTATCTCTGTCATTGGCAGGTAGCTTGATACCAAATCTGTTCTGACATGAATACTCTTTGATTGATTCCCTCAACAGATCCGCACTCTCAAAGATCAGGCCAACATGAAACTTTGGTTTATGAAGATCCTCTGGTCTGAAAGATTTGAACTTTAACTCGAGCTCTTCATCATCTAACTCAGGTGCCCACAAATCATCACCCTTAGACATGTCTTCATCGGAGTTGTACTTCTGTTTCCATTTGTCTTCATCGGGCTTGTATGCTTGTTTCCCTTTGTCCTGGATGTTAGTGTGCACATTGTCTTTCCCTTTATGCACTGGTTTCTTCTCACTTGATTTCTTATCCTCTTTATGCATACGGATCATCATCCCCATCTCCTATCTCATTGTCACTATCCACAAGAACACCAGGGTCATAATCTTCGTCATTTGTATCACTTGATACATCATATGCCTCCATTGCATACTTGAACTGGTTCTGCCTACTGCTCCTCCTCAATGTTGTGTTTGCCACATCCTCATCTTGCATTTGTTTATCCATGTGATCCATGGGTTACAAAGGATCCGCCTCTTGTTCATCATTTCATTACCCCACATATGTTTGTGTTGATGCCCTCCTCACAAACTCGAACTGGTTGACATCCTCTTCTGCATCAAAATCAGGATACACAACTTGTATAGAAACTAGTGCTTCACTACCTTCATGTCCATGCTCTGCTTCTGCCTGAAATTCTCCATCTTCGCTTCTGCCTAAATTTCTCCATAGTTTGCTTCTTGCTGAAATTCTGCATTGTTGTGCACTCTCCTTGGTGGACTAAAACCTGGAGACAAATTAGCTCTTGGATGGTTAACTACATCATCCTCAGATAGGTTAGCATGGAAGCTATCATCATGATCTAAATAAATGTTGAAGAAGTGGTGGACAATATCAAGAAATAACATCATTTTGTATGCACGTTCATCATTATTGATTTGCCTCACACCATTTGTGCTCTGTTTAAGCATGGGGACACAGTAGAAAACATTAACCCTCCCTGCCATCTCATAACCTATTTCCTCAACAAGATTTTCAATCACAATAGGTGACTAGGCGACCTTTTCCATATGATCATACCAAATTGCATGGCCATTAACATAAGAACAGTTCCTGACATGCCTAAGAAAAAAAATTCCACCATGGTTGATTTCCACAGAGAAATTTTTGCTTCGACGACCTGTTACAACAACACAAATACAGCAAACATCAGATTCGACCCAAGCATCTATTTTTTTAACTCCCTAAAACCCTAAGCCCCAATTCCCCAAACCCCCTGCCAAAACCCTAGAACAATCGGTCCAACCTACCAACTAAACACATCTACCCTGACATTGCAGGCCTAAAAGGAGGGTCTTTGAAGATCAAAAAGCAAAAAAAACAACTATCCCAGGCGCGATTGAGCTTACTGGAGACATGGGGTGGTGCCCCTTCTGCGCGACGAACAGGGGCCATCGTTGATGCCGCCGATAGGAAGAACACACTCGGTGGTGGCGCCTCGCGTACCGTCGTTGAAATCAGCCCTCAACTTGTCCCTGTCGCGGATGATCATCGGGGCGGCGGCGTCGCAGCAGGAGCTCCCGTGTCTCCAATCGAATACGAAGAGGCGTTGTGAGCAGAGGAGGGGTGAATGGGGGGATTCGGTGATGGCCACGGGCAAAAAAATGCAGCAGCGCCTCCGCGTTTCGCCATGTGGCACAACCGAGCGGTCAACAAATGGTCAAGCGTGGTCTACCCACCGTGTACGTGCTACAGCGACCATATTTTCACGTCTCATCGTATTCAGTGACCGTATTCGAGAGTACAGTGACCGTATTCGAGAGTATAGTTGTATGGTGCTTTCATCGTAACTGTAGTGACCGTGAGCGTATTTATCTCATTAAAAAAATCTGTCGCGCAATCAAGATCTCTATCTTCGTCTCGGTGTTTAAGTTTGTCCTGTTTTCTGATGACTTTGTTATAGTAAAAACACCTTTGTTTTTTATCATTGGCCACACACATCACCAAATTTACATTTGCTGTGGCGATTACGCGCTTAGTTGCAAAATACAAATCTCATGATCTTTCCCCCAACAATATGAGACATGCAACAGCAAAAATAAAATAAAAAGTAGAGCACGGTTCAGGCATTCGCACTTCACCTAAAGATTCAGGTGTAGGATGCGATTAACGTGGGGTTAGAGAGAGGCTCGAACTGAGGATCACTCGCATTTCAGCTATGAGCCGTACGCGCTAGCCAACTGCGATACGACCTCACTTGAGGTAGCAAAGCGAAACAAACCAAATTGTTAGTGACAAAACCTTACAAATCATGAATAACTCCTGTTTGTTGATGGTCATACTTGTTGGTTTATCATGTAGTACTTCCTGACGACCTGACATATGGCACTTCCAAGGACTGGAGCTAAATCAACTGAAAATACTTCTTCTGATCATGTAGCCTGCTTTGTGTGTTTTTACTGTTGGAACTACTGAACTGCTGTGTGTTTGGGTTTCGTTCGGCTGATCGTGCACTCCAAAACACAAGATGCAAACATTTCCTAATCTGTTGAGCATGGATGAGGAATTCGAGACGCATGGACTTGTTCTTACTGGAGTCACAATTCGTTTGTATCATGCATTCATGCTTGCGTATGCAACGCACGGCCGTAATGTTAGCACTTCAGAGAACATATACTTCTGCTGTCACACAACATCGTATCATCGAGCAGGATCAGCTGAATCATGGAGATCGAGCTAAAGTATACCCAATACTGAATCATGAAGATCACGGCAAGTAGCAATGAACCCGTAGGAGGTTAATACGAAGCAGGCTCATATCTTCAGTTAAAACAGAACATTGGGTCACATTGCAATCCTGCGGAACATCTTCAGTTATATGCACATGAAGCTAAACGATCAGCTACTTGGTTACATTGTCCTCTAAGCTTTCGAAAGAAACAATCAGGGAAAGAAGCTAACAGTCTTCAACCTTGTACACGCAACACCCTTCCATATTCGTTCGAATCTAAGATAGTACTAATAGACAGATGAATGGTTCAATCGTAGATACAAAAAGAACACAAGAGCGGTGACAGTCTTAATTCTTGCCATTGGTTCAGCAATTCTCACATGATTTGAACCAACAATCTGTTTTATCAGTTGCACCAACAGGTAGCAGGTCACGTACGTTGCCGATGATATGACTAGAGTATGATTGCCGGTTTATGGCACACCATTATTGAAGATACCAACTGACCCCGGCAAAAATTTGCAGCATGAACCATGGGTGCCTGGGCAGGACGGGCTGAGGAGGAAGAGCTTTTGAGCGGCAGAGGAGGATGGGGAGGTCGCAGCAGAGGCAAAACGCACACCAAAAAAGAAGACCAGGTTCAGAGTTGCTCGACTCGCACCTGACTGAATCAGGTAGAAACGTGAGATGCTCGAACTCTCGACCTCAGGATTACTCAGAGCTACGAGACTTAGAGCATCTCCAACAGCCGTCGCGAAGCGCCCCTTGCTAAAAACAACTTTACCGCGCGTGTTTTTGTCTGGTTTGGCGCGGCCGATAACGCCGGCTTCAACAGACGCGTAAAATTGCAGCGCGCGAGCACTAAAAAAGTGATACATTTCAATAAAAACGATACATAGATAGTTCGATAAAATGATACATAGTTCGATAATGCAAACTAGATAAAAACTACAGTGTAGCTAGAACTACTCCGAGTCGTCCTCATCATCATTCTTGTTGGTGTCGTCCGAGGTAGTTAGCCATACGTCATGCCAACAATCATCGTCTGGCGTGAAGATCGACGTCCCGAATGCTTTCATGGCACCGCACTGCGATACCGTCAGTGCCTTCCGTCGACGCATGTCCGTCCGCTCCGCGCGGCGCCTTGCCGTCCTTTCCGCCCAGTAGATGCGCTCGTTGGCGACGTCCTGCGGATAGCGCCGGCGCTACTCCTACGCCTGCTGACGCGTGTAGACGTTGTGGAAGTTCATCTGCGCACGAGGCCTCTCTAGGCGTCACGCCGCCGCGTCGTACGCACGGGCGGCCTCGTGCACGGTCTCGAACGTGCCGAGGCCAAGCCGGACCTGATCTCGACGTAGTAGGTGCCGTTGGGGCGCACGCAGACGCCACGGTAACCGGACGATCCCGGCGGCGCGGCGACATGGTGGCGCGGCGAGGAAGCGGCGTGCAAGCGACAGAAGAAGATGGGAGAGCGCGCGTGGCAGTGTGGAAGGGCGCGTGGCTAGTACTGCGATTTATAGGCGCGCCGTAAGCGACGCGCTAAATCTAGCGCGCGAGCTGCTGTCTTTTTCCGCACGGGTACAATCGCTTCCCTCGTGCGCTATTTTCCCGTCGTTATTGAAAGGCGCGCAACGTCCCATGCACGTTAAACTCGTTTTTTTCCACGTACGCATCTTTTCGCGCGGCTGTTGGAAATGCTCTCAAGTGCTAGCCAACTGCGCCACCATCACACTTGTTGAATTGTCAACGGAACAATCAGCCTCGTATACAGTAGATTTATCATGCATGTTTCATGTGGGCATACAGATGAAAGCAAAGCAGTCGACTCGTCCAAGTTTAGATCCTCGTCTTAGATCCAGGGGAAAGTTGGAAACGCCGACACGAGGAACACCTGGAACTAATGGCAGTTAGACCGAAACTACTTTTCGTGCACACAAGCTCCGAGAACGGGCGCTGTGGCAGCAGCAGCAGCAGCTCCCATGCAGAGTGTTGTCAACCGTTGATGGACATGAGCAACCAGGACGAATCTTAGTTAATAGAGTCAATTAAATCATTGTCATTGAGACTCATGTTAATGAAGCAGAGTAGTTAGGTTTCAGGAGATAGGTTGTATGTCTATCCGTGTTGTGTCCAGGATTATGCTGGCATGGGTCTATCTTTACCCGCGTTTTCATAAGATATGCTTCACCTTCTCAGAATTGCATAATGTTTTTCCTCCATGGATCTGATTTTGATGAACTGGTGTTTACTGTAACTCTGGAAAGTCCTGATGCAATGGATCTGGTACAATACTCGCGGTCTCGCACTATACCATGCAAGCTGTTTTTGCACCCTTCGGGTCTGTACCACACTTGTACTATTCATTTTAGCATGCTCCCTGGTCAATGATTGGCCGTTTGCCTCTATGAAACGGGAATAAACATTTCGAAGAAAAATAAAATAGACCAATCATTCTTCAGCCTTGTGCTTCTATAAAACTGAAATAAACTTTAGGAGATGTTCACAGCGTTATTCTTACTTGCTCTTGAAGATGGATCAAAACATGCGAACAGCGGAACAAGAGTCTGAAAGGTCGCAAAAATCAACGGTGCAAAAGAAGAAGATACCATCCAAGAAGAAAGGCTTCTCCATATGTCATACTAGAAATCGGCGCTGCAACATCATTCCCTGAATCTGAGGCACCAATGAGGCCTCAGAAGATTATGAAGCCTGAAGACGCAAAAATCAACAGCGCGAAAGAAGAAGATACCGTCCAAGAAGAAAGCGAACATACCCAAGCCTACTGTGGCTTCTGCATATGTCCTACCAGAAATCCTTTTTTCTCCACGAACAAGAGAACCGGAGCCGCAAACTGCATGCGACATCATTCCCTGAATCCGAGGCACCAATACTATCGGCGAGCTTGCTACAGCATAAGAAACAAGTACACCGTTTTTGCTTTGTTCGCCTGTTGTCTCTCATCTCTTTCAAAGGAAACCATCAGAGAGCATCAACGGGAAGCATCAGAGAGCAAGATGAGCTTACACGTAACAGCAAAAAGGAAAAAGGAAAAATAGAATACCAAAGTTCAGAGATGCTCAATTCACCTGATAACTCAGGTGGAAGTCTGACGACCCAAGTTGTCAAGAGAGCTTTTCATCACTACGATGGTCTTTTCTTTTTTTGTGGGCAGGGAGAGGGTCGAACCCTCGACCTCCTCAGGATCACTCGCAGTTAGCTATGAGACCTACGCGCTAGCCAACTGCGCCACCACCCCACTTATTGTTTTAGGTGCAAAACAAACTTACTTATTGCCAAGGTGGACCATTGGCTATCGCAAATCATAGATGGCACATTACGGTTCGTGTTTCTGATTATTTATGCTGGCAATATAGTTTTAAGGCATGTTCGCTTCCTCAATATACTGCCAACTTCTATGTATTCAAAGCTACACGGCGATAATTTAATGGATTCGTGTGTCTTGCCAATTTCCATTCAATTTCTATTCAGTTAAGCTCACTGAACGGTCGAAGACAACATCCGTGATTTTTTTTCAAAATTATGATGTATTTTATAGAAAATTCAGAAACTATATGCCTAAACACAAAAATTTCAGAAATAGTACCCCGTCGGCCGAAGAGGGGCCTGTCGGCTTTTAGCTGGCCGAAGAGGGTCCTGTCGGCCTCTGGCTGGCCGAAGTGGGTCATGTCGGCCTCCAGGCAGCCATAGAGCCCCTGGATAAGGCCGAGCCACTCCTTTCTTCCTCCTCTACTCGCTAGCTCCTTCTCTCTCCCGTTGCTCTCTGGTGCTTCCACCCTCGCGCCGATCTTTTCCCTTGTCCATCCATTTTTTCTATCCAACCTGCATAAACAATAGATCATATCATTCTTCGCCGGCCTACGGTATTTTTTTTTGTTTCCAACACAATCAAATGTCAACTTTAAACTCGGTTGTGGATTTAGTTTTTATTGGTCACCGTTTGCAGGTAATGGCTTGCCCCTTTTGTCGAGCTTCAGGTGGCCCTTGTTCTTCCTTTGATTTTGATGCGTCTGTATTCACTGTGATGCTGGATCGTCGATGTTCAAGGCATGTTGTAAGATTTTATATCTTATTTATCTGATTGTGGCATATGGTTGATGTTGTTTTTATTGGAATGTATTTTAATGCCTTTGTTTATATGATTATGATGTTTGCTTTCATTCTTGTTGTAGTATGTTCCGTGCAGTGTTAGATTACATCTTGCTCGGTACATTGAGGAGTGCAGAGCTTTAGCTATTCGAAGAGGTGACACAGATATTGATCTTGCTCTTCACAACAGTAAGGGTAACTTATATGGTGTTCTGATTAGACATGGTCGGGTGAGCAGTAAATTCCATGGTCCTTCCTAGGAGGAACTTGTGAATGATTATGGTCTCCGTCATCGTGACATTATGACTGTTAGGCTTGAGCACTATGAAACTATAATTGGTGTTGATTTTCATCGGGATGGTGTTATGTTCTTCCCTTTACGCTGTGTTGGTAAGTTTTGTTTCAGCTTATACGTTTTGCTGTTCTGCTCAATTTATGAAATTATTTTTTTGTAGCTCTTGAGGATCTGAGTGAAACTCAGAGGGAACTTATTGATAGTTGTTTTTATAGTCGTGGTATCAGTCCGAATTATTAGCAAATGTATGTCATGTCGTGACAGCTCTTTGATGACAACTACATATTGTGTACTCCTTTTGTTCATAGGATTGATTCCATGAATGTTATTTCTCAACATATGGTGAGCTTTGTTTTTGGCTACTGTTTATTTATTTGTTCTTTGCTCTAGTATACTGTTTTAAATTTGTAAGCTGAACATCATATAACTTGATGTTTTTTGTCAGGTTATTCCGAGCATGGTTGTGAGGAGTTTGAAGAATTTTGTTGTCAATTTCTAGGACTGGTTCTTTAACTCTTGAAATTACTTTCGATTCTGAAAATGATGATATATGTGTGAGCATTCCTTGTTCCTACTTTATTGACTTGGGTGGTAGAATGGTGTTCAAGAAGGAAAGTTTCGGTAATTTTCTTTGGGCATCGTCTATTGAAGTCAATAATTTGGTGCTCATAACCTACAAAGAGCGTAATCAGGAGCTTGTTGTTGTTTTCAGCCATTTGCCGCAGTGATCGTACTACCCCGCTCTTCTTTCCCGCCATTTTCTTTCCCGTCATTCTCTCCCGCCATTTTCTTTCCCGCCTTTCTCTTTCGCCATTCTTTCCCGCCATCTTCTCTTCTGAACCTATATAACCCCCTCTGCGGTAAGGTGGGTGAGCATGCCCTTCTTTCCCGCCTTTCTCTCTTGCCTTTCTGTTTCCGTTCGTGGAGATGTCTCATTATCCTTTTGATCGTAGTTTTGACTCTGGTATGTCCTATCGTCTTCTCTGTCTAGCCGCCAATTTCAAGATCGATGATAGAGTAGTTCCATGGGAGGAACTCATCAGTAGCTAGGAGTGGGTGGCCTCCTAGGACATTTGAGGAGATATGGAAATAATTTCTCAGGTTGCATGGCAGATGGTAGAAGCAACTGCATAAGGGTGAAGCTTACCTCATGATTGCTGTAAATAATTCAGATTTATGGTCAGCAGATAGTGAGGACGAAGATGACCTCTTCATGCCGAGCACCAAGGTCAAGACTACCGCATCGTTGAAGGGCAAGAGTTCTACATCGACAAAGGGCAAGAGATCTGCATCGACGGAGGACGAAGACGACGTATTCATGCCAAGCACCAAGGTCAAGACTACCGCATCGTCGAAGGGCAAGAGTTCTGCATTGACTAAGGGCAGGAGCTCTGCATCGATAAAGGGCAAGAGCTCTGCGTCGACAAAGGCAAGAGCTCTACATGGACGGAGGAGGATGACGATGCATTCATGTAGTTTTATAGCTATAATTTGTAATTTCAGTTGTACTGTTTAATTCAGCTGTATTTTATACTATCTTTGTGTATTGTCTCGTTTTGTGGGCATTATGTTTTATGTAATTTCAATTGGATGCATTTAGTTTGCACTACAAGTGTTATCCCTCTAAACCATCAGTAGAAAGTTGAACCTCATACCTCCTTGTCTGATTACCTATGAGTCTGACAGTGTTTTGTTTTTGCTTTCTCTATCTTCTGAGCCATGTACTACATGACATGGCTACAATAAGGTGTGTTCTAATTACCTACAATATGCTTCTTTGTTAACTCGTGTCTTTCTTTAAAATATCTCAAAGTGTCATAGAATACACCCTTCACAATAGCTGTGAGTGGGAATGTTCGATTCCCTCTGAGTACAAAATTACACACATCTGCAAGATTGGTTGTCATGTGGCCATACCTAGCTCCATGGGTGTCATGCAGCAAAGACAAATTCACTGGAGGCTCTTTCTCTATCCATTCAGAAAAATTCTTTATTGCCCTGCCTTCCTATATGGAATGTGATAATTCCATCTGACCTTCATTGTTGTTTGGATGTGTTTTGCTTCCATATATTTCTTCTCCACTATCTCAGTATACATGAGTTGCGCAATGAGAGTTGAAGTCAGGTTTGGATGACGAACCAACATGTTTTTCCTCACACAATTATGTGGGACCAGATTGGTGACAACCCAGTGGATGTTATACTTCGGCATATGCCTGTGCACCTTCGTAGGGCAACCTGTTTCAACACACTTCATGTTATATTTTGTTGGACTCGATATGTGTGTCCGGAAAACACTTTGAGCAGACATAGCCCACTTTATCACTGCATACTTTATATTATTTTTTTGTCAAACATAGCCCTTATCTGGACTTGGTTCAGATTATATTACCATGGAGTCTCATGGCCATCGTTGACAGTAATGCCGGTGGATATGTCCTGATCCAATGCAGAAGGCATCGGTACCTCCACTTCATCCTCAAATTTTTTAGAATCCAGATCCTTCGCAAATCCATCCCCGTCCTCTTCCTCAAACACCCTCTGCATTTCATCGCCTTTCTCATCCCCATCAGCAACACCAAAACCAGCTAATACTATCGACTGAATACTCTGCCCAGTATCATGACCACAAACATTGTGTGGCACATAGTCTGATTCTTTCTCGGCCTGGCTAGCATCCACATCCGGTGGCTGTGACCCGGATAAATAAATCTCGTTAGCCACTTGACTACCTTGGCCTGGTTCATACCCCGCATGGAGTTGTACGATATTCTCCTCCTTCGCCACTGGTTGCACTAGGGCAGATGGGTGGATTCTTCTGTCTCGGCAACGACTTAACAGGGTCACCAAATGTTGGCTCCTATCTATCGGCATCAACTCCCACTTAACATTTTTACAGGATTTGATACACAATGCATGAATACTGACGGAACAAACTTCAGGATCTAGCCCAAAACTAGTAGTCAACCAGTGCTTCAACTGTCTAATGTCCAGTCTGTCCGGGTCTGAAAGTGTCATGATGCCATTTTTAAACTCGCTAAGATCAATCCCAACTCATTATATCGAACATTACCAGAACCGTAATAAACAGTCGAATTTACTGATTCAGACATTTTCACCTGTCAGACATTGTCACCTTCTCATTAATCGCAACGAACAAAACTATCCGCAAAAATGACTATGTACACTAACTATGCGCTAAAATGACTACGTATGCTAAATAAAATGTACGACTCATAGAAAATTTGTGACGACATTGGTATACCTTCGACGCGTGTGTCCCCTTCTTCCTCTCCACCCCACCACCTCCTCACCAGCCACACCTCCTCCACCCCACCATGGCTCCTCCTCAAGCACAAAAAACTACCCCATGGCAAAAAAAATACCATAGGCCGGTGGAGAATGTGGAGATTTATTGTTTCTGCGGATTGGATAGAAAAATGGGTGGACGAGGGAGGAGATCGGCACGGGAGTGGAAAATGGCTGAAAAAAACGAGAGAGAGAGAGAGAGAGAGAGAGAGAGAGAGAGAGGAGGCAGCGACCAGACGAGGAAGAAGGTGTCGGTCGGGCTTATCCAAGGGCTCTTCGGCCGCCTGGAGGCCGACAGACACTCTTCGGCGGCCCGCAAGTCGACGGGCCCCTCTTCGGCCATCCGCAAGCCGAAAGACCCCTCTTCGGCTCACCAGAGATCGACGGGGTCACATTTCTAGTTTTTTTTGCATTCGGACCTACGGTTTTCAAATTTGCTATAAAATACGTCATAGTTTTAAAAAAAAATCAACATCCGCGGTACAACAACAAACCCATAACGATTGTAGCTGTTTAACACCAGTACCATATATAGCTAGCCTCAGTTTTCCTGCAGTAATCAGTAGCCCAGCGTGCATCCATGCTTGATAGATGACGTAATTACGCAAAGCTTTCACGCATCAGGCATGCAGAAGAAGTTGATGGACATGTTCAGAGCGTGATGCCACCGCCGTCGGACTGGTCGCCGTCGTCAAAGGTGGAGGAGTAGACGGTGTAGAAGCACAAGACGATGCAGGCCGATGGCAGCCCGCAGATGGTTGCTCAGCCGGGTGCCCTCACTTGACATCCGCTCGTCCACCAGCGTCTGCGCCGAGGCCAGCGTCGGGGCCGCTGATGCCTCCGTAGTGCTCGCCACGGCGAGCAGCGGCACGCCCTTGGATAGAGCCGAAGACGCCTTCTTCGCAGATTCGTGTTCGAAAATTCGCCGGTAGTTAGTTAGACTCGTTCAGACACTGAATCACACGCACACGCCGCGCGTCAAGCATGAACGCAGCATCTAACTTGGGTTTCTCCAAGGAAAGCCAACATGCATAAGCATGAGAAGAAGAGCGTAGGGTTGCACTACACAACAGAGGGCTCTATAATCTATATAGGTTCACTTGGATTTCTACGCACGTAGGTTCTATGAGTCTTATATACTTGCTCCATCCCAAATAAATGTCACGTATTTATTATTAAACTAATATAAATTCTATACCAGATCAACGATACTTATTTTGAAACAGAAGAAGTATATAAAAGAATAAAAGCTGTTAAGTTAGGAGCCACCAGGTGCGTGTCAAGTGCTTTGGGTCCTTACTCCTCCTACTGACACGTGTTGAACATTTTTCTTATTTTTCTGAAAAACAATTACTCCTCTAAAAATTAACGCTGAAGCCATTAAAAAGTCTAGAAGTCGCTTCGCGCATTTCGAGTGCTAGCCATGAGCTATTCTATGAGCGACACATGTGTCCATTTTTTTCTAATTTAATTTTGGATATTTTTAAACGCAATTCACTTTCTGTTTTGTAATGCGTTTAGATCATTGAAAATAATACGCTATAGCGTGTAGAGTAATGCCTCGTCAAATAAATCAGTGTACATTAGCGACATGTGTGTCTAGCTTTTCCTATGGTTTTGTTTTTTTCACACAGTTCACTCCTGATTTTGTAGTGTGTTTAGAACACTGAAAAAAACATCCTATGGCATCAGTGCCTTGCTAAATAAATCAATGTATACTGTTTTGCCAATAGTGTATTTTAGGTGGTGCTATTTTGCTATAGGGCATTATTTTTTTCAAATTGGTTTATATTAGACTAGATGCTTCTCATGTACTTCAGAAACTGTGCGGGTCCCATCCTATCGCTTAATCCTCTCGCATCGATCTGGTGTGACGACATCTTCTTCTCTTGTTCCTTCCCTCGGTTCAAACCAAACCCACCCTATGCATCATAAGCATCGACTCCCCACTGGTTGTCAAATAACACCCCGCCTTTCCCCATGGCAACAGAGCACCGCATGCCTCGACTTTGCCCACTCCATCGCGCCTATCCTAGCTGGCTATGGGATCCTGCGGCCGCCAGCGTGGACTTTCAGTGATGGGCTACATAGCATCATGGCATGCTCACAACCATTCTCACCATCACACTCTCTATGTCAATGCCTCTCCCCGCTGTCCGCGGGATTCAACGCCACAAACTCAGCAACCTCGCCGTTCTCCACTACCCGGCACCACTCCGTCGACCCTCGCCGATTTCACCTACCTCGCCAACCTTGCATCGGTCCTCTCACAAACTCCCCAGTTGCAGCGTCTTGGCTCAGTCGCTTCCACCTTGCCGACCACCTTCACTACATTCGCCAACCTTACCTCGGTCGTCTCGCAGACTCCCCGGTTGCAGCGCCTTGCCTCGACCGCTTCCACCTTGTCGACCGCCTCCACTACATCGCGACGTCGTGCCCCTGACTTCAGCTCCGGTAAACTCTTCCACCCTAATTGACCACATGCAATTTTCTTTGTTGCTGTGACATGTGACCCTACTTCGTATGTGTTTTAGTGAAAGTAATGTTTGGTCATTTTCAGAGACTGTTTTGTTTTTAGATTTTGTAGGATATACATTTAAATACAATGCTTTCATAAGGAAGAAGGCATGCACACATGTTGAATGTCATGCTTATCTCTTGTGGAACGAGTACTGATAGTTTAGAGTTAGCATACAAAGGTTGCTTGCCGAACATAATCATTTTATCCTCTGAAAAAGGTTATTAAATATTGAACCAATGAATGTCCATGAGCAAATTTGGTAATAATGCTTGCGGTGTTAGCAGATTGTGTGGTGATTATATTTGATTAATGCTTCTATCTATTCAAAGGTTTTGCATTTGTGTGTTTGATTGGTAATAGAAACTTTGTTGAAAGAGATAAAGAACACAAAAACTTTATATTTTTTGAGCACCTATTTTCATGGCCATCTCATGTTTATCTCTTTCTAACATCAAGTACATGTATGAGGTGAGGTTATTCATTTATGTGCACACTTAGGCTACTATTTGAGTAAGCTGGGGATTTCAGTCGACATATGACCTCACACCTTCTACAAAGTGAAGACTCAAATATATGCGGCTAATGGTTTTTCTTCTGTTTGATGTTTACCAGTTTCTAACATCAAGTATAACTATGAGGTGAGGATATTCATTTATATGCACACTTAGGCTACTATTTCAGAAAGTTGAAGATTTCGGTCTATATATTAGCTCACACTTCCTGCAAAGTGAACTCACAAATATATGCGGCTAATGGTTTTGCTTCTATTGTTTGTTTGTAGCTCTAACTAAATAAACATGCATTTCTTATTAGCTTATATATGTTGAGCTATCAATTTACCAAATTATACTATTTTATCATCCTTCTAATTTATTCTTCGGATTTTTAGAACAATCATCTTATGCTATTGTCTATGCCTAATGTCATTATGTTTTTCTTATATTGATCTTAAACATAAATTCCATCACACGTTGCTCTACTGAATTAACATCCGAGTGAATAATGTAATCGACCTAACAATTTGTACTCTTTTCAACAGTTCATAATCTTCTCACACTACTTGGCAATACTGAATAACAACAACTAAACACGAGGAACCAACAAATTAGGTTGCAATTTAGCCAACAATGGACTCATACATGGGCACGGCATGACACCGTGCCTTCCGCCTGCTAGTCTATGAGAAAAGGTCATAACGGTATGCCTTCTAGGTAGGGACGTGCACGTCACAAGGTATAGGATGGCATTGGTTTGTTACGGGGAAAAGGCTATACAAAGATAAGGATTGCCCATAACTAGTCTAGCCAAGATACCAACAGAACGCATGCACGCATATGAAAAATCTAATACGGAAAATACATGATGTGTAACCCCCCCCCCCCCCCTCGCAATTGAGATTGCGTTGAAATGCATCTAACTATCAAAATGTGAGAGGTTTGGTGAATCCATGTGTCACTTGGTCGGTAGTAGGTATAAACCAAATATTCAACAATTTATTTGCAATCCTTTCTCGAACAAAGTGGAGGTCAAGATTATCACATGAGAGAGAGATGCTGATTTCGGATGTTGCACACCCAACTCTAGCAAAAGGTGATGAACCCAAATGATACTTGCAATAGCAGTAGGAAGTGCCTTGTATTTAACTTCTCTACTTGAGCGAGACACAATTGCCTGTTTACGTGCACTCCACGAGACAAGATTATTGCCGAGAAAAAAATGTAGAACCACCTGGTGGTCGTCTATCATCAGGGCACCCTGCCCATTCTACATCTGATTTTCCAATTTTTAATCCATGAGATAAAGTTCCCTCCAGATAGTGAAGCATATGTTTGACTGTTGTACAATGGACACTAGTAGCAGCATGTAGAAACTGTCAAACTTTATTGACGAAGAAATAGATATCAAGCTTGTTTAATGCCAAATACTGCAATGCCCCTCCAATATTGTGATACCTGCTAGAATCTCCCCTTCCAAGTGCTTCCCCCATCAAGCAAGGATATCTCTCTAGCTAATAAGATTAATGCATTACATCAAGGTTGACACATAGGTCATTAAAGTGACAGTCATTTAGCTCCAGCCATTATGTTGAATCATCACATGCATGTCATGTCAATTAATTTACATTATATAGTCATCTCATACATAATCAAACTAAATGTGATGAAGACTTGTATCACATCACATGCCATCTTGCAAGACCAATTTAGATGCCTCTAATCGGTTTATGCAAAAAATTATTTTACGTGGCTTCTAAGGTTTCAAATCAAACCATAGCTACAAACGTTCATCATTAAGTATGATGATTCATGTCGGTAGATTTACTATGAAACACCGATCAAAATCTTGAGCCCAATACTAAACTTTGTCATACTCAAGAACCCCGTGCAGATCATATGCGCATGCCCTTTCGTCGGCTAAATTTCATCTTTCTTGAACTATGGTGGAACCCAAAGAACTAAAGCACTTCATTGATCTATAAACCGGCATAGTCATGCATAGAAGGATCGCGGAATGCCAGAACTTTTTATCAAAATTCCATAATGCCGTAAAGATTAGAAATATGAAAATTCAAGGGGAGCAACAAGAACATCATGTAACATATTTCATATACTACCCGCGCGCAAATTATTTTCAGCAATGGAACTCATCTACTACAAATTTATATTATGCAATACTCATACTGTCATACACCTCATGTATTCTAGATCCTAACCTGCATCAACACATAGCGAATGCCATGTGCCATTGTAGGGCAATGTAGAAGAAAATAAAAGAAATATTCATTGCGTACACGTCCAGGATCACTATGAAGATGCATATAAGTTTGACCCTATGAAGATGCATATAAGTTTGACCTGATCACTACCAACTCATAGCGCAGCGAAAGGAGAGTCGGTGAAGATCATCAATGCAGATCCGCGCATCTAGAATTTTACAACCTCCCAACCACGAGGATAATCCCCGTCGCACAATACTCCAGATAGCCCTCGGCCAGTCCCTGAGACAGAAACTCAGTCAACCCTTTGATAATCCCCAAATGCAAGAAATCATCGTAGCACTCTCCAAAGATGGAAGTGATAAGTAGGGAGTGTCGAACCCACAAGGAGCTAAAGGTAAGATCAATATTCCGTCAAGTCCTATCTGCCACTGATACGACAATACATACACCGAACATTTTCTTCTATCTAGTAACGAGAAATAGAACTGCATTGTGGGTATAAAGAGGATAGCTTTGCATGATACTAGAGAACTAAAAGATGCACTAATAGAAAACAGGGCACTGGTTCGGGCCGGGCCAGCCCATTAGTCTCGGTTCAGTCACGAACCGGGACCAATGGGGGCAACAGTCCCGGTTCGTGAGGCCAGGGGGCCGGGCGGGCCACGTGGGGCATTGGTCCCGGTTCGTCTGGAACCTTTGGTCCCGGTTCCAGACATGAACTGGGACCAATGTGCCTCGCTCCTAGCCCACAACCATTGGTCCCGGTTCGTGGCTGGATCCGGGACCAAAGGGGGTCCTTTAGTCCCGGTTCCAGCCACGAACTGGGACCAATGAAATGCCTATATATACCCCCTCGCCATCAAGCAGAGCACTCCACACTGCTCTGTTTTTTTGGCCGGTGAGGGAAGAGCTTTGTGGTGCTCTAGCTCACCTCCTATGCACATGAGGTGTTTGATGAAATGCCTAAGCCAAACTTAAGCTTTCTCCTCTCGAAGCTCCTTGTCCAAACTCCATTTTTGTCAAGATTTGTCTAGGTTTGGCGGTCCGTCCTGTCCCGTCCCCGTCCTGAAACCGCCGTCGATCGCCCGCGCGTGGTGAGCCTTTTGATCTTATCTTCTTGCTAAAAGAAAATATACTTACTCGTATGATTTTCTTACTTTTATTATTGTTCACTTCTCTATTCATGATATGTTGTAATGGTTTTTAATACACTTTATTATATAACGCACGCAGATGAACCGGCAATGGATGTATGGTGACCGACGCACCTCCGAGTATATTAAGGGCCTACATAATTTTCTCGAAGCGGTTGAGGCAAACAAGCAGAATGGTTTTATGACTTGTCCATGTACTGTATGTGAGAATACAAAGTCTTTCTCCAACTCTAAAACCTTTCACTTCCACCTGCTTCAGAAGGGTTTTATGCCACACTATAATGTTTGGACCAAGCACGGAGAAAGAGGGGTTATGATGGAAGACAACGAAGAAGAAGAGGACCACGACAACT
The DNA here is from genome assembly GCA_022496015.1 of Hordeum marinum. NCBI lineage: Eukaryota > Viridiplantae > Streptophyta > Magnoliopsida > Poales > Poaceae > Hordeum > Hordeum marinum. The sequence continues at coordinate 405,939,998 of CM039672.1, read as the reverse complement.
ACCCTCCCCCTGAATACGGTGATGCTGCAATGGGGGAAGTTGAAGATCAAGAGGAACCATACGATGTGCCCGATGATGATTTTCGCCGGGTCATTGTTGATGCACAGAGAGAATGCGAAAGTGAAAGGGAGAAGTTGAAGTTCGATCGCATGTTAGAGGATCACAAAAAAGGGTTGTACCCAAATTGCGAAGATGACAACAAAAAGCTCGGTTCCACACTAGAATTGCTGCAATGGAAGGCAGATAATGGTGTATCTGACAAGGATTTAGTTCGCTACTGAAAATAATGAAGAAGAAGCTTCCAAAGGATAACGAATTGCCCGACAGTGCGTACGCAGCAAAGAAGGTTGTATGCCCTCTAGGATTGGAGGTGCAGAAGATACATGCATGCCCTAATATTGCATCCTCTACCCCGGTGAGTACGAGGAACGGAACGCATGCCCGGTATGCGGTCCATTGCGGTATAAGATAAGAAGAGATGACCCTGGTGATGTTGAGGGCTAGCGCACCGGGAAGAGGGTTCCTGCCAAGGTGATGTGGTATGCTCCTATAATACCACGGTTGAAACGTCTGTTCAGAAACAAAAAGCATGCCGAGTTGATGCAATGGCACAAAAAAGACCGTAAGAAAGACGGAAAGTTGAGAGCACCCGCTGACGGGTCGCAGTGGAGAAAGATCGAGAGAAAGTGGAGCGACTTTACAGGTGACCCGAGGAACGTATGGTTTGGTTTAAGTGCAGATGGCGTTAATCCTTTTGGGGAGCAGAGCAGCCAGCATAGCACATGGCCTGTGACTCTATGTATGTATAACCTTCCTCCTTGGTTGTGCATGAAGCGGAACTTCATTATGATGCCAGTGCTCATCCAAGGCCCTATGCAACCCGTCAATGACATTGATGTGTACCTAAGTCCATTAGTTGATGAAATTTTACAGCTATGGAATGGAAGAGGTGTACTTGTGTGGGATGAGAACGAACAAGAGGAATTTGACCTACATGCGTTGTTGTTTATAACCATCAATGATTGGCCTGCTCTCAGTAACCTTTCAGGACAGACAAACAAGGGATACCACGCATGTATACACTGTTTAGATGACACCGACATTATATATTTGGACAAATGCAGGAAGAATGTGTACCTGGGGCATCGTCGATTTCTTCCGACCAACCATCAATGTCGAAAGAAAGGAAAGCATTTCAAAGGTGAGGTAGATCACCGAAAGAAGCCTGCCCTCCGTACTGGTGATCACATACTTGATATGGTCAATGATTTACAAGGAATATTTGGAAAGGGTCCTGGCGGACTATCTGTTCCAAATGACGCTGACAAACGCGCACCCATGTGGAAGAAGAAATCTATATTTTGGGACCTACCCTATTGGAAAGACCTAGAGGTCCGCTCTGCAATCGACGTGATGCACGTGACGAAGAATCTTTGCATGAACCTGCTAGGCTTCTTGGGAGTGTATGGGAAGACAAAAGATACACCGGAAACACGAGAGGAACAGCAACGTGTGCACGAAAAAGATGGCATGCATCTAAAGCAGTATGAAGGTCCTGCCAGCTATGCTCTTACCAAAGAAGAGAAGGAAATCTTCTTTGAATGCGTGCTCAGTATGAAGGCCCCGTCTTGTTTCTCGTCGAATATAAAGGGAATAATAAATATGGCAGAGAAAAAGTTCCAAAACCTAAAGTCTCATGACTGCCACGTGATTATGACGCAACTGCTGCCGGTTGCATTGAGGGGTCTTCTACCGGAAAACGTTCGATTAGCCATTGTGAAGCTATGTGCATTCCTCAATGCAATCTCTCAGAAGGTGATCGATCCAGAAATCCTGCCAAGGTTAAGGAGTGATTTGGTGCAATGTCTTGTTAGTTTCGAGCTGGTGTTCCCACCGTCCTTCTTCAATATCATGACGCACGTCCTAGTTCATCAAGTCAACGAGATTGTCGTTCTGGGCCCTGTATTTCTACACAATATGTTCCCCTTTGAGAGGTTCATGGGAGTGTTAAAGAAATATGTTCGTAACCGCGCTAGGCCAGAAGCAAGCATCTCCATGGGCCATCAAACAGAGGATGTCATTGGGTTTTGTGTTGACTTCATTCCCGACCTTAAGAAGATTGGTCTCCCTCAATCGCGGTATGAGGGGAGACTGACTGGAAAAGGCACACTAGGAGCAGACTCAATAATATGTAGGGACGGGCATTCTTGGTCTCAAGCACACTACACAGTTCTACAGAATTCCACCTTGGTGACCCCCTATGTCGATGAACACAAGAATATTCTACGCTCCAAACACCCGGAGTAGTGTGACGACTGGATTACATATGAATGTAGGGGAACGCGACAGAAAACAAAAAATTTCGGTATAGCGAGCACGCCCAGGACCACTATGGAGAATGCATACAAGGTTTGATCTGATCCGTACCGACTCGTAGCGCAGCGGAAGAAGAGTCGGTGGAGATCGTTGGTGCAGATCCCCACAGCTAGGATTTACAACCTCCCAACCGCGAGGATGTACTCCCTCGTCGGACAGCCCTTCGGGAGGCGGTCGGACAGTCCCCCGGACGATGTCGCGGACAGCCCTTCGGGAGGACCCTCGAAACTCGAACGGAGACTCGGACGGCCCTTCGGGAGGACTCTCGAAACTCGACCTGAGACTTGGACAGCCCTTCGGGAGGACACTCGAACAGCCCCTCGGGCAAAAGATCGAAACTACGAACTCTCTACGGGGTTGCACACATACGGTGTCATCTATCCGGCAGGGCTTCGCCGTCCAGAACTAGTTCCTGCCGGAACCCAGACAGCCTTTCGGCTCTACGAAAAACTCTTTTCGTGGGAGGGAGAGAGAGAGCTTGCAAAGCAAAGCATGTGTATGAGAGCAAAGGATGAGTGTGGAGAGTGCATCTCCACCTCTATTTATAGGAAAACCCAAGGGGTAGGGTGGCACTTGAAATACCCAAAATGCCCATGAGGTGAGCACACCACAAGGGCATAAAGGGAAAGCCTCCAAATAGTGTTGCCTGCATCACCATGCCTGCATCACCATGCCTGCATCATCCCCTAATAGTATTTCCACTATTCACAATAGTGTTTCCACTATTTACAATAGTGTTTCCACTATACATATATAGTGTTTCCACTATACATATATAGTGTTTCCACTATTTATATATATAGTGTTTCTACTATTCAAAATAGTGTTTTCACTATTCATGAAAGACATTTTTCTGCGTCCGTTAAATCCCAAATTATTTCTGTGTGCCTAGAATAATTCCAGTACCCACTAAAACAATTTTGGACGCGTTCCGAAACAATTCCGGAACAATGTTTTTCTTCAGCGAAAAGCTACCATAGCGGTTCCGGCGGCTCCGGAACACTTCCGGTTTTTTCCTCCGAAAAATCCCAGAAGTCCCCAGAATCATTCTGGCACCCTCCAAGAATTTCCAGACGTGTGCCGAAACCATTTTGACTTAATGGTATACTCCGAAACAACTTTTCAGTTTTACCGGAACTATTCCAATGTTCTCTCTCCGGAACTCTTCCGTTGTCTCCGAAACTTTTTCGGTGATTTTCTCTCAGACTCCCTGTCTAGTATTCAGCAGATAGATGACCCTTAAGCGTGTGACCCTATAGGTTCGGTGAAGTATAGACATGACCCGGAACACCTTCCGATCAATGATCAGCATCGGAGCCGTGGACACCCATATCGATCCCTATACCCACACGAATAGATATTCGAGTGAACCTCCAGTTGCCGTGAGCTATTCCTGTTGCTTCGCGATATGTTACAATTACCCGAGGTGAGAAACATCGGCATCCTCGTGGATCAACACTTGTCCACAATGCTAGTTACCTCGTTGCCGGTATTGTTCTCTTTTCTCGTTCCCATGTTTTGGCATCCCCGTGATCAAATCACAAAGTGTCTGGCCAGACGATGATGGATACCGTAACACCGAGAGGGCCCAGAGATATCTCTCCATCACCGAAGGAGCAAATCCCAATCTTGAGCTATCAAGTTACTTGACATACTTTTCCATGAACCCGTAAGCCGCCGTAATAGCCACCCATTTACGGATGACGTTTAACAAACCCCAAAGTTCATGAAGCAAGCATGAAGAAACTCGATACTCGCATGGTCTAAGGAATTATGCAAACATTAACTTCTCTGTGTTATTAACCATAAACTTATGACGAATGTATCTCATAGCATAACATCAATTCGGATCGATTCAACACAAGTGTTCTACCAACATCGTGCCCTCAAAATTGCCGGCATGGCCATGCCCATGATCAGGAAAACAGGATCATCATGCAATACTTGAGCCAGTCTTAGAGGCAGGACTAGGAATACAATTTACCATTTATTATACCACACGTGCACATGAGTTTCCCTCCAAGCCTCGTTTTATTTGCAGACTCGAGAATCATTGCAGTTATAGCATGGATCATAAACATTCATTACAAACTTGGAGATACAAAAGTAACTGATATTACTGCCTCTAGGGCATATCTCCTACAGACTCCCACTTGCACTAGAGTCATAATCTAGTTACATGGCTTCCCTAACACCAATGGCAATCCGGTGTTGCTCATGCTTTGCTCGTGGTAGAGGCTTCGTCATCGGGTCTGACACATTCAGATCCGTGTGAACTTTGCGTACTTTCACTAAACCTTCTTCGACATGATGTCGAATGAGTTTAAATTTGCGTTGAATATGCATTGTCTTATGGTGCGAACATGGCTCCCTTGCCTGAGCCACGGCACCACTATTGTCACAATAGATCTCCACAGGGTCCAGAGCACTTGGAACCACACCAAGGTCTTCAAGGAATTGCTTGATACCGACAGCTTTCTTGGAGGCTTCTGAAGCAGCCACATATTCCGCCTCCGTTGTAGAATCCGCCACAGTCTTTTGTTTGGAACTTTTCCTATCAACTGCACCGCCGTTCAATAAGAAAACATAGCCCGATTGAGATTTGAAGTCATCTGGGTCAGTCATGAAGCCTGCATCAGTGTAACAACTTACAATGAGCTCTTCATCACCTCCGTACACAAGGAGTAAATCCTTGGTCCTCCTGAGGTACTTAAGAATACCCTTAACTGCGGCCCAGTGTTCCAATCCTGGATCACCTTGGTACCGGCTGCTAACACTTAGCGCATAGGAAACATCCGGTCTTGTACATAGCATGGCATACATAATAGAACCAACTGCCGAAGCATATGGAATATCATTCATTTGTACTCGCTCATCGAGGGTCCGAGGACACTGATTCTTGCAAAGCACTGTGCCAGGTGACATGGGGAGTAGGCCTTTCTTGGAGTTCTCCATGTTGAACCTTTTCAACACCTTGTCAATGTACGTGCTTTGGCTTAGCGCTATCAGGCGTCTTGATCTATCTCTATAGATCCTGATGCCCAATACATATGCCGCTTCGCCTAAGTCTTTCATTGAAAAACTCTTCTTCAATGAGTCTTTTATTTCGCTAAGAAATTTCACATCATTTCCAATCAACAATATGTCATCCACATACAAGATTAGAAATGCTTTTGCGCTCCCACTAAACTTCTTGTAAACACAAGATTCTTCATCGTTCCTGATGAAGCCAAACTCTTTGAACACTTCATCAAAACGAATGTTCCAGCTCCTTGATGCTTGCTTCAGACCATAAATGGCTTTCTGAAGCTTGCATACCTTTCTAGCATTCTTAGGATCGACAAAACCTTCTGGCTGTATCATGTATACATCCTGTTCAAGGTTTCCATTTAGGAAAGCCGTTTTGACATCCATCTGCCATATTTCATAATCGAAATAAGCAGCAATTGCTAGTAATATCCGAACAGACCTGAGCATGGCTACGGGCGAGAAAGTCTCGTCGTAGTCAACTCCTAGAACTTGCGTGAACCCTTTCGCGACAAGTCTAGCTTTGTGGATAGTAATGTTACCATCTGCGTCCGTCTTTCTTTTGAAAATCCATTTACAACCAATGGGTTTTACGCCATCTGGAAGTTCTTCCAAGTTCCAAACTTGGTTTTCGTACATGGATTCCATCTCGGATCTCATGGCCTTGTGCCATTCCCTTAAGCTAGGCCCCGCCATCGCTTCCTCGTAGTGCGCAGGTTCATCGTCTTCAAGAATGAAGATTTCGTTATGAAACCATTCAGGTGGCTGGATAGCCCTACCTGATCTGCGCGGTTCAGTTACAACATTGTCTGAAGTTTCCGCATCACATGCGACAACTTCCGGCTCGGTTGTAGGGATAATTTGCGGAATTACTTCCGGTTCCTTAGCCATATCAACGGTTGCCAAAGATTCACTAATCTCATTAAGTTGTACTGTCCTCCTACTCAATTCTTTAGCGAGAAACTCTTTCTCGAGAAAATGTGCAACCTTTGCGACAAACACTTTGCCCTCGGTTTGGTGGTAGAAGGAATATCCAATGGTGTTATTTGATAACCTACAAAGTAACATTTGTCTGATCTAGGTTCTAGCTTGGTTGGCTGTAAACGTTTTACGTATGCCTCACAACCCCAAACCTTGAGATGTGACACACTAGGTATCTTCCCATACCACATCTCATGTGGTGTCGTCTCAACAGACTTAGACGGTGCTCTGTTTAATGTATAAGCAGCAGTTTCTAGTGCGTGACCCCAAAAAGATATCGGTAGATCTATAAGAGACATCATCGACCTTACCATGTCTAACAGGGTTCGGTTACGTCGTTCCGACACTCCGTTTCGCTGTGGAGTTCCGGGAGGCGTAAGCTGTGAAACGATTCCACGATCACTCAGATGTTGGCCAAACTCGTGACTAAGATATTCGCCTCCGCGATCAGACCGCAGAAACTTAATCTTTTTGTTACGATGATTTTCTACCTCATTCTAAAATTCTTTGAACTTTTCAAAGGTTTCCGACTTATGCTTTATCAAGTAGATATAGCCATACCGACTCAAATCATCAGTAAAAGTCACGAAGTAAAAATACCCACCCCGTGCGGCCGTGTTCATTGGACCACATACATCACTATGTATTATTTCCAATAATTCACCCGCTCGTTCAGGATGACCCGTGAACGGCGTCTTGGTCATTTTTCCCATCAAGCAAGCTTCACATGTGTCAAATAATTCAAAATCAAGGGACGGTAAAACTCCATCTTTATGGAGTCTTTGCATGCGTTTCTTTCCGATGTGGCCAAGCCGACAGTGCCACAAGTAAGTGGCGGTGGTATCAGCCTTCTTAAGGCGTTTAGCATTCACGTTAAAGACATCATTTCCACATTCAAGATTTAGTATGAAAAGGCCCCCAACAATGGGTGCAAATCCATAAAACATATCCTTACAATAAAGTGAACAACCATTGTTCTCAGACTTGTAGGAGTACCCGTCGTGCACTAAACATGATCCAGAGATAATGTTTCTACACAACAACAGAACAAAATAACAGTTACTAAGTTCCAAAATAAATCCTGAAGGGAGACGTAGAGGCATAATGCCGACGGCTTGAGCGGCGATCCCAGCGCCATTCCCGACACGCATCACGACTTCATTCTTTGCCAGCTTGTGCACCTTCTGAAGCCCCTGTATCAAGTTGCAAATGTGAGCAACCGATCCGGTATCAAATACCCAAGACTTAGAATTTTTGCTAGCAAGCAGAACGTCAATGACATTAACTTGTATAACAATTATACCTTTTCCGGTTTTCCCGGATTTCTTATCTTCCAGATACTTCTTGCAGTTTCTCTTCCAGTGTCCTGTGCCCTTGCAGTAGAAGCACTCAGTTTCATTCTTGGCTCCGCCCTTAGATTTGCGTTGGAAGCCGGTCTTACCGGCGCCCTTGCCTTTCTTTGGCTTGCCTTTCTTTTTGAAACTGACAGTTTTATTCACAAGCAACACTTGCTTGCGATTTTTCTGCAGTCCTCCTTCAACAGTTTTCAGCATGGCAAGCACCTCATTAGGTGTTTTGTCCATCCCATTCATGTTGTAGTTCATGACAAAACCTCCGTAAGAAGGGGGGAGTGAACAGAGCAACATGTCCATTACATGCTCTTCTGGAAGTGGAAATTCCAGGGTTTTAAGCCTTTCAGCGTAGCCAATCATATTGACTACGTGCTCGCCAACTGAACTGCCCTCAGCCATCTTGGTCTCCGACATCATCTTCATGATATCAAAACGTTCAGACCTTGCATTAAACTTGTAAAGAGCATCCAGATCCTTGATCATATCAAAGGAGTTATGGAATTCAAAACGTTTTTGAAGCTCTGAACTCATGCAAGACAGCATGAGGCACTGCACTAAGTTGTAATCATCATCCTTAGTGGCCCAGACATTCTGTATGTCTACCGCGGCTGTTGCCGCCGGCTTTGGTGGAAGAGCTCCATCAAGCACGTACACTTTCTTAGCGCTCCTGAGGACAATCCTCAGGGTACGGACCCAGTCCGCATAGTTGTTTCCATTCGCAGCTAACTTCTCTTTCTCTAACATCGGGCCTAAGTTGAATGCGCTATTGCGAGCCATTTGATCTACAACGGAAAACACAAGTTCATTTTAGACATTGTTCATAATGATTTTTGGCACTATTGAATAAACAATTTTATTCTAAAGTGCGCTCCCACTCAAATCAATATCTCTCATAATTGATTGTGAGTGATGCAAGATCCAACTTTCAATTTAGCGTCAAGGATGTAACCATCTCAAGTGACGAGAATTTCAATTGGTAGGCCAACTTGCCAATCACATCTCTATGTGACTCTTGTTCATCTTTCGATGCGTGTGTTCCGAGCTCATGACTTTCATGCCTGAACGTCAAGACAACCAAGTGATCTCGCTGCGAGGTCTCAACTCACCCGCCTCACACTTCTCTAATCGTTCGTATCCATGTAACCATGTGATACCCCGAAGAGATAGGTGCCGTGACGGTGCTACACTTGGGAGAACACTATCTACTTGATATTTTTGTGAGAGATCACCCTAATAAAAAGCGACTACCGCGCAACCAAGAAGGGTGCATCAAGAGGGATAAACATCTCAGGCAATTCATAATAGCATGATATGATATAGCCCCTTCTGACGGAGAAGTCAAGTATTTCTTCGTCTTCGGCATTCGCGTCGATGTTCACCTTTGCGAAGATTGCCACCACCTTGTCGATGCACCAAATAATATTGCTATCTCTATAGCTAATAAAATAAGTGCATTACATAAGGTTGACACGCAGGTCATTAAAGTGCAATCATATGGCTCCAGCCATCATGCCGAATCATGACACGCAGGTCATGTTAATTACATCATATAGCCATCTCATACATAATCAAATTGAATATGAGCATTGCTATACCACATAACATGCAAACCATCCTGCAAAACCAAGTTAGACGCCTCTAATCGGTTTATGCAAAATTTTATTTTACGTGGCTTCTAAGGTTTTGACTTAAACCGCAGCTACCAACGTTTATCATCAAGTATGATACTTCAAGTTGCTAGATTAACTTTCCAGGGTGTATGAAACACGAGATAGTAAAATCTCGAGCCCCATACTAAACTTCGTCATACGCGTGACCCCCGTGCAGATCGTATATGCATTGCCCTTCGTCTGCGAAACATCATTCTTTCTTTAACTATGGTGGAACCCAAAGACACTGAAGCACTTCGTTGATCTGTCAATCAGCATACTCAGGAGCAGCATGAAAGGATCACGGATTGCCAGAACTTTGTAAGATTCCACCATTCCGTCAAGATCAGGAGTACGCAAATTCACGGGAAGCAACAAGAACATCGGGTAACAGATTTCATCTGCTACCCGCACAAATAATTTTCAGCAATAGATCTCATCTACTACAAAATTATACTATGCAATACTCATACATCTCATGTATTCTAGATCATACCATGCATCTACTCATAGCCTGGCTCTGATGCCACTGTAGGGGAACGCGACAGAAAACAAAAAATTTCGGTATAGCGAGCACGCCCAGGACCACTATGGAGAATGCATACAAGGTTTGATCTGATCCGTACCGACTCGTAGCGCAGCGGAAGAAGAGTCGGTGGAGATCGTTGGTGCAGATCCCCGCAGCTAGGATTTACAACCTCCCAACCGCGAGGATGTACTCCCTCGTCGGACAGCCCTTCGGGAGGCGGTCGGACAGTCCCCCGGACGATGTCGCGGACAGCCCTTCAGGAGGACCCTCGAAACTCGAACGGAGACTCGGACGGCCCTTCGGGAGGACTCTCGAAACTCGACCTGAGACTCGGACAGCCCTTCGGGAGGACACTCGAACAGCCCCTCGGGCAAAAGATCGAAACTACGAACTCTCTACGGGGTTGCACACATACGGTGTCATCTATCCGGCAGGGCTTCGCCGTCCAGAACTAGTTCCTGCCGGAACCCAGACAGCCTTTCGGCTCTACGAAAAACTCTTTTCGTGGGAGGGAGAGAGAGAGCTTGCAAAGCAAAGCATGTGTATGAGAGCAAAGGATGAGTGTGGAGAGTGCATCTCCACCTCTATTTATAGGAAAACCCAAGGGGTAGGGTGGCACTTGAAATACCCAAAATGCCCATGAGGTGAGCACACCACAAGGGCATAAAGGGAAAGCCTCCAAATAGTGTTGCCTGCATCACCATGCCTGCATCACCATGCCTGCATCATCCCCTAATAGTATTTCCACTATTCACAATAGTGTTTCCACTATTTACAATAGTGTTTCCACTATACATATATAGTGTTTCCACTATTTACAATAGTGTTTCCACTATACATATATAGTGTTTCCACTATTTATATATATAGTGTTTCTACTATTCAAAATAGTGTTTTCACTATTCACGAAGACATTTTTCTGCGTCCGTTAAATCCCAAATTATTTCTGTGTGCCTAGAATAATTCCAGTACCCACTAAAACAATTTTGGACGCGTTCCGAAACAATTCCGGAACAATGTTTTTCTTCAGCGAAAAGCTACCATAGCGGTTCCGGCGGCTCCGGAACACTTCCGGTTTTTTCCTCCGAAAAATCCCAGAAGTCCCCAGAATCATTCTGGCACCCTCCAAGAATTTCCAGACGTGTGCCGAAACCATTTTGACTTAATGGTATACTCCGAAACAACTTTTCGGTTTTACCGGAACTATTCCAATGTTCTCTCTCCGGAACTCTTCCGTTGTCTCCGAAACTTTTTCGGTGATTTTCTCTCAGACTCCCTGTCTAGTATTCAGCAGATAGATGACCCTTAAGCGTGTGACCCTATAGGTTCGGTGAAGTATAGACATGACCCGGAACACCTTCCGATCAATGATCAGCATCGGAGCCGTGGACACCCATATCGATCCCTATACCCACACGAATAAATATTCGAGTGAACCTCCAGTTGCCGTGAGCTATTCCTGTTGCTTCGCGATATGTTACAATTACCCGAGGTGAGAAACATCGGCATCCTCGTGGATCAACACTTGTCGACAATGCTAGTTACCTCGTTGCCGGTATTGTTCTCTTTTCTCGTTCCCATGTTTTGGCATCCCCGTGATCAAATCACAAAGTGTCTGGCCAGACGATGATGGATACCGTAACACCGAGAGGGCCCAGAGATATCTCTCCATCACTGAAGGAGCAAATCCCAATCTTGAGCTATCAAGTTACTTGACATACTTTTCCATGAACCCGTAAGCCGCCGTAATAGCCACCCATTTACGGATGACGTTTAACAAACCCCAAAGTTCATGAAGCAAGCATGAAGAAACTCGATACTCGCATGGTCTAAGGAATTATGCAAACATTAACTTCTCTGTGTTATTAACCATAAACTTATGACGAATGTATCTCATAGCATAACATCAATTCGGATCGATTCAACACAAGTGTTCTACCAACATCGTGCCCTCAAAATTGCCGGCATGGCCATGCCCATGATCAGGAAAACAGTATCATCATGCAATACTTGAGCCAGTCTTAGAGGCAAGACTAGTAATACAATTTACCATTTATTATACCACACGTGCACATGAGTTTCCCTCCAAGCCTCGTTTTATTTGCAGACTCGAGAATCATTGCAGTTATAGCATGGATCATAAACATTCATTACAAACTTGGAGATACAAAAGTAACTGATATTACTGCCTCTAGGGCATATCTCCTACAATGAACATATCAGGACTTTCGGCAGTTGGTTGCAAACATGTCTCATGGGTGACAACATTGTTTCTGATGAGCTGTACTCGTTGGCCAGGGGACCATCTTCGACTATATTGACTTACAAAGGGTACGAGATAAATGGGAATACATTTTACAGGATCGCCCAAGATGAAAAGAGCACCAACCAAAACAGCGGTGTCCGCTTTGATGCAGCAACCAAGAGGGGAAATGACACATATTATGGTTACATAGTGGACATATGGGAACTTGACTATGGACATGATTTCAAGGTCCCTTTGTTTCAGTGCAAATGGGTCAATCTGTCAAGAGGCGGGGTACAGGAAGACCCACAGTACGGAATGACAACAATTGATCTGAACAATCTTGGGTACACACACGAACCATTCGTCCTAGCCAATGATGTGGCACAGATTTTCTATGTGAAGGACATGTCTCCATACCGAGAAAAAGAAAAGATAAGGAATCGAATACATCATACGATGAGCCAAAGCGCCACATAGTTCTTTCAGGAAAAAGAGACATCGTGGGATTGGAGAGCAAGACAGACATGTCTGAAGATTATGAAAAGTTTCATGAAATTCCTCCCTTCAAAGTCAAGGCTGACCCAAGCACTCTGTTAAACGATGAAGATTATCCATGGTTACGGCGCGATAAGCAAAGGACACAAGCGAAGAAAAAGTGAAGAATTTCTCTCCATAACTATATCATTGCACTGACATGTGAAGAAATGAAATGCCTTTTGTAACACATGAGTTTTCGTCCGAAACCCTAATACTTCAAAAGAGATTTTCCGTTTTGTACACGAAGTGCATCCAGTTTTTTCCGTAACCCTCTCAAATTTTTATGACATGCTATGTGGTTGAAATGATGATACCATGCCAACTTTTAACCTTTTCAGAGTTCATTTGAAGTGCTTTTCAATTTCAGGGTCATTTAGCTCAAAAAAATCAGTATGTGCATGAAAAATACCAAATGAAGTCAGAAAGGGTTGAAAATTGATGATATCGCATTGAACGGTGCATTTTGAACACACAAAAAGTATGGAGTTCAAATAAGTTCAAAAAAATGAAATCCCTTTGTAACAGATGAGTTTTCGTCCGAAACCGTGATACTTCGAAAGAGATTGTCCGTTTTGTACATGAAGTGCATCTAGTTTTTGTCGTAACCCTCTCAACTTTTTATGACATGCTATGTGGTTGAAATGATGATACCATGCCAACTTTTAACCTTTTCAGAGTTTATTTGAAGTGCTTTTCAATTTCAGGGTTATTTAGCTCAAAAAAATCAGTATGTGCATGAAAAATACCAAATGAAGTCAGAAAGGGTTGAAAATTGATGATATCGCATTGAACGGTGCATTTTGAACACACAAAAATTATGGAGTTCAAATAAGTTCAAAAAATGAAATCCCTTTGTAACAGATGAGTTTTTATCTGAAACCGTGATACTTCGAAAGAGATTGTCCGTTTTGTACATGAAGTGCATCCAGTTTTTGCCGTAACCCTCTCAACTATTTATGACATGCCATGTGTGTGAAATGATGATACCATGTCAACTTTTAACCTTTTCAGAGTTCATTTGAAGTGCTTTCCAATTTCAGGGTCATTTAGCTCAAAAAAATCAGTATGTGCATGAAAAATAGCAAATGAAGTCAGAAAGGGTTGAAAATTGATGATATCGCATTGAACGGTGCATTTTGAACACACAAAAAGTATGGAGTTCAAATAAGTTCAAAAAAATGAAATCCCTTTGTAATAGATGAGTTTTCGTCCGAAACCGTGATATTTCGAAAGAAATTGTCCGTTTTGTACACGAAGTGCATCCAGTTTTTGCCATAACCCTCTCAACTTTTTATGACATACTATGCAGGCGAAATGATGATACCATGCCCACTTTTAACCTTTTCAGAGTTCATTTGAAGTGCTTTTCAATTTCAGGGTCATTTAGCTCAAAAAAATCAGTATGTGCATGAAAAATACCAAATGAAGTGAGAAAGGGTTGAAAATTTATGATGTGGCTTTGAATGGTGCATTTTGAACACACAAAAAGTATGGAGTTCAAATAAGTTCAAAAAAATGAAATCCCTTTGTAACAGATGAGTTTTCGTCCGAAATCGTGATACTTCGAAAGAGATTGTCCATTTTGTACACGAAGTGCATCCAGTTTTTGCCGTAACCATCTCAACTTTTTATGGCATGCCATGTGGGTGAAATGATGATACCATGCCAACTTTTAATATTTTTAGAGTTTATTTGAAGTGCTTTTCAATTTCAGGGTTATTCAGCTCAAAAAAATCAGTAAGTGCATGAAAAATACCAAATGAAGTTAGAAAGGGTTGAAAATTGATGATGTGGCTTTGAATGGTGCGTTTTGAACACACAAAAAGTATGGAGTTCAAATAAGTTCAAAAAAATGAAATCCCTTTAGATAACATAAAAAAATAACAAAAATGAACATGGATGCGCTTATGTAAGTAAAATTCGACCGGAAATCAGACTGAAATTCAGTTTGATTTCAGGTCAAATTTTCCCACATAAGGGCATCTATTTTCAATTTGAGAGGAACTCAATAAGGCAGGGAGGGGTGGGCTTATAAACCGGTGCGAGCGCCCCTCGCTTGGCGAGGTGGGACTAAACTCCCACCACAGCCAGGACCAACCATTTAGTCCTGGTCGGTGGCTACAACCGGGACTAATACCAACCATTGGTCCCGGTTGGTGGCACCAACCAGGACCAATGCCTACCTTTAGTCCCGGTTGGTGCCACCAACCGGGACCAAAGGTCTCTTTTCGGTAGCCCAAAGAGACCTTTGGTCCCGGTTGGTGGCACCAACCGGGACCAATGCTTCTTGTATATAAGCCAACACTTAGGATTTTTTCCCAATTTCTCCCATCGCCGCACCCTGCCTCCTCCTCGCTGTCGCCATCGACGCCCTCGCCCTGCCCTGCCCCGACACCATTCGTCATCGCCGTGGCCGTCGCCCTTCTTCCCCAACGCCGCGCCCTGCCGTCATTGTCGCTGTCGCCGTCACGCGCCATTCGTCACTGCCATCGTCGTCGCCCTGCCCTCGCCGCGCCCTGCCCCGACACCCTTCTTCCCCGACGCCGTTCGTCACTGCCGTCGCCGTCACCATCGTCACCATCGTCGTGCGCCCCTGCCCTGCCCCCGTCGTCGCCGTCGCCATCGTCACCGTCGCCTGGGCGCCCCTATCCTGCCCCCAATCAGCTCGGCCGTGCCCCTGCCCCGGCCCGTCCCCACCGTCGCCGGTCGCGCCCTTGCCCCGTCGTCGTCGGCCGCGCCCCTGCCCCGTCGTTGCCCGAGCCCCGCTGTGAGCCGCCGCGCCGCCCGGTCTTTTTTATGTTTATGTTAATGTTCATAGCATTTTTTGGTCAAAAAATAGATGTGATCATTGTCACACCAAAATGTTATACTTATTTTAGATATGATGAATTTTTTAGTCATGTTCATATGATGTTTTTTTGTTCATAGAATATTTTTTTGTTCATAGAATTTTTTGGTCCATGTATATATGTATGTGTATGTATGGATGGATGAATGGATGGATGTAACTCTAAGTTAAAATTTACCCCTCCCTCATAACTACGACATGAGGAGGGACATGCATGAGAGAGAGGCGGTCCGCTCACCCGACCAACTATCGAGGCCACCCAAACCCTATAAGAAAGAGCGTCGTTGTCGATCTACCGCCTCCCCGATAACTTCGACATGAGGGGGGACGTCGGGCATGCATGAGTGAGAGCGGCGGTCCGCTCGCCCGACCAAATATCGAGGCCATCCAAACCCTAGAATAAAGAGCGTCATTATCGATATACCCCCTCCACGATAACTTTGACATGAGAGGGGACGTCGGACATATGCATGAGAGAGAGGCGGTCCGCTCACCCGATCAACTATCGAGGCCACCCAAACCCTAGAAGAAAGAGCGTCGTTATCGATCTAGCTACCCCGTCCTTACCCGACCAACTAGCGTATTCGGAAGGCTCTTGTTATACTTCGTACCAAAAAGCTAATTAATTATCCTATCCGGGACGCCGTCGAACATTCATGAGAGAGGCGGTCCGGACGTCGGACATTCATGTTTGTATATTAATTGCCATGTTGTAATATTTGCAGAAACTATGGATCCAAGAGACGAAGAACAAGAACAGTTGTTGGGGGACATAATCCACGGCGGACGTGATATCTTGTCATTTCTCAATGACACCGATGGTCTGGAAGGGGATTATGATGGCTCCGGTGATTGAACAATGGAGGAGGAAGGACATGATTATGATGGCTCCGGTGACCGAATGCCGGAGGAAGAACGAGACCATGATGACGGCTCCGGTGACCGATCGGAGGAGGGAGCTGTTGCAAAGTCCGGCGAGGTATATATATTAATTAAGTCTTGGCTCCAGTGACTAGCTAATTGATGCATTAATTATTTTGGTATGTACATATATTAATTAACTCTTCTTTCTTCTTTTATGGCCCTCTGGATCGAGCCAAACTTCAGTAATGAGACGAGGTCCGAAAAAGAGGTTGCGCAAGGATGAAAAGTTCACGATCACAACACTCGTGAACGATGGCCATCCGATTGAACCCAAGCGGACCAAGAACGCATTTTCTGCTCAGTGCAGAGCTATTGTTAGGGACAACATCCCGATCAGCATCAAGCAATGGAATAAGCCTAAGAACGGCGCCCCTGAAGGTGATTATGTTACCGATAGACAGAAAGATGATCTTTGGACCGCGCTGAAGGCAAATTTCACCCTACCGCGAGAGGAGGATCCGAATAAGCCAATTATCGAGCCACTGGTAAAGGCATGTGCTCTTAAGAAGATGGAAGATCTATTCAGGAGGTGGAAGAATGAGTTGAAATCAAAGTTTGTCTACAAAGGGAAGACTCCAGAATTCACCGGCCGATTTGAGAAGATAAGAGATTACTGGCCCGCATTTGTGGACTACAAGACATCGGACAAGAGTAAGAAAATGTGAGAGACAAACAAGGTCAATGCTGCAAAGAAGCAGTATCACCATCACACGGGGTCAGGTGGCTACCTCAAAGCCCGGCCGTTGTGGGACAAAGCTGAGAATGACCTGATTGCTAAAAACATCGTACCACAGACATATAACTGGCCAAACCGTTCAAGGACTTGGTTCTTCGGGGTTGGGGGAACTTTGGACCCTGGAACAGGGAAGTGCCATTGGACGGACGAGCAACTTGCAATACCCATGAACAAGCTTTATAAGTATATCACCGCAGCGCAGGAAGGGACGTTCATTCCCGATAGAGAGAAGGACGAGCTGACTGAGGCCCTAGGGAATGCTAAGCACCCTGGACGAACACAAGGCACACCAGGCTTCGTTCTGTGGAAGGTTGGGTTTCCCGACGTAGGTGGTTACAGAAGCCGGGAGAGAAAGAGGAAAGCGGAGCTGAGCAAAATTCAGAAGCTCAATGCAAGACTACAAAAGCTAGAGGGAGCTGAGAGCCAGCAAGATGCCGGCCAACCATCTCAGCGGCATGAAGCTACCCCAGAAGCTACCCCGCCATCTCAGCGGACAAACAACGTCACTTCCACGGAGCCCGTTCAGCCCCACTTCACATCTCCTAGCTACCCTATGGATACTATCACGGAGGCTCAACATTGCGAGCTTATGACGAAATGCCGGAACCTCACTTTCAAGGCGGTTGTCGGCTCTGTTGCACCTCCTCAACCCAACGGAACTTTTCACTGTCGTCCGATTCCACATGGCTATGCTGTTGTGATGGTGGATGAAGTAATGAAGGAATTTGAGGAGCTCGAGCTTGACCACTGTATAGGTGAAGGAGAGAATAAGCTGGTTCGTGCCCTGAGGAGTACATGTCTATGGCAGAAGGAGTACATTAAGCTTCCAAACTGGACGCCTCCGCCTCCTCCTTCTCCTCAGGCGAATCAGGGCACTCCGGCTCCTCCTCCTCCTCCTCCTCCAGCAAGTGATCAAGGCACACCGCCTCCTTCTCCGGCTCCTCCGACGTGTGGGGGCACTCCGCCTCCTCCTTCGCCTACTCCGGCACGTCGGAGCAGTACGCCTCCTCCTCAGCCTCGTCAGCAATGGCAAAAGACAACTGCCGCCGCTCCGGCTCCTCCGACGCCTAGTAAGCAACGACGGAAGGGATCCGCCGCCGCTCCGATGGCTAGCAGTACAAGCATAGGCAGTAGGGGATACAAATACGGTCCATCTCTCAAGCCTCTGGAAAAGTTACCATATGAGAGGACTGAGTCTGAAAACGAGGAGATATGTCAGGCCTAATTGAGGGCCCATTTTGCAAAGAAAACTCCACCTCTAAAGGAGAAGATAGATCCGGTGAAAGCGATGCGCACTATCGATGCCCTGAAGCGACCACCACCGCCTCCACCGGATTCCAACTTTGACCGCTGTATTAAAAGGACATATCAAGCTGCGTGCCGGTTGGGAAGTACTTCCAGTCATGTAAGGTTAGCAAAACGAAGAAGTGGGGAAAAAAATCCCCAGCTCGGCGAACAAGCGAACTAATCGTGCCCCCCGCTCAAGGTGTCTAGCGATATCGTCGCTAATCATCCGGAGATGATGCCCGGTACCAAACCTGGTGATTACCCGAGCGATGATGTACAGTTTAAGCCGTTAGAGGTGGACGAATTCCGTTACCGGCATAGGCGGCCTCTCGTCAAACCTGATCATCCTCCTCTAACAACAATGATGTGAAAATTCCATGAATGGTACATGAAAACTTGTCGCGAGTCTGGGACGGATTCTTTGATACTGTCAGTTAAAGAACAGCACGACCTCGTTGGAATGGAACTGTTGAATATTGAATTTGAGGAGATATTCCAGTTATTCAATCAAAAGGCCCTCGACAAAACAATCGTGACTTGCTACTGTCTGTAAGTACTACTTCTGTAATTAAGTCTCTCTATGTATATAGCTCAGCTCTTTCATTGCATGTATATATAATTATCCTCACTACTATATTATGCAGATTGAAGATCTTCGAATGCAGAAAAGAACAAATCTATGACATTGGGTTCATTAACCCAAATGTCATACATGAGTATAATTTCCAAAAGTATCCCACACAAACCAAGGAAAACTTGCTACAATCGTTGCTTAAAAATCAAAACAAAGGGACAATACTCTTTCCTTACAACTTCAAGTGAGTGTTACTGTCTTGTGCATATTCGGTTTCCCTTATTACTCGAGGTTTATAGTAATGTAATTGATGAGTTATGCATGTGTGTGCAGTTTCCACTATATTTTGGTAGAGATTCAGCTTGAGCGAGGAGTAGTAACCGTCTTAGACTCGAAACGAAAAGATCCCCAGGAATATGCGGACATGACTAAAATTCTCCAGAAGTAAGTTCAATCGATCATTATCGCATCATATCGGCAACTTTGTTCATTTCCTGATATCAAGTAATTATTTTCTTTGTCTAGCAGGGTTTGGAAAGAGTTCACAGCAATTGTTCCGGCATTGCCGGGGGAGCTGCGATTTACACACCCGAAAGTAAGTACTACTGGCTAGTTCTGTGCATCTCCCATTGATTCTAGTTTCATCAATACCATTTATCATGCTTGATTATCAGTTTGATTAAACTCTATTTCTCGTAAAGTGCTTGTGGCAAGAAATCGGAAATAATTTATGTGGATACTACGTTTGCGAGTTCATCTACAATACGACGACCCGTAAGTGGGGCTACTCTGAAAAACAATTTCAAGTGCGTAAGCAATAATATTCACAATTTTATTTTATTACCATATATATGTATTGACCCCCTTCTTCAAATTAGATGTGGCAGATGCGGGATGAACTCCTACCACATGATCGCATACGAGCAATTCAAGAAGAATTGGCGGGATTCTTTCTTGACCACGTCATAAATAAAACCGGAGAATACCATCTGAAAATTGACATTAGATGTTAGGGATTGTAAGAGATCTTATATTGTATATATGTAGCTAGTACGTCGGATATATATACGAAAACTCGTTATACGACCAATCTCTCAGAGAAAGAGAGGTCGATCACTTCTATCTCTATCTGTTCATGACGACCTTCTATATTTAATGGTTCCTTCATTTGCTTACTAGCTAGTGTGTCGAGTTCTCTCTATAGTAGCTAGCGTCGACCAAGCACGGAGAAGGAGAGGACACTTCTCTCTATTAATTAGCTAGCTAAAATTATATAAAACCCCTAAATTAACTGTCCAAAACCCCCTAAACCCCCCCTCCTTTTAAAAAACCCAGCAACTGCTTGATGCTAACGCGTGGATGCCTTTTGGTCCCGGTTTGTATTACCAACCGGGAGTAAAGGTCCTCCTGCCTGAGCTCCCCGCAGAGGCCACGTGGAGCCCCTTCTGTCCCGGTTTGTAAGAGAACCGGGACTAAAGGTTTTGGGCTTTAGTCCCGACCCTTTAGTCCCGGTTCCAGAACCGGGACAAATGGGCCTTACAAACCGTGACAAAATGGGCTTTTTTTTACTAGTGATGTAGGGTGACGGACGAGGGCGGTCGATTTGGTGGACTTATTTAGTTTGTTTGACTTTAGGATGGGCCTGGTCTATGTGGTCCGACATGACAGGCGAGTCCGGGCATGCCCAAGCCGCTCATATCCCTCTCAAATATAAGCCGGATATGAAGGGTGTTGGCCAGTCCGACCGAATAGGTCCGATTTAAGGGGATAGACTGGGTCATGATTTTGTGACCGACTAATGACCAAGTTGTTTGCTCGGATGTATAGGGAGCATTTGAGGAGCTCGACTAATTATGGTATAAGGAAACATGAGGAGAAGAGAGCCGAACGAGGCTGACTAAGGATCAACAAGAGGAAAAGATGGAGTTGGGAGAAGATTCTAAAGAGTGCACGAAAAAGCGTTGTGTGGGCCCGTGTGAACCCGTGTCACATCCAGGGGTTATTGACGTAGCAACTGAAACCAGTCGGGTGATTCCCTGTTTTTCCAAACAAAAAACCATAATCAATACTTCATTCTAACTGATCTGGTTGATAAAGTTGTCTTGTCTTATGTCCGTTATGTAATCTAGGGAAGAAAATAAAAAGTGATGCACAATTTGTTATCCTTAGCCCTATCTCCAATAACTAAATATCCCTAAATATGTGGTGAGACAATTGTTGTTAAGAGATCATCTCTTAACTAAGAGAAGACATACTTTTTTTAATGTTTTTTCTCTTCTTCATCTCAACATTTATCATATGTGACACTCGAAAAATAGCACCATTGTACATGCCCTCATCATTCGCAACACATGTTGCATAGGAGAACTGAAAATAGAAAGAAAAAAAGACAGACCCATTTAAAAAAAGCCCATAATATTAGTAAAAATGCTTTCTATTTATGTCACTAATTGTTCTCATTACTTAATTATGCCATTAGGAATTTTAACTGTCCAAACATGCCATCACTCCATTAGGTGCATGCTAAAAAAAGGCACTAAACACCATTATTGTCAGCTCAAAACCCGTTTATCAAGTTATAATAACCAAAATACATATGGACCAACATGTTAGTTCTTTATCTATCTCACTAGAATAAAGTGTGGGTCCCACTCGATCTCCAACAGTGTTCTTATTTTTCCCTAAAATTGTTTGCTTGCCACTCTGAAAGTGAGGCTCACATTTATCATTGTGAGAAAGAGGGAGCTGACGTGCGGGTCTATTGTGTATTTTGATCATATAATATGATCAATAGGTTTGACCAAAAAATTATGGTGTTTTCACCAGACAATAACGATGTCTAATGGCATTTTGGCCAAACATTTAATGAAAGATTACATTTTAATGTATCTATTGGTATTTTTGAGCAACGGTATTTTTAAGGTATTTATTAGCCCTTTTGAACAAGCATTTCACGGAATGATGACATTTTTTAGCAGTTATAACTTGTAGTGTCAAAATTGATTATTGAGGAGTTTATCCAGTTTTTTGTTTTAATTTTTGTAAGGGGTTTGTATAAATTCATCCAGTTGGTTGACATTGATGTACGACACACACATACGATGTGAGAAATTTCATCGTACAGTTATTCGTGCGTTGTTGAAACGTACACGCTTACTAGTGACATGATAAAAAAGAAATGAAAAACAACGGCCTACCACACAGAAAGCTCAGCCAGCCCCCCACGAACAAATGCCCGCCGAAGAACCTGTGATGTCCTCGCACCCTCTTGCCTTCACACAGCCGCTAAAAACAAGAAAAAGCAGAACTCTCGATAGCAGCAGGAATCTTGTCTCGCATTAATCCCTCGGTCATGGAGTCGATTAAGATTTAACCATTTCTTGGAGAAATGGCAAATCCGGACCAAAATGTCTATGAAGGTTTCAAATCTATGAATATACTACCTAGATTTGAAACCTTCATAGATACTACTCAATCATCGATCATCGATGTCTTAATCAGTTGCTTGATAGTATCATCACAGACATATTATACGCGGCAAAGTGTGCAGCATTTTCTCAATTTTTATTACTGGCAGTACGGGGTCTTTGGGCACACCCTGTTTCTGAAACTAAACCATTGGCACGGGGCAGGTGGAGTCCAAAGTAAACCCAGTTGCCTCGAGATCTAGGCCATTGCAGGGCACAGATTCGAGCTTCTCTTGGCTGGTGGCGCCTGTGCCGAGCTGAATCATCTCGGCGAAGAAATCCGTGAGAGCCGTCTCGTAGCCCGGCATCTTGGCGAACCCCGGGAAGTAGTTGATGTCGACGAGGAAGTATCTCCGTCGGCCGCCCTCATTGAGCTCCGCCGCCGCGAACATGTCGAAGTTGAGGAGGTGCAGCCCCAGCGCGCGCCGGAGCCCGCGCGCGACCTGGTCGACGAACCCGGCGGGCGGCATCGGGTCCCCCTCCTTGTCCAGCAGCCCCGCGTCAGCGGGCAGGTTGGAGATGTTGGCGAAGGGGACGGAGGCGTCGGCGTCGGGGTCCACGAGGCGCTCCGCGGCCACGTCCGGCAGGCTGCGGCGCCGGACGCAGACGGCGCGGTCGCCCACCACGTAGACTTTGAAGAGCACGCCCCCGTGGTTGACGAACTCCTGGAGCACGACGGGGGTGTGGAGGCCGCGGAGACCCTCGGCGCGGTACACGAGGCAGAGGTCGTGGGAGCTGGCGCTGCCGTCGACGGCCAGCGGCTTGGCGATGAGCGGGAAGCGGAGGCCGTGCGACGGGTCGTCCGCGGCCAGGGCGGCGGCGTCGCTGACGGTGACCTGCGCGGGGACGCTGAGCGGGTAGTCCAGGCCGGCGGCGAGCCCGGGGACGACGTCGAGCATGGTGAAGCGGTCAAGCAGGCGGTCGATGGCGGCGGGAGCGTCGACGACGGGGACGGAGGGGTGGCGCGCGGAGAAGGCCTCCAGCTGCGCGCGCCAGGGCTGGTCGTAGAGCTTGTGGATGATGAGGTCGAAGGGGCCCTGGTCGGCCAGGGGGAGCGAGGCGTCGACGGCGACGAGGCGCATGCTGCGCTCGGCCGCGAGGGCCACCAGGGACGGCTGGATGACGCCGCCCGCCTTGCCGGGCAGCAGCGCGTAGCCGATGGTGAACCGCGGCCGCGGGGAGGAGGGGGAGGACTGGTGGTCGGCCACCATGATCGCTCGACTGACTATTTCTCGCGTGTGCCGTGTGCTTGCGCGCCTGGGTCGTTGTCGTGCTGGCTTGTGCAGGGGCGGGCCATTTTATACACGCGGCATTGATGACCAGTCGGCAACCGCTTGGAACGATGGACTGACTGTGCCAGAGCTGACCGAGCCTGTTGATCCGTGGTCTTCTGTCTGTGCAGTACTAGTGCTCCCACCTGCCTTGGATTCGTCTTCGGTCGACACGCCGCCGGCCAAGGCGGCCATCGACTAATCAACGGGAAATATAGTACTACGTCGTACGGCGCGAACCCAGCCTCAGCCCGAGCCGTACGATTGGGTGAGGCAGCGAGGCGCTCTCCGGCATGTGTGTGTGACATAATTAAGTCTTGTTCACGTGGAGGCACCGACGGGCAGGGCACCACGTGCTAAGTAGCTCGTCCACAAAGGCAAATCAGTCTCCAGTTAATTTACTCGATATACTCCTTCCGTTTGATAATATAATGCATATAGATCTCTTGAGAAATCAAACTTTACCAACTTTAACCAAGTTTATAGACAAAACTATTTATATTGATAATACCAAATATATATAATATGAAGCTACGTCTTATAATGAAACCAATGATATATATTAGGCATTCTAGATGTAATTGTTTTTTCCACAAACTTGGTCAAAATTGATGAAGTTTAACTTTTCAAAATATCTATATGCACTATATATGGAATGGAGGGAGTATGTCATATGAGCCCTTCTACGAGGTGGCACCGGGATATCCCATCGTCCATAAATTAGGTTGTATTTGACCACCATTGACGTGAATCAGTGCAATTTTTCTGACAATTTTTGGCCTAACCGCGTCCTTTATTTCAATCGAATAGGGTTGGTCCTGCACTTGCTTTCCGGCTGGCGGTTAGAATGGAAACTAGCGAGCTGCGTGGAACTAAACCGTATCTGATTTCTGGATTTTTCTATCCAAAAGTGGTAGAAACCATCGTTTCGTTCATAGATTTCCGCGAGGCACTCTGTTGTGAGTATCCGTGGAGCCTTGTCGATGTTGTTGAACTGAGATATTTCGACAGTACCGAGCAGAGTTTTGTCCCATTAACTTGTGATGAGCATCTGGGATTGCTTTTTAGTTTGAATACTGACAGTCGTTTCTGTAAAATCCATATCGGTGTGCTTCAGGCATGCAAACAACGTATCCCGAAGGGGAAGGGTGTTCATACATCATCTGTCTCTGCTAATAGCGAGCGTCCTCGCACTCCTTGTAGGTCAAGACCAAGTAAACCCAGTGGTTCTGAAAGCCACAACATGTCGGTTGCCGCTAATTCTGCCACTTCTCCTCTCCCTTCTGCACCTGATGTAGAAGTAGATGCAGAGCCTGATGAGAAAGTGCCTCGACATGATGAGGATGAGACTATTTCCCTGAACTGGTAGATAGAGTCAGTCAACAGGCAATGGAAGTTGAATACCCAGAGGAGCCTACCAGCAGTGCTAGATTTGATGACACTGATGATGAAGAGAGGGAGGAGAACATCGACTCCTTAGTTTTACAATAATATGATGGTGAGGACATGCCAACAATTGAGTGAAACAGGGAGAATCCTCAGCTTACTCCAGGAACCGTATTTGAATCGATGGTGGACTGTCGTAATGCAGTGACTACATATTGCATTTTCACTGAAAACTCTTATGAGGTTGATAGGAGTGAGCCAACAAGATTCACTGTTCATTGCCCTTATCATAGTTGTAGGTGGAGGTTGCATGCATCCACTATGCTAAAGAGCAAATTGATTCAGGTATTACAACTGGATCTTTTTTCCAGATTATTTATCAATTCTATATTCAGATCATGTGTATTGTTCTGTTTCAGATAAAAAACCACACCCGCACACTTGCCCACCTGCAGGGGCAGGGGGAAAGGACAAATCAAAGCTTGGAAAGACTAGGTGGGTGGGAGATGCAATATTGGATTAGGTGAGGGAAACACCAACAATCGGTCCAACAACACTCCATGGGAAGCTATTTGACAAGTACAAGATTAATATACGTTACATGAAGATTTTCTATGCTAAGGAAAGGGCTCTTGATAGGATTGATGGTCCATGGAATGAGAGTTTTCAGTTGCTTTACACCTTCAAAGCTGAAGTGGAGAAGGCTAGTCCAGGGAGTGTTGTAGATATTGACAAGCATACAGTTTAGTACAAATTAAAAGGGAAGACAATGAAGAAGGAGGGCTTGAGGAGGGATTTTGTTTGTTTCAAGGCTTGCTGGCAGGGGTTTCTGAATGGTTGTAGGCCCTATTTGGCGGTCGATGCAACTGCTTTGAATGGAAGATGGAGAGGCCAGCTACCAACAACTTCTAAAGTTGATGGACACGACTGGCTATTCCCAATTGCACTTGCTGTGTTGGAGGTAGAGTCCGAGGAGAGTTGGGTCTGGTCTCTAGTTGCGCAACATTATAGGTACACCCTCAGGTTTAGTTATACATAGATGCTTGCAAGGGTTTAGAGAGTGCAATAGAAATTGTATTCCCTGGAGTGGAACATAGGGAATGTATGCGACACCTAGCGCGGAATTTTAAAAAGAAATTCAAAGGCAAAGTTTATGATGAGAACCTATGGCCAACATCATACACATGCAGCTTGAGGAAGCATGAGCACCATTTGACAGTGTTGTATGCTCACAATCCCATGGTGAAGGAGTACATGGATGAACATCATGGTAAGGTGTGGTCAAGAAGCAAATTCAATGAAATCTGCAAAGTAGACTATGTGACCAGTAACCTCGCTGAGTGTTTCAATGAAAAGTTCAAGTCAGTGAAAGGGCTTTTGTTGTGGCAAGCATTTGATAAGATCAAGCAGATGATCATGATAAAGATGGATCTTCATAAAAGAATTGCAGAAACACAATATGTTGGCCATCTTATGCTCCCATCTCTGATTAAGGCATTGCATGCCAAGGCAAGAGGACTAAGGATGAAATGCATCCGACCGTCGGAATACGAGGCTGAGGTAACATACACTTACAATAAAAATAGGGAATGGAGATATCCGGTGAACCTTGCAACTAAGGAATGCAGTTGTAGGCAATGACAGATCCGCGGGAAGCCATGCATACATGCCCTACATCTCATGACTGTTATTGGAGGTGACGATGGTGAAGTTGATCAGTATTGCTCTGAATATTTCTCTGTTGCCAAATTTAGGGCTGCTTATGCTAAAAATGTGCATGCACTCTTGGGAAAAGACAAATGGAACATAGTAGACCCAGGGTTTAAACTCCATTCTCCTGTACTGACTAGACCACCAGGAAGACCAAGGAAAAACATGATAAGAGCTGGTGAAGAGGGTCGTGTAGAAAAACAACGTAAGTGCAAAAAATGTGGTATCCTAGGGCATATTGCTAGGATTTGTACCAATCTAGTTGATGCATCATTTGGAGAGGAGGAACAATGGGCAGCAGCAAATGCAGAGGAGAATGCAGCAGCAGAGGAGAACGCAACAAGTTTAGAGGAGAATGCGGCAACAGAGGAGAATGCAGCAAGTATAGAGGAGAATGAAGCAACTGAAGTAGCAACTTGGTGTGTGTGCAACCTTTCCCTTTTTGCATTTTTTTATCCTTTTTATCGATGGCTAAGCTTATTTCTGTTTGACACAGCTCTAGGATAATTAGAGGCACATAACAGAAAAGACCTAGAGAGGAAGAAACTTCGGTTGAACCATCATCTGATGCAGAATTGAAACCATGGCTTATGAAGGTTTTGAAGCTATAAGCAGGAGGAAGTTATTTTGTATGAAGTTCCTTTAAGGATTAGTGAACCCATAGATGACCGTCAACTGGTCATCACTTGCTCGGTCAGTCAAAGCTACACAAAACCGCCACCACCAGAAGTGAAGATCAGAAACAACAAGACAAAGATTTCAAAAGCACAAAATATCCTAGCTAGGGAAACCGGGAACAAGACGGTTAACCCATCCCGGAACACAAGGAGTAAGGCAAAGATTTGAATTTGAACTTGAATGCAAGTCATAAACTTTGAACTTTAATGATTTGTAATAAGGATTCTGTCGTCAATTTGAATTACTCTGAAAACTTCTAAGGTGTAATAATTCTATATGTAATTTGATGTGAAATTTGAGGTAGAATACAAAACTGATGCAAAATTTGAATTTTAGGCAAACTTTGAATTTGAACCAACACTTGAAGTCCATTGCCCTGTGGTGTGAGTTGCAAAGATTGCTGAGCTATTATAAACGTTAGGTGATCAATCCGATCTCTTTTGCGTGGTAAAACTTGTATTCATGAGAAATGTGCTCCAAATGAGCTCCCAAGCTAGGGTAAACAACCCCATTTGTAACCAAGTTTTATTTGGACCTACTCTAAATAAGCCAAGTATTTTTTATTAACACCTATTCAGTTTATATAGTGTAGATTGGAAGTATCACTATTTATTGAATTAATCTTCATATTTTTACATTTTTTTGGAAATATATACTTTAATAGAAAAACATTAAAAACACGTTTAAAATATGAAAATAGAAAACTAAGTTCAGATCCTCCTTATTCACTATGAAATCAAGCTTTGATGATGTTTTTGATTTTTTTTTTAATTTTCAAAAACCGAAGGGAACCCTACCTCATCTCTTTGGACTCAATGAAATGTTGTGCGTGATAGCTCATACGTGTGAAGGATTTTTCATGAAAATGTCCATAGACAAAGTTTATGATTTTTGGTTGGCAACATGTCACACAAGACAACATTGTGCACCGGTTTTATATTTTTTTGATTTTTTTTAATTAATGGTGCTCATTTGACCTCGATCGTGCCAACTAGGTT
Organism: Hordeum marinum; assembly: GCA_022496015.1. Taxonomy (NCBI): domain Eukaryota; kingdom Viridiplantae; phylum Streptophyta; class Magnoliopsida; order Poales; family Poaceae; genus Hordeum; species Hordeum marinum. The sequence goes on along the minus strand of CM039672.1, from coordinate 405,911,420 downwards.
TTTTTGTAAATGTATGTATTCCAAGTTTAGTATTTTTCCTTCTTAGTGTGTATTATAAAACGACGAACGGCGAAGGTTTCATATTTTTTTAAATTAGTTATGCTCAGTCAAAGCCTTAGAAACCCCGTTGACCAGCTCAAAACCCCTCAAAACCCCGCGGCGAAGGTTGAGCCATCCGATCATACCCTAGCGCCAAGCGACAGCCCTCCGAGCCATATGATCACATGGACGGCTCCGCATCGCTGGATCGTGGGGCGATCCGCGAGAGGCGGTCCGCGGGAGTTGTTGGTTGTGCTCGCCCACCCTTGCCTCCCCTTTCTTCTGCTGCTTATTCTGTGGTGACGACATGAGTCACTACTCTGCTTCTTCTTCTCCGGCGACGAGAGGAGCCACTACTCTGCTTCTTCTGCTCCGGCGACGAGAGGAGCCACTCCTCTTCTTCTTCTTCTCCGGCGACTTTGGGCGATATGTGGAGCTCCACTTCAGCCTCCCGCCCTTCGTGGACCAACTATGGTACATTTCCCATGGAGCGATGTACTGACTGCCCACGCAGCGCGCCACTGGTACGGTTGACTTCGCGTCGTGGTAAAAAATGGCAACTATGGGCGCTAGTTCGTGAAATGTGAGAGCAAGCCATAGGGGCAGGTTAGATCTCATGGTTTTTCTCTGATTTCTGTTTCTATTTGCTTTTAGTTCTTTTTTCCTTGGATCTAGGATTTAGGGTTCATGTTTTCATTTCAGATCGTGAAGAAATGCACACATTTTGAATGGCTGGATGACTACGTTCAGCGGATTCAACGCAATGGGGCCCCAACCCAGGAGATCAATCTGCCGTCAGCACCAACGAATTTAGTCTCTGAAAGTGCTGCTCCGATAGTTGGGAATGCATATCTGAAGGGGGAATTAAAGAAGATGAACAAGAAGTTGAAGCATATGATTCAATTGAACAAGCAGGCGAATCTGATAGCCTTAGGATTTTATTTTTGTATAGTTGCTCTAGCATTTGCTTACTTGCTGGCCATCACTCGTTAGAGATGTTATTAGTGTGGTGTCATGTGCTCTTGGATTTGGTTAAATTTGTGAATCATGTGCTCTAGGATTTGCTTAAATTTGTGGATCATGCGCTCTAGGATTTGCTTAAATTTGTGGATCATGTGCTCTATGCTCTGTGTTGCTTAATATGTGGATCATGTCAGTTTCGTCAGTTTTGTACACTTTCAGTTTCTTCACACAACACCGACCGCGGAAGAAAAAAAACATAGTTCTAGGACCCAAATTCAAAGTAAGCTCTGGTTGGGCCGTCGCTTTGAGTGTCAAAGGCCCACAAAGATAAAAGTGTCCGCATAGCATAGTTCTTACATAAAACATAGGGTGCCCCACAATCATCCATGACACTAGAGAAAATAACCAGCAACCAGAGTCAACTAAACATAGCTCAGAGAGCATAATAGCGAAAGCATACAATATACTGCCTAGTGCACTACGCATCTTCGTAGTCGAAGATGGCTTGATCCGCCTACGCCGGAGCCTGGTCCGCCTGGCCCGCCACCTGTGCCGCCCGCGTTGCCTTCATCAGCTGATGATGAAGATGTCGGGCCTGCGCAGCTGCTTCCGAGCGGATGGAGTTGAGGATCACCACATGGTTGGGCCACGGATAGTAGACCAGCGGTGCCTCCACTTCCGGCTCCTCCGGTGGCGCCTCCACTTCCGGCTCCTCCGGCGGCGCCTCCACTTTCGGCTCCTCCGGCGGCGCCTCTACTTCCGGCTCCCGCGATGGCGCCTCCACCTCTGGCTCCTGCGGCGGTGCCTTCACCTCCGGCTCCTGCGGCGGCGCCTCTTGTTGGGGAACGTTGCATGGGAAACAAAAAATTTCCTACGCACATGCAAGATCTATCCATAGTGATGAGCATTTACGAGAGGGGGAGTGGATCTACATACCCTTGTAGATCGCTAAGCGGGAAGCGTTAAGAAACGCGGTTGGTGTAGTCGAACGTCTTCGCGATCCAAATCGCCGAGCATCCCGCGATCTCATCATGATCCGTGCCGTGATCCAATCACGATCCGTCCCGCGAACTCATCACGATCCGACGATCCGTCTGGCGATCTTGATCACGGGCCTTCCGATTTAGCGCCGAACAGATGACACCTCCGCATTCAGCACACGTACAACTCGATGACAATCTCCGCCTTCTTGATCCAGCAAGAGGGAGCAGAGAGGTAGATGAGTTCTCCGGTAGTGCGACGGCGTTGCGGCGATGGTGGTGGAGCTATTCCAGCAGGGCTTCGCCTAAGCATCGTTGAAAACCGATCTAGAGGAGAAACTATGATCTAGAGGAGAGGTAGCACGTGGCTATTAGGGCTAGCCTTTTCCTCTAAATCCTCTAGTATATATAGGAGGGAGGGAGGGGAGGAGGCAGCCTCAAACCCTCAAGGTTTGGTCGAAATTGGAGGTGGAGGAGTCCTACTCCAATCCTATTAGGAGTAGGATTCCTCCTTTCCACTTGGAAACTCTTTCCACCTCTCCACCTTTGGATTTTTTTCCTTCTCAAACCACTCCAGCCGCATGGGCCCTTAGAGGAGGCTTCGACCAGCCCACCAGGGGCTGGTTTACCTCCTCCCACAGCCCATGTAGCCTCTTGGTTTAAAATACCTCTCCCCATGGTCCCCCGATACACTACCGGCACTCCCGGTACACTACCGATGACCCCGAAACTTTTCCGGCGACCAAAACAGGACTTCCGATATATCAATCTTCACCTCCAGACCATTCCGGAGCTCCTCGTGGCATCCAGGATCTTATCCGGGACTCCAAACAACCTTCGGTCACCATCATACATAACTCTATACTACCAAAACGTCACCGAACCTTAAGTGTGTAGACCCTGCGGGTTTGAGAACTATGTAGACATGACCGAGACACCTCTACGGTCAATAAACAATAGCGGGACCTAGATGCCCATATTGGTTCCTACATATTCTACGAAGATCTTTATCGGTCGAACCTCTATGTCAAGGATTCAGTTAATCCCGTATGATGTTCGCTTTGTTCTTCGGTATGTTACTTGCCCGAGATTCGATCGTCGGTATCTCCATACCTAGTTCAACCTCATTACCGGCAAGTCTCTTTACTCGTTCTGTAATACAAGATCCCGTGACTAACACTTAGTCACATTGCTTGCAAGGCTTATTGTGATGTTGTATTACCGAGTGGGCCCTTAGATACCTCTTCGTCACACGGAGTAACAAATCCCAGTCTTGATCCATGCCAACCCAACAGACACCCTCGGAGATACCTGTAGAGCACCTTTATAGTCACCCAGTTACGTTGCGACGTTTGATACACACAAGGTACTCCTCCGGTGTCAGTGAGTTGCATGATCTCATGGTCATAGGAACAAATACTTGACATGCAGAAAACAGTAGCAATAAACTGACACGATCATATGCTACGTTTGTAGTTTGGGTCTTGTCCATCACATCATTCTCCTAATGACGTGATCCCATTATCAAATGACATCTCATGTCCATGACTAGGAAACCATAGCCATCTTTGATCAACGAGCTAGTCTATTAGAGGCATACTAGGGACATGATGTTGTCTATGTATCCACACATGTATCTGAGTTTCCGATCAACACAATTATAGCATGGATAATAAACGATTATCACGAACAAGGAAATATGATAATAACCAATTTATTATTGCCTCTAGGGCATATTTCCAACACCTCTGCCTCCTCCTCCCCCATCACCGACCCCTCCTCGAAATCCTCCTTCGATTCCAGAGGTAGCCTCGCTTGCCTCCGGATTTGGGCCTGCCGAAGGAGGAAGAGATGGTCTTTGATTGTGTAGTACTAGTGGCGTGGTGGCATGGATGATGGGCTCGGAGAGGGGAGTGCTCGGGTCCCGGCGGGGGAGAGGGAGCAGGCGGATGAGCTAGGGTTGGGGGACGCCGTCCGGCTTAAATAGCCGTCTACAGATAATGACGGGGAGCCGGATAGGTGCCTCGACAGTCAAGGAGAGGAGCTCAAAGAAATTTGAATTTGAGACGCATGCGACAAGAGAGAAACCATCGGCAGTGACAGTCGCTGCGTCCGTGGCGGTGCGCATGCAGGCAAGCTAGCTCGATCACATGGCATGCATAACAGGCTTCTGTATCGTGGCGGCGCACGTTGATCGGTATGCCCTAGACTTTAATTGTCGCGTTGAATTGATGCTGCGAAGATCAAAGGCTGGGACGGTGTGGACTGTGAATCGATCGAGGAGGCGCTTGCGAGAAGGGACGAATCGACAGCAGCGATAGACGCTGCGTCCCGTGGCGGCTCACAGGAAGGCTGCGTCCCTGGCGGCGCGCGTCGGCGCATGCAGGCAGGCATGTTGGTTTATGTCGCGCATGCAAAGCAAGCTTATCGTGGCGGCGTGCATCAGTGCGTGAGGCACGCGGACGTTTAATGCAATGACCCAAACGAAACCACGGCCCTACGGTCCAACCAGCGCCACGGTCCAACACGACCCCACTTGGCAGGTGCAACGGGCAACATAGTCCAGCACGGTCCCACACGTCAGAATGGTCAAAGGAGGGTGACACGGTCCAACGCGACCTCACTTGGCAGGTCCAACGGGCGAAACAGTCCAGCACGGCCCCACTCGTCAGAGTTAATGGTCAAGCGATTGATCCTATGACAACGTCCGCTGTGACCAGTTCTCAGGGTTTTAGACAAGGCAATGGGGGAAAATGAGTAAAGTTAAGAGCATGGGATGAATGAATACATTTAAGAAACCATGAACGCAGAAATAAAAATCTCTATAAAATAACCTACGTTCGAGAAAGTTGTGTAAAACAAATTGTCCGACAATTCTGCGTATACACTTTTACGAGGAATTTTTTACATGTTTGGATCCTACAAGCACGTGCGTGGACAGCCTGGCCATTCCTCGTTTGTTCACATCCATATTCCTTCCTCTCATGTCTAAACTCTCAAATCTGTACACAAGCATGCACATAGATCAACACATGCACCTGGACTTCTAGCACATATTTCATGTTCTAGTAATTCTGCGTAACTAAATTAACACCATATAGATAGGTCAATTTCATTATCGACGACAGCCCTTGCCCTTGGTCTCATGGTCGTGGAAATAGCGATCCAGGACACAATATGGGTCTAGGCAGATCTTTTTGGCACCGGAGCTGGATGTGTCAGACGCGGCACATAATAAGTCCAAAACCTCTTCTTTGAGAGCGAGGAGGATGACGAAGGCCCGGACAATACAGGTTTCGTCCACCACGATCACTAGCAGATTAGGGTTGCAACTTTGTCACGATCCGAGCACGGGCATCCTCGTCACCGACATGACATGCCTTTTTCCTTTCACAGCGGGCACGCCATCCATCAACCCCGGGCTTCGATTTAAACAAACAATCTCATCAAGCTGAATTTGAGCCTCCTGTAGAGGTTTTAGATGAGAAACCCACTTCTTAATATAAGAGCATCTCCAGCGGTTTGCCCCCCCCCCCCAGCATGTCTGGCGAGGCCGCAAAACGGCAAAGCCGGCGCTATTTTCGACCGGGGGGGGGGGCTAAACTTCTCAGTCGCGCCCCCGGGGTTCGGCCACACATCACATGCAAATTTGAACGTCCCATTTCCCACTATCCAAAAAACGACGCGAGTTCGGCGATCCTGCCCCAATTCGGCGTCGGCCATGCCACAATCGGCATCCAACATGCCATCGGCTGGCGATCACCACAGGTTCGGCGATCAAAACATGCCAATAGTCCGGCGTATAAAAAATGCGGGAGACGTGAGCATAGAACTCCTCAAACGGCCAGCTCCTCATCGTCTCTCGGAGTGACGGGAGATGTCGGCGTAGCGGTCGTCGTAGCGGTCGGCGTCGGGTAGGGCACGTTCAACAATGTCGAAGACGAGGGCGGGCTCGGCGACGGCATGGGCAGTGCGGAGGGTGCCGGCATGAGCTTGAGGATGAGGATGAGGTTGCGCTCCGCCAAGTACCACGCCTTGACTTGCAGGTCCATCTCCGTCGAGACACCTGCCATGAGGAACGCCAGGTCGGTGTTGCGTTACTTCGCGGTGACGTTGGTCCCGAGGAGGTCAAGCTTGGCGTCCTGCTTCATCATCAACGCCGACCACCTCGCCTCCGCCTTCTCCTCCCTCAGGGCAGAGTGGGTCTTTGCGTCGGCGATGCATTGCTCGATCGACGCTTGCAGACATTCGGCAACCGGCGCATCATTCCTTCCCTTCTTCGCCTTATTGTTCCCGTATGGCCTCCCTTCGGCCGCCGTAGCAACAGGCGCGTACGGATTGTACACGCCATCCTTGTTGGCGAGCGCAAGCCAGACCTCCGCCCATTTCTCGCAAGACTCGATCCGGGTGAACACATGGAGGAACTTGAAGTCGGTGTCGTTGTCCCGGCGAAACAAGTCAAACATCCAAACCATCTGCACCAAAAAAGACAAGTGTTCGGCAGTGAAGGACGATGAAGCCAAGTGTTTGTCGAAGGAGTCGACGAACGTACATGTTGTTCGATGCTCGCGCCGCTCTCAGAGTGAGTATGGACCTGTTCATGGATGCCATGCCACTTGCTGCACGTCGTTTGAATGCCCCCCCAATGGTTGGACATGGCCTTGGTGTCACGCTCCATGTACGTGCCGGTGAACTCTGGGTTGACCAACTTGCGCTCGTCGAAAGCCACCTTGATCCTCACCCAATACTTGTCGGTGTTCTAGTTCACGCCGGTGATCGGGTCCATGCTGACCAGTTTCCATTCTTCGGCGAGGCACACATCCTCCTTTGCCGTCCACTTGATGCGGGGCTCACCCGGCTTGCCATTGGCAGACCTCGTCTTCTTCTTCCTTTTCCCTTTGCCCTTCGCCGGCGACGCAGGTTCCGACACCGGCTCTTCCTCCTCCACCTCCTCCTCCTCCTCCTCCTCCTCCTCCTCCTCCTCCTCAGGCTCGTCCACCTCGACGTCGTCCATGTCGCCGGTGTCCTCCGCCTCTTGCGTACCAAACCCGGGGCACGAGGCGACCGCGGTGGAGCCGGTGTTGATAAGAAGCCTGTTACGGCGATCGGTGGTCACCGCCTCCCTTCGGTCGACGTCGGCCTTCCACTCCGTATTTGTCAAGCCCGCCGGCCTTGGCATCGATGCTTGGGCCTTGCGCGGCTTGGGGACGGCGGGGGCGGTGGCTTGGCGAGGCTCGGTGTACTTCTTCGGCGGCATGGCGGCGAAGGGAAGATGGATGGAAATGGAGAAAATAGAGAGAATGACGGAGGAAATGGCGGGATAGAGGGAAAAGGAGGGGAAATGGCGGGAAGTGGCAGCCGGTCTCACTGACACCTCGGACCCACCCGGCTTTTCGCTTCAGCCGACGCCCCCAGGAGCCCCCTGACGCCCTGGGTTCAGCCTGGGTTCGCCGGCCCATAAAAGGGGCCCAACTAGTGAAAATCGGCGTCTTGGGGGGGTGGCGACTGGGAATTTTTCCGCCCGCCGGCGATAAAAAAGAGGCCTGGGGGTCCTTTGGGACCGCGGCTGGAGATGCTCCAAGAGGATGGGCTTCTTCCTCTTCCCATGTCATTTTCCAGCACATTCACCAATGCTTATTTGTGTGTCCGCATTCCTAGTAAAGTTTTTATGGCAATAATTTCTACATTAATTTAGTTCAAACAAAGGATTGTGCGACAACTAGTGTGTGCTACTCGTCCATGAACAAACAACATAACACCATCAAGTCCCTATAGGCTTTGCTAACTGTCCAAGAGCTTAACCTCATTAAAGAAAACTTTTTTGCCTTCATGACGACCCTAGAAGACGCCATCCAAGGGGGTAGTGTTGGGGAACGTTGCATAGGAAACAAAAATTTTCCTACGCTTCACCAAGATCAATCTAGGAGATGAGAATCTATGAGAGGAGAGACTGGATCTACGTACCCTTGTAGATCGCTAAGCGGAAGCGTTAAAGAAGTGGTTGATGTAGTGGTACGTCTCCGTGATCCAAATCGCAAGCCGTCCCACGAACTCCCGATCAAGTGCCGAACGGACGGCACCTCCGCGTTCAGCACACGTGCAACTCGATGAAGATCTCTGCCTTCTTGATCAAGCAAGAGCGAGCGGAGTGGTAGATGGGTTCGCCGGCAGCATGACGGTGTGGCGGCAATGGTGGTGGAGCTGATCCGGCAGAGCTTCGCTAAGCGGCGCCGAACCAATCTACTAGAGGAGAGGAAATCGGGGAGGGAGGAAGGGTTGTGCCGTGAGTTAGGGTGTGGCTTCCCTCCTCCCTCTCACATATATATACGGGAAGTGGAGGAGGCTGGCCACCCTATGATTTCCCCTTGGGTTGGTGTGGCAGCCAAGGGAGGTGGCCGACGAATAGGGTGGCTTGGCCACCAAGTTTGGTGGCTAGCCCACCCTTTTGGCCCAGCCCAAGCCTCTAGCCGCATGGGCCTTGAGGTGGGAGGTGCGGCCAGCCAACCAAGGGCTGGCTTGCACCCTATCACAGCCCATGTGGCCCTTTGGAGTAGATGGGCCAACCCGGTGGACCCCCAGGAACACTTCCGACACTCCGTCACACCACTTGCAGGTCATGGAACTTTTCCAGGACTCAAATACCAACTTCCCATATATGAATCTTTACCTCCGGACCACTCCGGAACTCCTCATGACATCCGAGATCTCATCCGGGACTCCGAACAACCTTCGGTCTCGAACACACATAACTCATCTATACCGAAACATCACCGAACCTTAGGTGTGTAGACCCTGCGGGTTCGAGAACCATGTAGACATGACCGAGACACCTCTACGGTCAATAACCAATAGTGGGACATGGATGCCCATATTGGTTCCTACATGTTCTATGAAGATCTTTATCGGTCGAACCACTATGTCAAGGATTCAGTTAATCCCGTATGATGTTCCCTTTGTCCTTCGGTATGTTACTTGCCCGAGATTCGATCGTCGGTATCTATATACCTAGTTCAACCTCATTACCGGCAAGTCTCTTTACTCATTTCATAATACAAGATCTCGCGACTAACACTTAGCCACATTGCTTGCAAGGATTGTTGTGATGTTGTATTACCGAGTGGGCCCTGAGATACCTCTCAGTCACACAGAGTAACAAATCCCAGTGTTGATCCATGCCAACCCAGCAGACACCCTCGGAGATACCTGTAGAGTACCTTTATAGTCAACCAGTTACGTTGTGACATTTGATACACACAAGGCACTCCTCCGGTGTTAGTGAGTTGCATGATCTCATGGTTATAGGAACATATACTTGACATGTACAAAACAGTAGCAATAAACTTACACGATCATATGTTACGTTCATAGTTTGGGTCTTGATGAGGATATGTACCTAGGGTAGGGTCCTAGGCAAGGCCTACATACCCTACCTAAGGACACTACATTGGAGGACTTGAAGATCAAGCATAAACTTCCGAGTAGATTCCAGGAGACGTTCAAGGTCACTCGACAGGCTATCCACTCAGAGACTCGTTCCTTCACTCGGCAGTCGCATGTCACTCAGAAGACCTCGTTCTCACTCGGCGCCAGAAGACCAGGAGCCATCATCAAGAGCCCAACGGGCAGACGTTGGTTTAATCATCATTAATAGCTTTTGTTACGTACGTTACTAGTAACGACAGACTTTAACCCCACGATCAGACCCTTAGATGCTGGGTAATTATGAGGGGCAGCGAACTCTATATAAGCCGCCCCTCCCCTCTGGCACAAGGGTTCGCAACCATTGTAATCTCTATATTCCACACGACATAAGCTCCCAAGCACTAAGGCGTAGGGTTGTTACCTCCATGAGAGGGGCCTGAACTCATACATCCGTGTGTACACCCTCGCCATAGCTAGGACTCTGTCCTCTCCTTTCGTACCCCTACCATCTACTGTCAGGCTCGTTCCCACGACAGTTGGTGCCCACCGTGGGGCAGGCGTCTAAGCGACTTCCGGCGAGGTTGCATTTTTCATCCTTCGACATGTCTTCCGGCGGTGTTTTTGCTCTGGGCCACGAGATCCGTTTCGGAGCGCTCACCTTCATCGCTGATGATTCGGCATGGCTCTAGGAAGCGCCTCTCGATGTCGAGGCGCTCCCGGTCCACGGGGCCACGCACTTCCGTGCGAGTTCCTGCAGTGTGTTGCTGCGTCAGCCTTCGACTCCCTACACGTTGGCTCCCCTCGCTATTCGCGGTCGCAAGCGGTCCGGCCGCTCACGACTTCAGCGCTGGGTCAAACACGCAGTGGCGCGTCAAACTTCTCCGCAGATTACAGCACTCGAGCCTGCCGAGTCCCTTCATGGCGTGTTCGAGTCGGATTCCGATCCGTCCGACGTGCCTTCCGAGTGCGAGAGCTGCGATCCCGCAGCGGAGGTTTTGATGGTGGGTTCTCATCAGAGTTCGCCGCTTGGCTTTGGCCGTGGCAGGCGCGATGTTGGCGGTCCGTCGAATGAGCAGCTACGCCGCGAAGAGGAGGTTCTTCATACTCCCATCATTGGCACGACTGCCGAGGCTCAAGCTTTGGAGGTCACGCTCATTCGTCTGGAAGAACTCTAGGCAGAACTTGACGAGCGCGCTCGCCAGCGCCCCTCACGCCCCAGTCGACGTCAGCGGTAGCTGTTTCCGACTGGATCTCACGACAACGTTGAGGTATATCAAACTCCTATGTTAAATGTTGTTGCTGTTGCTAGGATAGCAGATTCCATTCATCCGTCCCGGTCAGAGGTTGGAAGAGGGTTGGTGCAGATCAGAGCACTGTTGGATGCAGCACAACATCAGAATTCAGTAGTTTCTCAGTCCCGCAACAGGATACATAGCAATTCACCCATGGCAGAGACCGTTTAGTCGGCACACAGCCTTGGATCGCCCTTGCGTCGTCCGGGCGGAGGTTTCCGTGAAGAGGAGGTCAGAGATCAGTTTCACCGCGAAGACCACCGTCGAGTGCCCACTCCTCCGCGGAGCAGTCCGTACGCGCCCTGACGCCAGGACGATAGGCTCTCCTTCGGTGACGAGCGGAATGTGGGCTTTGACGCCTGCGGCCTCCTCGTTCAGAAGTAGATCGACAGGAGTAGAGCCCACAGAGAAGGACACGACAGAGATTTTCCAAGTGGTAGCTCAATTGTGGTTTCTGGTCCCGAGTGTTTCAGCAGAGCCATACGTTCTGCAGCGATTCCTCCCAACTTCAGGTTGGTGGCGGGGATCGAGAAGTTTAGTGGCGAAACAAAGCCAGAGACTTGGTTAGATGATTACCGAGTGGCTGTGCAAATTGGTGGCGGAAATGACAATGTTTCCATGAAGCACCTGTCCTTGATGTTAGATGGTCCAGCTTGAGCTTGGCTAAATCGTTTGGCTCCTTCCAGTATACATTGCTGGGAGGATCTTACCTGAGTGTTTGTCCGAACCTTTGAGGGCACTTGCAAGCATCCGGCGGGTCTAGTCGACTTATACCACTGTGTCCAGAAGCCTAATGAAACTTTGAGAGATTATATTCAGTGATGGTCCACTCTGCATCATACAGTGGAGAATGTGTCAGAACACCAGGCTGTTTGTGCATTCAAGGCCGGTGTGAGATACAGAGAGCTATACCTGAAGTTTGGGCGGACGGGTGATATTTCACTTGGCAAGATGATGGAAATCGCCACTCGGTACGCCAATGGCGAGGAAGAAGACCGCCTCTGTAGCGGCAAAGGAAAGACAGTCGTCAATGAGGATGGTGGCAGCAACAATCGGAAACAGAAGCGAAAAGCTGAAGATCCAGTCCAAGCAGAAGCAGCAACACTGGCGACTCAGTCAAAGAACAAGGGCAAAGCAAAAGCGCAGTATGCCCCCAAGAAAGGGAAGAATCAGTCAGGAACTGATATCATGGATCAACCATGTGTAATTCACACGAGGAAAGATCCAGAAGGCAATCTGATTTTGCCCAAGCACACCACTCGATAGTGTAGGACCCTAATCCAGCAATTCAAGGGTGACCCGCCGAGTGATAAATCTCCTGTGAAGGGGGATGAAGATGAAGATAAAGAAACATTCCCAGATGTCACTGCTACACTGGTGATCTTTGCTGATGTCGAGAGCAAGAGCCGTCTGAAAGTCATCAATAGAGAAATCAACATGGCTGTGCCGGATACCCCCACCTACCTCAAGTGGTCCCAATATGCTATCACATTCGACCAGACAGACTATCCTGCTCATGTGGCCACTCCCGGTCGACAGGCTCTGGTAGTTGATCCGGTGGTGGGAGGGACTCGACTTAGAAAGGTCCTCATGGATGGTGGCAGCGGCCTGAACATTCTTTATGCGGATACCCTGAAAGGGATGGGCATCCCGATGTCCCGTCTGAGTGAGAGCAGCATGCAGTTTCACGGGGTCATCCCAAGAAAGAAGACCAAGTCACTCGGCCAGATAGCATTGGATGTGACATTCGGGAATGAGAAAAAATTCTGAAAAGAAAAGTTGACATTTGAAGTCGTGGATTTCAAGAGTGCTTACCACGCCATTCTAGGTCAACCCGCATATGCATGTTTCATGGCCCGACCATGTTATGTGTATCTCAAGTTGAAAATGCCAGGTCCTAAGGGCGTGATCGCGATCACTGGCAATCGACAGCAGGACGAAGAATGCCTCCAGCAAGGCTCCAAGATCGCCGATCACCAGATGGCCATGGTTGAGTTGGAGGAGTACAAGAAAACCGCCGACCCTGCTAATTTGCTCCGTGCAAAGAAGCCGGCTTCCGATTTGGCATTTCAGTCGGCAGGGGAGGTGAAGAAGGTACACATCCATCCGACAGATCCTATTGCTGCTCCGACAAATATCTCATCAATACTCGACAGCAAATAGAAAGTCGAGCTCATCTAGTTCCTCCGTGAGAACTGGGATATCTTCGCATGGAAGCCTGTTGACATCCCGGGGATTCCCAAGGAGCTGGCTAAGCCCCGTTTGCGAGTGGATCCGAAGGCCAAACCCGTCAGGGAGCTTCTGCGTCGCTTAGTGGCGGAGAAGCGCAAGGCAATAGGAGAAGAAGTGGCCTATCTCTTGCAAGCCAAGTTCAATCGGGAGATTTACCACTCCGAGTGGCTCTCGAATGTTGTGATGGTGCCAAAGAAAGGTAAGTCGTTGTGCATGTGCATTGACTTCAAACATCTCAACAAGGTGTGCCCGAAAGATCATTTTCCGCTCCCCCGCATAGATCAAATTGTTGACTCGACAGCGGGGTGTGAGCATTTATCGTTTTTGGATGCTTATTCTGGGTACCATCAGATCCGTCTGTATGGCCCGGACGAAATAAAGACATCCTTCATCACCCCATTTGGGTGTTTTTGTTACATCACTATGCCTTTTGGTCTCAAGAATGCCGGCACTACTTTTATGCGCATGATTCAGAAATGTTTACTCGACCAGATCCCTCGGAATGTCGAGGCATACATGGACGACATAGTGGTCAAGTCCTGCAAAGGTTCCGACCTGCTGACTGACTTTGCCGAGACATTTGCCAATCTGAGGCGATTCGACATAAAACTGAATCCGGCCAAATGTACTTTCGGCGTCCCTGGCGGCAAATTACTCGGTTTTCTCGTTTCCGAGCGAGGAATTGATGTCAACCCTGAGAAAATCAGTGCCATTACCCGTATGAAGACTCCTGTGCGAGTGGACGACGTTCAGAAGCTCACAGGTTGCTTGGCAGCATTGAGTCAATTCATTTCTCGTCTTGGTGAGAAGGCTCTGCCTTTATATCAATTAATGAAGAAGTCCGACACGTTCGACTGGACTCCCGAAGCCGAAGAAGCATTTGTTGAGCTCAAAGCCCTGCTCTCCACCCAGCCGGTGCTTGCTGCTCCTGCCAGCAAAGAGCCCTTGCTCCTGTACATCGCGGCTACAAATCAGGTCGTCAGTACAGTACTAACTATCGAGCAGGAAGAGGAGGGTAAAACCTATAAAGTCCAGCAGCCAGTTTATTATGTCTCGGAAGTATTGTCCCCCTCAAAGCAAAGATATCCACACTATCAGAAGCTGGTTTATGGTATTTACCTATCAGCGAAGAAGGTGGCGCATTATTTCGAAGAGCACTCGATTTCAGTCGTCAGTGATGCTCCTTTGTCCGAGATTTTCAATAATCGAAATGCATTAGGTCGAGTGGCTAAATGGGCAATTGAGCTTGGACATTTTGACATCAGATTCGAAGCCAAAAAAGCAATCAAGTCCCAAGCATTGGCAAATTTCATGGCCGAGTGGATTGAACAACAACAACCTATCCAAGTTCACTTGGCGCATTGGACAATGTTCTTTGATGGCTCCAAAATGTTGAATGGGTCCGGTGCTGGTGTTGTCTTGATATCTCCCCGGGGCGACAAGCTCAGTTATGTCTTGCAAATTCACTTCGATTCCTCCAACAATGAGGCAGAGTATGAAGCACTCCTGTATGGGTTGCGCATGGCCATCTCACTCAGCGTCAAGCGCCTGATGGTTTATGGCGACTCAGATCTAGTGGTGAATCAAGTGATGAAAGAGTGGGATGTTCGAAACCCCACTATGACTGGATACTGCAATGCAGTCCGAAAGTTGGAGAACAAGTTTGAAGGCCTGGAACTTCATCATGTTCCCCGACTGAAAAATCAGGCGGCCGATGAGTTATCCAAGATTGGTTCCACTCGACGGCCTGTCCCCAGCGGTGTTTTTTTGGAGCACTTGCACACTCCTTCGGTCCAAGAAGATCCTTTCACCGAAGAGCCCCCACAAGCTTTGAGTTCTACAGACCCGACAGAAGTCGATGTCCCTGCAGTGATTGACCTGGTCATGGAGATTCTGGTTATCATTCCCGATTGGACTGTGCCTTACATTGCCTATATCCTCAGAGAAGAGCTCCCTAAAGATGAAACAGAGGCTCGACAGATTGTGCGCAGGTCCAAGGCTTTCACTGTGATGGGAGATCAGCTATTCAGAGAAAGTGCGACTGGTGTTACACAACGCTGCATTTCCCCCGAGGAAGGTCTAATGATTCTAGATGAAATTCACTCGGGAACTTGCGGCCACCATGCGTCCTCAAGGACGATTGTCGCTAAAGCATACCGAGCTGGTTTTTACTGGCCACGAGCTAACGAGATGGATAAAGACATCGTTGATCATTGTGATGGTTGCCAGTTCTATGCAAACTTGTCATACAAGCCGGCGTCTGCTCTGAAGGCAATTCCTCTGGCCTGGACGTTTGCGGTTTGGGGACTCGACATGGTTGGCCCCTTCCGACCCGGAAAAGGAGGATTCACTCACTTACTAGTAGCAGTCGACAAATTCACCAAGTGGATAGAAGCCAAGCCAATCAAGAAGCTGAACTCCCGCACGGCAGTCACATTCATGAGAGAGATAATTTATCGGTACGGCATTCCACACAGCATCATCACAGACAACGACACTAATTTTGACTCGGAAGGATTCAGGAACTTCTGCAACTCCCAAGGCACTCAGGTAGATTATGCATCTGTCTCTCACCCACAAACCAATGGGCAAGTCGAGCGAGCCAATGGCCTCATCTTGCAAGGTCTTAAGCCTCATCTCATGCGTGACCTGGATCATGCTGCTGGTGCCTGGGTAACCGAGCTGCCGTCTGTGTTATGGGGCCTGAGAACTACTCCAAATTGGTCGACTGGACGAACTCCTTTCTTCCTTGTCTATGGTGCTGAAGCCATATTGCTGAGTGACTTGGACCACAATTCTCCTCGAGTGGAACTGTATTCCGAGGCTGAAGTTGAACAAGCCAGACAGGACGGTGTAGATCTTCTGGAGGAGGAACGAGAGATGGCTCTGATCCAGACTACTGCCTATCAGCAGGACCTCCGGCACTTCCATGCGAAGAATGTCAAGAGTCGGTCGTTTCATGAGGGAGACTTGCTGCTTCGAGTGAATCAAGTCCGACCTCACAAACTTGCCCCTGCATGGGAAGGTCCTTTCCTCGTCACTAAGGTGCTAAACAACGGAGCGTATCATCTGTACAATCTCATGAAGCGGATGGACGAGCCATGAGCCTGGAATGCAGATCTACTTCAACGTTTTTATACTTGAGACAGAAGAATCCTCTGATGTAATAAGAATACTTCATCAATGCAATTCACGTCTCTGCAATATATCGTACAGTTTCATTCTTCGGAATACTCCGAGTGACGAGCAATCCTCACACTCGGAGGCTTAGCTGCGAACATGTTTTGCCTAACTTAAAAAACACATCGAGTGGATAGCAGTCCATTCACTCGATGACCTATTTGCGAATCCGTCTTCGCTTAGGTTCAAAAATACTCCGAGTGACGAGCAATCCTCACACTCGGGGGCTTAGCTGCGAACATGTTTTGCCTAAGTTAAAAAAAACGTCGGGTGAATAGCAGTCCATTCACTCGACGACCTATTTGCGAATCCGTCTTCGCTTAGGTTCAAAAATACTCCCAGTGATGAGCAATCCTCACACTCGGGGGCTTAACTGCAAACATGTTTCGCCTAAGTTAAAAACCTCGTCGGGTGGATAGCAGTCCATTCACTCGACAGCTTAGCTGCGAATCGACATTCATCTAAGTTCGAAAATACTCCGAGTGATGAGCAATCCTCACACTCGGGGGCTTAGCTGCAAACATGTTTCGCCTAAGTTAGAAATCTCGTCGGGTGGATAGTAATCCATCCACTCGACATCTTAGCTGTGAATCGACATTCGCCTAAGTTCAAAAATATCTCGAGTGATGAGCAATCCTCACACTCGGGGGCTTAGATACAAACACGTTTTGCCTAAGTTAAAAACAAACCCAGTCGGATAGACGATTGAAAGCCAAACACGAATAAAATCCAAAGGGTAAACCGCGGATAAACGCTTTGTACGGAAGCAAATGTGCTCAGGCCTAAGGCCTGAATGCAGATTTAAGGGATACAATTTCACTCGGCATACCGAGGCGAATAAAAGTATTTCTCAAAAGACCAAGTTTTTTAAACAGGTGACGGGCTGGTTGGCTCGACAAAAGTGTCCAAGTCGATGCCGTCAGCGATTCTGGTGACTGCCTCAATGAAGGTTTCTATGAAGTCCTCAAACTGGAGTTTCTTCGTGTTTACCACCTGGAGCTCCTTCAGCTTCTCTTCCCTCACGTCCCTGCAATGGACCCTAACAAGTGATAACACCACGTCGGCCCCGCAGTGAGCAACAGATTTCTTCCAGGCCTGCACTCGACTAGGAAGTTCGTTCAGGCGAGCCATCATAGAGTTGAGGTCGAGCTGAAGAGTGTCCTCAGGCCATAGCTCCTTGTCGATTCTCTCCATTCCAGATTTTAGTCGGGCGATATATGCCTGGATGCCTTGGAGCCAGAAGTTGAGTCTGAGCATGTTCATGGCCACTGCATCTGCGACTGGTGACTTAGTGGGATCCAGATTGGGCTCGACCTCCTCTGTCTCCTTCTTGAAGTCTTTACAAAATTATGTTCAAGAGTTGAAATGGGAGGGGAATCAGTGATCTGCGACCTTCAAAAGTTTTACGAACTTTAGTCGACAAGAAACACTTACCGTCGAGCAGGATATACATCTTCCACGAGAATTCGCCCAAGTGCTTCTCCAGGCTGTTGCTCTATTTGTTCAGCTGCTTAGCCCTTTTAACAAGGTCCACACGCTCCTGCTTCAACTTTGCGTTCTCCTCCTCAAGTTTCTTGGCGGCTGTCAGCTTCCGATCTGCAGCTTCAGTCTTGTCCCTGGCCACTCGTTGGGCGTCAGCAAGTGCCTTGTCCTTCTCCTCCAGTGCCGTCTTCATGGAATCTAAAGAAACAACATTGCTGGGTCGTGCTTGGAGTCGACGGTTTTCATTGCATATGTCTGTTCGAGTGAGAGCACTCAGTTCAAAACATGAAGAGCGAAGATGGGAAGACAGAAAGTCAATAGTAATTACCTCCCAGAGACTTCAGCTCAGCACGCGCTCGCTCTAGAGCATTGTTGGAGGCCTCCAGATCCACTCGCAGCCGATTCCTCTCATCCTCTAGGTCCTTGTACTGCGTCCCAAGTTTGCAAGCCCTCTGAAACCGACAAAAGAAAGAAATTCAATCGGCAAGTAATGCGAAGGACGGTCGACTGGGCTATATGGGTCAACCTATGATGTCCATCAAACAAAAGTCCACTCGACATGTCGAGTGGCCCTGGCGCTCCGCGCGCTGTAAACAAATTCAAAGTTGTCTCTATTAAGACCCCTGCCAGTGCAAGCACTCGACAGCGGTCTCGGGGACTACACCCAGTGGGTGCACTTAGAGTGCCCCCACTGAGACGGTTAACACTCGACCTGTCGAGTAACTCGTCAGAAAAAAAATATGCACTCGACATGTCGAGTGACTCCAGTACTCCGCGTACGACAAGTTTTCAAGACTACTGCTAATCGTCTACGATCAACAGTAGCCTCGGGGACTACACCCAGTGGGTGCACTTAGCGTGCCCCCACTGGTTACTGAAACGTTCGACAAGGTCAGCCCTGTTAGAACATTCACCCGCCACTCGACCCATTGAGCGACACCCTCCCTGCTCTATGAAGTTCAATCTATCCTTATGCAGCGTCATATCATGGTTTGTCAATAATATCCATGAAACCTACAAGGTAGATTCGGAGCGGTGTGATCCAAGGCAAAATGTATCTGTATACAATAAAACTCTAAGACCCCTACCGGTGCAAACACTCGACAGTGGTCTTGGGGACTATACCAAGTGGGTGCACTTAGCGTGCCCCCACTGGATCTACCGACTCACGATCAGTCGAGTGGCAAAAACATTCATCATTGGAATATCCATCACTCCGAGACGTGCGGTCTATCCTTATGCAGCGTCATATCATTAATATTCATGAAACCTACAGCGTAACTGCGGAGTGGTGGATACGACAAGCTCTAAGACCCCTGCCAGTGCAAGCACTCGACAACGGTCTCAGGGACTACACCCAGTGGGTGCACTCAGAGTGCTCCCACTGAGACGGTTAACTCTTGATCCATCGAGTAACTCGTCAGAAAAAAATACACTCAACATGTCGAGCGACTCTAGTACCACGCGCACTATTGATCCCAATCCTACTCGACTACGACCCGTCCTATTCGAGTGGAGAAACTTCAAACATTCTACAATAATCACCCACTGGGTGTACAGTCAAGAGAAGACAGGAATTCAATCAGAAATGTACTTACAATCGAACTTACTCGGACATTGGTGCGGAGGGCTGCGTTGATGTCGTAAGCCAGCTTGCGGGCCTTGTACGCCTCCTTGGTTCACAGCATTATCTGCTCCGCCTGGATCATAGCCTCCTTCGCAGCTCCGGTCTGATCTTCCAGGACGCGATGCAGGAAGAAAGCCGTCATAGGCGGAATCGGCGTTGTTGCCGAGGCAGCTAAGGCAGTCTGAGCGGGTCTGGTTGGAGTCGACGTCACAATGGTCGAGATAGTTAGAGGAGCATTCGACAGAGGTGCTGCAGGTTCAGCTCTGAGTTGTGTCGAGTCACCTATCCCCTAGGAGGACTCTGTAGTCGAGCGCTGAAGCGCCTGCGCTGATGAAGCTCTTCGGGTGGGGGTGCGCGAAGTGTCCAGATGCTCCTCGTCGTCTTCCATCTGAATGATCTCTGCAACAACAACCGATAGTGTTAACATTTGCATGTGACGAGTCCCATTCGGATGAATCAACAACTTACTAACCTCTATGAGAAGTGGCAGCGCCAACAGTGTCAATGTCCATCGCCTCCCCGCCGTCTCGATGAGGCGAGGTTACAGACGTAGTAGCTCTGACGGATTGAACAACACTCGGTCAGATACAACTCAAGACTATAGTCGACAGAAAGAATTCGGAAATAAATACTTACGTGGAGACGACAGGTACAACCATCCTCATGCGAGGCAGAGCCTTGCGAGGTTTGGTCGTGACTTGCTTGGGCTGCTTGGCCAGCCTCTCACTTGACTCAATAGTTGAAGGGCGACTCCGCTTCGGGGTTTTCTCGCTAGGTCCTGGAGCCCTGTCCTCAACAGCTGCCGGATCCTGGCAGGACTTGGTGCGGCCTTCGTGCCGGGGAGGTGACTCGACTTCTTCCTCTTCGTCGGAGTCCTCGTATTCCTCCTTGGAGTCAGTGGGACCGTCGCCATCCACGCTGCCACCCTCGCTCACTACGCCATCTTCAACATGGTTCCCGTTGGGAACGGGCGAGTGCATGTGCGTCCACTCCTGCATGATTCAAGCAAAGAAGTCAGTTCATAAAATCAGTATATCACTCGACAGTACAAATACATCAGTCGACACCATGCAACTCACCAGATTCTTCAGCGGGTTTTTGGCCGAGTAAGGTCGGATCCTCTTGGCTCCCAAAGGGTTGTCGCATGCTCCAGTGATGCTGCGAAGCCACTGCTCGATAGTTTTTTGTGGAACCTCTTCTGGGTGCGCCCTGGTCGAGTCCTCAGGACCCACGTAGTGCCACATAGTGTGATCTCTGGCTTGGAGCGGCTGAATACGTCGACTGAGAAACGTCTCCAACAGATCCATGCCAGTCACCCCACCCCGGATCAACCGCACCACAACCTCAACCAAGATTCTAGTCTGGACATGTTCCTCCTCGGTCAACTTCATAGACTTAGGGACAACTGGACGATCGGGCGTATAGGGGGGAAGGCCAGTCGACATGTTGGGCGATGCCATATCCTTGAAGTAGAACCAAGTCGACTGCCAGCCTCTAACAGACTCAGGAAAAGTCATGGCAGGGAAGGAACTATGAGCTCTTTTCTGAAGTCCTAAACCTCCACACAACTGAAGCACATGAGTCTGCCCATCGGCAGGGAGAGCTTTCTTCACGGTCTGGGATCTGAGCATGAAGATGTGCTTGAACATCCCCCAATGGGGAGAGCAACCCAGAAAACACTCGCACAGAGTAACAAAGGCAGACAAGTATGCAACAGTATTCGGTGGGAGATGGTGCAATTGGGCGCCAAAGAAATTCAGGAATCCTCTACAGAAGGGGTGGGGCGGCATAGAGAAACCTCTTTCGACGTGGGAGAGAAGGAGGACCTGCTCCCCGTCGCGTGGCTCTGGCTCGCGCTCTCCCTCCGGCAGCCTCCAGGCGTCGTCTGCCACGAGCCCGTCGGCGACAAGGCCCTCCATGTCCTCGCGAGTGACTACGGAGGGGAGAATATCCCCCTGTATCCATCCCGCCGGCGCGGTGAACCGAGCGGTCGAGGGCTTCTTGCCCTTGAGCTTCGTCGCCCCCTTCTTAGCCCGCTCCAGCTTCTCTGTCGCATTCTTCGTCATCGGCACGACGGTTGTCGTCGAGGAGTAATGAAGTGGGGCGTAGGAGGCAGAGGAGGCGGAGGAAAGGAGAAAGAATGGGTAGAGGTACTGTGCAAATTGCAGCGCGTGGAGATTTATACCCTGCCGAGTGTCCCGCTGACCAGTGGGCCCGTGAGATCACCGCACACGCCAACCACTAACGGCACCCAGTACGTGGCGACATGATCGGCACGAGAATCAAAGCGTCGTGCCTCCACTTGCCCTGATCGTGGTGTCATCGTCGCACGCGCGCGCTTCCCAAATTTTTGTATCCTGCAAAATCCAGGTCTGACAGACCGACCTGTCACCTCCAAAGATGCTTTCAGTTCACTCGGAGCAAAACAGGCATTGAACATCCAGTCGGACACTTTTAAGGCTAAATGGATCTGGGCGAACGGAGGAGAATTAAATCGACGCAAGTTTCGTTGAAGCCTTGAATATCATTCGGAAGATTTGGCGTGTTGATCCTGAATTGACATTAATACTCAGAGTTCAATCGACGCAAGTTCCGTTGGAACCCCGAATATCATTCGGAAGATTTGATGCCCTAACTCAAGATTGGCATTGATACCCCATTTCACCACTCGAACCCCGATCCATTCGAGGGCTAACGACGAGGATATGTACCTAGGGTAGGGTCCTAGGCAAGGCCTACATACCCTACCTAAGGACACTACATTGGAGGACTTGAAGATTAAGCATAAACTTCCAAGTGGATTCCAAGAGACGTTCAAGGTCACTCGATAGGCTATCCACTCGGAGACTTCTTCCTTCACTCGGCAGTCGCGTGTCACTCGGAAGTCCTCGTTCTCACTCGACGCCAAAAGACAAGGAGCCATCATCAAGAGCCCAACGGGAAGACATTGGTTTAATCGTCATTAATAGCTTTTATTACGTACGTTACCAGTAACGGCAGACTTTAACTCCACGATCGGACCCTTAGATATTGGGTAATTTGAGGGGCAGCGAACTCTATATAAGCCGCCCCTCCCCTCTGGCACAAGGGTTCGCAACCATTGTAATCTCTATATTCCACACGACATAAGCTCCCGAGCACTGAGACGTAGGGCTGTTACCTCCACGAGAGGGGCCTGAACTCATACATCCGTGTGTACACCCTCGTCGTAGCTTGGACTCTGCCCTCTCCTTTCGTACCCCTACCATCTACTGTCAGGCTCGTTCCCACGACAGGTCTTGTCCATCACATCATTCTCCTAATGATGTGATCCTGATATCAAATGACATCTCATGTCCATTGCCAGGAAACCTTAACCATCTTTGATCAACGAGCTAGCCTGCTAGAGGCATACTAGGGACACAGTGTTTGTCTATATGCCCACACATGTATTTAGTTTCCAATCAACACAATTATAGCATGGACAATAAACAATTATCATGAACAAGGAAATATAATAATAACACTTTATTTATTGCCTCTAGGGCATATTTCCAACAGTCTCCCACTTGCACTAGAGTCAATAATCTAGTTCACATCACCATGTGATTTACATTGTAATGAATCGAACACCCATGCAGTTCTGGTGTTGATCATGTTTAGCCCTTGGAAGAGGTTTAGTCAATGGGTCTGCTACATTCAAATCTGTGTGCACTTTGCAAATATTTATGTCCTTCTCCTCGACGTAATAGTGGATGGAATTGAAGCATCATTTTATGTGTCTGGTCCTCTTGTGAAACCTTGGTTCCTTGGCCAGAGTAACGGCACCAGTGTTGTCACAGAATAGAGTCATTGGATTCAGTGCACTGGGCACTACTCCAAGATCTGTCATGAACTGCTTCATCCAGACACCTTCCTTCGCTGCCTCCGAGGCTGCGATGTACTCCGCTTCACATGTATAACTGGCTACTACGCTTTGCTTGGAACTGCACCAGCTTATCGCTCCCCTGTTGAGAATAAATACATATCCGGTTTGTGACTTGGAGTCATCCGGATCAGTGCCAAAGCTTGTATCGACGTAACCCTTTACGACGAGCTCTTGATCACCTCCATAAACAAGAAACATTTCCTTAGTCCTTTTCAGGTACTTAAGGATATTCTTGACCGTCGTCCAATGCTCCATTCCAGTATCACTTTGAAACCTTCCGGTCATACTTATGGCAAGCTGACATCGGGTCTTGTGCACAACATCGCATACATGATAGAGCCTATGGCTGAAGCATAGGGGGCGACACTCATCTTTTCTCTATCTTTTGCAGTCACTGGGCATTGAGTATTACTCAACTTCACACCTTGTAATACAAGTAAGAACCCTTTCTTAGACTAATCCATTTTGAACTTCTTCAAAACTTTATCAAGGTATGTGCTTTGTGAAAGTGCTGTCAAGCATCTCGATCTATCTCTATAGATCTTAATGCCTAATATGAAAGAAGCTTCTCCTAGGTCCTTCATTGAAAAACTCTTGTTCAAATATTCCTTCTCGCTTTCCAGCATTTCTATATCATTTCCAATGAGTAATATGTCATCCACATATACTATTAGAAACGCTACAGAGGTCCCACTCACTTTCTTGTAAATGCAAGCTTCTCTGTAAACTTGTATAAACCCAAACACTTTGATCACCTCATCAAAGCGCTTATTCCAACTCCGAGATGCTTGTACCGGTCCATAAATGGATCGTTGGAGTTTGCAAACTTTGTCAGCATTCTCTGGATCGACAAAACCTTCCGGTTGCATCATATACAACTCTTCCACAAGGAAACCGTTAAGGAACACCGTTTTGACATCCATCTGCCAAATTTCATAGTCGAAATATGCAGCTATTGCTAACATGATTCTGACGGACTTAAGCATCGCTACGGGTGAGAAGGTCTCATCGTAGTCAACTCCTTGAACTTGTGAAAAACCCTTTGCCACAAGTCGAGCTTTATAGACGGTGACATTACCGTCCGCGTCTGTCTTCTTAAAGATCCATTTATTCTGAATGGCCTTTCACCCTTCAGGTAATACTTCCAAAGTCCATACTTTGTTTTCATACATGGATCCCATCTCGGATTTCATGGCCTCTAACCATTTCTCGGAATCTGAGACCATTATGGCTCCTCCATTGCTCGTAGGTTCATTGTTGTCTAACTACATGACCTCCAAGACAGGGTTGCCGTACCACTCAGGAGCAGTACGTGCCCTTGTCGACCTACGAGGTTCAATAGCAACTTGATCCGAACTTTCATGATCATCATCATTAACTTCCTCTTCAACCGTCGTTGGCTCCACAGAAACATCTTTCTGTGCTGCGCTACTCTCTGGTTGAAGTGAAGGTTCAATAACCTCATCAAGTTCTACTTTCCTCCCACTCAATTCTTTCGAGAGAAACTCTTTCTCAAGAAATGTTCCGTTCTTAGCCCAAACACTTTTCCTTCATATCTGAGATAGAAGGTATACCCAACTGTCTCTTTTGGGTATCCTATGAAGACGCATTTCTCCACTTTGGGTTCCAGCTTTTCAGGCTGAAACTTTTTGACATAAGCATCACATCCCCAAACTTTAAGAACCGACAACTTTGGCTTCTTGCCAAACCACAATTCGTATGGTGTCGTCTCAACAGATTTCGATTGTGTCCTATTTAAAGTGAATGCAGCTGTCTCTAATGCATAACCCCAAAATGATAGTGGCAAATCGGCAAGAGACATCATAGAACGCACCATATCTAATAAGGTTCGATTACGTTTTCGGACACACCATTACGTTGTGGTGTTCCAGGCGGTGTCAATTGTGAAACAATTCCACACTGTCTTAAGTGACTGCCAAACTCATAACTCAGATATTCTCCTCCTCGATCAGATCTTAGGAATTTTATCTTTTTGTTACAATGATTCTCAACTTTACTCTGAAATTGCTTGAACTTTTCAAACGTTTCAGACTTGTTTTTCATTAAGTAAATATACCCATATCTACTCAAGTCATCAGTGAAGGTGAGAAAATAACGATATCCACCGCGCGCCTCAATGTTCATTGGACAACACACATTAGTATGTACGATTTCCAATAAATCACTCGTCCGTTCCATTGTTCCAGAGAACGGCGTTTTAGTCATCTTGCCCAAGAGGCATGGTTCACATGTGTCAAGTGATTCAAAATCAAGTGACTCCAAAAGTCCGTCAGCATGGAGCTTCCTCATGCGTTTTACACCAATATGACCCAAACGACAGTGCCACAAGTACTATCATTATCAACTCTACATATTTTGGCATCAATGCTATGAACATGTGTATCATCACTATCAAGATTCAATAAGAATAAACCCCTCACATTTGGTGCATGACCATAAAAGATATTACTCATATAAATAGAACAACCATTATTCTCTTATTTAAATGAGTAACCATCTCGCAATAAACGAGATCCAGATATAATGTTCATGCTTAACGCAGAAACTAAATAACAATTATTCAGGTTCATCACTAATCCCGATGGTAGTCGAAGAGCGAGCGTGCCGACAGAGATCACATCAACCTTGGAACCATTTCCCATGCGCATCGTCATTTCATCCTTAGCCAGCCTTCGTCTATCCCGTAGGTCCTGCTTTGAGTTGCAAATGTGAGCAACCGAACCGGTATCAAATACCCAGGCACTATAACGAGAGCTAGTAAGGTACACATGAATAACATGTATATCATATATACCTTGTTTGGTGTTGGCCGCCTTCTTGTCGGCCAAGTACTTGGGGCAGTTCTGCTTCCAGTGACCAGTTCCCTTGCAATGAAAGCACTTAGTTTCTGGCTTGGATCTGGCCTTGGGTTTCTTCACGGGAGGAGCAACTAGTTTTCCACCCTTCTCGGAGTTACCGTTCTTGCCCTTGCCATGCTTCTTGAAACTAGTGGTATTATTGACCATCAACACTTGATGTTCTTTCTGGTTTTTAGACTCAGCGACTTTCAGCATCGCAAACAACTCGACGACTGACTTGGTCATCCCGTGCATGTTATAGTTCGTCACAAAGCTCTTGTAGCCAGGTGGCAATGATTTAAGAACTCTGTCAGTGATCGCCTCCGACGGAAGGGGCATCCCTAACTCTGCCAGACTGGTCGAATACCCAGACATTTTGAGTATATATCCACTGATAGACCCGTTCTTCTCCATATTACAAGCATAGAACTTATCGGAGGTCTCATACCTCACGATCCGGGCATTCTTCTTAAAGATAAACTCCAACTCTTGGAACATCTCATATGATCCATGATGTTCAAAACATCTTTGAAGTCCCGGTTCTAAGCCATACAACATTGCACAATGAACTATTGAGTAATCTCCAGAACGTGCCTCCCAAGCATTCTTAACGTCTTCGGATGACACGGGAGCGGGTGGGTCACCAAGCGGTGCATCAAGGACATAAGCCTTCTGGGAAGCCGGGAGGCTAATCCTCAGATTACGGGCCCAGTCAAAAAAGTTACTTCCATCATCTTTGAACTTAGCTTTCTCTTGGAACGCATTAAAATTCAGGGGTGCTACTGCGCGAGCCATTGATCTACAACATAAATAAGCAAAGGTTACTAAGACTATTGTTCATGATAATGAGTTTAGTTAATCAAATTACTAAATCTCCCACTCAAATTGACATCCCTCAGGTCATCTGAGTAACACATGATCCATATTCACCAACTCAAGTCTGATCATCACGTGAGTTAAGGTGGTTTCAATGGTGAACATCATCATGTTGATCATATCTACTATATGACTCATGCTCGACCTTTCGGTCTCTTGTGTTCCGAGGCCATGTCTGTACATGCTAGGCTCGTCAAGTTTAACCCGAGTGTTCTGCATGTGCAACACTGGCTTACACCCGTTGTTTGCGAACGTAGAGGCTATCACACCCGATCATCACGTGGTGTCTCGACACGACGAACTTTCGCAACGGTGCACACTTGGGGAGAACACAGTTCATCTTGAAATTTAAGTGAGGGATCACCTTATAATTCTACCGTCATCCTAAGAAAAAGAAGGTGCATAAAAAGATTAACATCACATGCAAATCATAAGTGACATGATATGACCATGAACTTGTGCTTTTGATCTCCATCTCCAAAGCACCGACATGATCTCCATCGTCACCGGCATAACACCATGATCTCCATCATTATAATCTCCATCATTGTGTCGTCATCGGGGTTGTCGCGCCCACCATGCTCATACTACTATTGCTACCGCTTAGCGATAAAGTAAAGCATTACATAGCGCTTAAATATTGACATGCAGGTCATACAATAATGAAAGATAACCTTATGGCTCCTGCCGGTTGCCGTACTCATCGACATGCAAGTCGTGATATTCTATAAAAAAACATGATCATCTCATACATCACATATATCACATCATGTAATTGGCCATATCACATCACAAGATACCCTGCAAAAACAAGTTAGACGTCCTCTAATTGTTGTTTCATGTTTTACGTGGCTGCTATGGGTATCTAGCAAGAACGATTCTTACCTACGCAAAACCACAACGGTGATATGAAGATTGCTTTTCAACCTTCTACAAGGACCGCCTTAATCAAATCCGATCCAACTAAAGTGGGAGAGACAGACACCCGCCAGCCATCTTTATGCGACGAAGTCACATGTCAGTCGATGGAACACGGTCTCTCGTAAGCGTACGAGTAAATTCGGTCCGAGCCACTTCATCCCACAATACCGCTGAACCAAGAAAAGACTAAGGAAGGAAGCAATCTGAATATCGATGCCCACAAACTCTTTGTGTTCTACTCAAGATCTCATCTACGCATAGACCTAGATCTAATACCACTGTTGGAGAACGTTGCATGGGAAACAAAAAAATTCCTACGCTTCACCAAGATCAATTTAGGAGATGAGCATCTATGAGAGGAGATATTGGATCTACGTACCCTTGTATATCTCTCAGCGGAAGCGTTAAAGAACGTGGTTGATGTAGTGGTACGTCTTCGCGATCCAAATCGCAAGTCGTCCCACGAACTCCCGATCAAGTGTTGAACGGACGACACCTCCGCGTTCAGCACACGTGCAGCTCGATGAAGATCTCCTCCTTCTTGATCTAGCAAGAGGGGCGGAGAGGTAGATGGGTTCGCTGGCGACATGACGGCGTGGCGGCGACGGTGGTGGAGCTGATCCGACTGAGCTTCGCTAAGAGGCGCCGAACCAATCTACTATAGGAGAGGCAGTCGGGGAGGGAGGAAGGGCTGCGCCGTGACTTAGGGTGCGGCTGCCCTCCTCACTCTCACATATATATAGGGGAAGAGGCGGAGCTAGCCGCCCTAGGGTTTCCCCTAGGGTTTGTGCGGCGGCCAAGGGAGTTGGGCCGACGGCCAGGGTGGCTTGGCCACCAAATTTGGTGACTAGCCCACCCTTTTGACCCAGCTCAAGCCTCTAGCCGCATGGGCCTTGAGGTGGGAGGTGCGGCCAGCCCACCAGGGGCTGGCTCGCACCCTCTCACAGCCCATGTGGCCCTTTGGAGTAGATGGGCCCACCCGGTGGACCCCCAGGAACACTTTCGGCACTCCGTTTCACCACTTGCAGGTCACGGAACTTTTCCGGAACTCAAATACCAACTTCCCATATATGAATCTTTACCTCCGAACCACTCCGGAACTCCTCATGACGTCCTAGATATCATCCGGGACTCCGAAAAACCTTCGGTCACCAACACACATAACTCATCTATACCAAAACGTCACTGAACCTTAAGTGTGCAGACCCTGCGGGTTCGAGAACCATATAGACATGACCGAGACACCTCTACGGTCAATAACCAACATCGGGACCTAGATGCCCATATTGGTTCCTACATGTTCTAGGAAGATCTTTATCGATCGAACCACTATGTCAAGGATTCAGTTAATCCCGTATGATGTTCCCTTTATCCTTCGGTATGTTACTTGCCCGAGATTCGATCGTCGGTATCTCTATACCTAGTTCAACCTCGTTACCGGCAAGTCTCTTTACCCGTTTCGTAATACAAGATCCCGCGACTAACACTTAGCCACATTGCTTGCAAGGCTTGTTGTGATGTTGTATTACCGAGTGGGCCCTGAGACACCTCTCCGTCACACGGAGTAACAAATCCCAGTGTTAATCCATGCCAACCCAGCAGACACCCTCGGAGATACCTGTAGAGTACCTTTATAGTCACCCACTTACGTTGCGATGTTTGATACACACAAGGCACTTCTCCGGTGTTAGTGAGTTGCATGATCTCATGGTTATAGGAACATATACTTGACATGCAGAAAACAGTAGCAATAAACTTACACGATCATATGCTATGTTCATAGTTTGGGTCTTGTCCATCACATCATTCTCCTAATGATATGATCCCGATATCAAATGACATCTCATGTCCATGGCCAGGAAACCTTAACCATCTTTGATCAACGAGCTAGCCTGCTAGAGGCATACTAGGGACACAGTGTTTGTCTATATGCCCACACATGTATTTAGTTTCCAATCAACACAATTATAGCATGGACAATAAACGATTATCATGAACAAGGAAATATAATAATAAACACTTTATTTATTGCCTTTAGGGCATATTTCCGACAGGTAGGGAGTAGACCGGGGAATATCAGGGTGCTAGGTGATATATATGGTATTTCCTTGAACACTCCTCAATTTTTTAGCATAACTTTCACCATTAATTTTACTACAAATTATGTCTAAATAAATACACCAAGTGTGAATATTAGTTCGATTTTGCAGTCAATTCTGTGATCAAAGTTATGTTCAAAATTTGTTGTGATTTCTTTACAGAACACTTTGCGTAGTGACTAGGTTGTTTCCGACGAGAAGAATTGTCCAAATGAACTGTCAGATGAAATAAATTAAGAGTTGTTCTTAAATTCCTCCATCGACATGTCTATACAAATCTAAGCTCCTCTTGGTGTGGTTGAACTGCCTCGCGTTATCCACTGGGTGACTCGGGCAACGATCTAATCCCTTTTTGGGACGTTCTCTCCCTATCTCCTCTCCTTGCCGCTGTCGAGTGATGCAGACAGCTTTCCTGCGCGGCTAACAGTGACAGCGGGGCACCGCTCCCAAAAGTGATTTGACTACATACGAGCAGCAACTAAACATGGTGAAGGTGGATATTTTAATTAATGACCACATCAGATCATGGTGCAACCTCACAGGAACGGGTGCCCCTACAGTGCAAGGGTGCGACATGTTAAGGCGATGGACCAGCCGGTAGTCAAGCTGCAGATGTCGTGTCTGTCGCCCTTGCTGCTCGCTGGGAGGTGAGAGCGTGGGTGTTCCTCCACTATGACACAAGGCAGATGGCATCATGGATCCAGCCATATGCTGCTAGCTGGCTTTCCCAAGACCCTAATGGTTGTGGTAGCAGTCAGATGGCGTCGCCAGAGGGGTTTCGATCTTCTACAATTTCTCGCGTCACATGGTTCACGGTCTGCATCGAGGATAGTGGCATCATGTGATACAGATCAGCCATGGGCTACTACTTGTGAGCGGTGTCGGTTTCCTTCCTCCCCGTGGCTCATCAGCCCATGATCAGGATCTTGCACCTATGAAAGCACAACATGCTTCCTTGGTGGTTTTGATAATTCATGACAACATACATTGTCTATTGAACTAATGTTTCCATCAAGTATATTTCAGGAAATGTTCAATGAGAGGATTGACAAAAGGAGATTGTGGAGAAACCCCAAGATTTTAGGAAATAGGTTGGCCAAGCTTCAAGCAAGAGGACTCTACATTTTATATTTGTGAGAAATCACTTTGAGTCCATAGGAAAGACAATACTATTAAAAGGGGGTAAGGTTTTGTTGGTGAACAATATGCTCAAACGTGCACAAGTGATAGTCGCCAAAAACATCCACAAACTCTCCCCTCTGTTCTATACCCAACACTCAAAATCGGTGCAACCAACTTTCCCACTTCGGTGCCACCGATTCCAGAACCTAGACAGACTATGCCAAACCCTAGCCACTTCGGTGCAACGATTCCATACCGGTGCCACCGAGTTTAGGTTGCCAACTTTCTGTTACGCAAATTCACATTTTTGGTCCCACCGAGAATGTTGGATCGGCGTCACCGAGATTGGAAATCTGACTGTTGGTCACCTTATTGGTGCAACCGTGTTTACTATATTGGTCTCACCAAGATTCAAAAGTTGCCACCTTTTGGTCACTTCGGTACCACCGGGATTAACACATCGGTGTCACCGAGTTGGTCACTTTGTGTGTAACGGTTGGATTTTTGGGGATGCCTATATATACCTCTTCACCACAACCTACTCGAAAGAGAAGCACTCAGAACTATTCCATACATATCCTATCAAATTTTCTAAGAAATAACCACCTACCCTTGTGTTGAGGTCAAGATCTTCCGCTCCAATCATATGGATCTTGATTTCTAGTCTCCCCAAGTTTCTTTCCACCAATCTCATCTCTTCTACCAAGCCAAACCCGTGAGAGAGAGATTGTGTGTTGAGGAGTCTATGATCTTGAAGCACAAGAGCAAGGAGTTCATCGTCATTACCGAGCCTATTACCTTTTGGAGGGTGGTGCCTCCTAGATTGGTTAGGTGTCGCTTGGGAGCCTCCTACTTCGTGTTGTGGAGTGAACCAAGAAGTTTGTAAGGGCAAGGAGATCGCCTACTTCGTGAAGATCTACCCATAGTGAGGCTAGTCCTTCGTGGACGGAAGCCGTATGGAATAGTCAAGGTTGCTATTTCGTGGACCCTTTTGGGTGGAGCCCTCCATGGACTCTCGCGGCCGTTACCCTCCGTGGGTTGAAGACTCCATAAACGTGGATGTACGATAGCGCCACCTATCGGAACCACGGGAAAAATTCTTGCGTCTCCAACTACGTTTGATCTACCTATCTCAACTCTTTACTTCATATGTAATGTCTCTACTTTCCGCTGCCATATTTGTTGACATGCATGTGTAGGGTTGTTAGACTTGCTAGCTTTGCTAAAAACTGTTAGAATCTGCCAACCAATTAACTTGGGAAAATGTTAGGTTTTAAATTACTGCTAGTAGTCTATTCACCCCCTCTAGACACTCTTCTAGTGATCCTTCAATTGGTATCAGAGCATTGGTCTCCATTGCTTCGATTTAATCACCGAGGAGGAAGATGGATGTGTCTAGTATAGAGAGTTTTAGTTGTAGAGTGCCCATTCTTGATGGAGAGTACTATAGTCAATGGAAATCTTTGATGCTTGAGCTGTTTAATGAATTTCATGTGAGCAAATATGTTATGCGCCCCTATGTGTCTCCTATTGATGAATTGCATCCCACACACGAAGAGGAAATTAACATGCTTGGTAACCTAAGAACTATCAATCTTATTGTTAGAGGTTTACCAAGATTCGTGCTTTCTCAAATGAAGAACTTTGCATGTGCATATACCTTATGGATTGATTTGGAGAAATGATATCCAAATCTTTCCTTAGGGAATCTAGATGAAATTCTTCATAAAGCCATTGCTTTTCACAAAATGAAGCCTAGTGATCCAAACTTTGATAAATGCCTATTTGAACTCCGTGATCTTATGCGTGCTAAAGGATATGTCACCACTATCAACAACATTATATTTGAAGCCATTCGCACTCATAAACTTGAACATTGTCATGATCACTATTCTAACGAATCACTTGTTCTTTATGACGAGGATTTCCCACTTGATGGTGACAATGTGGAACATGTCTATTATGAAGAAGATGAGTTGTTTGACATCGAGTATGAGAAGATCATGAAGAATCTCAGTCTCATGGAAAACCTTAAGGATTACATGTCCGGAGGAAAATAGTGGATTCTCGACAGCGGATGTACGGATCATATGACTGGTGACAAAGACATTTTCCAAGAAATCACGCCTAATCAAGGTCCTCGACGGTACGTGACCTTTGGAAAAAACTCTAAGGGTAAGGTACTCGGTCTTGGTAAGGTGGCCATATCCCATGATAGCTCTATTCAAAATGTTATGCTTGTTGAATCCCTTGGTTACAATCTTCTTTCCGTATCTAGACTTGCTGATTTCGGTTTCAATGTTCTATTCAGGAAAGTAGATTGCCAAGTGTTTCATCAATATAATCATAAAATTGTCTTTACCGGTATCCGTAGAGGTGATATATACATTGTCGATTTCACTAAAAGGTCCAAACCTCGCACTTGTTTAATTGCTAAATCTTCTAAAGGTTGGCTTTGGCATAGAAGATTAGGACATGTTGGTATGCGTAATTTAGACAAACTTATCAAAGGAGATCATATACTTGGTGTTGAAGATGTTATATTTGACAAAGACAGACTTTGTAGTTCTTGTCAAGCTGGAAAGCAAGTAGGTGGAATTCATCTTGTTAAGAATATCATGACTACTCGAATACCACTTGAGTTACTTCACATGGATCTTTTCGGTCCCAATGCTTACAAGAGTCTCGGTTGAAATTCCTATGGTCTAGTTATAGTTGATGATTTTTCAAGATTTACGTGGGTATTCTTCCTTGATGATAAGCCACAGGTTCAAAAGATCTTCAAGAACTTCGCTTGCAAAACGCAAAATCAGGTTGAAGTGAAGATCAAGAAGGTTCAGAGCGATAATGGACCTGAGTTCAAGAACACCCATGTGGATACCTTTCATGACGAAGGAGGTGTCTCACATGAGTTCTCGGCTACGTACACGTCTCAACAAAATGGAGTTGTTGAGAGGAAGAACCGGACACTCATTGAGATGGCAAGAACGATCCTTGACGAATACAAGACGCCAAAACACTTTTGGGCAGAAGCTATGGAAACAACGTGTCATGCCACAAACCGACTTTACTTGCACAAGCTTCTCGGTAAAACGGCATACGAGCTACTCACCGGTAACAAACCCAAGTTGGATACTTTCGGGTATTCGTCTCCAAGTGCTACATTCTTGATAAGCATCGTCGTACTAAATTTGCTCCTAAATCTCATGAAGGATTCCTACTTGGTTATGGATCGAACTCTTACACTTACCGTGTCTACAACAACTTCACTCGAAAAGTTGAAGAGACGGTAGATGTAAAGTTTGATGAATCTAATGGTTTGCAAGTCAAACAATTGCCAAATGATGTAGGTGATAAGAATCCTTCGGAAGCTATCCTAGATTTACCCATCGGCAAGATTCGTCCCATGGAGGTGAAGGAAAGTACTTCATCAACTCAAGTGGAAGCCCCTACCTCACGACAAGGTGAACCACAACATGATATGGAGGCATCCACAAGCAGTACACGGCAAGATGATGAAGAGGAGGAAGTACATCATGAAGATCCACCACAACCTCCTTCACCACCACCTCAAGGGAACGACACCTTCAACAACAATGAAGAAGAAGGAGATGATGATGAAGAAGAAGCTCCACCAACCAACAATCGGAATCTGACCCGAGTTGGAGCACAAGTGACCAAGAACCATCCCCTAAATCACATCTTTGGTGATATACAAACAGGGAGAATCACTCGCTCTAAAACTCGTCTAGCAAACTTCTGTGAGCATTATTCTTTCATATCTAGCATTGAGCCCTTGAAGGTAGAACAAGCTCTTGAAGACAAGGATTGGGTGAACGCTATGCATGAAGAGCTTCACAACTTCGAAAGGAACGAGGTGTGAACACTCGTGGAGAAGCCCGAGGATGAACACAACATCATCGGAACCAAATGGGTATTTCGGAACAAGCTAGACAAATATGGTCAAGTCATGCGCAACAAGGCTCGTCTCGTAGCTCAAGGATATACGCAAGTCGAAGGTATGGACTACGGTGAGACCTACGCCCCCGTCACTAGACTTGAAGCTATTCACATTCTTCTTGCTTATGCCAATCACCATGATATCACGCTTTATCAAATGGATATTAAAAGTGCATTTTTAAACGGTGATATTGAAGAAGAGGTTTATGTTAAGCAACCACCTGGTTTTGTTAATCCTAAGAAACCTAATCATGTCTACAAGCTTCGTAAAGCTCTTTATGGTCTTAAGCAAGCCCCTCATGCTTGGTACAAATGTTTAACGATGTTTCTTATCGAAAAAGATTTTGAAATTGGTAAAATTGATGCAACCTTATTCACTAAGAGAGTTAATGGTGAACTATTTGTGTGACAAATTTATGTGGATAATATTATCTTTGGTTCCACTAACCCTCAATTTAGTGAAAGGTTTGGAAGGTTGATGTCAGAGAAGTATGAGATGTCTATGATGTGTGAGCTGAAATTATTTCTTGGGTTGCAAATCAAACAATCGAAAGAAGGAACTTTCATCTCTCAAACTAAGTATACCAAGGACTTGATCAAAAAGTTTAACATACAGGAATGCAAAGGTATGAAAACCCCTATGCCTACTAGTGGACATGTTGATCTTACCAGAGAGGATGAGCCGGTTGATCAAAAAGTTTATCGATCTATGATTGGTTCATTGTTATATCTATGTGCATCTCGTCCCGATATTATGCTTAGTGTTTGCATGTGTGCTAGATATCAAGCTGCACCAAAAGAATGTCATCTTTCAGCTGTTAAACGCATTGTGAGATACCTGATACAAACGTCAAATTTTGGCATTTGGTATCCCAAGGGATCTTCCTTTGACCTTGTTGTCTATTCTGATTTAGACTATGCTGGTGACAAGGTTGATAGAAAATCCACCTCGGGTACTTGTCAATTTTTGGGAAGATCTCTTGTATCTTGGTCCTCTAAGAAACAAAATTCGGTATCACTACCGACTGCCGAAGCTGAGTATATTGCTGCTGGATCTTGTTGTGCGCAATTACTTTGGATGACACAAACACTTAAGGATTATGGAATTCATGTTAAAAATGTTCCATTACTTTGTGACAATGAAAGTGCTATTAAAATTGGTCATAATCAACATTCTCGAACTAAGCATATTCAAGTTCGACATCATTTCATTCGTGATCATGTTGCCAAAGGAGATAATAATGTTAAGCATGTTCGTACTAACAAGCAATTGGCAGATATCTTTACTAAGCCACTTGATGAGAAGAAATTTTGTCAGTTGAGGAGTGAGTTGAACATCATCGATGCTTCAAACTTGAGCTAGACTCACTCGGTTGCATGCAAGGGCATGAGCTTTCTTGATATTTCCATATATCTTAACATTTCATATTATGCCATGGAATTCTATGCTCCCTTGTATTGCATCTAATCTCTCGTAGGTACTTGAAAAAAAAACTTCATTCCACAAGATTGCCATCAACTCCAATCATAAGCAATCTTGTCATTACCAAGTATCCACAACCCCTCTTCATGATGGAAGGAAGAAGGCCACTCAACCATATCCTTGACATATACTTGACCAAAACAGCACACTCTCAATTGGTATCATTTCAATTGGATATATCTATTGTTCTTCCTTGCATGACTAATCTTTGTAGGTAACCAGAATACTAGAACAAGAAGGATTGCTCAAAACTCAAGATGATCCTCATCAACCTCGAGCATCCTCAACAAGTTCATCTACAAGCCACGTCATCAACATCACTCAAAGGTATGTACTCATGTCCTTGAAAAGGCTTTACTCAAAGAAATGAGCTAAAGCAACTCAAGTGATATGAAGACATTAAAATGCTTAATCGAAAAATGGTAAACCCATTTTTGAGCTTAACGTAGAGTATGACCTATGATCAAGTATTCTTGCTTGGCTCCTAAGTCGATATACTCTAATATAGGTGACCTAGTCACCGCCCATCATCTAGTTAAGAATTTAGTGTGGTTTGCTCTTAATCGCATGATTTCTCATAACTACTCCAATCTTATCTAGTTGATGTCCCTTGTAAAAACTTCATATTTCGCTGAAAATCTTTCTCTAGATTTTGTAAAAACAGAAACTTGGTTTCTCTTTCGGAGCCGTCGACTCAGATATCTCGGTTCTACCGAAATTGCGGACAAGCTACACTGCAACATCTCGGTACCACCGATTTATCTATCTTAGAGTCACCGATTTTCTTTCTGTTTCATTTGAATTCGCTTTTGCAACTCTGTGTTTTCTTAGTGATCATTCTTTTGAAACATCTGTTACTTCGATGATCCCTACTCCCTTTCCTAAAAAACTTAGGGGGAGAAGAACTAAAAGTAATCCTGCGAAGAGAATTTCTTTATTCAAGGATCCCTATCTTCAATGAAGAAAAGAGGAGAAGAACAAGTCGTTTTCCATGACTTTCTCAGTTTTTACTTCTATGAATCCTACATTTCGATGACCCTTGTTCTCAAGGATCCCTTCTCAGTCAATGATCCCTGTATCTATCCCAGTTTTTAGCCTTTTTGGAAATTAATGCCAAAGGGTGAGAAGACCAAAGCTTCAACCATTTTGGGAGAAGACCAAAGCTTCATGCTAAAGGGGAAATACATGCTTATGCAAAGGGGGGAGATATGATCAAGGGGGGGAGCCAATATCAATACTCATATCTTTATAAACAGGGGGAGAATATCAAAGTAGGGAGAAGAAAATCTTTTACCTTTCTCACCTTATCCTCTCCTAAAATCTACATGCTAAGATTCAGGGGGAGAGGATAACCTATTTTCATATCTACGGTGAGAAAATTCTAAATGATTTCGGAGACATATCAATTCTAAGGAATACTATTTTCTATATGTCCTCCATATCTTGGCAATTTTGAGTTATATTGCTCTACGGTATTGGTAGAATACTCTTGTGTTTCTTAACATTGTTTTCTCTAGTGTGTTTCTATTACTAGGATGCTCAAGAACTCAAGGTAAGTATATGCATCATATCCTTGATCAGGATGATCTCTTGCTTCTTGCACATATTGTTTGCAAGAGTAATGACTTGAACAAAGATACTTCTCATTCATATATATTTGATGCATATAGTCAAGATACATATGACCTGTTATATCCCTTCTACCTTTTGTGTGTTCATGCATTCAAAAGCAACTATCTTTTAAAGGATTGCACACATTTAGGGGGAGCAAGTCTAGGTCACGTGTCTCTCAAAGTCTTCAGTATAACCGTGCATATCTTTATTTGAAGCTTTGATTGTATGTTGTCACCAATTACCAAAAAGGGGGAGATTGAAAGCACAACATGCTCCCTTGGTGGTTTTGATAATTCATGACAACATACATTGTCTATTGAACTAATGTTTCCACTAAGTATATTTCAGGAAATGTTTAATGAGAGGATTGGCAAAAGGAGATTGTGGAGAAACCCCAACATGCAAGGAAATAGGTTGGCCAAGCTTCAAGCAAGAGGACTCTACATTTTATATTTGTGAGAAATCACTTTGAGTCCATAGGAAAGCCAATACTATTAAAAGGGGGTAAGGTTTTGTTGGTGAACAATATGCTCAAACGTGCACAAGTGATAGTCGCCAAAAACATCCACAAACTCTCCCATCAAAGTATGTTCTATACCCAAGACTCAAAATCGGTGCAACCAACTTTCCCACTTTGGTGCCACCGATTCCAGAACCTAGACAGACTATGCCAAACCCTAGCCACTTCGGTGCAACCGATTCCATAACGGTGCCACCGAGTTTAGGTTGCCAACTTTCTGTTACGCAAATTCACATTTTCGGTCCCACCAAGAATGTTGGATCGGCGTCACCGAGATTGGAAATCTGATCGTTGGTCACCTTATTGGTGCAACCGAGTTTCCTATATTGGTCTCATCGAGATTTAAAAGTTGACACCTTTTGGTCACTTCGGTACCACCAAGATTAACACATCGGTGTCACCGAGTTGGTCACTTTGTGTGTAACGGCTAGATTTTTGGGGATGTCTATATATACCCCTTCACCACCACCTACTCGAAAGAGAAGCACTCAGAACTATTTCATACATATCCTATCAGATTTTCTGAGAGAGAACCACCTACCCTTGTGTTGAGGTCAAGATCTTCCACTCCAATCATATGGATCTTGATTTCTAGCCTCTCCAAGTTGCTTTCCACCAATCCCATCTCTTCTACCAAGCCAAACCTGTGAGAGAGAGATTGTGTGTTGAGGAGTCTATCATCTTGAAGCACAAGAGTAAGGAGTTCATCGTCATTACCGAGCCTATTACCTTTTGGAGGGTGGTGCCTCCTAGATTAGTTAGGTGTCGCTTGGGAGCCTCCTACTTCGTGTTGTGGAGTGAACCAAGAAGTTTGTAAGGGCAAGGAGATCGCCTACTTCGTGAAGATCTACCCATAGTGAGGCTAGTCCTTCGTGGACGGAAGCCGTATGGAATAGTCAAGGTTGCTACTTCATGTACCCTTTTGGGTGGAGCCCTCCGTGGACTCTCGCGACCGTTACCCTCCGTGGGTTGAAGACTCCATAAACGTGGATGTACGATAGCGCCACCTATCGGAACCACGGGAAAAATTCTTGCGTCTCCAACTGCGTTTGATCTACCTATCTCAACTCTTTACTTCATATGCAATGTCTTTACTTTCCGCTGCCATATTTTTTGACATGCATGTGTAGTGTTGTTAGACTTACTAGCTTTGCTAAAAACTATTAGAATCTGCCAATCAATTAACTTGGAAAAATGTTAGGTTTTTAATTACTGCTAGTAGTCTATTCACCCTCCCCCCCTCTAGACACTCTTCTAGTGATCCCTCAACCTATGCAGTTGTAGGGATCGAGCCAAGTAAAGAAGATAACATAATATGACTTTGATTAGGCGATACTTTTTGATTACCTCATCTCGAGCTCCGGGGTGAAAACCCTAAGTTTGACATTTGGTTATACATGGTAATAGTGGTGTTCTCTATATTGTTACCTTGGTGATGGCATTACTCGGAGTTTACTCATACTTGATCTTCAGGGTGAAACCCCACAATCTGATCTTCGGTGGTTGGATCGGACGACGACAATGTTTTTGCACATCGTTTTCTTCCTAGAGGTGTCGCTTTTGGGTTACCATCTTTATAGTCCTTGTGTTGTCAAAACATGGTCGTTGTTTTGATCGCTTCCATCTCTCCTCCCCCCCCCCCCCCCTTCTAGGCATAGCTTGGGTCTTCTATGATCTTGCTAGTTGATTGTGTGCTAGTGTTAGTGTTGGTTGTGTGCATCCTACTTATGCAGAGGTTGGACGTACACTCGAATAGTTGTATCTCCAGATACTACATTTCCCGTTAATACAAAAACACTCTTTATAAAATAAAATAAAATTCCTCTTGGTATAATATTCAACTTGCCTAGAGCCCCACGGAGGTAGCCTACCCGATAACCGAAAGATGGATGCTGCGAATTCGACATGTGTGGTTCCTATTGTGAAAGTGAAAATAATAAGGATTGATGCTAGCTAACCCGACGAGTGGATGAGCAATAACGCGTGCACCTTTACGCACGCTTTCTTCCTGCTCCTTGACGAGTTGTGCGGGTATATTCGTATATTCGTCGGCGAGCAACAGGCCAATAGTGAACATGCATGAGCATTTCATTTGTAGTGAGAATATGTGCCCTATACCACCCTATTTGTATTATCTGCTTTGCTTTAGTTGCTGATGTGCTTTGTACTGCAGGTAGTATTGATTGTATGTATGCGCATGAATGGTTTTGTTTTTTTCCTGCTTTGTGGTGAAAAGCGAGATATCGACGGATACGCTAGCTAGCAAAGCTTTGCGCGTTCTAATCTTCCCACTCCCGCCCATAACGCAAACAGCTTGCGTGCTGGCGCTGATGCGTGTATAGCAAAAGTGAAAAGTGGTAGTGTATCTTGAGGTTTCAACAGCCACGATCTTAAGAACAGTGCAAGCACAGGGTCTACTCAAGTTAGTTTGGGCATAACGCGAAATGAAATAGGCAAGAGTGCTCAAGTTTTTTTTGCAACAATATTGATAAAATATCCACAATAACCAGACCTAGTTTACTCTCTCTGTATTCACTAAAGTAGTGACCTAAAATGTCTTATACAATATTTGTTACAGAGGGAACACTTCAAAATTTATGGTTTCTGATATTTTAAAATATTGTTTGTTTTTCACCTTAAAACTTCTTTATGGATTCTGACCCCTTCTGACGTCTTGCTACTTGTCCTGTACCATGATATGAGTTAGCTGAAAAGAGTTCATCGCCAACATGGCATGTGATGCGGAGCATCCCGTGAACTCCATCATGGACCCTTCTCCAACACCGCAAGCCACAAGAGGACCCATGATGAGAGCCCGTACACGCGCCATCGAAAACGAGGTGACATCTCCCCTTACTCAACCTACGTGTGATCCACTCGAGACATGACCGCTACCTCAGACGGAAGTTGTCATGGTTTTATCACGGCAGATGTACGGGTGAACGGACTTCGGTTCGAGGCCATCGCCAATGGGGTGGACTCAAAGGGGTTAGTCGGGTCGAAAGACACGGATTTACCCAGGTTCGGCCCCTCGAATCGAGGTAACAGCCTACGTCCTGCTTGTGTTTGTATTGCTTGCGTATCGATTACAAGGAGCTAAAAGCTTGACCTAGTTCTCGATTGCCTATCCTCTAAGTCGCCCCGGGTCTGCCTTTATATAAGAGGTCAGAACATCCGGGTCATTACAATTGCTAACCGAGTCTCTCTCTATCTTCTTGTCCAAGCCGTCTGTGAGTCGGCTTGCACGCCCGGGTCTTCTCAGTCCGGGCCGTCGTACGGCCCACACCGTGAGCCGCCTATCCTCTTGGGACACTTAATCTTACGGCTCACCTTTGGGCCGGTTCTCAAGCCAATAACATGACCCGGAGCCTCTTCGGCGGGTCACATCCCCAACAGAAGTGCTTTGTGTACTCAGGTACTCGGGAGAGGGACATCAAGCTCGAAAGG
This sequence comes from Hordeum marinum, assembly GCA_022496015.1. Taxonomy (NCBI): domain Eukaryota; kingdom Viridiplantae; phylum Streptophyta; class Magnoliopsida; order Poales; family Poaceae; genus Hordeum; species Hordeum marinum. The sequence continues at coordinate 405,869,396 of CM039672.1, read as the reverse complement.
ACAAGGAAGGCCCCAACGACAAGCTCCAGCCTCCGGATGTTCGAACGGCCTCGGACAACGACCGGCGCTTGGAGAACAGCTCAGCACACAGGCTGTCCAGATTCCCCAGCGCCCGGACGCCCGACGCCGCCAGGACGACCGACAGGTCCCAGCGAATGGACGTCCGGGCCATCCTAGAAATCCAGCCGCCAAGCACCCGCTCCGAAACGTCAGAAGGTCGGAACCTCCGAACGACTGAGCGTCGGACGTCTGACCGCATCCAAAAATCCGGCCAAGCTACGCCCGCACCGAAACCACGGACTTCCGGCCTCCTCCGGATGTCCAGACCGTCCTGAGCCGTCAGACGTTTGACCCCGTCCGGGCGTCCGGACCCTATCCGTGCACAGGCCCATGGGTTTCGGCCCATGTACCCCTCTACCTCGTCTTAGAATATATATACCTCACCCCCTCCTCACTCTAGGGTTAGCTAATGTTTGCTCTTGAGCTTAGCTCCATTACATGCCTCTCTTGAGAAGCTTGACCTCCTTTGGGAGTAGATCCAAGTGATGCAAAGGCCCCTTTAGAGGGAAGATCCCCCGTGGATTCAAGGCCCCTCCTTCGGAGTGGGAGACCACGTACCGCTACTTGTATCATTGGTTGATTTGGGATCTTGTACCTCTTGTGTTGTTATGGATATAGTTGATGTGTGATTGAGTTTTCTCTTGAGTGTTTCCTCTCGTTCTTCCCCATGTTCTTCGTGTTTTCCCCCTCCAATTCGTGAAAGATCGACCATCACGGGTCTTGCCTCGTATCATATGGTATCATGAGCCATGTTGATCATGGATTTGGAGTCTCCCCCACCATTTGCTAGCCTAATTTTGCTTTGATTCGTCCTAGTTTTGAAAATTCCCACAGAAATAGCCCTACCCAATTTTTTTTGGATTTGTTGGATTTGATGAGATTTTGTTGATTTGGATCCATGGATTTCGTAGAGGACAAGTGGATCTATCATTCCACCATCATTTCCATGCGCAAAATCGCATCAATTTTGCTCAAAAAATTTCTTTTGGTTCGAGTTCATCCGGTGAAACCTGCAGGCTCCGAACGAACGACAGTCGCCGGACGACCGACCGCGCCCGGACGTCCGAGCAAGTCTGTCAAAACTGAATTTTGCCCTAAAATTTTGGATTACTTCCGCCATTTCTTCCGCAACCCATTTGCATTTGAAATTTTGAATCGCGAGCCCCGCCACTTCCTATAGTGTTTCGGCTAATTAGGAGTGGTTCTTCATCGACATCGCCGCTCATCATCGCCCCGGATAACCGCCAACCAACTCTTCATTGACACTATACCGTAAGTAAGGACGGTAACCGCGACAGCACTCTTGACTTATACCCTTGCCATTGCATTGTTAGCCCTAGACTTTTGCGTTACTTTCCCATAAATACTAGCCATTGAGTATTGCCGGGTCACAGTACGTGTGCACATTAGTGATACATACTCTGCATAGCTACAATTACATGCATATACATCTTAGTATCATCTCTTGTGTTACAAAGTACCCGCATACATAATTGCTATCTTGGTGTGCACGTTCCGCATAGTGACAATCCAAATAACATTGCTGAAGGAAAGGGAAGTGAAGCTTTTAAGCAAGGACAAAATAGCAATAGCATCACCATTTTGCATATCATACTTGATCATCGTGGATCACTTGAGCGAGTGACTCATTCCTCATACATACATAGCAAGTCGGAAATAGGAAGACGACGCATTTTGTTTCTTATAGGTGTGCACAAGTTCGTATCACACCTATTTGAGAAATCGTGCTAGCATCTCTCTAGAGTTGTGCAACACGAGCGTTTTCCGTGGATTCCACATTTTGAGCTCATTTCTTGGTTCCACAACCTCACTTTTCTATTCGTGTGTGTGTTTCCGAGTTCACTCATTGCTATTGATTCACCTTGTCTTACTTACGAACTTGCGAATCTATTTCAACTTTATTGCATCATATTCTCGAATTCCTTGAAATTTTGTGCCACCATCCTAACCAAGCTACTCCATAAGCATTACTTTTATAGGTGTGAGAAGGGCAAACTCGGTACTAATTCCACTATTTCCATGATTTAACATTGACTGATTGATCCTCATTTCAACCTTCGAAACGGTATTTGGTATTGTGTTTTCTCATTCTTCCACTTATATCTACTTGAGTACCATGGATAGGAACACTATGACGAACCCGACATTCGAGGAGCACGACGACGACGCAAACAACTACGTCACCAAACTACAATTCTTCGCCGCACAAAAGGGAATGCGCCAAACACATGATGTCATCACAGACCACATCAAGCACCTCACCACCAGCATAAGTGAATCCGAGGAGCGGACACGAGACTTCATGACTACCCAAATGGATGAGCTCCGTGCCTTGTGGTGAACCGCGCATCATCCACTTCTACCTCAACTCGACTACGCACCGCAAGTCGACACTCCTCCGAGGACTTGTCCGGCGAGAGACCTCCTCCTCGAGCTCGACCACAACAATGTCACACGCTTCGCCTCTCTCAAGACTCAAGCAATCCTTTCCACGACGACGAGCCTCAAGGTCGACATCGCGAGCGTGACCACCGTCACCAACAAGAGCAAGACCGCCTACGCCACCGCCATGAGGAAGACCGACGCCATGAAGAGCAAGCACGAGAATCACAACGAGCGCTTCGCGAATCAACCCATGCCTTGTAAGAGCGCAACCGACTAGCTTGCGAGGAACAAGATGCTCTACATCGATAACACCAAGAAGAAGCCGCACGTCAAGAGGAGCACCAAGAACGCCAACAACGGATGCGACAACGATCTCAACAACACCCAAGGCAAGAGGAGCAACACATTGATGAGCTCCCTCATAGGCAAGAGCAAGATCAACATGACAACAATGCCCTTCCATGACAAGATGCATGACAACAAGCAAATCCCGTTGACCATGTGGATGATAATGCACCAAGGCAAGGCCAACGTCAACAATAAAACTATGCTCCTCCATGACAAGGGTACCACAATAAAAACAACAATGAGGAAAATCGCTTTGGCAAGCTCAAGTTCACTATGCCTAAGCTCTCCGGAAGCAACGATCCCAAAGACTACCTCTCTTGGGCACTCAAGTTCGACAAAATATTCCGGTTGCACAACTACGAAGAAGACAAGAAGATTGCCATGGCCTCCCTCGAGTTCCAAGATTATGTGCTCATTTGGTGGGAACAAGTGATTGAGCGAAGAAGAGAAAGGGGTGATCCTCCAATCACCACTTGGGAACAAATGAAAGATCTCATGAGAGCTCGATTCGTCCCAACACACTATAATTGTGATCTCTTCAAGAAGCTACAACTACTCAAGCAAGGCACCAAGTCAGTGGAAGAGTACTACCAAGAGATGAAGATGGCCATGATAAGAGCCAATGTGAAGGATGATGATGAGCAAACTATGGCACGTTTCTTGAATGGTCTCAATTACCAAATCAAGAAAATTGTGGATTTCCAACCCTACTCCATCTTGCTCAAGCTAGTTCATTAAGCCACCAAGGCGGAACGTCAAGTTCAATAGGACTACAAGTACTCCAAGACCTCCTACAAGACCTACGGTGCAACTACCCAAGATTCTCCAACTATGACACCGTCTACATCAACGTCCAAAGATGACAAGTCAAGCTACAAGGACAAGTCGTCTTCATCATCCCGCAACGCCCCTACAAGCAACACAAGAGCGTCATCCTCTACACCAACACCGGATGACGTGAAAACAAGCTCCATCAAGTGTTTCACGTGCCAAGGCCGAGGACACAAGATGTATGAGTGTCCCACAAGGCGGACTATGACCCTTTAAGATGAAGGTTCATATTACTCAATGAGTGAAGATGAGATGGAAGCTTTGGAACGAGTGTCTATGCACCGACAAGTCAATGAAGATGAAGACTCTCAAATCTTTTGTGACAATGATCCGAGCCCCGCTCTCGTTGTCTCAAAGGTTTTGAATCTACAATAACAACAAGATGAGGACCAACGTTGCCACATCTTCCACACCAAGGCCGGTATCCAAGGGAGATCCGTCAATGTCATCATAGACGGAGGGAGTTATCACAATTTGGTAAGTGAGGAACTTTGCTCCAAGTTGCACTTGATCAAGAAAAAGCATCCTCACCCCTACAACGTCCAATGGCTAAGTGACTCCAGCACAATACAAGTCGACCACGCCGTGCAAGTCTCCTTCAAGATTGGAGCTTACGAACACACCATGGAGTGTGATGTGGTGACCATGTCTGTTTGCCACCTACTCCTTGGGAGACCTTGGCAATTCGACCGTGGCGCCATACACAATGGGCACACAAATCAATATAACTTCAAGTTGAAGGGCACCGAATATGTGGTTCTCCCTATGTCTCCTAGTCAAGTGATCACCGACAAGCAAGATTCGTACCATCGTGGAGAGAAAAGTGAGAGAGTGATCCACCTCAAAGCGAGTGAGCATCACAAGCCAAATTTGAGTGACTCCACGATGAGGGACATGAGGGACCTAGTACTATTTGCCACCATAAGATATTTGAGGGATGTGAGTGAGATCCCATCGACCGTCCTTCACTACGTGATAGTGTGCAAGGATGATGTTACCCGGCCTAACCCTTCACAACATCTTCCTCTTGTGCTATCTCAATTGTTGCGGGAATTTCAAGATGTGTTCCCCGATGAGATACCTTCGGGACTAATGTCTACTACACAACCTTCTTCTTGTAGACTCGTGTTGGGCCTCCAAGCGCAGAGGTTTGTAGGAAAGTGGCAATTTTCCCTCAAGTGGATGACCTAAGGTTTATCAATCCATGGGAGGTGTAGGATGAAGATGGTCTCTCTCAAACAACCCTGCAACCAAATAACAAAGAGTCTCTTGTGTCTCCAACACACCCAATACAATGGTAAATTGTATAGGTGCACTAGTTCGGCGAAGAGATGGTGATACAAGTGTAATATGGATGGTAGATATAGGTTTTTGTAATCTGAAAAAATAAAAACAGCAAGGTAACAAATAGTAAACAGCGAGCAAAACGTTGTATAAATTCTTGGAAACAAGGCCTAGGGTCCATACTTTCACTAGTGCAATTTCTCTCAACAATATTGACATAGTTGAATCATATGTAAGTACCTCTCGTGTGACAAAGAGTTCACTCCAAAGTCACAAATAGCGGAGAACTAACGAAGAAATTATTGTAGGGTACGAAACCACCTCAAAGTTATCGTTTCTGATCAATCTTATGAGCTATCCCTATAAGTGTCACGAACCGCCCTAGAGTTCATACTAAAATAACATCTTAAGATACACATTAACCAAAACCATAATGTCACCTAGATACTCAAATATCACCACAAGTACCCATGGGCTTGATTATACGATGTGCATCACATAATTTCAGATTCATCATATTCAATCCAACACAAAGAACTTCAAAAAGTGCCCCGAAGTTTCTACCGGAAAGTCAAAAACGCGTGCCAACCCCTATGCATAGATTCCCAAGGTCACGGAACCCGCAAGTTGATCACCAAAACATACATCAAGTGAATCAATAGAACTTCCCTTTATCACCACGAATATCCCATCGCAAACATACATCAAGTGTTCTCAAATCCTTAAAGACTCAATCCAATAAGAAAACTTCAAAGGGAAAACTCAATTCATCACAACAAGATAGAGAGGGGAAAACTCCATGTGATTCATCTATATCAATAAAGCTCACAGTACATCAAGATCGTGCCATCTCAAGAACACGAGAGAGAGAGAGAGAGATCAAACACATAGCTACCGGTACATACCCTCAGCCCCGAGGGTGAACTACTCCCTCCTCATCATGGAGAGCGCCGGGATGATGAAGATGGCCTCTAGTGATGGTTTCCCCCTCTGGCAGGGTGCCGGAACAACCTCCCGATTGGTTTTTCATGGCTTTGGAGGCTTGCGGTGGCGGAACTCGCGATCTAGGTTTCTTTTCAAAGGTTTCTATATTTATAGGAATTTTTGGTGTTGGAATCACATCAAGGGGTGCCACAAGGCGGTGACAAGCCTGCTAGGCACGACCAGGGGGGTGGTCGCGCCTGGCAGGCTTATGACCTCCTCGTGGATCTTCTAGCCCAACTCCAATGCTTCGGGGGTCTGTTTTGGTCCAGAAAAAATCATACTAAATTTTCAGCCCATTCCGAGAACTTTTATTTCTGCACAAAAATGACACCATGATAGTTCTGCTGAAAACAGCGTCAGTCCGGGTTAGTTCTAATAAAATCATACCAAAATCATATAGAATTATTGTAAACATGGAATGAATACTTCATAAATTATAGATACGTTGGAGACGTATCAGGGACTACCACCAAAACGAGGGATTGAACACCGCATCGACCTCATCCCCGGCGCACAGCTTCCCAACAAGGCTCCCTACCGCATCAACCCCGACGAAACAAAGGAGACACAAAGGCAAGTCCAAAAACTCCTAGATAAAGGGCATGTTCACGAGAGTTTGAGTCCTTGTGCGGTTCCCGTGATCGCCTAAACATGATGGTAGTATGTGCATGTGTTGCAATTGCCGCCCTATAAATGCTATCACCATTCGCTACCGTCACCCTATCCCACGCTTAGATGACATGCTAGATGAACTTAGTGGTGCCACTATATTTTTCAAGATAGACTTTAAAAGTGGTTACTACCAAATTCGCAAACAAGAGGGTGATGAGTGGAAAACGGCTTTCAATACTAAATTTGGTCTCTATGAATGGCTAGTGATGCCCATGGGCTTATCCGAAGCACCGGGTACGTTCATGCGCATGATGCATCATGTTTTGCGCCCCTACATTGGATATTGTGTTGTGGTCGACTTTGATGACATCCTTATTTTTAGCAAATCTCTAGAACAACACGCCACACATGTTAGGAATGTTTTGCAAACTCTTCAGAAAGAAAAACTTTATGCTAACATGGACAAATGCATTTTTGGTGTGGAAAAATTCGTTTTTCTAGGATTTGTGGTCTCCTCAAAGGGTGTCCATGTTGATGAGTCTAAGATTGAGGCAATTAAAAATTGGCCAACACCCACCAATTTGCAACAAGTGCATAGTTTCTTAGGACTAGCCGGTTTTACCGTCGGTTTGTAAAAGACTTTAGCACCATTGCCACTCCTTTACACGCTTTGAGCAAGAAAAATGCACCATTTGTTTGGGGACCATCCCAAGACACCACTTTCCATGAACTTAAGAATTTGCTAACTCATGCACCTTTGCTTTCCTTGCCTAATTTTGACAAAAGTTTTGCAGTGCATTGTGACGCTAGTGGTAATGGCATAGGAGGTGTGCTTATGCAAGAAAAACGCCCAATTGCGTATTTTAGTGAGAAACTTTCCAGCGCTCAACTCAATTATCCTATCTATGACAAGGAATTGTATGCTTTTGTGAGAGTCTTACAAGCTTGGAAACATTATTTGCGACCGCATGAATTTTTCATTCATACTGATCATGAAACTCTAAAGTACCTCAAGGGTCAAACTAAGTTGAACAAACGTCATGCTAAATGGAGTGAATTTATTGAGTCTTTACCTTTTGTTATCAAATAAATTAATGGCAAAGAAAATGTTGTGGCGGATGCTCTTTCCCGCAAATGCATGCTCGTTACTCAACTTGAATTGAATGTTGTTGGTTTTCAGCACATACAAGACTTGTATGAGCATGATGATTCTTTTGCTATTCCTTATGCTAATTGCAAAGTGAAAACTTGTTGGGAGTACTACTACATGAAAGATGGATATCTTATGCATGCTAACAAATTTTGCATTCCCAAGGCGTCTCTTCGTTGGTTGCTTTTGCAAGAGGCACAGGGTGGAGGACTAATGGGTCACTTTGGCCGCGACAAGACATATGCCACCCTCTTCGACAAGTTCTATTGGCCAAAGATGCTTTGCGATGTAGCATGCTTCACCAACCGATGCTCTACATGCCGCAAAGCTAAGTCAAAAGCTCAATCCCATGGTCTTTACATGCCTCTTCCTATTTCGTTCCAACCTTGGAAGGGTATTAGCATGGATTTTTTGCTTGGGTTACCACGAAACAAAAAATGGCCATGATTCCATTTTTGTTGTTGTGGACCGTTTTTCCAAAATGGCTCAGTTCATTCCTTGCCACAAGATCGACGATGCTTCACATATTGCCAATCTCTTTTGTAGGGACATCTTACGCCTCCATGGAGTACCAAAGACCATTGTCTCGGATCGCGACGTCAAGTTCTTGAGCTACTTTTGGAAGACCCTTTGCGCCAAGCTCGGCATCAAGCTACTATTTTCTTCGGCGTACCATTCACAAACTGATGGTCAAACGAAGGTGACAAACCGAACGCTTGAAACTCTCCTACGCGTGTTGATCAAGAAGTACATCAAGGAGTGGGAGGATTGCCTACCCATTGCCGAGTACGCCTACAAACGAGAACGACACTTCACCACTAACAAGTATCCTTTTGAGGTGGTCTACGGCTTCAACCCATTGTCCCCATTGGACATCCTTCCTCTACCACTCCAAGAGCGAGTCAACATGGACGCAGGTGCAAGGGCAAGCTACATCAAGAGGATGCACGAAGACACAAGAAACACCATCGAGTACCAAGTGGAACGCACCACCGCCAAACGCAACACCACCAAACACCCTATGGTGTTCAAGCCCGACGATCTTGTATGGGTGCACCTTCGCAAGGACCGTTTCCCCGCCGAGCGCAAGTCCAAGCTGCTACCTCGCGCCGATGGACCCTTCAAAGTGTTGGCACGTTACAACAACAACGCCTGCAAGATAGACATCCCTCGCGACAAATACAATGTGAGCGACACTTTCAACGTCATGGACCTATCTCCCTTCCATGGTGATGAAGATCTTGATCCGAGGACGGATCTTCCCCAAGGGGTTAGGGAGATGATACAGAGCATCCCGTGAACTCCACCATGGACCCTTCTCCAACACCGCAAGCCACAAGAGGACCGATGACGAGAGCCCGTGCACGCACCATCGAAAACGAGGTGACATCTCTCCTTACTCAACCTACGTGTGATCAACTCGAGACATGGCCGCTACCTCAGACGTAAGTGCTTTGTGTACTCAAGTACTCGGGAGAGGGACATCAAGCTCGAAAGGACAAGGAAGGCCCCAAGGACAAGCTCCAGCCTCCGTACGTCCGACCGTCCTCGGACGACTGACGCCTGGAGAATAGCTCAGCACGCAGGCCGTTCGGACTCCCCAGCGCACGGACGACCGACGCCTCCCGGATGACCGACAGGTCCCAACGAACGGACGTCCGGCCATCCTGGAAATCCAGCCGCCAAGCACCCGCTCTAAAACGATGGAAGTCCGGAGCCTCCGGACGATCGAGTGCCGGACGTCCGACCGCGTCCGGAAATCCGACCAAGCTGCGCCCGCACCGAAACCTCGAATTTCCGACCTCCTCCGGACGTCCCAAGTAGCTACAGTCAACAAAGCAAACAACCTGCACGCCCCACGCCCCACGCCCCAGGCGGCTGAAACCGCCTCTGCGTGTGACAGTGCAGGTGAGTTTCAGCGTCATTCTTAGCACGGACAGTTTGCATGCATCCATGTTGATTTAAGAAGTGTTCTTTTGCTGTTGATTTTTTGGATTTTCGATGTCTGTGTTAGTACTACTGCGTCTTAGCTGCTGATGCATTTGACACTTTTGTTTGGAACCAATTACTGATGATTTGACCGTTTGACGAACGCGAAAACAGTCTTCCACTACCGACTGAAACAGGGATACATCGAGCTTAACAGTACTCGGTTTCAACACAAAATTAAGAAATGTATAGTCAAGTAAACATATCCATCAAGTGCAAGATTATACACATATAACACCATTAAAGGCTAAACGATGAGAATTTATTCATCAGGGTCAGGCAACACCGCCCAAGTCACCTTCACCGAGATAGAGGCAAGCTCAAGACTTATCTGATGGTTGTCGTGTCCATTAAGCTTAGCTTTGAAAGATTGCGTCCGATACGACTGTGGGAGGGACCAGCCTCGAACTTCGAAAATGCATCACGGTCACCCATGTGACAGCGATCAAACACCCCCGTAAGCCACACGACTTACCGATAGCGATACGGAAAAGCTGAAGCTCTCCTTATCCCTTTAAAACAGAAACAATGAAACCGAAAGATAAATCGAAACCAGTCTACAACCCCGATAAATCTTAACCCATCCCTATATCTTTTATCTGCACCGGCGCTCTTCCCCAATTGCCATCCTCCATCCACGCAAGGCGAATACACAGAGCCGCAGTGTCCACACAGCCAATGCGGTCTTGCGTGTCATGGCGAGAACCTAGTGGTTGTGCTCCTACTCCTTGCTCTGTGTCTCATCCATGATGAACTTAGGTGTTGGTGTCTTCCTTTTGCTTCTTTTTTCAAGTTGTGCGTACAATATTATGTTGTTTTTCTTTAGCCAAGGTAATAATAAGGCTGCTATTTCTTTTTGAGGATTTAATAGGGCTGCTCTTATTAATTCCCTTCACTCACACAGATGGGTTGGGTTATTCCCTAAAAAATAGATGGGTTGAACTGTGAAGCTGAACCGCGCCAAAATCAGCTCGACTTGGTTGTGCTTCACGCCTACTTTGTCAGTTCGGCTAGGCCTCTTATCTTTTTGGGCCAAGTTGGTGCGAGCCCAAAAGCTTGCCTGACATGTCCATTCTTATCCCGAGGCATTAACTGACAACAATGACCAGTGTGTCCCGGATGGAGACTGCTCCGCAAAGATGTTTGGTCTCGATGCAGGATCGACGACATCGGGGAGCAGAACCACCAGTGTGTAGGCTCAACAACACCAGGGAGCAAAGGCAGTGGGTAGGCGGAGTCGAGCGTGAGCGCCCGGTCTAGGGCGTCCTGAACATTGGCCATGGCAGTTGTCCTCGATGCAAGCATTGCATGAAGGTCACACCCGATCTCCCTCCATAGCCATATACTCCCTCCGTCTGGAAATACTTGTCCTAGAAGTGGATGTATATAGGCTTATTTTAGTTATAGATACATTCATTTTATTTATTTTTAGGACAAGTATTTCCGGACGGATGGAGTAGCATTTTGTTGCTCCTCGGGGAGCAACGAGTATTAAATCTTACTGAGGGTGGTGAGGCCATGAGGACCACCACCGAGGCCATGAGCACGACCATGCTGGATGCATCAAATGTTAGATAGATGCAAATGCCCCCACCCTAGAAAAACAAATAATATTTGCAATCATCATAATTTTGATTCGTTGACTCTTTGTGGTGGCATGTTGAACATATATCATACACGATCGATGGAAACTTCAATGTGTGGACTACTTTTCCCCGAAAACGATGTGTGGACTACTTATCTTTGTTCATCATCTCATGCCTTTCCTTGAATGTGCTCAATGTCTCTTCCCTTTTCTCGTTGCATATTTTTTATCAATCTTGTTGTGCATCCTAGGGTAGAAAATGACATCAAATATTATGCTAGACACCGAATATTTGATATGTTTACAAAACCCAAATTATTATCTCATCTAACTATCCACAAGTTCTTTTAAATACATTCACACATCACATTTGGTAGGCTACAACTTGGCTTATGTTGATTTCAAGTCCACTCAAATCTACAAGCGTCTTTTTAAGAATGTTGGCAATGGGGCATAGCATTTTAAGTGCGACACAATAACATGCAGGGAGATCTCAAATGTTGATTCAAAGGTACTACACGTTAAAACTTCGGAATTAGAAACATAGGACAAAGATAAAAATGATGATGTGATATGCAACAAATTAACATATCGCTTGTATTTTGGCTTACGTTGCAAAGTAGAATAATGATGTGTATATTAGCATTAGTAGAAATGTCCATTAATACATGTGATAAGAAAATAAATAACCAGTTGTTGTTTATAACGTCTTGCTTTTTTTCTTAATAACTATGGTCTAATTTTATGTGGTTCCGTAGCGTAGCACGGGCATCTTACTAGTAAATAACATCAAGTTTCGAGATGACGCAAAAGATTACAGATGTGAGAAAACTAGCAAGTCTAGACAAGAACACAAAATGAGATATGCAAGAATAACTCCACCAGGGGCCAGACCCACTTCAACATCTACAAGCAAATCCGTGGCTGTAATTCCTGGAATCAACCTCAAGTTGAATGGACTCTAGTGATCTCGCATTCAGTACAAAGAATGTAACAAAGTCAACTTGTGCCTGGATGCCTTTATAATACCCCAACACTATGGTCTTCAAGCGAATGTCATGAGATGTGAGAAAATTCCGGTGTTTACGACGCCAGCAATTTGTTCCCATTGGTGATCTTTTGTGAATCTGAACAGATAGGAAAAATAAATCACTTCAGAGCTACAAGTATAGATAGAAAAACAAGTGGAAAGTGAACACTAACACACACCTTCATATACAACTTCTCCAAGCATGGAAAACATCTCATCAAGTCAATAACCATATCCAGATTAGAATTCATATATATGGATAGCTAAGATCTTGACTGTACACACGATGGTTGTCAGACTATCAACACGCAAACCCTTTATCAAGCATGAAACACAATATTAAGACACAAATCAGCAAAGACAACATACATAACCTTTCTGGACACCGAAATCTAGCAAGAAGTACAATGGGCATAGCTAAGCTACCTCGATAACTTTGGAGCCAAACATGATTTTGGAGCCCCATGCCGGGTGAGAAATGTAACCCAAGGTCTCCAGTCTGGGCGCGCGGAGACTACTGACACTATCATTTTCATATCCATTTTCAAGCAGAGCAACCTCTCAAGTGAAGGGGCATCCTCAATGGTGAGTTCTAGGACGCTACCATGAACGCCTACACTTTAAGGGTAGGGGAGTTGATCCTGACACCATGAATGTTGAAGTTGGTTCTCAGCAGCAAGCACTCTAGGCGCGGGCAGCCGGTGTTGATAATGTGGCACAACGAGGCCCCCGAGATATCGACCGCCACCAGTGCAAGCTTCCTTAGCTGAGGAAAGCAAAGCGTTTGAACCGGATAGTCGATGAGAGAGCACATGCTGATGGTGGCCACGCGGAGAGTGGACGAAAATCGGAAGATGGAAGCCGGGGGTGATTGCAGACCTACCCGTGTATCTGGCAGCCCTAATACGTAGAAATCGAGTTCCTGGAGCTTATCTAGGTCAGGGGATCGGATCCAGGCGTCCATGGCAGTGGCAGGGTGTCGGAGGAAGCGCGCCTGGAGGCAGAGGCGGCAGACTAGACCCTCGTGGGCGGAGAGAATGATGCCGGGGAGGACGCCATCGTGATCGGCGGGGAGGCCATGGAGGTCGAGGTTAAGAGGGGAGGCGCGCCATAGATGGCGCCACCGAGACGCGAGGGTTTGGGTGCGGGCGCCCTCCTTGGTGGGAAGGAGGGAGATGATTTCACCGAGAATGGCGTCGGGGAGATCGCTGATGCGGTCAGCAATACTTGTTCGTCTTCCACAGCTCCGAACGGTGGTTCTTGGCCCTTTTCCGGCGGCCGGCTCCATGCTCATGGTCAGCGCCGCCGCAGAGGGAGGGACGTGCCGTTCGCTGCGTAGCCTCGGGCCTTCAACTATTATTTTTTTGGCAGTGTATGGGCAGGACTTCCTCTTTTTTCGAGACAAGGGCCGGGACTTCATACGAGACCACAGGACGGGCCGGGCTAGGGTGTGGTTTGCCGTGATCCGTCGTCCACCATTTCATTTGCCGCTGCTGGGCCATGTCGTCAGTTTTTTTTTTTTGACAGCTTTTTTTTTTTCGCCGCAAAAACGGAAGCCTTGCAAAAAAGCAGTTGAAACTGCCGATCGATTGGGAATTGGACGAGTCATCCTCAAGACCGATTGGTTAGTCCTAAAGCAGGCCACTGGGTGTTCTATTCTGCGATCTCAAGTTCAAGCTACATACTCTTTTTTACTGAGCAAGTACTGTCAATGTATTCAGAGACTATAATAACAAGCCAGCAGCGCATGTGTCGGCTGAGTTGGGTGCATGTTTAGTCGATGGTGATCATGCTATGTGGTTCGCTGACTACCCGGCTGAAGTGTTACCCGTGCTATGACCGGCGATTTAGCCATGCCCTAACGGAAGACGAGTGTTCCAATTTGTTAAAAAAAAGGAGCCCAAGGAGGTTGTATGCCTGAACATTTCCTACAGATTCCACAACGGGAGCCCAAGGAGGTTGTCTTCTCCAAAACAAACCAATTTAAAGTATTCAGGTAGTAGACAGTATTCAGGTAGTATGTCTATTCAGAAAAAGGGAGAACTAATTTACCGTGTGAAAACTTTCAGCAGTCAGAACTCAGAACTGGAAATGAGAAGTATGCAGTGTAAGATTTGATAGAGTCAAACCATGGGGTTTAGCTGCTAAAGTAAGTTGAACGATGCTCAGCTGGAAAATCAAAATGAGCGCCGCAATCTGAATATAACTGACATCACCAGGCATGGCTGATGGCTTCACAAGTAGCCTGTTTTTAACATCACACTGCTGTTTTGTGATAGTACAAACTTAGCAACAGTACAGACACGACGAGACCTAAACAAGTTACTTTGGGCAAAACACGAAAGAAGATGGGTTAAGAATAACTGTCTCCACAATTACCGAACCCGGTTAAAAAACATGGTTCAAAACGCCCTAGTTATCGAATCTGAAGTTGTGAGCGATTGATAATTAATTACCACAACACTCAGATGGATACAGTCTGGGTAAATTCAGCAGCGGAACCCAGATGGTGGAAAGAGCAAGAGAAGTTTTCCTCTATGCAAACTCAGATGGATACAGTCTGGGTAAACTTAGCAACACCTCGGTGCTTCCCTATACACATTGAGAAGACACTGTACAATTTTCACTGCGGATGGAGTAATATGAGCGGTGTTCCCGTGGACAATCAAAATGAGAACCCCCAGAAAATATAGCTGACTCCAGCCATTGTTGTTTGGCCCTGATTTCTTTTAGTGTTTAAATGACACAAAGTTCAGGGCAACACAAGGTTAGAAAAGACTAGCTAAATTTGGACCAAAACAGAGTGAGATATGCAAGAATAACTTCACCAGGGGCCAGACCGACTTTCATCATCTACATGTGAAGGGATCGCGAAAATCCAAATGACCGAGATAATCATCATGGTGATAATCTGTTGTGAAACAAAGCTGAGCAGCGCTAGAAACCCTCTTCTCCATCTGAAGCATACTATGTTGTTCTGCAAAAAAATCCTTCATTGTCGCAAGTAGCCTGTGAATGTAGCTGCTGCCACCAGGCATGGCTAATGGCTTCGCAAGTAGCTGGTTTTAACATCATATTGTTTTGGGATAGTGCAAGCTTAGCAACAGTACAAACATGAGAAATGAGATAGGTAAGAATAACCAACTCCACAATTACCAAACCCAGTTTTTCAACATTGTACACGCCTTCATAAAATTTACCTTGTCAATCAAACAACATGGTTCAAAACACCCTAGTCGGACAGTGGGGAGAACAACAGAAATTTTCCTTTATGCAAACTCAGATAGATACTTTCAGAGTCTTCTTCTTGCATGTAAAAATGCAACCCAAAGGTAGCTGCTTTGCAATAGACATTGAGAAGACACTGTACAATCTTCACTGCAAATGAAACAGTTTGGGCGGTGTACCAGAGGACAATCAAAATGAGCACCCCAAATGATATCTTCATAATATAGCTGAATCTGGCCATTGTTGTTTGGTCCTGTTTTCTTTTAGTATTTGAATAACAGGACCAAAACACAGAATGAGATACACAAGAATAACTCAACCAGGGGGCAGGCCCAGTCTCAACATCAACATGCGAACGGATCGGCCAAATCCAAACCACTGAGGTCAACGTTGCTCGAAACATCATTGTGAGAACCTGTTGTAACACAGAGCTGAGCACCTCTAGAAACCCTTTTCTCCATCTGAAGCATCCTACATTGTTCTGCGAAAAATCCATCATTGTAATCCCTGGAATCAACCTCAAGTCGGATGGACTCTAGCAGTTTCGCATTCAGTATAAAGAATGTGACAAAGTTAACTTGTGCCTGGATGCCTCGGTAATATCCCAGCACTATGGTCTTCAAACAAATGTCATGAGATGTGAGAAAATTCCGGTGCTTATGACGCCAGAAATTTGTTCCCGCTGGAGAATCTGTCTGGATCTGAATAGACATGAGAAATCACAAACTTCAGAACTCCAAGTAGATCAAAAGAGCATCTGGACAGCAAACACTACCACTCTAGAGTATCAATGCAAACCATTACCTTCACATACAACTTCTCCAAGCATACAAAGCATTTCATCAAGTCAATAACCATATCCAGATTAAAATTCATATGCACAGCTAAGATCTTGACAGTACGCACCACCGTTGTCAGGCTAACAATGCGCAATCTCTGCATCATGCGTGGAACACAATATTAAGAGATAAGTAAGTACAGATGACATGTAAGATTTCAGCATAAAAAATGTAGCAAGAAGTATAAAGGACATGACATAGCTACCTCAATAACTGTGGAGCCAAACATGATTTTGGAGTCTCGTGAATCCTGAGAAATGTAGCCCAAGGTCGCCAGTCTAGGTGCGGAGATTACTGACACTCGCATTCTCATATCCATTCTAAGATATAGCAACCTTTCAAGTGAAGGGGCATCCTGAATGATGAGTTCTACCAACCTAGAATGAACGCCTATACTTTTAAGGATAGGGGAGTTGATCCTGAGACCACGAATGTCAAAACTAGTCCTGAGCAACAAGCTTTCCAGGGCAGGGCAGGCGGAGGTGATGATGCTCTGCAGGGAGCCGTCCGAGATTTTGACCTCCACAAGCGCAAGCTTCTTGAGCAGGGGAAATTGAAGCGTTTCCACGGTACTGTCCGGGAGATGGCACTGGCTGATGGTGGCAACGCGGAGAGTGGACGAGAACCTGAAGATGGACGCCGGTGGTGGTTGTAGTAGCTCTAACCTTGAGAAAGAAAATCTGTATGTTATTGGTAGCTCTAGGTAGAACTCGAGCTCCTGGAGCTTGTCCAGGGAGGGGGACCGGAGCCAGGTGCCTGTGACATCGAATCTGTACTGGAGGAGGAGCGAGGGGAGGGAGAGGCGGTGGACGGGCCCCCCGTGGGCGGAGAGTACGGCGCCGGGGAGGTTGGGGGAGAGGCCACGGCAGTCGAGGTTCAGAGGGGAGTCGCGCCAGAGATGGCGCCACCGGGACGCGAGGGCTTGGGTGCGGGCGGCCTCCTTGGTGGGGAGGAGGAAGATTATCTCGCCGAGGACGGCGTCGGGAAGATCGCTGATGCGGTCCGGTGACCCTCCGCCGCCATCTCTCCCAGCCCCCGGCAGCGGGCGTTGGGTTCTCCCCGCGGCCGTGGCTTCCGGATCGGTCGCTTCCCATGGACCTGGCGTCGATTGGTGGATGTCGGGTGGCGCGAGTCTCATCCTCTTGGTACTCGGGCCGGCCGGCGCCATCTCCATGGCCGCCGCCGCCGCTGTGCGTGGCGGCTGCAGCCTGCAGAGGGGAGGTTGTGACTTGTGCCCTTCGCTGCGAAGTCTCCGGCTTCATTTTTTTCTGCTGAGAAATCCGACTTCAACTTTTGGTGTGGTGCTCTATTCCAACGGTCCAACCGGGCCACACAGCGGGCTAGGCACGCGGCCTATTGGGCTGGCACGCTAAGACCGGCCCATTTGTCTAGGTTTGCTTTGAAAGACCATGCGAGTTACGTGCCGACTTAAACGGGCCATTACGACATTTAAACGGGCCATTAATAATAGCTCAAAACAAGTATCTGAACAATTCCAATCAAGCATTTGAAAAATGTTAAATATGTCTAGGGAAAATGTTGGGCAAACCCTATTGAGCGCTTAAGCGCCCGTTTGCGAACGGGCACCTGTAGGCGCTTTTAATTGGGCTCAACCCATCTTGCCTTTACTTTTCAGGTTTATAAAATGGAAAAAAGCATGCACGTCTGCTACTATTCGAACCAAAGGCCTTCTGGTCGTTCGATTCGTGCTCTTGCCACCGCACCTGCCTCACCGCATGTGCTCTTCTACACTCCTTTCTTTTTACTAGCACAATGCTCGTACGTTGCTACGAAGCCATAAAAAACAAGGAATTACCACTAGCTTAGGAGATCATCATAAGATGTGGTGTCTTGCGACTGTTGTATGGTTTACGATTAAAAAGATAGCACGGATATAACAAAAGATCATGTTCCAATTGCTAAAGAGTCTCGAGTGACCATAATAGGTCCTTCACAAGATTTTTAGTGAGGTACATTTGAATTTGAAACATAGGAGAATGGGCATGAGTAAGTTAAATACACAAGATCAAAGATTAGATAGTAGGACAACATCTATCGCCGTATTGAATTGTAATTTGTTTGCCCTCTTCTGCTATGACATGGAACCCAAAGAATTGGTTGAGCAGAGAAACTAAAATCAAGACCATGATTTTGAATTGGAGGCATACTTGCATTTATAATTCGTTACATTTGATTTTGAATTGGAGGCATACTTGCATTTATAATTCGTTACAAGAATGTTATTCTCACATTAGGATAGCGGTATATTTGTTTATTCGAGATAGGTCTCACATCTAGTAAAAATAACATTTGTTTATTTATATCTTTTGAAAGGTTGCTAGTCTCACATGTAGATACTGCATTTGTTTATTTGTGTGGTCCAACATTTGAACTCACCACTAACTCCAACCTTTATAAGTAGGAAAGATGTTACTTTTTTCCCTTTCTGTTTTCCTTTTTCATTCTGAACTGTTTTGCTCTGTCTTTTTTTTCCTTTTCATCATTTGAATGAAATTATTTCGAATATGTTGAACTTTATTGAATTCGATGATTTTTTTCTAAAATTTGATGAACTTTTTCAAATTTTGTGAACTTTTTTCAAATTTTATGAACTTTTTCCAACATTGATGAACTGTTTTAAAATTAAATGATTATTGTTTTCCAATTGGATTAGACTTTTTAAAACTTGGTGATTTTTTTTCAAAAAATGATGTACTTTTCAGTTTTGTGAACTTTTCAAAAAAATGGATGAATTGTTTTCATTTTTTTGTGAACTATTTTTAAAAATTGATGATATTTTTTAAAATCATTGATCTTTTCTTAAATAGGGCAACTTTTTTTTGCATGTTCATGAACTCTTTCCGAAATCTGTGAAGTTTCTTTTTTCTAAAGAAAATCATGTATGAGCGCCTATCATAGTTTTTGTAGAGTTAGCGCTGCATTGTGTCACTTGTAACTACGCTGCCTAGTGGTTATCAGAACAAATGTACGTAGTGTAGGTCCCTATTTAGAATCATCTCTGTATCGTAAGTTTCTGGATTCTTTTTCGCTCATTTTTATTACCATTTTGCACTCGCCTTCATGGGCCGGCCCATTTTACACTGTAGTGAGCGCTGCTTGTCTTAATCGGCGCTGAAGGCGCTGACTAGGGACTTCCAAAATGTTAACCATGTATTAATAAAATGATGAAAACTTTGATCATGTACATAAAAATGCCAATGAAACATTTAAAAAATGTTGAATGGGTATTTGAAAAAGTTAATGAAGCATTTGAAAAATGGTAAATATGTCTAGAAAAAATGTTGATAATGTGTTCAAAAAACATTAATAATCCATTTAAAATATTTTAATCAAGAAGTTGATAAACGTTAAATGTGCATAAAAAACATGTTGACCATGCATTACAAAAATGTTAATCTTCTATTTGAAAAATGTTAATCAAGCATTTAAAAATGTTTACAAATTATGTATAGAAAAATATTTAACGTGTTTAACAAAATGTGAATCTTATATTTATAAATGAAAATCAAGGATTTGAAAAATATTAAAAATGTGTCTAGAAATTTTTTTGACCATGTATTAAAAATATTAAAATTTTATTTGTAAAATGTTAAACGTGTATTCAAAAATGTTCTTGACATATAAGACAAAATGTACAATAGAAATCGGAAGAAATAAAGGAACATGAAAAAGAACGATGAAAACCAAACAAAAAAGAGTAAGAAAAATAAAAGTAAAAAAATGCAAACAAAATTAGAAAACTGTGAAAACCAATAAAAATAACAAAGAAAAACAAAAAATGAATACTAAGAAACAAACAAAAAAACCTGAAGAAAAACAGATGGAAAATGAGAAGGAAAAGAAAATGGATAGAAACCATGAATGAGGGAAACAGAGATAAACCAAAAAAACTGAAGTATAACAATGGAAAAAAGGAAAACTGGAGAAGAAATAAGAAAACAAAAGAAATGAAAAAACAGAAAAAGAAAAATGGAGAAAACAAAAGAAAAATCGGGTCTTTTTCCTCTAGTTGGTTGCGCCATACTAGTTGATCATGAGTCAGTGAAAACACGACTACTTTCTTCAGCTAGGTCGCGCCCTACTAGTTGATCATGAGCCTGGCATGGGGTAGGTGGCTAGCAGCGCTATCTTCCATCCAAGAGTGTTCAAACCCCCTCGCGCTCCCATCTTCTCCCTGGTTTAATTCTCCTTAGGTTTACGTCAATGGGAAGATATAGCTCCCGTGAAACTTAGCCCCATAACTTCCATGCAACAAGGGAGTTCATATATGTTGCGTTTTGCAACAAGTAGTCGAGCACACCCCACCCCTCCAATTGGCGGGCACATTCGCGCAAAACGGTTCGCATGAAATGAAAATGCCTCGAAAAGAGAAGCATGCTTGCTAGGAACACCAACCCTTCTGCTCTTAAATACAGGGCACTAGCCAATGGAGCTAACCAACGTTGTTTGTCTAATAGGTAGAGTGAAACTTTAAAGAACAAACAACAGCGCCAGATGCGCATTTATGAAATAGTTGGGTTGCTACAGTGTTTGGCTAGTGTTGTAAACGTGTTTAGTTTATTTCGAACAAAAAATAAACAAAAAAATGAACTTCTTTGAATAAAATTGAAAATGGGAGCATTTTTGGAAATCTTGAAAAACAATCATGGTTTTTTCTAAACATGAACCATTTTTAAAATTATAAGCATTTTTAAATAAATATCAACAATTGTTTTGGAAATCCCAAAGATTTTTTGAGAATCAAACAAGTTATGAATTTTACCAACTTATTTTAAACGGGAACAAATACTGAAATATTGAAATATGTTTTTCTTGTTTTTGGAATATTTTTTAATTGTATGCACAAATTTGAAAGAATGCAAACATTTTTTAAAATTTCAAACAAATAATTTGAATTCCCAAACATTTTTTAAAACAAAATTAACATGGAAATGAAAAGAAGAAAAGGGGAAAATGAACAAAGAAACAAAAGAACGTAAAGAAAAGAAAAAACATTAAAGAAAACTAAATACCAGCAGAAAACTTGGAACGCTGGAAAGCCTTAACGGGCCGGCCTAACTCACCGCTCGATCACCAACTCATGTGCGAAAGCTCGATAATGTGTCACAGAATGTGTCATATAGGGTTTTCCCCCGAAAGGTGTGTGCCTGGCTACCCATCCCTATTTGCAAAGCATCAAATTCATACTAGCCATCAAATGTTTCATCATACGTAGTACATTACATGAACAAACTAATTAGTATATTCTCTTCGTCGGTGATGTTGATGACCTCCTGGCTGGACGGACCAGTCTTGTGGTCATTGGCAGCGGGTGAACCACGGATCCTCTTCATTGTCATTGACTTACGCGAAGAGCTGCTCTTGCCTCACGTCGGCAAGGGATAAGGGGGCGGTTGGTCGCGACCTCTTGCTTGGATTGGGTCGAGTCATGGATGTTTGCTTGATTCGCCTCCATACCAAAGCCACGAGGCTCAACCTCCATGCTCGCCGCCTCCTTTGCCTCCTCCTCCATGTCCTCTCGCACCTCATCCTCCTCCTTCAGTACATCGACTTGCTCCGTCGCAATTTGAGCGGCGCGCCATGCCTCCTCGACAGTGCGACGCTTTTTGGACGCACATCTTGCCAGTTATCTCTTTTGGGGCACTGGTGTGCGTGCATATTGCAGTAAGTTATTTCCTCCCAGACCATGGCGGCTGCGAGGTGGGGGTGGAATGTGAAGCGGAGGGGGAGGGGGGAGTGGTGACGGTGAAGACGTAATGGAGAGAACGAAAATAGGGGCGGCTAGGGTTTCCCTTGTCGTCTGGCATAAATAGCTGGATTTGCTCCCTCAGATAGTGAGACTTAGTGGCGGCATGAATGCGTTCTCATGAAATCTAAGGAGGTAGCCAACGGATTGATGGGTTTTCATGTATGTTCGACCCATCAGTCTAACATTGCAGACACATCCAGACACATTCGGGCGTTTCCATAGCCACCACACATATGAGCCGAGTTTGGGAAGTGCCGGACAACCTAGACATTTTGGTTGGGTGGGGTGGGGGTGGGGGTGGGGGGTCCAGCTAGGTGGCCATTTTGTGACTGGACTGTCCGCCGGGAGAAAACCATCCTGCATTTTTTGGGTCTATATAAAAGCAGGCCCTCGTGCGAGTCCGGGTTGACAACTCTCGTGCTCGCGCGACAGTTTGCCTCTCCCACGCGATCAGTTCGTTCGCTCAATTACTCCTTCTGGCGCGAAGGATCATACGCAACCGATGTTGGGCGAACACTTCCCGCAATAGGCACATCCTTAGTCTTAGGTCCTCGACATGCAAAGATGATCGTGCTGGCCGTGATGTCTGATGTGTTATGTGCACGGTGTTGTCTGACGCTGCGCGATGGTTAATGTGTGAGGAACTCTGAAATGCCTTTTAGAGCTCGAGCTCCAGTGATCCCACCTTTTCCTGCAAAAAAATAATCAAAAATCATATTTTGAAGTTTTCAAGAATCCTTAAAAACAAATTACACATGTTCATGTGGACATTCGAACTATGTATGATTCTGTGATGCCATTGCCATGTACTGATAGCTGACTAGCTCAGCTAAAAACCTGGCAACATTATGTAACAGCTAATTGCAGAAAGATAAATACACATATTCATATGGGCACTCGAACTATGTATGATTATGTGATGCCATTGCCATGTACTAATAGCTCAGTAGCTCAGCTGAAACCTTGGCAACATTATGTAGCAGCTAATTGCAGAAAGATCTCGATCGCATCATTCTGAACTGCCACAAACGTGACATTTCTCACGGAAACAGGGAGTCCAAATCCTGAACCTCCTCTGTATCTTAACCCAACACTCCCAGCTGGTTCAGCAGAGGAAGCCAGGCAGGCAGTAGAAAGAACAACATAAATTGGCAGGATGAAAGTACGGACAAGAAAATTCATCGACAGGAAGAAAGAAAAAAAAAATAGGCCAGAAATTCAGAGTTCTGGTTTACAGGTTCTACCAAGAGGATCGATGCACAATAGCACGTCACCTTGCACACAGTTGTATTATGAGAAACGAACCAAACATATAACCATTTTAAATAGGTCAGCATTTCCCCCTTATGCCACCTAGATGATCAGTACCAGAATACAACCTCACTCACTTCAGTCATTAAACAAAAGCATGTTCCTATTCATAGAACCTCGGTTCTTCTCCACGGAAGCATATCATACAAGCCGCAATAGAAATGAAATAATTCGAGTCAAGTTCCAGCGGAAAATCAAAATAAACCGGACACACACAAGTCATTGTTGTTTAGTCCTGAATCTTTTCAGTGAAATTTGTGCATTGCTCCATGAATGGCTTGTTTAAATATAACAACGTCTTAGAATAAGACAATCTTAGAAACACTACAAAAACGAAGACTAATCAAGTTCGGACAGAACACAAAATGAGATAGGCCAGGATAACTCCGCATCGTGGCCAGCCAAACACACATCTCAACAATCAACATCCACATGCGAAGGGATCAGTTGAATCCAAATCGCCGACATGCATGACATGTGGACTATCATGCTCACAAGGTCTTTTGAAACAAAGCCGGGCACCTCTAGAAGCACTCTTTTCCATCTGAAGCACACTCCGTTGTTCTGCAAAATACCTCTGGTTGAAATCCCTGAAGCCAACCTCAAGTCTGATGGACTCTAGCACTTTTGCATTCAGTACAAAGAATGTGACAAAGTCAACATGTGCCCGGATGCCTTGATAATATCCCAGAAATATCGTCTTCAAGCGAATATCATGAGATGTGAGAAAATTCCGGTGTTTACGACGCCACGAGTTTGCTGCCCCTGCTGTAGATTTCCGAATCTGAACAGGCAGGAAACATCAAACACTTCAGAACTACAAGTAGATCAAAAGAGAAACTGGACACCAACACGTATGGAGATTAAAAGCATCACCTTCATATACAAATTCTCCAAGCACGGAAAGCATCTCATCAAGTCAATAACCATATGGAGATTAAAATTCGAATGGACAGCTAAGGTCTTGACAGTACGCACCACACTTGCCAGACTATCAATGCGCAAACCCTATATCAAGCATCGAAGGTGACATTAGGACATTAATAAGTAAAAGGTGGCATGCAGCTTCTCTGCTCACCAAAAATGTAGCTTAAAACCTTAAAAAGGCAATGCGGAGGACATAGCTACCTGAATAGATGTGGAGCCAAACGTCATGTTGGAGTCTGCATATTCAGAAATGTAACCCAAAGTTTCTAGTTTAGGTGCGTAGATTACTGTCAGTCGCATTTTCATATGAAGCATACGATTAAGCAACCTTTCAAGTGAAGGGGCATGCTCAATGATAAGTTCTACAAACATGGAAAAAACGCCTATAATTTTAAGGGTAGGGGAGTTGATCCTAAGACCACGGATATGGAAACTTCCACAAGTGTTAAGCAGCAAGCTTTCCAGTGCAGGGCAGCCAGATGTGATAAGGCTGGCCAGCGAGCCCTCTGATATTTTGACCTCTAGAAGTTCAAGTTTTTGGAGCTGGGGAAATCGAAGCATTTCGACCACATTGTCGGGGAGATGGCACTGGGCAATGGTGGCGGCGCGGAGAGTGGACGAGAACCGGAAGATGGACGCCGGTGGCGACTGCATGAAGCTTCCATATATTACTGGTATATCTAGGTAGAACTCGAGCGCCTGGAGGTTGTCGAGGGCGGGGGATTGGAGCCAGCCATCCACGGCAGTGGCTCGGTCCCGGAGGTGGCGGGACGGGAGGCAGAGGCGGTGAACGGGGCCCTCGTGGGCGGAAAGGAAGACTCCGGGGAGAGTGCCATTGTCATCGGCGGGGAGGTCACGGCAATCAAGATTGAGAGGGGCTGTGCGCCATAGATGACGCCACCGGGACGCGAGGGTTTGGGTGCGGGCGCCCTCCTTGGTGGGAAGGAGGGAGATAATCTCACCGAGAATGGCATCGGGAAGGCGGCTGATGCGATCCAGCGACTCTTCGCCGCCCTCTTCCTCCGCTCCGGGCTGCGCCTCTTCGTGGATCTGGGGCGCCGTTAGTTTCATCCTCTTGGCACCAGGGCCGGCCGATTGCATCGCCATTGGTAGCGCCGCCACTCTGCGCTGTGCGCGGCGGAAGGGGAAGAGGGGGCCGCTGCCGCTGCCGCGGACGCCTGACGGCCAGTCTCAACTTTTTTTTTTTGAGACAGGCCACACTTTATTACTCAAAGTTCACAACATGAGGATTACAAAAAGGATCATGGGGTTGGCCCAGCCAAACATGACGCCCCTGATCAAGAGAAAGGGAGAATTTAGCTAAAGAATGTGCCTCGTGATTGGATGCCCTCCCTTCAAAACGGAAGATACAATTAAAAGACTCTGTTCGAAGCTTTATCTCGGCTATAATTTGCCCATATCCTCCGTTGCTTCCCTTCAGGATGTTTTCTATGACTTGTTTCGAATCTGAAGCTATTAGAAATTCATGTAAGAGAAGATCATCAGCCAAGCACATTCCCTCCCTGCAGGCTATTGCCTCCAAAGTCGCGACAAACCTAGGGTTTCGCTAGCTTCCGGCGACCGCCGCCGGAATTTATCTGGAGCTCTCGGGGGATCGCGTCTCTCTACCCCTCGGACTCGGGATGATTAAGGGAGATCCTGGTGATCTTGCCCGGCCTTGGTCTCGTGGGGAATCGGACGCGGACGTTTGCGAAGAAGGCGACGGCTGATTTGATCTTGTGAAGATGGCAGGGGAAACTTCAGGTACGCAAAGGAGAAGGGGGAAGGAGACTGCGGAGGAGCTCTTAGCCAAGCTGAATCTGCAGGAAGAGGAAGATGATGATTTCATCTGGGAGGAGGAACTGCCGGACATTGTAGCGCCGACGAAGTGGCTTGCGATTGCTCGTGTTCATACTCCAAAGTCTTTCAACCCCAACGCTCTGTACGGGGACATGCGGTCGGCTTGGAACCCTGCGAGGCCAGTGGTTTGGAGGAGGATTAAGGAGAACTTATTTACAGCACAATTCGGCTGTTTGGCAGATTGGAACAAAGCAATGGTAAAGGGTCCTTGGCTGTTTAGAGGACATGCAGTGATCATGAGAGAGTACGATGGATTCAAGAACCTAGAAACCATAAAGCTGGACACATTATCAGTCTGGGCACAAATTCACCGTCTCCTAGATAAATTCTTGATTGATCCAGCAGTCAGAGGGTTGGCGTCTCGGATCGGCGAGGTGGAAGAGGTTCAGTTAAAACTCCCAGCAGGCTTTCTTTGGGAATTTGTGAGGGTCAAGCTCAAAGTTGACATCAACGCTAAGATAAAACGTTTCGTCACAGGCAGGAAAGGAGAAGAGAGGACCAAGTACCAGGTGAAATACGAAAAGCTCCCAACCTTCTGCTTTAACTGTGGGGAATTTGTCCATTGGCATGAGGAGTGTGGTGATGGTGAACATGACGAGTCCTCCTTTGAATGGGGGGAGTTTGTTCTAGCAGACAATGTTCAGTTCAGGCCTACTGGACGTGGAAACTCTGGAACCCAGAGGGGCCGTGGGGGTGTTGGGGAACGTCGCATGGGAAACAAAATTTTTCCTACGCACACGCAAACCTATCCATGGTGATGAGCATCTACAAGAGGGAGAGTGGATCTACATACCCTTGTAGATCGCTAAGCGGGAAGCGTTAAGAAACGCGGTTGGTGTAGTCGAACATCTTCGTGATCCAAATCGCCGAGCGTCCCGCGATCTCATCACGAACCGTCCCGCGAACACATCATGATCCGTCCCGTGAACTCATCACGATTCGTCTCACGATCTTGATCATGATCTGTCCCGCGAACTCATCACGATCCGTTCCGCGATCTCATCACGAACTGTCTCGCGATCTCGATCACGATCCTTCCGATCTAGCGCCGAACGGACGGCACCTCCGCGTTCAGCACACGTGCAGCTTGATGACGATCTCCACCGTCTCGATCCAGCGAGAGGAGGTGGAGAGGAGAGAGAGTTCACCGGCAGCGTGACGGCGCTCCGGTGATGGTGGTGGAGTGATTCTGGCAGGGCTTCGCCTAAGCGCTGCGGAAAACCGATCTAGAGGAGAAACTGTGCACCGGTGAAACGGGTAGCACGTGGCCGGAAATTCTGTCCAAAAACCACCCAATCCACTAGTATATATAGGAGGAGAGGAGAGGAGAGGCAGCCAAGGCCTTTGGGTCGGCCGAAATAGGAGGTGGGAGCAATCCTACTTCACCTCCAATCCTAGTTGGAGTAGGATTGCCTCCTATTGGCTGATTTTCCACTTTTTCCTTTAGGACTTTCTCTCCTGCGCCATGGGCCTTTGTGGCTGTTTTCCCAGCCCACTAAGGGCTGGTTATTATTCTCCCACAGCCCATGGACCTCTTGGGGTCGAAATACCCCTCCCGGAGGTCCCCCGGTACACTACCGGCACTCCCGGTACACTACCGATACTCCCGGTACACTACCGATGAGCCCGAAACTTTTCCGGAAACCAAACTGGGACTTCCTATATATGAATCTTTACCTCCGGACCATTCCAGAGCTCCTCGTGATGTCCGGGATCTCATCCGGGACTCCGAACAACCTTCGGTCACCACCATACATAACTCTACACTACCGAAACGTCACCGAACCTTAAGTGTGCAGACCCTGCGGGTTCGAGAACTATGTAGACATGACCGAGACACCTCTACAGTCAATAACCAATGGCGGGACCTGGACGTCCACATTGGTTCCTACATATTCTACGAAGATCTTTATCGGTCGAACCTCTATGTCAAGGATTCAGTTAATCCCATATAACGTTCCCTTTGTTCTTCGGTATGTTACTTGCCCGAGATTCGATCGTCGGTATCTCCATACCTAGTTCAACCTCGTTACCGGCAAGTCTCTTTACTCGTTCCATAATACAAGATCCCGCAACTAACAATTAGTCACATTGCTTGCAACGCTCATTGTGATGTTGTATTACCGAGTGGGCCCTGAGATACCTCTCCGTCACACGGAGTAACAAATCCCAGTCTCGATCCATGCCAACTCAACAGACACCATCGGAGATACCTGTAGAGCACCTTTATAGTCACCCAGTTACGTTGCGACGTTTGATACACACAAGGCACTCCGCCGATATCCGTGAGTTGCATGATCTCATGGTCATAGGAACATATACTTGACATGCAGAAAACAGTAGCAATAAACTGACACGATCATATGCTATGTTTGTAGTTTGGGTCTTGTCCATCACATCATTCTCCTAATGATGTGATCCCGTTATCAAATGACATCTCATGTCCATGGCTAGGAAACCTTAACCATCCTTTGATCAACGAGCTAGTCCATTAGAGGCATACTAGGGACATGGTTTTGTCTATGTATCCACACATGCATTTAAGTCTCCGATCAATACAATTATAGCATGGATAATAAACGATTATCATGAACAAGGAAATATGATAATAACTAATTTATTATTGCCTCTAGGGCATATTTCCAACAGGGGGGCCATGGAACGCGGGTGGCCGCGGAAGAGGGCGGGAACCCTACAATCCCAACCAGAGTTGGCGCTTCAATGCGTAGCAACAAAACCCTTCGAATAACAGTGACGCAAGGGATGAAACTTCAGAGAAGGGTGATGCGATTGTTGCTGTTGAAAATGCTAACAGAGGGGGCTGAGGTAGATGGCAACCAGATCTCAAATAAAAGAATTTCGGTGGAAAACGGGTTGAGCAATTTTGTGGCTGAACCGGCTGTAGGAACTTCTGAACATATGGCCGATGATCTCAATACTTTGGTGCTGGCAGTAGTGGAGAATCTGCCCCCGATTCCGCCCCTACCACCGGTCTACTTGTCTCCAAGGAAAGATAATAAGAGGCCAAAGAAGGGTGTGATGAACCTGGAGAAGCACATTGATATGGAAAAAAGTTTAGGTGGGGGCAAGGGGGAGTTGATGAAAACTAAAACTTTTGATGCAATATCGACGGGCTCCCTTGAGGAGTGCCGTCGGGCACAATGAGTCTTTTAGTGTGGAACTGCCGTGGGGCGGGCAAACCTGCGACAATCCGAGAGCTTCGTGATATGACAAAGCAGTTTGCCCCGAAGGTGCTAGCTATATTGGAGACTCAAGTTGATGCAAAAAGTCATTGGTTACACCTCGTATCACATTGACGTGGAGATTGATGACTTAATGGATGTGCCAACCAGAGTGACCTTTTCATATGGTGAAGCTCAAGTGCCGGAGAGGTTCAAGACTTGGGACACTTTGAGGGGAATTGCAACTACTAGTACTCTCCCGTGGGTGGCCATTGGATATTTCAATGAAGTATTGCATGCCCATGAGCATATGGGGACAGGGCCGAGGAGTCAAGCGCAAATGGATGCGTTTCGTGATGCTCTAGATACGTGTGGTCTGACGGATATTGGCTATAATGGGAACCATGGACGTTTGAAAAGAAGGTGTCAGGGGGAACATATACTAGGGTCAGACTTGACCGTGCTGTAGCTACTCTTGAGTGGTCGGTTGCGTTTCCTAATGCCAGCTTGAAGCATCATGTAGCTGCAACGTCGGATCACTTGACGATTGTATT
This sequence comes from Hordeum marinum, assembly GCA_022496015.1. Classification (NCBI taxonomy): domain Eukaryota; kingdom Viridiplantae; phylum Streptophyta; class Magnoliopsida; order Poales; family Poaceae; genus Hordeum; species Hordeum marinum. The sequence continues at coordinate 405,839,446 of CM039672.1, read as the reverse complement.
ATCTATGTGCATCATGCTTGCGTGGTGGCCCCTAGGAGTTTTAAGTATGAAATAATGTGGGAGTCTCATCCCGATTTTAAGCAATGCATGGGCAGTAGTTGGAGTGGTGACCAGACAATCTCAGTTGGAGAGATAAAAGTCAAACTAAAACTGCTTTCAGAGGGTTTGTCAGCTTGGGACAGAGACACGTTTGGCAATGTCAGAACTGAAATCTGAAAGTTGAAAAAAGAGCTTGCTGTTCTGCGCGCAGCTCCCGGACGGGTAGCCCCATCGCACGTAGAAATAAAAGTCGGGGATCGATTGGTCGAGCTTTTTCATCGTGAAGAAATTTTATGGTGGCAGAGATCAAGGGTAGAATGGTTGGCGCACGGAGACAAAAACACTTATTATTTCACATGCGAGCAAGCAGACAGAGAAGAAAGAATATGATCAAATATTTGCATCTGCCGGACGGTCGTGTGACAGAAGATGCAGCGGAGATGGAGGCTACTGCCACCGATTTTTATAGCTCTCTGTACACTTCCGACGGGGTACAGAATATGGAGGAAGTTTTGGTCCATGTCCCAACCAAGGTTACTTTGTCAATGAACGAAATGCTGGATGCACCATATTCCATGGGGGAGGTCAAGAATGCACTTTTTCAGATGTTTCCGACAAAAGCACCGGGACCTGATGGGTTTCCGGCTCATTTCTTTCAGCATCATTGGGAGATGTGTGGAGAAGAGGTAACCAAAGCAGTGCTCAGGATCATAGATGGAACAGAGTCAGCTGAGTGTATTAATAACACTATCTTGGTATTGATCCCGAAGGTAAAATACCCAACTATGTTGACACAATTTCGTCCCATCAGTCTTTGTAATGTTCTATACAAAATTGTGTCCAAAGTGATAGCTAATCGTCTGAAACAAATTCTTCCGGAGATCATATCAAAGGAGCAGTCTACTTTTGTTCCAGGCAGGCTTATCACAGATAACATTATAGCAGCCTACGAGTGCTTGCATTTCATGAAGAGGAACAAAGCAAAAAATAACCAACATTGTGCATTAAAACTTGATATGATGAAGGCATATGATAGAGTGGAGTGGGCATATTTGAGAGCCATCATGCTGAAACTTGGTTTCTCGGAGCGATGGGTGACTATTGTGATGAATATGGTATCTATAGTAAGTTTCTCGGTCGTATTTAATGGGAAGAAATTGCAGGAGTTCAAACCAACTAGAGGAATTCGACAGGAAGACCCAATCTCCCCATACCTGTTTCTGTTAGCAACGGAGGGCCTTTCGTGCCTTTTAAAATCAAGAGAACAGTCATCTAACATGAGGGGGTTGGAGGTGGCGCCACAAGCACCACATGTTAACCATCTTTTATTTGCAGATGATAGCCTACTGTTTTTTCAGAGCACATGGTTATGGGACGAGAGAGGTGCACCAGGTGTTGAATATGTACTGTCAAGCTTCTGGCCAGAGAATCAATAATGACAAATCATCAATTTATTTCAGCAAGGGATGCCCAGATAACATACGGGTGGAAGTCAAGGTAATTCTAAGTGTTCCCAACGAGACTTTAAATGAGAAGTATCTGGGTATGCCATCTGATGTAGGAGCCTCTAAAAATGGTGCTTTTAAATATCTCAAAGACTGCTTATGGGGAAGGTTAAAGGTTGGATAGAGCGAACAATGTCATCGGTGGGGAAGGAAGTACTGATGAAACCAGTGGCCCAGGCAGTGCTAGTCTACTCCATGTCATGTTTCAAACTTCCAAGAGGTTTGTGCGAACACCTCAACATGTTGATCAGGAAATTTTGGTGGGGTTCTAAGGATGGTCAAAGAAAACCTAGTTGGGTTTCATGGAGAGAAATGACTCAACCAAAAGGGATGGGGGGCTTGGGTTTCAAGGATTTTGAATTTTTCAACTTATCTTTGCTAGCTAGGCAAGCATGGCGCATTCTGAAGCACCCAGAGAGCCTGAGTGCTAGAATTGTGAAGGTTGTTTATTTTCCCTCTACAATTTTTCTTGAAGCTACGGTGGGTAGCCACCCATCATAGATTTGGAGGACGATCATCAAAGGAAAAGATGTGCTACAACAAGGATTGATACGCAGAATTGGCAATGGTAAGACGGCCAGTCTCAACTTATATGCGACTTACCTGGCCCAGATAGCAGGCTGGCCTCTGAGTACCTTTCATGCACCAGACGACTCATGAGTTTTTTTTTCTCACTTCAGTTACCCTTTTTCTTTGAAGAAGAAGAAGAACGTTTCTTACCTTTTTGGTTGGAGAGCAAAGGATTAGAACGGACAGAAAATGCTACCGCGTAATATGTTTTTCGTGCAGCTTCAACAAACAGCGTAAATATAACCATGAATGCTACGTACCTCAAACGAGCTCAAGATCTCCCTCTCTACCGCTCCGATGATCAGCGTTACCGCGTTGGGCAAACATCTCGGTAGTTTGTCTCTGTTCAGAAAGAACAACTCGTCTTCCGTTGGAACTCTGTGCTCACCACAGGAAAAATAAAAGAAGCGACACATTTGAATATAGCAGCCATCAGTCCACGTGTGTCGTTGTGCGGTTCTGTCCAGCGCCCTTTTAAGATTTTAACTACCTTGCGTGAGAGAAATCAAGCATTCATTTTATTTATTTTTGGAAAAGAAGAATCACCCCATGCTCTGCATCGTTTCAATGTACATAACCATGTTTTATAAAAGCTTAAGAGTATCAATTTTCAACATCAAATCAATGCTCAAACAATAAAGACAAGACACAACCGGCACAAATTGGAAAATATGCCTACACACATAGATCATTATTCGATCTCATCCAAATCGGTTGTATGTAATCCTTGCTATCATGTTTCATTGGTGGCACTTATGCGATGGCGACGAAACAATTAATAAACCATCAAAGTGTTCCATCTTTTTTTAGGGATTGTTCTACTACAATGCACAAAAGAGGTTAAGAGTAATTTGGAGATTTCTCAAGAAGTGTTTGATTCCAAATATCTTGGTTGTCAGATGGCAGAATGCATAAAGGATGGTTTCGGACCTGACAGCAAAATTCGAGGCCATGTGCGAAACTCTAAAATGGGCCATACCTCATTAAAAACAATATAAGTATAACTATAATAATTTAAAGTTCAAAATTTCTTACCTAGTAATGGAAAATATTAAGAATCATACCTTTTCTTGGTTGTAAAGTCTTCACTTGAATAACATCATTCTTTTAGTGTTCCTTGAAATAAAATCTTCAATAATATTCTCATAATCAATCTTCTCAAATTTCTTGTTTCGACGTATTTTTCTGCCAGGAATTTTAAGATCCTTGAGTTCCTCACGACCCCTCGAAAGCTCCGCACCAAGCATCGCACGTTAGACAAGCTTTGGATAAACGTCCCTTCAGTGAGGCCTACTATGGGTGGTATTCAGGAGAGGAACATACCACCGATCATGGAGAGACCTCGAAGAAAACCGGCAATGATATGAAGGGAGATGGAGAAAAAAACTCGACGCTCCCCTTCAAGGACGTGGCAAAGGGAGATGCTTCATATACTCTCTACCCTGGTCTTTCTTTGACTGGTATTAACACATTAAAGATCGTCGAGACGATCTGTGCTTAGAACGCGACCCTTACTCAAGAAGTTATAACACTAGAGGAACAAAATTGTGCTCTTTGCAGGATCATTAATGAACTGAGGTCATTATTAGCCAAGGATGACACAAGCTCACCACTTCATCGCCACCATCACCCAAAAAAAACTTGAGCACTTGGTATGGGCACCATCCTTGGGTTGTCTCAAGCTTGGGGAGGTTCCCCGGTATTGTATAACCATCACTTTTGTCATCATTATCTATCTTAATTTGATCCTTAACTATTTTGTGATTTAGAAGAATAAAAATATTACTATGAAGTAGTTTTTGAGTGCTTGTTTCGTGATCGTTCTATCTATGTAATCATATGTGAGAGTTATATAATAAAGATTTGTATGAGTATCTTAGCTTTACTTTCTTGCTTCAAACGTAGCAATGATAATAATAGTTCATACGTTAATCCCATGGGAAGTAATGACTTTACATAGAAAAAGTATAACTGATAAAATTTATTGGAAGTGGACAAACATACTATTGGTCATTGATGCAATTCATAAAAAGACAATAAAGGAAAAAGGATTTCACATATAAATATACTATCTTGGACATTTTTAAACTTGATCAAGTAGTTGATGTTAGACAAGGAAGACAACATAATGAGTTATGTTTGCTTATATTTGCATAGAAATTATATTGTCATGGATCCTCTAACATGTGATTCTTACCTACAATCTTTTGCTAACCAAAGATTTAGTACTAAGTACAGATATTACATGTGCATCCAAATTAGCCCTATGCATGGGTAGCCCGGCCCGGAAAGGCCTGACTTGGCTCACGGGCCGGGCTCGGGCCTAGATTTTGAGCCCGGTGGTCGGGTCGGGCCGGGCTTAGACCCAATGAAATTGGAGTTTACGCCAATGTCAGGCCGGGCTTTTTCGGGCTCGGCCGGTCTTGGGCCCAAAAATTAGGCCCGATGGCCGGGCCGGGCTCGGGCCTGGGTTTTTAGCGTTGGGTTTTTTTAGGCCCGGCCCGAGGTATGGCCAGGTATAATCCAAATACACTTGAATCCAATTTCTTGTCATGAGGGTTCACTATATCTACCTACAAATTGTGTAAGATCCTTCAAGTAAGTTATTATTGGTGCGAAGCAACAAAAAATTCTCCTAAATATGTATTTTTTATTGTAAGTGGAAATAAACTTTGTACGAACTTGTGATGGTAACGCAATAAAAATAACAGACTGCTCAATAAAGGTTAGTATCACAAGGGGCAATACAAAGTAACCCTCTTTTGCATTAAGAGATTGCACATACAACTTAAGGGCGCATGACCACCTCTGCTTTCCTTTACGAAGGGCCTATATTTGATTGTTTATTCCTTACTTTCATGCAAGAGTCAAAAATATTTATTCATATTCCAATCTCAATTATTCTCGACTTGACATATTTTCTGTACTTGTGGGTGTATGTACTCCCATCTTCAATATACCTCGTATATGCATTGAATATACCTTTTTATCATTCTAAATATACTTCATTAAGTATTCTAAGATACCCCAGTACGAGTTTGGTGGAAAAAAATATCATTTGTGGCTTACATTTTGTAATATACCTTTTTCTTGAACAAATCAGTATATACGTAAACCTTTAAAAATATGTATACTCACATGAAGTTTTCCATGAAACTCACTTTGGGGTATATAGTAATTATTGTTAAAGTATAAAAGATTCATCTATATGGTATATGAGCAGTGGGAGTACTACTCCGAGGAGTACACAACACGTCAGAAATTCAAAACGCGTCAGAAATTCTAAAACTTGGCACGTTGTCATGACATGGCACATATGTGCCATGGTAAAAAAATGTCCAACATGGGAAAATTTTAGCCACAAGTCCCTTACAAAATAGAGCTTCTCAATCTTTGAGGTCCCGATAAGGAAAACGTCACCTTACATAGGCAAAACGACATCCACTCATCTTCTTGCCATGAACTTTTGTTGGAGGCAACTCACACCAGTAAGAGTGTCTTGCTAAAATATGGAATTATTCAGGGTTATTTTCTCATTTTCATACGTTAATTGAGTTCTTTAGGCATACAATATGGATAATTAAAATTTGAACTAAAATCACAAGGTCCGGTGCATCAAAATGGGTTGAAAAATCATATAAGTGTCCATGGCTATTTTGGGCCCCATGCAAGATACGGGAATGGATTTCAAACATCTCGGGGTCTTGGCTCGGCCACATACATTGAGAAACTTGGTTTTACATTCATGTATAAATCAAAAACTCATCAAAAAATTTGGAAACTTGGCATGGTGTCATGGCATGGCTCATATATATGTGTTTTGATGATAAATTGTACGATTTGGGACAAGTTTTGGCACAAGCCCTTATAAACCTTAGCTACTCATGGGAAGCCAGCTTTTGTGGTTTCGATAAGGAACGCGTCACCTTATGTGGGCGGATCAACATCTGCTGCCTCTTCTTGTCTTGAACTATATATTTATAGAGGAAACTTATACCAAAATGAGGGTGTCATGCCAAAATAAGAAATTATACATAGTTCGTTTGGCCTTTTTATACATTAATTGGCTTTTATATGCATAATTCAAATCTGAACTACAATCACAAGGTCCGGTGCATCAAAATGGGTTGAAACCCATATTAGTGTGCATGCATCTTTAGGTCCCATGCAAGACATGTGAATGAATTTCAAACATCTCGGGGTCTTGGTTCGGTCACAGAAACATTGAGGAACTAGGGGTTTAAACCATGTAAATCAAAAACTCGTCAGAAGATTCATGAAACTTGGCATGATTTCATTAACATGGCACATAAAGGCGTCATAGCATTTTGTTTTCCTATCTAAGACTCATTTTAATATATATTTTCTTTTAGAGCCAACATTGAGAATATTAGTTAGATTATAGTAAATCTAGAACTCACACAAAATTCAAAAAAAAAATTCATGGCGTCATTATATAGCACAAATATGCTATGGTATTTTTCATGTCATTAATATTGAACAAAAGATTTTTGCAACAAAGAACTGCCACGTTTCCACACAAACGGTTGCATTATTTTCAAACCGTTTGCATTCTACTGCCCTTTACATGCTGCCAAGCACGCACTCTTTTTTTGGCTAGGGCTTAGGAGGTGTCACGCGAGCAGCTGCTTGAGTTGGCAGGAGGCGTGCAAGCTGGCATCCGTCATGCAGGCTCACCAGGAGGCATGCAGGAAATACGCCGAAGGATCACCGGGAATCAAGCCCTTTGACCTTCGTATCTGCCCTCCTCGCTTCCAACCTGTCCATCAATGGTGCCCGAGCCATTGTTTAATAGGCGGCTTTACTGCCCACTGGATCACAATCCTCCATATATCTTCACCTCACATTGCACTCCATCTTCAGACCTCCATGATAACCTACACCATGGTGCATAAGGATCATATGCCACTAGTCTTCCGGTTTGGTCAAGTTGACACTGAGCCGGAAGAGATAGAACATAAAGACAAATGGGATGCCATGGACATGGCCCTAGAAGAGCTGCATGCCGCAACGGATGCTGCCCCGACGCACTCACCATCAACCATCACCGCGCCCGTGCCAGCAACCATCACCGTGGCATTGACGGGCTGGTCACCCAACATCATCGCAGCGCTGGAAACAACAGGCATCAGGGAGGTCCCCGTCGACCCGCGTGAGCTCGTGTAAGTGCAAGAGCTAGCGCCTCCTCCTATGGCCGTGCTCATGCGCGCCCTTGCACACGCCATGCCGATCCCAGTGCACGTGACCGCACCGACGGTGCCCGGCCCCTTGCGCGCGCCTGGACCCACCCCACACATGCACGTGCACGCACCTGCACCCAGCCCCATCAGCGGATTGGCCCGCCGCCGTCGACAGCTTTCTCGCAGCGCCGCTATTCGCCCCCCAGCCCCACGCCCATCGATCGCGATGATGGGCTCTTGGGTTGTGAAGTCCATAACATGCTGGTCTCGGTTGAAGAACTATACAACTGCGCCCCGGAGCACGAGAACACCGCCGCAACTAGTTTTCTATATATTGTATCTCGATTGAATGAATGTAAAGTGAAAGCTTAACTGAATGAAATCTATGGTTTGATGAACTAAGTATTTATCTTTGAATTCACATAGAAAACAAAAAACCATCATAGTTTTATCAGAATGTACACTCATCACAAACGGTCCAGGTTGAATACCCGTTTGAAGATCGTTAGCTATCCTTCCTTCGCATGTAAGCCAAGTCAAAATATTGGCGCGAAGGATTGGTGCAATGCATCATCACAAACGTTTCTTGAATATGATCCGTGTGCCTAGTACAGACAATCCGGGAAGATTTGCATCTATCATATTGGGTAAATTTCCATGTGTCAAATCGGAAACATTGGCATCTGTCGATCTAGTCACTGGCATTTGTCAACATTGTAGCAGTGTCAGTTTTCAAGTATTGCAGGAACAAAATAACAATTAGGGTGTAAATTTGCAACTAAAATTCACTTTAAACATGGATTTCATTCATACATTAAGCACTAGTCTTTGTACAATACAGTTCAACTTGACAACTGAATCGAACAAACTTTTCCTGAATTGTTGCCAACCACATACTGAATTAGCTGGTTCAACTATATACTAGCTAATTAAAGTATGTGGTATAATTCAACCATATATATAGTTAGATGAACTGAATAAAATAGTCCCTAAATACTAGTACTATAGAGGGGCCTTGTACTATTTATAGCAGAATCGAGCGCGCTCAGTAAGAGCAAGTGGAGGAGGAGTCTGGCGACGAGTTGGTGGACACATGTTCGTTGCCTGCCAGTGCTGCCCTCCGGCGCTCAAGACGCTCCTCCTCGAAGCGACAGGACTCTGCTTAGATCTCTGCATTCCGTGCCGCCGCTGCGACTTCTCCTCCAGCCACGGCATCGGTGAGCTTCTTCGCGTGCATGACCTAGCGCTCCACCTCCTTCTCTAGGAAGTAGATGTAGTGCGCAAGGATTGCGATGCAGAAGCCCGGCGGCGGGCCTTTGGTGGACTCCACCTCTGGGATTCGGACCTTGCTGGCGGCACGGGTTATGACCCCGCCGCCTGACAGCGGGTCATGGCAAATACGAATGATGGTGGCATGGCAACCCTGGTGGTGCCTGGCACGGTGGCGGCCACGGCGGCCACCGACAGTAGTTGCCTACGGGAAGCGATGGTGGAGCATGTAGTTGGTGGCATGCGCACACCCACTAGGGATGCCTCATGCACTACACGCTTTAGAGGATTGCCGCACTGACGCGGTGAAGCCTCCCAGCTAGATTTGTCGTCCGACGGAGTGGCTGGGCGATGACGAACGGCTTGTGCCATTGGGGATTGGGGGAGAAGCAAACTAGACAAGCTACAGGGAGGGGGTGAAGGCAATGTGGAGTTGCCGGCCATGAGGGTTTATATAGCAGGCCGACAAGCATTGGGGATTTCACCAAGCATGGCGGAAAGTTAGAGGCGTAGCACGGTTTTGTGCGCGGGAACCTGCGTAGTTCTGAGCGGGAATGGGATCATCGAGCGGGCGAGTGGCCAAAAGGGGTGCCGAAGCATGCACTAGAATACTCGGGCGGCAACACGGTGAAAAGTCGTGAGAGAGGAGGACGGACTGATGCGGAGGCACATGCATGAAAATGAAAAAACCTCTACGATATTAATACAAGCCAACGACACTTCCCAATGTAGCGTATGTAATGATTTCATCCATTGCTGACAATTATTTGGCAGAAACCATCTGTCCAGAACACACACAGCTTGTCAGTATGAATCGTCTGTGTTATTTCTGGTGTTCGCACATGATTCTCATTACTCACATGTTTGCTGTATATCGCACACATCGTGTTATGCCGAGTCATTTGTGTTCTGCTGGATCAATGCACATAGTTTATCCGAATGAACTGTATGCCGTACTTCGCACACTTATGTAGTTTTACTAACCATTTTTGTTATCTTTGATAATCACAAACGGTTCATACGAACATACTTTCTGTCGTAGATTGCACATGCAACTACTTTCTGAATCGTATTTGATGGATCCACCTTCTCACACATTTCTTGTCATTAGCGATGGGGCTTGAACTATACCATTTGTGATTCATGCATCACACACAGTTTCGTCGAAGGGTGTCTGATTGATGTGTCATGTTTGGACCATTCTGTAGTAGTGATTGAACATGGTGTTTTATGCTACATATTATTATCCAATAATTTGTTGATATCGTATGATGTTTGAGTATATCCCTTTTGTCCTATGGGTTGATTGATGATCTTGATTGATTTGAGTTGCGTGGTTTATTTTGGTGCTGTCCTAAGGTGCCTTCCATGAGGCGCACATGTGAAGGATTCATACTGGAGGGTGTTGCAATATGTTTATGATTCACTTATAGTGGGGTTGGTGAGTGACTAAAACACAAACCAGGGTAAGGGGATTGTTGTGTATGGGAGTAAAGAGGACTTGATGTTTAACACTATGGTTGGGTTTTACCTTAATGATATTTTGTAGTTTCGGATGCTGGCTAGAGTTCCAATCATAACTTCATATGATCCAAGTACAGACAATGTTATCTCATGCCTCTCCCTCATATAAAAATGCAATAATGATTACCGATTTTGTTATCAGTTGCCTGTGACAATCTTGCAAATCCTATCACCACTTTTCCACACTCAGTATATTTACTTAATTGTTCTTTTATTAAAATGGCACCTAACTTTTATTTCCAAATTCTTTATTATCTTGCAAACCTATCTTACAACACCTACAAATTACTTCTAGTTTTCTTCCCGTAAAGTAGTTGTATTCTTGTACTACGTAAAGTAAGAATTAGCATGCATAGAGTTGTATCGGTGGTCTATAGAACTTGAGAGAATATTAATTCTACCTTTAGCTCCTCGTTGGGTTCGACACTCTTACTTATCAAGACCTTTTTCTGGCACTGTTGTCGGGGAGCAATAGCATAGCGGTTGATATTCTCGTGTGTGCTTGTTTGCTTCATCGCTAAGTAATTTTATTTTTTGTCCTAAGTTATTTTCTATCTTTAGTTATGGGTAGGTGCTACTTGAGCTTGCATTGATTTTCCCTTGAAGAGGAAAGGGTGATGCAGCAAAGTAGATAAGTATTTCCCTCGGTTGTTGAGGACCAAGGTATCAATCCAGTAGGAGATACAAGCAAGTCCCCAATCTTCACACCTACACAAACAATCAAACACTTGCACCGAATGCTATAAAGGGGTTGTCAATCCCTTCACGGTTATTTGCAAGGATGAGATCTGGTAGAGATAGATATAGAAGATTACTAAAATGAAAAGTAAAAAAGATTGCAACAAAGTATTTTTGGTATTTTTGGTTTATAGATCTGAAAATATAATATGGAAAATAGACCTGGGGGCCATAGGTTTCACTAGAGGCTTCTCTCATGAAGGAAAATAATATGGTGGGTGAACAAACTACTGTCGAGCAATTGATAGAAAAGTGAATAATTATGAAGACATCCAAGGCAATGATTATGCATATAGGCATCACGTCCATGCCAAGTAGACCAAAATGATTCTGCATCTACTACTATATTACTCCACACATTGACCGACTCCTGCCTGCATCTAGAGTATTAAGTTCATGAAGAACAGAGTAATGCATTAGGTAATATGACATGATGTAGAGGGATAAACTCAAGAAATATGATGGAAACCCCATCTTTTTATCCTTGATGGCAACAATAAAAATACGTGCCTCGCTACCCCTACCATGTCACTGGGTGAGGACACTGCAAGATTGAACCCAAAACTAAGCACTTCTTCCATTGCAAGAATTACCAATCTAGTTGGCCAAACCAAACCAATAACTCTAAGAGACTTGCAAAGATATGAAATCATGCATATAAGAATTCAGAAAAGACTCAAATAATATTCATGGATAATCTGAACATAAACCCACAATTCATTGGATCTCAACAAACACACCGCAAAAGAGTATTACATCGGATAGATCTTCATGAAGATCATGAAGAAGATGGTATTGAAGCAGAAAGAGAGAAAAGAAGCCATCTAGCTACTAGTTGTGGACCCATGGGTCTGTGGTGAACTACTCACGCATCATCGGAGGGGCAATGGAGTTGATGTAGATGCCCTCCATGATCGAATCCCCCTCCGGTAGATTACCAGAAAAGGCTTCAAGATTGGATCTCTCGGGAACGGAGGCTTCCGATGGCGGAGAAGTATTTTCGTGGCTCCCTTTGGTATTGGGGGGATATTTGGGAATTTATAGGCCGAAGAATAGGGTTAGGAGACCTGCTGGGGGGCCACAAGCCTGTCAGGCGCGACTAGGGGTGGTGACCGTGCCCCCTGGCTTGTGACCTCTTGGCAGGTCTCTTTCCTTCCCCTCCAAGTCTGGTAGATGTCTTCTGGTCCAAGAAATATCATCGCGAATATTTTATTCCGTTTGGACTCCGTTTAATATTCCTTATCTACAATACTCAAAAACAAGGAAAAAACAGAAACTGACACTAGGATCTAGATTAATAGGTTAGTCCCAAAAATAATATAAAATAGCATATTAATGCATATAAAACATCCAAAACAGATAATATAATAGCAAGTAACAATCAAAAATTATAGATATGTTGGAGTCATGTCAGCATCCCCAAGCTTAATTCCTACTCGTCCTCGAGTAGGTAAAATGATAAAAACAGAATTTTTGATGTGCAATGCTACCTAACATATTTATCCATGTAATATTCTTTATTGTGGCATGAATATTCAGATCTATAGGACTCAAAACAAAAGCTTAATGTTGACATAAAAACAATAATATTTCAATCATACTAACAAAGCAATTGTGTCTCTTCAAAATATAATGGCAAAAGAAAGTTATCCCTACAAAATCATATAGTCTGGCTATGCTCCATCTTCCCCACACAAAGTATTTATATCATGCACAACCCCGATGACAAGTCAAGCAATTGTTTCACACCTTTTATGTTCTCAAACTTTTTCAACTCTCATGCAATACATGAGCGTGAGCCATGGATATAGCACTATAGGTGGAATAGAATATGGTGGAGGTTGTGAAGAAAAAGGAGAAGATAGTCTCACATCAACTAGGCGTATCAACGGGCTATGGAGATGCCCATTAATAGATATCAATGTGAGTGAGTAGGGATTTACATGCAATGGATGCACTAGAGTTATAAGTGTATGAAATCTCAAAAAGAAACTAAGTGGGTGTGCATCCAACTTGCTTGCTCATGAAGACCTAGGGTAATTTGAGGAAGCTCATCATTGGAATATATAAGCCAAGTTATATAATGAAAAATTCCCACTAGTATATGAAAGTTACAAAATAGGAGACTCTCTTTCATAATGATCATGGTGCTACTTTGAATCACAAGTGTGGAAAAAGATAGTAGCATTGTCCCTTATCTCTTTCTCTCATTTTTTGGTGGGCATCTATGGCCTCTTTTTTTATTTGGGCTTCATTGTCCTCTTCTATTATTTGTGAAGTCTGAAGTCCCATCCCAACTTGTGAGGGAATCATAGCTTCCATCTTCCTTTTCTCTCACGGGACAATGCTCTAATAATGATGATCATCACACTTTTATTTACTTACAACTCAAGAATCAAAACTCGATATATAGAACAAAATATGACTCTATATGAATGCCTCCCGCGGTGTACCAGGATGTGAAACGATCTAGCATAGCAAATGACATCGAAAAACGGACAAGCCATGAAAACATCATGCTAGCTATCTTACGGTCATGCAAAACAATATGAAAATGATGGTGCGTGTCA